>CM057380.1:150664864-151896531 GCA_030015415.1 Cynopterus sphinx | reverse complement strand
GATTAGGCTTAAGAATTGCCTATCTCCAGATGGCCTTTTCAACATAGGGGCCCTCTGTCATATTATTTTCTTGAAGTTTTAAAGTCTATTTTTCTCTTCCATTGTGAAGCTCTCTGAGGCAATATAGGTGGAGATTCCTCTAAGACAATTGTCTTAAATTGTATGTTGCAAAATTTTAAGAGCGGTTTCACAGAAGGTAAAGGAATCAGGTGGAGCCAAAGAAAACTTCATACTCTTTGTGAGCTTGAAAGCCCTACTGTCTGGGTAGGATGGGCTTAGGATGGGACCCTGGACCACCCCACAGTTAGATCTGCATAACGGCTACTGACAGAGACCCATGGACATTTAGACCAGTTTTTATTCACAGACCTATGGTTGCAAATCTTAAGCCTGGTAATACACAAATAGGCAAATACAGATTAAGGTACTTGAGGCCCGAACAACATGGGGACAGAACAAGAAAGAGCCAGCAAGAATCATCCAACAAGGGAACTTTGAGGAAGAACCTGTCTTCCCTCCACCACACATCCCAACAGCTCTGCTAGTCCCTGCACAGCCACTATGTTGCGACCAATGTGTCTACTGGAAAGAGACCGGCCATTGGAAAAATGAGTGCTCCCACCACTGGAAGATATCTGAAGGATCAAAGACATTCAATCAACGACGTAAAAAAAAAATACCAGCATAAGTCAGTCATCTAAGAGCTTATCAGCCAGGCCGTAGCAGAGGCAGGCTTGGGCTACCAGGCTCCCTGAACCAGGGTCCCCAGGAGCCTATAGGAGCAAATGAATTAGGTGACCAATCAATGACCTTATAGTAGACACTACTATGTTGAGACCATGTGCCTAATGCAAAGAGAATAGCCATTGGAAAAATGAGTGCCCCCACCACTGGTGGATGTCTGAAAAGTCAAAGAAGTATATTCAACTGCATAATAAAAAAAGTACCAGTCTGAGCCAGTCATCTAAGAGCTTATCAGCCTGGCCGAAGCAGAGTCAGACTTGGGTGAACAGGCTCCCTGATCCTTTGTCCCCAGGAGCCTACAGGAGCAAATGAATTAGGTGACCAATCAATGACCTTATAGTAGACACTGGAGCTGAACACTTTGTTGTGACCATGCGCGTGACTCCCCTCACAGATCTGCCTGCTATTCTACTGAGCCCACTGTGGTCAGTTAGTGGGCCACCTAGTGACTCATGAATTCCTGTACCTACCGGAGTGCTCCATTCCCCTCTTTGTGTAGAGTCTTGTGAACGAACCTTGGAGCACAGATCACCTTCGCCACCGGGAAGCCCACTAGTCTCAGCTTGGGGAACCAACCTGCTCTAATGATGCCTGTGACTGTACCCAGGGAAGATGAATGGTGTCTCTGGTTTCTGGAAAGAAAACAAACAAATCAAACAAGCCTGCTAGAAGAGTTCCCTGCTGTCTAGCCAGAAAAGGTGTCCCCAGGTCTATTCAAAAAACATGCACCCATCGTGGTAAACCTGAGGCCAAAATCTACTCCTGTCTCACAAAGGCAACAGCCAGTGCCAGAAGAAGCACGCTTGGGAATACAGGACCACATCAAATGTTTGTGTGATACTGGGATTCTAGCTCAGTGTTAGGCACCTTGGAACACTCCGTTCTTACCAATCAAGAAGCCTCAAGGGATATATTACCACCCCGTTCTTAACGTTCACACGAACAACAATTCAGTGGTCACCATTCATCTACTGCTCCCAAATCCGTACACCTGCCTGAACAAGCTGGTTCTCCTGCTTCGATCTCAAAATTGCCTTCTTCCGCCTCCAGTTATCACTGGCAAGGAAGACTTTTGTTTGCTTTTGAGTGGGAAGACCCATGCACTGGGAGAAAAACAAAACTGACTTGAATTCGACTGACAAAGGTACTCACTCACACCATTTGGCAAAGTGCTGGCCACAGATCTTGCTGCTTTTCACAGAGAGACCTTGGACTGCACTCTACTCTAGCTTGTCAATGACCTGTTTCTTGCTAGCCCCACACAAAAAGACTGCTAGAAAGATATTAGAGCCTTGTTGGCTCTGCTCTCTACCATGGGATACAGGGTGTCATGGAGAAAGGCTCAAGTCTGTAAACAGGAGGTCAAATACATTGGATTCATCATCTCAGAAGGACATCAACACTTGGACACAAAAGGAAAGGGGCCATCTGTTCAATACCTCGGCCAAATACTAAGAAAGTGGTCCATGAATTCCTCCTAGGAGCTGCCAAATTCTGCCAATCTGGATGCCAGGTTTCTCTGAAGTTGTCAAATCAAAGTATAAGGACACAGCTGGGTCTGGTACAGAACCCCTGGAATGAGGCTCCAGACAGGAAAAGACCTTCACAGAAGTAAAGAGATCTTTGACCAGGGCAACAGCATTAGGACTACTGAACATGACACATGACTTTAACCTCTTCACTAATGAGTAATCTGGGACACAAGTTATCACCAACACCAGGATAACGTCAACTGATAATCAGAAACTTCCTTGTGAAAATCCATGTGACTGCCTCAAGACTGTACAGATCTTGAATGCTGCTACTTTTCTGCCCTCTGAGAGGGACCGCCCGATCATGACTATCACGATGAAGTCTACTCAAGCAGGTCAGACCTAACTGACGTTCCTCTTCAGAACTCAAAACTGTATTATTCTCCAATAAGAGCAGCTTCATTTTTGAAGGACAGCGCAAAGCTGGCAATGCAATAATAACTACCAATGAGGTAATCAGAGCTGAGGCTCTGCCATGGGGCTGGGCAGCACATGAGTGGAGCTTTGGCACTCACCCAGGTGCTGTAGCAGGCTGGAGGGAAATGGGCCAATATCGATACTGACTCAAGGTGCACCTTTCTACTTTGCATGTACATGGAGCCATTTATAAAGAGAGGAGACTACTGATGGTGGGAGGAAAAGAGATCAAGAACAAAGAAGAAATCCTTCAACTGTTAGAGGCAGTCTGGAAGCCTTCTCAGGTGGCTGTCATTCACTGTGAGTGCCACAGTGAGGAACTGACACTATCAGTAGGGGAAACAGACTGCCAAACCAAGCAGCTAAGGTTCCTGCAACCAATCAAGTGCCACGACAGGTCCTGAACCAGTCTCCAAGATGCATCTAACACTACAATTGCCTCTGTTCCTGAAATACACCAAGGAAAAAGAACAATGGGCCTTAAGTGAAGGGGGACCAAGGGAAAGAAGGGCTGGTGAAAGCTTCCAGATACACAAGTTCCAACCTTGTGTTCTCAAGTAATGGTAGATGTGTGACTTATGCACAAACAATACCGGCCACAGGTCAAAATCCAATCCTGGGCTTCAGACGATTGCGATTATGCCTTTAAAGGCCTATGAGTAGACTTCACTTAGGTCAAGCCCTGCCAGGGCCACCGATACTTGCTTGTGTTAGTTTGCACCTACTCGGATGGACTGAAGCTTTCCTTACACGTACTGAATGGACACAAGATGTAGCAAGAGCCTTGTTGAGAGTAATCGTTCCACGTAAAACAGGTGGCTCCATTTAAGAAACTGTATGACTCTCATGAAAACCCAAAATAAAGACTATAGGTTACTAAACAAAAATTCAGGTTACTGTCAGGAGAGGAAAAATGACTGCTTAAGTGTCTTTCCTTGGGCATTCTTATCCAAACCCTCCCAGAAGATACCTGTTCTTACCAGTACATTAAAAGCTCACTGAATTGGGTCTTTATAGATACCTAGAGAAATTTTTTAATTGGAAAAAAAAAACCTCTGGGGCATTTTAGGATAATTCCTGTGAACCCTCCAACCCCTCACAGAGGCATTTCAACCAAAGACACTTCCAACCAGGAAATCTGAAAACTGCAGAAGGCTGAATGATGCTGTTGAGATGAGTTTTCGCCTTGGAACTCCAGGCGTATTCTTGCTTTGAGGCAATTTATATCACTGTCTTCCAGCTTACTGGACAGGGACCTGTACCCTGGATTACTTGGACCCTGAAATAAACATTGCTCCCAGCAACAAGTCTATAACCATTCCTCTAGCACACACAAAAACCAAACGAGAGATATAATTACATATCCAAAAGAATGTCACTTTATAAACCCATTTAGATTCCTTACCAAGAGTACTCTTAAAAACCATTGAGGACTTGATCTAATAACAGCCAAAAAAAAAGATTATGCTTATTTTTAGAAGAATGTTGTTTTTATGTTAACCCATCTGGTATAGTTAGAGATGCAGTCAGGAGGTTTATAGATATAGCCCCAAAAGTCTGCCATCAATTGAACAACTCATGGTGGTTCTACTCTAGAATATGGAGTTGGGGATCCTCGCTTCTCTCACTTGCAGGACCTCTCCTCATGCTCTTCATAGCACTCTTATTTAGTCCCTGGATTCTGAACTATCTTCTCAAATTTGTCCTCTCACATCTAGAATCCATAAAGCCACAAATGGTTGTGACATTCGAAACATCCTTATACCGGCTCCTAGGCCAAGAAAATCAAGAGGTAGGTGCCCTATAGAAATTTAAAAGCCATCAAAAGTGGGGATTTAAGAGGAATTTTCTGTTCAAATGGCTAACTGCATAATCAGCTTCATTCTGCTGCTGTAGACATGCTTGCTGCATAGGCCAAAGGACAGGGTTACCTCAAGAAAAACTGAAGATTCACCTTCCCCTTTGCTAGTTCTGTTAGTTAACACATGTACCCCCTTTGCTTGTTTGTGGGTAAGCCATATAAAAGCAACATTACCCCTGAAATCAGGGTCCAGGTCTTCAGAGCACTAGCTCTTCTGGGACCAAGCCAAAATAAACTGGAGTTCAACTCTATTTTTGGTGCTTGGTTGCTCACCAGTACAATTTTTCTCCACCACTTTAACTTTCACTGCACCCTCAGCAAGAACCTTACGTACCTCTTCCAATGGTGCTCATGTTGTTTCATTGTAGTTTGTCATAGTACATCAGTAATTATTCCCATTACTGCAAGAAAAAGTTAGGAAAAGTTACAGGTTAAGAAATGCTTTTACAATAAGTATAACCAAATCAGTGTTAAAAAAATTATACAATGAGACTGCTAAACTGTAGTGGGGAAAAAATTTTGGACTTAATCCAGCTTTTCAGTCTTGAGATTCTTTTGAATGATGAGAATCTATTCAGGTGCTCTAGGAGGGCACAGGATCCATTCACGGTGTTCTACAAAAAACTGGTAAACCTCATGAGATGGAAAGAATGGATCTGAGAAATATTCCCTCACCATTGGATTTACCCACAGCACTAATATTCTAGCCACCATAGATCTGTTATTGAATGCTAAATATGATTTCATTTTCTTACATACTGCCTAACACTCTTCACTCATCCTGAGATACCAGTTAACTATGACAAAGAGATTTTTTCTAAACTGCTACATGAGTACTTAATTCTTAAATCATATACAGAATATCACACATGGTTAACTATAGGTTGGATCTGAGGGTGTTTCAGATCCTGTTATTCGGCACTACTTGTTTGATAGAACTCCCAGCTGTAGGTCCTCAAATTATTTAATATATTCTCTATTTATTCTCAAAATAGACATGTACTTTATTTAATTTTTGCAGTCCCAATAAGGCTTTGTGTAAATTCTATTTGTTCCATCAAGCTCTAAAGAGAGCCTCTTAATGTTTATCTCCTCCCTGCAGTTTTCACTTTTCTTAGATGTTATTTTGTTCAAAGCCGTGTGGGGCAGGGGTTCTACAAGCTGGTCTTTCAGCTTCCATCTCTCCTTAAATTTTCTTGTCCTACCTCAAAACTCTCTGACTTTAAAATGACATTCACAGGTTTCATAATTCATCTGACTCTGGGAACTTGAATATATTTGAAGATATGTGGGTTCTCTAACTTCTTTATCAGTGATCTTTGGATTTTAGTTCCTTGGTAAAATGTTTTCTGCCCATTCCAGTATCCTGTTGGATAATACGTGTGCTGAATGAATTGGAAAGCCACATATTTCTTCATTTTATATTACATTGAAGATAATCTCTTCCTGTGTTGGCAACATCCATCACAGTTAACAATAACAAGAAAATTACAACTGTGTAGTGGCTCTAATAAGCCACATGGAGGAAATAGGTATGTTTTTCTTAACACATGAGGTGTCAGAGTCTTGCAAGAGTTCCTGATTTGAAAAGGGCAAGATATTAATAGGAAATGATTCGCTTATTTGTCTAGTACAACAAAACTTAACAGGTTAAAAAAACAAACATCTATTATTTCTCAGTTTCTGTGGACTATGTGTTCAAGAGTGTCTTGGCTTGGTGGTTATGGCTCAGGGTCTCTCATGAGGTGACAATCAGTTGTTAGCCAAGACTGCAGTCATATAAAGGCTCAGCAAAAGACCCTTCACACTCATTCATGATTGCTGGCAGGACTACGTTCCTCTCCACATTAACCTCTTCATAGGATGAGTGTCCTCATCATTGAAACTAGGTCCTCTCTTCTCAGGATACCTTCTGATATAGCAGATGGCTTCCCCGGAGCAAGGTACAATTCAACCCAGAAATAAAACAGAGCAGAATGAAAGTCACAGTCTTTTGGTAACCTAGTGTCAGAAATGACTTTCTATTGATTCTGCCCTCTTCTCTTCACTATAAGTGTGTCCAGCCCACACTCAAGAAGGAAATTAAGCTCTACCACTTATGAGGAGGAGTATCAAGTAATATGTGGACATAGATCTATAAATGATCAAGGACTGTTGGCTTTCTTTATGTGAAACTATATTGTGTGTCCCTTATAAAAATCTATTTTTGCCTTATTTTTTTTATCTACCTTCTATGTTAAAAAAAAAAGTGAACTTCTAGCACAGCGAACCTAGAAGAAATTCCAAAATGCTCTTTTAGTATCCACTTTTAGGGCACTGGAATTTAGGCCTCCCCCTGTGGACTGTCAGTCACTATACAAATGATTCTCCTAAGCACCTAGCTAAATAAAGCTTGAGGTGTTTCAGTTTACAAGTCACAACAAGAGCCTAAGCAGCAGAACTAACTTATGAGAAGAAAGATGGATTTCCCCAAAGGAAAAAGTGCAGAACACATGGCAAAGGGAACCATGACTAAACTGAATGACTTGAAGGAGATAGATGCAATGTGTTCTTGGAGGACACTTTCCTTTGAACAACCTATCAGTTCCAAATAAGAGTTACAATCTCTGTATGTCCGATGTATACCAGTACCCTTTAGAAAGTCCATATGACGTAAATAACTGTATGTCCCTTCCTAATAACCCATTTATTAGGTCTTTACCAAAATGATGGCACAGGAGATATTCAGGGGAAAAACAGTAAATATACCAAATTATTCTGCAGTCTCTGGTAAGAACAAGGCTGATAATAGAAAAGTTATAGATGGTTCAAAGTGGACATTACATGTGAAAGTATGTGGTGAAGAAACCTGAGGCACAACAGAGCATAGGTCTAAAATTCCAGAATGCCTCTCATGGAACAGCAAATCATATCTGTCAAGATGGAAAAGAAGTTAAACACACTGAAGTCACATTTATTCTTTTGCAGGAAACAGAATTAGCAACCCCAAGCACCATCTATCAGAGATAGCTTTGAACAAAAGAACAGAAAGAATTTAATCAGACCCAGGCAATGATAAAAATGGCAATTAAAATCAGTGAAGGAAATTTAGTAACTCAATATAGTTAAGGGACAATATTTTATTCAATTATATATAAAATCTAATTTCACACGCTCTGCCACACAGAAAAATGTTAATGAATTAAAAAGATAAGTGTAATATTTTATACAAGTGTTAACTTTATGATCCTGAGAGGGTGGATATAGAGTTAGAATGTCTGTAGAGTTAGAGTGTCCCAGCCAGGTGAGCTGGGAAATGAAGTCAGGGTGTTTACGGTAGTTAAATAGAAAAAACATTCTGAATGAAGACTCTAAATTGGTGGACAGCTCAAATGGACGCAAGTATCACCTGAAACAAACTTTACTCACATACCTAGCAATTCCTACTGGCTGTAGGCTAGAATCTCAGTTGAGCTCAAATCCAGAACACATACACATGCACTCTTTATCTAGTCTCGATGTAGAAGCTACTTACGGCTCCTCACAGCCTGCAGCCAGGTTCATAAGACAACTCAGAAGCACGTGGCATTTTTATGACTCAAAAGCCACGAAACATCACTTCTGACATTCTCGAATGGGCAATGCAGTTACAATATTCCACCCAGTTTCAAGTGAGAATATACAGACCTTATCCCTTTAAAAAGAGAAGTGTTATTGTAAGAAGAGAACATAGCTTGGAAACAGCATTATGTCTATCATTAGAAAATATCATCTGCTACATCCTTTTTCCCAAGATGATACCTAAACATGTGTATCTTCAAAATGACACAATGTGGTGATACTTTAGGGTAGATCAGCATCCATAGGCAGCAGAATTGAAACCCTCATTCAAGTGACTCATTCATTAATCACTTCAACAAAATTCCTTTTTAAAGAAAATATGGAACCTTGTGTTTTGTCTATCTTCATATCAAAATGAAGGAGCTGTGTTGCTTTAAATCTTATATAAAAGAAATTTATTTTGTCCCTCTCTATGAAGATTAATGAAATTTCAGATCACCCAGAACATTGCTGAAACAGTGGTGGCTGAGGCTGCAGGCACCAGACCATATGGATGGCAAATGGTGCCTCCTTCTATAGCCCAGCTAGTGAGAAACAACCAGCTCTGGGGCCAACAACCTGGGAGATGCTCTCAGGCAAAAAGACTTAATAACCCTACTACAGATATATACAAATATATTCTTTGATAGACAACTCTTTGTCAGACTCTTTTTCTCTCTTCCTTGGCTTTCTAAAATTTTAGATTTATTATGATTAAAAGAATCAAAATTTATCCTACCTAAAAGAGGCATCCATTAATTTAGCCAATTATTGTATGACTCCCCAGAGAAATTCATGAATACATCAAGAAGCACATGAAAGGTCTTCATTGCCATGGTATTCATAATTACAAACAGAAAATTAATCTACATTACATGAAAGGAAGGAGACAAGAATCTTGGAACCTATGTAAGTGTTTTTATGATTATAAGACAAAGTAATTTACTCAGGAAAATAATTTTTTCTCACCTTGCCTTTTAAGAGCTCAGAAGAAGTTTTACCTGAATCATCATCATATGCAAATCCCTCTGTTCAGCCTCTGGACCTCGTTCCATCTCACTTTCTAAATAAACAAATAACAAACAAGCAAGCAGTGGAGCACAGTCAGAGAGAACATAGGCTCTGGAGTCCAGCTGCCTTCTCTACCACTCAATCCACTGTAACAATCTTGGAATGAACCTAGTTATCTCATCTACAATGCTGAGACCATAATAATAATCATAGCAGCTTAATAAGGTTGTCCTGAAGATCAAATGGTATCCAGTAAATGCTTATCAAATGCTACTTATTTTAATCAGGTTAGGGTAGGGAAGGTTTATAGAATATAGACATACTGAAAAAATTGTAGGATACATATTTATGGAGAGTTGGCATGAAAGTAAGATATATGGACCAGCATCAAAACAGTATGCCCACAATTTTGAGGAAACTCAAAGGAAAGTTTAACTCTTCTCAAAGACAATTGTGTTTCTTTGGAAATTTTAGTATCAAAATTCTTAGTCAATTCAATGGACTCATCAAATCCTTCACTTCACCTCTAGACAGAAGGGACCTAGTGCAATTCACTTTCTCAGAACAAGTTTATCCACTCAGTCAATATTCATCCTTCCAGGTAAACTGCTCCTTATAAACCCAGTTTAGTGAGTGCTATAGATAGAGAAGATTCTGCTTTCCAACACATTCAGAGAGCTTAGCACTTCTCAAGAAAGAAAGAGACATATGATTATCACAAATGCAGTGGAAAAAAGAAATCCAGAATCATTTTAACCAAGGAGGTGATATGATGTAATTTATATTTTTTAAAGATTAATCTAGCTATCATGAGGAGGACTGGGGGAGGGCAAGAATGTTACCAAGATGCTCTTGGAAATTGTTAAAATCAACCAGGAAAAAGATCAGGATTTTCCAAACCCAGACTTCTGCTAGACATTACAGAAGCAATCGTGGTTAGAGTAGATTTTAAAGGTAGAGCCAACTGGATTTCTAATTAGTAGAAGCTGGGCGAACTAAATCAGGAATGACTCCTCTATTTCTCAACGAGTACCTGAAACAACTGTCATTGACTGCAAAAAATTGAAGCAGAGCAGGTTTTAGAATCAGGAAATTAGAAAACTACAAGTGATGTGTCAAGTGAATCATACAACTTAGGAGACATATGGATTGCTTGAGAGCTTCAGGCATCTTAAGATGACTAATCTGCTGCTACAGTCGCTCATTGCTCCAACCCCACTCCTCCTAATTGACAGTCCTTTCTTTTCACTCTTTTTCTGTATTGATTGTGTCTGGTGTATTTATAGCTGATATGTATTCTTCCTAACACACGAGTCTCTTTCACTCACTGTGACATTGAAAAGAACCTGAGCTGAATGATGTTTTGAAGAATCCCTGCCCGCTCTTAGTACTCACCAAGTGAAAGAAAAGCCTGTCTGCCACCGGGCATGCCCCTTCCACAGACATCTGTACAACATAAGTCTACTCGACATTCTCCTCAGTTCCTTCTCTCTTACCTTCCTTTCCTATCTAAAGGTTTACCTAAGCCACTTTGTCAACTCTGCTCATCTCCAGCTTCTCTTTCCAAACAGTGACTGAAGAAATGATAAACAGCCATCTCAGAAACCTAAGAAGACCCCTTAGAGCCTACGCTCACTACCTTCTTCCCACAAAGCTCAGCCAGAAATACTTCACTTTCTTGCATATTCTGAGAATTTCCAGCTGCTGACATAGTTCCCCTTTCAGAATTCATGCATAATCATTCCAGGAAAGGAAATGCCTGTTCACTTTGCAAAGGTGCTTGTGTGTAGCAAGCCTTATTGCGTGGAGAAGACTTCCTGTACTGCTTCTTAATCAACAACACTTCAGAAAGAGCCAGACCCAGATACTCATGATCATAGCACAGGATTCACTCATGCACATTGGTGAAGGGTTTGTCTTTTGGATTTCCAGCCACATGGTTTTCCTTGTGATATCCAAACAACACTATCCTCAAGTAACAACTGCCTTGCACAAAAACTGAACAATTATATAACACCTCCTCTAGTTTTCAAATAAATTGCAGCCAATGGTACAGACTAATCTAGCTCTTCAAGAAAAAAAGATAAGGCAATGAATACTACATATAACACAATAGTCAGCAGCTAAAAAGAGGAACCAATGCAGACAACCTAAAAAGACATTTTTGGAAACACAGTACCTTGCTGCCAAATTTTTAAAAATTAAAAGCAACAAATAAAAAAGAGTAAAATATTCTTTGATTAGTAATAAAAAAATTCTCCCAAAATGCATAGGAAATAAACAAAAGCTATATGTAAGGGGAACAATAATCACAGGGAAGATTGATTGAAGAAATAAAATATCAACAAATAAAAATCAGAAGGATAGTGAGGAGAAATAGAAGTCTGAATATTGCAGAGCAATGCTCTGTGTTGAAGAACATTCTGAAAAAATAAAATTCCAACATAGAAACAGACTGAAAAAATAGAATACAACTGTGGCTTTGAAGGAGGTCTCAAACTCTTGTACTGAATAATTGCAGCCACTAATTTATCATGAGTGTGGTCAAAATATTTTTAGAAAACATAAGGCCCAAACTGTATCTTACAAAAGGTTCTAGAAAAGGGAAACGTGGAAGTCGTCTGAGAAATATTGAAGATTATGATTCATTCATGGAACTGTGCATTCGTTTTGTTCTGTTCTCATGGTGCATTCTGCAGCCGCCTTAGCTTTCACTCAGTATTGCAACTCCCAGGGATAGTAATAACCATAGAAAGTTTTAGTTCACCTGAGTACTAAACATCAAGATTTTCCTGATACAGCCAGATCCAGATAATTATGGAGGAGCTCTGGGGACCTGAGCAGCTGAGGGTCCATGCTCTTCCATCCTTCTGCCCAAGTGTGTGTTTTCATAATAATTTCAAAGTTAAGTAGATATGATCTTTATATCATAAAAAGTTTTAAGGAAATATCATACACCTAGGAACACACGCACCCCACGGTTCTTGGAGTTTCATCCAGATACTGACACGTCAATTTCAATTATAGGACTACAGCCAACAAACACACACACACACACACGCACACACACACACACACACACACACACAAACTACATAACGAAAGAACAGAGAAGGAGTTTCAACAAACACATTGAAAATCGAATAATGACAGAACATTTTTCATATCTGTCCTGATTGCATGGGCACTGCTCTTTTGAAAACTTTACCTAAGTTACATGTTGTACCTACCCACCACATCCTGCTGGACTAAGTCCCAAAGAAATGAGGATACAGAAGACCTGATGTGAGCAAAATAACCTAGCCTATCCAGTGATGAGCCCATCCAGAGAGAAATTCAAAGATGCCATTGTTCGGCTCATCTTTATAAAGGAAACAGCTAAGTTTCTCACAGTGCAGAGTTGGGAGCAACTTCAGAGCTTCTTCCAAGATGCTGCTGGTCTTCCTTTTAGCGGCGTTGCTGGCCCTGGGCTCAGCTCAGGATGCAGGTAATGGTAAAAAAAAAATGAGGGGTCGAAGAGTGTGCTATGACTCTGCTTGGCCTTAGGAGACCACACTGCAGGAGGAAGGGTGTAAGGAGGGCACAGAAGTGAGAGGAAAGATGGGGCCTCAAAGTTCCTAAGACAAAGATAGGCCAGTCATGTCCATATTTCATGCTGAGGCCTTGTACCTTATTTAAAGTATAATTAGAACCCAAGATAAAATTTTGACAAGAGGAATGACAAAGGCAGAGTCATATTTTTAGAAACGTCTCTCTGTGTACTGTGAAGGATCCCCTGGAGAATGACAGGAATGATATGGGGAGGTTCACTCATGAAGATGTTCCAGCCATCAGAGAAGACAGTGGATGAATGCGGCCTTGCCAGGGGCACAACATTGATGAAGGAGATAAGCCTTCATGAGAGCTAGTTCAGGCACAGGAAACAAGATAAAATATTCCTCTCTCTCTCTACATGGAGATATACAGATTCCAGGGCTCGATTTTCTCATTTTTCTCCCACCCACGTGTAACATTTCAGTGTGCTGTGACTGATACGTGGAAGATGAAATGCAAATGTTTACTTCAGGTCATCCCTCTTAAGAAAGCAAGTTAACATAAGTAAGGCGTGTAATGAAGAAAGAGAGCAGACACTGAAATACCACAGCACTTAACCTAAATGAGCATTAGGGTTTGACAGATCCTAGAGAGGACAAAACGGGTCTTTTCTAGTTTGTGGTTCAATCTCTGCAGAGTAACAATCCTTGCATCTTCCTTCCTTTCCAACAGTATCACAAACAGTGCCTGTCAAGTTACCAGAGGGGATAAATCAGTTGCAGTTGGGAGTGTTTTTATCTCTGCAGAACAGGTGTGAGCCCTGAAAGATTCACTTCATCTTGTGCTTCTTTTCCTAGATGTCGTCTCTGAAGGAAATGTCACCGTGGCACCAGGTAAACGCCTATGAATCCTCAATCTACTTTCCTTTCTTTCTTTCTTTTTTTTTTCCTCAGAAACTTTTTATTTCTTCAATCCAGTGTTTCTCTCCCTCAATATGTAGTTTTAGAAAAAAATGCAAAAAATTAGGGTCTAATTCCTCCTTCTTTGTATTTCTCCACCCAATTGTGACCCTACAGATGAAAAAGATTTGTCAGTTATTCAGTAAACCCTGAGTGAGCCATGACTTGTCTTTCTCCTCTCTTCTCTTCTCTTCTCTCTCTCTCTCTCTCTCTCTCTCTCTCTCTCTCTCTCTCTCTCTCTCTCTCTCTCTCTCACACACACACACACACACACACACACACACACACACACACACACACACACACATTATTTCTCTACCTTAGTCTTGGACACTAAGGAACCAGAACCAGTTTACATATGGGGCTCAAGCTCAGAGTCACAGTTGACAAGTTATGTCATGTTAAAATATATCTGGCAACACAAATGACATTGATGATACCTTCACTTTTCTGTTTTTGAAAACTTTTTGAGATTCTAAGACATCTAAAAACTATTGTGTTTTTTTTTTTTACCCAATTTGTGTGTCTCAGGGACAAAAAAGTAAGACTTTCAAACACTGGTATGCAGGTTAAGAGGAATACAAAATAAGGAAATAGAGGGAAGGAGGAAGGTTGGAAGCTGAGAGGTAGGTCTGGGAATAAAAAGGACTATGTGATAATGTAATCAGAGATCAAAATGAGAGGGAAGTCCTTCATTACTAATTTCATCTATTCTTGTTTCATGCCTATTCTGAAGAAGTGAATGCAAGCCAGAACCCAGTTCAGGACACTCAGGGACCACCTCCTGACAATTTATCACCTGAACCCCCTCAAGATGAAAGACCACCTCAACAAGATGGCCAGGATCAAAGTCCTCCCCCACCTCCTCCTCCTGAAAACCAACAAAGACCAGCGCAACCAGGAGGCCCTCCTCGTCATCCACCACCTCCTCCTTTTGGAAAGCCACACAGACCACCCCGATTTGGAAGCCCTCCCCTTCATCCCCCACCTCCTCATTCAGGAAAGCCACACAGACCACCCCGATTTGGAGACCATCTCCGTCGTCCCCCACCTCCTCCTTTGGGAAACCAACAGAGACCACCTCGACCTGGAAGCCCTCCAGGAGGCAGACCACCTAATCCTTTCTAAGACCCTCAAGACCAGTCAAATCGCATTTGATGACAGGTATGATTCAAGTTCACTCTCCATCAAAAGTCTGAACTCCTACAGTTCTCAAACTTCAATGTGCCAATGAATCAGTGAGAAACATGCTGAAATACCTTCATTCTGCACATCATTTCTAATGATTTCAATTCAGATATTATGGAATAAAATACAGAGGCCTTGTATTTTTAACACGATATCCAAGGTCTTTCTGATTTTGAGAAATGACGCCCATAAATGCTTTTTCCATAGTCATTTTGCTTTTTCAAATGAGCGTGTCATGTGCAAGTAGAGCAGTGTTTTCCCTTGGTCCTTATCTCATCTGGCTCAATGGCTTCCCATCTCAAGTTTCCACCTGACCACTCTTGGCTCAGTTCTGCCTCACATGAGGTCTCTTAGGTCAAGTGTCCCTATAAAACAATACCTTAAGTTTATGCTACTAAATGTTATCTAGTATTCTAAATATTTACTTTTAAATTGATATTTGCTCAAGTTAAAAAAATATCCAACAGAACAGAAGCAATGACGTTAAATATTAGAGGTATAACTCATCTGACTTTCCTCATTCCCTTTCCCAAAAGCCATCTCTGCTGAGGCTTTTGAACTTCCTCTTTAAAAATATGTATACCTGTTTAAACATATAGAATCCCTTCTCACAAATGACATCATGCTCTATGTGCAAATCTATAGGTGATAACTTGAACATATTTCGTAGAAAACTTCCATATCACTTTATAGAGATAGATTGATCTTGGATCTGTTTTTTTTTTTTTTTCTTTACAGTTGAATACTATTTCGTTCTGTGGCTGTGCCTCGATTTATTTAGCCAATCTCCTAACAATAGACATTTAGAATGGTTTCAGGTTTTCAGTATTACAGAATAGGCTACAGTCACCACCCCTGTAAATATATCTCTGAACATTTTCAATAGCTACCAAGAGATAAACAACCTAACAATAATCTTTTTTTTATCTTGCAAATATAATTCAGAAAATTTTATCTGTTAAGTGCATAAAAATACCAAAGACAAAGTAGAGAGAAAGGAAAAAAAGACAGGAAAAGAAGGGGATCTATCCCATATTTCACTTCAGTATCAACAAGAAATTAGAAAACACCTGCCATGTCGCATCTTTTCTCTCAACTTCCTTTTTTGCTCATTTGTTTCAGAAAATGAGTATGAAGACAGCAGTCCTTACGAAAGCCATGGCGTTGAAATAATACAGTCTGACTGCAATATCCCAATAAAATCACCAGCATCCAATTTCTGATTGTCATTTCTCATTCTCCGTGACTATGAATCTGGAAGTCGAGGGCTATGGACACAGCACAGGAATAGTCAAGAGCTCTTCCCGTTGAGGTTTCCTGCAAGCATCCTCTCCTGGGCCATTTTCCTAGAAAACATTTTGGCTTCATTCTTCATTTATGGGCAGAAATAGATCTCTCCTCTTTTGTCCTATTATTCTCGCTTCCTTCCCCAACACCTTACTTAATACACAAATTGGCTGCCCAGTGATCGAATTTCATTGTTCATCCCTGCTCTGAATTCTATATTACAAATCCAATTTTTAAATTGTTTTTGGAAACTTTTCTGATATTTGAGTAATTTTAGGGAAACAAGAAAAATGAAAGAAATGTGAGGGAGTTTCAGAGGCTTAGGAAACCCTTCAAATTTCCAAAATTACGGCTTCTGGTTGCTGGAGAAATGAATGTGTTTCTAGGCCTCTTCTCCCTTGAAATCACATTTCTTTCTCATTGCTCAGTTCCCTTCCTCTGTGGGTCCCCCACCATTTTTAAGAAAACCTGAGTGTATTTCATAAAGGTTGTAGCATGAGGTATTTATTTTAAGGAGTCAACAACAGAGGGTCCTTCTTCCCTCAAAGGTGCATTGACTGGTCTAGTAATTGAATTGAAATAAGGTGATTAACAAAACAAAAACTAATTTGATTACGAACTTATGGGAGCCAGTCCCACAAAGACAAGAGACTCAAAGGCAGTCAGGCAATTAAGGCTCCTATGTATTCCTGAGATACAGGGAAGCAAGGAGGGGTCTGGGGTTTCAAAGGCAAAGAAGAAGATTCAAAGGAGAATGAGAAAAACAAAGGTTTAGTAAACAAATATTTGCCTTGCTGACAAGTCTGATATAAAAAGGTATCTCAGAGATAGGGCTGCTTTCTTCTAGTAAGCCCCACAGCCAGGCCCCCAGTTCCAGGTGCTGACAAATCTTTGATAGAGAATATTTTTATCATGAGAAACTGTTTCTACCTTTTCGGTATACGTGTATCCTCCATTCCTGATGTGGACACTACTCTGTCTAAAAGCATCTGTTCGTCATACTTACATTTCCTTCCTTGACAAACCTTCTGTTTTTCTGCTATTAATAATGGCCTTTTTCCGCATTTCTTGAAACCTCCAACAGATCAGAGAAGTCCTTCTAAATAAAATTTCCCTCACCCTCTCAGATCATTTCCTTTGTCCTGAAATTTTCCTTTGCTCCCTCTTAAGTAGGATGACATACATCCTGAGTTAATGCCTTCCTCTTCCTTGGTGTTTTTTGTTTGGTAAAGCACATCATACCCTATTGCTTGTAAATCAATGCAAGAGAAGCCAAATATTTTGAGATCTTTCATGTCTGAGAATGACTTCAGTCTAGCCTCATGCTTAATTAATAATCTGACTGCATATATGATTGATTGTAGGTTGAAAATTATTTTTGCTCAGAAATTTGATGACACTGTTCTATTCTTTTCTGACTTCCAAGGCTGCTCAATTATCATTCTCATGATCAATTCTATGAATATGATTATATTTATCACTAAAATTTTCAGGATAATATTTTATTCCTAAATTGAATTAAGTATACTTTGATGTGGATTTTTTCCCCATATATTATAATAGGCACCGAAGAATCCAAGAGAGGCTGAGTCCTGGGCATCTTAGAAGGGGCACCCACAAATGCACACACATACACACAGACACACACAAACTCACACACACACACAGTCACTGCTTTTTACTTTTACTCTAATTAGAAAATATTTTAAAAGTTTGGCAAGTAAGTAGAATAAGCAGAGATCATGGCAAAGGAGCTCAGGCTTGACAGGGGTCCTCCTGAACTGAGGATACAAAATTGAGATTGTACAAAGAGATTAAATTCAGGCTTTTTCCCTGAGGCATACCAGAGGGGGAGAAGGGGAATGACTTCAGTTTCAACTTTTAGCCACCTCACATCCACCAAAAGCACAACTAGGCAAATAAGTTCTTCTACCACCACCCATCTACCCACCCACTCCTCACCCTCACACCTGCTAACACCCCAAAACCCCACGTCTGATGTAACTCCTATATTCAGGCGTGTGGTTTGTGAGGGTGCTTAGAACTTCCTGGAAATCTGAAATGAGAAGTGAGGCAGGAGGGAGGAAATTTTGCTTAGCTGGTCCCCACCACAGATTGACTGATGGTCAATCCCTGGACACACCAGCCCCCAACCAGCTCTTCCAGCAATGTCCTGCCATTCACCTCTTAGCTTCCAGGGTCAGGCTCAGTACAGGGCAACAACATAGCTTCATTCATTCCTCAGTTTAGCCAAAAGGGAAAACTCCAGAGGACAGACCACACTGCTTAAGTGGAAACAGAACCTGAAATTCAGTTACAGCTTAGTTATACCTTGCACATATTTAGGGATACAGTACACTGGCCTCCTTCTGCATTTCTGCACCAGATGCTGCTGATGTTAACAGTGGGCCTGTGGATAAGCATTGGATACCCTCAATATGGAGAATCACTCTTAAGTTCTGGGAAATGTTTTCTAGTGTTTTATTAATTTTTTTTAATATATTATCTG
This sequence comes from Cynopterus sphinx, assembly GCA_030015415.1. Lineage (NCBI taxonomy): Eukaryota > Metazoa > Chordata > Mammalia > Chiroptera > Pteropodidae > Cynopterus > Cynopterus sphinx. Next base: position 151,877,910 of record CM057380.1, on the reverse strand, counting down.
CTTCCTTTGAAATTTGTTAGTTGAATTCTCTTTTAATTTTTTTTCTTTTTCTCACCTATTGATTATCTCTTTGCTTTTTTGTTCTATGTTTTGGGAAAGTATCTTTATCTTCTATTAAACTTATAATCAACTGAATTTACAATAGCTAATATATCTATTTTCTGATTGAGTATTTAATAACATCCTTTTCTTAATTGAAAAAGGCAGAATCTATTTTTATTTGTAATTATATATTCATTACTGTATTTACTTGATAGATAGGACCATTTCCTGAGATCTACCCTGTCCAACGCAGTAATCACAAGCCACATGTGGCTGTTTATTTTAATTAATTGAAATTTAATAAAATTTCAAATTTAGATTCTCAGGTACACTAGCCACATTTCAAGTACTCTATAGTTTCATGTGGCTAGTAGTTACCCTACAGCTACCATGTTAGATAGCACAGACATAAAACATTTATATCATGACACAATCTTATATTAGTCAGCAAGGCTTCAGACTTTAAGCTTCACAGAAAATAACTGAATTCAGTTTTAATCATGACGCTGCCCTGAGTAGCTAGCCCAGGGCTTCTCAAATATTTTTTCAATGAACAAATAAGTGTACATTTGATATAGCACTATCTATTATTTCAAAAACCAAAATCCAAACAAAAAAACCCTGAAGTCATTTGTATTTTCTTTCATTCTACACATATCCTTTTACATAATAGTGATGGTAGCATATGCATGGTATTATTGCTTTCTTTTCCATTTACCATTATTTATTTAGTAAACATGCACCATGTTATCACAAAACTTTACAAACATGTTTAATGATTGCACAAATCCTTTTTATTTTGTCATTTCTCTGATGTTGGATATTCAGGCAATTTTTGTTAGATCTGCACTGTCCAACACAGACTCACAAGCCACACGCAGTTATTTAAAGTTAAATTTAAATTTGTTATAATTTTCTTTCTCACTTACACACTACTTCAAGTATTCTACATTAACAATGTCCTCCCTCCTTAATGAAAAGAATAATTGTCACAAATGTGTAGAATAAGAGATTGAAGCCAGATTGCTTGCAAGTGTTAACAAGGATTAAGCAGTTAGGATTACACCCTAAGGTGTAAATTGTGTCTAGTATCCTTTTGAAAAGAAATTTTCCATTCAAATGCCTACTTGTATTCAGCTCTTGGTTCTGCTTCTGTAGACATGCTTGCCACACATGCTGAAGGGCGGTAGGTTGACCTCGAGATCAACTGAAAATGTACCCTCCCCTGTCTTTGTTCTGTCTGGATAACAGATGTATCCCCTTTGCTTGTTTGCAGATAAGCCCTATAAAAGTAAGATTGCCCCTGAGCTCAGGACTAAGTTGTTCAGAGGTAATTTTCTGGGACCATTAGCAAAATAAACCAGAATTTTCCGACTCTCTGAGTGATACTAGTTTCTCGCCGGTCTTATTTTACTGCAAACTTTCTGGAGGCCACAGCAAGATTCCAACCACACCGGCCCTTGGAGCTGTCACACAATGTCTGGGAAAGACAAACAAAGAGGCGTGATACCTGACCATATTTAGGTTCTTTATCGACGATGCTCCCTACTCTCCAGATGGCCTATCCCAGAACTGGACTCAAAGGAGGGCTGGACCAATTCACCAGGAAGGGCTTCAGGATAACATATGGCTCCAGGGCTCAGAAACCTAGTCAGGTCTCTTCTTTAGACAGTAGAGGAGCTTGATCACCTATGAAAGTCTTCAATAAGAAGACACATTCAGGGGTGGGAAGTCATCAGGGTCCTCCCAGAAGGGAAAGACAAAAGACAGGGCCTTGTAAAAAGGGAGAGGCAAGTTTTAACCCCAAGTTGTGAATACTTGAGCGAATGAGCTGCCTGTGTTGTTTGACTCTATTGGGTATGAATTTGGGGCTCTATGACTGGGCACCCATAACTTCCCCTAAAGTCTATGGAGTCTGAGTGGACTCATCTGAGAGTCCGTTGTGTACGGCATACAGTTCAGGCCAGCATTGGACTAGTGTCTGATTGTAAGTCACAAAGCCGAGTCCACTATGCACAAGGGTCATCTAAGCTCCTTTGGAACACAGCCAGGTGAGCACCTGAGTAGTCTCCTCTTTGGAAGAGGCACCCTTTTGTTTGTCTGTGCACCAATGACACAAGGTGGGATACACAGATTGGGGAGACAATTGATTACTGATTGGGCTTAAGAATTGCCTATCTCCAAATGGCCCTTTCGACATAGGGGCCTGCTGTCATATTATTTTCTTGAAATTTTAAAGTCTATTTCCCTCCTCCATTAGGAAGCTCCCAAAGGGAATATGGGTGGAGATTTCTCTAAGCTCGTTGTCTTAAATTGTATGTTGCAAAATTTTACGAGAGGTTTTCCATAAGATCACACAATCAGGCTGACCCCAGGAAAATTTCACACTCTTTGTGAGCTTGAAAGGCCTGCAGTCAGGGGAAGGATGGCCTTAGGAAGAGGCCCTGGACTTTTCCACTGTTAGAAATATGTACCAGATAGTGACAGGGAACCCTGGACATCTCCACCAGTTTCCATACATAGACTCATGGTTGCAAATCTTGAGCTTGGATCTGCACAAATAGGCAAGGACATGGTAAGGTACTTATGGCCCAAACAACATGGGGATAGAACAAGAAAGAGCCAGCAGGAGTCATCCAACAAGGGACTTAGGAAAAACCTTTTTTCCCACTGCAGTACATTCCCAAAGCTCCGACAGTCCCTGCACAGCCACTCTACCCCCAATTACAGACAGCTATCCGCCATCAGTGCTTCGCTGCCCCCATAGCCTGATTGGTTTGAATCTTCCCCAAAACAATAGTGTTTCCTTGATAATTATAGTATCAGAATGCTTAGTCAATTTAATGGAGTCATTAGTTCTTCCAGTTCGCCTCTAGACCAGGAGGACCTGGTACAATTCACTTTCTTAGAACAAGTTTACCCGCTCAGTCAAATTCATCCTTCCAACTAAACTCATCCTTGAGAAACCAGTTAAGTGCATGGTAAAGCTAGAGGATTCTGCTTTCCAACATATTCAGAGAGCTTAGCAGTCCTCAAAAAGAAAGAGATGTGGTTGTCAAACATGCAAAAAGGTGACATGATGTAATTTGTATTTTTAAAAAATTGGTCTGGCTATTGTGAGGAGAACAGGTAGAGGGCAAGAATGTTACCAAGGCATGCTGGGAAGCTGTTACAATCCACCAGGAGAGAGATCAGGGTTGTCCTAACCACAGTCTTACAGTAGACATTAAGGAAGCAGTCATATTTGGGGTAGATTTTAAAGGTAGAGCCAAATGGATTTTCTAATGGGTAGCAGGTGGGGACTATAAAAATGTATGAATTACTCTTTTCTTTTTTTAACTAATAGCTGAAACAACGGTCACTGACTGAGAAAAGATTGGTGGAGAACAGGGTTCAGGATCAGGAAATCAGGAATTCTACATGGGATGTGTAAGGTGAAATGTAGATATTAGTAGACAAGTGGATTGCTTGAGAGCTTCAGTCATCTTAAGACACTTATCTCCTGCTGCAGTCTTGCTCATTGCTCCAACCCTACTCCTCCTAACTGATAGTCCTCTCTTTTCACTCTTTTGTTTTGTTTTGGTTGTATCTGGTGTATTTATAGCTGATATTTCCTCTTCCGAAGTGTGGTTAAAATTTTTTCTAGAAACATCAGGCCAAACTGTATCTTACAAAAGGTTCTTGGTAAGGAAAGCGTGGAAGTAGTCTGAGAAACATTGAAGATTATGATTTATTCAAGTAACTGTGCATACATTTTGTTTTGTTCTAGGAATCTCATGGTGGATTCCGCAGCCGCCTTAGCTTTCACTCAATATTGCAGCTCCAGTGATAGTAATACCAATAAAAAATTTTATTTCACCTGTGTTCTAAACACCAAGATTTTCCCTATTACAGCCAGATCCAGATAATTGTGGATGAGCTCTGGGGATCTGAGCAGCTGAGGGTCAACGCTTTTCCATTCTTTTGCCCTACTGTGTATTTTCCTAATAATTTCAGAGTAAAACAGAAATGATCTGGATATCATTAAAAGTTTTAAGAAAATATCATATACCTCGGAACACACGCACACCATGGATCTTGGAATTTGCTCCAGGTACTTACTTTTCGGTTTCGACTATAGGATTACAGCCAACACACACACACACACAGGCACCCCACACACAGAAAAACTACATAATGAAAGAACAGAAAAGGAGTTTCAACAAACACATTGAAAATCAAATAAGGAGAGAACATTTTTCATATCTGTACTGATTGCATAGGCACTGCTCTTTTGAAAACTTTAACTAAGTCACATGTTGTACCTACCCACCACATCCGGCTGGACCAAGTCCCAAAAAGAAATGAGGATACAGAAGACCTGATGTGAGTAAACTGTAACCTAGCCTTTCCGGTGATAAGCCCATTCGAGGGAAACTCAAAGATGCCATTGTTCTGCTCCTCTTTATAAAGGAAACTGCCGGATTCCTCCCAGCACAGATTTGGGAGCACCTTCAGAGCTTCTTCCAAGATGCTGTTGGTCTTCCTTTTAACGGCATTGCTGGCCCTGGGCTCAGCAAACGATGCAGGTAATGGTAAAAAAGAATAAGGAGTCAAGGAGCATGCTATGACTCTGCTTGGGGCTTAGCAGACACAAAGCAGGAGGAAGGATGTAGGGAGGGCACAGAAGGGAGAGGAAAGACTGGCTGCAGAATTCTTAAGACAGAGATAGGCACGCTCAAGAAGACACACTTGGAGTCACATTTGACAAGTTATGAAAGTGGACAAAATATATCTGGTAAAACAACTGACATTGATGACACCTTCGCTTCTCTTCTATTTTTGAAAACTTCCTCTGGAAATGCTAAGACATCCAAGAACTATTTCTTACTTTGTTATCACTCCATTTGTGTGTCTCAGGAACAAAGAAGTAAGACTTTCAATGACTGGTATGCAGGTTAAGAGAAATATAGAATAAGGAAGCAGTGCGCAGAAGGGAGCATGGGAGATGAAAGGCAGGTACAGGGGGGAAAAAAGGACTATGGGATAATGTGATGAGAGATCAAAATGAGAAGGGGAGTCCTTCATTACTAATTTCATCTTTTCTTGTTCCGTACCTATTCTGATGTAGTGAAGGCAAGACAGAACCCAGATAAGGATGCTCAGGGACCACCTCCTGACAATGCACCATCTGTACCCCCACCAGAGGAAAGACCACCTTCACAAGAAGGCGAAAATCAAAGTCCTCCCCCACCTCCTCCCCCAGGAAACCAACAAGGACCACCCCGACCTGAAGGCCCTCCCAAGGGTTCCCCACCTTCTCTTTTAGAAAGACCTCAGAGACCACCCCGACCTGAAGGCCCTCCCCAGGGTTCCCCACCTCCTCCTTCAGGAAGGCCTCAGAGACCACCCCGACCAGAAGGCCCTCCCCAGGGTTCCCCACCTCCTCCTTCAGGAAGGCCTCAGAGACCACCCCGACCAGAAGGCCCTCCCCAGGGTTCCCCACCTCCTCCTTCAGGAAGGCCACAAGGATCACCCCAACCAGGAGGTCCTCCAGAAGGTGCACAACCTAATCCTGCCCAAGGCCCACAAGACTAGACATTTCGATTTGGTGACAGGTATGTGTGATTCAACTTCACTCTCTATCAAAGGTCCTGACTCCTACAGTTCTCAAACTTTAGTGTGTCAATGAATCAATGAGAAACATGCTGAAATTACTTACTTGAATCTGGACCTCATTACTAATGATTTCGATTAGGATATTCTGGAATAAAATACAGAGACCATGTATATTCAACAAGCTGTCCAAGGTCGTTCGGATTATGAGAACTGAAGCTCATAAATCACCTTTTTCTCAGTCATTATGCTTCTTCAAATGAGTGTGCCATGAGCAAGTAGAGCAGTGTTTCCTTTGGTCCTCATCTCTTCTGGTTCGATGGCTTCCCATCTCAAGTTTCCACCTGACAACATTTTGCTCATTTCTACCTCACACAAGGTCTCTTAGGTCAAGTGACCATATAAAACAGTACTTTAATTTTATGCTACTAAATGCTATCTAGTGTCTTAAGTATTTGCTTTTAAATTGATATATGCTCAAGTTAAAAAATCCAACAGAAGAAATGAAGTTAAATATTAGAGGCATATCTCATCTGACTTCTCCATTTCCTTTCCCAAAAGCCATCACTCTTAAGTCTATTGAACATCTTCTTTAAAAAATATATGCCTATTTAAACATATAGAATCTCTTTTTCATAAATATCATACTTTATAGGCAATTATATACGTTGATCATTTTAACATATTGTTTAGAAAACTTCCATATCACTTTATAGACATATATTGATTTGGGATCTGTTTTGTTTTTTTTTTTTTAATTTTCCTTTATATTTCTATACTATTTCATTCTGTGGCTGTGCCTCGATTTATTTAGCAAAAACCCTGACAATGGGCATTTAGGATGGTTTCAGGTTTTCAGTATTACAGAATAGGCAACAGTCACCAACCCTTGTAAATATATCTCTGAACATTTTCAATAGCTACCAAAAGATAAACAACCTAACAATAATCTTCTTTTTCTTCTTGCAAATACAATTCAGAACATTTTATCTGCTAAGTGCATAAAACCACCAAAGAAAAAGTAATGAGGAAGAAATGGAGAGAGGGAGAGAAGATGATCTGTCTCCTATTTCACTTCAGTACCAACAAGAAATTAGAAAATACCTGCCATGTCATGTCTTTTCTCTCAACTTCCTTTTTTGCTCATTTGTTTCAGAAAATGAGTATGAAGACAGCAGTCCTTACGAGAGCCATGGCATTGGAATAATACAGTCTGACTGCAATATTCCAATAAAATCATCAGCATCCAACTTCTGATTGCTGTTTCTCATTCTTTGTGACTGTGAATCTGGAAGTCGAGTGTTGTGAACACAGCATAAGAATATCTGAGAGCTCTTCTCATTGAGGTTTCTTGCAATCATCCTCCTGGGCCATTTTCCTAAAAAACATTTTGGCTTCATTCTTCTTTTATGGTCAGGAATAGATCTCTCCTCTTTTGTCCTGCTATTGTCGCTTCCTTCTTCAACACCTTACTTTATTGACAAGCTGGCTGCCCAGTGATAGAATTTCATTGTTCATTCCTGCTCTGAATTTTACATTTCAAATCCAATTTTTAAATTGTTTTCAGAAATTTTCCTGATATTTGAGTAATTTTAGGGAAACAAGAAAAATGTTAGAAGTTGAGGGATCTCCCGAGGCTGAGGAAATTCTTCAAATTTCCAAATTTATGGCTTCTGGTTGCTGGAGAAATGAATGTGTTTCTAGGTTTCTTTTTCTTTGAAACCACATTTTTTTTATCATTGCTCAGTTTCCTTCCTTCGTGGGTCCCACACCATTTTTAACAAACCCTGAGTGTATTTCATAAAGGTTGTAGCATGAGGTATTTATTTTAAGGAGTCTGGAACTGGGAGTCATTCTTCCCTCAAAGTGAAATGGCTGGTCTAATAATTAAATTGACACGAGGTGATTAACAGAAGAAAAGCTAATTTGATTACCAACTTATGGGAGCCAGTCCCACAAAGACAAGAGACTCAAAGGCAGTCAGGCAATTGAGGCTCATAGGCCTTCCTGAGATACAGGGAAGTGATTAGGGGTCTGGGGCTTCAAATGCAAAAAGGAAGATTCACAGGAGGATGAGATAAGCAAAGATTTGGTAAACAAACAGTTCCCTTGCTGACAAGTCTGATATAAAAAGGTATCTCAGAGATAGGTCTGCTTCCTTCCACTAAGCCCCTCAGTCAGGTGTCAAGCTTTAGGTGCTGACGAATCTTTGATAGAGAATATTTTTATCATGAGAAAGTGTTTCCGCCTTTTCAGTATACGTGTATCCTCCATTCCTGATGTCAACACTACTCTGTGTCTAAAACCATCTGTTCGTTGTACTTACATTTCCTTCCTGAAAAACATTCTGTTTTTCCCTAATTGATAATTGCCTTTTTCTGCATTTCTTTGGTTTTCTATAAACATCTAAGGATTCTCAAAACCTCTAACAGATCAGGGAAGTCCTTCGAAATAAAATTTCCCTCACCCTCTCAGATCATTTCCTTAACCTGAATTTTTCCTTTTCTCTCTCTTAAGTAGGATGACATATATCCTGAGTTAATGCCTTCCTCTTTCTTGGTGTTCTTCCTTTTTTGGTAAAGCACATCTTACCCTGTTGCTTGCAAATCAATGCAAGAGAAGCCAAATATTTTGAGATCTTTCATGTCTCAGAATGACTTCAGTCTAGCCTCATGCTTAATTAATAATCTGACTGGATATATGATTGATTCCAGGTTGTAAATTATTTTTGCTCAGAAATTTAATGACACTGTTCTATTGTTTTCTGACCTCCAAGGCTGTTCCACTATCATTCTGATTACCAATTCTATGCATATGACTATTTTTCTCACTGAAATTTTCAGGATCATCTTTCTATCCCTAAATTGAATTAAGTATACATTGATGTGAATTATTTCATTCATTATAGTAGGCAATGAAGATTCCAAAAGAGGCTGCTGTCCTGGGCATTTTAGAAGGGGCACTCAAAAATACACACACACACACACACACACACACACACACACACACACACACACACACATTGTCATTGTTTTTACTTTTACTCTCATTAGAAAATATTTTAAAGTTGGCAAGTAAATAGAGTAAGCAGAGATGATGGCAAAGGATCTCAGGCTGTACAGGGGTCCTCCTGGACCGAGGATACAATATTGAGAGGGTACAAAGATAATAAATTCAGGGTTTTTCCCTGAAGAATATTGGAGAGTTAGGGGAATGACTTTGGTTTAAACTTTTAGTTACCTCACATCAACCAAAAGCACGTCTAGACAGATAAGTTCTCCATCCCATCATCCCACTGCTTACCCACTCCTCACCTTCCCATCTGCTAAGACCCCAATACCCTGCCTCTGATGTAACTTCTATGCTCAGTACTGTGTTTTAGGGAAGTGCTTAGAGCTTTGTAGAAATCCTAAATCAGAAGTGAGGCATAGGGAGGAAACCTTGCCTAGCAGGTTCTCATCACATCTTGACTGAGGGTCAGTCCCTGGACAGACCAGCTTCTCTAAACTGCCTTTCCAGCAGGTGGCCTGCCCTTCCACCTCTCAGCTTGCAGGGTCAGGCTCAGTACAGGGCAACAACATTGCTTCTTTCGTTCCTCGGTTTGGCCAAAAGGGAAAACTCCAAAGAACAGACCACACTGCTTAGGTGGACACAGGACCTGAAACTCAGTTACAGCTTAGTTACACCTTGAAAATATTTCAGGATACAGTACACTGGCCTCCTTCTGAATATCTGTACCAGATGCTGCTGATGTTAACAGTGGGCTTGTGGATAAGCATTGGACACTATCAATATGGAGAATCGCTCTTAAGTTCTGGGAAATGTTTTCCAGTGGTTTATTAAACGTTTCTTTTCTAATGTATTATCTGCTTCCTTTGAAATTTGTTAGTAGAATTCTCTTTTAATTTTTTTTCTTTTTCTCACCTATTGATTATCTCTTTGCTTTTGTTCTATGTTTTGGGAAAATATCTTTATCTTCTATTAAACTTATAATCAACTGAATTTACAACAGCTAATATTTCTTTCTATTTCTGATTGAGTATTTAATAACATCGTTTTCTTAATTGAAAAAGGCAGAGTCTATTTTTATTTATAATTATATATTCATTACTGTATTTACTTGATAGATAGGACCATTTCCCGAGATCTACCCTGTCCAACACAGTAGTCACAAGCCACATGTGGCTGTTTAAATTTAATTAATTGAAATCAAATAAAATTTCAAATTTAGGTTCTCGGGTACACTAGCCACATTTCAAGTACTCTATAGTCTCATGTGGGTAGTAGCTACCATACAGCTACCATGTTAGATAGCACAGACATAAAACATTTATATCATGACACAATCTTATATTAGGCAGCAAGGCTTTAGATTTAAGCTCCACAGAAAACAACTGGATTCAGTTTTAATCATGCTGCCTTGAGTAGCTGGCATAGGGCTTCTCAAATATTTTTTCAATGATCAACTAAGTGTACTTTTGATACAGTATTATCTATTATTTCAAAAAAATAATAAACCTGAATAGTCATTTGTTTTTTCTTTCATTCTACACATATCCTTTTACATAATAGTGACGGTACCATATGCATGGTTCTATTTCTTTTTTTTTTTTTTCATTTACCATTATTTATTTAGTAAACATTCACATGTTATCCCAAAACTTTACAAATATGTTTAATGGTTGCACAAATCCTTTTTATTTTGTCATTTTTCTGATGTTGGATATTTAGGTCATTTTCTTTAGTCTGCACTGTCTAACACAGAATTCACAAGCCCCATGTAGTTATTTAAATTTAAATTAGTTAAAATTTTCTTTCTCACTTACACACTACTTCTAGTATTCTACATTAACAATGTCCTCCCTCCATAATGAAAAGAATAATTGTCACAAATGTGTAGAATAAGAGGTTGAAGCTGGATTGCTTGGGAGTGTTAACAAGGATTAAGCAGTTAGGATTACACCCTAAGGTATAAATTGTGTCTACTATCTTTTTGAAAAGAAATTTTCCATTCAAATGTCTAATTGTAATCAGCTCTTGGTTCTGCTTCTGTAGATATACTTGCCACACATGCGAATGGGCAGTGTGGTGACCTTGAGATCAACTGAAGATTCACCCTCCCCTTTGCTTGTTCTGTCTAGATAATAGATGTATCTTTTTTGCTTGTTTGCAGATAAGCCCTATAAAAGTAAGATTACCCCTGAGCTCAGGTCTTCCGAGAGGTAGCTCTCCTGGCACCATCAGCACAATAAACCAGAATTCTCCACCTCTCTGAGTGATACTTGGTTTCTTGCTGGTCTTATTTTATTGCAACTTTTCTGGAGGTTCCAGCAAGATTCCAACTACACCGGCCCTTTGAGCTGTCATCCAGTGGCCGGGCCAGGCCGGAATGCCTACCAGACAAGCAATGGGTTGCAATTCCTGACCAAATTTCGGATTCTTTATCGACGGCGCTCCCTACTCTCCAGATGGCCTATCCCAGAACTGGACTCAAAGGAAGGATGAACCAACTCACCAGGAAGGGCCACAGGATAACATATGGCCCCAGGGCTCAGAAACCTAGTCAGGTCTCTTCTTTAGACAGTAGAGGAGCTTGATCACCTACGAAAGTATTCAGGCAGAAGACTCGGGTCAGGGTCTTCCCAGAGGTGAGAAGACATCAGGGTCTTCCCAGAGAAGAAAGACAAAGGTCAGGGCCTTTCAAAAAGGGGGAGGCAATGTTTTAAAATCTGGTGTGTGAATGCTTGAGTGAATGAGTTGCCTGTCCGGTTTAACTCTGTTGGGTATGAATTTGGGGCTCCATAACTGGGCACCCATTACTTCCCCTAAAGGCTATGGAGTCTGAGTGGACTCATCTTAGAGCCCGTTGTGTACGGCATACAGTTCAGGCCAGCATAGGACTAGTATCCGATTGTAAGTCACAAAGCAAGTTCACTTTGGACAACTATCATCTAAGTTCCTTTAGAACACAGTCAGGCGAGTACCTGAGTGGTCTCCTCTTTAAAGGAGGCACCCACTTGTTTGTCTGTGCACCACTGACACATGTTGGGATACACAAAGTGAAGAGACAATTGATTATTGATTGGGCTTAAGAATTGCCTATCTCCAAACGGCCCTTTTGACATAGGTGCCCACAGTCAAATTATTTTCTTGAAATTTTAAAGTCTATTTCCCTCCTCCATTAGGAAGCTCCCTAATGTAATATGGGTGGAGATTTCTCTAAGACAATTGTCTTAAATGGTATGTTGAAAAATTTTAAGAAACGTTTCCCAGAAGATAATGGAATCAGGCTGACCCCAGGAAAACTTCATACTCTTTGTGAGCTTGAAATGCAGGGAAGGATGGCCTTAGGAAGAGGCCCTGGTCCTTTCCACTGTTAGAAACATGTACCAGATAGTGACAGGGAACCCTGGACATCTAGACCACTTTGCATATATAGACTCATGGTTGCACATCTTGGGCTCAGGTCCGCACAATTAAGCAAGGACATGGTAAAGTACTTGTGGTCCAAACAACACGGAGACAGAACAAGGAAGAGCCAGCAAGAGTCATCCAACAAGGGAACCCTGATGAAGAGCCTTTCTTCCCACTGCCATAAATCCCAAAAGCTCTTCCAGTCCCTGCACAGCCACTCTCCCAATTACAGATAGCCTTCCGCCATCAGTGCTTCACTGCCCCAACAGCCTGAGTGGTTGCCACAGCCAAGTCCATGGCATCTTCACTGAACCATACAGTCAGCCAACATCTTTCAGCACTCCAGATGCCTCTCTGAGAGATGCTAGGCCCTTTTCAGATTAGCGAAGACAGCACGCTCCAGTCGAGCTGTCCTATCCTCTACTGTCAGCCTTTCAGCACAACTGAACTTCTCAATTGGAAGCAGCACACGCCTTCCTATCCAGGCAAACCCCAAGAAATGACTGATCTGCTTGAGACAATTTCCCAAATCATTAACCTACCTGAAATGACTGCTGCCAACTCCTCATAACTTTCTTGAACACTGAAGACAGACACCGAATTCTGTGAGAAGCACAGGGTGGCTCCAAACACAAGCACTAGATGGTGCCATATTCCCCGCAGCATGGGCGTGGCTGCAGCACCAGACACCAGGCCCAACTGGGACTTCAACCTCTTGAACCAAAGAGAGTCTCTCGACAGGTACTGGCAGGCCACAATGCAGGGGGTGAAAGCTGGGGCCAAAAAGCTGACAAACCTGTCCAAAACAGCAGAAGTTTTCCACAAGCCTGGTGCGTTACCCACAGAGTTCAGTGAGAGACAGTGCGAGGCGTTTCAGGTGTATGTGAGAGACAGTGCGAGGCGTTTCAGGTGTATACACCTTTTCACTGCAAAGCATGAAAAAAACAATGCATGGTTGATGTAGGATTCGTGGCTGAATCTTATGCTGACATCCTATGCAAGCTTCAAAAATTAGAGAGCTTTGCTGGAATGAATTCCACCCAGCTGCTGGAGGTCGCAAACAAGGTTTTGTGAACCACGACCGGGAGGCCCAAAAGATAGCTGATAAGCAGATGGAACATAAGGTGTCCCTGCTGGCAGCCAAGTTAGGGAACCCAGTCCCAGTACAAAAGACTGCTCCGCCACTGAAGGGAGAGACCAAAGGTAGACCACCACTATGTTGCGACCAATGTGTCTACTGGAAAGAGACCGGCCATTGGAAAACTGAGTGCCCCACCACTGGAAGATATCTGAAGGATCAAAGACGTTCAATCAACCACATAAAAAAAAATAATACCAGCATAAGTCAGTCGTCTAAGTGCTTGTCAGCCAGGCCATAGCAGAGGCAGGCTCAGGCTACCAGGCTCCCTGAACCGGGGTCCTTGGGAGCCTACAGGAGCAATAGAATTAGGGGACCAATCAATGACCTTATGGTAGACATTGGAGCTGAACACATTCTACTGACCATCCTCATGACTCCACTGAAGATCTGCCCGCTTGCTCTACTGAGCCCACTGATGTCAGTTAGGGGGCCACCTAGTGACTCATGAATTCCTGTACCTACCAGAGTACTCCATTCCCCTTTTGGGTAGAGACTTATGAACGAACCTTGGAGCACAGACCACCTTTGCCCCCAAGAAGCCCACTAGTCTCACCTTGAGGAGCCAACCTGCTCTAATGATGCCTGTGACTGTACCCAGGGAAAGTGAATGGTGCCTCTGTTCTCTGAAAAAAAAAATAAACAAATCCTACAAGCGTGCTAGAGGAGTTCCCTGCTGTCTGGGCAGAAAAGATGTCTCTTGGTCTAGCCAAAAAAAACACACGCACATGTCATGGTAGACCTGAGGTCAAGATCCTCTCCTTTCTCACAAAGGCAACATACAGTGCCACGAGAAGCACTTTTGGGAATTCAGGACCACATCAAATGTTTGTGTGATACTGAGATTCTAGCTCAGTGTTAGGCATCTTGGAACACTCCATTCTTACTAGTCAAGAATCCTGACAGGTTCTATACCCACCCGTTTAGGATGTTCACATCAAAAACAGTTCAGTGGTTACCATTCATCTGCTGCTACCAAAACCATACACCCACCTGAGTCCCTTACCTACCAACAAGCTGGTTCTCCTGCCTGATCTCAAAGATGCCTTCTTCTGCCTCTAGTTATCACTGGCAAGGAAGCCTTTTGTTTGCCTTTCAAGTGGGAAGATCCATGCACTGGGAGAAAGACAAAACTGACTTGGACTCGACTGACAAAGGGATTCACTCACCCCATTTGAAAAAGTGCTGGCCACAGATCTTGATGCTTTTCACAGGGAGACATTGGACTGCATTCTACTCGAGCATGTAGATGACCTGTTAGTGGCTAGCCCCACCCAAAAGGATGGCTAGAAAGATACTAGAGACTTGCTGGCCCTACTCTCTACCATGGGATACAAAGTGTCATGGGGAAGGCTCAAGTCTGTAAACAGGATGTCAGATACATTGGATTCATCATCTCAGAAAGACATCAGCACTTGGACACAAAAGAAAATGGACCATCTGTTCAATACCTTGGCCAGATACTAAGAAAGTGGTCCATGAATTCCTAGGGGCTGCCAACAAATTCTGCCAATCTGGATACCAGGTTTCCTGAAGCTGTCAAGCCAAAGTATGAGGCCACAGCTGGGTCCAGTACAGACGCCCTGGAATGAGGCTCCAGACAGGAAAATGCTTTCACAGAAATAAAAAGACTTTTGACAAGTGCCACAGCATTAGGACTACTGGACATGACACAGGACTTTAACCTCTTTGTACTGCACCAATGAATAATCAGAGACACAAGTGGTTCACCAACACCAGAATAATGACAACTGATTATCAGGGACTCCTTTCAGAAAATCCACATGACCTCCTCTAGACTGTGTGGATGTTGAACGCTGCTGCTTTTCTGCCCACTGAGGAGGGACCTCCCATCATGACTGTCACGGATGAAGTCTACTCAAGCAGGCCAGACCTGACTGACATTCCTCTTCAGAACTCAAAACTATATTATCCTCCAATAAGAGCTGCTTTATTCGTGAAGGACATTGCAAAGCTGGCAACGCAATAATAACTACCAATGAGGTAATCAGAGCTGAGGCTCTGCCACGGGGCTGGTCAGCACATGGGTCGAACTATGGACACTCACCCAGGCCCTGCAGTAGGCTGGAGGGAAACGAATCAATATCTATACGACTCAAGGTGCACCTTTGTTACTTTGCATGTACATGGAGTTGTTTATAAAGAGAGGAAACTACAGACAGCAGGAGGAAAAACAATGAAGAACAAAAAAGAAATCCTTCAACTGTTAGAGGCAGTCTGGAAGCCTTCTCAGGTGGCAGTCATTCCTTGAGGGCCACCAGTGAGGAACCGACCCTGTCAGTAGGGGAAAAAGACTGCTAGTCCAAGCAGCTAAGGTTCCTGCAACCAACTGAGTGCCACGATGGGTCCTGAACAAGTCTCCAAGCTGCTCCTATCACCACAATGGCCTCTGTTCCTGAAATACACCAAGGAAAAAGGACAATGGGCCTTAAGCGAAGGGGGACCAAGAGAAAGAAGGGCTGGTGGGAGCTTCCAGATACACAAGTCCCAACCTTGCGCTTCCAATCAATGTTAGATGTGTGACTTATACACAAACAACACTGACCACAGTGTTGTTTGTGTATAAGGGATGCAGATGATTAGGACTATGCCCTTGTAGGCCTATAAGTATACTTCACTGAGGTCAAGCCCTGCTAGGGTCACCGATACTTGCTTGTGTTAGTTTGCACCTACTTGGAAGGACTGAATCTTTCCATACATGTACTAAATAGGCACGAGATGTAGAATGAGCCTAGATAGTGCCTTGTTGAGGGAAATCATTCCAAGTAACACAGGCAGCTCCATTTAAGAAACCTGTATGATTCTCATGAAAACCCAACATTGAGACTAAAGGGTTACTAAACAAAAATTCAGGGTTACTGTCAGGAAAGGACAAATGACAGCTTAAGTGTCTTTCCTTGGCCACACTGCTCTGAAATTTTACACAAGGATACCTGTTATTATCAGAATATGAAAAGCTCATGGAATGGGTCTTAATAGATAACCAGAGAAATATTTTACATTGAAAAAATAAAATCTCTGGTGCATTTTAGAATAATTTCTATGGACCCTTCCAACCTCTCACGGTGGCAATTCAAGCAGAAACACTTTCATCTCTTTTTAAATTTCTTTGTCCTGCCTCAAAACTCTCTGACTTTATTATGACATTCACAGGTTTCCCTTAACCAAAGATCCAATTCAACTGACTATGGGAACTTGAATATATTTAAAGATATGTGGGTTCTCTAACTTCTTTATCAACCATTTTTGGATTTTACTTCCTTGGTAAAATGTTTTCTGTCCATCCAAGTCTCCTCCTGATAGATAATATCTGTGGTGGAATGAATTGGAAAGCCCCTATCCCTTCATTTATTAGGTGACATTGAAAATGATTTATTCCTGTGTTGCAACATCTATCATCAATGACAATAACAATAAAATTACATCCTGTGTAGTGATTCTAATAAGCCATGTGGAGGAAATGGGTATGTTTTTCTTAACACATGAGGTGTTTGAGTCTTGCAAGAGTTGCTGCTTTGAAAAGGGCAAGATATTAATAGGAGGTGATTCACTTATTTGTATAGTGCAACAAAACTTAGCAGGTTAAAAAAACATATCTCTATTATTTCACCGTTTCTGTGGATTATGTGTTCAAGAGTGTCTTGGCTTGGTGGTTATGGCTCACGGTATCTCATGAGGTGACAATCTAGCTGTCAGTCAAGACTTTAGACATCTCAAGAATCAGCAGAAGGAGACCTTTCACACTCATCCATCATTGCAGGCAAGACTACGTTCCTTACCATACTTACCCCTTCACTGTGTCCTCATATGTGGCAACTAGGTCCACTCTTCTCAGGATACCTTTTGATATAGTAACTGGCTTCCTTAAAGCAAGTTACAATTCAATAAAGCAAGAAAACACAATGGAATGAAAGTCACAGTCTTTTGGTAACCTAATGTCAGAAGTGACTTTTCGTTGCTTCTGCCCTTTTCTATTCACTTTAAGTGAGTCCAGCCCACACTCAAGAAAAAGGAAATTAAGCTCTGCCACTTGTGAGGAGGAATATCTAGTCATATTTGAACATAGCTTTAAAATGATCAAAGACCATTGGCTTTCCTTATGTGAAACTATATTATGTTTCCCTTATAAAAATCAATACTTGCCTTATTGTTTTTATCTACCTCCTATGTTTAAAAAAATGGGAAAATCCAGCATAGCGAACCTAGAAGAAATTCCAAAATGCTCTTTTGGTATTCACTTTCAGGGCACTGGAATTTAGGCCTTCCCCTGTGGACTGGCAGTCTCCATACAGATGATTCTCCTAAGCACCTAGCTAAACCTTCAGGTGCTTTAGTTTACAAGTCATAACAAGAGCCTAAGCAACAGAACTAACTCATGAGAAGATGAATTTCCCCAATGGAAAAAGTGCAGAACACATGGCAAAGGGAACCACGACTAAACTGAATGACTTGAAGGAGAAAGATGCAATGTGTTCTTGGAGGACACTTTCCTTTGAAAGACCTATGAGTTCCAAATAAGAGTTACAATCTCTGTATGTCTGATGTGTACCAGTGCCCTTTAGAAAGTTCATATGACTTAAATAACTATATGCCCCTCTCTAATAACCCATTTATTCAGTCTTTAACATAATGATGGCACAGGAGATATTCAGGGGGAAAAGAGTAAATATACCAAATTATTCTTCATAACCTCTGGTATGAACAAGACTGAAAATAGAAAAATTATAGATAGTTGAAAGTGGAAATTACATGTGAAAATGAGTGGAGAAGACACCTACATGCACAACAGAGAATAAGACTAAAATTCCAGAATGCCTCTCATGGAAGAGCAAATCATATCTGACAAGATGGAAAAGAAGTTATTCTCACTGGAGTCACAGTTATTCTATTGTAGAAGATGGAATTAGCAACCCCAAGCCCCAACTATCAGAGATAGGTTTGAGCAAAAGAACAGAAAGAATTTAATCAGACGCAGGCAATGATAAAAATGGCAATTGAAATCACTGAAGTAATTTAGTTGTTCAATATAGTTAAGGGACGATATTCTATCCAATTATATATACAATCTAATTTCAAGAGCTCTGCCACACAGGAATCACATAAAAAATTTTAATGAATTAAAAAGATAAGCGTGATTTTTTATACAAGTGTTAAGTTTATGATGCTGAGGGGAGGGGAAATAGGGTAAAGTTGTCTGTAATAGTGAGCTGGGAAATGAAGTTGAGGTGTTTATGGTAGTGAAGTAAAAAAAGCACTCTGAAACAAGACTCTAAATTTGCTGAGAGCTCACATGGACACAAGTATCATCTGAAACCATCTTTACTCACACACCTAGCAATTCCTACTGGCTATAGGCTAGAACCTTAGTTGAGCTCTCATCCAGAACACATACAAATGCACTTCTTACCTGGTCTCTGTGTAGAAGCTACTTAGGTCTTCCTCACAGCATGCAGCCAGGTTCATAAGACAACAAGTTGGAAACATGTGGCATTTTTATGACTCAAAAGCCACCAAACATGATTTCTGATATACTCGATTGGTCAAGACAGTTACAATGTTCCACCCAATTTCAAGGGAAAAAACACACAGACCTTATCCCTTTAAAAGGAGAAGTCTTATTACAAGAAGAAAACATAAATTGGAAACAGCGTTATGTCTATCGTTAGAAAATATAATCTGCTACATCCGTTTTCCCAAAATGATACTTAAACACGTGCACCTTCAAAATGACACAATATGGCAGTACTTGAGGTATATCAGCATCCATAGGCAGCTGTTCAAGTGATTTATGAATGACTCACTTAAAAATCTTCATAAATCACTTGAACAAAATTTCTATTTAAAGAAAATCTGGAACCTTGAGTTTTGTAAATCTTCTTACAAATATGAAGGAGCTGTGTTGCTTTATAGTCTATATAAAATAAATTGGTTTTGTTTCTCTCTATGAGAGTAATGAAATTTCAGAACACCCAAAACATTGCTGAAACAGTGGTGGCTGAGGCTGCAGGCACCTAACCATATGGATAGCAAATGATGCCTTTTATCTATAGCCCCAGCTAGTGAGAAACAATCAGCTCTGGGGCCGAGAACCCAGGAGATGCTCTCAGGCAAAAAGACTTAATAACTGTGAAAGAAGCATATACAAATACATACTTTGATAGACAACTCTTGGCCAGACTCTTTTGCTCTTTCCCTTGGCTTTATAAAATTTTAGATTTATTATGATTAAAAGAATCAAAATTTACCCCTCCTAAAAGAGGCATCCATATTTTAGCCTATGCTAGGACGTCTACACAGAGAAATTCATGAATACATAAAGAAGCACATACAAGATCTTCATTGCCAGGTATTCATAATTACAAAGAGAAAATTAATCTACATTACAGGAAAGGAAGAAGAGAAAAAACTAGAAACCTGTGTAAATGTGTTTATGATTATAAGACAGTTATTTACTCAGGAAAAGAATTTTTTCTCACCTTGCCTTTTAAGACCTCAGAAAAGTTTTACCTGAATCATGATCAATGCAAATCCCTCTGTTCAGCCTCTGGACCTTGTTCCATCTCACTTTCTAAATAAACAAATAACAAACAAGCAAGCAGTGGAGCACAGTCAGAGAGAACATAGGCTCTGGAGTCCAGCTGCCTTCTCTACCACTCAATCCACTGTAACAATCTTGGAATGAACCTAGTTATCTCATCTACAACGCTGAGACCATAATAATAATCATAGCAGCTTAATAAGGTTGTCCTGAAGATCAAATGGTATCCAGTAAATGCTTAGCAAATGCTGCTTATTGTAATCAGGTTAGCGTAGGGAAGGTTTATAGAATATAGACATACTGAAAAAATTGTAAAATACATATTTACAGAGAGTTAGCCTGAAAGTAAAATATATGGACCAACATCAAAATAGTATGGCCACAATTTTTAGGAAACTCTAAAAATAGTTTGATTTTTCTCAAAGACATTGTGTTTCTTTGCAAATTGTAGTATCAGAATGCTTAGTCAACTCAATGGACTCATCAGTTCCTTCAGTTTACCTCTAGACTTGGAGGACCTACTGCAATTCACTTTCTCAGAACAAGTTTATCCACTCAGTCAATATTCATCCTTCCAGGTAAACTGCTCCTTGTAAACCCAGTCTAGTGAGTGCTATAACTAGAGAAGTTTCTGCTTTCCAACACATTCAGAGAGCTTAGCACTTCTCAAGAAAGAAAGATACATGTCATCATCAAAAGTGCAAAGGGAAAAGAAAACTTGATGAATTTTAAGCAAGGAGGTGACATGATGTAGTTTATATTTTGTAAAGATCACTCTACCTATAATGAGGAGGACTGGGGGACCATCATAGAATGTTAAAATTCTCCAGGAGAGAGATCAGGATTTTCTAAACCACAGACTTGTGCTAGACATTATGGAAGCAGTCATATTAGGGGTAGATTTTAAAGATAGAGCCAACAGAATTTTATAATGAGTATAGGCTGAGTGAAATAAAGTCAGGAATGGCTACTCTATTTTTTAACGAGTACCTGAAATACTGATTGGCTAAAAAATATTGAAGTAGAGCAGGTTTTATAATCAGGAAACCAAAAATTCTGCGTGGATGTGACAAGTAAAACATACATATTAGAAAACATATAGATTGCTTGAGAGCTTTAGTCTTCTTAAGATGCCTAATCTCCTGCTACAGTCTTCATTGCTCCAAACCCCTATCTTCCTAACTGATAGTTCTCTCTTTTCACTCTTTTTTTTCTGTTTTGGTTGTGTCTGTTTTGGTTGTGTCGGTGTGTTTATAATTGATATCCATTCTTCATAACACATGAGTCTCTTTCACTCATTGTTACTTTGAAAAGAAGCTGAATGGAGTGATGTTTGAAGAATCCCTGCCCTCTCTCAGTACTCACCAAGTGAAAGAAAAGCCTGTCTGCCACTGGGCATGCCCCTTCCACAGCCATCAGTACAACATAAGCCTACTTAACACTCCCCTCAGTTCCTTCCCTCTTACCTTCCTTTCCTACCTAAAGATCTACATAAGCCACCTTGTCAAGTCTGCTCATTTCCAGCTTTCTTTCCCAAAATGTCTGAAGAAATGATAGACAGCCATCTCAATAAACTAAGAAGAACGTTTAGACCCCACATTACTTCCTTCCTCACACAAAGCTCAGCCAGAACCACTCCACTTTCCCACATCATCAGAGAATTGCCAGCTCCTACTATAGCTCCCCTTTCAGAATTCATCCATAATCATTTGCAATTTGCAAAGGCACTTGTGTGTAGTGAGCCTTATTGCGTGGAGAAGACTTCCTGTGCTGCTTCTTGATCGACAACCCTTCAGAAAGAGCCAGACCCAGATACTCATGTTCATAGCACAGGATTCACTCATTCACATTGGTGAAGGGTTTGTCTTTTGGATTTCTAGCCCCATGGTCTTCCTTGTGTTATCCCAACAACACTATCCTCAATTAACCACTGTCCTGCACAAAAACTGAACAGTAACACAACACCACCTCTAGATTTGAAATAAATGGCAGCCGATGATACAGACTAATCTAGCCCTTCAATGAAAAGGATGAGCAGGTGAGTACTACATATAACAGAATAGTCAGCGGCTAAAAAGAGCAACCAATGCAGGCAACCTAAAAAGACCTTTTTGGAAACACGATACCTTGTTGCCAATTTTTAACAATTAAAGCAACAAATTAATGAAGAGTAAAACATAGCCTTTCATTTGTAGGATTCCATAAAGGAATTCTCCCAAAATGCATAGGAAGTAAAAACAGCCAGATATAAGAGGAACAAAAAAAAACAGAGAAGACTGATTAATGAAATAAAATATCAACAAACAAGATTCAGAAGGAGAGTGGGGAGAAATAGGAGTCTGCATATTGCTGAGAAAATGCTTTGTGTTGAAGAATAATCGGAAAATTATCAAAACAGATACCCACAAGAAACAGACTGAAAAAGAGAATATAATTGAAGCTTTGAAGGGGGTCTCAGACTATTTTCTTGGATAATTGTTGCCACTAACTCATCTGTAGGGTGGTAAAATATTTTTTTAGAAAAAAATAGGGCCCTAACTGAATCTTAAAATTCAGTTAGGTTCTAAAAGAGGGAAACGTGGAAGATACCTTAGAAACATCAAATAGCATAATTCATTCAAGGAAATAGGCATGCATTTTGTTCTGTTCTAGGAATCTCATGGTGGATTCTGCATCCACCTTAGCTTTCACTAAATATCGCAACTTCCAGGGATACCAATAAAAATAGAACATTTTAATTCACCTGTGTTCTACATGGTAAGACTTTCCTGATCACAGCCAGATCCAGATAATTGTGAAAGAGCTCTGGGGGCCAGAGCAGATGAGTGCCAACACTCTTCCATCCTTTTGCGCAAGTGTTAACTTTAATTAATTAACTTTAATTTCAAAGTTAAACAAAAATGATCAATATATCATCAAAAGTTTTCATTTAATTGCATACACCTAAGTACACATGCACCCCATTTATCTTGGAGTCAAGGCCAGTAATACTGACTTATCTTCACTTTCAGCTATAGAATCACTGCCAACACACACACATACACACATGAACAATGCAATGGAAGACCAGAGAAGTAGTTTCAACAAGCACATTGAAAATCAAATAATGACCAAACAATTATCATATCTGTACTGATTGCATAGGCACTGCTCCTTTGAAAACTCCCTAAGTCACGTGTTGTACCTACCTACCCCATTCTGCTGAACTAAGTCCTAAAAAGATATAAGAATAGACTTGATGTGATAACCTATCCTATTTAATTATGAGCCCATTCAGAGATAAACTTAAAGATAACTTTGTTCTGCTCTTTATAAAGAAAACTGTCAAATTTCTCTCAGTACAGAGTAGGGAGCAACTTCACAGCTTCTTCCAAGATGCTGCTTGTCTTCCTTTTAGCGGCATTGCTGGCCGTGGGCACAGCTCGGAATGCAGGTAATGATTAAAAAAAAAATAAGGGTTCAAGGAGCACGCTATGACTCTGCTTTGGGCTTGGGAGACCACACTGTTGTGAGGAACGGTGCAGGGAGGGAGGGAAATGAGGGAAAAGATGGGGCCACAGAGTTCTTAAGACAAAGATAGGCCAGTCATGTCCACATTTCATGCTAAGGCCTTGTACCTTATTTAAAGTACAATTAGAACCCAAGAAAGAATTTTGACAAGGAGAATGACAAGGTAAGACTTGTGTTTTTAGAAAGGTCTCTCTGACTGTGCTGAAAATGACTGAAAGATGAAATACTATTGAGGATTTGAAGGGGGTTTCATGCCATTTTATTTAATAATTGTAGCCACTAATTTATCAGTAGGGTAGGTTAAAAGACTTGCTCAAAAAGTTTGCCACAAAGTATGGCAGGACTGGTACAGGGAAGTTCACTCAGGAAGATGGTGCAGTGGTCAAAAGAGATAGTAGATGGAAGAGCCTTGCCAGGGGCACAGTGTATATGAAGGACATAAGCGCCCATCGGAGCTCGTTCAGACACAGAGACCATGACAGTATTCCTCTTTCTCCCTCTCTACATGGAGATTTAAAGATTCCAGGGCTCCGTTTACTCATTTTTCTCCCACTCATATGTAACAACATTTCAATGTGCTCTTACTCGATATGTAGAAGATTGAATCCAACTGTTTACTTCTGGTCACCCCTCTTAGGAAAGCATGTTAACATAGTAAAGCATATAATGAAGAAAGAGAGCAGATATTGAGATAACAGAGCTCTTAACCTAAATTAGCATTAGGGTTTGACAGATTCGAAAAGAGTAAAAGGGCCTTTTCTAGTTTGTGGTTTATTCTCTGCATAGTAATAACCCTTGCGTCTAACTCCCTTTCCAACAGTATCACAAACAGTGGCTGACAAGTTACCTGAGGGGATATACAAGTTGTGGTTGGGAGTGTTTCTTTCTCTGCAGAACAATGTGAGACCTGAAAGACTGACCTTCTTGTGCTTCTTTTCCTAGATGTCAACTTTGAAGAAAATCTCTCCAGAGTAGCAGGTAAACACCTATGAATCCTCAATCAACTTTCCTTCCATTTTATTTTACCCTCAGAAACTTTTCATTTCTCCAATACAGTGTTTCTCTCTATCAATATGTAGTTTAAGAAAAAATGCAAAAAATAAGGGTCTGGTTCCTTTTTCTCTGTATTTCTCTGCCCAATTGTGTCCCTATGGCTAAAAATGTTTTGCCACATATTCAATAACTCCTAAGTGGGCCATCACTTTACCTTTCTCTTCTTTCTTTCTTTCTTTCTTTCTTTCTTTCTTTCTTTCTTTCTTTCTTTTTTTCTTTCTTTCCTCCCTCTCTATCTCTCTCTCTCTCTCTCTCTCTCTCTCTCTCTCTCTCTCTCTCTCTCTCTCCCACACACACACACACCCCTGTCTCTCATTATTTCTCTGCCTTAGTCTTGGTCTGAGGAACCAGGTCTATTTTCCATATGGGACTCAAGTGGCCAGACCTAGAGTTACAGTTGACAAGTTATGACAGAGGCACAAAATATAACTGGAAACACAACTGACATTGATGACGATACCTTTATTTCCCTTCTACTTATGAAACTTCCTCTCGAAAAGCTAAAATATTCAAAAAAAATTTCCCCCAAATTGTTTGTCTCAGGAACAAAGAAGTGAGACTTTCAATCACTGGTATGCATTTTAAGAAGAGTACAGAATAAGGAAGCAGTGAGCAGAAGGGAGTTTGGAAGCTGAGAGAAGGTTCTGGGGGGGGGAAAGGACTATGTGATAATATAATAAGAGATCAAAATGGGAGAGAAGTCTTTCATCACTAATTTCATCTCTTCTTTACCATACCTATTCTGATGTAGAGAAAGCAAGCAAGACCCAAAATAAGAATGCTCAGGGACCACCTTCTGAAAATTTACCACCAAGACCCCCTCAAGATGGTGACAAGCAAGATAAAAAACCACCCCCACCAGGAGGCCAACAGCAAAATCCTCCTCCACCTCCTTCTCTTGAAAAGCGACAGAGACCAGCCCGACCAGAAGGTCAACAGCGAAATCCTCCTCCCCCTCCTCCTCCTGGAAAGGAACAGAGACCAGCCCGATCAGGAGGCCAACAGCAAAATCCTCCTCCACCTCCTATTCTTGAAAAGCGACAGAGACCAGCCCGACCAGAAGGTCAACAGCGAAATCCTCCTCCCCCTCCTCCTCCTGGAAAGGAACAGAGGCCATCCCGACCAGGAGGCCAACAGCAAAATCCTCCTCCACCTCCTTCTCTTGAAAAGCGACAGAGACCAGCCCGACCAGAAGGTCAACAACGAAATCCTCCTCCCCCTCCTCCTCCTGGAAAGGAACAGAGACCAGCCCGACCAGGAGGCCAACAGCAAAATCCTCCTCCACCTCCTTCTCTTGAAAAGCGACAGAGACCAGCCCGACCAGAAGGTCAACAGCGAAATCCTCCTCCCCCTCCTCCTGGAAAGGAACAGAGACCACCCCGACCAGGAGGCCCTCAAGGAGGCAGACGACCCAATTCTATCCAAGGCCAACCAGGCCGGCCATCTTGAATTTGATGACAGGTATGATTCAAGTTCACTCTCCATCAAAGGTCCTGACTCCTATGATTCTCAAACTTGAATGTGCCAATGAATCAACAAGAAACATGCTTAAATTGCTTCGTTCTTGGTCTCATTCCTAATGATTTTTATTAAGACACTCTAGAATGAAATACGAGACCTGGCATTTTCAACAAGCTATCCAAGGTCATTTTGATTTTGAAAAATGATGCCCAAAAGCTGCCTTTTCCCGAGTAATTGTGCTTCTTCAAATGAGCTTGTCATGAGCAAGTAGAGCAGTGTTCTCTCTTTGGTCCTTACCTCATCTGGCTTGATGGCTTCCCATCTCAAGTTTCCACCTGACCACCCTTTGCTTAGTTCTGCCTCACATGAGCCCTCTTAGGTCAAGTGTCACTATAAAATGATACTTTAAGTTTATGCTACTAAATGTTATCTAGTGTTCTAAATATTTACTTTTAAATTGATATATGTTCAAGTTAAAAAATATCCAACAGAGTAAAAGCAATGAAGTTAAATATTAGAGGCATATCTCATCTGACCTTCCCCATTCCCTTTCCCAAAAGCCATCTCTGCTGAGGCTTTTGAACTTCCTCTTTAAAAATATGTATACCTATTTAAACATATAGATTCCCTTCTTCTCACAAATTATATCATGCTCTATGTGCAAATCTATCAATTGATCACTTTAACATATTTCTTAGAAAACTTCCATATCACTTTATAGAGATATATTGAACTTTGGATATATTTTTAGTTAGTTAGTTTGTTTTGTTTTGTTTTGCTTTGCTTTGCTTTACTTTACAGTTGTATACTGTTTCATTCTGTAGCTATGCCATAATTTCTTTAGCCAACTTCCTGAAAATGGACATTTAAGATGACTTCAGCTTTTCAGAATTATAGAATAGGCTACAGTCACCACCCTTGTAAATATATCTCTGAACATTTTCAATAGCTACCAAAAGATAAACAACCTAACAATAATCATCTTATGTATCTTGCAAGAAACAATTTATCCATTAGATGCATAAAAACAATAGAAAAAAAGTAGTGAGTAAGGAAAGGAGAGAGAGAGAGAAGGTGTTCTCTCCCCTATTTCACTTCAGTGCCAACAAGAAATTAGAAGATACCTGCCATGTCATGTCTTTTCTCTCAACTTCCTTTTTTGCTCATTTGTTTCAGAAAATGAGTATGAAGACAGCAGTCTTTACGAGAGCCATGGCATTGGAATAATACAGTCTGACTGCAATATCCCAATAAAACCATCAGCATCCAATTTCTGATTGCTGTTTCTCATTCTTTGTGACTGTGAATCTGGAAGTTGAGTGTTGTGAACACAGCATAAGAATATCTGAGAGCTCTTCTCGAGGTTTCCCATAAGCAGCATGCTGGGCCATGCTCTTATAAAATTTTTTTTCTTTTATTGTAGTAGGCACTGAAGATTCCAAGAAAGGCTGCAGTCCTCTCAACTTTAGAAGGAGCACCAACACACACACACACACACACACACACACACACACACACACACAATCAAAGACATTTGTTTTACTTTTACTCTCATTAGAAAATATTTTAAAAGTTGGAAGTAAATAAAATAAGCAGAGATGATGGAAAAGGGGCTCAGGCTGAGCAGGGGTCCTCCTAGACTGAGGATACAAGATTGAGAATGCGTGAACAGAATAAATTCAAGGCTTTTGCTCTGGGGCATACCAAAGGGGAAAAACAATGACTTTTGTTTTAACATTTAGTCACCTCACATCAACCCAAAGCACATCTAGGCAGATAAGTTCTCCCACCCACCACCCCACTGCCTATCCACTCCTCACCCTCTCACCCGCTAACACCCCAACACCCCGCCTCTGATGTAACTCCTATATTCAGGAGTGTGGTTTGGGAAGGTGCTTAGAACTACCTGAAAATCCTAAATCAGAAGTGAGGCATAGGGAGGAAATTTTGGCTAGCAGGTCCCCACCAGAGCTTGACTGAGGGTCAGTCCCTGGACAGATCAGCTTCCAACCTGCCCTTCCAGCAGGTGGCCTGTCTTCCACCTCTCAGCTCGCAGGGTCAGGCTCAGTACAGAGCAACAACATAGCTTCTTTAGTTTCTCGGTTTGGCCAAAAGGGCAACCTCCAAAAAACAGACCACACTGCTTAGGTGGACACAGGACCTGAAACTCAGTTACAGCTTAGTTATACCTTGCACATATTTAGGGATATATAGTACACTGGCCTCCTTCTGCATTTCTGCACCAGATGCTGCTAATGTTCAGAGTGGTCCTGTGCATAAGCATTGGATACTTTCAATATGGAGAATCACTCCTAAGTTCTGAGAAATGTTTTCTAGTGTTCTATTGATCATTTCCTTTCTACTATATTATCTGTTTTCTTTGAAATTTGTTAGCTGAATTCTCTTTTAATTTTTTTCTTTTTCTCACCTTCTGATTATCTTTTTGCTTTCATCTTCTATGTTTTGGGGAAATTCTTTAACTTTACTTTCTATTCAACTTATAATCAACTGAATTTATAATAGCTAATATTTTTTTCAATTTTCTGGTTGATTATTTAATAATATCCTTTTCCTATTTCAAGGAAGCAGTATCTATTTTTATTTGTAATCATATATTCATTACTGTATTTACATGATTTATAGCTCCATCTTCTCAGATCTACCGTGTCCAATACAATAGTCACAAGCCACATGCGGCTGTTCAAATTTAAATCGAAATTAAATAAAATTTCAAATTTAGTTTCTCAGGTACACTAACCACATTTCAAGTACTCTATAGTCTCATGTGGGTAGTAGTTACCATACAGCTACCATGTTGGATAGCACAGACATAAAACATTTATATCATGTCACCAATTTATATTAGACAGGAAGGCTTTAGACTTTAAGCTCCACAGAAAAGAACTGTATTCAGTTTTGCTCATTATACTGCCCTGAGTATCTAGCACAAGGCTCTCAAATATTTTTTTCAATGAACAAATAAGAGTAAATTTGATACAGTACTATGTATTATTTCAAAAACAAAAAACCTGAATAGTAATTTGTTTTTTCTTTCATTATACACACATCGTTTTACATAATAGCGATGGTACCAAATGCATGGTATTATTTCTTCCTTTTTCATTTACCATTATTTATTTAGTAAAGTTTCACCATATTACCGCAAAACTTTACAAACATTTTTAATGATAGCACAAGTTCTTTTTATTTTATCATTTCTCTGATGTTGGATATTTAGGCTGTTTTCCTCAGATCTGCATTCACAAGCCACATGTGACTCTTTTAATTTAAATTTTCTTTCTAACTTACACTAAACGAAGGTTTCTACTTTAGAAATGTCTTGTCTGCATAATGAAAAAAAAAAATTATCACCAATGTGTAGAATAAGAGGTTGAAGCTGAATTGCTTACAATTCTTAACAAGGATTAAGCAGTTAGTATTACACTCTAAGGTACAAATGGTCTCTACTTTCTTTTTGAAAAGGAATTTTCCACTCAAATGGCTAATCTTGTAATCAGCTCTTTGTTCTGCTTCTGTAGACATGCTTGCCACATACACCAAAGGGCAGGGGGGTGACCTCAAGATCAACTGAAGATTCACCCTCTCCTTTACTTGTTCTGTCTAGATAACAGATGTATCCCCTTTGCTTGTTTGCAGATAAGCCCTTTAAAAGTAAGGTTATCCCTGAACTAGGGACCCAGGTCTTCAGAGATCTAGCTTTCCTGGGACCACCAAGTGGTGCTTGTTTCTCACTGGATGATTTTATTGCAACTTTTCTGAAGGCCACAGCAAGATTTCTACAACACCAGCCCTTTCAGCTGTCATCTAGTGGCCGAGCCAGGCCAGAAAGTCTCCCAGACAAACAAGGATGCATGACACCTGACAGTATTCTGAGTTCTATTTTGGAATGGTGCCTCTATTTTCTAGACGGCTAGCCCCAACTGGACTCAAAGGAGGCATGGACCAACTCACTAGGAATGGCCACAGGATAAGATATGGCCTCAGGGCTCAGAAACCTAGTCAGGTCTCTTCTTTAGACAGAAGAAGAGCTTAATCACAACCAAAAGTCTTCATTGAGAACACACGGGTCAGGGTCTTCCCAGCAGGGAAAGTCATCAGGGTTTTCCAAGAGAGGGAAGACAAAGGTCAGGGCCTTCAAAAAGTGGGGGAGGCAATGTTTTAAACTCTGGTGTGTGATTGCATGATTGAATGAGTGGCCTGTCCAGTTTGACTCTGTTGGGTATGAATTTGTGGCTCTATGCCTGGGCACGCATAAGTTCCCCTAAAGGCTGCGAAGTCTGTGTGGAATCGTCTGTGAGTCCATTGTGCACAGCATGCAGTCAGATCAGCATTGAACTAGTGTCCCATTGTAAGCCACAAAGCCGAGTCTACTATGGCCAAGTGTCACCTAAGCTCCCTTGGGACACAGCCAGATGAGCACCTGAGTGGTCTCTTCTTTGGAGGAGGCGCCCACTTGTTTGTCTTTGAGCCACCAACACAAGGTAGGATACACAGGGTGGGGGGTGGGGGACAATTGATTACTAATGGGGCTTAAGAATTGCCTATCTCTAAATGACCCTTTTGACATAGGGGCCCTCAGTCAAATTATTTTCTTGAAAATTTAAAGTCTATTTTCCTCCTCCATTAGGAAGCTCCTTAAGGCAATATGGGTGGAGATTCCTCTAAGCCAATTGTCTTAAATTGTATGTTGAAAAATTTTAAGAAACGTTTCCCAGAAGATTATGGAATCAGGCTGACCCCAGGAAAACTTCATACTCTGTGAGCTTGAAAGGTCCGCCTTCAGGGTAGGATGGCCTTAGGATGGGACCCTGGACCTCCTCACTTTTAGATCTGTGTACCGGCTAGTGACAGGGACCCATGGACATCCAGACCAGTTTCTATACATAGACTTATGGTTGCAAATCTTGGGACCAGTTCTACACAAATAGGCAAGGACAGAGTAAGGTATTTGTGGTCCAAACAACACAGAAACAGAACAAGGAAGAGCCAGCAAGAGTCATCCAACAGGGAAGCCTGAGGAAGAACCTTTCTTCCCACTGCCGTACATCCCAAAAGCTCCGCCAGTCCCCACACAGCCACTCTACCCCCAATTACAGTCATCCGCCGTCAGTGCTTCACTGCCCAAATAGCCTGAGTGGTTGCCACAGCCAAATCCATGGCATCTTCACTGGACCATTCAGTAAGCCCAACATCTTTCAGCACTCCAGATGCCTCTCTGAGAGACACGAGGCCTTTTTAAGATTAGCGAAGATGGCACACTCCAGCCGGGCTGTCCTATCCTCTACTGTCAGCCTTTCAGCACAACCAAACTTCTCAATTGGAAGCAGCACACCCCGTCCTATCAAGACAAACCCCAGGAAATGACTGATCTGCTTGAGTCAATCATCCAAACTCATCCGCCTACCTGAAATGACTATCGTCAACTCCTCATAACTTTCTTGAACACTGAAGTAAGATGCTGAATTCTGTCAGAAGCACATGGTGGCTCCAAACACAAGAACTGGACAATCAGTATTCCCCACAGCATGGGCTTGGGGGCTGCACCTGATGCCAAACCAACTGGGACTTCAACCTCTTGAACCAAAGAGAGTCTCTTGACAGGTACCAGCAGGCCATACTGCAGAGGTGAAAGATGGGGCCAAAAAGCTGACAAACCTGTTCAAAACAGCAGAAGTTTTCCACAAGCCTGGTGAGTTACCCACAGAGTTCAGTGAGAGACAGCGCGAAGCGTTCCAGGTGTGTATGCCTTTTCACCGCAAAGCACGGGAAAACCAACACATGGTCAACACAGGATTCATGGCTGAATCTTACGCTGACCTCCAATGCAAGCTTCAGAAATTAGAGGCTTTGCTGGGATGAATTCCACCCAGCTGCTGGAGGTCGCAAACAAGGTTTTGTGAACCGCAACCAGGAGGTCCAAAAGATAGCTGATAAGCAGATGAAACATAAGATGTCCCTGCTGGCAGCTGAGTTAGGGAACCTAGTCCCAGTACAACAGACTGCTCCCCCACTGAAAGGAGATACCAAAAGTAGACCACCACTATGTTGTGACCAATGTGCCTACTAGAAAGAGACTGGCCATTGGAAAAATGAGTGCCCCCACCACTGAAGGATGTCTGAAGGGTCAAAGAAGTTCATTCAACCACGTAAAATAAAATACCAGCCTGAGCCAGTCATCTAAGAGCTTATCAGCCAGGCTGGAGCAGAATCAGGCTAGGGGTGACTGGCCTCCCTGATCCTGGGTCCCTCAGAGCCTAAGGTAGCAGTAGAATAGGGCAATAACCAATGACCTTTATGGTAGATACTGGGACTGAACACTCTGTAGTGACCATGCTCGTGGCTCTCCTCACAGACTCGCCTGTTTATTCTGAAAAGACCTCTGATGTCAGTTAGGAGGCCACCTAGTAAATCATGAATTCTTGTACCTACCAGAGTGCCCCATTCCTCTTTTAGGTAGATATTTATGAATGAAGCTTGAAGCACAGATCACCTTTGCCCCCAGGAAGCCCACCACTCTCACCTTGGGGAGCCAACCTGCTCTAATGATGCCTGTGACTATACTCAGGGAAGATGAGTGATGCCTCTGTTCTCTGAAAATAAAACAAACAAATCCAACAAGGCTACTAGAAAAGTTCCCTGCTATCTGGGAAAAAAAAGGGGACCCTTGTCTAACCAAAAATCATGCACTCATCAACCTGAGGCCAAGAGCCACTCCTGTCACACAAATGCAATATCCAGTGCCACAAGAAGCACACTTGGGATTCAGGACCACATCAAGCATTTGTGTGATACTGGAATTTTAGCTGAGTGTTAGGCACCTTGGAACACTCCACTCTTACCGATCAAGAAGCCTGGAAAGAACAACTACCGCTCATCCAAGACCTTTACGCCACCAACAATTCAGTGGTGCTCCCAAACCCATACACTTGCCTGCGTCTCTTACCTGCTGAAGCAAGCTTGTTCACCTGCCTTGATCTCAAAGATGCCTTCTTCTGCCCCAGTTGTCACTGGCCAGCCAGCCTTTTGTTTGCCTTTTGAGTGGGAAGATCCATGCACCGGGAGAAAGACACAACTGACTTGGACTTGACTGCCACAGGGCTTCAAGAACTCACTCACCTTGTTGGGCTAGCTGAAAATCTTGCTGATTTTCCCAGAGAAACACTGAACTGCACTCTATCCAAGTATGCAGATGACCTGTTGCTGGCTAGCCTCACCCAAGAAGACTGCTACAAAGATACTAGAGCTTTGTTGGCCCTACTCTCTACCATGGGATATAAAGTGTCATGGAGGAAGTCTCAATTCTGCAAACAGAAGGTCAGATACCTTGGGTTCATCATCTCAGAAGGACATCAGGTACTTAGACATGAAAAAAAAAATGGCCATCTGTTCAATACTTCAGCCAAATACTAAGAAAGTGGTCCGTGAATTCCTAGGGGCTGCCAATTTCTCCCGATCTGGATATCAGGTTTCTCTGAGGTTCTCATGCCAAATTATGAGGTCCTAGCTGGGGCCCGTAAAGACTCCCTGGAATGAGGCTCCAGACAGGAAACGGCCTTCACAGAAATAAAGAGACTTTTGACCAGTGCCACAGCATTAGGACAACCAAGGATGACACAGGACTTTAATCTCTCGCTAATGAATAATCAGGGACACAAGTGGCTCACCAACGCCAGAATAACTCATTATCAGGGACTGCTTTGTGAAAATCCACATGACCTCCTTGAGACTGTGCAGACGTTGAAACCTGCTACTTTTATGCCCACTGAGGAGGGACTTCCCAATCATGACTGTCACGGATAAAGTCTACTCAAGCAGGCCAGACCTGACTGACATTCCTCTTCAGAACTCAAAACTGTGTTATCCTCCAGTAAGAACAGCTTCTTCATTCATGACGGACAGCGCAAAGCTGGCTACGCAATAATAACTACCGGTGAGATACTCAAAGCTGAGGCTCTGCCATGGGGCTGGTCAGCACATGGGCCAAGCTATGGGCACTCACCCAGGTACTGTGGCAGTCTGTAGAAAAACGGGCCAATATCTATACCGACTCAAGGTGCACCTTTGCTACTTTGCATGTACATGGAGCCGTTTATAAAGAGAGGGAACTACTGACGGCGGGAGAAAAAGAAATAAAGAGCAAAGAAGAAATCCTTCAACTGTTAGAGGAAGTCTGGAAGCCTTCTCAGGTGGCAGTCATTCACTGTGAGGGCCAACAGTGAGGAACCGACCATGTCAGCAGGGGAAACTGACTGGAAGACCAAGCGGCTAAGGATGCTGCCACAAACCAAGTTCCACAACGGGTCCTGAACCAGTCTCCAGGGTGCTCCTAGCACAATTGCCTCTGTCCCTGAAATATATGAAGGAAGAAAAACAATGGGCCTTAAATGAAGGGAGACCAAGAGAAAGAAGGGCTGGTGGGAGCTTCCAGATAACCAAGTCCCAACCTGTGCTCCCAATCAATGCTAGATGTGCGACTTACGCACAAACAACACCAGCCACAGGCCAAAATCCAATTCAGGGGTACAGACGATTGGGACTATACCCTTTGAAGAAGTCCTAGAAGTGGACTTTACTGAGGTCAAGCCCTGCCAGGGCCACCAATACTTGCTTGTGTTAGTTTGGATCTACTCCAGATGAGCTGAAGCTCTCCCTTCACACACTGAATGGACATGAGAAGTAGCTAGAGCCTTGTTTATAAAAATTATTCCAAGTAACATAGGCCACTCTGTTTAAGAAACATGTATGATTCTCGTGGAAACCCAACATAAAGCCTACAGCATTACTAAACAAAAATTCAGGTTACTGTCAGGAGAGGACAGATGACTGCTTAAGCGTCTTTCCTTGGGCATCCTGCTCCGAACCCACCCAGAGGGATACCTGTTCTTACCAGCATATGAAAACTTCATTGAATGGGTCTTTATAGATACCCAGAGAAATATTTTACATTGGAAAAATAAAACCTCTGGGGCATTTTAGGATAATTCCTATGGACTCTCTAACTCCTCACAAGGGCAGTTCAAGCAGAAACACTTTCATGCAGTGAAAATCTGAAAACAGCAGAAGGCTGAATGATAATATTGAGATGAGTTTTCACCTTGAAATTTCAGGTATATTCTTTCTTTGATGCAATTCATATCACTGTCTTCCGGCTAACTGGACAGGGACTTATACCCTGTTTTATTTGGCCTCTGAAATAAACACTGCTCCCAACAACCAGTCTATAACCATTCCTCTAGCACACACAGGAACCAAATGAGAGATACAATTACATATCCAAAAGCATTGTCACTTTACAAAGCAAATTATATTCCATAGCAGGAGTAGTCTTACAAAACCATTGAGGACTTGATCTTCTAACAGCCAAAAAAGGAGAGTTAAGCTAATTTTAAAAGAAGAAAGTCATTTTTATGTTAATCAATCTGGTATAGGTAGAGACACAGGCAGGAGGCTTATAGATAGAGCCTCAAAAATCGGGCATCAATTGAATGACTCATGGGGTTTCTGCTATAAAATAGAGAGTTGGGGATACTGGCTTCTCCCACTTGCGGGTCCTCTCCTCGTGCTCTTCATAACTCTCTTATTTGGTCCCTGGATCCTGAACTGTCTTGTCAAGTTTGTCTCCTCACGCCTAGAATTCAAAAAGCTACAAATGGTTGTGACATCAAAACCACCCTTATACCAGCCCCCAGGCCAAGAAAATCAAGAGGCTGATGCCCTAGAAAAATTTAAAGGGCATCAAAAGGAAGGGTTGAAGAGGAATTTTCCACTCAAATGGCTAACCTCATAATCAGCTCTTTGTTCTGCTTTTGTAGACATGCTTGGCACATAGACCAACAAAGGGCAAGGTGACCTTGAGACTGACTAAAGATTCACTTTCCCCTTTGCTTGTTCTGTGTAGATAACAAATGTATCTCCTTTGCTTGTTTGTAGATAAGCCCTATAAAAGTAAGGTTACCCCTGAGCTCAGGGCCCAAATCTTCAGAGCACTAGCTCTTCTGGGACCAAGGCATAATAAACCAGAGTTCAACTCTGTGAGTGGTGCTTGGTTTCTTGCCAGTATGATTTTTTGTCAACTCTATATCTTTCACTGTACCCTTGGCAGGAGCCTCACGTAACTCCTCTGGTGCTCTTTTTATTTATTTATTTATTTATTTATTTATTTATTTTTCATTAGGAATACTATTTCTAATATGTATTCTGTCATAGTACATCAATAATTATTCCCATTATTAAAAAAAATAGGAAAAGTTAATGGGTTCAATAACGCTTTTACAATAAGTTAAAAAAAAAATCAGTATTAAAAAAGAGAAATTTGTACAACAAGAGTGCTAACCTGCAGTGGAAAAAGAAAATTTGCACTTCATCGAGCTCTTCAGTCTTGAGATCCCATTGAACAATGAGAATCTATTCAGGTGGAGCTCTAGGAGGACACAGGGCCCATTCATGGCCATCTACAGAATAAAACTAGTAAACCTCATGAGATGGAAGAGACAGATCTGAGAAACATTTCCTCAGCATCAGATTTATCCACAACTCTAATATTCTAGTCACTATACGTCTGCTATTGAATCCTAAATATGATTTCATTTTCTTACATATGGGCTGAAACTATTAACTTATTCTGAGATACCAGTAAACTGAAACAAATAGATTTTGCTTAAACTGTTACATGAGTAATTAATTTTTCAGTCGTATACAGAACTTCACACATGGTTAACCATAGGTTGGATCTGAGGTTGTTTCACGTCCTGATTTTGCTCTCTGCACATTTATTAGAACCTCCAGCTATAGGTCCTCAAATCGTTTAATATAGTCTCTATTTATTCTCAAAATAGACATGTACTTTATTTAATTTTTTCAGTCCCAATAAGGCTTTTTGTGAATTGTATTTGTTCCATCAAGCTATAAAGAGAGCCTCTTAAGGATCATATTCTCCCTGCTGTTTTTTCTTTTCTTGGATGTTATTTTTTTCAAAGCTATGTGGTGCAGGGGTTCTGTAAGCTTGTCTTTAAGCTTCCATCTCTCCTTAAATTTTTTTGTCTTGTCTCAAAACTCTCTGACTTTAAGATGACCTTCACAGGTTTCCCTTAACCAAAGACGCAATTCATCTGACTCAGAGAATTTGAATATATTTGAAGATATGTGGGTTCTCTAACTTCTTTTTCAACCACCGTTGGATTTTAAGTTTCTTGGTAAAATATTTTCTGCCCATCCCAGCCTCCTCCTAATAAATAATATGTGTAGTGGAATGAATTAGAAAGCCCCATATTCCTTCATTTATTAGATGACATTAAAAAATAAAATATTCATGTGTTGGCAACATCTATCATAGCTAACAATAACAAAGAAATTACATCCTGTATGATGACTCTAATAAGCCATGTGGAGGAAATGAATATGTTTTTCTTAACACATAGGTGTTTGAGTCTTGCAAAAGTAGCTTCTTTGAAAAGGACAAGGTATTAATAGGAGATGATTCGCTTATATGTCTCTGTGCAACCAATCACCACAAACTTAGCAGCTTTAAACAACAAATATCTATTATTTCACAGTTTCTGTGGCTTATGTGTTCAAGGGTTTTTTGACTTGGTGGTTATAGCTCAGGGTCTCTCATGAGGTGACAATCTAGCTGTTAACCAAGACTGCAGTCATCCCAAGGCACAGCAGAAGAAGGTCTTCCACACTCACTCATGATTGCTTGCAGGCCTACATTCCTCACTACATTGACCTCTTCATAGCCTGAGTGTCCTCATACATGGCAACTAGGTACCCTCTTCTCAGGATACCTTCTGATATTGCAGCTGGCTTCCCCAAGGCAAGGTACAATTCAGCCGAACAAGAAAACACATCAGAATGAACATCACAGTCTTTTTGTAACTTAATGTCAGAAGTGACTTCCCATCACTTCTGACCTCTTCTATTCACCCTAAGTGAGTACAGCCCACACTCAAGAAGAAGGAAATTAGCTCTACCACTTGCAAGGAGGAGTAGCAAGTGAAAGGTGGACGTATATTTAAAACAATTAAAGGAGGCATTGGCTTTCCTCATGTGAAACTATATTGTGTGTCCCCGATACAAATCAATACTTGCCTTAGTGGCATTATCTATCTTAGGTTTAAAAAAAGCTGTGAAGATTTAGGCACATGGAACCTTAGAAGAGATTCTGAAATGCTCTTTTGGAATCGATGATCTGGGCAACCCTTTGGGTTGGCAGTGGCTATACAGAAGATTCTCCTAAGCATCTAGCTAAAGCTTCAGGTGTTTCAGTTTAAAAGTCATAACAAGAGCTTTAGCAGCAGAAATAATTTATGAAGAGAAAGATAGATTTTCCCAAAGGAAAAAGTGCAGAACACATGGTAAAGGGAACCATGGGTAAAGTAGATGACTTGGAGGAGAAAGATGCAATGTGTTCTTGGAGTACACTTTCCTTTGAAAGACCTATGAGTTCCTAATAAGAGTTACAATCTCTCTTATGTCCTATGTGTACCAATGCCCTTTAGAAAGTTCATATGACTTAAATAACTATATGCCCCTCTCTAATAACCCATTTATTCAGTCTTTAACATAATGATGGCACAGGAGATATTCAGGGGGAAAAGAGTAAATATACCAAATTATTCTTCATAACCTCTGGTATGAACAAGACTGAAAATAGAAAAATTATAGATGGTTGAAAGTGGAAATTACATGTGAAAATGAGTGGAGAAGACACCTACATGCACAACAGAGAATAAGACTAAAATTTCTGAATGCTTCTCATGGAACAGCAAATCATATCTGTCAAGAAGGAAAATAGGTTGATCACACTCAAATCGCAGTTATTCTTATGTAGGAGATAGAATTGGCAACCCCAAGCCCCATCTATCAGAGATAGGTTAGAGCAAAGAACCAAAAAAATTTAATCAAACCCAGAACAATGATAAAAATGGCAATTCAAATCACTGAATGAAATTTTGTAACTCATTATAATTAAGGGACAATATTCTATCCAATTACATATAAACACTAATTTCAAGAGCTCTGCTACACAGTAATCAACCAAAAAAATTTAATGAATTAAAAAGATAATTGTGATTTTTTAAAAAGTATTAAGTTTATAATGTTGAGGGGGAAGTAGGTTAAGAATGTCTATAATGGTGAACTGTGAAATGAAGTCAGGGTGTTTTTGGTAGTGAAGTAGAAAAAACATTCTGAAACAAGACTCTAAATTGGCTGAGAGCTCACATGGACACAAGTATCACCTGAAACCATCTTGACTCACATACCTAGCAATTCCTACTGGCTGTAGGCTACAACTTCATCTGAGCTCTCATCCAGAACACATACACATGCACTCCTTATCTGGTCTCTATGTAGAAGCTACTTAGGGCTTCATCACAGCATGCAGCCAAGTTCATAAGACAACAAATTAGAAGCACGTGGCATTTTTATGACTCGAAAGCCACTAAACATGACTTCTGACATACTCCATTGGTCAAGGCAGTTAAAACGTTTCACCCAGTTCCAAGGGGGAAGACAAACAGAACTTACCCCTTTGAAGGGAGAAGTCTTATTGTAAGAAGACAACATATATGAGAAAAAGTGTTATGTCCATCTTTGGAAAATATAATCTGATACATCCCAGTTTCCAAGATGATATTTTATAATGTGCATCTTGAAATCAACAAGATGTGGCAATACTTTAGGATATATGGGTGTCCATGGGCAGCAGAAACAAAATCCTCATTCTGAAAGAAAAGTTATATAGTCACTTTGAGGACAAGTGAGTCATTCATAAATTGCTTGAACAAAATCCTTTTTAAAAGAAAATCTGCTACCTTGTGTTTAGTATATCCTCTTAAAAACATGAAGGAGCTTCGTCACTTTATATCCTATATAAAAGAAATTGGGTTTGTCCCTCTCTATGAAGAGTAATGAAATTTCAGAACACCACAGACATTGCTGATACAGTGGTGGCTGAGGCTGCAGGCACTTGACCATAGGGATTGCAAATGATGCCTCCTTCTACAGCCACAGCCAGTGAGAAATGACCAACTCTTGGACCCAGAGCCCAGGGGATGCTCTCAAACAAAAACTGATAACTGTGCAGGAGACATATACAAATATATACTTTGATAGTCAACTTTGCCAGATGCTTTCTATCTCTCCCTTGGCTTTCTAAAATTTTAGATTCATTATGATTAAAAGATTCAAAATTTAATACAGCAAAAGATTCATTCATAAATTTAGCCAATGTTATCACATCTACCCAGAGAAATTCATAAGAGTACATAAATAAACACATTCAAGATCTCTATTGCCATGGTATTCGTAATTACAAAAAGAAAATTTATCTATATGTGTATCATTACCTGAAAAGAAGAATAAGAAACTAGAAACCAGTGCAAATGTGTTCATGATTTTAAAACAAAGTTATATACTCAAGGATTTTTTCTCACCTTGACTGTTGAGACCTTAGGAAAAGTTTTACCTGAATCATCACCTAACACTAATCCATCTTTTTGTCTTCTAGACTTCATCCCCCTCATTTCTAAATAAACAAATAACAAACAAGCAAGCAGTGGAGCACAGTCAGCAAAAACATAGGCTCTGGAGCCCAGCTGCCTTCTCTACCACTCAGTCCACTGTAACAACCTTGACTTGAACCTAGTCATCTCATCTATAACACTGAAACCATAATAATAATTATAGCAGCTTAATAAGGTTGTCCTGAAGATTAAATGGTATCCAGTAAATGCTCAGCAAATGCTACCTGTTATTATCAGGTTAGCATAGGGAAGGTTGATAGTATATAGACATACTAAAATAATTGTGGAATACATATTTACATAGAATTAGCATGAAACTAAAATATATAGACCAGCATCAAAATAGTGTGGCCACAATTTTTAGAAACTCTAAGAAAAGTTTAATTCTTCTCAAAGACAACTGTGTTTCTTTGTGAACTGTTCTATCAGAATGCTTAGTCAATTCAAAGGACTCATCAGTTCCTCCAGTTCACCTCTAGATTAGGAGGACCTAGTGCAATTCACTTTCTCAGAACAAGTTATCCACTCAGTCAGTATTCATCAATCCAGGTAAACTGATCCTTGATAAACCAATCTAGTGAGTGCTAAAGCTAGAGAATATTCTGCTCTCTGACGCATTCAGAGAGCTTAGCACTTCTCAAGAAAGAGACATGTCATTGCCAAAAGTGCAAAGGGAAAAGAAAACTCGATGAAATTTCAGCAAGGAGGTGACATGATGTAATTTATATTTTGTAAAGATCACTCTACCTATCATGAGGAGGACTGGGGGACCATCGTAGAATGTTAAAATTCTCCAAAAGAGAGATCAGGATTTTCTGAACCATAGAGTTGTGGTAGACATTATGGAAGCAGTCATATTTGGGGTAGATTTTAAAGGTAGAGACAACTGGATTTTCTAATGAGTATAGCCTGAGCAAAATAAAAAGGCAGGAATGGCTCCTCTATTTTTTAACGAAGAGCTAAGACAACTGTCATTGACTGAGAAAAGATTGAGGGAGAACTGGTTTTAGGATCAGGAAATCAGGAATCCTACATGGGATGTGTCAAATAAAACATACATATTAGAAGAAAAGTGGATCGCTTGAGAATTTCAGTCATCTTAAAATAATCTCCTGCTGCAGTCTTGCTCATTGCTCCAATCCTACTCCTCCTAATTGACAGTCTTATTTTTTCACTCTTTTCTTTTCTGTTTTGGTTGTATCTGCTGTGTTTATAACAGATATTTATTCTTCATAACACACTAGTCTCTTTCACTCATTGTTACTTTGAAAAATACCTGAGCTGAGTGATGTTTGAAGAATCCCTGCCCTCTCTCAGTACTCACTAAGCCAAAGAGAAGCCTGTCTGCCACTGGGCATGCCCCTTCCACAGCCATCAGTACAACATAAGCCTACTTAACACTCCCCTCAGTTCCTTCCCTCTTACCTTCCTTTCCTACCTAAAGATCTACATAAGCCACCTTGTCAAGTCTGCTCATTTCCAGCTTTCCTTCCCAAAATGTCTGAAGAAATGATAGACAGCCATCTCAATAACCTAAGAAGAACCTTTAGACCCCACATTACTTCCTTCCTCACACAAAGTTCAGCCAGAACCACTCCACTTTCCCACATCATCAGAGAATTGCCAGCTCCTACTATAGCTCCCCTTTCAGAATTCATCCATAATCATTTGCAATTTGCAAAGGCACTTGTGTGTAGTGAGCCTTATTGCGTGGAGAAGACTTCCTGTGCTGCTTCTTGATCGACAACCCTTCAGAAAGAGCCAGACCCAGATACTCATGTTCATAGCACAGGATTCACTCATTCACATTGGTGAAGGGTTTGTCTTTTGGATTTCTAGCCCCATGGTCTTCCTTGTGTTATCCCAACAACACTATCCTCAATTAACCACTGTCCTGCACAAAAACTGAACAGTAACACAACACCACCTCTAGATTTGAAATAAATGGCAGCCGATGATACAGACTAATCTAGCCCTTCAATGAAAAGGATGAGCAGGTGAGTACTACATATAACAGAATAGTCAGCGGCTAAAAAGAGCAACCAATGCAGGCAACCTAAAAAGACCTTTTTGGAAACACGATAC
Organism: Cynopterus sphinx; assembly: GCA_030015415.1. Classification (NCBI taxonomy): domain Eukaryota; kingdom Metazoa; phylum Chordata; class Mammalia; order Chiroptera; family Pteropodidae; genus Cynopterus; species Cynopterus sphinx. Next base: position 151,835,504 of record CM057380.1, on the reverse strand, counting down.
CTTGTTGCCAATTTTTAACAATTAAAGCAACAAATTAATGAAGAGTAAAACATAGCCTTTCATTTGTAGGATTCCATAAAGGAATTCTCCCAAAATGCATAGGAAGAAAAAACAGCCAGATATAAGAGGAACAAAGAAACAGAGAAGACTGATTAATGAAATAAAATATCAACAAATAAGATTCAGAAGGAGAGTGGGGAGAAATAGGAGTCTGCATATTGCTGAGAAAATGCTTTGTGTTGAAGAATAATCGGAAAAATATCAAAACAGATACCCACAAGAAACAGACTGAAAAAGAGAATATAATTGAAGCTTTGAAGGGGGTCTCAGACTATTTTCTTGGATAATTGTGGCCACTAACTCATCTGTAGGGTGGTAAAATATTTTTTAGAAACAAATAGGGCCCTAACTGAATCTTCAAATTCAGTTAGGTTCTAAAAGAGGGAAATGTGGAAGATATCTTAGAAACATCAAATAGCATAATTCATTCAAGGAACTAGGCATGCATTTTGTTCTGTTCTAGGAATCTCATGGTGGATTCTGCATCCACCTTAGCTTTCACTAAATATCACAGCTCCCAGGGATACTAATAACAATAGAACATTTTAATTCACCTGTGTTCTACATGGTAAGACTTTCCTGATCACAGCCAGATCCATATAATCAAGAATGAGCTCTGGAGGCCGGAGCAGCTGAGGTTTTATGCTTTTTCATTCTTTTGCCCAAGTGTGTTTTTTCCTCATAATTTCAAAGTTAAACAAAAATGATCAATATATCATCAAAAGTTTTAATTAAATTACATATACCTAGGTACACGTGAACCCCATTTATCTTGAAGTCAGGGCCAGTAATACTGACTTATCTTCACTTTCAGCTATAGAATCACTGCCGACACACACACACACACACACACACACACACACACACACACACACACACACGAACAATGCAATGGAAGAACAGAGAAGTAGTCTCAACAAACACATTGAAAATCAAATAATGACCAAACAATTATCATATCTGTACTGATTGCATAGGCACTGCTCCTTTGAAAACTACCTAAGTCACATGTTGTACCCCATTCTGCTAGGCTAAGTCCCAAAACAATGTGAGAATAAAGTAGATTTGATGTGAGCAAACTGTAACCTAGCGTATCCGGAGCTAAGGCCCAAGCAGCATGGAACTCAAAGATACCTTTGTTCTGATCCTCTTTATAAAGGAAACTGCTGGGTTTCTCCCAGCACAGAGTTGGGAGCAACTTCAGAGCTTCTTCCAAGATGCTGCTGGTCTTCCTTTTAGCGGCATTGCTGGCCCTGGGCTCAGCTCAGAATGCAGGTAATGGTAAAAAAGAATAAGAGGTCGCGGAGCATGCTATGACTCCACTTGGGTTTTGGGAAACCACACTGCAGTGAGGAATGGTGTAAGGAGGGAGAGAAATGAGGGGAAAGATGGGGCCACTGAGTTCTCAAGACAAAGATGGCCCAGTCACGTCCATATTTTATGCTAAGGTCTTGTTCCTAATTTAAAGTATCATTAGAACCCAAGGAAGAATTTTGACAAAAAGAATGACAATGTAAGAATCATGTTTTTAGAAAGGTCTCTCTGTCTGCGCCGAAAATGACTGAAAAATGAAATACTATTGAAGCTTTGAAGGGGGTTGGTTTCATACTATTTTATTTGATAACCATAGCCACTAATTTATCACTAAGGTAGGTTAAAAGATTTGCTGAAAAAGTTTGCCACAGAGTATGGCAGGACTGATACAGGGAAGTTCACTCAGGAAGGTGTTGCAGTGGTCAAAGGAGACAATGGGTGAAGGTGGCCTTGCCAGGGGGCACAGTGTAAATGAAGGAGATAAGTCCCCATTGGAACTAGTTCAGACACAGAGAACAGGACAATATTCTTCTCTCTCTACATGGAGATATAAGTATTCCAGGGCCCGATTTTCTCATTTTTCTCCCACTCATATGTAACAACATTTCAATGTGCTCTGACTGATTTATGGAAGATTGTGTCCAAATGTTTACTTCTTTTCACCCTTCTTAAGAAAGCAAGTTAACATAAGTAAGGCATATAATGAAGAAAGAGAGCAGATATTGAAATACCACAGCACTTAACCTGAATTAGCATTAGAGGGAGGACAAAAAGGGCCTATTCTAGTTTGTGGTTGATACTCAGCATAGTCAAGACCCTTACATCTTCCTTACTTTCCAACAGTATCACAAACAGTGGCTGACAAGTTATCTGAGGGAATATACAAGTTGTGGTTGGGAGTGTTCCTATCTCTGCTGAACAGGTGTGAGCCCTGAAAGATTCCCTTCATCTTGTGCTTTTTTTTCTAGATGTCGACTCTGAAGATAATCTCTCCGGAGTAGCAGGTAAACGCCTACGAATCCTCAATCAACTTTCCTTCCCATTTTATTTTACCCTCAGAAACTTTTCATTTCTCCAATTCAGTGTTTCTATCAATATGTAGTTTAAGAAAAAAATGCAAAAAATAAGAGTCTGGTTCCTCTTTCTCTGTATTTCTCTGCCCAATTGTATCCATATAGCTGAAAATGTTTTGCCACATATTCAATAACTCCTGAGTGGGCCATCACTTTACATTTCTCTTCTCTTTTTCTTTTCTTTCTTTCTTTCTTTCTTTCTTTCTTTCTTTCTTTCTTTCTTTCTTTCTTTCTTTCTTTCTCTCTCTCTCTCTCTCTCTCTCTCTCTCTCTCTCTCATCTTTCTTTCTTTCTCTCCCTCACTCTCTCGCTTGTTCTCTCTCTCTCTCTCTCCCTTCCACACACACACCCTGTCTCTCAGTATTTCTCTACCTTAGTCTTGGACCCTGAGGCACCAGGTCTAGTTTCCATATGAAACTCAAGTAGCCAGACCTAGAGTCACAGTTGACAAGTTATGCAGTGGCACAAAATATAACTGGCAAGACAACTGACATTGATGTTATCTTTGCTTCTTTTCTGTTTTTGAAAACTTTCTCTGGAAATGCAAAGACATTCAGAAATTTCTTTTTCTTTTTTTTTTTTTAACAAAATTTGTCTCAGGAACAAAGAAGTAAGACTTTTAATCATTGGAACGCAAATTAAGAGGAATACAGAATAAGGAAGCAGCGGGCAAAAGGGAGGTTGGTAGCTGAGAGGCAGGTTCTAGGAAAAAAGAATTATGTGATAATGTAATAAGATCAAAATCAAATTTTATCTCTTCTTTACCATACCTATTCTGATGTAGAGAATGCAAACAATAACCCAAGTCAGAATGCTCAGAGACCACGTCCTGACAATTTACCACCAAGACCCTCTCAAGATGGTGACCAGCAAAATAAGAGAGCACCCCGACAAGGAGGCCAACAGCAAAATCCTCTTCAACCTCCTTCTCCTGGAAATCAACAGAGACCATCCCGACCAGGAGGCCAACAGCAAAATCGTCCTCGACCTTCTTCTCCTGGAAATCAACAGAGACCATCCCGACAAGGAAGACCTCAAGGAGGCAGACAACCTAATCCTAATCAAGGCCAATAAGACCAGACATTTGAATTTGATGACAGGTATGATTCAAGTTCACTCTCCATTAAAGGTCCTAACTCCAACAGTTCTCAAACTTCAGTGTGCCAATGAATCAATGAAAAACATGCTAAAATTGCTTCATTTTGCACATCATTTCTAATGATTTCTATTAAGACATTCTAGAAAAAATTATCAAGACCTTGTATTTTTAACAAGCCGTCCAAGATAGTTCCGAGTTTCCAATGATTGCACTGCTTCAAATGAGCATGTCATGAGCAAGTAGAGCAGTGTTCTCTCTTTGGTCCTTACCTCATCTGGCTTGATGGCTTCCCATCTCAAGTTTCCACCTGACCACTCTTTGCTCAGTTCTCCCTCACATGAGGGCTCTTAGGTCAAGTGTCCCTGTAAAATGGTACTTTAATTTTATGCGACTAAATGTTATCTAGTGTCTTAAATATTTACTTTTAAATTGAAATGTGCTCAAGTTCAAAAAAAAATATCCAACAGAGCAAAAGCAATGAAGTTAAATATTAGAGGCATATCTCATCTGACCTTCCCCCTTCCCTTTCCCAAAAGCCATCTCTGCTGAGGCCTTTGAACTTCCTCTTTAAAAAATGTATATCTATTTAAACATATAGAATCCCTCTTTCCTGCAAATGATATCATACTTCATGTGCAAATCTATACCTTGATCACTTTAACATATTTGTTAGAAAACTTCCATATCACTTTATAGAGATATATTGATCTTTGGTTCCATTTTTTGTTTCTGGTTTTTTTTTTTTCCAACTTTGTTTTACAACTGTATACCATTTCATTCGGTGGCTGTGCCATGATTTCTTTAGCCAACCTCCTAACAATGGACATTTAGGATGGTTTCAGGTTTTCAGTATTACAGAATAGGCTACAGTCACCAACCCTTGTAAATATCTCTGAACATTTTCAATAGCTACCAAAAGATAAACAAGCTAACAATAATCTTTTTATTCATCTTGCATAAAACAATTCAGACTATTTTATCTGTTAGGTGCATAAAAACACCAAAGAAAAAGTAATGAGGAAGGAAAGGGGAGAATGAGAGAAAGAGATCTCTCCCCTACTTTACGTCAGTACAAGCAGGAAATTAGAAAATACCTGCCATATCATGTCTTATCTCTAATTTCTTTTTTTGCTCATTTGTTTCAGAAAATGAGTATGAAGACAGCAGTCGTTACGAAAGCCATGGCATTGGAATAATACAGTCTGACTGCAATATCCCAATAAAATCACCAGCATCCAATTTCTGATTGCCGTTTCTCATTCTTCGTGACTGTGAATCTGGAAGTCGAGGGCTATGGGCACAGCATAGGAATATCCCAGAGCTCTTCTCATTGAGGTTTCCTGCAAGCATCCTCCTGGGCCATTTTCCTAGAAAACATTTTGACTTCATTCTTCCTTTATGGTCAGGAATAGATCTTTCCTCTTTTGTCCTGCTATTGCCACTTCCTTCCCCCAACACCTTACTTAATTCACAAGCTGGCTGCCCAGTGATAGAATTTCATTGGTCATCCCTGCTCTGAATTCTATATTACAAATCCAATTTTTAAATTGTTTTCAGAAATTTTCCTGATATCCGAGTAATTTTAGGGAAACAAAAAAAATGTAAGAAATGTGAGGGAGCTGCAGAGGCTGAGGAAATCCTTAAAATATCCAAAATTACAGCTCCTGATTGCTAGAGAAATGAATGTGTTTCTAGGCCTCTTCTCCCTTGAAACCACAGTTTTTTCTCATTGCTCAGTTCCCTTCCTCTGTGGGTCCCCCACCATTTTTAACAAAACCTGAGTGTATTTCATAAAGGAGGTATTATGATGTATTTACTTTAAGGAGTCAGGAATTGGGAGTCGTTTTTCCCTCAGAGGTGCATAGTCTGGTCTAATTAAATTAACGTAAAATGATTAACAGGAGAAAGACTAATTTGGTTTCATACATATGGAAGCCAGTCCCACAGGGACAAGAGACTCAAAGGCAGTCAGGCAATTAAATTCATATGCCTTCCTGAGATACAGGGAAGTGAGTAGGGGTCTGGGGCTTCAAATGCAAAAAAGAAGATTCACAGGAGGATGAGAAAAGCAAAGATTTGGTAAACAAACAGTTCCCTTGCTGACAAGTCTGACATAAAAAGGTATCTCAGAGATAGGTCTGCTTCCTTCCACTAAGCCCAGCAGTCAGGTGTCAAGCTTTAGGTGCTGACGAATCTTTGATAGAGAATATTTTTATCATGAGAAAGTGTTTCCACCTTTTCAGTATACGTGTATCCTCCATTCCTGATGTCAACACTACTCTGTATCTAAAATCATCTGTTCGTTATACTTACATTTCCTTCCTTGAAAAACATTCTTTTTTCTCATAATTGATAATTGCCTTTTTCTGCATTTCTTTGGTTTTCTATAATCATCTAAGGTTTCTCGAAACCTCCAACAAATCGGGGAAGTCCTTCTAAATAAAATTTCCCTCACCCTCTCAGATCATTTCCTTAACCTAAAATTTTCTTTTTCTCCCTCTTAAGTAGGATGACATATATCCTGAGTTAATGCCTTCCTCTTTCTTGGTGGTCTTCCTTTTTTGGTAAAGCACATCTTACCCTGTTGCTTGCAAATCAATGCAAGAGAAGCCAAATATTTTGAGATCTTTCATGTCTGAGAATGACTTTAGTCTAGCCTCATGCTTAATTAATAATCTGACTGGATATATAATTGATTCCAGGTTGAAAAATATCTTTGCTCATAATTTTTATGACACTGTTCTATTGTTTTCTGACTTCCAAGGCTAATCCACTATCATTCTGATTATCAGTTCTAAGCATATGACTATTTTTCTCACTGAAATATTCAGAATCATCTTTTTATTCCTAAAATTGAATTAGGCATACATCAATGCGGATTTTTTCCCCCATTTATTGAAGTAGGCACTGAGGATTCCAAGAGAGGCTGTTGTTCTGGGCATTTTAGAAGGGACTCCCACTAATACACACACACACACACACACACACACACACACAATCAAGGTCATTTGTTTTTACTTTTACTCTCATTAGAAAATATTTTAAAAGTTGGACGTAAATAAAATAAGTAGAGATCATGGAGCTCAGGATGAACAGGAATCCTCCTGGACTGAGGATACAAGATTGAGAATGCGTAAACAGAATAAATTCAAGGCTTTTGCTCTGGGGCATACCAGAGGGGGAAAACAATGACTTTTGTTTTAACATTTAGTCACCTCACATCAACCAAAAGCACAGCTAGGCAGATAAGTTCTTTCACCCACCACCCCACTGGCACCCACTCCTCACCCTCCCACCCGCTAACACCCCAACACTCCGCCTCTGAGGTAACTTGTATACTCAGTAGTGTGGTTTGTGGAGGTGCTTAGAACTACCTGGAAATCCTAAATCAGAAGTGAGGCATGAGGGAGGAAATTTTGGCTAGCAGGTCCCCACCAGAGCTTGACTGAGGGTCAATCCCTGGACAGACCAGCTTCCAACCAGCTCTTCCAGCAGGTGTCCTGTCTTCCACCTCTCAGCTTGCATGGTCAGGCTTGGTACAGGGCAACAACATTGCTTCTTTCATTCCTCAGTTTGGCCAAAAGGGCAATCTCCAAAGGACAGACCACACTGCTTAGGTGGACACAGGACCTGAAACTCAGTTGTGGTTTAGTTATACCTTGCAAATATTTAGGGATACAGTACACCGGCCTCCTTCTGAATATCTGCACCAAATGCTGCTGATGTTAACAGTGGGCCTGTGGATAAGCATTGGACACTCTCAATATAAAGAATTACTCTTAAGTTCTGGGAAATGTTTTCTAGTGTTTTATCAATCATTTCTTTTCTAATATAGTATCTGTTTCCTTTGAAATTTGTTAGTTGAATTCTCTTTTAATTTTTTTTTATTTCTCACCTATTGATTATCTCTGCTTTTTTGTTCTATGCTATGGGAAAATATCTTTATCTTCTATTAAACTTATAATCAACTGAATTTACAATAGCTAATATTTCTTTTTATTTTCTGGTTGATTATTTAATAACATCCTTTTCTTATTTCAAGGATGAAGTATCTATTTTTATTTGTAATCATATATTTATTACTGTATTTATTTGATTTATAGCCCCATTTTCTCAGATCTATTCTGTCCAATGCAGTAGTCACAAGCCACGTGTGGCTATTTAAATTTAAATTAATTGAAATTAAATAAAATTTCAAATTTAGATTCTCAGGTACACTAGCCGCATTTCAAGTACTCTATAATCTCATGTGGGTAGTAGCTACCATACAGTTACCATGTTGAATAGCAAAGACATAAAACATTTATATCATGACACTAAGTTATATTAGACAGCAAGGCTTTATTTAGAGTTTAAGCTCCATAGAGAAGAACTAGATTCAGTCTTGCTCATTATTCTGCCCTGAGTAGCTAGCATAGGGCTTATCAAATATTTTTTCAATGAACAAATAAGTGTACATTTGATACAGTACTATGTATTATTTCAAAAACAAAAAACCTGAATAGTAATTTGCTTTATCTTTCATTCTACACACATCATTTTACATAATAGTAGTTATACCATGCATGGTATTATTTCTTTCTTTTTTATTTACTGTTATTTATTTAGTAAACTTTCACGTTATCACAAAACTTTACAAACATTTTTAAGGACTGCACAAGACCTTTTTATTTTATTATTTCTCTGATGTTGGATACTTAGGTTGATTTTTTTTGTAGTTGTTTTTTTTGTTTTGTTTTTAGATCTACACTAACAGAGAACTACAAGCTGTTTAAATTTAAATTTAAATTAAATTAAATTGAAATTTTTCTGTCTTACACTAGTCCATGTTTCAACATTGAAAATCCCTCATTTCATAATAAAAAACTTAATTTATATGAAAAAGTTAAGGATTGGTATAAGTTTTGTAGTTTAACCTATGTTTTCATAGCTAATGTTAACAGGGGTTTTTATAAGAGTTACATGCATAATATATATAAACTTATCTAGCATAGTATATGGCAATAAAAGTTCAACAAATGCAAACTCATTTATTTCTTTTATTCAAAGTATATTTTTGCCCTTTCTGCCTTATGACAACTTTCTAATAATAAATTATCAAAAAAAAAATAGATGATTTGACAAGTAGCCTTTTTTTCAGCACTAGAAACATTCAAAAAAAAAAAAGAAAAAGCAGAAATGCCATCTAAAAAGTATGCTGATGAACGACCCTATCATGGTGTATCATCTCATGCCTTGTGAACGTTAAGAATACCTAAGTCTCGTTATTCATTTAAACCCCAGTGATTTTGCACCTTATCACATGAAAGGATCAGCCTATTCTCTACCTATACATCAAGTAGTGGCTTCTCCAAGTAATTATCCCTAAGCTCTTTCAATACGGAAAACAAAGCCCAGTTCCACCTAAAAATCACCTGCTGTTTCTGTATTTACATCTATAATAAACCAAGTATCACTTCCAGAAAGATAGAGTATGCACATGTTTCCTATTTCTCCCACTACATACAACTTAAAATCCTGGACATTATATATAAAACACCTATAAGACTGAAAGTTGAAGAGAATAAAGCAGTTGGTGCAGATGAGGTAGGGACCCATGAAATGACATGGTAGCAGGTTCTCTAGATTTTTTTTTCTTTCTTTCTTCTTTTTTTTATAAATTCCTAACTTACAGGAGAAAAAGCCAGCAACACATAAATACCAACATGTACAGATGAAAAAAGCCCCAACAAAAGCCTATTCTCTCTAACCAAAGGACCCTGAAACAGCCAACCTAGCAAGGCAGAAAACATTTAGACAATATGTTGTGCCCAAAGTTGCAAATCCCAGAAGACCACCAAAGAGCCAACACTGATTCAATCACATGAGGGCTTTTATTCAGACTCAAGGCCAGACTCTCAACCGACACTGATTCAGCAGTGTTGGAACGAGAGCCCTGAACTCTGGGGGAGCGGGTATTTGTACAGAGCAAGCGCGGAAATTCCAGACTTGTCCCTACCTGATTGGTTGCATCTAGGGTGGTGTGAGGTTAGGTAGGAGTTGATTGGTTTTTTTTCCTTTCAGCAAGGGGTCACAGCAGCTGAAGGCATTTTTACCTTTAACTAAGGGTCAGCAAGGGGTCACAGCAGCTGAAGGCATTTTTACCTTTAACTAAGGGTCAGCAAGGGGTCACAGCAGCTGAAGGCATTTTTACCTTTAACTAAGAGAGGGTTTAGAGAAAAACTAAGTCTTGAAAAAAACTAAGTCCCTTTCAAATACATTCTACTACAGTCAAACACCACAGAAAAACCTATGGTCTAAGTGGGGAGCTAAAATTTCCACATTTGTCAGACTGTAATAAGGTGCCCCAACTCTCTGCCAGAGTAGTGTCAGAGAAGGCCAAGTAGGAACGGGAATTTTCATCTTCACCTAGGAGTTTAAGCTTTTCACTCTCCTACCCCAAGTTGTCGATGGACCCTAGATGAGGAGCCTGGGCTTCTCTCCACATCCATGAGTAAAGAAGCACCCTCCTTTCTATACTGGGATGGTACCAGTAGAGACCACATGGGAAAGAGTCATGAAGCACTCCTACCCTTTCCAGATAGGGTGTTATTAGAGGAGGCCTTGTGGGGAGCCAGAATTCTGTTCCCTAACCAACGACAATTAAAAAGCTCTCCCCTGCCTGGGTATCAACAGAGGTTGAGGAGGAAACCTGTATTTCTACCCCCACCTGGCAGTAATGCAGTGCCCCAACCTTTCTCCTACTGGAGTGGTGTCAGAGGAAGCCAGCTAAGATAGAAGGTTTGAATAAAATTCAGTGTCTCAATATACCAAAAATGTCCCATCTCAATAAAAACTCACTTGTAATACTAAGAATCAGAAAAATCTCAACTTGAGTGAAAAAGATAATCAGTAGCTGCCAGAGTGAAAATGATAGAGATATTAGAATCATCTGACTAAGATTTTAAAGTGACCATTTTAAAAATGCTTCAATGAGCAATTTAAAAAGTGCTTAAAACAAATGAAAACAATAGAATATCTCAGCAAAGAAACTGAAATGTGTAAAAGAACAAAAAAGGAAATTTTAGACTGAAAATTATAATAATTAAAATTTTAAAACTTAATAGATGGGCTCAATAGCAGAAGGAAAAAAAATCCATGAACTTGAAGGTAGAACAATAGAAATTACCCAATTTGAACAACAGAAAAAATAGACAAAAAAAAATTTTTTAAGTAACAAAGTTCAGAGTCCTTTGAGATTATAACATAAGTCCTAATATACATGTCATCTGAGTCCCAGAAGGAGATGAGAAATAGGGCAAACCTGAGAAAGAACGCAAAGAAATACTAACTAAAAATTTCCCCAATTTGGCAAAAAAGAAAAAAAAAGAAAAAAGAAAACCATAAACCTAAAAATTTAAAAAGGCAAGCAAACTCCAAACAAGATAAATAAACCCAAAGAAAGCCACACCAAGACACATTAAAATCAAATATCTGAAAATAAAGACAAAAAAAAAAAAAAGACCTAGAAGGCAGTGAGAGAAACAACTTATATATGGGGGGATGAGAGGGAACAATACAAAACAGCAGAAAACATCATCAAACATGAAAATCAGAAGGAAGTGGCACAATATTTTTTAAGACCTGAAAGAAAACAACTGTGAATCCTGATTTTTATATATGTTAAATTTATCTCACCTACTAATTTCCAGAAACAATGAACATGTTAAATTACAAGCAAAGGGGAATTAAATTTGCTAATCAATTTACCTTGAAATGAACATTTACCTGAATTATTTAGGTGGGGCCCCGGTGTGTTCTTAGGGTCCTCGAATGTGGAAGCCAGAGTAGTAGAGACAGCTTCAGTGACTCTGTGATGTAATATGAGAATCAATCAGTCGATGCTAGTTTTAAAGGTGGAAGCAGGCCATGTTGGCCAAAAAAAAAGCAATTATTCCATAAAGCTTTCAGAAAGGATCTTAGAGCTTCCAATACGTGGTTTTGAACCCAGTGAGATGCCTTGCAGACTTCTGAGCTACAAAACTGTAAAATAATAGGTTTGCATTGTCTTAAGCTACTAAATTTGTGGTAATTTGTTATAGCAGGACTAGGAAAACTAACAACTTTTCACAGGTTCATTTCATGCTTTCCTACGGCCACCAGGAGTTGGAGCTTGGTTATTAATATCTATCAGAAAAGAATAACATAATTATTGGTACTGAAATAAGGCAATAAGTATCTGTTACCTTATGAAATAAAAACCCCTCTCAAAATTCATTTCAAATGAACATTTATTAATCCCATATTAAATTAGACATGTTTAAGAAATATGCTTCCTCTGTCTGTGAACAACTGTTTATCCTCAGCAGGATACACCCTATGTCTCACTAGTTTTTTATAATTATTCAAACTCCTATATTAGAATAATAGACAGTTCCACACAGAATCTTCTTAGAATGTTGTGGTTAGCAAAGTACATAGCCAATGGAGAATGAGTTTCATTTTCTAAAAAATAAACAAACGAAAACAGGTGTTACCAAGAGAAACAAGAGAAGTTGGTTCTCAAAAGATCAGACCCATCTTTCCCACTTCCCACTATGCCCTTACACATGTGAATGAATTTCTTTAAGGTCTAATTCCTTATTCTCCCTCCCTCTTTTCATACCTTAAGTGAGATATGTTCATGCTTCTAGGAATCCATTTTACTGCATGAAGAAACCACTTTATTGGACTCCTAAAAAAGGCAAGAGTGAGGCCAGGTATTAAACTGGCACCTCCTGAGTCAGACAGAGCCCAAAGCTTTATGGTTTTTAACAGAATTATATTTTTTAGGTGTCGGAAAATTGAATGCCTTTTCTTTTTAAGGCTTTCCCTTAATAAGGTCCCATGAACTGAACTGGAATCCACATCCTAGAGAGACAGGAAGAAAGAAATCTTGGAAAAATCATGGGAGAGAACTTCTTTATCCTATGCCTATTTGATTACTAAAAATCTGGACAATTAGACTTGAAAGGTAAACCTCAAAGAGAAAAGAGGCTGTCTTTAACCTTTATATTAGATTTTATAGCTGATCTCAGTATCCAGGAAGGCCATTAAGTTTAGAATCCTTTTTCAGTGATTAAAACCGCATCAAAAATACAAAGGCAGCTTATAACAAGATATTAAGAAATCTAATGCAATACTAAGGATACAAAAATGTTTATTTGTTTAACAAATGTTTATAGCGTGACTGTGAGGTATAATGATTAAAGCAGAAGAGGCACTAGACAAATAAGTCAAAATGGCACTCTGAAGTCCAACAGCCTGGGAATAAAGCCAGTGTTAATTAAGTAGGTGATCATGGGCAACTTACTTAACTCACAGTACTTCAGTTTTCTCTTCTATGTAATGGAGATAAGAGGAGTTCTTACTTTGTTGTATTGTTATAAGAATTAAATTAATGTATTAATGTAAAATGCCTAAGATAAGGAAAGCACATAATAAAAATTAGCTATTATTATTAGATGCTAAAGATGAAAAAGGCCCAGGTCCCCATTGAGTTGATAATACTGTTTTAGGGTGAAGAGCATTACTCTGGAAAGTTCTAAGAGGAAGATGAAACAAGTAGAAGTAAGGGTGAGACTCATTTGAATTCAATAAACTTATCTCTGGGTTTACAGAGAGCTAGAAAAAGGAAAAAGAAAGGTCTGTCTCTAGGCAAAGGAAGTAATGGAGTATTGGAAGAAACAAAAATGTGCATGAATAATAATATTTAAGGTGTCATATCATGTGAACTATAATAGATATAATAAATATAATAAATATGAGAACATAGAGAAAGAACATATTAATTCTTAGACTATAAACCTGGAGTCTAGAGCCACTTAAATTTTGCCTTGCTCACTCCTACAGAGTCTACTATAGGCTTTATTCATAGCAGTTGCCAAATAAATTATTATTCATTTGTATTGAATTCTAACATGGAATAGGTGTTAAGGCATTATCAAATCCATCATTTGAGTAGTAAGACAGTGGCTAAAAACTTGGGTTCTGGGCCCTGGTCTTGGTGAGAACTTGGGCTTTCTTGCTCCTTTAGTTTTCCTCATCTTCAAAATGCAGATGAAGATAGTAACCATTTCATAGAGTTGTTGTGAGAATTAGATGACCTAGTCCACATAAATTAGTAACTACCATATAGTAAATAATCAATGATTGACAGCTATCATTATTATAACTTGAAAGGACTTTGAAGAATAAATTGAAACTGTAAGAGTAATTACTCTCATTAAAGAGAAGTTTGTAAATAGAGAATATAGTGAGAGGATGAGGAGAAAAGAGGTAGAAGAAGAGAAGGTACAAGAGATATTCTGCAATGGCATTTGGGACCCAATCAAGGAGACTTTCAAAAGCTGAAGATTTGCATCATTTTTCTGCCATCAAAATGGAGTCGTGGAGGTTAAATTAAATTAAGAATGTTTATGGTAATCATCGTGCTTTAGGAAAACTAATCAAACCTGAATAGGTATAAACCAAGTCAGCTATGGCACTGCTCATGCAGGAGCTACTGTGGTTTGAGCAATGTGGTGGCCCTAGGCATGAAAAGAAGAATATAAATATTAAAGACATTATAAAGGTAAAATTAAAGGAATTCGATGACTGGATGTGCAGCAAGGCACTCCCAGCATGAGATATGCTATCGAGAATTGGCTTTCTAGGCTTTAAGTTCCCCTAAGACATGAATTCTCAGAGTCAAAACCTGATGCTGAATATAAAAAGGAGCCCAAAGAAGAGGATGAGGAGAATGATAATTCATGAGATACAGCTGAGAGTCTTGCCTGATGGTGAGTGACCAAGAAAGAAAACACTGTAGTACACCAAGGATAAATTTCACTGGGTTTGAATGATGTTTTAGGTCCATGTTTTTCTTGGCACTATACACATCCTTGTGGGAAAATCTGAAACTGAGTACAATGTCTCTGTTAAATATTTTGCCTTGAGATCAGACCCTTTAGGTCATTGAAGGAGGAGGAGTTTCCATTAGCTAACTGATAAGAAATAAAATAACTATAACAATGAGATACCACCTCGCACCCATCAGGATGACCACTATTTAAAAAATCAAAAAATAACAAGAGTTGGTGAGGATACGAAGAAATTAGAATGCTTATGCACTGGTGGTAAGAATGTAAAATGGTGCAGCCACATGGAAAAAAGTATGGAGGTTCCTCAAAATTTTTTAAATAGAATAACCATATGATCCAGCAATCCCAGTTCTAGATATACATCCAAAAGAATCAAGCAGGATATCAAAGAGAAAATTTCCCAACCACTTTCACTGCAGAATTATTCACAATAGCTAAGAGATGAAAGGAACCCCATGTCCATCAACAGATAAATTGATAAAGACAATGTGGCATATACATAAAATGGACTATTATTCAGCCTTGAAAAAGAAAGAAAATCCTGTCACATGCTATAAACAAGATCTTATGGATGAACAAGCAAGGTCACACTGATGAACCTTGAAGACATTATTCTAAGTAAACTAAGCTAGTCACAGAAAGATCAATAAGAATTCTACAGCTGTGACACGCTGAACACCCCCGATCTAATCTCATCTCAGAAGCTAAGCAGGGTCAGGCTTGGTTAGTACTTGGATGGGAGAACACCAAGGAAGACTGGGTGCTGTAGGCAAAAAAAAAAAAAAATCAGTAATATAAGACTACACTTACATGAGATTACTTTTAACTAATGGTAGTCATTAAGTCAACAGTCACTGAGCAACTCAATGAGTGAGGAACTATGCTATACATACTATCGACACTACAACAAATAAGTTACTGTCACTAACTCTAAAGGTATTTCTAGCTAATAAAAGTTCAGGGGAATCTTCATAAAAGATGTTGCATTTTAATTGGAACTTAGAAGATGGTCAAGACTTCATTAGGGAAAAATGATGGGTAAAACAGAGATTGTTATCTGGAAAAAGAAATAATCCAAGTAAATACATGCAGAGGTACAGGTAGGAGAGCAGAGGACACATTTAGGAGACAGCAATTAGTCTAATTTGTCTTTAAGGCATGTTACAGAGAATGTGGAAATTTAAGGCCACATAATGAAATGCTTATCTCGGAATGATAGACCAAGAGATTTGATTCATTGATAGATATTAGCCTGTTACTAAGGACTTTTTGGTAGATTAAGCTGATCCAAGTCAGATTATATGAAGACAAGCAGTGAAAAGAAATGGAAAGTAGAGGGGCATCATAATAACACAGGTGAGACATAGAGTAGCAAGAGTCTAGTGATAAAAGCAAGCATTATAATCAGCAATTTATGTTTACATGTACAATATGAGAAGTGAAGACCCAGGGGAAGAAAAAGATGACTCCAGGTGTAAAGAGTGAGTTGTTTCAATGATGTGCTTGCTCCCAAGACAGAGATAACTTCTTGTCTGTGATACTCATTCTCTCCTCTCCTGGAGTAACAGAACCCCTGTGGACATTACAGCCCAATACGAAGATTGAATTTCCCAGAGGATATTAGCAGAAGTTATATTTGCAACCTCTAGGTGTAGTCCTTAAAGAGAATATGTGTACCTTTCACTTCCACTTTTATTCTTTCTGCTGTATGGGTTGTGAGTATGGTGGTAAATCATCTTGAAGCAACTGGAGGAAGGCAACACTGCAGGAATGGCAGAGAAGATATAAGGAAAGGATCTGACATTTTTCTCACAGTTGCAGAATGGAGCCATGATACCAGTCGGGGAAATAAACCTCTATTCTGTTTAAGGTGCTGATAATGTAGTAGTGTTTGTGTGGAACACACTTACTATAGCCCAAAGTAGCCCAAACTAATCCACATCCCAGCACCTTGCGTAGTTCCTATTAATTTCTTCATAAAGATGGAAGGGGAGAAGTGGAGAGTTTAAAGGTCTGCATCAGTTAAGGAAACATTTTAGATGATGGCAGGACTATTGGACATTAAAGAAATTTTGCTTTCAGTGGGTCATGAACAGACAATTTGGTTCCTCTGTGTTTCTATTTCTTTGTATCAAGTCAGACCTAATGAAAATCTCCATAATGAAAATCTCTAGTTTGATCTTGCTTCGCTTTGCTATTAATTTAGTGAAAGGCTTTATTATCATAAGTGCAGTTTTAAATGAGGCAAAAATTTCTTTCTTTAATTTGCAGCCTTTTTTTCTGAAATGCGTGAGGTTTACAAATGTTTCAAAGGGCTTTCAAATCTGGATCTTCTCTAATACCAATTCTAAGACATTACCTGAGTACATATTCATATCACTTTACAAGTGAGCACCCAGCACATTGCTGTCTCTATAAATAAATAAATATTGAGGGGCAAACAAGGAAATAGAAATTCAAGGTGGTAAGTGACTTTCTCATGGTCACAGTAAGTTAGTGTAATGCCAAGAGATATAACCAAAACCACTAGAATTCCCTCTACATCTAATTGTGCCAGACTTAATAGACAATAATTTCAGAAGACCTTCGGTCAACTCATTCAGAATAAGTTTTCTCTAGAAACATTCGGAGACATCCAATTCCTCATTCTTTCTCTTTGAAAACCAAAATGTCTCATCGGTGACTTTTTCACCCTTTCTTATAGGAAAATACATAAGAGCGCATTTTTCTAATTTATTTTATACCTATGGTGGGAAATGGCGAGGAAAATTCTAATTAATTTTCAAATAACTAAGGTCAGTTCTCAACTTACTCCACTCTTTGTTTTCATGGAAAGCATCACTTCCACATCATAGCAATCACCTTGTTCATCTTTATTCTTTATTCTTAGCTAGGAAGTACTACTATACACTATAAGCATATGAGCTTGCAAATTTTCCTCCTTAAGGCACAGAAAAGTGTTTGATGGTTTCACCTGTAAAATATATATATGTAAAAAAAAAATACGTAAAAATATAAGTATTTTAAGAACTATGGGAAGAATCCACTGAAGCTTAATCACAGGTAATTTTCTAAGAAAGCCAGACAAGTATTTCACTTTCCTGGGCTTTGTGGTTATGATTAGGTGGCTTTGTGAGCAATTACTCAATACCAGTGATAAAGAAAACTTGCTGTGTTTCCTCCAACCCCTAGGGCCAGCAAGGAGCCCTGATGTGCCTGATGAAATCAGTCCTTTTTCTATATCCCTAACCATGTTCTTCATACAGTGAGAGGGCAATAAAATAGGTGCTCATTTAATAAATGAGCCAACAAATAAATCTTTTTAATCCAACTTTTAAAATATTCTCAGTTCTCAATTCACTGGGCATCCTATAGATAGTCATTCTATGTGATCCAGCAATGAATGACCCAAAACAAGAAAATTGTGTGTTAACACAGGCCCAAAGTCCATCTAGGGAAAAAAAGAGCAGAGGATATCCAAGAATGTTTCCTGCTTTTCCATGCAAGAAAATAATGATGGCTAATAAGGGTGGATATGAAAAGCCTGGGATCAAGCAGAATTCTAAAGTCACAACTCAAGCAGCATTTTTAAAAAAAACGAAACAAGCAGGAATTTTGCCTGACTTACACTTTTTATTTTTAATTGGTTAGGACATTTAATGAAAAATTAGTGATATGGTGAGCCAGGGAACTCTGGCTAATGACCAAATATCCTAGAGGTTTGTTTCTGAATGCTGTTGTGTCTTGACCCTAGAAAAGCTAAAGCAAAGCTGGAAGTACCTTGCCCTTTAATTAGCACAAGCACTAACCTGAGCTGGCAGAAAGTCTGTTTAGGCTTCACTAATGCAATTTGTATGGAAATCAAATGGGAAAAGTAGTTTCCCAGTTTCTGAACTGTGAATCAGTGTTAGAAGACAATACTAATAACTCCTTGCATTAATACAGAATTTGACAAGTTGCAGAACAGTTCCCAAGCATTATTTTAGTTGAGTCTCAGGACAGCTTGTGGAGTAGATTCTATTCCAATTTTGTTGATACTGGTTCTTAAGAGGTGAAAAAAATGGGTAGATTCATGTTTGCCTTTAAGGAACAGAGACTGATTCCTTTGCCTTAATTGATTCCACCTTCATGCCCTAAAAAAAAAAAAACAAAAACAAACCAAAAACAGAGTCAAAAGAAACGTGTCTGCAGTACAAATAGAAAGTAGAATACATCTAATAAATGTACCTAATAAATATTAGGATTGTCTAATAAAAGTCAATTAGATACATTCCCTCACCATTGAGTACATTTTATGAGTCAGTCACTGTCCTAAGCACCAAAGACATGTGATTCTCCTATTTATCCTCAAAGACCTAGACAAATGTGTAATACAACTGGTTTTAAGAGTAAAATTTCTAAGAGGAGAAATGCAATTCAAGCAAGTAAGGACTAAGATATAAAATAATGCATGTTCATAATGGTCTTTCATTCACTCATTCAACAAAAATCACCTGAGTATCACATGCCAACCCCTATGGTAAGTATTGAGCATACAACAGTGCCTAAGATATAATCATTGCCATTAGCGAGCTTACAATCCAGAAGAGAGGAAAAATGAGCAGGCAGTTCATTGTGATGCCATTTATTTAAGGGATGCATACATGAGAGTTACACTGTCTGAACTTAGAAAGAGTCAAGGAATGCATGAAGACATGAAACCCAAAGTATGAGCATTGCCAAGTGAAGGGAGTGGGTATTATCGGAAGAAGTTCCTAGCAGAAGAGAAAAAAGAAAATCCCTTTTTTTCTATCACTTTTCTAGAACTTTACATCTAGAGGCATACCTCAGAGATATAGCAGGTTTGGTTTCAGACCACCACAGTAAAGTGAATATTGCAATAAAGCAAGTTACGCAAATTTCATGGTTTCCCAGTGTATGTCTGAAAAATAGTGTACATATCTTAATTTTAAAATATTTTATTGCTAAAAAAAAATGCTAACCATCATCTGAGACTTCAGCAAGTTGTAATCTTTGCTGGTGTAGGCTCTTGCCTCAATGTTGATGGCTGAGGACTGATCAGAGTAGTGGTTGCTGAAGGCTGGGACGGTTATGGCAATTCCTTGAAATATGACAGCAATGAAGTTCGGCACATTAATTGACACTTCCTTTCATGAATGATTTCTCTTTAGCATGTAATGCTCTTTGATAGCACTTTACCCACAGTAGAACTTCTTTCAAAATTGGAGTCGATTCTCTCAAACCCTGCTTTATGAATTAAGTTATATAATAGTCTCAAATCATTTGTCATCATTTCAACAATTTTTACAGCATCTTTGCCAAGACTGCATGCCATCGCAAGAAATTACTTTCTTTTCTCATCCATAAGAAGCAGCTCCTCATCTGTTCAAGTTTTATCATATGATTGCAGCAATTCAGTTGCATCTTCAAACTCCACTTCTAATTCTAGTTCTCTTGTCATTTCCACCACATCTATAGTCACTTCCTCCACTGAAATCTTCCTCGCCTCAAAGTCATCCACAAGGGTTGGAACCCATATCTTCCAAACTCCTGCTGATGTTAATATTCTGATCTCTCCCCATGAATCACAAATGTTTTTAATGGCTCTAAAATGGTGAATTTTTTCCAGAGGTTTTCAACTTACTTTGCCTGGATCCATTAGAGGAATCACTATTTATGGCAGCTATGGCCTTATGGAATGTATTTCTTAAATAATTAGACTTTAAAGTCAAAATTACTACTTGATCCATAGGCTACTGAATGTGTGTTTTGTTAACAGGCATGAAAACAACACAAAACCCATCATACAGCTTCATCAGAGCTGTTGTCAATAAGCAGTAATATTTTGAAAGAGACTTTTTTCTGAACAGCAAGTTTCAACAATAAGCTTAAAATATTCAGTTAACTGCGTTGTAAACTAACATGCTGTCTTCCAGGCTTTGTTGTTTCCTTTATAAAGCACAAGCAGGGTAGATTTAGCATAATTCTTAAGGGCCCTATGACTTTCAGAATAGTAAACGAGCATGGGCTTCAACTTTAAGTCACCCACTACATTAGTCCCAAACAAGAAAGTCAACCTGTCCTTTGTAGCTTTGAAACCAGGTATTAACTTCTCTCTAACTATAAAATCCTAGGTGCCATCTTCTTCCAATTTAAAGCTTTTTTAACTACATTGAAAATGTGCTGTTTTGTGTAGTCATCTTTATTGAATATCTAAGCTCGATCTCCTGGGTAACTTGCTGCAGCTTCTACATCAGCACTTGCTGATGCACTTTGCACTTTTATGTTATGGAAACAGCTTCTTTTTTTCAACCTCATGAATCAACGTCTGCTAGCTTTGAACTTTTCTTCTACAGCTGCCTTACTTCTCTCAGCCTTCATAGAATTGAGAGAGTTGGGGCCTTGCTCGGGATTAGGCTTTAGCTTAAGGGAATGCTGTGGCTAGTTTGATCTATCAGACAACTAAAACTTTCCCATATCAACATTAAACCTGTTTTGCTTTTTTACCATTTGCCTGTTCTCTGGAGTAGACTTCTTAATGTCTTTCAAGAACTTTTCTTTTGCATTCACAGCATGGCTGTTTGGCACAAGAGGCCTAGCTGTCAGCCCATCTTGGTTTTCAAGATGCCTTCCTCATTAAACTGAGACATTTCTAGCTTTGATTTAAAGTGAATGATGTGCATCTCTTTCTTTTATTTGAATACTTAGAGACCATTTGGGGTTATTAATCGGCCTGATTTCAATATTGTTCTGTCTAATAGCATAGAGAAGCAAAGGAGAGGGAGAGAAATGGGGGACCCATCAGTCAGTGGAGCAATCAGAACACACACATTTATTAAGTTTACCATGCTATGTAAGCCTGGTTCATAGAATCCCCAATTACAACAATACCATCAAAGAACCATGATCACAGATTTCTATAACAAATACAATGAAAAAGTTTGAAATATTACAAAAATTACCAAAATGTGACACAGAGACATGAAGTGAGCAAATACTGTAGGAAAAATGGTGCCAATAGATTTGCTTGATGCAGTGTTCCATATACCTTCCATTTATAAAAAATACAATATCTCTGAAGCACAATGAAGTAAAGTGAAATAAATTGAGGTATGCCTGTACTTCATCTGTACCATGTAGTTTAGGGATAAAAAAAAAATTTAAATTCATAAAAGAATGGCAGAAAAGACAGAGAAAATAGACTTTTTAAACAGTGCTTTAAGGTTGCACTGACAATACACCATCCTGATTTTAAAAGCAACATAGCCAATGCCTATAATACAATAATCTATAATGAAATAGGAAAACAAAATGCAAAATTATATCTACAATTTGCCTATAATTTAATTTTTTTAAAAAAGCAGGACACAATATACACATACAAAAGGATGTGACCAAAACACTATCAAGTTACCTATTGTGCGATCCTACTTATATAAGATTTTAGAAAATCCCTATTTTTCTTAATAATAATTATATTGAGTGAAAATGATTCTTTTATAATAATGGGTAATTTTTTTTAGAAAAGAAAACATAAATTCTGCCATCTTTTTTTTACATGTTTTGACATGTATATATTAATTCATTTAACAAATATCTATGGAGTATCAGACTTCGTTCTATGTACAAGTAGAAAATAAAATTAGCTTAGGCCCTGCCATCATAATGAAGAGAGACATCAATAAATAAACAAGTAAGTATAAATAAATTAGATGGATGAGTAGTATGAAAAAATCATCAAGGAAAGGTTATAGATAGTGCTGGTGTGGCAGGCCTGGAGAAAGTTAATAGGTAATGCTATTTTATACAGGGGCTCTGAGAAGTTCTCACTAAGAAAGTCTTTCAACAAAGTGAGGAGGAGAGACAGAACTATCTGGAGAAAGGATGTTCTAGGCACAAGGAACAGTGAGTGCAAAGACCCTGAGGGGATATGGAAATTGGCTGGGTAAATTTTCTTTATGTGCTGTTGCCTGATCTACTTTCTCTCAACATAGTACAAATAAAATTAAGAGCCACCAGAGAGAAATTTTCATGAGGTAAGTATATATACCAAGCTTAATTTATTCAAAAAACATTTTTGAGTACCAGTAAGATACCAAGCACTGTTCTAGGTGTTAGGGACCAAGCAAAGTCCACAAAATAAAAATAAAAAAGTTTCCAGCCCTAATGAAGCATAAGATCGTAGAGGGAGCAACTAACAAGTAAAAATTACTTCACATGCAGTACAGTATAAGGGCTGAGAAGGAAAACAGGGCAGAGAAGAGAGACGTGGACTGTGTGTGTTGGTGGGAGGAGAGCCACAGAACCTAAATGGATTCTGAAAGGAACACAGATCAGTCAAAAAGATGAATAGACACATAGCTGGTTTTTCTCTACTGGAATTGGTGCTTCAATAGGGCTTAATCGAGAAATAAAGATAATTGTTTCAAAAGAGCCACAAAGTTCTTCAATTTAAGTTAAGACCATGTTTCAAGGTATTTCCTTCTTTTTCACAGAGCGAATGGCACGGATTTAAGGAATCACAGTAATCCAACTCACAGTAAACTTAGCTTAAGCAAAGCACAATTAAGGAATCAAATTTACTAAAACAATGGCTAATGTCTATCGAACACTCACTCTGTACCAACTAATGTTTCAACATATGTATATTTAATTGATATAGAGTATTTTTATCTGCACAGCAACTCTAGGAAGTAGGTACTATTATTCCCAATTTCTGAACACAATGGACGAACAAAACAAAAAGTCAGACTCTTGTTTGAGGCCACACAGTGAGTGAGTGGCTGAAGCAGGAACACAAGCCCATGGTATCTAACATCTAGGAGCAAACTTGGAACTGCTGTAACATACTGTCTTGCTTCCACCGCCAAAACAAAGAAATCTATATGTAATGAATCTCACAGTAAAATAAGATTGACTCAGAATCACACAACATTAGAACTTGAAATGACTTCAGAAATCTTACACACCCTGATCTTAGAGACCCAGAATGAATGGCCCAGTGTCAAGAGTTTTAATTCCCACGCTGGACTTTTTCAATACAATGGGTTTGTGTTAGCCATTGTTCATGGCTATATATCTAGATCTATAAATTACATCTTTGTTTTAAGAGAACAGGTAAACAAAATTCTTAGCAGGGTATGTCGGGCCTTTAGTACTTAGGAAGCTAGATTTTTATAGAATACTTAAAGACCCATATATGTAAGTAATTGTATGTAACTGTTCTCATGTAGCGAATAGGTCCTCAATTCTTCTAGCACCACTGCCCCTAGGTACCTTTAATGTAAAGGTTAAACACCTTCTGTTGTGTAGGAGCCCCAATTCTACTTATGAGCACAATCAAGCAATCAAGTGTCCAGGAGAATCAGCCTGAAAATGCCTAGCACTAAGGCTTGTGTAGGAGAAGATAACATTTGGTTTGAACTTTAAGGAGTGGGAAATTAGATATAAAAAAGGCATTCTGAGCCTGAAGCCTTGTTTCACCAGCCATTAATGTCAACCGCTAAGAAGAGATAAGTAATTAGCCTCTGGGTGAGAAGTGGTCTGCTTCCTGTTTATTCCTTTGCTGATTTCCCTTAAGAGATCCCATTGAAAGGTTAAAGAGTCCTTTTGCTTCCTATAAGCCATGAGACAGAAATTCTTTATATAATTGTTTCTATTTAGAGAGAAAGGAAAAGTTCTGTTCTGTTACTTCTGTCCAAGATACTGAAAAGGGATTATTTTTCTTTAATCACTTCTGTCTGACTCCAGGTTCATCTACCCCAGTTCTCACTCATCTGATCATTTCCTGAATACATACTAGATGTTTTTGCAGTATGCTGAATAAAGCTCATTAAAAGATTAAAAGTGCATGAGTTCCCCTTTTCAAGATGTCAAAGACTCGTGGAAGGCACTTGCAGAGAAATAATGGCTCATAAGAGAATATGAGCAAAAATGCATGCCTGAGTAAAATCCATGGAAATACAGCATAAAAATTAAGTAACTACAGGGTGAGAGAAGAAAGTGCTTGAGGAGAGTCTGGCCTGAGACATTTCACAGGGAGAGGATTTGTCAATAAGGATTGGGGTGCATGTAGAAGAGTGATGAGGGGAACATTTGAAGCACGATTAAGCTAAGTGGGTTTAAAGTAATGTGGTGAGTTTAATGAAACAAAAGTGCACATTTCAGGACTGGAAATTTGCTGAGAAACTAGAGAGATAAAGGGAGTAGAATGCCATGTTAGGAAGCCTGGGGCTCCATCCTGTAATTCAGTGGGCAAATCTCCTTACTTCAGATCCACAGGCTGACTTGATAAAAAAAAATTCTGGGCCTCACTCCAGAGAGTAAGATGTAGGTATCTACATTTGTAACAGCCTCTCTAGGGAATTCTTAGGTAAAGTTTGATAACAATGGCTAGAGTAGGGCATCTTTGAAAATTTTTTAAAATGGAAGAAAAATAAAAATATAACATATATGTACTGTGCATGTGTGCCATATCTAAACTTTGTGTCAGTTCAAAACTATTTTCCATGTGTGGGCATCTCATTTTTCTCATTAAGAGAAAAAGACCATGCTCACCCCAGCATAGATCATTAATTAATTACTCCTCCTCTGCCCATGCCAACAGTGTCTGAATTGTCTTTAAGCACAGGTGGCAAGAGTACCCAAGCAAGGGAGCATACATAATAGAGTATACAGATGTCAGAATATAATCTTATACACCTAAATATTACATAATCTTATTCTAAGTATAATAGATGTTAAAATAAAAAAGTAATAAAAATACTTTTTGAAAAAACTCATATGAACAGCTCTTCTGAGAAATGCACCACTAAGCAATTTCATCATTGTGTGAACATGATGAAGTACACTGACACAAACCTAGATGGTCTAGCCTACTACACGCTCAGGTTATACAGTATTGCCTATTGCTCCTAGGCTACAAGACTATATACAGCATGTTACTGTATAAAACAACATGAGATTAAATCAAGCACAAGAAAAAATGATGCAATCAAGAGACAGGGTAAACAGCAGGTGCATAAGGCTGTTGCTGGTGTAACACAATCTACTGTTTTACAGTCGGCTTTTTTTTCTAAGTAGAAAGAGCATAAGCTAAAATGACAATAAAAAGTGTAGTATAGTATCATGATCAAGTACTGCACCTAATCATAAGTGCTATACTTTTATATAACTAGCAGTGCAGTGGGTTGACACAAGCATCCCCACAACCTGTGAGTAATGCATAGCTAAGATGACTACAATGTCACTAGGTGACAGGAATTTTTCAGCTCCATTATAACCTTATGGGACCATGGTTGTACATGTCGCCCATGGTTGACCAAAGATTCATTATATAGCACATAACTGTATAATGATCTACCATGCGTCCACTCTTTCCTAAAAGGAACCAGGGAGGGAAAGAAGAAATCAGGGAGGGTCTCAATGAGTGAGAAAGGCTTCTCTGTCAGACAGTGCCACTTGCTGGCTAATATTGGTTAAAAATATTCAAGTGCAATAGTTGGTTTTAACTGAAGGACTAGGCTGCCCCCTACTGATTTATTTTTTAATTTTTCACATATTTTTCAGAAAGATTATTTGTTTTCATTTAAAACATGTATATTTAGCACCAACCATATAAGAGATGCTAGAAATACAAAAATAGCACAAGATGGAGGAGGCATCATGAAGACAGGTGAGCATGAAGGACCTCAAGGTCTCTTCTCTTGATTGAGAATTGATAAGCACGTGTGAGGAGAGATGGGAGTTTCAGGAAGAATGAGAGGTGCTTTGCTTGCCAAGTGATTTGGTATGGTTGAACCTTGTGACACAAGGTATAGAGACAGGCACCAAGAGAGAAAGCTGGGGAGGGAGGCCAGATCCTGGAAGGCTTCGCATGCCAAATTGTGGAGGTTATCCTGTAGAAAATAACTGAAGAACCCCCGATGGGTATTAAGCAGAAAGAAAGCAGACTAGACCTCTTTTACAAATACCACACAGCCAGCAGTACACTTTCTGCAAAAGAAAGTGAAATTGGAATTCAATGTATCAATTTGGAATTTTGTTGTCATTGTTGCAAGTTACATAAACTTATTCTACTCACTTAAATAAAAGGGGAACATTTATTGGAAGGATATCAGGGTACACCAAATTAAGAGGCTGGAAGCAGCAGGCTTGGAAGCAGGTCAGAGCAAAGGCAGTTTGGAGGAGTCATCGCAGTTGGGAGGCATAGCAGTTGTCTCAAACTTGTCACAGCCTGGCCAGGAAGATTCAGCTTCACTGCCACTGCTATCTTGAATTGACCCTAATCACTACAGTGAGAGCACAGGATTATCAGCCCTCGGCCACCTACCCATGCCTTGGTTGCTAGGTAGCTATGAGGGATAACTGGTTTTATAAATAGAGTATTAATTGCGGTACCTGTTTGATTGCAGTAATGAAGATCAAAATTAATGATGACTTAAATAAGCCTGACATTTATTTCTCTTTCAAAAACAGGTGCAAGTTGGTGGGGCAGCTCTTTTTATGAAGCCAGGGCTGGTCCAACTTCCCTCTGTATTTTTCTCTGAAATCCTCCACACATAGTTTCTATTTTGTGGTCCCAGATAGCTGTTCTAGTTCCCAAAATCATATTTCTATGCAGCCACAGAAGAAAGAAAATAAAAATGAAAATGGCACATTTCTTTTTTTTTTTAAGAGCACAAATTGAAAGTTGCATATCTCACTTTTGCTTACAAGCCAATGTCCAGAACTTGGTGACATAAACACATCTCGCTGCAAGAAAAGCTGACAAATGTCGTCAGGGCTCTGTGTAGCCATGATGTCAGTTAAAATTATTTTACTATGGAAAAGGGGGAATGCATATGAACAAAATAGGAAGTGGGGAGCTACATTCTGGAGAGGTCAAAAAATAAAAGCCGAAGACTAAAAATGTCTCGTACAGGCATGTAGGGTAGGTGGGAAATCATTTTAATTATCCGTGTAAGAAATAATAGAAACCAGACCAGGCAGTATAAATGAGGATGGAAGCAAATGTATTTAAAATATAAAGGAGTAAGACTCTTTAGAATTTTGAGCCTGTTTGAATATAGAAAATAATAGAAAGGGAGGGGAGATAGATGCATCTTAATTTTCTGATTTTGAGATGAGGTTGATCTTTGAGCCATCATTCAAATGAGGAACATAGCAGGAAATATTCAGGTTATATTAGGGTCTGTGAGACATTCCAGTGGAGATGCCAGTAGTTGGCCAGATATCTGATTCTTCACACAAGACAGATGAATTTGATAGCTGTCAGTGTATTCGTGGTAGTTAAAGCTGTGGAAGAGAATTACATCACCAGAGAAGAACAGAAAGCTTGAGACTAAAAGAGGACTAAGGGCAAAATCTTAAATTAACCTATGCGCATAAACCTAAAATTAACCAAACCCATCAACCAACCCCAGAGCTTCAAGGAAAGCTATCAAATCATAGTGCCCATAACCGCTGGATGAGGTACCATCCAGTACGTCTCTGTCCCCTAACCCACCTTTTCTAAGCTAAACATTTAACAAGCACTCACTGGAGAGAAATTCAGAATTATGTCTAAACGATGCCTGGAATGAGTGAACCGGCAGAGTAGATTACCACTGACATAACACAATTCTGTAGGATCAATAGGGAGTCTGCTTCGGGCCATTCTTCTCCCACTGAAGTGACAAACCATTCACTTTCTTTGGGGGCTCACTCTTATAGAGGAAATTGCCCATGCAGCCCCCAATCTCTCAAGTAGTGCATTTTCTAAATCATTTTCCTATCTGAAAGGAAGGGAAGAAGGAGCCCTGAAAGAGAGTTGAAGATTAAAAATAGAGGCTATCCTGTAAGAATTTACTGCTTCTTCACAATTTACAATTTTTTACAGCTACTTCTGTCTATTACTCTCTGTAGAATTTGAAAAACATATAAACAGCGGTCATTGAAGCAAACCAGGACAATTTTGCTTCATAAATATTTAGTCAACTGTGGGTGATGTCTTCATAAATTTCACCATCAACAGGTCAGACTGCTTTTACGTGAATAAAATAAACTGTTTCATTTTTTAATCCCAAATACCAAGTTTGAAAGTGTTTCTCATTTTTTCTTCCTGCTTCCTTTTCTTTACCATGTAAAATTATAGCTGTGATCTCAATGAAATATTATAGGTAACATGAATAATTTTTATTCCTTTGAAGAATAATTAGCATGTAAATTGACTGTCTCAGTAAAGTTCTGGGAAAATACATAATTTTTAAGTTCTGTCCTAATTAATCCACTATTTTTTATTTCAGTTAGGTTTATTGAGTTCTAATTTAAATACAATAATATTTACCTTTTTAAAGTGTGCAGCTTAATGAGTTTTGCCACTTGAATGCAGTTGTTGAAACATCATTATAATTGATACAAAAAAAGATGTATCAACCCAAGAGTTTTCTTGTCTTTGAAGTCAGTCCCCAACCCCAACTCCCAACTCCTGGCTCCCATCATCTAATTTCTGTTTTTATAGTTATGCCTTTCCAGGATGTCACAGTAGAGTAATAGAGTACTTAGTCTCTTGTGTTAGACTGCTTTCACTTAATGAAATGCTCTTGAGATTTATCTATGCAGGGACCTGTGCTTTGTTCTTTTCTATTACCACGTAATATACCACTGTAAAGAAGTACCACAAATTATTTATTTTTTCATCAGTGAATGGACGTTTAGATTGTTCCCGATTTGAAGCTATTAGGAATTAATCTGCTCTAAACATTTCCATATAGGCCTTGGTGGACATCTATTATTTCTCTTGGGAGTGGTGTCAATAGATCATATGGACAGTTTTATGTTAACTTTAAAAATAACTATAAAACTGGTTTCCAAAGTGGCTCTACCATTTTGTATTATCACCAGAAATGCATAAGTGTTCCAGTTTCTTCACTTCCTCAACAGCACTTGGTAGTCTGTCTTCTTAATTTTAGACATTCTAGTGTGTATGCAGTGGTATCTCACTGTGGTTTTGACTTTCATCCCTTTAGTGAGTAATAATTTCAAGTATCTTTTCATGTACTTATTCATCACTTTTAAGTGTCTGTTTAAAACCTTTTCTTCATTTTTTAACTGAATCGTTTGTCTTATTAAGTTGTAAGAGTTCTGCGCATATTCTGTAGTAAGTAGCCTTTTTTAAGATATGTGTTTTGCAAGCATTTCCTCCTAATATATGAGTTATCTTTTTATTTTCTTAATGAAAGTGTTGTACAAACAATAGAAGTTTTATTTTGATGAAGTCCAATTTATCTTTTTTTCACTTGCAATTTGTGCTTTTGTGTCCTATTTTAGAATTTAAAAGAGGACTTAAATTCTTTGTGTTCATTATTAAATAAAATTAAATTATAGCAATCAATAGAGTATAATATTGACATAAACAGAGACATATGGACTGATGAGACAGAATAAAGTTCACTTGATTTTTGCTGTTATTACACCTAAAATGTTAATAATTGCTTAGCATAATTAAGTAGTCATTGTTCACATTTCTCTAATTCTCTTAAAATATGTTTTCCATTTGTTGAATTGTGATCAAAATAAGACCCAAACTTTGTGATGAAGTGATTTATTCCTAAGTCTCTTTTTTTCTGTAGAGTTTCCTCTTTCCTTTATTTTATTTATTTATTTATTTATTTATTTATTTATTTATTTATTTATTTATTTATTTTGCCTTTTTTACTTTAATTGAAGGAACTGGTTGTTTGTACTATAGAATTTTCCCACGATCTAGATTCTGCTGAGCTGCATCTCTGCAGAACCACTTCATGAATTCATTCTTGTGTTCCATTTCCTGTAAATCTGTAGTCATAGTCAGAGGCTTGATCAAATCAGGATCAACTTTTTTTGGCTTTACAAGATTATCTCAAAGGTCACATTTGGCTCTTGCTTTGGGAGGCACTTAATGTCTGATTTTCTCTCTGGATGTTAACAGTCACTGAGAACCACTCTGTGGATCCTCAGGCTGGCGTTCTCATCCCAGTCCTTTCATTGTGAGTGCTCACCAGACTATCGCACAGTAACAGGCACCTACTACATAGGTAGGTGTCAAACACGTAGAAATGAGTAACATAAGGTTTGACTGAGCAGTAGTGTGCAGTCAGCTGGGGAGAAAACTAGAATAAGAAGCTATCGTGGTGGCACATAAGTGGGAAGTTGAAGGATCTACATGTAAACTGAAATCATAGGAAGACGGGATTACTAGGAACAAGTTTTCTGACTTCATAATTGTATAGATAATGATATCAATACTAGGAAAAACACTGGAAGAGGGCCAAATTCTACATATCTACAAATGTACTTCCGTCTTATAGCACTGACATATCTGCTTTGGATTATAGTTATTTATATAAGTATGTAAGATTTGAAATCAAGGCTTTTCAAAAAATCAAGGTTGGCAAATTAAGGCCTACTGAACAAAAGAAGCCTGTTTTTGTATGGCTCATGAGCTAAAAGTGTTTTTCACTTTTCTAAGAATTGCTAAAAAAAAGTTAACAAAGATGAAGATGCAACAAATACTTTTCAAAGGCCCACAAGGTCTAAAATATTTACTCTCTGGCCCTTTATGGAAAAAAATTTGTGGACTTTTGCTTTATTTAGTCCACCTTGCCTTATTAGATAATAAATATTTATTTATAAAATTGAATTTTATACTTGCCAACAAGATATTCTCCAAGGAATTTAAAATTGTAAAGTAAAAATAATACATAAGGAAGCATAAGATGAATTTCATATATTAAAAATGAATATTTTGAAACCTCAGATAAAAATGGAGAATATCCTACTGGCTTAAAAATCCATGGGGAGGAAGAATTTGTAAGAACAGAAAAGTTCACCTTGGATGGTCTAAGTGAAAGAATTTTTGTGGTAAAATAAATATTTCTTAATCTTTCAAAATTATACTCTGGAGATAAATTATATTCCCTTAAATACCAAGTTTTAGTGCTCCTAAATTTCCATTTTATTTTTACTTCTCTCTATAATAACTAGAGAAAAAAGCTTTTTTAGCTGCTTGTTAGTAGTTAAGCAGACAATGGCTCAACAATTTAGTAAATGTAAAGCCATAATCCATTATCTTGCTTACAATTGCCTTTGTACAGTCTAGTAATTGCTCCAGGTAAAAACAATTGCTACACCTCTTCTATAGACCCCCACCAGAGTTCACATTGTGCCATGTTTTGGAATCTTTACCAAGAATTAAAGTATTTCTACAGTTCATTGCCATCAATAATTAACTTTACTTTGTCTAGAATTAAGGTATTTCTGCAGTTCATTGCCATTGATAATTTACTTTACTTTCTAACAGGCAAGGTTACCAAAATTGCCATGTAAATAAATATGTGAGCTGGTAACTTGAGCTTAGCCAAAGATACTATATTTTTAATAGGACAGTAGCTAAGTCGATCTGTTTACATACAGGTAAATATAAGCAAAACATTAGTCATAATTGAAAAAGTAAAAAAAAAAAAGAGGGAGAAAAGGAAGAAACCCTGCCTTGTGCCCTCCTTCAGGTAATCAACCTTAAACACTCAGTTGAATGGAGACTTCTCTTACAAAGCATTTCCTTGCCCCTCCCCCATTTGTTTTTGAAGTTAATGTTAACTACTTCTTTTCTCATATCCCTATGCCTAATTTGAGTGTCTATCAATGAGTCTATAACAATTCGGGCAATTCGTCTACATGTCTGTTTCTCTCTGCTAGATTGAAGACTCCTTGGGGAAAAGACTGCATCTCATTTATCTTTCTGATCCCCTTGGCTGATACAAGGCCAACCACAGAGCCAGCACTCAACAGACATTTATAGATGAGTAAATACATGAATGGTTTGGAGTTCTTGGGAGATCACAATGCCTAGTGGAAGTGGCCAGGAGTCTTTTAGGACAGGAAGGAAGAGAAATAAGAGGATGTTGGACATTGGACGTCTTAGGACTCACCCTGTCTCCGCTCTGGTTTCTAGTAACTGAAAGAACGTATCCACAATGCACTAGCAGAGATGGCTAGTTGCTCCCAATACACATTGTCTCCTTTTTCCAAGGTGCTGGAGTCCTCAATTTTTGCCTGAATTCTTGGCTAAAATTGATAGACTTCAATTCCTAGCGTCCCTTGCAGCTGTGTGTGGTCATGTGACAGATCTGGCCAATGGGATGTACACATAAGGGCAACTGTGGCATTTTTTTAAGCCTCGTCTTCTTCTCCCTTCTCATTATCCAGCCTGAATCAAAGGTCAAGAGGCTACAGCCTAAGGCTAGTGGAGGTAGGAAGGCCAAAGGAGCTGGGAATCCCAAGGATTTCGTGGCTCAGTCCACTCTTGGACTGCAAATTCTGGACTGTTGCTTGGAAGAAATAAACTATTTTTAAAGTCACTGTTACTTTAGGTCTTCCATATCACTCTCAGCCACACCTGTTTCTAAGCAATTCAGGGCTCGAAGATTTGGCAGCCTAGAAAACCGAATCACCTATAGCCACAGGGCTTACAGTAAACTGTCTTGAAAACAGACAAGGCAAATATTTAAGGGCTTCTGCCCCTTTCTGCCACAACCCAGAGCTAGGTTTTAGGGCTCACTGGGGAAATGGGTCTGCGAAGTTGAGTATGAGGAAAATTTCTTAGTTTTCTAAAAGAACAATGGGAAAGAAAGTTGAGGGGGGAGAGAAAGGGAAGAAAGACACAACAAAACTAATGACAGACAGACAGACAGAAAATTAATGATAATTAATACCAGGCTTCTCCCAACTTCCTCCTTTGCCCTCCCAAGGTGGGAGTAAAATACAAAGAATAAAAGAATAATGTTAATATCCTTACTAAGGAAAATTACAAAACATTAGAGCTCGAAAGAACAATAGAGTATATGAAACCAAGGGCTTTTATGATTTTGATTAAATTTAGCTTTAAATACTAGTTTTAGAAATTATATCTCTCGGATATACATACCCGTCAGAGACCTAGTCTTTCCCCAGACAATCAGCAACCCCCAGGGCAGCAGAAGACAGCTGCCCAGACCTGACTAACCAACGGTCACAAGGCCAGGACCTCTGGCAGACTAAAGATAACATCTCAGTTTAAGTTACGTTTCAGCTCCTGAGCTCCAAGGTAGAACAACCCACAAGCTACTTTCCCATGAAATCAGACAGAAGGACTCCAGAACAGACTTCAGAATTGTCCTCAAGACCTGAAGAAATTATCTATTACCCTAACCTCACCTTCAACCAATCAGCTCCCAACACAACCCCAAACCCCTAATCCATGGTGTCTTGCAATTTCACCCTATATAATCTGTAACCTACAAGCCATCAGGGAGCTTGGGCTTTTGAATATTTGCTTCCTGTTCTTCTGGGAGTTGCCTTTTATAATAAAATAGCCAATATTTCTCCACTGTGATTCTCAATGTTTACTATTTAGTTCTGCCAGCACTGGATGGAGGAACTCTTTCTGCCCAATAGCATATAAAAGCCAATCTCATAACTATACAAATGAAGTGAGGTCTAGAGAGAAGAAATTATGTTATTCAGATCACACAACTATAAGGATCAAAGCGAATGCTGAATCCTAAGACAGCATTTACTATTCCATGCACTGTTCTCCTCTATTAATCATGGATTATTAAAGATGGAAAGGTGTTTAGTCTAACCTCCTCATTCTAAAGGTGAGGAAAGGTATATTGAGAAAGGTCAAGTAAATTGCCCATGGTCACACAGTTAGCTTTGTACTACCAACTGAAGCTTCTCTTCTCTAGTCTTCACATACACATACAAATGTTGGACAGTCTCCAGTATTAATCCAGAGTAAATGTGCATGTTCAGGAGAGCAGTGGAGATACACAAATGTAAAACATAGCAAATGTAAAAACACCCTCCTCCTATGACTCAATGCATGTTGGTCCATGAACAGTTAACAGTTTTTAACATCTAACACCTTCCTGTGCTAACTGGCAGCTAGAGCTGTTTTGCAAACCTATATTTCCAAGACCCGAAGAGGAAGAGGCATGTAAGTTTTCGATTTGCAAATGTTTTGTCTTTGAAAACATTAAGTGGTAACATTTCATCTTCATCTTTAAACTGCTCTGTTGAGTTTGTTATGTTTATACATATCTCCCTCTCTTTCTGTGACTAGATGGGTCTGTCAGCAGGTCATAGGGCTCCTAGAACTGTACCCCTCAAGTTACTATGTTAATAATATTGGCTTTGCCCCTTCATGTTAACAGAGCAAAAGGAACGAGATCAAGGAAAAAATAAATTTGGATAAGAAGATGCCATCATAATCCTGTGAATACATTATATAAGGAAGTTTTAGAAAGGGCACAAGGGGGACATAACAGGTGTTCTCCTGAAGGGTACTCATTGTCAGCACCAGATGCACAAGGGGTATGTCTGGAAGGTGCTGAGGACAAGGCCACGCTGTGAATCAGGATCTTCTCTGCAGTGGAAAGAAGCCTTGGGGTATTTTCACCTAGTGGCTGTCCTCTGCCCAAGCAGCACCACTTGTTGCCTTTGAAAACAATCTCATGTGCCCATTTTATTCTTAATGAAGCCAAGCACATTGGTCATGCAGCTCACAGAAAAAAAAAAAGCATGTCTGTGGCTCTGGACACAATCGTGAACTCATTGTACTTTGCACAGGAAGTTTGTCAGTGCATGCTCAAATGTCATTCTTTAAAGGTCAGCTCTAAGTACACAGAAGCAGTCCGGGAACATTGACAGGTAAGCTGAGCACTCAGCACATCAAACAAGAAAGCCACATAGTAGTTTCCCTCTAAATTGAGCAAGGTCAAGTATAGGCAGGACAAGCCTGTCCTCTGCCCCTGGGCAGGTTGCCCTTTGGAAAAGAAAGCAGTCTCTCTGACTTCCCTGTTGGAAACAGAGCCTGGGATTGAGGAGAGTAAAGGAGACCTAAGAACCCTTCCTGCTGCGCAAACAAGACCAGCCACCAGCCTGGACCCTGAGATCCTTGACCTCCCAATGGGCCTTTTCCTCCAAGCACACAGGAAAGCTCATAACTCCCCCAGTATGCCTCTCGGCTCCCAAGACAGTCCCTTTGCCTGAAGCATCCTTGCCCATTTTACTCACCCTTATATGGCAAATCAGTAGTAAGAGTTGGAATAGATTTAGAGATCACATGCTCCAATCCCTCCTACCTGCCCATCAAAGTTCACTTTGACACCACATTCTCAGACTCAGGGTTCTTCCATCTCTCAATACATTAGCACTTTGGCACTCCCTGTGGTATTTATCACATTGTCTTATGTTAAAGTTGTTTTTGTACCTATTTCTCACACCTGCTACAGGACCAGGTTGAAATCTACAAATCTTAAAATATTTTGGTGTCCTAACATTAAACAATAACATTCATGGCTTCTACAATGAAAGCTTTTATGCCTAGGGAGGAAAACTTACCACTCTTTTTTAAAAACAAACAAACAAACAAAATACTTTATTTCTCTGCTTTTCTAGTTTCCCAGGTGTTTGTTTAGTGTGTCTAGTTGGTTCTCGGCCAGGCTCGATCTGCAAGGTGGATTGTGAGCTTTTTCTGGACAAAGACAGCCTTACTCCTATTGCTGAGCTCTTTGAGATTAAGTGCTGAACCCAGAACACAGTAAAAACACAATAAAAATGTGATGAAATGAATACAGGTAGAAATAACTCGATGGTAAGCAAGAAGTTGAACCGGCTGTAATCATTAGGACAAGTAATAACAAATGTTGGAGGGAATGTGGAGAAATAGGAACCCTCATACACTTCTCATGGGACTGTAAATAGGTATAGCCACTATGGAAAACAGTGTGGAGTTTCCTCAAAAAACTAAGAATTGATTTACCATAAGATCCAGCAATCTCTCTACTGGGTGTTTACCCCCAAAGACTTGAAAACTCATATCGGAAAAGATATTTACATACTGATGTTCATAGCAGCATTATTCACAGTGGCCAGGATGTAGAAGCAACCAAAGTGTCCTACGATAGATGATTGGCTAAAGAAGCTGTAGTACATATATGCAGTGGAATATTACTCAGCCATAAGAAGAGATGAAATACTGCCATTTGAGACAATATGGATGAAACTCAAGATAATCATGTTAAATGAAATAAGCCAGACAGAAAAAGTTGAAATCATGTGATATCACTTATATGTGGGCTATAAACCTAAAAGCAACAGATGAACAGGACAAACAGAGACTCATGGACATGAACAACGAACTAGTGGGGAGGGGAGAGTAAGAAGGAGAAAAAATTTTAAAAATAAAATGTTAAATAAATAAATAAACAAACTAACAAACAAACAAATAAGTAAATAAATGTTTTTTTTTCTTTTAAACAAAAAGAAAGAAAAAGAAGTTGAACCGGTCCCATCCAAGGCTTCCTAGCGCCCTGCAGAAACCACTCAGCTCCCTTCACGCAGGAAAGAGCATGACTCTTGATAAGCAAGAAATACACAAAACATAGCTTCCGACCCTTCCTCTCATTGCTGCTCAGTGCCCTTGGCAGGGAGCCATCTGCCTCCAGTCTTAGTATTCACAGAACAATGGCATTAACACTGCACAGGCTAATGCTTCTTTGGATTTTTCTGGGGGCCACTGCTGCTGCTGCTGCTGCTGGAAACCATTTAACAAATGCCTTGGGAATGCAGTTCTCAAATGACTTAGAAAGTTCTCTACTTTTGATCCCTGCAGCATGACTTTCCACATCCTCAATCAGAAATCAGGA
Source organism: Cynopterus sphinx (assembly GCA_030015415.1). Classification (NCBI taxonomy): domain Eukaryota; kingdom Metazoa; phylum Chordata; class Mammalia; order Chiroptera; family Pteropodidae; genus Cynopterus; species Cynopterus sphinx. The sequence goes on along the minus strand of CM057380.1, from coordinate 151,798,370 downwards.
GGTACCCACCCCCATTTCCTGTGTTCTTCGAGGCAGCACACGAAGAGCGCTGTAGACTCCTAGGGTGCTGCCTGGGTGGGGGTGGGTAGAGGATACAGAGCAGCCAGCCTTGGCTGTGTCCTCCTCCTGCCTCCTCCACACAGCAGCAGCACCTTTATAGGCTTCGTCGAGGTAATAACAGATTTCTGCCTCTTAAAGCAGTAGCTTGAGAGACTAAAAGCCATTGTTTGGGATTTGAAACATGCCTACAGAAGAAGAAACACTCTAAAGGGATTTCAGATTGGCCAGTGTTTTAATGTTATGGATTACCTCCACGGCCAAGGGAGAATCTATGCAGCATGCAATTCACCGTGGGTCTCGTGACTTAAGAACTCAGGGGAATTCTGGATGGTAGAATAGGTTGCAAATATATTCATTCCTAGTCTCTGACCAAAATATTTAGGAATACTATTTTATTCAATTGCCTAAAGTGTTTCCCAACTGGGCTCAAGGTTGTGACATTACCTAAAGCCATCTTATTGACACTACCCCTCAAACATTCACTGCTGAAATTCAGTGTCCACTAAAGCCCCATCCCCTTAACTTCTTTACCACGTCATTCTCTCTACTCTTCCCAGACCAAAAAAAAAAAAGTTTCTTTTAGTTCAATAAGCATTTATTAAGTATGTAGCAAATGACAAACTGTCATAAGTCAATGGGAGCAAAACCAGGAGCAGTAGCATCTGTTAATGGCTCGAACTGAGACAGCGGAAATAGAGCTGGAGAGGAAAGAATGGATTTGAGCAACGTTTAAAAGAGAAAATAATAATGTACATGTAGGGAAAGGGGAAAGAGAAAAGTGCACATAATTTCCTGTTTCACCATTTTGTTTTTTTCAGAGTTGGGTGACCCAAAAGATGTGACTGGTAGCACTAGGTCTGGGAACAAGGCTGGCATAGCTGGGACATTGGTTTCATGAAAGAGGATTGAGCAAATAAGTAAATATATGGAAGATAGTGGGAACACAGTTTTCTCACTGTTAGAGAAAGGCATTACAAATGTGGAAAGGACAACCTGTGGTATTAGATTAGAACTGGAGGTTTGGTTGAAACTCGTGTTTTTTTAAAGATAGATAAATAATAAATGATAGATAGATAGATGATAGATAGATGATAGATTGATAGATAGATAGACAGATAAACAGACATATGGATAGGTGTGCTATATTTCCTAATTGTATGCACTGAGAGGGCTTAGGACGCTCCAGTTGCAATCCAGCATTCAAATTTGTTTCTGGCTTCTGGAAGAAATGTTTGATTCCAGGGCTAGAACAGAAAAAGAACAAGATAAGTCTGGAAATTTTGTTGTGCCAGAAAGTTAAGAAGCACTCAGAGAAATATGAGGACATGCCTAAAGGACAGCTGAAAGGGACTCCCATTGGCCAAATCTAGGATGATTTGAGCATCAAAATAATGAGAATAACTAATTATAATTCACTGTTAAAACAAAAATCAAAATTCCTGAGTTTGAAGATCAAAGTATTATCGCTCTAAAGCTGCCTTTTTGGGAAATTGATTTTAAGGTGTTTATTAAAGAATAAAACTCAGAAAGAACCTTTGGCCCTCCCTGCTTTCCTACCCAAGAGGTTCAGAAAGAAAAACCTGTCTCAGGAAGGAAATCACAGGATGTTCGCCTTAGCCTGAATAGCCTAATTTGAATTAAGTATGGTAAATAGGAGAGCTTCAGGCTGGGGCCTGTCAGCTAGATACCCCTCTGTGTCCCATTGTTTCTGAATCACTAGCCCAGCAAGAATTTTCCTGCCATGTATGTTCCACTTGTCTTCAACTACCTGTTAATCACTCCTTCTCACTTCTGAAATCTTATACCCATCCCCCCATTTTCTCCTTTGCCCAGAGATGTCATATACACCCAAAGTTCACTGTCCTATGCATTTTCATGCTTATATGACTTTCCTGTGGGCAAGTATTAAAAATTCTATTTTTTCCTGTTAACCTGTCTGTTAATTGGATTATTAGTCCAGCTAAAAAATTTAGGAAATGGAGAGAAAAGCATTAACTTTTTTAGCCCCCGCAAATTTATACTGATATAAATACATGAATAAATAAATATGACGAAAAGAGTTCTGTCTCTTAGTAGAATGCCAACCAATAAACATGGAAGAAATGCTAGAATTAGAAAATCATTACTTAGCAACTATCATGATAACAACAGACTTAGAATCACCATTAGATGCTAAAACTAGTGGGTGAACATTTGATGAGGATATGGACATAGTCTCAAAATATCTCCCTGAAATATTTACCTTCTTATTACTTAATTCATACAAAATCCTTATGAATTAACTTTGGAATGGACAAACTTAGCAACACCATCTTAACCAAGTGATAAATATAGCATTATCGGTAACAGGATAAATTGACATTAAGTGAAAAAACAGCATTGCTTCCATGAAATTTTTGCCAAAACTGCATTACCTGAATCTAATAATAAGAAATAATCAAACAAACCCTAAGTGAAGGAAATTCTACAAAGTAATTAGCCTGCTCTCTTTAAAAAAAAAAAAGTCAAAGTTGGGGAAAACGAGGAAAAAAGAAAAAATGTTCCAAATTAAGGGAAACTAAAAAAGACATAGTGACTAAATACAAAACATGGTCTCGATTGGATTCTGAAGTTATAAGAACATTATTGAAATGACTATTGAAATTTAAATGGGGTCTGTGGATTAGATGGGAGTATTACAGCAATTCTTGCTTCCTAATCTTGATGGTTTCACTCTGGTTATTTAAGTGTCTTTTTTTTTTTAAGGAAATCACACTGAAGTAATAAAAAGTAATGAGGCATTATGCTGCAACCTCTCTCAACTGGTTCAATAAAAAAAAATAATACGTGTAAGTAGTAGATAGAATGATGATAAATGTGGCAAAATGTTAACAATTCAGCGACCTGGAGGAAGTATAAAAGTTCTTGTCCTATTCTTGCAATTTTTTTACAAGTTTGAAATTATTTAAAATAAAACATTTAAATATATTAATATTTTAGAAAATGCAAACTCATCTATAGAGACAGAAAGCATATCACTGGCTGTCTGAGTGGGGAGGGGCCAGAAGAAAGAATTAAGATTACAAGGGAGCATGAGAAAACTTTGGGGATTGATGGATCCATTCATTATCTTGATTGCAGCTATGGCTCTCCTGGTATAAACATATGTCAAAATTTATACTGCATGCTTTACAAATCTATTAATAAGTAAAATAATAAAAAAATTATTTTTTAAATTCCCGACATCTGCCTAGGGGATCCAACCAACCTCTTTATCCCATGGATACTTTTTCATGCTTTCCCATATTTCTTGAAGACCCTACTCACGAACTTCCTCCGTCTTATTCTCCTTCATATTCAAGATAATGGACTTGCATCTTCTCCATGAATTCTTCCAAAATTGAACTCTTCTGTCTTTCATTCTGTCAACAAATCTTACTTTTGAATTTTAAAGCATGCGCTCTTACAGTACATACAGTAGAAGGGTATAATCTTTTCTATTGCTTTATTTATAATTATTGCAAATGTCCATTTTTCTGTTTCCTGCTTACCTTTATATTAGATTGAGCATCAAAATGTTTAAGTTCCTGGAAAGCAACATATTGTTAAAAAACATTCTACACTGCCTACCTGGGTAAAATCGAGGGGGTGTGGGGCGGAAGGTGGACATGTAGGAGGGAGAACACAGTGAATGTGGCTGAGAAAGAGGGCTAGATCAGGCCTGGTTCCAGCCCCTGTTCTACCACTAACCAAGCCAAGAATTCTTTGCTTCACCTCTTTAGGTCTAGGTTTCCCCTTATGTCAAAACTAAGGGATGACTAGATAGATGACATGTAATTCACCTATAAATGTTCTCACCTTTTAGATTGAGTAGTGACCACTAGATGGAACCCACGAGCCCATGTTCATACATATGCATTGCAGAGAGAAGCAGGGCTGCAGCAGGAAGCCCAAAAAGGACAGATGAGGAGGTGATCCTGTACTTAATGCAGAAAGAACCAGAGAAGTTGTCCCCCTCAGACAATGGAGTTCTTGTGTCTCTAACATCTGAGCTAGGAAATTAGAGATCAGAGGAAGTGAGGCCAAAGTACAAGTCATATACACTTCTTGCTCTCCTCTTTACTAAATCCCAAGGCTTCTGAACAAGAAGTATGCAAATCTTGTATGACTTTTTTGTATTATCTGAAGTGAAACTTATTTAGAGTATATTATTATGGCTATTAGCCAAATATTTACCAAACGTAATAAATAAAAAATAAATATTATTTTAATAAAAAGGGGATATTAAGTCACTTATGTCAAAGGTATTCAAGGATGTTGAAGAGATGTAGTTGTTTTCCAAATTTGAAAATAAAATTTCTAAGATTCATCAAAATGGGGGAAAATTTTTTTAAACTTATAAAGTTATAAGCAGATATGAAAACATTTTTGTGTCATTTGTGCATACTAATGAATTAACTGTTAACACTTGTTGAAAATTGAAGTATCAAAAGCTATAAAATAACTGATTCCTTAATAAGTGCTGACGAGTCATACATATAAGGAGTGATATACTGTGTGCTCCCTGAATAATCCTTTTAATTTACCACTGACCTTTCCTTTAATATTTCAAAATCCTTAGTAAACTGACTTAGCATTTTGGGAGTAGGAGAGAGAGGGGTTTCCTTCCACAGCAAAGCTTTAGCATCAAATACTCTGTCTTTGGGGGAGAACAAATCTAGATACTTAAGAATGATAAATGATGATGATGGGACTAGTTTCTATATCATTCAGATTCAACAAGCATTTAATGAGAAAATTATATTTGGCAGGAATTTCAATTCCTTTATTTCTCACAACATCTTTGTCAATAGCCATTTTTAATGCCATTTCACAGATGATAAAACAGAATCTTACAGATGCTGAGTAATTTATACTAATGATACAAGTGACGAAGTCAAAGTTCAAACCAAGGTCTCTGGATTTCAAGCCCAGTTCTTTCCAACTCACAGAGGTGGAAGAGAGGATTTATTACCTAAGCCCAACACAGAAAGTTAACCTCACTGGTGAGTAAACATGAAGCTATGGAACAATTTCCTCCATCTTTGTCAAAGCCATTCTCTTTGTCTTCCCCCTTTTCACATTATTCTTTTTTCAACTAGCAAGAAGAATCTGGTAGGGGATTAGCACACATAGTCACTTGTCATCAATAGCTCTATGCAACATAATGTTACTAGTTGGCAGCAAAAAAAAAAAAAAATCATATATAAGCACTGACAAATATGCAGTGCAAGAAAGGTAATGCATTTGCTAAAAGGTAACCTCTATTCTCCCCAGCCCAAACCAGAGAATAAAAGAATCTGTGGGACTTAGGCTGAAGCCCACTACAGTAACACTTAATTTTGTTTATGTTGTTGTTGGTGGTGGTGGTGGTGGTTTTAAAGGGATGGCGCAGGCAGTGAATTCTCTAAGCTCCATGGGGTGAAGGTTTTCTTTAAGTGTTTTTCTTCTTACCCACCCAGTAGCTCAGGATGTTTAATTCCAGCCAACCCATATCAAGGCAGCTAGATCTGAGCGCTTGGTTAGCAAGTTCCCTCATCATTTGCGAGGAAAGAAGAGGAATATGAACATGGAGAATAACATCTAAATTTTTCCCTATGTCTTCATACATTTGACATCTTTCTTCATTACTTCCTACAGTTGAGGAAACAAGACTGATAAAGGAATTAATGAACTCTACTTCTCAGCCCTATAACTTCCATATCAGACTGAGAGCATCGTCCCCTAAATAGAAATTTCACAGGAGAGAGTCGGCCTCTATAAGAAGGAAAACATGGTTCATGCCCCTCTCTGCCCACCTGGAGGTAGAAGAGAAAGTTGGACCATGGACCTCATTTCCCTAAGGACTTCTGGCACCGTTCCAGACATGGCAGACAAAGCCGGCCCGTTAACCCACCCTGCTGACCAAGTCTTGCAGGCCCTTTTGTTTTGTCAAGCCTGAACCAAAAGAGATTTTGTTGCACTATTTCTTTCTTTCTCTTGTGACATCTGTGACTCTCAGTACTATCCGCGCACAGCCTGCACTGCAGAAGGTACACTGTCCCAGCCACCTCCCCAGGGTTTCTGGTCTATACTGTATTTTCTGCTTGCTGAGTGGCAGGAAATTCTTTGGCCTCGGCATTCCTTTCTGACAATTACCATAAGCTTCTAGAGACCTGGGAAGAGGCATCCTGGCTTACAGTGTCCCTGTGGAGGCCATTCTTATCTAGAGTAAGGCTGAAATCTTACTTAAAAAAAACAAGATAAAAGTTACCTTTCTCTATAAGGTTCTGTAACAGTGAATTGCACAGGGTAATTATTCCCTCCATTAAAAAAAAGTTTTCTCTAAATCATTTAAAGCATGTTGCCTTGTCACTTGCCTAAGATGATTGGCACCAATAACCAGGATGAGTTTAATTAAAGGATTTTCGTGTGTCAACAGCTGAGAATAACAGTCCCACTTCTCTAACTCAGGAGACTGATTAAAGTGAAAAACGACCATCATCTGTGGGAACATGTCTTCTTTCTGTCTCCTGGCACAGATCTTCTGCCAGTCTCCCTTCCCCCACCCCGGGATAAAGGGGTAGAAGAAAATGTTCTATTGCCTACAACCACCAGCCCATACAGAAGCAGAGAGAAGACCTGCTCATGGAGAGAGAAAGATGGTCTCTGGGACTTATAAAACTATTAGACAAAACTTAAGTTGTTTCCCTTAGAAGCAGTGAGATTTTAAAAAGTTAGGCAGTCATTTTTTTTTCCCTATTCCTGGAAAATATTTTTATTTACTAAGTTATCTACATGGTTTTACTTCTTTGACTTTTGTTGAATTGTTAATTTTGTAAATAAAAAATAATGCATATAATGAAAAGATACATGATGAAAAGCAATCTTTCTTCCAGCTCAGTTTCCCAGCCACCAGGCTCGTTTCCTTGTATGTATACCCTTTCAAAGATATTTTACTTAGTTATAGGTTTCTCTGTGTGTACTCATTGTTTATCTGAAATTCAAATTTAATTGAGCATCCTGTATTTTATCTGGCAATCCTATAATTGGTGTCATTATTTCCAAGCCCTCTCTGGAACAGAGCTAGGAAATACATATATATTATATATTTACATATAGTATAAAACTTATCTGTTTATATATTATTATATATGTATATGTACATAAATAATATATGTATATGTGTATATATATTACAATATATAAACCTATATTATAATATATACATACTATATAAAATATACTAATCCATGTTTATGCACATATCTATTATATTTATATCTACCTGTGTGAATGTATATCATATATACCATACATCATATATATTATATATAATTTATAAGCTGATATTTAACTTATAAATGAAAATGAGTATATTTAACTCATGATCATATATAACATACATAAAATGCATATTTAAATATTTAATATATATAAAGTTACATGTGAGTTATACTGACGTCCCCACCTCTGATCTAGTACTATAGGGCTCCTTCTTGTGTTCCCCTTTGCTTATCTATACTTCTCTCTCCAACAGTGGAAAACCTCGCCCCCACTATCCACCATCCATTTACTTATTTGTCCATTATTACTTATTTTACAAAGCAGTTTCAGAATTGTTATCTCGTAACCCCATGAGAATCAAATATTTATGAACAGTTCCTTTTGTCTTTACCCTTAAAATTCCAAGTCCAAACAGTGGTTTCCAAAGTCACTGAGATGAGTTTCTTTTCCTTCATCCTCTTCATGGTCTTATGTCATATATTTGTAATAGATCAGTCAGATTTATTTGTCAAAGTCTGCATTTTATCCTGAGATCTCCCAACATCTTGGTGGATTTGTTTAAACTGCATACATTAAGTTCATTCTTTGTGATGTACAGTTCTAGAAATTTTATCCCCCATTCCAGTATCATACAGAATAATTCTATCACCCTAAAAATTCCCCCATGAATCCTCTTTGTAGTCAACCACTACCTCCTTCCACCAATCCCTGGCATCTGTTTTCCACTTCTCTAGTGCTTCCTTTACTAGAGTGTTATATAAATGAAGTCATACAATATACAGCCTTTTGGGTCTGGCTTCCTCCACTTAGAAAAATGCATTTAAGATCCATCTGCGTCATTGTGTGAATCAATAGCTCATTCTTCTTCATAGCTGAACAGTATTCCATTGCATGGGTATACCACAGTTTGTTTATTTATTCACTTGTTGAAGAATATTTTGGTTGCTTTCTGGTTTCAGAGATTATGAATAAAGTTGCTATAAACATCTGCATATGGGTTTTTGCATTAACATAAGTTTAGGAATAAAATTGCTGGGAAGTTATGCTTCTTTGTCCTTATTATAGTGACAAAGATACCAGGACTGTCTGTATATGTAACATCGAGAGTATAAATCACATTGATGCACCAGAGAAGAGAGCAGATCTAGCATGTTTGGAAAGTCTGGGCCTCAATAAGCTCCATTAAACAGGGGAATAAGAAAGCTTTTTTTGTTTAAGGGTCAAGAAAAGAATCTTCCAGCTGGGTGTCAACCTATTAAAGACAGTCCACAAACCAAGTCACATATCTTCTTTTTTCAAATTTTTAAAATAAATTTATTTGTTTAAATTGGTTTCAAGTATACAGTACATGTCACATATCTTGAATCACAGCACCACTCTAGAGGAAGTACAATAATTTAATTTGGTTTATCTATTCTGGTTCCCATCATAGGTACCTGCCTCTAATCAGTACAGATGGGGGAGTGAGATTCTGATTTAAAGTTTAATTTGCCCTAGTAACTTAAGGCAAAAGATTTATACGATTTGAAGAAAAACCAGAACATACCCTAGTAACTTAAACAACCTCTTTATAGAATTCTCAGTTATAATATAGCTTAGAGAAGAGGAGCGAGGCACCCCTGTTCTCATGACAGTCTTTGACATGTGCTGGCAGGCTTCAGCTTGTCTCTTGGGCATTGACCCTTTACCATCTGGTCACTAGATGCCCTGCAGAAATCTGATGCTTAGATCTATGGCTGGTGAACAGGAGATCTCTGTTCTTTTGGCTTGGCTGATTCTACCTGTGTCTGATCCGTGCAGCATGGGCATTTAGGGTTGTGCAGGAAGGTGAAATCTCAGGATCTTCTTCCGTCTAATCATGCTACATCGACAAGTTTATTTTGGTGTGGCTGTACCTCAATTCAGCACAAGGCGCCTTGCGAGATAGCATAATCAAACAGGAGTAAGTGAGGATGGGGGAGTTGAAAATGGAAAGTGATTGATGATGGGAGGCTAGGGCCCACTCTATCTTTGGTGACACCATTCTAAGTTATTGTATCTCATCTCTGGGGACCAAAACTAGGAGAGAGGAAGTCAACCGACAATTGCTATGTTCATACACCTCTTTCCCTTTCTATTATTAGTGTGCCACAACTCCAACAGGGTGAGAAAGACCAGTTTCAGTCTTCCCCTTCCTGCCAGATCACCCATAGGTAAGACTCGAGGGTCTATTCCAGGGTTGATAAACTATGGCTTTGAATGTCACACTTTTAAGGCACAGTGGACTGAGGATTATTTCGTTTGTGTGTTAGTTGACAAAGCATCATGTTTAGTATGACATTATAGTTGTGCTAAAACAATATACTATACACTGACCTTATCGAACTCAGTCTTTATTATGGTTATTTCCAACTCCCAGGAAAGCAATAATCAGAAAAATATTTTAAAATATAATATGGAATTTCTTATCACAGCAGAATTTTGTCACAAAAATGAAACATGAAAATAAGGCTACAGTCAAAGTAAGTTTCTGAGTGACACATTTGTTGACCAAGCAAGGAAAGCCAGTCACTGTGGTCAGTTAATTAAATTATGTTTGTTTGTAGCAACAGAGGAAATAAGTCCAGAGAAAATAAATTTCTTCAAGACTATTAACAGTTGCTGGCAAAGTTGAGAACACTGGGAGCAACATCAATAGTCAATTAAAAAAACAAGGCAAATGATTCGAGTGGTTTTCCTTGGCTCTTGATGAGTCGACAGATGTTACGAATACTGCTCAGTTGTTTATCCGAGAAGTCAGTGCAGTTCGAAGTGACTGAAGAATTAGTCTCTGTGAACAGTCTGCATGAAAGAACTCACACAAAATGTTATACAGTGCTGTGCTTCTTAAACTTTAATGCACACACAAATCAACCGGAGGACTTGTTAAAATGCAGATTTTGATTCTGAGAGTCTGGGATTCTGTTTTTCTAATGAGCTCTCCAGGATATTACTAGTGCTTGCCCATATTTAGCAAAGTTAGAGAATATTTAGAATGTGACTACCTTTGTAGCTTAAAGCTACTGGCTGCAGGTTGGGCTAAGAAACACATTATGGGGTAGCAAAAAATAAGTCTACCACCTAATGCCTAAAAGGCATTTTGCATGAGGTTCTAATTTGAAACAATTAGAGATAATACAGTTTGTTGGGGGTGGGGGCTAGTGGGGGTAGAGTACACAACATATCTTTTCTATGTCTGAATTCACAACTAATTAAGATCTAAGAGTAAGGCATAAAGAGGCCAAAATATCATATTTAATACTGATAAAGTTATTTAGAGAAGATGCATTAAATATGGGTCAAGTGGGCTCGCTAATGCTCCTCTGAATTAAATGAAATGAATTAACTTTCTAAAATAATAAGCCAGACTCAGAGAGACAGAGCTTGAGTCACAGGCTCAGTGCATGGCCAACAGCCTGTGAGCATACACATTCTGCAGATAGCAAATCCCCTAGGGAAGGAGCCTCCAAGGAGTAAGAGAGAGATTGGAAATGTTATTTGAGAAAAATCTGTCCATGCGGAATAAGGAAAGGCTGTGACCCACTCAGTCCTTGGTAACTTCAGAAGAGCTGTGCAGAAGATGAGGAGTTATAAGACTTTTTCTTTTTCTTTCTTTCTTTTTTTTTTTCTTTTTTGCAAGCACAAGATGACTCTCATCCATTTATACTCTCAACCCAAGGTTTTCCTGACATATCTTCTACAAAGAGATTTACTTAGAAAAAAAATAAATAGAGCAGGGTCATGCATCTACATCCTAACTGTCACAGGGATGGGAAAGAGAATAATCAGCCTTTTCAGTCTCTAGAGAACAAGATTCATGTGATTGGAAATACCCAAATTTTAAGAAGAGATTCCAAATGCTGGTTAGTCCAAATACATTAATTAAAACTCACCAATGTCATGCAGTTATAACTCCACTTGGTAATTCATTCTCTGCCTGTATACTACTCACTGTTGATCTGCACCTGTGGTTGCTGCCTGCTTGCCAGATGTTCCTCCATGCTTTTGACATTGGCAGTACAGCTGAAGACTCCTTGCCCACTCCATCTCTGTGGCCAGACTCTGAAGCCTCTCCCTCTTTTTTTCTTCCTTCAGAACCTTTTTGAGTGTCTTCTACTATCTCTTTATCTGGAAAGAGCTAAGTACATCCTCATCAAACTGCCATATGTATATTCCTCTCACCCATCATCTCAGGGACAATTTGATTTACATCATCCTATCAGGTTTCTCAGCTCTCCTTTAGCAAATTCACTTCTTTGGTTGAAGAGGTAGTTTACTGCATTCGGACAAGTCACTAAATCAACCTGGAGTTCAGTTCTCTTTTCATGTGATGAAGAAGTGACAGTAAATGGTTCTTCTGCATTCCTACCAACTCTGAAATTGTGGTTCAGTTTGTGGTTTTGCTGGATACTTTTAAAAAAGCAGAGCTGTTGGTTGTAATGGTCTTAGCAATTTTCCTAAATTTTTAAATCATTTAATCAAATTCTGGACAGATCATTTAATCTGAACCAAAACATCACACAAGGTTCCATACACAAAATAACTAAATAATTCAAAACTGAAAATTCAGTGGGTGGTCATATTGTTTTGAGCTGCAAATGGCTTGCTAAATGAGATGGCATTCAAATCTATTTAATTTAGAGTGCTCCAGGGTGGTAGTATATAAAAAAGAGCTTAAAGGAAGTCAACTATAATCATTTCTTTGTTAATTCATAAGCTGAATAGCCAGTTCCATTCTAATAGCATGCAGCTGGGTTGTTTTTCTTTTTAAGGATAAAGATGCTTAATCACAACCATTAATATGTGCTTATGGACACAATTTATCTGCAATCATTCTTCAATTACTATATTTTATTTAAATATGGATAGTGTTTCCAAGGGTATAATTATTATAAGACATTGGGGGACACATTCTTAGAAATTATCTGGAGTTTTAAGGTCTTACCTTGTGTTTGCTGCTTTTTTGCAGTCTTACAAAGATTTGCTGGATTGTACACTAACTTCATGTTTTTCCGTTCCAGTTTTATTTATGTTTTAGTGGAACCCACTAAGAGGTTTAGCTGGAAAGATAAGTTGATGCAACTAAATATATGGGTTCAGAAAAAGAAAGTTGAAATCTTATTGCCTGATGACATCTCTCTTGCATTGTTAAATGTCAAAAGCATGGAGGAACATCTGGCAAGCAGGCAGTAACCACAGTTGAGTAGGAACCAAGGTAACTTGCTGAGATTGTCGGAGCTATGAGAAAATTGAAGATCGTTTAGCATTCTCACATTTTACAGATGAAGATGTTATTGGCCAGAGAGTTTGAGTGACTTGCTTAACATTTATCTGAGAAAATTTCATGGATAATAGAATCAGAGAGCTCAAGGTGTCTCTTAAGAAAAATAGTAGTTGAATATAGGAGGAGGGAAGAACAATGTGTTTTCATAAGAGAAGTAAGAAGGACAAAGGTAAATTAAAGAAGATGGATAATTGATTGGCTCACATTGAATGACCTGGAAGGAAGAATAAATGTCAACTAATTCAAGTATTTTAAAGCCAGAGAGATTAACTGCTTTATCCAGGATCACACAGATAGTGTTAGAGAGGAGCTGAAATCCAGGGTTTCTCACGCATGGTGCCTGAGTTTATTCAATGATTTCAAATAATCTGCTCTTTATCTTAAAATAAAAGTGAGCATCTGTAGAATTTCAGAAAGTATTAGAATCTGAAGCAGCAGGTCAAGGTCCTCTCTGTCAGTGATTTTCTGCAAAGAATCGAGGTTACTTTGGTTCAATTAAAATTACTATGCTCGTTCTATGAGAAATGTATTGCGATAGGAGATAGAGGTGGTATCATATGAATAAGAAAATGGTCCATGCCCTCAAAATGTTTATTACTTTGTAAGGAAATACACGCATATCCCTTTTGTTCCACTGACTGATAATTGTGAAAAGTGACAAATAAGAAATGTAAAATATGTTGAGAATTTGAGAACAGAGAATTAAAAAAATATTCATCAAATGTTAGATCCTAGTTAAATGTTTATATTCTTGGCTTAATAAAACTTTACCACTTGAAAAGGCTGAAAAAATATTGAAAAGAATTCTAATTAAGTTTTATAGAATATGTTAAGGTAGATTAGGTTAATTATGGCACAATGAATTAATTTCTATCCAATAATGTTGATACTATGTGGTTTTGTCTAATGCCTATACAGTCTTTAAATTGCATTTATCATTATGGTTTTATTTATCTCTATGGTTTTTCATTTTACCTTCCTGATAAGGCTCTTTTCATGTCTTGCTTCGCCCATATACAGTGACTTTAAATAACCATTAGGCAAATCATCACCTCACCAAAGCCGAACAGCAAGCCCTGAAAAACTTGAGAATAAGACTGTAGTCTTAAATTTTAGAAATCTAAAAACTGCAATGTATCCACTAAACTGTGTGTTGGTGCACTCATTCAACCAATAAACATTCACTGAGAAAATATTAGGGGCTAAATATGATGCTACAAATTGAAAACATAGTACTAATAGAGTTTAGAATCTTTTAAGAAAGACAGTGAAACTAAAATAATAGAAATACAGTCAAGGAATGTAAAATTTTCTTGGAAGTCAGAGAATGCTTCTTAAGAAACAGGAAAAAAGAATTAAATCTTAAGTTATGTTTTTATCTTGAATGTGACTTCCAAGATTGAATGGTTTATTTTCACTAAACAAATACTTATTTAGTAACGGTAGACACTGTTTGGACCATTAAGAAAAGTGAGGAAAACACTAGATAGATTGTTTTGGTTTTGCATTATAAAGTATGTCTCAGACATAAACCTGTTTTCCTCCCTCACTATTCATTGCTCTACTTGACTAACTAATGAGCAGATGAGACTCACTGATAACTAGTAATTAATGAGTATATAAACACTTAAGAATGCTGCTAAAGTGTTCAAAATTCCTTAAGAGCCCTTATGTAGGTCAAACATATCCCTAGTCATTTTGTTTATACTATGAATTCAGCTGGCAAACTTTGTTTTCTTATGAAATTTAGAGATAAGCTTGCGTAAAAGCAATTACAAATGGTTGAGACCAAATGCCTGTTTTTATTTTAAATGGAAAAACGCTAAGGGTATTTGATACCCCATTTTTGTTCATATTTGGTCTCACATACAATATATCATCGCAAATGTGTAATTTAATTAGTTCACTTTCATGTTTCCCCATAAATAGCTAATCTCTGGTTACTTAACAGAAAATTTTCCCCTCCTACTGTGGAAAAAGGGGAAAATATTGCCGCGGGTAAAAGGGCCCTAAGAAAAACACCAACATGTCAATAATGGTTTTCTTTGGATTATGGTTTGTAGGTCATTTTACTCTCTGGATATTTTTTGTATTTCCCAAGTGGTTTCAAATTGGCATGCCTTGCTTTTTTAAGAAAAAGTTGAAATAAAAGACCTTAAAACAGTGGGTTAAAATCCGAGCAGTACTTTCAAAAGCATTAATACTAATGGGCGTAAACACTTTTGTAAGCAGTGCAGTGTAGTCCATGTGTAATTTCCATCTCTTTATTCTGCTGGCTCCACATAGCCCCTGAATCAGAATGCTTAATGATCAGAAACATATCAGGAGACTGAACAGGAACAGTAAGCAGAAACCAATGAAGTAGAGAGGGTTGTAGGGGACTAACAGTTGATTTGGAAACTCAAAGTGAGATGGCAGTGGAAAGAGGTGTGGAAGCAGAGAGGCAGAAAGAGAGAAGTTAGGTCATCATAGTAGCAGAGCATTGCATAGAAAGCAGATGATATCTGCTCTTAAGGGACATGATAACAAGACTGACAGAGCTGCTGCTTATCACAGTAGCTTTTTAGTGCTCTTTGAGGCCTGTTTCTTAGCTCTGTGGCTGATGAGATTATTTTGTTCTTTCTCTGCTTTTCATGTGCTCTTAGAGCACAAAACATTAACTGATGTATCTGCTCCTTGCAACCTCCAGGAGACTAACTGGCACAGACAAATATTTAGATTGTATCCAATTAAAAAACAAACAAACATGGTGATAAACAGCCTGGAAGATAAATTTTTGTCTTGTGTTTAAAGTTGTTTCCTTAGACTGAGCCCTAGAATAAAAAATGACAAGTAAAAGAGTAAAGAACTTTTTGAATACTGCCAAACAGTTTTTCATAAATTGTTTTGATTACTATTGCGTTTTACTATTTGGGGATGATTTTTTTATCTTTTAATTTCTTACGTTGTACATTTTCCATTTCTATTCTGTATCTGTATGGCCAACACTCTATTTTGGTGAACCCAATCTTCATTTGCAATGTGTTTCTTTCTTACGTATCTCTACTATAAAAGAGGCAAAAGCTAAAGTTTGATTTCCACCCTCCTTTATTGATATAAAAAATAAGTCTTATGGTGCATTTTCTGAATTCTGCCTTCTTCCTTCTTGAACTGCCGGGAGATGCAGCAATCATTTTGAAACCAAAAATATAAAAGCTACATGCTAAAAGTGTATGAGCCAAAAGGTTTACCTTGGAGGCTGGTGACAGTTAGAGACTGTGTATCAGCCCTGCACTGGTTCCCATGAGACTTCTTGTTAACTGAGTTAAACCATCCTTTTTTACCTGTTAAGCCACTGTGGTGATGTTTCTGTTTCTTGTAGCTAAATACAATTTTGACTGTTAAACTCATTTTTCATGACTTCTTTTGTATTGTGGATATCTATCAATTTTGTTGCAAATGTTTTCCCAGTTAGCTGTTTGTCCATTAGTTTTTTATATAATATTTTTAAATGTATATATAATTTTAAGTTCATACTACTACATGAACCCATTTTTTTCTGTGATTTATTCAATTGGAAAATTGAAAAATGTCATTGATAATTTTTTGAAAAAGTTATAAGCAAAACAAAACATAATTTTTCAAATATAAAACAGAAAACAGCAATGAAGAATAAAGCAAAACATATATAACATGACAACATGCATATATATATTATAATATATAATAATAGCAAACATTCCTATTAAAATTAATAATTCTAAAACTGGCTAACATATATCCATGCATACACACCCATATACACATATAATCCTTGCTGTTTATAAAAATACACTCAAATCAAACTGACCAAAAAAGTTGAAAGTAAACAGATAGGCAAAGATATACCAAAGGATCAAAATAAAAAAGAAAGCAGGGATTACTATTGAATAAGTGTAAGTCAAAAAAAAAGACAATAAGCAGGCCCCAAATCATCATTTTATTGATAAACTTCCATTTTTTTTTTGTTGGCCCCACCATTGTTGTAAAGGAAAATTAAATGTTACAATGTATAGAAAAGAGCTTTATAAACTATGCAGTCTAGAAATTATTATATTTTAAATGCTGTGTTTTTGCCAGTGTGTTGTAGAAGAATATGAGATAAAGTATATGCAAAGATTACGGAGGTGGTGGTCTGCATGGAAGTTGCCTCATGAGAAAAGACAACATCTGAGGAATGTTTCAGACGAGGTTGGGAACTTATAATACAGATGATCTCCTAATATAAAAAAGATCTTACGTCTAACTTAGATAGAAATTGACAGTGTCTCAAGCTATCTTTAAAGTGATCACACTTTAAAGCATATATATGTAAATATAAGGTACATATATATGCCTTACTGATAAATTGTGCACCTGAAACTTACTTCATTAACCGATGTCACCATAATAAAAAAATAATAATAAAA
Organism: Cynopterus sphinx; assembly: GCA_030015415.1. Taxonomy (NCBI): domain Eukaryota; kingdom Metazoa; phylum Chordata; class Mammalia; order Chiroptera; family Pteropodidae; genus Cynopterus; species Cynopterus sphinx. Next base: position 151,781,297 of record CM057380.1, on the reverse strand, counting down.
ATAAAATAAATAAATTGGCCAGCAGTTTCATAAAGATTCAGAAAGCATGATATAGGAAAAGACTTACCATCAAGTCTGGTCAGGAAATAGATAAGATCATTAATCAGAGTCTAGTTACTTGAGTTGCCATTAATAGCAATGTGGTTTACCTATTATTTACTTTAGAAGGTTATTACAAAGTAAAATGTGCACATGATAAAATTTCCAGCCATACAAAATATGTTCATTGAGAAGTAAATTTTACTCCCACCTCTGATCCTCAGGCTCCCTTTCCTAAAGCAACCAATCAAAATCCTGGTATCGATTTCTCGGTTATCTTGCTCATGGGATAGTGTGTGTGTGTGTGTGTGTGTGTGTGTACACGCATGCACGCTCACGTAGGTGTTGGTGGAGGAGTTGAAATTCACATATCAATATTACTGTAATGACAAAAACAAAATCGACCTTTATTACCACCACAGGGGAAAAAAAAATTTTACCCAATCACCCTGAGCAAAGGGGAAATTAAAGTATTAGGCAGAGTTTTTCCCGTTTTCTTTCAGCCCTGCATTTCGTCAGGGCTCAGATGCTCACGGTCAACATTTTAGCATCTCTGACATGACGATGTGTCATATTTCACCTTAGATTTGAGGTCACACTGTATTGCTCTGATATTCGTGATTCGATAACCCCAGAGCGTATGCCATTCTTCTCTACAGAGGTCGGTGGAGTGGATTATCTTTTTAAATCTTTTAAAGGGGTGAAGAAAAGGGCTAGGCTGTGGCTCTGAGAGGAAGGACGACTCTCTGGTTCGCTCCTGAGGATGTGCCTGACCCTGTAGGGGGCACTAATGGTGTCTGATTAGCTTTCATTTGACTGGTACCTATCTCCCTTGTGGTTTCCGCGTACTCTCTCCTTCTGCCCAAGTTAAACAAGTAGTGTGGAAGAATGAAACGAATCTGTATTTTAGAGTTAGAAGAGCCTGGGTTAAATTTGAAGGTTTGACCATTCTTGTTGGTGCTGGGCAAGTTACCTCCCTAAAATTGACTTCCCTCTTTTGTAAAATGGAGATAATGATTATTCTTTCACAGGCTTATAAAAACTATTAAAGTCTCTATCATCTATCATCTATCTATCTATCTATCTATCTATCTATCTATCTATCATCTATCTATCTATCTATTATCTATCTATCCCTCCCCAGATGTCAGCCCTTAGATGGCCCCAATTCCTTCACTTTTGTAGGGTCATCTTGCCCTTTAAGATTTAATAAAAATTGACTCACTCCCCAGTCCCACTTAAGAAGGGGTACTCCACACCTTTCTCAATATCCTGGGAAGGCTCATGGGACCTGACTTCTATGCTCCCACTGACTTCTTTCTCTCCACTCTGCCTTTCACCTCTGGGCTATTTGTTGTTCCTTTGAAACAATTTGTCCCTCTGAGAGATAGCACCCCAAATCGTTTACCTTCAGCATACTTCTGACTTACAGCTGTATGTGAGCGCTTTACTAAGTTTTGTGGCAATGAAAGAGGTGCTCGCATTGCAAGGCACAATAAAACAACCAATACATTAAATTGAATACTAAGCCTCTGCACAATATGACTATATGAAGGAGTAAGTGTGGACTCTGAGCTAGACCGCTCAGGTTTAAAGTCTGGTTCCATTACTTACTAGCTATGACCTTGGTGCTGGGAGAGACAGTTTGTCATGGATCCTGAACATCTCTACATGTCCTTTGTAAGTGTTCCAAACCACAACATCTCAGCATCCTCTGACCCTGAGCAGCTTCTCGAGCCAGTCACATAGCAATTACATTGGTCAAAGTGAACACAGTGTGACTGCTTTACAACTGACTCCTTGGGGGAGAGGGACTGGTCTGTTTGTTGCTTTCTCTAAAATGTACAGAGTCTTTGACCTTAGACTCCTCACATATTGCACAAACCTCTGTGTAAGGAGCTGCCATCTGGGCCCCTTACTGCCATGTGGGACTAAGGGCAGGGGCACCAGAGTTACCATGCTGAAGGTCCCACAGTTTGCTGTGTTGTAAGTAATAGACTATCTTGCACTGGTCCATTCAGTCTCATTACCTACTTTTGCACCTATGAAGTGATGGAAAGCCAACCTGGTTGCTGGCTTACTCATGTCCTTAATCTTGTTATTCTTTGTCATTCTCTATGACTTTGGGGCTTTTCCCTGATACCTGGTTAATTCACTCAGTTTAGAAACTGTGCCTCAGTTTCTACATTTAAAAATGGGGATAATAGTAACAGTATTTAACTCTTAGCATTGTTGTGAGAATCAAATCGTCTAGTACTATAAGTTAAGCACTAAGAATAGCCCCTGACACAGAAGTATGTCCAAACTAATACCATGTCACTTAGCTCTACTTTTTCCTATCTGTTTCTACCCTTCTTTTGAAGTAAAATTTACTTTTCTTTGTCCCACTGCTAATTCATCAGGGCTATGCCTGTGGCCTAATTTTTCCCAGCAGAAATGCTTAACAAAGACAGTTCTCTTCCCTCACCAGAATTTTCTCTAAAGCTGTTAAATTACAAATTTTTGTTACCCTTTCTGCTACGACAAAGGTGGTATTCGAATCACTTAACAGCTGTTCTTACAAGGGCACTGACCCATCAGAACTCTCTGGAAGGTAAGTGTACCAGTAGAAGTTTACCTGCAGAGGTCTACATATGCAGGGTCAAAACATATCTTTTTGGAATATGAGAATTAAAATGTTTTCCCCTTTTCTGCCTCAAAGAGGCTGATCAGCTATTAACTAAGGAATGTTGTTGATCCAATCTGAGGGAAGAACAAAAAGAATGGGTGTAGACACAAAATTAAAGCAGCTCTGAGAAGAGATACATCTGTGAACATAAAATGGGAGCTACTTTGGGGTGGGGGGGTTGGAAATCTTGGAAACAAAAGAAGGCAGATGAAAAAGAGAAGGTCTACAGAGGAAAGCAAGCATGAGACAAGAGTTCCTGGAGAGAGGGGACAATTAGAGTTGCATACAAGATGAACAAAACTTCAAGAAAAGGAGGTACCTACAGAGTTTCTGGAAGTTTTGATGTATGTGGTATATGGTGTCTCTTTAAGTAACATTTAAATAAAAACATGATTTTCAAAGGTCATTTTTGAATAAGATTTGTGTTTCCTTTGAACGTGACACCATGCTGAGGATGACCTTAATGACCTTAAAACATAATGTTTGTAAGTATAAATATAAAACTCTCACATATACATACACATAATATACAATATCTGGTGACACATTGATAATATATCATTCGGGGCATGTAGTTCAAATCATACTATATGTATCAAATCCACATGTACGTGCGAAAGCATCACACTTAAGTTAGGTCAAATGCACGTGCAAATGCTCCTTGCTTGCTGAAGCTAGAAGTGAACATGAAAAAAAGGTGTCTGTGAAGGTAAATTAAGAAGGTCTTTTTAAAAAGTGATCCTGAGATCAGATTTGTGGAGGTTTGAGGCTCTGATGCTCCCATTTGAGGCAGAAGAGGAAAGGCCGATCTCTTCCATAAAAGTAGGAAAACACAGCACCTCCACAGGCAAAGAAGATGCAAGAGAGATGGAAGATACTAAAGAACAATTGGAAGAGCCAGTAAGTGGCCAGAGCAATAGTGAGGGCTCTATGTGGACCAGGCTTTACTTTTTGCCAGTAACTGGACACGTTCCATCCATTGTATTGGTCCTATTTAGCCTTGAATCACACTGGGTGCAAAGTTCAGCCATTCACTGGTACCCACTTAGACCAAGCATTTCTTTCTTACAGCATGGTCAAATTATACCGGAGATTAGAAGATCATAGAAAATGATCACATTTTGTAGCACACATCATCCTGCCTTTTTTTTTTCTCTCTTTTCTTTCTATAAATCTCCTCTACAACTTAACTTCTCTGCTCTTCTTCTAGTATAAATATATTCCTCTCTTTGTCTTATATGTAGTATTTTGAAGACCAACTTTTGCGAGAACATGTCCCTAGAATCTCAGTCTTTACCCAGGGCAATTTGAAGGGGTTTCTTCCAAATTCCTCTCCCAAGATGGAATTCTTATGAATAAAATTTTCTTCATCACTTCACATAATTTCTTGTGCAATGAATATATTTCTTTTTGTAGTGGGGTAATATTGTGATGTTTAACTATGTAGGTTTAAAAAAATTCCTCTTATCTCTTTTTTGTCATTATTCAAGGAATGTTATAATTTTTAGAGATTCAGATATAGAGATGAATACAGAGGGAAAGATTAAATCCTTGATTTTTAAGCTGTTGAAAATAATTCTGTAAAATCTGTAGCAGAGAAAAAGGTCTTAAAAGCCATGGCTTTCAATGACAAGAGCCAGGAACTTAAGAGAAAAATGTTTTTGTGTTTTTTTTTTTTAATTCCCATAATCTGCTTTAAATATCCAGAGCCAATGCCTGGAGGACCAAATACATAATATTTATAGCATAAACACAGAGAAGAGTATGTGCTGTCATAAGAACAATGTCCAACTAAACAGATCTTAGCCGGCAGGCAGGAAAGCAAGCAAGGATTGTAGGGGATGTGCTGAGGATTCAGTAGTAGGGCCTCCTGCTGTCACCCTCACCTTCAAGGCCAAGTCTCTGCAGGGGTCTAATAAACTTAGATAAGTTTGAGGCATTCCAGAGCAAATTGAATCATTGCCTGGCCTACGGACTACCTGAATAACTGTAAACATCAGACAGAGCCTGAGTCCACCTCAGCAGGACAGTGATCAGTGATGATCAAGAGTGGGGCTGGGCACAGAGCCTGAGGGTTCTCGCAGAGTACCTTACGCCCCAGCAAGGTGTAGGGAAAGGAGCTGGAAAAGCCAGGCTCCCTGAGGGGTTGAGGCAAGCTGAGTGTACCAGATGTGTCTTTGTGGTGAAGATAAAGAAGGAACAGCATTTAGTCTTGTCAAATGAGGGCCACAGCAGGCTTCAGCAGTGAGAGAGAGCAATGCTCAGGGCATGAACGGAGAAGTTCCAAAAGTCAGCACAGAGAGAGAGACATCCATGATCCAAACTCACATACAGCCTTCATGCCACCATATCACACAAGCATCCCTCACACTCAGAGGCCATCCAAGAACAAAAGAACTAGAACAATAGGATTGGATGGCTAATTTGAGCTATCGGAAAAGACCGAGAGTAAATTATCAAGTAACAAGTGATAGTAGAGGCCAGTGCACTAAGCTGAGTTCTGTTATAGAGGAATCACTAATATTTTATGGTAGCCACCATTTGTGATAATGCAAAGTGCGCACCCTCAAATCTTTTGGGAGAGTTACATGACAGTAGCTCCTAAAATTAAAAGTGTATACACCTTTTGACCCAACAACCCCAATTTTAAGAATTCATCTTTTAAAAATAAAAAAGTCAGGCTGCAAAGAGATGTGTATAAAGATTTTTATTTTGACAATATCTGTAGTGCCAAAAAACTGAAAATAGCTCAAATATCGATCAAGAGAGAGGTAAACAAAGAATTGTATATCTGTTGCCTAAAATATTATGTAGCTATTACTATGTGTTTACATATTAAATGAAATATGTAATATTTATTAAATATTAATAAATATTTTTTCATATTTATTAAATGAAAAAGCAAGCTACAGTGTGAGTGCGTACAGTATCTCATTTTGTAAAAAAAAGGGGGGGTCTTTATATATGTTATTATGAAAATATAAAACAATCCATCAAACTGTTAACATGAGCTCTTTAATGGGTGGATTAGAAGGAGAGATCCTCGTTTTTTGCTTATGTATTTCAATATTGTTTGATTCGAAACAAAAAACATATTCTAATTTTGTAATAGTTTTAAGCAATAAAATAAAAATGTGAAAAGAAAAAATGATATTATGAGAAGGAAAGAATCCCTGTTTAACAAGCATTCATTAAAATAATATATATATATGATACTTTTACAAACATTAATTAAAATATATATATGTATGTATGTATGTGTGTGTGTATGTGTATATATATATATATATATAATTAGACTTTCACTTCTCTCTTGCCTGTCTTCTCTTAACTGTGCACCTCTGAAGAAAAGTGATGAATTATAATGAAATGAAATGGGGGGAAAGGGAGAAGTCTTAAAATAAGTCATTCACAGAATTAAGATTTGATCTTGACTGTTTCTGAAACCTAATTTTCAAGGACCACTTCCAGGTCAGAGTTGGTTCCTTCTTTCTCTGCTGAATCACTTCACCTTCAAGGTTCTCTACTCCTCTACTCTCTCTGCCTCCCTCCCCACCCCAAACCTCCTGTCTTCCTATTTCCCATAGGACCCACATTTGTACCCCCAGGTCTTCTTGCCTCTGACCTAATTGCTTACTGTCACTGCCCTCCAGGCTTCTTCACTCCCCTTACTCAGGGGCTTCTTTTGTCCTGGAGAACACACTGGACATCGTGACAGGGTTGTGGAGAGCATTAGCCTATTGGATGGAGCACTGAGGGGGCCCCGGAAATCCATACCAAGTTTCATATCAACTTTTTTCCCACAAAAATCACTTCACACTTAGAAATAGAATAAAGGATATGGAATGTTCCAGGTTGTGTTGAAAGCGGTCCATACTGCTACTAGTTTTAGCAAAGAGGAAGAGGAAAGAGGAATATTAATTAGAGCCTGAGAAAAGATCAGACTGGGAAAGGGGCTAAAGGAGTTGACGGAATGGTTTATCGAGCTAAGAGAAGAAAGAATAAGAATCAAGCAAGAAAGTGTAAGAAAAGACATTCGGCAATTAATTTGTTTAATTAATGTGTCCACTCTGGCCTTTTTTCTTGTGGTTCAGTGCATGTCACTGAGCTCAGGATATGTTCTTCAAGTTTCACAGTCAAGAAGGATAAACCTGGGTTTTTTAAAAATAAGACGAGGGGCTGGGAGGGTCCTCCAGGGAGATATAAATGTGTGCACACTTTAGCCTATTTTCCACTTCACAATTTAATTAGGATAAAAAACATAAAGTGAGCATTACATTTAAGAAAACATTTATTATCCTAACAGTCATTCTTATCTACTAAAATCCAGAATAAGTTTTGGTGTGACAGCAAGCAATCGGAGAAGGCAGTCTCCATGATTTTGTGCCCAACCAAGTAGTCTAATAACCAAGCAGATTAATGTTTTCTGGGTCAAACATTAGCAATTCATGGGAAGCCCTGGGCTTGAAGCAGGCCCAGAGGAGGCAGGAGGCCATGCAATCACTGGTGGACTTGGTACTGTTGGACTCCTTTTTGATGATGAAACCAGCCCTGAAGGCATTTGACTCACTTCAAGAAGGGATGATGCAAAGCAAATGGCCTATGTAATGCTTACTCCCTGAGCCCTGACTTCTGTGCAGCATTCTGAGGCTGCCCAGGGACCCGAACCACACTACTCATGAGGAAGGTGGTAAACTACCCCCACCCACGACACTGCTGCCCTGCACAGAAGTGAGAGTAAGTCTGAAATTGGAGAGAAGTGTTTGCTGCCAAGGCCTTTGGTCTCTTCCTGCCCAAGTCAAGCAAATCAGCCACATGCTACCGGTATCCCGGCAAGAAACTCTGTCTCACAAGAGTGGGAAGAAAACTAAAAAAGATTAAAAGCTTCCAACAGAAGCTCGGGGTCAAAACTCAGTGGGAGGGAGAGAGATGAGGCAATTGCCCTGGGCATACTGGGCAGGGGACTCAGCACGCCTACTTGACAGGAGCTTGCAATTCTGGAGGAGCTAGGGTTGGTGCCACGTCGGGGCTGCTGGCGAGGAAGGAGGAAGGTGTGTGTACTCAGCCAGAAAAAGTCCATGCTCCGGTATGCAAAGATGGGAATGGGACCTTCTCCACGGAGGAAATTCTGTGCTCTCGGTCCAAACCTACGGCTAAACTCTGCGAAAAAGAAAACGCCCAGCAGGTGACAGCACCAGATAAGGGGAGTAAAGCAGGACTGCAAGGCACACAACACGACAGTGCAGTCCCCTGCGCTGAAACTTTCTTCGGCGGGACTTCATTTAGCCATTAGAGGCTATCTCCGTTAGAAGAAAGAGGCATCGAGTTCCTCCTCAGTGCCTGGCACATGCTGGGTATATCCGATGATCGAATGGATCAATTAAAGAATGACTAAATAAATGTTGGAAATTCATCTAAACTAGAAAAAGCCATCCTGTGAACTGGTCTGATTCCCTACTTCTTATCCTGTCACTACTATTGTCATGTTAATTACAAATTTACTCAGTTTTAGTAATAATAATAATCTCACTATACTAGATTAATTCTCTACTCACCCTTGTGCCAACAACCCACATCCTTATTACCTACTTAATTAAAATTTCCCTCTCTCTTTTGGAAACTAAAACATCATAAAGTTGTGGGGTTTTTTTTAAATTTGAGATTAGAGACATGATACCTAAAATTCTGTGTTTAAAAGAATTCCTCTATGTTTGGATGTTGATGTTTGTACCAAATCATGGAGACTGCCTTCTCCCCTTGCTTGCCATCAATCAACAATCATTCCTTGATTAGCTGTATTTTGTTCTAAACCAATGACTTGTTTGCCAACTGTGATTATTTCAAGTTTACTCTTAAAAAAAACTTTTCTTTCATTAGACCTCCCTGAAATATGCAATTGTGCTGTGGCTTATGCTTTTTTAGAATCCTCGCTTAATAAGAATAACAGTAATAAAAATAAAAAGACTAAAAAACTAATAAACAGTAATAGCTCACTAAACACCAGGCACTGTGCTGTGCTGGAGTAGGCGAAGACCACGTATCACTCTTGAGATAGTGTAAAAAAATCCTCACCCTTTGGTTATCAGAGACACAGATGTCCATGTCAGGCACTAAAATAAGACCTTCCGTGTCTATGTATCAGAATGAGGGATAGCCAAACTTTCCCTAAAAGCTAATGACAAGACTCTTGATAATCAAATAATGGCAGTTAGCACCACTGACTTGAGCATGAGGGGCAGCTTATGCATATGTATGTTTTTTGAGGGCAGGAATATTATACATTATCATATCCCTGGCACCTCACTCAGAACCTGGCATATTTTAGGACCTCAATAAATATTTACTGAATGTTTGGAGACTATGAGAACATATCTCACTGAACAATGGCTCTTGAATCAGAGCCATGTTCTCAGCAGAAGAAAAGAATAGGAGAGCAGATTAGGTGAGCTGGCATTCAACAGACTCATAAGAATGGGCCCCAAATCAAAAAAAAAAAAAAAAATCAGATAGCATCATCTGGAAATGATGACACCCTTGATTATCTCTCTCATCCGAGGAACTCCTATCCCTCCTTTCCTCAGCTTTGTTACACCTAATCTTTTTATTACTTGTTTTACACCTTTATTATATATTAAATGCAACTTTCCTGAACTCAAAAAGCCAATGTGAGTCCCTTCTAACTATAAGGGGAAAGTCGTGAGTGATCATTAGTCTCTTTAATTCTAGAAGAATATTGGATCCTACAAACAATTGTCTTAAATCGTGATGGTCCCCAGTACCAGGCTTAATTTTTATTCTCTTCTCATTCTGCATGCTCTCCTGAGGCAGTCTCATCCCCACCCATTGTTTGTATGCTAGTAACTCCAGATCTTGAGCTGTTATCTAGATTTGTCTGCTGAATTTTAAGTCCGTACCTACAGCTAATTGCCTATCACACATCTCAACGTAGACATTCCATAGCTACCTTAAACACATGGCAAAAATCAAACTTAGGAGCTTCTGGCTTAAGAGGGCAGATGGAACATATCGAATTACTCTTTTTTCCCCCAAACGACATTAAAACCATAGTGAAGAAATAAAAAATGTTGAACACACCTAACCCCACCTAACAAAGAGAATGGGAGAGAAGGAGAGGAGTAGAGATTCCAACAAAGTTTGGAAGCCAAGAGACTGATGATGGGGATGACTGATGAGCAGAAGGAAGGGAGCTGAACCCTAGAATAGGTGAGAACAAGACACAGCCAGTGAAGGAGTCGATCTTCCTAGAATAAACCTAGAAATGCTCTCAACTTGCAGGCTCCAAATTCTACAGCAGGTAAGAAAAAGAGAAAGAAGCAGAAAGCAAACAAAAGTACTTTAGTATCTTCAGAAACATTAAGAAGCAGACCTTGCCTATTGCTTAGCACCTCACACCATTGCCCTTTAACCAGAGTGCTCCACGGTTATTCTGAGTAATATCTGACCATCTGCCCATCCCTGAATTTCTACTTCATACTTTGTTCTTTATATCCCATTAATGTGAACCTACTTTTCGTTCTTCCCCAAAATGTGTCCTCTTTTTAAAATATGTGCTGCTTTCTCTACCCCAAATCCCTAGCTTCTTTATTGTCATGGAGATGCCTTTCAAGCTCAGCTCAAGTGTTACTTCCCCTGAGGAAGTCCCCAAACTTCTCTGGACTGACATGAGACTCACGTGGGATTCCTGGTGTGTGTATGCCCTGTGTCTGTTGCATTCGCTTTCACAACAGCTTACGTGTTAAATTGTAATCGTATGTTCCCTGTTTCCCAGACCAAACTCGAGGCTCAGTGAAGGCAGAAACCAATCCTTTTAGCTTTGTATCCTTTGCATATATGTCACACAGATGAATGATCATATTTATAACAAATAGAAACTTAAGACAGTATCCACATAGTCCTTGTCCTTGGGCCAATGAAATATTATCATTCTCATTAGTTGAGGCCACTGAAACCCAAAGATTAAGTGACTTAAAGTCACACAGCTAGAGCGTACGGTTCATATGTGTGATGGGGCAGAGGCAGGGAGGGAGAGGTGATGGTAGTAACTGGAGTCCTGGTTTCTTACCTTCTTATACAGTGATCACTCCACCATGTGATGACACCTCTTACCAATCTGTTATCATTTTACTAAAGAAACTCAGCTGGAAAAAATATATAAACAAAAAAAATATTGTCTAAACTAAGGGGATTACTTTCCTTTAAAGAATAACAATTATTATACAATGTTTTAAAGCCTAGCCTTGTTCTAAGTGAAGAAGGTAATCACACTTTGAAATCACCCATTTGCTCATTAGGCACTATGTCCTATACATAATTTTCTATTACAACAAACTAATAAACAAATGCTTCCACAGGTAATCACATTTAGTTCTCCCCCTTATTTTTTATTGCCACTCCGGCACATATGCCAAGGTGGTAAATGGGCCAAATATTCAGTGTGCTGGCCAGCCAGAGTCATGTTGGCCCCTACCTCAGCACATTCTCAAATAGCTCGCCATTACCTTAACACATCCTTGAGAGCTGGCAAATGTTCACTTCAGGGAAAGATCTGTGTCTTCTCATACTTTTCTATTTCCTTTGGTGCCCTATCAAAGGGCTATGATCGTGGTAGGTACTCCAGAGAGAACTTGTTGATTTGATAAGGAAGACAAAAAGGAACATGCAAAACAGTGATTTTTTTTTTCACACTTTCTTACCCCTTTCCTTCTCTTAGATATTATTATTTGGTAGCTTCTTCTCAGTCTACTTTTCTACTTTTTCCTTTTAATCCCTCCATTCAAATGATGTAAATGTCCTAGATTCTGCCCTCCACCTTCTTCTCTGAATGCATCCTCCCTGAGCAATCTTATTCATTTAGTTTCATCATAACCTATATGCTAATGACTCTCAAATCATGGTTTTTAAAACCAACTTCTGTTGAGAATGAAAGACCCTAATTTCTAAGAGTCTCCTACACAATGGCACATATATAGCCTAATAAACATTAAAATAAGATATCTAAAATAAAATTAGTTTCCCTGAAAGTGCCTGACCTCTTCTGATCTTGGAAGCTAAGCAAGGTAGGCCCTGGTTAGTACTTGGATGGGAGACCACCTAAGAATACCAGATGCTGCAGGTGAAAAAATAATAAATAAATAAATAAATAAATAAATAAATAAATAAATAAAATTAGTTTATCCTAACCCATTTCTCTATTTTTTAAAGGCATCACCACCTTCCCAAACATAGTTGCCCAGAATCCCAATCACAATTTATACTTCTCTGTTCTCTTTTCTATGCCTCCATTGGGAAAGCTGAGATGGCTCCACAATCCACAAAGAATTCCCTTGTGGCCATGCCAATAATACCTCCCCTTATCCCCAATCATGACTTTCTAGTGGGAGCTGCCAAAAATAGCACCTCAAATATCAATCAAGTCTAGTGACTAGTCTAAGAGACGAATATGTGATCCCAGCCCATTTATTGGTGTTCATTTCTGGAAAAGTTCAAGCTGGCCCAGGGGCAGATTCCATTTTTCTCTAGTCCCTCATCTAGAACTGGCTATGGTGATGATCCTCAAACATGAAGAGAGTTTGTCTATAGTATGAAAGCATAAAGGCTACTTTCAAAGAGAGGATATGGAGAAAGAATGACATCTGAGGCCTTGATTCAATAGTCCCTTCCTAACTCTACCATTGTCATTCCCAAAGTTAGGTTGGCAACATTAATTTTGTAAATAAATTCCCCTTTTTCACTCTAGGTAAATCAATTTGACCTGTCATTTACAAAATCTTAACTTAAACCTTTTTATTCATTGTATGCTTCTTTTTCCCCCCAATAGGTAAGCATTTAACCAGTTGCCAAATCATGTGGACTCTACTTCTTAAACATCCTTCATATATATCCCATTTTCTTCACGTTGTCTAGCTCCTGGGTTACGTGATGGCTTCCTCTCTATACTCCCAGACTCTAGTCTCACCTCCTTTAAACATCTTACAATTGTTGTCTAAGAACTTTCTAAAGCTCATATAGACTGTGTTAGGCTTCTTTCAATAACCTTCAGTGCCTTCCTAGGACTCAGAATAAAAATGAAACTGCTCAAACAGCCTCAAATACCCTATGATTTGGCACTTGCTTTCTTTTCCATGTCACCTCTCCAAATATATCTTTCAACCAAACATGATCATTCACTTATTGCTAAGTATTTCCTAAACTTTCCTGCCTCCATGGTTTCCATTTCCTCTCCACTTATCAGATATACAAATCTTACCCATTCTTAAAATGTCACCTTCTTCATAAAGCCTAAAACCTTTCAGTCATCAGCAAACTATATATCTTGGCTTTCACAGCCCATTATACCTCTACTGAAACACATTTGCTTTGTGCTACAGTTATTTTCATGCATCTTACATTTTTTTAAGGTATAAAGTTCCTTGAGGACAGGAACTCTTCTATGTTAACCATTAGTACTCATGGTTTTCGGAATATGCCACCCCAAATATGCCTCTTTGGCATATGGATTATTTTGAGCTAAAGGCAATTGAGAACCAGCAGATGCAGGAAAAGCTATTTATGTTCCCTATCTGCCTGCAAATGAGTACAATTTCCCCCTTTTTTTAAAGGAAATTTGCATTTATAAAAAATTTGTTTCATTTGTAAAAGTGTCTCATACCAGGAAGAGAGCTACTCGAAGAGACAACTCATCACCTGAGAGACTCTTATCTGCATAACAAGATAACCCTTCTTTACTGTGCAGTTCCTTCCATAATTTGCTTCCTCCACCAAGAATCAATTTTTTTTTTTTGTTTAGCCTAAATGGAATATAAGCTCAACCTTCTGACCACCTCCTTGAACTTTCATTTCTTTGCGAAGTGCTGTACCTACACAAACTGAATTTGTTTCTTTTTCCTCTTGTTAATTTGTTTCTTATCAATTTGATTGGGAGTGGGAGCAGCTAATGAACCTAGAGGGTAGAGAAAAAAATATTTCTTCCCCTGTAGTACTTAATATCATATTTGTACCCAGTAAGTTTTCACCAAACACCGTTAAACTTATGTATTTATGGCATCTTGATTTAGGGAGAGGGATTGTTTCTCTTCTAACCACTTCAAATTTTAATTTGGTGTTGAAATTAATGCTTTCTATGGAATCTGTGAGACAATTATTATGGAAGTCTAGGTAATTATAGCATTTTCTATTCTATCATTCTCATGGATGTACTCTATAAAAGAAGTCCTCACTTAAAATAAATTCTATTAGAAAACTAAATGTCTAAGTCTATCCTGTTAACAAAAATATATAATTTTATTTTCCTGCCTCCTTCCTTCTTTCTTCATCCCTTCCCCTCTCCCTACCCCTCTGCCCTCTCTTCACTTCTCCCTTCCTTCTTTCCTCCCCTCCTTCCTTTCCTCTTTCCATTCTTTCTTTCTTTCTTTCTTTCTTTCTTTCTTTCTTTCTTTCTTTCTTTCTTTCTTTCTTTCTTTCTTTCTTTCTTTCTTTCTTTCTTTCTTTCTTTCTTTCTTCTTTCTTTCTTTCTGAGACTATCAAAGTGCAAGTTATGGCTTGGGTGTTATTATAGGTGCCAAACCAAAGTCAGCATTTATTTACAACCCTTTGCCAAGTCAGCAGTTCATCTCCTCTTTTCAGATGTATGCAGACTGCACCTGAACTAGTTTGAGTCATGTTATTTGTATGCCATTAAAATGGGGCAATCTGATAATATCTTCTCTCTTTCTTTGGTTCAAATCATGAATGGGGCTCCTCTCCCTTCCCTTAGTCACCAGCTTTTGAATATTTACAATCTGTGATAATACAAAGAAGTGAATTTTAAACTCTAAGTAGTCTGTAAATTGAAGTAGGGAAGACATGAGGAAAGAAAAAACAGAGTGAACCCTAATAATAATGAATTTTCTGTGAGTAGGAGTAGGTTATAGAAGATAGGAGAGAAGAATAATGAGGATGAATGACAAAGAGCAACAAAAGTTTACAAAGAAACCCAAGAGAGCTAAATATTTGCTTATGGATGAACAGGAAGGGAAGAAATAGCATTGTGATTTTCATATCCATAGTAGGTATTCAATAGCCATTTGTATAAGAAGTTGGGCAGTGCTGATAGGAAAGGGCTTTCTTTCTTAAAATTGAGAAAGAAAAAAAAACGTTTTTTTTTTAAAGGGCCATTATAATCTTTAAACTATGGGATAACATATTTAAATGATTTGACTGGAACTTGCTTAAGCCCCTATCTGCATGCAATTCTATATAAGCTGAATTTTACAGACTCTTTGGTTCTGGGTATTTATAGCCTGAATTTTTATCTATATTTTTGCAGATGAGCTGTATTAAAAACATTTTTTTTTCAGACTACCTAATCCTGGTTTTACAACCAGGCAGAGCCAGTCAGCCAGCTCCAGTTTTGCTAGGTTGGCACAATTAATAAGAACGGAAGCAAACTTGAACAACTGGATTCTGAGTCTTGAGCCTGGTTGGCCAAGGAGAGTAGAGATATATTACTGATATTGAATCGAAGGATATGTAGGCAACTGACTCAGTACAGAATTAAAGAGCTGGGATATTGGAGTGGAAATTGCATCAGATTTGTGGTCAGTACAACATGAGTTTGAGTCTCAGTTCTCTTGTGTGGACTTTAAGCAAAACACTCAATTTCTTCCATGATTCAATTTCCTGGGACTTTGAAAAAACACTATTTCTCTCAAGTGTGGCATCCCGTGAAAAAGGAGAATATAAAATTGTTGTAAAGATGAAATGAGATAATGAATGTGAAAGCATGTTATAGTTTGAAAAGTGTTCTGTAAATGTAAGGTGTTATGAATTTTATGTTATGATCTTATTAATATTGTGATTAAGCAAATGGTTTCCATTAGCTTCTGAGAGGAGAATCATGCACAGTATATGTATAGACAGGGTGACCCATTCACTTCTACAACATTAATTCGAATGTTTATTAATGACATACTATGTGTCAGAAGTGTTTTTAAGTTCCAGAGATATAGGCATAAGAAAAATAAAGCAGAAAAAAATTCTTGTCCTCATGGACAGGATGTAGATAATCAAATTAGTGAAAACAAATGAAAGCTACAAAAATTCACTCGTGTAAAATTTGTGGTAGCTTACATTATTGTAAGTTAATGTAGAATATTTTTTAGTTAATAATATAAAGATAATGAAACAAACTATACATATACTTAACAGACACTGAACTAAGAAAATCCCAAATTATTAGGAGGAAGTCACTTCGGAACTCCTTCCCACCTCCACTCTGCCTCTGTTCACAAGAACTTTAGCTGGTTACAAACAGAGAACAGGGCCTGGGCAGAGGTTAGCAACCAGGTGCCTATGTCTTGGGAAAGGTACATAATATGATAGCAAATGTCTCAAAGAAGGGTAGCATAGCCAAAGTAAGGGCTTTGGTTAGTGAGGATGGAGGGTGACCAGGAAGACCTCATTGAGAAGGTGGCATCTGAGCAAAGGCCTAAGGGAGATGAGGGAATCATCCATATGAAGATCTGGAGAAATCTCATGGCTGTTCAAAGGAACAATAAGTGGAAGGTTCTGAGTGAGAACACGCCTGGTGTGCTTGAGAGAGCAAGGGATTCAAGTGTTTTGATTGCTGTATCTTTTTCACATAATTTGAAATCAGGAAGTGTGATGCCTCCAGCTTTGATCTTCTCATGATTGCTTTGGCTATTTAAGGTCTATTGTGATTCAGTACAAATTTTAGGATTATTTGTTTTGTTTCTATGAAAAATGCCATTAAAATTTTGATAGAGATTGCATAGAATCTACAGATTGTTTTGGATAGTATGGACATTTTAACACTATTAGTTTTTCCAGTCCATGAGTACAGAATACCTTTTATTTATTTGTGTCCTCTTCAATATCTTTCACCAATGTCTTATAGTTTTCAGTGTACAGGTCTTTCATCTGCTTGGTGAAATTTATTCCTAGGTTTTTATTCTTTTTGATGCAGTTTTAAATGGATTATTTTCTTAATTTCTCTTTCTGACAGTTTATTATTAGTGCATAGAAATGCAACAGACTTCTGTATATTGATTTTATACCTTGCAACTTTACTGAATTTATTTTTTAGTTCTAACATTTTTTGGTGGCATCTTTAGGGTTTTCTGTACACAGTATCATGTCATCTGCAAATGGAGACAGTTTCACTTCTCCTTTTCTGACTTGGATGTCCTTTATTTCTTTTTCTTGTCTAATTGCTCTTGTTAGGGCTTCTAGTATTATGTTGAATAAAAGTGGCAATATTAGGCAATATTGTCTGTTCCTGTTCTTACAGAAAAGTTTTCAGTTTTTCACTGTTGAGTATGATGTTAGCCATGGTCTTGTCATATATTGCCTTTAGAGTTTTTTGGTTTTTGTTTTTTTAAAAAAGAGCTCTCACCCTAAAACAAATATCCAATTAGTAGCTGTGAGAAAATCAGATTGAAATGAAAAGAAAAAAAAAAGTGGGAGGAAATTGGAGAGAGAGTGCCTTGTCTGACAAAAAAAAAAAAAAAAACCTTCTTTAGCAAGATTGGAAGATGAAGATCAGACTTTTAAAAATGTTAAGAATTGCAAAAGACACTTTTTGTGAGACATATGAATTCTGATAGCCTAGAAATAGCTTTAACAAAGGTCTCGAGAACATACAGCAAGGCTAATTTACTGTTTCTTACTGGGTAATCAGACCTCACCATCTCCAGGCCTTCCCAAGTAAAGATCTTTGTGACTGTATTTTGGATCTTCACCATAAAGAATTCATTGAATTGCCCTATACTAATATTTAAAAAACAAACAAACAAACAAAAACGAAAAACAAAAAGAAACTTAAATAGCAATTGTTCTAGATTTAAGCAACTATGCTTCTAACTCCTTCTTTTAAAAACATACATCCTTTCTCTGTCCCCTAGAAGTATAAATCTTACCATCCTCTTTAAATGTAAAGATCCAAAAAGATAATTTTGACTAAAGCAAATAACTACAATTGCCTCAGCCTAAAAATTTTTTTTAAATAATTAAAAAGAGGCCTTTAGAAAATAAATTTGCAAAGGGCCCTTTACCCAAAATTTAGTATACAGTCTTCATAAATTTACTTATCAAAGGCAAATGAAAATCTTAAGTCTTCTCCAAAAATATTTGTAAAAAATTGTAGCCATCATTGAGTAGATAACTTTCACTTGTTTCACCTGCCAAAAACATAATTTGGATCCAACTATTTTATATAAACTAGTGTGTTTTCTATTATTGTGCCTGACCCATGGATAAAATTTTTAAATGAAAGGTCTGAGATCTCATTTGTGTCTGTCCCTATGTTTATGTATGTGTGTTTTGTTTATGTGATATTTTTCTACCTTGTGATAGTAGAAAAAATTCTGTATGCAAAGTATGCATACAATGAAAATAAATTTGTAAAAGAGCTCTGCTTTAATTGGTTTAGAAAGAAATAAGCACTTATAAATAAATTAAGTCTTCCTAAAATTGTCAGAAAAAAAAAATTAACCCACATATTTTGTTTTGTTTTGTTTTGTTTTGTTTTGTTTTATCAAGTCTGCATGATCTGAGATCATCTTTGGTAATAAGGATAGTTTAATATTGTAGGTTAAGTAAAAATAGGTATGTCTTCAAGTTGTCAGACACACGATTTTATTCTACCTGTGTTTTTTGGTCAAATAAGTTTATGCTATTTCTATTAGCTGTTTAAGATAATAAAATTATAAATTCAACCTAAGTCATATGTTTAACTTTTAGGTTCTTTATTTCTGTTATATATTTTTTTATTTTCCTAAATACATTATGTTACAAAATTTGTTAACAAGAAAATTACTTTAAATGATGGCTAATTTTGTTTAATGTCTCTTGGAATTTTTGTGAACAACCCAAGCATAAAAGTTAAGAACACATGTGTTAAATAGATATAAGTGGAATAAAAGCTTATAAATGAGTCTTGATGTTTAAAAATAGTTTCCAAAATCTTTTTGGCAAAATACTTAGTTAAGTTTAATGATAGATATTTGTTGACTCTCTAGAGCATTTCCAAATAAGAAAAATGGAAACATTATTGCTAAATATAAATTTATCTACTTTTGAACTCTTATTACAAAGATTGAAAAAATTGGGATATGTTAGTAAATATATTCTTTTACCATATTCTTTTATAATTTTTAAAATTGTACTATGAAAAAACATTAAAAATTATAAAATTGGCATATTCATAAATTTGTTAATCTATTGAATGCTGATATATAAAACACAGTTTACAATTGCCTACTTCATTGTTTTCTCTAGAATTAAGGCTACTAAGAGTTATGAATTCTAGTATATGTAAATGAATTAATAGGAGTAACACGACTGAAGGAAAAAATTCTGTATGTAAAGTATACAAGGAAAATAAAATGTGTTTTGAGATATGAAGACTGTATTTTTAAGAAAAAGAAGAATAATTTTATCCTAAAATAGTTTAAGGTTATTTAAAGGTTGTTTCAGGCACAAAAGAGGAAAATAAAGGACAAAAACATAGGTGAATACATGAAGTTGTAAAGGAAAAGAGAAAGAGAAAATCTTGTCTTATATGATCAAGTTGGCTAAAATTAAATGTATTTATCATAAGGTTTTAAAACAAACTTTAATATCTACAGTATACTGACACAAAACTAAAGTTTGGATTATTGATCTGTTCCTAATAAGAGATTGTAAAAGATTTTTCTTTACCCATTGAGCAATACACCTAGGAAACAAAGACTCTATATCTTACAAAATAATTTATTGTGCTTTATAGTCTTTATTATGTCTTTGATTACTTAAAAAAAAAAAGTCTTCTTAACATTAAGAGAGCTAAGGTTTTTTATATAGTCATATTTACCTTTGAAATCTTTTATTATCACTTTGGTTAAATAGATAACTAAGTATTGTTTCATAGTGACCCGTGATTCTATTTAATCAGGTGATCAAACCTTGTGACATTATGACAAATTTCCCAACATAAAATCTAAATGGGATCTTTTTTTTTAATCTCGAAATAACTTTGAGACTTCCCAGAGGGCACCTGGAAAATCTCTAAGGTTTGGTTTTGTCACTTTGTAAAAGAGAAATGTTAAGTTAATTCAGTCTATTTGATATATTAAATTATATGGGAAGCATTGTCAAGTAATAAATGATGCTTAACCTTCTGTAGGTTACATTTTTATGAATATATGTTACTAATACAAGTGTTTCAGAAATTGTATAAAGTTCCTAGAAATTTGTCAATATCTTTGCTATTCATATGTTCTTGTATAATGGTATCAGTCATAATTTCAGTTATTATAAAATGTTGTATGTCGTAGAAAGAACCTAATTTGCTTGTCAATTGTGCAATAATGAACTCGCATCAGATCTTTAACTATGACCATTTTTAAGTCTTTTGTCATTCACACAGTTAATGCTGTCTGTACTCATTCTTTTCTGAAAGCTTTTGCAATCAATTACAGGTGAAAATGTTTCATCTTCAAGGAGATTCATGAAAAAGACTACGGCAAATACTCTGGAGTATGGGCTTCTGATCATTTAAAATCATGCCAGTGGACTAGGTGAAAATTTCCAAAACTAATGGAAAGACTAATGGATTCACAAAAGTTCTAACCCAATATCAAGCACAAGAATAATTTCATGGGACTAAATAAACTGGTGAGAATGATCATTATTATGTATGGGTTTTTTGTTTGAAATATTACTGTTTCTTTAAAGTTGTATTTTCTATAATATTAAAGAACCCTTTTTTCTCTTTTCTGTTAAGCTATCTAGCTGACAACAATATACTATTGTTTGTCAACAAAGATGAAACATTGAATTTTTTTCCCTTTCTGATCTCTCTAGAATTTGGAAACGCTTATTGAATATTCTTACTTTTATGGTATTATAATTATTTGTATAAGTTCAGTAAGAATCTGTTCTCCCTGTAAAAAGAACAAAGTTTGAAACATTGGTTATACTACCACGGCTTTGACTAGAATGTCATATTTGAGAATTATGCATATTCATATGAAATTTAATATAACTTGAAAGTTTTAAGGAACTAGGGTTGACTGTGTGGAGTCAAAACTTACAAAGCCCTCTTGGAATGCCTAACTGATACCTGGTTTATAGTACTCCTGACATTCCAAATAAGTAAGGGAGATCACTTTCTGACAGGCCTAGGAACTTTAAAACATATTGGGAACCTTGAGGAAGGAGAATTCACCCAAATCTATAAGTATTGCAGGTGAAGACTAATAGAAAATTCTTGGTTTGGCTTCTTAGTCTCAAGAGGTTTTTAAAAGTCTAATCTAAGTTCTCTTATTTAAATTCCCCGAAAACCAGACTTAAAAGAGCCTAAATGGTCAATTATTATCCTTGATGCACTTATGTAAATAATCAGGCCAACTTTAATGAGAATAGATTTATTTTGCAAATTGGTCTTACTTTATCTTTATAAAAACTGGAGTAATTGTAGAGAGAAAAAAAAATTATGCCTCAATTAAAAAGGATATAGCACATCCTTGTGGGTTATTGTATTCTAGCCATGTTTGCTGTCATTGAGTGTTTTCACCTCATAATAAATTGGCTCCTGTGTTTTGTATATTTTGTCAGTAATTAAACAATTTCAATTTTTCCCTCATCCTTCAGATTTGACATCATTGACAACTAACACCTGATGGCCCAAATCCTTACTGAGAGTATCTAAAAGGACCATACTAGCTAATGTGATGTTTCCATGCTGTTCTGAAAAAAATAACCATTACTGTGACACTCACATATATACCATCACCAAGATATTCAAACAGTAAACCAGAAAATTGAAAGTTGAATTGTCACTGCCACCCTCACTTCATTAGCTAAAAATATTTGAGCCCAACATTTGCAAATATTTTTGACTGGCTTCCCTCTGGTCTCTGAACTAGGTTTATAATTTGCTTCATCCATTAACCTTTGTTCTTCATTTTTCTTTTTGTTTCCACATAAGTGCCTTTTCTTGGGGGATAAAAAAAGTTTTAAAAGACAGAAGGAAGGGTACCAGAATATGCCACCCCAAAATATGACTGACTATTTGGCCTACAGATTAGTTTGAGCTAAAGGCGATTGAGAACCAGCAGATGAAGAAAAAGCTCTTTACTTTCCTCTAACTGCCTAACAATAGAGTATAAATTTCCTCTTTTGTAAAGGAAATTTACATTTAAAAAGGAAATTTTCATTTGTAAAGGTGTCTCTCACCAGGCAGAGAGCTACACCAAGAGACAGCTCTTAGCATAACAAAACAACCCTTATTTACTACACATTTCCTCCCTTCCCCTTCTCATAACTTCCATTTCCCACCAGAAGCCCCAAACTTCTTTCTTTTGTTTATCTTAAGATATATCAAGCTTCACTCATCATGCTACCTCCTTGAGTTTTCATTTGTTGTGAATCCCCATGGGTGTATATGTAACTAAATCTTCATTTTTTTTTTCCTCTTGCTAATCTATTTCTTATCTCTTTATTTTCAGGACCCAACCAATAAACCTAGGAAGGGAGAGGAAAAAAGTTCCTCTTTCCCTTCATAGCTAAAAACTGAAGATGAGTGAGGACAGGAAATCTAAAATAGTGCACAAGAACTGGCTAATACATACATGTATACATACATACATACATACATACATACATACATACAGTAAATAAGTAATTAATAAAGCTGATAGTAAGTAATTAATATATTGAATGAAATGCATAGACTTTGAGGCTAGGCTTGCAGAATAAACCCAAACCAGTAACCATGTCCAAAAATGTCTTATACAACCTGGACACTGCCATCTGTCCAACACCATCTTGCACCATTCTCTTTCTCATTAAGTTACAAAATATTGTTGTGAACAAAAAGGGGGGTATGTAATAAATCTGACAAGCTCAGTGGCTAACAGTAACTTCACAGGGTGATCTGATTATAAATTTGTAACTGAGCGGGTCATGATGGGTAGTCACATCCCAGCCTATAACTTCTTTAGTAAAAGGTTTATCTTTGCTTTAAATAAGCTCTGTCCATTGTTCTTGTGTATCAAGGTTAACATACCTTTGTAATGCCAGAATTGTCCTCTTTTTTAGACCCCTCAGACACATAACTACCCTCAAGGGAGTACGTGATCTTGTTGCCTATATACCACCCTTGTTCCCTATAAATGTTAAATGTTAACTATCTTGTATAGAACAGTGTAAGAGCATCTGTTTTTGCTTTTTATCCAGTCATAGGGATCTCCCCACCTTGCTTTCTCCATCTCCTTAATCTATCACCAGCAGAATTCATGTAATCTTCCTTATGTCCTCACCTTTAGCTTCAAATATATAAAAAGAATGGCAAAACTGCTTTTCTCCAGAACATTTTGAGATCTTGCTTTGGAGCATGTCCTCAGTTTGATTCCAATAAACTCATAAGTTTTCTATAGGTTTGGACATTCTTGTGTCGATACTGTTCTTTAAGTCTCTAAACCACATTCCATTCTTTTCTGTCACAGGATCTTAGCACATGTTAGTCCTTCTGTGTGAATACCTTTTCTTTCTCTTTTACATGCAAATATTTTATCTTTTTTTAAATTGCAGCTTAAGTGTAACCTTTTCAGATAGGTCTTCCTGACCCCTCTTTATTAAAATGATTGTTCCCTGAAATTCCTCAATGTCATGTGTATTTCTTTCACAGTAATTATCACAGTTTAAAGTTACTTTATTAATTTGGGGGGGGGGAGGTAACGTCTTTTTGTCAGTCTCTCTAGTAGAATGGAAGCCTTTCAGGGAAAAGAAAATGTTTATCTCATTCACCATTATATCTACAACATGGAGCACAGTGACAGACCCAAGGAGAATGAATGAATAAATGGTTTCTACCCGAGAAGTGAATTTTAAGGTGGTATTGTTCATGTCATTATCTGAAGTAAAAACACTGAGTTACTAAATGAATAAATGAGAAGTACTGATAAGTAAAGATAAGAGGCTGGAAGAAAATAACATGGATAATATAGCTTGTGCAAATTTCCTTCCAGCTCTAAAAGATATTCCTTCCAACTATAGAAGATATTATTAAGGAAAGAGGAAGGAAGCAGTACCTTTCATATTTGAAAATGAATCCATAACTTCCACAGGGTTAGGAAACACCGATTACACCAACTTAATAATACTTTTGATTTACTTCCTCAGTTTTCAAATGAAAACATCAAGGCTTAAAGTTGTTATGAGATATGCTGAAATTCAAACAATAAATTAGGTAACAAGAAAACCCAGGACTCAGGTCTCTTAATTTCCAATCTGGTGTTCTTTGTGGTGCCTCAATACCTTCCTGATATTGTCATAGAATACTGTGTAAATAAAACAGAAAAGTTTAATTTATTGGAAAAAAGAAGAAAAAAATCCAAACATATTGATTCAAAGGTAAAAGCAATAGAACCATAAGGCTAGCAGAGGTTCAATATCTACCTCACAGTTCCTTGATTTAACACAAAACACCCTAAACATCCTGGAATGTATATTTTTCGAGATGGTTAGAGAATACAAAAGGAGAGGCAAAAATGATATTTAGCCAGTTAGCTGAGAAAGAAATGAACTAGATTATATTTATTTAAAATATAAGCATGAATATATATCAAACTTATGCACAAAAAAAAGAATTTAAAAAATAATAAAGACATGACAATCCAGTAAAGTCTACTTTTCATCCGTGTTGCAAAGTGAAAAAGAAACATGGGTTATTTTCTCATAAATACTAAGATAACAAGGCATCATGAATATCTGATTCTCTTTCACAACGTGGGCTCAAGAATAAACTAAGTAAATAAAATCCACAATCCACTCCTTATGTTAGGTAATCAATCAGCTTGTGTTCAGAGAATATCAGAATATTAGGAGATCTGAGTTCAAATCTTGTATTTGTCACTAATTCATGGACTTGGACAAGTCAACTTCTCTAGTTCTCAATTTTTTTTCATACTCTCAGTGGAAAAAAAAGTTGATCAAACAGGCTTTTTCAGACTTTTTAAAAACTGTTTTTCATTTTTTTAAATTTAATTTTTTATTACCACACACTAAAAGACATATATTTTGTATAACTTGCATGAATAAACATATGCCTATAATTACACAAAAGTTTCACAAGACGATCTTGACATTTAATCTATTTAGCAGCTCTGATATTTTCTGTTCTAATAGATTACAACCTTTTTTTTTAATGCAGGTTATGACTCTTTACACTGATTTTATGAGCTACACATGAGTCACAGCATATATCTAAAAAAAACATTTTGAAAAACATTAAGGTCACTTTATTCTACTAATAAATTCTCTGAAAAAACCACAGTCAATAATAAAATCAATTTACTTGAATTTCTATTTTTCCCTTTCCTATATCAAAGATGATAATGGATTGTGATAAAGAAATACAGGCAGTGAAAGGGAAAGTAAGAGCATTGAGCATCCATGAAAGCAAACTCAGCCAGTAAGGTATTTAACAATGACCGTAGAGAAAAAGACAGAAGACATTTGCAACTAATTGGAAAAGTTTTCACTGACTGTTTTTTTTTTTTTTAACTGCCTGTGAACTGCTCAAGTTTAAGAGCTCCTTAAGAGAACATTTGAGAAAATGAGGAGGCCATGAGGGTAGGAAGGAGAGGAAGAGGAATAAAAAGATTCTCAGCATCTCCAGGATAATGTGTGAATTCTTCAGCATGGCACACAAACCATTTATAATCTCATCACATGTTCCCTGATTTTCCCAACAACATTCACACTCTCAATGCACATACACCATCACCAGTAATATCAAGTCCTTGGAGTTTCCCAAACCTCCTTTCTCATGCTTTCAATTTTTTTCAGCTCTTTTCTCTTTCTAGAATAGCCTCCTCTCTTCTTGTGTCTTCTAGTCCTTGAGGTCTCAGCATATGCATCCTACCTGTGTCATTCCCCACCTGGTCTGCTCTCCTCTAACCCGGTGCCTACCCCAATCGCAGATGTTAACGCTGCATATTGCAACACACATCTATTCATTTTTCTGGCTAGACCATGACTTCCTTGAGAACAGAGGTCATATCCATTGTATTAACAGGTGAACTGTGCTCGCTACATAGCAGAAATTCCATAAATATTTGTTAACCGAATGAGTATTGAAACTCTTACATTCCACCTGTTTCGGCTGCTGAGAGTAACTGAAATTTCTAAAATTCAGATATGACTCTTGCCAGCCATGTGTAAACAGATTAAGTAGATAATCCTCTGTTCTCCCTAAAAAAAACTTTAGCTAAATTTTCACATAACAAGTAAAGTGTGTCTTTCCTGGTTAAAAAAAAAATAATAATGATTCAGCAGAATGGGAACATAAGTCCCTGGAAGCCAAACAAGAGAATAATGTCCTCTTAAAATGGCCCCTCCAAAAAAGTTTGGAATTCAAAGTGGAAAGAACTCAGAAAACCATAGTGGAGAGTTTAGGAAAATTAGCTTTTCAATTGTATCACCTTTATTAATGGAAAACAGAGATAAATATGTCTAATGGCAAGACTAATATGTATGAAAGAAAGCAAAGCACCTCTAAAACTCCTATTCGTCAACTTTGGTTATGAAACAAGTAGAATTTCATGCAAGCAGTAAGTCCTTGGTATAAAGAGCAAATAGTGTGGGATCAGGTAATTCATTTTTAAAATATGGTAAACAAAACTAGGGAGGGTCAATTAAATCTAACAAGGGAAAAGGATAATAGGAACAAAGATAATAAATGTTAGCCCCAGCGGGGGAAAAGTGAAATATCTGATCTTAGAAAATAAACAGAAATAAGCGCAGTGAAAGCCCAAAATAAGGGAGGGGATGAAATAGATCACGATTCTAGAGCGACCAAACAGACCCTTCTGGAACTGAAGTCATTTTAGATTTGGTGTCTTAACAAGAAACATAAGTAAACGACTAGGAAATAAAAAAATATGCTTTCATTAAATTGCTGATAAAAAGCAGGCAAGGAAATATAAAGAATTAGGGATATGGTTTGAATCTCCTTTTCTCTATAACATACAGGATATCTCAATTGGATAATGATTTTTCATTTCCTAAGGAACAGAATAAAGTAAATGTGTTTATTGTTCATTAGAAAAAATGAAGTGTTTCCAAAAAGTGTTTCCCAGTGATTCAAATTCTGGTCCTCAGTAAACTCTTTGGAAAACAAAAAACAACAGAAGCAACAACAAAACATATCTATGAGCACATGAAGAAATATAACCAGTAAAATTACATGAATTCTTGTGAATAATTCAAGATACTAATGTAACTACATTTTCATCATTGTTGAGATTTTGTCCTAAAGATTACTAATGTTTAGTGTGATTTTTAGAATTTGTCTTTTATTTATTTATATTATCAAAAGTTTCTATGATGACTATGCATTACTATTGTAATAAAGAAAAATTCCCTCTCTGCCCTTCTTCCTACCCGCCTTCAAAGAAATTCTGAACAGGATAACATCTAAAACTCTGGTTCATTTTATCTGTCATGATAGAAATATGAAAAATTTAACTCCATCAACTCAAATTATTATTAAGGTGATCTCTAAGATAGTAGACAATTCAGAAGAGCATCAAATTCAGACTCAGCACGAGAAACCTGGAGGACACAGTTCTAGTAGCAAGTGGCTTTAATAAGCCCTTTACTCTGGGCAGACATAAACTTTTATTGTTATTACCTGACACTAAGTAATTGAATATGGTTAAGAGATTTTAATTTTAATTGATTTAGTCATTAAATTCATTTTAGAACTGTGCTATTGTTAATTTCTTGACTGAAAGAACAGAAACTAACCAGTTCAGCTTTTATTTAAGTGGTTTTATTTTTAAGAACAGAGAGAACTCATGAAAACACTATCCAGTCTAGCCTCTTGGGAGCTGAAGATGGGAACTGGTAAGCTGTTGGGCTGGGGGTTGTGCTCCATAAATCCTGGAACCGCATGGCCTCTCTTCTTTGCTATTTGCTGAATATCTGCCCCCATTTTTATCTCCATAGACCAGATCCTTTCACTTATTCATAACTTCTGCTTTTCTATGATTTGGGCCTGCATGTAGCTTTTTCTAGGCCATAAATATGACTCCAGGCATGATGCTACATGTAACAGATAGGCTCCCCGCAGCTAACATATCTAACTCTCAGACAGCCAATTCCACACTGGTTCCAAGAGAAGCCGCCAATTGTCTCCGTTTGGGTGAGTTGTACATCTCTGTTCCAATCTGCCATAGTAGAAGAACTGGGATGCATTGTATCAACATGGACATCTAGGCTTGCCTCTTCTACGGAGGCTTTTTTGGGAGTCATTTCCAGAAAAAGGGACTTTGCACTAACAAGTACCCATATATATTTATTACGTTTGACTAAGCAATTTTAGGCATACCATTATATTTAGGAATAGCATGAAAATGTTACCGTATAGTTCTTCGCATCCTCTCCCAACTCTCTCTCAATCCCAGGCTATCCCTCACAGGTAATAACCCAACTTCTACAACATCTGCATTCCTCCCCATCCATAGTTTCATTTCTATATCAACCTGTTCTTCCTGGCGAAAACAAAGCAATTAATTCATACTAACGTGTTTATGACTGATGAAGTGACTTTAAAGCAAGTCATTCATCCTCTCAGTGACTTTCTATCTTTATCTTTAAAGTGGCAGAGCTTGGAATAATTGACTCCCAAGTTATTTTCTAGTACAACTTTCTAACTTCCAAAAACAAAAGTTATTCTAAATAATAATAACAGTTAACATCCATTTAGTCCTTATTATAATGCTAGACACTCTTCTAAGAGCTTTACATATAATACTTCTAAAAATCCTTACAACAATGATTCAGAAGAGCATCAAATTCAGACTTGGAAGACACAGTTCTAGTAGCAACAGTGGCTTTAATAAACCTTTCGAACATTATAACATTCTTCTAAGAGCTTTACATATAATACTTTTTTTAATCCTTACAACAACCCAGGTAAGAAAGTGTTAATTAATATCATATTGACTGTGATAAAATAATAATAATAATAATAATAATAGCAATAATAATAATAAATACTGAAAATATATACCTCAAAGAAAATTAAAGTTTATTTCTTGATCACATCATAGACCGATATGGGAATTTCTGGTCTATAGTGGCTTTCTTCCATTTGGTGATTCAGGCTTGTTTTCTTTTCTTTTCTTTTCTTTTCTTTTCTTTTCTTTTCTTTTCTTTTCTTTCCTTTTCTTTTTTCCCTTTTGGCTCTGTCATCTCATAGATCTCACTGTCATCTGCTTTTAGCTACAGAAGAAAAAAAAGAGAGAGTGTGGACAAGGTACCCACATATTAAAGAATCTGGCCCAGAAGTGACACACCTCACTTCCATTCATAATCTATTTGTGAGAAGCAATCTCAAGGCAACAGCTGGGGACAGGAGATTAGAAAATACTGTTTTAGATGAGACAGTGAGTTCTCAGAAAAAAAAATTAATATTTTTCATTATTCTTCATCTATACATTTTTCACACTAACATCTCTTTGATAAGAATGCATTGTTCAATCAAGGACAAATATTCAAAGCAAATTCATATTTAGTTGGCAGTATTCTTGCTATTTTAGTAGTACATAAAATTGTGTTTTTGACAACAAATGAAATCTTAGGTTAGACAAAATCTGGAAGAGAAAATAGAAGTTTTGGCTTTTCCTCAGTCTGCCATTCTTTTCACTAAATATTCTGGCACACTCTTTTTTGCTCACTTTAAGGACACATATTATAGTCCTATCCAGTTTGAGCATTTGGCTCAAAGTCCAGCATTTTGGGAGATATGAGGTATTCCCATCTAAAGCTCTTCTCAGTACTATGATATACAAACATATAGAGAAGTTATCTGCACCTCTCATCATATGATGATAAAATAGGAATGAGATAATCATAATAAAAAACTCCTATTATGAAAAAGAACACAGAGCAGTCACTAGTCCATTGCTGTAATAGATTCTGCTTTTAAGTTATCATAGATATAGTTTTAAAAATGCTTTGCCAACACATAGCATGGGTCTCCATCTCTCCAGGACCCAACGTGTTTCTTTGCCACCTGCTGCCCAAGTGTTTGGCCAAATGCACTTACTTTAGCTTTTTAATATAGCAGCATTCCTTCAAAGAGTCAATTTCTGTATTAATTAGGGTAATGGTAAGGGCAGTAAATAGTATCTCCGAGAATATGGAGCAGAAATCTAGTAGAGGTTTATTTCTCATCCATTTAACTACCTGCGGTAAGTGTTCCCAGTTGGTGGGCAGTTTTCCTCCATTAGGTAGTTCAAAGATGCAATCTCCTTCCATCTCGGGGTTTAGTCTTCCATTGAGTCTTCATCTTCAAATGAATCCAACTGATAGAATGAGAAAGATGATGGAGAACGTACACTTGCTTCTTAAATCTTAACCTGAAAATGCCACATCACTTCTGCTCACATTCTACAGGTAAACATTAGAAGAAAGGACATGTTAGGTGATAGAGGAATGGGGAAATACAGTCCTTGTCTAGGTAGCTGCTTCCAGTGACAGTTTTCTGAAGGAGAAGCACACATTTTGGCAGAAAGTTAGCTTTTTCTGATACAAGATGACGATTCAATCTTTTATGTTAGAAATTTAGTGGCGAGGGAGAAATTTAAGTAATATTAAGAAGTTCCTTATATGGTGTCTCAGATCATAACATATCACTAACCACCAACTCTGTCTTCTAAGTCTGTGCCTGTGTGTTATTTTGAAATATGAGGTATCTACGGCAATAATGGAATTAAAAACAAGAACAAATGATAAGGTTTTAAGTAGCCAGCAATGAAAATAACAACCACAGAGGAGAAGATGGCTTCTTTGTTTGTGGTTTCTTTGTGCCAGACACTGTGTTGAACTCATTTCAAGAATTATTTTATTTAAACCTTATTAACATTATATCAATTTTATAGACATAGAAGCTTAGGAAGCTTACGTAATGTGCTGAGATAAATAACACCTAGAAGCATCTCACTCCAGGACCTAGTTTCTAACCACATACCTATTATTTTTTCCACTTAAAATCCATAAAACCCTCAGATTTCTTTAAAAAATACTTGAAGAGTACTGAATTAGAAATTAATGATGATGTAATCATAAACAAATATAAATTAACTACCTGAAATTACATGTCAGCTCCTGGTTAAAAGGTTATCAAACGATTCAGAATACACTTGTAAAATATACATACATATATTTTATGTAATTAACATTTTAAAAATTAAAGAATCTTCTAGAGAACTTGCAGTTTGAAACATATTTCCCAATTCCATAAAGTGTGGATACCTAACTTTGTCAATAATACTCTCTGCTGCTACCTCATAGAAACTCTAACTGGCCAGGAAGGTATTTTTCCTCTTTGTTAATATCATTGGCCCTTGAGTGTTATTTTCTTTCTAATCTTGAGGGTCATTTAAAGAATCATAGTTCCACTGAAACACTGAAAGGTGAAGATCCTCAAAGTCCAGTTATAGGGAGGAAATGATGGGTTCTAGTTGTGAGTGACCTATTGTGACAAGAGAAAGAACACCAAATAGCCAGGGTTTAACCAGAAAAAAATGTGACAATTTTTGGATGGAAGACAGAAAGGAACTCCTGGTTCAGGGACAGCTGGCTTGCAGGGAATGGCCAAAGGCTCTCCTTTGCAGGAAATTTCTAAGAAAGATGTAAAATGAAATAAAGCAAGATCTTGTGAATATTGTTCTATTCAGTTGTCCTCTTAAGAAACTTCCTCCATTTTTTTTTTTTTTAACCATTTAGCAACGATTCCTTTCCCTAGGCTTCTGAACCTCAAGTCTTTGACTGTTGAGCTTCCTCCTAGTTAGACTACTCTGTAAATTAACATTACATTGAATATATGGAAGGACTAAAATTTTCCTCTAGACCAAGGAACAGAGGAGCAAGCTCTACAGAGAGGCTGTCTACCCCAAGACCAATCTGCACACCAGAGAGTCAGCCATCTCATGGGAAGAGCATGCATTCTCAGCTGATTCTGATGCTAAGAGTATGAGAGCAAAACATTTGGTTCCTAGAGGAAAAGAAGTTGTACCTTCCTCCTACAATAAACTCTAGAGTGTTCACGAAGGAGACTAAAAACCAAATAAACAAACACCAATGACAAGAAAACAATTTAAGGAATGCGCCCAGGGAGAGCTAGTTAGTTTTAAAACATTACCAAAGAGTCATGATATTTTAAACTTGCAAGGAACTTAAAAGTCCCATCTCCTTTAAACGTACACACTGGGAGCTGAGGCTAAATCTGGTACATAGATGGGAGGTGCTTTGGTTCATTATTTGAATTAGCTGTCCACATTTAAAATAAGAAACGTTCACATTTTTAAAATTTAGATTCCTGACCACTCTTGAAAAATCGGATCCAGAAACCCTGAGTGGCCAGCAATTTCCCACAGCTGCAGCTAGAACTGAGCAGAAACTGTGCCTTTTGGACATTGCATGTTTTCCCCAGTTTCCTAGAGTTGCTTCTTCAGTTTGGATCCATAACCCGCCTGGATTCTATTGGCAGATTTTAAGTTTGCAGCTCTTGCTAGACCAACCTGTTTGAGTTTTACAGTTAGCGAAGCAAGGCCCGCAGAAGACAAGTGACTCGCCTGTCCACAGAACTTTTTCTAATACAATGCATGTGTTCGCACTTTTTCCATATATTACTTTCGCCATCTCATGCTTTTTCCCAAAGAGATTTGAAAAGTAAGCATACTGTCTGAAGAAATTATGTTTAAAGCAGGAAGAGACAAAGATGATGTCAACCAGAGGATAATTTAGAGGCTCACTAACTGGAACCCAAGAGACTTCAATAGGAAGTTATTAATGGAAGGAAGTTGAAGGACAAGAGAGATTACGTGTGGAATAAGAACAAATGAGAGAAACATATGTGAAGAGCTAAGGTAAGGTGAAGAGAAAGAGCAAAGGAGGTAAACTGTACTAAAATACTATCTTATTCATAAAAATAATATTAACTGAAGGGAAAAAATGAGCAAGGAAGACACTGAATTGGTCTGCTCCTATGGAGATGTTAGCCTTGTTGCAAAGCAGCAATTGACAGAAAGGAGGCTCTCCAACAGAGACTCCAAAATCAAAAGCGATCAGAAAAATAATTGGAAATTATAAGACATTTCTTCTTTAGACTTATTTGTTGTGAGAAAAAAAAATGATGTGTGAAGGAAAGCAGAGAAGTCTCAGGGTTGCCTTATAAGTTATAGCCGGAGATGAAAACAATAATCTAAAAAAGTAATAGTCTGGAAAAAAACCTTTCTAAAATGCAAACCAGGAATTTTACCTAGAATTTGCCATTTTTTTCTAGAAAGATAAATGAACCAAGACTGTGTCACAGGACTCTTTCTTAGGGAGAGGGAAGACCTCAGGACTGGTGCTGCTGTAAGGCCACGAATCCATACCAAACACTAGCCTGTGACTTCATTGTAAAGATGAACAGAGAGTAGCAGAATGATAGCTGAGATCCTGACTGATGCTAAAACAAAAAGGAGGGAGTAATGTAAGAAGCTGATAAACCTTGAAAGACACAATAGGATATGTGTGTAATTAGTGTGTGAAAGTCAGGAGGCCTGGGGTGCGGGCCTTGACTCTGTCACTAATGGGCTGGGCTACCTTGGACTGAACATTTTAATTCTCTAAGGCTCAGCTTCCTCATCTGTGGAGTGAAAGTTTTGGGCTGATCCTCAAAGTGTTATCTGCAGATCAGCAGCCTCAGTATCATGAGAGAACTTGTTAGGAATGCAAATTCTTAGGCTCCATCTCAAACCTACAGTCAGAAATGGGGTGAGAACTTATTTATAATCTGCATTGTAATGAACAAGATCCTGGGTGAGAAAGGCACTGAGCAAGCCACGGTCCAGGTGATCTCTACATTCCTTATATCAGTAAACACTCGATTTTCATGCAAAAGAAGGTAGAGTGCTGGGACTCTAGTAGCTGACGTAATAAAAGATGTTTAAAAAGATAATCGATAGGACCAGACATCATGATTTGCTTTGAAAAATGCAAGTGTTTGGTAAACCATTTGGTTTTATGAGACAGAAGAACACCATTCCCAGGCAAGGAGCATTCTATCGATGAAATGAAGTGAGTTGAAGCAAAATGAAAGACCACAGTGGCAAGACAAGGACAGCACATATGCCCTGACGGTGGTAATCTCCCTATTAGGATCATTCAGTGTGCAGAGAGCAAAGACAAGAAGGATCCCTCTCTTTCAGTGATCAAGTTCTACAGGTTTTTTTTTTAAATGCACTTATAGCTCAGTTAATGAACTGCTTTATAATTAGCAGCTTTACATTAATGACACTTATATTTATAAAAATAAAATCTTCAAGGCTCATTGGAAATTTTAGTGGTGCCATAGGACTCAATGGTTGACATATAATACTGAAAAACAAAGCAAAGAAAAAAGAAAAATGAAAGAAAGAAAGAAGAAAAAAAGAAAGAAAGAAAGAAAGAAAGAAAGAAAGAAAGAAAGAAAGAAAGAAAGAAAGAAGGAAGGAAGGAAGGAAGGAAGGAAGGAAGGAAGGAAGGAAGGAAGGAAGGAAGGAAGGAAGGAAGAAGGAAGGAAGGAAGGAAGGAAGGAAGGAAGGAAGGAAGGAAGGAAGGAAGGAAGGAAGGAAGAAAGAAAGAAAGAAGGAAGGAAGGAAGGAAGGAAGGAAGGAAGGAAGGAAGGAAGGAAGGAAGGAAGGAAGGAAGGAAGAAAGAAAGAAAGAAAGAAAGAAAGAAAGAAAGAAAGAAAGAAAGAAAGAAAGAAGGAAAGAAAGAAAGAAAACACACACGCTAAAAAGCAAAATAAACAAGAAAAACCAACTTCATAATCAACTTCTGTCTTTCCAGGCATAGTTGAAGATAAATAAGACTGCAAAACTGAGAGCTCAGTTTGCTTTCCACAGCATCCCTCTTCTGGTCTTCCTTATTCACTTTCAGGGACCAACTCCTTCATTCATTCATTCATTCATTCCTCCTCCTCCTCCTCCTCCTCCTCCTCCTTCTCCTCCTTCTTCTCTCTCTCTCTCCCCCTTCCTTCCTTCCTTTTCTTTCTTTTCTTGCTTTCTCTTTCTTTCTTTCTTTCTTTCTTTCTTTCTTTCTTTCTTTCTTTCTTTCTTTCTTTCTTTCTTTCTTTCTTTTGTCATTCATTGATGTTTATTTCATTGACCCTTAACACTTTAGTATAAATAAACTTCATGTTATGCTATGTCAACCAGATATTTTAATTTTGTTTTTTCATAATGGATTCTTGAACGAAAGTTCCTGTCATCAGTGAAAGGTGCTAAAGGTATCATCTAATAGGTAGGAACATTTTTGAGTTGAACAGAAAAGCATCCAAGGTCAGTAAAGAGAGCTCTGGAACAACTTAGTGATCTTTGTAGTGCAAACGAGAGCCGTGGTAAGGAGGGAAGCAGAGTAGCAGGAGAGGTGGAGTAGCTGGAGAGGTGGAACAGCAGAGAAGGTGGAGCAGCAGGGGAAGCTGATTGGGGAGTAGTCCAGGAACCTGTGGTAAAATGAATAGAAACTGTACAGGCCTCTTTGCTAAAGAACTTTCACCCACTGGTGGACAATCTACAGGACAGCTAGGCAAAACAGTCTGTATGAGTTGTTGCAAAATCTGTATGGAGTCTTTTCCAGGACTGAAGACTTCCTATTCCACAGGTCATATCTTTCCTATCCTTCCTACTTCTCTGTCCCATCTTTTCATGCATGAGTACAGATCAGCTCCTGTCCCCTCTTCCTAATCATAAGTCATCTTCTGTCCCAGGAGTCAGGGCTTCTGTGTTGGTTGTGTAAGTATATCCTTACACAAAAAGGACCCCCAAAGTGACACCATGCAGAGGTGACAAATGGAGGCTGAAACCTAGCCCACGCTTTCCTCACCAAACCCTGTGTTGTGAGGAGTGCCTTTTTCTAACTCACACAAAGGTACCCTATGAGCGAGCCCAATCATGCCCGTCACCCCTGCATTGTATTTTTTGGCACATTTGACTACATAGTAGTATTTTAAAAGAAACGTGTCTTAACACACTCTCTAGATTAACCCTTGCTTCTCATTACCTCTGTAGAACATACTGACAAGTGCCATGGCACACTCACGCTGGCAGCTGGTAGACGTTCTCTGGTATGCTCTAGTATGCTCTGGGTACGTCTACTCCCTCCAGTTATGTTCTATGGATGTTAAGTAATCCGATTTGTTCCCAGACTGGTTTATACTGGTTGTGCTTGTTTTAATTATCCAAATTAATTAAATATTGAATAAACTGATGATATAGCATAAAAAAAGAGAGGGTTATAGTTTCTGTGAAAACTAAGTTTAACACGTTGCAAAGACTGGAAAGGGTAAGTACTAGAAATAGCTGTTAACTTAGTTGTGGAGAGGCAGCTATAAAACCTTGGCAAAAGAAGAGTGCAAAATCTAAGATGCTGCACCCAATTTCTTATATGTGATTTGAAATTCTCGGTTTGCTTTAAAAGAACTCAAGCTAGAAATCCTAGACCATGAATTATGTGTGTAATTTACGGGGGTGAGGGGGAATGTGCCACTGTAAGCAGCAGATACGTATTTTTTAAAAAATAATAAAAAAGTATCTTTTTGGAAAAAGTTTTGGCCATATATCAAAAAGCATATGTTTATATATTTTAAGATAAAACACATGTTTAAGAAATATTTTTAATCACTTTTTATCAGTATTTAATAGATTTTTCCAATTAACCAACTCTCAACCCATACCCAGTGAAGATGTTGTCACATTAGACGGTTTCTATAGAATTTATGCCTAATGAGATTTGTGTATAGTAGCTCCTCACCCATAGTGATGTCTCTTCATGCAACTTTAAGTATCCTATAATATACCTGCTTTTGATAACACTGATTTTTGTTCTTTAATCTCTTTGTTTTTAAAATGCCTATAGGATTTTTGACAACAAAGCAATAATGTATCACATGAGAAAAGAGTCATTCTCAATAACAGCCATACATACTATCATATTTATACTAATTCAAAATATTTTAAAATGTTTTTTTGAATCCAATTTAACTTTATGAAATATACTTTATTACGGATTAGAACAGGACACACATTCTATATGGCAACCACTGATCAGAATTTGTCTATTCTGCTGGGAATTCTGTAGAAATTACCTTGTAAGTTCAAACTGACTAGAAGACAGATGGGCATAACAAACTCAGAACTTTTCTTAGGAAGGATGATTCAATGTGAGGTTAATTATTCATGAAGGGAGGAAGGAAGAAGACTGGGAAAGATGTTTTGTTTCATCATTTCCCATTCATTTGGAATCAAAGAATCATGTAGTTTAAAACTGGGGAGGAACTTACAGGCCAGTAGGTTATGCCTCTCATGCAAAAATTTCTCCTTCAGATCAAGCAGTGCCCCACGCTGCTTTATTACCACCAAAACTGAGATGTCCCCATGCTGGGAAGGTGTATGCTTCATTACTGAAAAGCTCCTTTGATTATCTCCATTTTAGGATATTCATTCTGAAATTTACAATTTGAACATTTCTGTCCTTGTGTATTTTGAAGGAACTGGGTATCCTGGAGAAAACAAAATGTATGTGTGTGTATATATATTTTATTTTCTTTTTTAGGTGAGACAAACCTTGGTTGACCTCACAGATTGCAAGGACCTTGTCAGCTTACAATTCCTTATTTTTTTATTTTTTATGCCTACAGCACCTGGACTTCCCAGGTGGTCTCCCATCAAAATAATAACCAGGCTCAACTCTGCTTTGCTTCCAAGATCAGATGGGATCGCGCTTGTTCAGGGTGGCATGGCTGTAGATAGTATGTGTGTTTTCAAGATGGATTGTGGGTAAGTGATAACCTTCTCACTATAAAAAAACAAAAAAGCAAAAACAAAACAAAACAAAAACAGCCTATTAACTTAGCAGTTAAATAATGTAGAGGCTTGCTTTAAAAACTGTGCGCTCCCTCATTCTGGAAGAAAGCAGTGATGACCTACTTGGAAGTCTTTAGGACAGGGTTTTTGTACTGGATAAAAGGTTAAAATAGGAGGCTTCTAAAGATCCTTCTGCAATTCTAAGTCTTTAACGTATCTGACATTTTCCCTGACTTTCTACTCTATTATATACTTGTTTTCTTTGAATATCTTTCATGTGCTATAGCTTCCAGAACTTTTCGCTATTTTACATGACCTGCTATGAAAATGCATTGATGTAATAAATAATAATTATAATTTTATAATTATTAATTAATAATTATTAATTATAATTTTAAATAACCTTAAAATTTTGTATCTAAAATTAAAATTTATAATCAGTAAACATGATGCTGAAACAGAGTCATCAAGAAATGGCTTCCATTTGGTGATGCAGATATTGCTAGTAAAAACCAATATGAAAGGCATTGTTGCTGAAGAGCCTTGGAAAATGCTCATTTAAACTAAAGTGGCCAAAATTTATTCTAATCAATTACTTTGTAGCCTAATAAAGAAATACAAGTCAAGAATCCCCTATTTATAATTCCAGACAAATATTTAAAACACAATTTTTTTTCCCATAACTAATTTGGTGGCAGACTCCAATGTCAACTGCTGGAGGCAATTTATTATCTGTACTTATCTTATTTATTCTGAATATTCACACATTTGATTGCTGAATTATTTTAATCTTAGATTTGGAAATATATTATATACCTTTTCTAAAATGCCTTAATTCAGAAACACCTCTGGACAAATAGTTTTGGCTTAGGGACTATGAACCTGTCATATGTGACAGGAGATTGGTGGTGGGCTTGTATGTATTAGCAAGAAAAAGGAACAGTGATTCCATTTGCAATAGTGTGGTCCTCCAGACAATTCAAAGGATTCAGCAAAACAAATAAACACAATTAGATCCTGAATAAAACATACTTGCAATGCCCTCTTGGGCTTATAAGTTGTTATGGCAATCTTGACACATATACACATATGACACACTAAATACAAAATAGAGATAGATCAAAAACATTCCAAACCAAGGAAAAAATGGAAAAAAGGAAAATATTTAAAATGTTAACATTCCAAATATTTTAAGATAATGTATTAGTCATAATAGGTTAGTTTGCGCTATGATGATAAATTAACTTCACTCTCACTGATATAACACAAACAAAATTTACTTCTCGCTCTTGCTCCACATCGGTGCAGGCTGGTAGGAGACTGCTCTTTACAGTCATTGAAGGACTTGACTGAGGAAGGCTTTACCATCTGGCATGTTTTAAGTTGTTGCAACAAGATAAAAGAACACGTGGGGAACTCAAACCCACTTTTTCCAGCTGTGTCCCTGAAGTAACAGTCACTTTCATTCCTATTATTCAGGATTACTCATGTCACTGCCCCTAAATGTAGGGCAGCACATGGAATATTTGCCAGTTGACTATCTCTGCCATAAAAAGAGAACAAAGAAATATAGAAGCAAGACAAATAGAAATTTAAAATGACATTGTATAAGCAAGTTCAGATAAATCTCTAATCACAATATATGACTAGAATATACTCTTAAATAAAAAGCAGGTAATGTCAGAAAAGATTTTTTAAAACTAGTTGTATGATATTCAGAAGAGGTCCACCAAAAATGTTAAAATGAATAAAGCTTGAAAATAAAAGGACATAAAAGAATATAACAGGCAAATATTAACCAAAATAAAGCTGATATGGCTATACCGTTATTAGAAATAATAGATGTTAAAACTAAAATAATTATAAGTATAAATGGTGACATTCATAATAGTTTTTAAAGCACCCAATTGACTAAGACATAAAAATTCTAAACTTATTGTACCTAATAAAATAGTATCAAATTATATAAAGTAGAAATTGATAAGGTGAAGAGAGAATATGTCCCGAAAGCTTAAAGTATTTACTATTTGGCCTTTTACAGAAAAAGTTTGTAGAATTCCACATGGTCATAAGGCATCTCGGTAGACTTCAAAATACCAGTATCAAATGACAACAAATTTTGAACCACAGTGCAATTATGTAAGATGTCAATACAAAACAAACTAAGTAAAAAGAAAATTTTGTACTCTTGAAAATTTTAAAGAAAACTATACCTTTAAATAATTGCATGGGTAAAAGGAGAAATATTAATGAAAATTTTAGAATACTATGTAATAAATAATAATGAGTCTATTATATTACAACTTGACAGATGGCCAAGGATGGACAATTTGAAAATCACTAAGGGAACTAATTGCAATGCATTAAAATAGATAAAACTATGCTTAAATCCACGAATTAAGATATTTGGGGAAAGACCTAGTAGCTCACCATGGGGAGTTGACAGGAAATCATTTATTATGTTGAGAACCAGTAAAGAAAGAGGGAAAAAATCAAGTAATCAAGTATTTATTCTGCCCTTCTTACCTAGACTGTACCAGTGAGCAGTCAATAATCCATCAAGTGGAAACACTGGCACAGGTGGACAAGTTGAAACTTGCAAAGAAACCCAAGAAGCCAATTAGATCCAGATGCCTAAAGGGAGGAAGCTGTTGCCTCAGTGGGTTGGCTGACCATGAAATTTAAGGAGAGCAGACATGCTTGGATCCAAAACAGACTTCTGGATCGGATCTATCCATTACCATATCTGACTGCAACAAACTACTGAAAGCAGTGGTCACTACTTCACGTCCTCCTTTCAGATTTTATGCAGGTACTTCTGTCAACTCTAACTCAGGTATAAAGGAAAAGGAAATATGGAAATTAGCAGTCTGCTGTTTACCAATTTGGCAGCTCTTTTAACCACTTCCAAATAAAGATAATATGAAAAATCATGCTTTCACTAAACAAGGTGCAACTACCCCTCATACAGCTGAAAAGGCAACTGATCTTCTCCCTCAAAGGATACACAAATAAGATTTTACCTCTAGATGATGTCCATTTGCCTTGAAACTGGATCTCACTCCTCCTTCGATATCATGTAACTTAAATACTAATATATAAAGGTAACACTCCTAAGTGGGGAGTAGCCATAGTTGTTCACTTTCAGGTGGTACCAGCATAATCCTCCCCAAACCATCTGTAATCAGACCTGAACTCATTCTTCTTTAGTATAGTAGATGCAGATAACTTCCCATGAGATCACATAGGTGTGGTTTGAGAAAGAGGATTCAATAGGAATAAGAACCATAGAAATCTGAGCTAATTGCTCATGTAACTTACTTGTTCCTTAAGGACCTGCTTAAACTCAGTCATGTATATATTACTTCCACTCATGCTGGAGTGAGTTGTGCATAACCAACATAATGGCTTAGTGGGTCAAACAACACCTAGCTCAAAATGGGCATTTTAAGTTCCATGATGACTCCGTCATCCAAAGTCAAGTAGTCAGTTTCTTCTAGGGTCCAGTAGCAAACCAGAAGCTATTTCATGAAAGGAGAATGTTTATGTTTAGAAGATGGCATAGCTTGGCTCCAAAATTCTAAAGGTCAGCACTGTAAGTCACCTACAGGATCCTGCCAAGGGCCCCATACAACTTCCCTATCTGCCACAGACATTTCAAATATCAGTGGTTCTTCTGGATCAAAGAGCTCAAGGAGCAGAGAGGAGCTGGCACACAGCTTGGATCTGATGCAGACCCTGCTGTTACACTGGGTCCCAGTGAAAACTAGAAGCTTATTAGATGTGCTTCTTTCTTTGGAGGAGGAAAGGCTTAACGCAACAACTTGTTCTTCGCCTTAGAAAGGATGTCTTGACCATGACCCAGATCAGAGGAAGCAATCACTACGGCAGAAGGCCCCTAAATTTTTATGAAATTTATTTCTCAGCCTCTGGATATTTGCTGCTGTAATGGACTAAAATGAGTGATATTTTTGTGGAATGAAGAGGCAATTAAGTTCTTTTTGGACTATATTAGACTATACCAGATTATACTAGAGGGCTGTAGAGTTAATAAAGCCTTGAGAGAGGACAGTGAAACGTATTGTTAGTCCTACCAGTCGAAAGCAAACTGCCTTTTGTACTTTTTACTATGAGAGATAAGAGAAAAGGTATTAACCAGACCAAGAGCTACATACTAGGTACCAAGGACTGTATTGGTTTACTCCAATAAAGAAACCTCATTTGGAATAACAGATGCAACCGAAATCATGATCTGATTAAGTTCACCATAATCTATTAACATTCTCCAAGATATATCCCTTTGTCACAAGCCAAACAGGTGAAATAAAAGAGAATGTAGTAGAAATTATTGTTTCTCCATCCTTGAGGGCCCTTGTGGCAGCACTATTCCTTGTAATCCCTCCAAGAATGCTAAATTGCCTTTGGTTTATTATTTTGGCAAGTAAACACTTGCCATTCTAATGATAGCATTAATGGCTTACAGAGAATGGCTACTACAGAAGTTCTAGGAACTCCTTTCTGGCTTTTTTTCTATTGCAAAGCTCTCAATCCATAATTTGGGGGATCAATAAAGGGATTCTGCCATATGCTGAGTATGTAAATTCCAACTCTGTATTTCAGAACTAGAAAAATAATCATGGGGTGTGTTTGGGTATCCGCCAGGCCCACTATGAGTTGGGCTTAAGCCCAAACTCCACTTATTTTCTGATGTCTTAGGCCCTATTTTGTTTGGCACACCAAAGTGATATTTGAGTTTCTAGGAACCAGTGTTAATTCAGAGTTAGTGTGTAATAATCTCCCTCCCCCAATTTTGGTTATTTTCCTGTCTCTAGTGCACATATGCACTGGGAAGTGCCTAAAGGTGCCTTTGGGGAAGAGTAAGTAGAAGATATACAGCATACAATTTGGCAATGTAGCAAGATTCTTCCTCAAGGAGATCTGTTTCTCCTTAATGTAAGAGCTCTATATCTACTTGATCTGGACTGAATCAAGACTGGAAATCAGTTGAGGACCCAGGACCATCTGCTCTGAAATTCAAATAAGAATTCTTTACTCCAGACATAGAGCTTTTTTATGCATCAAAATCAAGTAAGACATTAGTAGGGTGTACATGTATTTCAGTCCTTGGTGGATTACAATAAATCAGACAACACCATTGAAAGATCAAACCATTCCGATGGCCATTTTAGCTCTGTCCACTGTGACCACCACATTTCCTTTCTCTCTGGTAGTTAAGATAGTTAAGTGATGTCACTTGCAACCATCACTTCAGTATCCCACCATCCCCAATAAATCCATGAAGCCCCGTTTAAAGATAGCATTAATGGCTTACAGAGAACAGCTACTACAGAACTTGACAAGGATGTTGTTTCTTCAACAATGCTTTTCTTAAAGGCTTCTGAACCCCCCAGGTCATAGTTAGGGGACAGCTGAGCAGTACTAACAGGATAAATCCATGCCAGCATTCCAACTCCTTATCTTTTGGATACCTTCCATTTATTTAGTGTGAGATGGATTTATGAAAGAGGTGGTTTTCAGGTACTACATGACAGAAAAAAAACTTTCATAGTTTGTGTATGTGAATGGAGTTTTAAGTAATATGGGATATGACTTAAGGATAGAAATGGGAATAATGAAGAGATTTGAGCAGAGATGTAAGATCCAGTAGTGATCATAGATGAAGTACAGAACTTCAGTGGTAGAAAAACAGAAGTGTCAATACTCCAAACTTACATTGTTGTTACTTCTGGAAAGATGACTGAAAAGATAGAGGAGAATTTGTAAATAAAACAGAAAAATTTGGGATAGGCAATATATATGGCATAAAAGAGAGCAGCTTGTCAAAAATTATTTTGAGGTTCATTAGGTTGGCGGTTGATAATACGGTGGCATTAGTAGAAAGATGGGGAAGTTATAGGGAGAAGGCATATGGAGTACAGTAGTTTGAAGGTTATATGGGAGAAGTGACAGAATACTAAAAAAATTCTAAAAATATAACTGTCAGAGGGGGCTTATCAAAAGCCAGTTATTGTATCATTGTAATTTGACAATGTGGCCAGGTTGAACTACATCTCTAGAGTTCTCTTGTGTTTCCAGTTAGGGTGGACCACAAGAGAGAGTGTTGTGTGATCTGGAGTCTGGAAATGAAGCAGCAAACATTTTGTAGCTCACACACATGGTCATTTATCTGTTGCCTCATCAGCTCATTTGGGGTGTGGCACTGGCTGAGCCTGTGACTGAACCTCCTTTACCAAGATCCTAGCTCAGCTTCTGCCACACCTGGGTTAGGTGAGTAAATGTTTAGTTCTATGACAAAAGGCCCCAACTGGTGTAGGATACCCCAGCCATCAAGGTCAGAGGCAGTGAGAATTGACATGGGTTTTAATCCATCCTCATGGGCTCTAGCTCACGCTTTTGAGTTGTAGCTTATTCTTGATTTTACCTACTTTACATCCATCTGCTCTTCCCAACTGCCTGCCCTATATATATTTCCTTTACTATATCAGTCAGCATGAAATCAAAGAAGTATAATCCCTGTATACATGTATGTAATACACAGACATGCACACAGAGTGATTCTACTTCTCTGATTACACCCTAACTGATATAATGAAGAAAATATATAGTTTAGGGCAGTGATTATCAAAGTTTCAAATCCATGTCTTATTTGTTTTTTAAATTTAATTAATTTAATTTATTTTTTTCTTTATCTTTAATTAATTAATAATTAATTTATAATTATTATTTAAAGTCTACAGCTTCTTGTATTCTTAGGTGGTTAGTCACCTATCCGAGTTCTAACCAGGCCCAACCCTGTGTAGCTTCCAAGATCAGATGAGATCAGAAATGTTCAGGGTGGCCTGCCCTTAGACCCATGTCTTATTTAGATAAGCATAAACATTTTACCTCTTCTTTTCTGTATCACCAATTGACCAACCCCTCTTACAAAAGCATGCTCATTAGTTTAAGGAATTCTGGTTTGGCAGATATACAGATGGTGTTTCTTATTATAGCTTATATTGTTTAAAATTTTGTTTTCATTTTAAAAATTTAACATTATACTATGATAATGGCTAGAGGTTT
Organism: Cynopterus sphinx; assembly: GCA_030015415.1. Lineage (NCBI taxonomy): Eukaryota > Metazoa > Chordata > Mammalia > Chiroptera > Pteropodidae > Cynopterus > Cynopterus sphinx. The sequence continues at coordinate 151,736,603 of CM057380.1, read as the reverse complement.
GTAAATTTAACACATCTACTTCCACATATTCTTAACTCATCATTCTTTCCCACTCTTGGTCCCTCCACATCACTCTTTTGGAAGATAAAGATTAGACATTCAGATTCCTCTTTCAGTTTGTATGTAGACAGTCATAAGAAACCATAATTCACTTCCTAACACACCAGATAATCTAAAGAATTATAGTTAAAAAAAAAACCATTAGAGAGATGAGAGCACAGAGAAACCTAAGTAAACTAAATTTCAAAAAATGACAATTCTTTATGATAAAAAAGATCCACAGTGGTTCTTAACCTTAACTACAGTGTAAAGAAGTCCACCATAGACAACACTAAGGAGAAATCAGTCTAACTTTCAATAAATTTTAATGGCAGTGTGTGGGCTGATGTGACAGGTTGAATGAAATCCAGAGGAGTCACAGGCACAGAGCAAAACTGTACTGCTTTACAATTCTTTCCTACTGATATGCACTAACTACTAGGGTAGGACCACAAAAACAAGGCCAATGAATAGGAGCTAAGAGACACTCTGAGAGATAGACTGGATTTTCAAGCCAAGAAAGACTTGTAGAGGGGTAGAAGAGCTGAGAGAAACTGGCTCTCCAGGCCTTTAGATAACAAAGATTGGAGTTGGGAGCAGCAGAGAAGTCAATCACAAATGATATCAAGCTGCTTTATATACATCCCATACTGTCAAAAGTTAAAACAAGAAACAAGATCTCCATCCCAACACAAATTTGCAGCATTTATTTTCTTCTGAAATCAAACTATAGTTCCAACAGTGGTTTTTGGATTTTGATGTAAACCAAAGGAAATTTCCACTTTTTAAATCCACTTAACTGTGCAACTGAGGTGCTTCCACCTACCTACCCTTCAAGTGGAAGTAATTAATGTGCAATGTGATGGTGTGTTAAAGGAGAAATATCAAGAGAACTTAGAGAAGTCTAATAGAATTGTATAAATGCCTTCTTAGCAATGAATATGCTCATGGCAGTACCTATCCAGGTGAAAAGGTATTTTAAAAAACTGAAATATGCAAAATCTCATTATAGATCAATGTTAACAGGTAAACATTTGCAGTCAGTTTTGATGATAGTGAATAGTTACTTTGAATTGGGGTTTAACTAAGTGAAATGTTATCCTCCCTCAAAAAAGAGTTCTCTTCCTCTCATTATTAAACTTGTATTACAATTGTTATTACTATTGTACCTTACATTTTGTCAATTAAAAATTGTGGATATTTGTTTTTTCTCTTATTATATAAAGATCTATATAATGTCCTTAATTTTGCCTCTGTGCACAAAGCCTTAAATATTTATTATCTGCCCCTTCACAGAAAGAGATCCCCAAACCCTAGTCTAAACGCAATGTTTGCCACAGTTGCTACTGTTTACTTGGCTTTTGAACAACGTGAGTTCTCATTCAGCCTACTTCTTCAGTCACTTGAAAAAAGTAAGGAGGAGATAGGAAGGGAAGTTGAGAGTATTTCAGTCCTGAGGTTAAATAATTGTAGCTAATGTTAATTGAGCATGTTATTATGGGTAGCAAGCACTCAGGTAATTTGGATACATTGTACATATTATATAGTTGCTCTTTGATACTCACAAGAATTTTATGGGAGAGGTGCTATTCCTCACTCCCATTGTACAGAAGCTGAGAGTTGCCAACTATCATACTGATAAATGATACAGAGGTTTATACGATTTAACTTTAAACCCCGCAATGGGACACTAGAATCATCCATGAAGCGATCAAAGGCAGATAGATAAATGTTGGGGGTGGGGCAGCAGGTGGTCTAAAGGAGAGTGGGTGTGGACATGAACTCTCCTGGGGAGGACAGGTCTGCCAGGTGACAAAAAAGGCTTGCAAACAGCCCTTAGTCCCACCTTCCCAGCAACAGGACTCTTTGCCACCCCAACTCCTTTCATAAATTTTGGTTCAGAAGGTTCTGAGGAGCATGTAAAAAAGTCTGAAAGCCTGGAGAAGTCAGGGGCAGCAACTAGGAAAAATCCGTAGGTTGGGGAGAATCTAGGAAATCTGTCCTGGTCTATGTGTATATATATACACACGCTATGTTTATATGTACGTATTTGTGTGACAACACTATACACACATTAAACCCCTGTGTGTGTAGTAGCAGGGCTTAGAATTTAAACATAATTATAACGTTCTCCGCCTTCTGGACTGGACATTCAGGGCAAAGAGACTATAAAAAAAAAATAAATAAAAACGATAACCGGACCACCTGCACTCGAGGCTAGAACCCTCGGCTCCCCGGCTTAACTTCCCCTCAGTATTCTCCCCACCATGTCCTGCTCTCCTGGCAGGATCCCAGCCGGGGTCCTCCAATCCGGCGATGACAGTTGCAGCGCCGTGGTCCCGGGGAAGGAAGGATGCCCTCCCTGCGCACTCAGGAGCACGTCCTGGCAACTCTGCAGTCGAGTCACCTACGTCGCGCGGTAGCGACTGCTATTTCTTTAAATGGACAGCGGATTTCGAAACGAGGAGGAAGAGGAAGGGGGGGGGTTGCCAGGAAAAGGAACTCAACGGCCTTTGATCACTGCCCTTGCAGCCTTCCCTTCTCCGGGACGCGTGCTCCGCCGCGGAAGCGCCTGCAGCCCCCGCAGCCCCCCGCGCGCAGCGGCGCCTGCTCCTTTCGGGGCGCCCCCACCCCCCCACTTCGCCGGGGATTCCCCCCCGCCCCCAGCCCCGCGCGCGGCCGCTTTGTCTGCGGCGTCGCGCTCGGGCGCTCGCGCGGCCCGCGTCTCCCCGCGCTGCGGGCTGAAACCCGAGCTCCCACTTCCTGGTGGCGTCTCTTAAAGAGGCCGCGGTCGAGGAGCCGAACAAAGGCTATTGTGTCTATTTCCTTCTGGCCGGAATGCCCCTTGCTCCCGAAGTCGTGTCATTGCGTCTGCGCTTAGAGGGGGGGAAAGAAAAAAAAAAAAAAGCAAAACAAATAAATAATAAATAAAAAATCTCGTCGCCGTTCACGGTATCTAAGAGACGGAGCTGGGGAAGGGGAAAGGCGGGAGGCGTGGTGGAAGGTGCTCCTGGGCCTCGGGGTAGCGTTCCCGTGCACCCAGCCTTCCTGGAGCGCGGCAGCCCGGCCCTAGAAGCCGGTGCCCGGCCCTCGGCGGGGGGAGTGGGGGGGCGTGGACCCCGCTCGCCCGCGCCCCTCCCCCCCGCACGCCCCCCCTCCCCCCCGGACCGGCTTTCCTTCCCCCGACGCCGGGCTGTAACCCGAGCTTTTATTTCCTGGTGGCTCCTTTAAGAGGCAGAGCTCAGTGCTGGGAATTCACGTCAGTTTCTGCCCTGAAACTCTCAAGATCAATGAGCAGAGAGCGCTCTTCTCAGTTCTGCCTTTCAGTTTCTCTCTTCCAGGAAGGAAAACACTCGAGCGAGCGGGCGAGCGGAGCGGGCGGGCGAGGGAGCGCGCGCCGCGGGAGGGCGGGGGGCGGGCGCGCCGGCCGCGGGGGGGCGGAGAGAGCGCGAGGCCGGCCGGGCTGCGCCCCGGGTCGCCGCGCCGCGCCGCGCCCTGCAGACCCCGCCGCCGCCGCCGCCGCCGCCGCGCTCCGGCCGCGGCTCCCACGCCCCCGCCGCCCCGCGCGCCCCGCTCCGCCAGCCGCGCCGCCCCGCCCGCCCCGCGCGCTCGCAGACCTCCCCGCACCCCCCACCCCGGGGGACGGCTGCCGGGGGAGATGCTGCAAGAAACTTCTTAAATGACCGCGTCCGGCTGGCCGTGGAGCGTGTCTGGGTTGGGGAGAGGAAAGGAAAGTGGAAAAAAAAACCCCACACTGAGAACTTCCTGATCCCTCTCGCTGTGAGACATGTCTGAGACTCCTGCTCAGTGTAGCATTAAGGTAAAGATCTCCTCCTCCTCCGTCCCCGCGCTCGAGGTCCCCCCGCCGCCCCGGCCCAGGGCAGTGCCGCCGCGCTCTCCAGAACCGGGCGCCGCTGCCGCTGCCGCGGTCGCAGGGAGTTGTTCGGGGGGCGGGGGGCGCCGGGGGCGCCGCTGCGGCTCGCGACGGCGAAGGTCCCCTTTCGCGTAACCTTGCTGCTCCCCCCCCCCGCCCCGCCGACCCTCCGATCGGCTCCTAGCCCCCACCCCACCCCCCTTCCTTTTTGACAATGAAATGCCTGCCTGTCACAATTGGTCAGGAGGAGCCCGAGTGGGCTCTTGAACTATAAAACACCCCCATAATTAGTGCGCTTAAAAAAAAAAGCCTGCTCCCTACTCCTACTCCCAACATGGGACTGAAATGTAACTTTTGTTCCCGAGGGGTGGTCTGCCTAGGAAAAAAAAAAGTTCTCCAGCCCCCATTGGGGATGGAATAATTTTATTTTATTTTTTTTTTTAATTTTAAGTACTCCCTGGGTCTGATCAGTCAGGATTTCCCCCGCTCTCTTCTGATGGTAATTGCAAGCGCTTGTCGGAGAGACAGCCCTGGTGTCAGCTTTTCCTGGGCATTGCACAATGAATGTCTTTTTTTTCTTTCTTTCTTTCTTATTTTAACCGAGGTGAATAAAGTTGCTGAATGGTTATTTTACTCCGATGCATGTGAAAGTTGGACAATCCCCAAGTAGGAAACTCCTGTGATGCAGGGAGAGAGGGGATTATCTAAGTGACCAGGCAAAATGACCTTCCCTGTTTGACAGTGCAGAGAGCATATCTAAGAGTAGAAATCTCCCAGCTTACTGGCCATGTTGTGCAGTATCAGAAATGCAGGCGGGTGGATATTTGCAAACACGGTGCTTTGCTTCCAAGTAGTTTGTGTGTGTGTGTAGATGGATAGGTAGGCAGGCTGGTGGGGGTGCTGCTGTTTGTTGCTTCTCAAAAGTTGTGAAGTTTGCCTCGGTGAGGAAGCAGAATGATTTGTCCATCTCCCCCAGTTTTTCCTCATTGCTGCATTTCTCGTGCACTTTATTCATTTCACTGTTCTATCAGTATCCAGCTGCAAAAGGCTTCTGCTTCTCTGAAAGGCTGAAGCTGCTGAAGTTTGTTTGTTTTTGGTTTGGCCCATTTCGTATGTGTTCTTTGAGTGGACACTGTAGAAACAATGAACAAATAACCTGTTTCTTCATCCATGGGGAATCAGAGAAACCTTCCCTGTTTTAACACTGCTTTTCCATTAGGATCTGTTTAGAGGAAACAGTATTTTATCAGATTCGCTCGCTAGGTTTTCATACTTAGATATTAGTGTTTCTTATCAGGAAAGATTTTCGTGGGTTGGAAGTAGGGTTAGTGTGAACTGAAAAGGTGGGCTAAGTTTCTTTGTTTTTGCTTCACAGAAATGCCCAATGGAACTGTGGAGTTTCTGTGTTTGTATGTATCTGGGGGTAGCGGTGCTTCTGTGGCGGAAGGGGTGTGGGAATGAAGAACTTAGGTTACTTTGATACTTCATAACCGGTTACAATTTTGCAGTATAAATTAGACTCTTCGACAAGTTCATGAAAATCCTTTGGTATGGATAACGTGATTTATTCGCCATTTCATAACACAAACAGGTCACTAAATAATAGGATATCAAATCAATAAATTGTACTTAGTTTGACAATACATCCGACATCAGGAAAACATGGACGAAGTATGAGGCAGTAATTTTAGGGTGAAAACAACAAACCAATCCTTTCTGTGACTTTTCTTGATCTCCTCTTCTAAAGAGACTGCATATCCCCACTATTCTTCTGATGGGCTTATGTTTGTATGCCTCAGGCAGAAGTGCTACCAAGTAGGCTCCTTTTATTGTATTCAAGTGGAAAGAGTGCAGCCACCCCTTTACACACACACACACACACACACACACACCCTTCCCAAACCCAGACAAAACACTTTCTTAAATGTGACATAAAAATTGCAGCTGTATTACATTTCATTTTCCCCCTTATTTCTTATCCTCTCAGTTCTTTTTAGGTGCATCTTTTCGTGACTGTTTATTTCTACGTAATTAAAATAAACTTAATGTTCTTCACTAGTAGTAAAAGTATCGCTTTTATTTTAGATTTTCTTTATGGAACCCGTATACAGACCGTTTGTTTAGACTGTGTATCTGTTTAGGTGCACATGTGTGAAATGTATTTTTTTGCGGAGTTTGTTTTAATTCACGATGTTCTAATAATAAGCACTGGAGATCAAGGACTGGGATTATTCCAGGTCATCTGAAAATGTTCTGGTGATGTGTGCAGTGTTTCATTTAGTCCTTGGGATGTGGTACAGTGACTGCATAATAAAAAATGTTTGCTGGTAACCCACAAGCAAATACTGGGATTACTTCTGGAGTCCAGTAAACAATAAACTTTTCTCTGGAGCAGAGAATGGATGTCGGAAGCTTTGAAGGATGAACTTGCTAATTAATCTGATGTACTGGAGACGTGACATGGGAGGTTCTCTGTATGTGGAGAGATTTTCCTCACTCCTCTTTACTCCTGAGACCTTCCTCTCTTGCTCTCATTCCTTACAAGCAGCTGGTCAGCAGGCAGTAAGTTCCTCAGTGGCTGGGGGTGATGGAGCACAGAGGAGTCTGACCAGAGGCAACCACGGAGAGAAGGACTTTGCTTCTGAGCAGTGTCTGTCCTAATAGAAAAGAGTAGTGTATGGTGTAGTGGAATTTCCAAGGTGAAAGTTTCTGAGTCAGTTAATCAGTGACACCTTTGTACGTGTCACTTTTGTGGTGGGAGTCGCCACTGGATCCTTGATAGTAGTTTTTAAATTTCTTTTGTGCGTTATAAGCGTGTTCCCGTCACCTAGGTTATCAGACATGTGTTCTACATGTAGAAGACAGGCTGACTAGATCAAAGTGACCCAAACTGTCACTGAGCCCACTGTTTCTCTGCACTGGGCTGCTACTCACATAGTGGCACTCTCCTCGTGAGAGTTTAAATACTTACATTCCTGACCAATTTGGGTTGTTTAAATATAAGAACAGGGACAACTATATACAAAGTCCAGTGACATTTTTTTCCCAGAGGATTGAGTGGCTGCTGACTGTGCTGGTCACCAGAGGAAGGAAGAGGCTGTCTTTTCCATCATCAGCCTTCACCTTCAAGTCACCTGTTCAGTTTTAAGTTCAGCCAAGTTGCAGCGGAAAGTGGTTATGGCCCAGCAGACACAGCCCTCTGTAAGGCTTGGCACAGCACTTGGGTCGGGAGAGCTATCCAGAGAACAAAACCTAGTCATATAACTTCCTTGGTGCCCCTTTTCCTACCATTTGTACTAGCTGGTGTTTTTAGCAAAATAAAATCTCTTTATTTTGCTGCTAAGTGAGAGACCTGCTGGGTCTCCCCTATTGGACTCTGAGCTCCTTGGGTTTAGCAGTGATTAACTTTGTGTCCTTAGTACCTAGCTGTGCACCCAGCACAGAAATGTTTCTCAGTAATATTTGCGGATTCAAAGTGAGACATGGGATGAGGTTGGTGCCCTTTCTTCATTCTGTCCCTGTGTACTTCAAAGTGACTTAACACCTTCATACACTAGTTCGCACAAAGTAACTAGGGCTGCATTGCTGTCTCAGGGGCCCTGCAGCATTCCCTGGGTGTCTATCCAAAAATTGTCACCAGTAGAGTTTTCATATAATAGTGTTTTATTATTTTGATAAAGCTCTTCTTGTGTCTAACCAAACTCTTCATCCCCCCCATCCCTCCCCAAAGGAACTGAGTCAAAGATGAAGCAAAGGGGCTTGAGGAGTCACTTTAGAACATTCAGATGAGCAGGCTTCTAATTTTCTCCATCAATCAAATCAGGGAACTTTTTGACTTGTGGAGCTAAAATACCTTAGAGATCACCTGGCCGACCTGTTTTTATAGAGGAGGTCCAGAGAGCTGACTGGTTTGCTTCAGCGGATTGGTGACCAAGCCAGGTTTAGAGCAGGCTTCTGATTCTCAGGCCACTGCCCCACATTTGCTGGGTTCATGGGCAGCCCTATAAAAGGCTAAGGAAATTCGATACAATAGGCCACGCTCTCTCTGGCACTTCCTAGCCTGGTCCATTTTAATCACAAGCCAGCTGGTATGAGGGCATGGAGGCATGTGCCAAAGAAGATGGTGTGCGTGGGGGGGATATTGGGCCGAGACGGTATGTTGTTAGATGTGAGAAGAGGAAATAGTAGGAGTAGGGGATGAAGGAAGAAGAGCTTGATGGACTAGTATTTGTACCACTATTTGCAGCAATAATATTTTTTTAAATATGGCACAAAACCCATAACATTACATTTACCATCTTAACCACTTTTAATTGTACAGTTCAATATTAAGTATATTCACACTGTTGTCCAACAGATCTCTAGAACTTTTTCATCTTGCAACACTGAAACTCAGTACCCACTAAATACTAATTTCTCATTTCCCCTCCTCCCTGCCCTTGGTAACTACCTTTTTCTTTTCTGTTTTCATGGCTTTGACTACTTATGATACTTCATATAAGTGGAGTCATAATTAGTTTTATTTCACTTAGCATGATGTCCTTGAGATTCATCCCTGTTATAGTATACAGCAGGGTTTCCTGCCTTTTTTCACAGCTGCATAATATTCCATTTTATGTATGTGTCACATTTCTTTATCCATTTATCTGTTGATAGACATTTGGGTTACTTCTATCTCATGGCTATTGTGAATAAAGCTGTGGTGAATGTGGTTGGGAAAATATCTCTTTGAGATCCTGCTTTGGGTTCTTTGCATGTATACTCAAAGATTGGATGGGTGGGATGCAACAATACTTTTTTATAGTGTATGAGGACCTGGTACTTCTGCTTTGAGCTGAGAGCACCAGACCTGTTAATAGGGCCTTTTCTGAGGAATTCTTGAGTGGGCCATAGGCTCTTTTTTTCTAGCGGTAGAAAAACTTATGCCTTAATTTATGTACAGTAAGCTCCCTGATTCAAACAGCATCAGCTAAGAGAGAAGTAGCTTATACCCTTAGCATAGGCAAGTGAGGGGCAAAAAAAATACCCCAAATTTGGGCACCAGGGGAAGGCAGAACTAATCCAAATTCTGTACATCTGAGTTGAGCTGCATTTACTCACCCCGAGGAAGTTCAGGGGCAAGGGGGCAGGCGGTTGTTGGAACTAGCTTGAAGAGCAGTTGCATTTTATTACTGATTTTTAAAAGTTGCCCTTTGGCGTGGATTTCCCGGTGTCGAATGAAACCCCCTAGGATGTGGGGTATACAAATGACATATCTTTTTCTGTGAACGCTTTAGAAAAAGCACTGGAGTTTGTTTCCTGGCAGAGTCCCTCACTGCTGTATTTGTTGTTAGATGTGTGTAAGAAACCAATCTCTGTGTGTTTGTTGAATAGAATGAGTATGAGAGGACTTAGGGTTCCCACGCCAAAAGAGGCCCAGCTTAAAGGCTGTTTATTGCCAAACCTAGTATTTGGGGAGAGAAAGACCAGACTAAATAAGCGAGAAATTAGAATTATTGCCTATTACCAAACACACACAGTTTTATTGATTTATGAACATACAGGAACCAGACCAATAAAATGTTGCTTACTGGGGCATCTCAGGGTGAGCCTCAGTGAACAGGCAAAAACGTCTGAGGCCACATCATCTGTTGGTTAGAAACAGATGCTAGTATGTGTTTGAAACTGTTTCTTCAGTGTCGAATTATTACAGTGTCAAAATATATTATTTGCTCTGTCATTTGCTTGATAACTCTTTCCTCTTAGATTGTGGAAATAGACAGTTCAGCCTGGTCTTTGTCCGAATGATCTGGAATTCTCAAAGTATGGGCTGGCAATAGGGAGCTAACTAAGGAAGACAGGAACGGGTGTTTGTTAGGTGTGGACTCCTGCACGAGCATGACTGCTTAGTCCTATGGACCATGCTTATGGAAGACACTTGTGCGTTTTTGGAGCTTTATAAAATCCGTGTAATTAAAGGTGTTTGTGTGCTATTTCAGTGGTCATTGCTTCTACATTCCCTCCTCTTCCCCTCCTTCATCATCATTATCACTGTCATCATTATTGAATACTATTACTTGCTGGTCCTTGAGCTAAGTGTCTTGTTACATTATCTCATTTACTCTTCACAACTCTCTTAGGGATGCAGTTTTTCTCCCCATTTTACAAATGAGGAACCTGAAGTCCAGAGTGGTTGAGCAATATATTGGCCTCAGATCTCACAGGCCGTACATGACAAAGCTAAGGCCAGAATCTACATCGGAAAACTAGAATTCCAGGTACAGCCATCTTTATTAAGAAAATTAGGAAACTAAGAGTGATGTGGCAATGGTGGAGCTTTGCTTAAGCCAAGAGGAGAGGCAGGAATAGAGTGGGTGGAGATGTTTATTGAGGTCCTGACTTTCCATCTCTCCTTGGTCTTCTCTCAAGGTGGGTCATTCTAGCCATTGCTCTTTCTCATCACGGGGATAACCAGATGGTCATACCATACCACCCACCTTGGAAGAAATGTTCAGATCTTCCATTTTTATCCCAATCCCTGATGTTCTCTAGTAATACTTTGTCTTTCAATAGGTTTCATTTGGAGCCTTTCATGTTTTTCTCAGAAACCTTTTTTTTCTCTTTCTGCCTCTCTCTTTTCCCCAGGGCCTAATTCCTCCTTCATTAAGTGGGTGACAGGCTGAGGCTGTGTTCTCTTATCCTGCCCAAACATGGGGCTAGACACCTTATCTGTATTATTTATTGGTCAAATCTCTTCTCTTTCTGCAACTTTTTTTTTTCCCTTCAAAACTTTTAAAGCAATTCATACACAGTGTTTTTTTAAAAAACTATCTTTCCCATATATCTTAAAACTGTGATTTCTAGGAATCTACTTGAAATCTTTCAGGTGTTCTCTGATTGTTCTCTACCACCAAAGGAATAATTTTTTTTTACTTCTCTCCTGATAATTTACTTCTCTTCTTCTAATTTACTTGAAGACATATTTTTGGCTTTTCCTTGATAAATTTCTAGATTTGAATAGCTTTAATGAAGCACATTTCCAGAGCATATAGAGAAAAGGAAGCAGAGAGAGATGTGTTGTAGAGATGATAAGAATAGAATAAGAAAGCATAACTCAAAATTTTCATGGAATGGATGAGGAAACTGAGTCCCATGGCATTTAAATAACATGCCTGAGATCACATTGTTTATGTGGCTGAGCCAGAGTCAGAATCAGGTGTTCTGTCCTATGGCCGTGTCCCTTTAACAGTGTGGCAGAGGGAAACTGATAAAAAGCAGACAATTCAGAATACCTAGCTTCATCACAAGGACGCATGTGTAGAAAGTAAAAACCCCTTTTGTGTGGCACTACACAATGACCAATGATAATGATCGTAACTATGACTTCCAAGTTAAAGACAGACTTTAAATTATGAGATTTAGGAAGTAAGGAAATAACGTAATGCATTTGGGAAAGTTATGCAACAAAAATGGTTGGCATAAAAATAATGTTAAGTTTCACAAGGGTACACTTCAGTTATCTGGAGGAATGACCTAGGAAAAATATTTTACTCCCCAGTGAAGACAGGAAAGAGTTATCCAGTAAATCTGTATGCTCACCAGACCTTGTGTTCTCCTCGGGGGTATTTTCCCTTTGTATGTGGGAGTCAGACATACGGAAAACGATCTCATTTCCTGAATGACCTGAAAAGGACGCCTTGCTCTGCTGGCGTGAGTGCTGTCGGTTAATGTGCTCAATGATGTAAGTGTCACCACAGTGTAGTTCCAATCATGTCTACTTCAGATTTTGATTTGTATTTTATTTTGTCTGATGTTCTTCTTTGGTTCTTACCTGTAAAGACTATTTCCCTTAAGGGGATTGTAAAATGCTTAGAAAAGCGATCTAGTTATTGTCATGCTGTGGAGTTGCTTCTAGGGGGAGAACACGGACACCAGAGTAGACAGAACTGAGTGTGAATCCTGTTCTTGGACTTGAACTTGTTCATCTTCATCCTGAACCTGTTAACTCATCTCAAGTGTAATAAAAATACCTATGTCTTAGGGTTGTGGGACATGTAAATTGTGTACTGCATGCAGTGCCTTAAACTGTTTTTAAAGTTCTCTTGGTTAAGATCCTGCACATCATAAGGATCTGGGAAGGGCTAGAGATTTTCTAGTCCTTTGCCTACATTATACAGTTGAGAATACAGAGGCCGGAGATGTCAATCAATGATCTTGCTCAAGTTCACATGGCTGGTTCGTGGCCCGGCTCAAACTAAAATCTAGGCCTCCCAAGTTGGCTGACTCCCAGCAGTGCGCTTGTCACTATCCCATTGAGCTCCTCATAGGGCTGGGGTCATTCAGTCAGTGCTCAGAAAAGCTCTTATTCTCACTTTAATTGAATGCCAGCCTCAACAACAGGAGAGATGAGCCAACTGCAATTACAGGATAATAACAAATGCCTTTTGCATCTTACAGTAAAGTTTTGAGGGAATAGCTAGCACGGTTCTGAATAAACTTTCAGAGATGAAAGAAAAGGAAAAACCCTAAGCCTGGAAGTACTGTACAGTGGCTCTAACTAGCATTATTACTCAGCACTCAAGTATTCAAACCTATTCAGGGATCCGCTTGTTCGTACAGTTGCTTATTATTTTCGACTGGGGTAAGCCTTGAAAGAGAGCATCAATTCTTTAGTTTGCTTTTTGTTTAACAGGCAGTTCCATGTCTGTCTGACCACAGAACAGACACTATTTGCTCTGGGGTGGTGAATTTCCAGTTTCAAGAGCGGGGAATAGATAGCTCTTGGTGGAAGTTTGTACAGAAGAGTTGGAAAAAGCCAAATTTGTTACGTTGGGGCATGAGAGATCCTTTGTTTTTAGTAGATGTTAAAGGACTGAATTATCTGTTTTCAGCAGTGATGTTCTCTTTTTGAGGGATAGTGGAGAGAATGTTAGCTGCCTCTTCTGCTGACCCCATGAAGAAAGAGCTTGTCAGGTTTCAAGAGACACCGTTCTGCGCTCCTCTGGGAAAACACAAGTGAAAGTTTGCGATATTCTCCTCATCCGCCCTGTACCCTCTCCAGTGGGTTATGACAGGCCACGTAACTGTATCTTTCTGAAGACTTATCTGTAGAATGAAATCAGTAATCCTGCTTCACTCATATCTCCTATATGTGAGGAAGCAGAAACCAAAGGTGAGATGCTGACTCTAAAGCGTTTCCTGGAAGAAATGAGCTACAGATAGAAATCAGCCTTCTAATTAAAAAAATAAAAAAAAAATCCAACCCCGAAGAACAGCCTGTTTGTCTCTGAAGTTGCCCATTTCCTTAACACTGCCCCTCATTTCCTAGTGGAAGTGTGGGTCGAGGTGTGGCAATGTGGCACTGCTGAGAGATGAGAAAGAGAGAAGAAGGGCTCAGGTGGCCCCCTTGTTGCGGGTATGGTCAGGAATAGTGCTGGGGTCCCTAACAAAGACCCCAGGTTGAGAGACAACTAGAATTAGTACTTTTCCATCATGTTCCAGTGATGATACTCGGATAAACAGATCTGCTCTGGAGTGAGCAAGAGGAAATGTGATAGAGACTTTACAAAAAGGGGATTTGGAGTTGATGAAACTCTTTTCTGGACTGCCTTCAGGAGCTCAGACAAGGGAAGGAAATTTCTCTCCATTATTCATTGTTGCTTCTAGGCCATTGTCTTTCCCAGACTCTTCTTGTCCATTCAGTCAGAGTCCTGCTAGAGCAAACCACGTCGTTGTCTCCCAGCACAGCCAGGTGGCCCAGCCTGGGTATTTTTGTGTCTAGATTCGTGATCATAGACCAGGCACCTGAAGGAGCAGAAGTGAGTTCTCTTTTCTTTGGGCCTCAGTGTGTGCTCCTGCCCAACTTCCTGCCACAGAGTTGGCACACCTGATTTTGGGAAATGGAAATTTTTAAGGATTGGACCCCTAGTGTGTTTTGTAGCTGCTGTGTGTCCTCCTTTTGACTTGAGAGCTGGGAGATTTTAAAACTCCTTGTCATGAGTTCAGTTGATTGGTGCTATACAATGCTGATACCTGGGACTCTCCTGACTCGTGGCTTGATGGTAATAGGAGGTGATGGGTGGGGACAACAAGTCAGGAGTCACTTTCATTTTGATCTGATCTATATTCAAAGTGAGATAAGCTAGATGAAAGAGCTGTCATTTGGGGGATGAAGTCTGGGTAATATAGATTCCCCAGCCTGGGTAAGTGTCTTCTTCTCCTCAACATGGAGACCTGAGCAACTCGATTTGGCTGACTAGGTCTCACATCCCTCGGAAAGCTGCCAGCTTTTTACTTGACGTTGTGCTACTGAGTTCTCTTAGTCTGCTGACTTGAATACTTTAGGGTGAAAAGAGACACCCTACCAGTTGGAAAGGTAAAAGTCTTGACCTTCGGGGACTCAGACAAGCAAAGGCTCACTTTTGAATTTGGCACTCCGCTTTTTTTTTTTTTCATCTGTGAGGCTCTGTGCTTTTGGCAGGACTGTGAGTTAGGTGGTTGAGGGTGCACTGCTCTGCAAGCAGAAGTCAGCTGTAGGTCAGACGCAGCTTTTGAACACGATGGAATCCAGGGGGAATGTTGGCGAGCACAGGAAAGCTGGAGTGATGATCCTCTAATCGTTTTCAGCATGCTGTAAAGGTATCTAACTTTCACTTAGACGGACAGCAAGATGGGCAGAGGGACTTGCGTGTTTGGTTACATCTCAAGTAGGGCACTTACTAGTGTACTCGTCTTCCATGCTCCCACTCTTCCTGGCACCTTGGCTTTTCTAAGCTACCTACCCTAGAAAATGAACAAGGAGACATTGACATCAATGGCAGGATATTTATTTATCATTTTCTGGGTTCGAGGCAGTGTTCTGTGCTTAGAGATACATGGGATAAGGCCTCAGAGAGAAAAGAACCTTAAAAATGGAAGAAGGGGAAAGGCAGAGAGCTGTACAGACCTCAGTGAAAGGCCTTGTTATTTGAGCAGAGAAAGAAGAGGGGGACCCAGGGGCACAGTCACTGTTCTCGTCAGCTGGTTCTTCTGAGAATTGGTCTATCTTGAAAACTTTGGTAAAATGGCCAAATGGAACTCCTCTATGGTTGGGGTAAGGCCTGGGTGTGCTTTTATGGTTAGACATCGTGTTGAGCAGTCTGATTTAAGGGAAAGATGGTTCTGTGTACATTTCCATTTTCGCTGTGGTATTAAAAGGTTTACCATGGAGGGGGTGTGGGTTTACGAGAGAATAGTCCTCTTGCCTCTCGGTTCAATTATATCTAGGTTATAGGTGAAAATGAGTTCACAACACATCCTGTTTCTTATTTGGGGACATTGTAGGAAGACCTGCAGAACCTAGGGCAAATCCAGCTACTCTGCCTTGATGCACATTTCCCTGGACTGCCAGGCTAAATGCCGAAGGGATTATTAGAAAAAATTAACTTCACAGCTCTGGCCCCCAAGTTGGTGTTGGTGGTTCTTCCTGGGGTCTTTTGTTCTTAGGGTTTTTTTTTCTCTTAATCTGTCTAAGATTCCGAGTGGGGCGTGCAATGACAAGATTATGCACCTTTTGGGGGAAGTTCTGGCTGCACACTCCCCCAGGCCGGGTGAGGCAAGTGTTCGTCCAGCTGGCTGCATGTTGAGTGAGCCGTTGACCATGCTTAGCACCTCAGGGGTTTCTGATATATGATTTGCCGGAAAAGTGGTTTCTCTGCTGGTCCTAGTATCCTAAGGGCATAAATGTTAGGCTTTGGAGGAAAATTTACAGTTTCAGGTTCATTCTTTGTTTGCATTTGGGTGCACTAATGTCCTTGTAAGTGAAGTTCATTAAAAGATTGCTCCACACTCCAAAGCCTAGGAAGGAGCTTCTGTGGGTCAGGGAAAGGTTCCTAGGTAAAATTATTGAAGGCTCAAGTTTAAGAATCAACACTGGAGGTTAGAACTACCATGTTTTGCAGAGAACAGTGAGAAGGTAGCTGACACCATGCTTTTACGTGGTATTTTTAGTTTTAGTCAGGACTATATGATATGGCTTATGCTTTCTTAGGCATCATTCTAGCTTTTATTCCAGGGGTTTATTCTTGTTTCTCTGTTTGCATATATGGCCATATATGGCATGTTCACAGGATCATAAGTCACAGACATTATGGTGTAATCTGACTTCTACCTTACAGAATTAAAGATTGTATAAAACCCAGCTTTGTATCAATGATACCCTACATAGAGATGTAAAAGATACCTTGGAGGGTAGGCTTTCTGATGGGCTATAAACAGATTGTTAAATTGCAATGTGAGGGACCGTTAACAATCTTTTCCTGAGACCATCTCCTTGGTCTGGTCTGGGAAGGTAAAGTGTACACATTGCAGCTACAAAATAATTTGCCTGTGGCATTTATATGTTAGTAGAGTGTGTGTGTATATCTTCAGTGGCAAATGAACCGAAAGGATAATTTTAAATGTTTTTTATTTGCTCCGATGGTAGTAACCCTCTTCTACTTTGGGCTATATCCTGGTTTGTTTTTTAAGCTGACTTAAATGAAGAGGTGTTTGGTCAGCCACAGGGCATGAATCAATGAACCTTCAAAATGTTTCAGTATACTCGTGATACTAAGGATATATTAGATGCTTTAAGGATCTAGAACACATGGATAAATAGGTAATCACCTCCCCATAAGCAAACTAGCATTCCCAGGTTCAGCAAACCAGGGTTCCTATTATGTGTCTAATCTTACTCGAACTTCTTTTCACATTCAGGTGACATAGCTGAAAATTGGTCCATACCAGTTTCTGCCGCTATTGGATTTTGATGAGAACTCTTTCTTGTAACTAGGATGCCATGCTTCTACTGTGTTCACAGCTGCTGTGTTAGAAAACAGGTGTCTCTTATAATCTTCTGACTGAATCAGTTTGCTAGTCTGGCAGAGCCTTATTATTATTGTTTTTATTTATTTATTTTGTTCTATGTAGGGTCAGGTACTGCCAAGAGGTGTTGATGAGCAGGATTAATGTGACAAGATAGCAGTGCTTTTTTTTGGAGCTTTCTCTTAAAGTAATATAAGAGTCTTATACCATAAGGATAACGTTAAATAAAATACTTTAAGATACAAATCACAGGGGAGAAAGCCAAAAGAAGGAGAGTAAATGAATAGTTCTGCCAATTACCTCTCTGTCATTCTTCAGAGGCCAACTTAAAGCTGGTGGTGCCACCAAAGCCATCCAGGTCTAAGGGGAATGAATGATGACCTTCTGTGGTCCATGTGCACTGACATACTTATCCACCACTGCTTCTTTAGGCCAGTGGTCCCCAATCTTTTTTTTTTTTTTTTTTTTTTTACAACAGAAAAGAAAAGCTTTATCAGAAGGGAAAGTACACTTCCAGACATAGATAGAAGTGGGCCTGAGCAAGAGAAGCGTGACTCAAGAGGCCCAGTGGTCCCCAATCTTTTTGGCACCAGGGACCAGTGCTCCTATGGGAATCTAATGCCCGATGATCTGAGGTGTATCTGAAGCAGTGATGCTAGCGCTGAGGAGCGGCTGCAAATATAGATGAAGTTTTGCTTGCTTGTTTGCTCGCTTGTTTGCCATTTATCTCTTGCTGTGTGGTCTGGTTCCTAACAGGCTTCTAACCAGTACCAACCAGTCCATGGTCTGGGGACTGGGGACCCCTGCTTTAGCTCCTGGATGGTAAGCTTCTGGAGGGCAGATATACTGTCTCCTTGGGCCCTCAAGGTATACTCTGCAGTGCTCCATACCCCATAGCTTTCACACTGCTCTTTCCTCTCCATCCTGACTAGCGCTGTCTTCCTTCTGGACCCAGACTCTTCATTGTCTCTCATCTGATCTTCCTACCTCCACTCATGCACCTTCCAGTCCCACCCAGAATGATTCTTTGCAAATAAAAACTTGTCACACCGGTTTTTTTCCTGAAATTCAGGGTGAAACCCAGCTCTTTATCATGGTATACAAGGCCCTGTACCAGTCTGCTTTTCTAGAATCATCTCCATGTTATGTTCCAACCAATAACCTGCTCTTCTCACAAACCAAATAGTGAACTTTTATGCCTGGAATCTTCCCTTGATCCCTTTTGTGCCCGGTATCCAATTTGCCACCTGAAGCCCATTTCATTAGCCTTCCTTGTTGCTGATAGGCCCAGCCTCCTACAACTCAGTGAACATACCTTGTAATTGGCAGAGATCCTATAGTAGTTTAATTGTTTATCATCCTTTGACTAGAGTAAAAACCGAGAGCTGGAGTCTGATGGATTCATTTTTATATTTCCAGTGTTCAGCACAGTGCCTGGCACAGAGAAGATCCAATCTATGTTAATTGAACAGAATTTTTAAAATCATCAAGCATTTATTAAGTTTCTATTATGGGCTCAGTGGCTGCTCCACTCTATGATACATGGCAGGAGTGTAAGACAAAGGCCTCACAAAGTGGAAATCCTAATCAAATATCCCTTAAAGGTAGATGAAGGAAGAAAGGTAGAAAACTCACTTTTGTCACAGTGTCAGGATTGCATGTCAGGACTAAATGCACTGCTACTCCCAAAGCCTGATGTGCTCCCATGAGACTTAAGCACTGAGTAAACATGTACACACAGCACCCATTCATTCCCTCTTGATTGCCCACCCTCCAGAGAGGAACCTAGATAGCTGCAGAAAAGGCTGAGAACCTTTAGGCTCAATGTATAAGAAGAAGCATAGACAGCCCAAAATGAATGAACTTCCATCACTTATTCATGCTCTTTTCTTGGCTTGGCTCAAGATGCCTCCTGGGTGAAGGAGAGAGAGCTTATGGATGTTTGTTGCAGCTATGTACGGTCTTAGCATTGTTAGCTGTGATACCCTGAGAACCAGGGCCTCATCACCACTGTGTGGGGCTACCAGTTGTTCCCCAACGTCATTCCTCTGCTAGCTGACTGGTAGAGATAACCTACAGGAACTGCTTTCTGAGCCCTCTGTGACGTCTGCGATGGCCTTTCCAAGTCTACGATTGCCTTTCACGTGAGTCAACTCTTTTCAGCCTTCTCCTCCAAATCCCATGCTCTCATCTACGCTTATCTGAGGTGATGATCTCTTTGGACCTCTTATTGCACTCCCAGTGCCTTGCCCTGGAGGACCAAACCAGCGAATGACTGAGTGTACCACAGGACTAGAAACAGCTCACAGTCATATCTTATGGATGCTATGACAACCTCAACATTTCTGATTACAGCAAACAACTCACTGCTAGTTGCTTTAAGAGGAGACTAATGGGAGAGTATATTAGGGTTATGAACAATCTGATAAGTGTGAAAAGGACTAATCGGGAGAAATCAAGTGTTTTCAGATAGAAGCAGATATACCTGGACACAAGCCCAAATGGCTCATTTTCTCCTCACTCTTGTTGCTTCTGACATAGAGTGGGGATTTGGGGCACCAAGATATGTGAAAAGTTTCAACTTCCTGAACCCAACCAGACCCCAATAAAGGTTCTTTTACAGTTCTCCCAAAACTGTCACCTGCCAGGTTTTTCTGACCCACTCTGCCACTACCTGCCAGCCTTCCTGGCCTTGATCTTATCTTGGGTGCAGATGGGTGATCTCCACACCATTTTATCTAGGCCTTTCTGTCCTTTCAGGGGGCCCAAGGTTGTCCTTGCGCAGCAAGGGGTGTAGCAGGGCAGGAGTTATTACAGGAATGCTAATCCAGGCCCCTTACGAGAACAGCAAAGCATAGGTCCATGTGTTCCCAGTGAAAATACAGATTTATGAAGCTGCTAGAATGAGAGTGGCTACTAAGCAGGTGCCCTCTTGTGAACGTTCAGCTCACACACCTCATCCTTGGTCAGTGTGCTGCTGTCGAGTTTCCTCCCCCTATTGCCATCCTTGCCCAATAATTTCACTGCCAAGACTGTTGATATAGAGGCCATTTCCTTCCCCATCCACTTCCTCTTTTTCCATCCAGCCTTACCAGATCCAATGGTAAACTGACTCAGGGAACAGGGAACCTAGGGCTTAGCCCTAGTGCGATCTGGGGTTTCTGATAATTAGTATATCGCAATTTAATCTTGGGACTGTCCCCCTTTACGTTCTGTGAAGAATTGTGATCCTAATTCTAGCAGCCTGTTTAAGAAAGAACACAGTTTTGTGCTGCTAAGACTCTATTAGGGCTATCAGTCATTGTTTTCACTTTAAGTTGCTTAAAAATTGGCCTGCTTAGGGGAAAATTTCTTAATGAGCTGTTGAAATGTAAACAGGAGTGGAAAACAAGTGCCCTGCAGTTGTGTGGGAGGCCTCCCCCCACCCCAGCAGAAGTTACCATATTTTCTAAACTCTAAATTATGGTGTGTGATCTGATAAAAGACTTCTCACTGTTCTTTACTTATGTGTAAAGCCTCACAAAGGGGCATGCTGTTATATTTTAACAAATTACTCTTATCAAAAATAAAATTATGTGAGATTAGGGTTATTGAGGAATGGCCTTACTTCTAGTCTTCCAGTGTGGCAAAGGTGACACTCAGTGACCAAAGACACCACACCATGAGTCTTTTCTGAACTTCCTCCATTTTTACAACCTCAGGCTGGTTTTGAGAAGGACTCTTTAGTGTGTTTGTCTTTCTTCTGGATAAAAGTTGCAAGGATAGCCTTGCGAAAAGAAAAAGCAAAGCCTTCTGCTTCAGGGCAGAATCTGATCACAGGCTGAGATGGGGAAGAAATTTTCCCCCTCGGGTGTCAGATTGCACAACCACCCAGCCAGGTGTGCTACCTCTGTTAAGCACAGGCACATAAGCACACGCCTCTTTTCTGGCTATCCTCAGAGGAGGATGTTGGACCTCCTGGGCCAGCAGCCTAATCCCTTTGGCAAGTCCTGCTCTCTAAGATGGAAGGCAGCTGCCCCATGTGCTCCTGCAGTTGGTTTTCCTCCAGCTGTGCTGTACTGTACTGAACTCCTGTCCATGTCTTCAGACCCCTACAACTTTTGCATCTCTCATTCTGCAAGAGATGTGAAATCGGGTCTCAGTAGATACACACTCACACACGCATGTGCACACATCTTTAAATAGTTTTCTGTAAAGTCACTTCCCCATTTCCTGGGCTTTACTTTAGTCCACTCACTGCATCAAACCCATATGCATTTCCAGGGCATCAAAATACTGTTCACAGCTGATAGTCGAATGCTTCAACAGAAGACCCGCAGCTGTGAATCTCAAGCTCGTGTTGTAACTGACTTCGAAGTCTGATCTATAAGAGGTTGGGGGCGGGTGTGGTGCAGAGGGATTTTTCTTTCTTTTTTCTTCAGGGTCCTGTCTGTGCCACCTCTTGTGCAATAGGCTTATTCCCAGCAATTCCCAGGCTGAGCTCCTCCTGCTTTTCTTCCTTTGCATTTCTATCTCCTGTGGTGCAGAACTTCCTTCTGTCTCTATTATTAGCCTACTTAGCTTCACCATTCACTTCCCCACCTCTCCCTGGCTCCCTCCTCATCTTCCAGTCTTTCTTTCCCCTTCACCTCTGTCAACTTATTTGAGGAAGCTTCTCTTTCTTTATTAAAATAAAATAAATTTGTTTCTCCCTTATTTCATCATGCATTCATTCATAGTGCCCAAATAGAAACTATCGTCTTCCAGCATATAATGTCTGGCTTGTGAACCTTTAAAACAGGACAGGCTGAAGTCAGTTTTCCAAGAATACACTTGCTAGCGTTGGGCTCTGATACCCGGCCACCACTCACCTTCGCATCCATCTCTTGCCCTTCTCTCTGCTTTTGGGTGATTCTATCCCAATCACATTTCTTCCCCAAATTACTGTTTTAGTACTTAATGTGTCACCTTGGTTTGTTCATTTTGTGGTTTATTGCTTTCTTTTAACTTTTCAAGTTTTTCTTGTCCTTTGGGGTACACTGATATTACTGCTAATGAGAGATTATGCCAGGTTTCGTTATGTAAATTTTCTAAGTGGACAAATTGGTACTCATTATCAAGTATGCCTGTCGGAAATAAGGGAAGAAAAGTCAAGTTTTGGCAGCTTTTGATGTAATGATAATTCCAAATTTATAATTGAGATATTGTTCATATGATTTTTATATAGTAAAAGCTTAAAAGTTATTCTTTTCTGTCTTTGTAATTTACATAGGTCTCGTTCAGTTTGGGTAAGAAATTCAGTTTAAGTGTACAGCTTTTTAAAATAGTGGCCTTGGAAATTATTATAATTATTGCTTTAATTTTAACAACCGGTAATTTCTGTATGTTAAGAGATTTAATGTTTATGCTACATTATTGTACAGTATTGGAGTATTGGGAATGATAATTTTCTCATTTTATAGCAGAATTTATAATGTGTGCGGTGCTGTATTTAAATAGTTAAACTGCATTTCTTTAAATAGACTTTCCTCTTCAGACTCTTACTGAGATAGCCATGTTCTTTGACACTTTATTACGACCTGTATGTAAGGTTTTTCTGTATAAGAGTAGGTGCCTTCTGTTTGCAACATACCTTGTTCTGGGAAGAGATGGGAGGAGTTGAGGGAATTCTGTTTGAGTTGCTGTACCCCACCAAAGAGCAGTATCATTTAGTAATGAAAACAGAGTCCTCACTCTTTTAAAAATAATGGAGAGAAGACTTAAGGAGGTGGCTTATGGGATCAGTTGTAAGAGGGTGCTAGCCATACATACTAGTTCCCTTTTGCAAATGAGAAGTAGTTTTTAATAACTTTAAAATGGTCAGGTAAGTAGGTGAAATTTTATTCTTCCGACAGCATGATACTTCTGTAACTATTATACTTTGAAACTTGCCTTGTAGGGTTGCAAACATGTTCTTTTCAGGACTTTAATCATTTGTAAAAAAACAAATAGCCATTAGCATTTTATTAAAACCATGTAGACTTTTTGGAGTGGGATAGGTGGAAGGAGCAAGGACTGTGGGTTGTTCTTGCTTTTCCTTATCTGTTTTGCTCCTAAGAAGTGATGAGAACAGCTAAAACCTTAAAGGTTATTGTAGATTTCTCCCTTCCAGGACCCCCTCCCTTGCCTGTATCCCAGTGGTTCTGCAGAGGAAGAGGGGAGAAAGATGTTGATTTTTTTTTTAGACCTCGGTGTTAGCCTCCACAGCAATTCTAAAACAATGAGGACATACCAACTCAGACTTGGCAAGCCAGTGGGGTTTAGTGGTTGGGGTAGAAAATTGGGATTTTCTCAAGATTGCTGCTATAGTCTGAGAGTTGTTTAGTACAGGCCCAAAATGGAAGCTTTGTTTCCTTGACTCTTTCCTCAAATTAGGTTTTCTGTACAGGACTCTGTCACAGTGATAAAGGATCAGAATAAACAGCATCATGACTATCAATTGTGACTGCTGAGCACCTGTAATTCAGAAGATAGCCATTAAAAGAACAGAATTTAGACATCTAGGGCTACAGTTTTGAGGAATTTCAGACGAAGGCCCAAAGTAGAACCCAGGTCTTCCAACTGCCAGCTAGCTTATTGCTTTTTGATGCAGGAGTTGGTTTTATCTACTTTAGGTTGACTTTTCAAAATAATAAATCATTTCAGGTCAAATCATTTTAATTAGTAGGAATTTCTTTTTTTAAATCAACTGGGTGAACTGAGTGAACATATCTGCTTTTCAGTTGGGTGTCTTTTGATCTATAAAGAAAACCACAGACTCAAGTCTTGAATGCTTCATGTTTAGATTCTTTTTTCTTTTTTTTTTTTTTGGACTCAAAATGAATTAAGGACAGTGGAATAGGAAATAGACCATATACATAACACACTGTCAGCTCCTCTGTCTCACCACCTGCTCTCCCATTGGATGCTTCAGCCCTTGTTTCAAGGTGAGAGGTTAGTTCTGGCCCCCGACTACCCTGTTTCCTTCTGCTAAAAAATTGGGATCATGAGGTTTTTATTTTACAGAGCACTTTGACTATGAAAAGGAAGCAACTCTCAACCCAAACCAGATCGCCTCAGATCCTATTAAACAGCAAATGCCCTGAGCACCAGTATATGAAAATGCCTTTCTAGGAGGAGTGCAAAGCATTTCATCCTCCAAATAAAATCTATCTGCTCGCACTTAGATTGTTTGAAGGCAGATGGTAGGCAATTGAAACCGAGAGGCAAGCTGGCAAAAAGAAAAATAAAACCACAAATATCTGTACATGAAGGTGATCTACGCTCTTGCTAAACCCCCTCCTAACTTCGTTAACACAGCAGTGTAGCAATTAAGTAACATGGGAACTCAAACTCACACGGCTAATACAATTGTCCTCAGTTAATGGGGTGAAACAGAGCTTGCCTATAATATACAGTGCTATTCACCAAAATGCAGAGCGAAAGGAGAGTTAAGAGGGAATCAGCAGGAGAGCCCATAAACCACGTTAGCCATAGCAGACGGCCACCTTACTGAAGTCTCACTGACCTTCACCGCATGCTAACAGTGGGGTCACTGGTATGACATGTTTGCCGTCACAGAATCGGTGTCTCTTAAGGAAAGGACCACTCAGCAGTGTTGAGCTTCGTCTTGCAATTAAAACATCCTTGGGATGAGGGAAGGAAGATGGTGAGCAGAATCGCTCAGAACATTGGAAGAGTCCATTGCAGTTGTTTTGTGGGAAACCCCGAATTAGCTAGGAACGAAAGTTATTGCCATCTCACTGCTGTGGGGATGCTGGGTGATGAAAAAGCCCTCTCTGTTCCCTCAGCCTTTTCACTGACGGAAGGACTTTCCAGACTTTAAAATCTGGCACTTCTCACTAACCTTGAACTTGAACATTCAGTGACAGAAGGGAAAGGGAGTGTTTCAGCTGCCGGAGCTGGGTGTTTGTGTGGCTGCTCCCTCAGCAGGCCATTTGTGGCTCTGACGGTGCCAAGCCCTGGTGTTCTGAGGGTGTGTGCACTGGAGGGTGTTGATCCAGACTGCGGAAGGGGCAGCTTTCTGAGCAGGTGGGCGTGGTGGATGAGGAGGGGATGTGGTGGGGCAGGATGTGAGATGAGTTTACAGTGCTGAGAAACAATCCTGGGATGTCCGAGAGGAAAAAAGTCGAGGTGGCTACTGGGAGTGGGCCGATGTAGGACAGAAGCTCATACTGCCAGCCAGAATAAAAGAAAGGCTCTCTCAGTATCAAAAGGAAACCATCGTTAGTTAGGTTGCTGCCTCGGTGACTGAGGGGACTTGGAAGAGTTCATTATGTGAAATGGCAGTAAAATCAGGTCTAAACCTTGAACTTTTAGCCATACAAAGTTTAAATATGAGGTGTCTGAGGAGCAGTGATTAGAGGAAAAGTATATTGGATGGAAGAACGCATTCCTTCACAAATGAATAGTTTTTTTTCTGCCCAAGCCCTCCACATTTTAGAGTTGTAGTTATCCCCAATACATCAATCAGTTTATCTCTTACATAAGAGAGCTTGTCTCATTTTATTGCCATATTCTCTTTTCAGTTGTTATCTTACTTAACGTTCCATATTTGAGCCTGTCTAGGTATTGCCAGTGACTATGGTTAGAATGATCTTTTTTCCTTTTTCCCAGCCCCGTCAGCCGATGTCCCACAGCCTCCAAACTGGGAGTTGGCAGTGGTTCATGACTGTTGTGAGTGAAGTTCAGTAATAAGACTCAGGAATGGGATGGCCGTGTTGTGGTATTTGGTTGAAGCAGGTATAGTGTTTATTCCTCTGCCAATGCAAACTTATCCCAGAGAATTTTTCTTCACCCAGAAGGAGAAGCCTCTATGCCCCCTTCCTCTAAAAGGTACAAGGTAACTGCTTTGTAAATTTAGTTGTTGTTCTTCTTCGGGCCCTGCAGCCCACCCCAGCAAGGACAATGCTAGGAATCTAGCAAACAATAGAGAGCATGTGCTCGCGTGGCCAGGTCATTAGCTTCCTTCCTTTCCCCCCAATTTTTGTGAAGTCCTTGCTTGTTAGTTCCATAGGCCAGGGGACACAGCCATATAAAATGCCAGAGGATGTTCAGATGGGTGTGTGGAGGAAGAGGGAAAGTGGGAATTCTGGGCCAGAGAGCAGATGGCCGCCTGGTGACCCACAAATGGAAGCTCAGACTTTTAAAATGAAAAAAATAGTAGTAGTTTCTTTTGTGCATGGTTTTCATTAAGCAATATCATGGCTCCAAGTTGGAGAGTTCCAAAAGCCATCATAGGATACCTGCCCTCAAGGGTTTACAGCCCAAAGAGGAGACAGTGTTTTTAATGTAATAATGAGAAAATGGAAACACCCTTTAGTTCGGCACCTTCTGTGGCCTTGCTAAAGTGTGTGTGCTGTGGCTCAGGGCCTAGGGGATTTTTTAGGTCTGTTTTTGGTGTTTTCCCTACGATGACCTGGTTGTGCAGCCCTGCATTTGGAAGCCAGCTGCTTCCTGCTCCTCTCTTCCAGGAGAGCATGAATGTCCATCTCCCAGAGCGATGATGGAAGCGAGGCGGGTGGGGAGGGACACAGCTTGGCCCCCACTCTCTCACTGCTCCCGTGTCCTCCAGGAGCCCGGGACTGGGCCCTGGTGGCTGTGTCCCAGCCTCACCCAGCGTGGGGGGAACCTGGAGGTAATCTGATGAGGGCCTCAGCCCTCGTGTTTCCGGGAAGCTGCAGCCTCGTCAGCAATCACTGAAGACATTGAATGCGTTATGGGCTAGGTAGGCAAAGCTGGGCCTTCCTCAGCTCCCCAGGACAGGCCTTGCCTCTTCGCACATCCGTGTTTGTTAATAGTTATAGACCTAACAGTGGCCATAATGGTGAGCCTAGTTCTCTAACCCATGAAACTTTATTATCACCGGGATGCTTTTTGCCCCAAAGCACCACAGCTCCCAGGCGTTTTTCTGTGGATCTCAGAATTACTCAGAAAACCTTCAGAGAGGACCTTGTAGAGATCACCATTTGTACTTCTGCTATAAAGGACAGAAATCAAGCAAGCAAGCAAGCAAACAAGAAACTCTTGAAAGTCCATCAGTCATAGTAATGTATATTTGAAAAGTATTATAAATCACCGAACAGGGGCATGTGTATGTTTCAGACCCTTGAAAAATGTGCTCTCCCAAACTTCACGAGATAGCCCTCTAGAGTTAGTTAGCACGTATTGGACATTTAAAGGAAATGTTAATTTGAAGCTGAAGACATGGGGCCTATTTTCCCCCTAGAGAAAAGTAGTTAAGGAGGAGCCCTGTGTACCTGGGAATGGTTAAATGAACCGACAACAAAAGTCACTGAAGGCAAGTTGAAAGTTCCTGTCTCGCTCCTTGCCCTGCGTTTCTTGCCAGTCTATGGCCATGTTCACGTCCCTTTCCTGGTTAGTTTGAAATGGCAGGCTGGGTGGTGGCCTTGGAGATCACTGCAGACGGTTATTAGGGACTGGAAGCTGCCCAGCGGGCAGTGTGATGGAGCACATGAGCTCTGTGCTTTTTCTGAATCTACTCTCGGCTTGGAAACGCAGAAGCTATCGTGGCGCTACCCCATCTGCCTCTCCCTCTCCACATCGTCATACTTTCCCAAACTGCCCCAGGAATTCCCTGTGCCCTCAGGTGAAAGCCCAGCTAACTCTGACAAGGCCCTAAAGCCCTGTGTGATCTGGCCTGGCTGACCTGTCTGGCCCTGTCCCTCGCTGCTTTTCCTGAGTCTCTTTTCTACACACCAATGCCTCAGGAGTCGACAAAGGTACTATCCTCTCCTCTCCTGGTCTTTGCACGTGCCACTCCCTCTTTCTGAAACACTCCTTCCATCTTTCTTCTTCTAACCAACTATTTATTCTCAGTTCTCCCTAGGAGCCTTTTCTTGGATTTCCTGAGTCTGGATGAGATGTCTGTCCTTCTCCTGTACCCTCATAATACCCATTTTGAAACTTCTGTAGCATGATCCTGTGTTTGGCTGTTCGTATCCATCACTTGACAATAAGCCCATTAAGTCAAGGCCCTCCTTGGTTCTGTATCCAATGCTGAGGCCTGCGACCACAGCGTTGGGTATAGAGCTGGTGCTCCATAAATATTTGTTGAATGAAGGAACATGTAGAAAATAGAATGTGGCCTTTGATTAAGTCTCTGTTTGGCTCAGTGTGTGATCCTCTACCAATCCTTCTTATCAGTCCGTGAGACTCTGTGGACTGTTAGCTGACGGTAATGCTTATCTGCAGTGTTGTCAGAGGTAGTCGGGCTGCTAGCAGTTTACTTATTCAGAGAACAACGTGGATTTTTAAATTTTAATTGTGAATTCAGAATCTTGAGTTATACATGAGCTGCAGTGGTTTGGTTTTCAAATTGAGTTTCGGCTTATTGTTAAATCCAAACCAAATCAACGAAAGGAGCATTTCCCTTATCATTTGCTCTACCCTGCAAAGACTCTGTGGCTCACTTGACTGTTCCTGTAAGACAGGAAAAGTGATCATAGATCAATTCTAGTTGCTGCCTCTGAAAAAAAGAGAGGAAGATAGATGGGTCTGGCTTTGTGAGGAACCTTCCCTCTCTCTCTGCCCTCCTCCTCTCTCTCTCTGCCAGTAATTACAAAGCTGAACTGAAGTGCTACTAAGAATCCAAGTTCTTTCTTGGCTCTGAATAAGAGAACATAGAATCTAGAAGCTTTGGAAATATATACGCACTCATGTATATATGCACATATATTCATGTATACATACACACACGTACTCATACATACATGTACACACACACACACACACACACACACACACACACACACACAGTCTTCCTCTGATGTGAAAAGATGGCCCTACATGCAGATCCGTATATATTCTCTTAAACAGACAGCTAGATTTATGTTTGCCTGAGTCTTTCTTGGGCAGTTGACTGGGATGTAGCTAACACAACATGGGATATGGAGTCTGATGACTTAGACTAATTGAACAAATGCTGAACCCCTGTAATGTGGTAGCTACTATTGGACTTACCATGGTAGAGACAAGACCTCTGATTCAAGAGGTTTGCTCTGTAATAGGGTCAAGCTAGTGCCACTTACTCTGTAACTTAGGGGACAAGTCATTGATCTCTTTACACTTCTCATTTCTTAACTGTAAAATCAGGAGAGTAGCACGTCCATAGGGTTGCTGTTAAGATAGTAACACTTACTTTATAGGGGCTGCTAAAAGCATCTATAATATTAGTGTTTGTCAAATTTCACCTGTTCATCCTTGATATATGTCTCTCAGTGCAGCCACCGAGCCCTTTTGACCTCCTTGGCTGAGGTAAATGCCCTCCACCCCACCCGGGCCCCTGCACTCTGCAGTCCTTCGTGCAGTCTGCTGGGGCACTTTGCTCCTCATCGTAAACACCATTTGCTTTGGTGCCTGCACCTGTGCCAGCCTCTTCTGGACAAAGAGCCACATTGTGCCCATCTCTGTATTCCCAGTGCCCAATACAATGTTTAGCACATGACACGTGATAGACACTCATTGCCAAATAAATTAAAGAACGAGGTTTATGAATGACCAAGTACCACACGTATCGTGTTATTGCTATAAGGCGATAGAGGAAGAAGAGCTGCTTGGAGACTCTGGAGGCTGGAGGAGATCCTGGCCCACCCAGCTCAATTTTAAGGTTGCAAACGAGTGCTGCTTTTTACCACAGATGCTGATACGCTGCGGAAGTCTGATCAGACATCAAGGTAAAGAAACTTCTTGAGGTCAGGGAGGAAGCCTACCCTTGGGCTTAACCTGGAGGTTAGTATATGGTTTTATTAGCTAACAGAACTAACAGACCTAGGTGGTTGGCAGTGAGAGGCTTATTCTGACATTTTATGCCATGTTCTCCACAACTCACATGGCAGCACCTTCTTCCCGCCGGTTTCCTCTTCCCTCAGCAGAAGTGTGTTTCTCCTTTTCTTGGAATTGCCCCTTTTCTGCTCTGTTGTTGTTGTCCATATAAGTGAGAGAATTAATAGGAGTTATTAAAACATTTGTATTGAAAAGAAATGTTATATCTGTGGTGGTGCTGGCGTTGGTGATGATGGTAAGTGGTGGTGATTTTGCTGGTGTTGGTGTTATTGGTAGTGAAGATGGCGTTTTTTTTTTTTTATTGGTAGTTGTGATGGTTGTGATGGTAGCAGTGATGGTGGTGGAGGTGGTGGTGGTGTGTGTGTGTGCGTGCGTGTGTGTGTGTGTGTGTGTGTGTGTGTGTGTGTGAAATCTTCAACATAGTCTGAATGTGTGGGAAATAGGGTAAGCACTTTGGGGAAGAGATCATGCTTGAAAGATTGTTTTTTCTCTTTCCCCACTTCTTTGGCTCTCAGCATTGAAATCAAAGTAAGGTCAGGTGGTTAAATAGAAACAACCACTCTCAGCAGTTCTATACAGGGCTCTGGATAGAATAAGTTATTAGTCCTTGATGAATGAGTGAGTGGATGGGTGAATGGTTACATTTTTGAGAGTGAACATCCCCTCTTGAGTAAAGCTTGGTAATTCTTCCCACAGAGTCTTTTTTTCATGCCTTCCCTAGTGTCTGCAGGCTGTGATTGTGATGTCCTCCTCCCTCCTTGTGGAATTGCCACAAAGTTCACTTAGGGCATGTTAAATGATCTTGGTGTTTCTCCAATCGATAAATAAATACTTGAAAATGAGGCCATCATGGGATCTGACTGAATTTATTCTTGTCACTCCGTCCTTCTCTCCTTTCCTCTCACAGGGAAATGGCATGCTGAGGAAGAATTTCCCTCATTGGTAACATCCAATGATTTGTACCTCTCATAGATTGGTCTCTTTCCTGGCCTCAGAGCTAGAGAAATGGACAGTTTCTTACTTTCAAACATGCTTGTTCTAGGGTCTGCGATCAGTCAAGGAGAGTGACCGCACTCCTGTTGGCATCCATCATTATGACATCCCTGGTTTCACACATCTTATCATATGTCTCTTCTCAAGTTCACAGATCTCTTTTCATTGATTTTGTTTTAGTTTGGCATCATGATGTAGGTGGGATGAGCACTTGGCCGGGAATTAGGACTAGCTGTTCCCTTGGATGAGATACTCATCATTCCTGGTTTGTAGTTTTCTCCTCTGTAAAAGTGGAGACATCCAGCTTGATAATTCTGTGGCAATAGGGCGTTTTGACCTCTGAATGCTGAAAGGATGCAGGTGGGATTTCAATCTTTCACGTTTCATGTTTTCTGGGAGCATTTTTGCAGCTCTCGGAGTGATGAGTCAAAAAACGCCTGTGTTCCCATGAGAACCAAAGGGAACTACACTGGCCTTTTCAGAAGGTAGCTGCTAGAATAGAAACCCTACAATGGTTGGGGCAATCAGTTTATTTTAGGTCTACAAATAAGCTAGAAACCAAACTGTAAAATTGACCCATGCATATTATTTAATATCATCAGTGTTTATATTTTTTAAAAAATTTCTAAGCTACTTCTTATGGTGGAGTATTTTTCTTTCTTTCTGTTTTTTTTTGGTTGAGGACCCTTTTGCCCCTTAGTGGTAGCGCTGTTACTGACCTCTTCCCAAAAGGTCTGCATTACATGTCCAGCTAAAACAGACTGCATTAGGACAAGCATCTTTTGTAGAATTTGACTCGACCTTAGTACATTGATTTTCTTGCAGCCAGGGATTAACACTGTCCATTGAAGACTCATGCAAGGGGAAGAACAGATAGCAAAGTGTTTGTTAAAATGATGGACTGTCCTCATTTCGCCTTCCGGCAGTAACTTGGAAACTAATTAGAGCATTTCCCCAATGGTGTTGATGATCTATTTCTCCTCCAGGCTATAATTTGAGCACTCCTGTGGTCTCTTAGACGGTTGTACTACGTGTCAGGATCTGGCCATAAAGCACCTGCCCATCTCTCCATCTTTCTAGCCTGCCTTCCTTGAGAAGAAAAATGCTAAGAGTGGTTTGCTCCTTCAAGTGGACCTCAGACCTTTTAATTCAGACTTCTTGTTTTAAAAGTTTTTTTTTTGACTTCTCTGTAATGCTTCATGCTTTCTGCTTTAAAAAATCTTCTTTCCTTTTGGATCCCAAGGTCGGCAAGGAAATTGTGTTTCATTTTCAGTATCATACAAAGGGAGTTAGGAGACTTTAAGGCCTTCAAAGTCTGGTCCACACTTTCTGGCAGCACAGGAACAAAGCTGACCTTTTCTCTGGAAGCCTGCTAGGCCAGGCTCTCTTCTCTGCATCCTATTGAGTCCAGACTTAATTTCTTTTTAATATGGCTGGCGTACTTGCCACATGGATAGAGGATAAAAATTATCTGTGTGACTCCACGGTAGTTGTAAGCCACATGTTTCTGGGTTCTATAGTGGCTGAGACACCATCAAGTCCATTGAGTTTCTTTGTTTTTCAGGATAATTTTTGTTTGGCTCATGTAATGATTAGCAGACACAGCCCACCTTTTCTTTCTTATAATGTGCTAAAGATTTGGATTCTATGGTCTTAGACAGTCATTTACATAGTTAAAGTTAGCTATTAACATGTTTTAGTCAAATTTTATGCCCCTCTCTGGTGGGTTCATGGCATTTTTTGTTGTTGTATATCATAAACCACAAAGTCCAGTGACTTGTATGGGATGATACAGAAAATCAGGATGTAAATATGAAATTAGGAATGAAAGTTCCTAACTGTATAATGTTCATTTTCACCACTGGTTGCAGGCTTCAGGCCACAGTTCAATGAGTACATCTACATGGAGTATTTTTGTTTATACTTTGATTGTCAAGGCTAATTGTTTTAATATTTAAGATTCTGCCTAATTAGATTTAGTAATTCTTACTAGACATAACTCATAAAACTTGTTTGAATTTCTGCAAGATTGTTTTAATTTCACATTTCACAGATAACACATAGACTTAGCCACACTTTTCATACGTATACCTCCATGAGAGGCAAGATATCTAGATTACAGCGCAACTAAGGTAAATTAAAAATGTAATAAGAACTCTACTAAATGAATTTACCTATTCTTTCTTGAGAAATTCACTCATTCATTCATTCATTGATCCAATTTCAGCCATGACGTATAAATCACTAGACTGTATTACTTTCTAACATGTAGGTTAGGACTATTAGGAAAGAGGAAAGGGGCATCAGCTCTCCTTTAGGATTCCTTTCTAAGTCTGGCTATACTTTCTGTAACTCTGTGTCTCACGTGAGAGTAGGCTGTGAATCTGAATTTAAAGTTTGTTTTCTAAGTAATGTCATCAGATTGCACAGTGAAAAATTCCCTAAAGAATTGGTGTTACTTTTTTCTTACATTACTGATTTTTTTGTGTGGAATTTCATACAATAATATGTACTTCATAAAGTTGTCTCTTAAACTTCCCTGCATAGCCACTTTTTTGGAAGATGTATTTCTTTAATTACTGTATGAGTGTGTGCACAAAGACGAAAGCCTGACCCTCCTAATTATAAAATTAACTGATAATTCTGCAGATGCATATTGCCACATGGGTGGAAGATAAGAGTGGTCATTTGTCACAGACATTGACAACTGAGTCAAGAATGCACAAAGCAAGTTTTCAATTAGTTCCACTTATTTTTCTTTTAATATTTATAGATGAAAGTAACCATCATATGTACATCTAAAAATTTTTTCAAAAAGTAAAAAATAATATAAATGATAAAGCAGGTTTATTTCTTAATGGTAGATAAATTGGTACATCATGGATGTCTTCTCATCCATTGAATGACTTGAATCATTGCTAATTTGATAAACTGAATGAGCACCTAGTTTTATTTAACTTTAAAAAAAAAATTCTTTGTTTTTTTCTTTAATTTATTACTTAGAAAAGTTTTTCACCCCTAGGATCAAATAAAAATTCAGTTAAATATGTGGAATTACCTGTTTCATTTCTCTATTTAGGTTTTAAGATTTCATTTAAAAAATTTCCACACATATGCAAAAATAAAGAGAACAGTAAAATGAACGCTATATAGTTACCACTCAGCTTCAGCAGTTATCAATACATGACCATTCTTGTTCTATCTATGTCCTACCACACTTCTCACTCCTTTACGACCCTATTATTTTGACCTATAAATTTCTATCCCTCATACAATTTTATATATAAATACTTAAGTGTATGTCTTTAATAGACTTAAAAACAATAAAATGCCATTACCACACCTAACAAAGCTAGCAATAGTTCCTTGATATTATCTAATTAATATCTAGAGTTCAGATATACCTAGTGTTTTCGGCACTGAGGATGCAGCCTTTAAAAGTAAGGGCTATTAGGTTTTGAACCCGTGAGCCAATATTCTGTAGAGTGTGAGGAAACCTACAAAAATATGTAATATAAAAACAAGATTATTTCTGCTAACCATGTGTGCTCTGAAACAAACACAATGAGTAATAGGAAAGAGAATGACCCAGGTGAGGTGGGGCTGTTCCAGGTAGGGTGATTAGGGAAGTCCTGAGTGGGCATCACAGGAGCTGAGACAGGATGAAGACGAGGTAGGAGTGGGGGCAGCTTCCCAGGCAGTCGGAGAGATCTGTCAGTAGTCTAAGTTTTGTGGGCCTGGGGGAGTGCATCATCTAACCAAGCAGACTGTTTTCACTGTTAATGCTGCCTTTACTTATAGTCATTTGGAATGTGTAATTTTTGTGTCTAACTTTTTGGTGGGTTAATTAGAAAGAACTGTCAAAAACGTGCTGATTTTGAACTTTGTGATAATTTTTGGCTTTATCGGTTATACTTGTCCCTGGATATCGTGGAAAAAATGACACTGAAAATTCAAAATTCAGACTACCTAAAGACCTTTTGAAATATGCAAACTCCTAAGAGCATAGAACCTTATCTCTATAATAATAGAGCTCTACTTTCTGTAGGGCAGTTTCTCTCTCTAGATTTTGGCCACTTCCTGATTGTTTCTGAGCAAAATAAAAGTGACATCTTCTTTTATTTATTTTTTTAGTGACTTTTAATATTTCTTCTCTGGGTAAAAACCAGGAAGTGGGAAACTAATGTATAGAAACCAACAATACACACAAACACACACACACATGTCTATTTCATGTATGTATATATGACTATAGATGTGGGCGATAGGAACAAGGGAAAGGATGCATAGAGAAGGTAGTTTTTATCAAATTTAAAAAATGTAAAGCTAATTAGGGTGCGTTCTTGTCCTAATTTTTTGTATTAAAGATAAAATGTGGTATTATGTTCATATGGTTGAACAAAGGTGGATGATTCCAGCCTTTTTCTTCTCAACTATTAAAAGAATTTGAAAGAAACAGCCTTTACATATACATACAAAAAGAGTTTGTCAGCCTTTCTTCAAACACAGCCAACCACAGTCAGACTAAACATTGGTAGACATTTAATTTAGTTCGTAGTCGTGATCCTTTGTTGATTCACATATTTTTTTACAAGGAAATCTTCAAGGTTCCTACTCACTGAATTTGACCTAGACTAAAATTCATTGTTTTGTAAAACAGCTTAAAATGTTCTCTCTGATTTATTTTAGAAAGTTTGTCACCATCACTTCTGGAAAAGGTTCCCGTATTTTAGATTTAACCATCAGCTACATTAAAGTCTGTGGATAGTTTTGTAGTTTATGAAATTATTATTCCTCCTCTTTTGTATTCTTCATCTGCCATACATCAAGGCCTTTGTGTTTGTCAGGGACTGACTTTTATATTTTTCTACCTAGTAGGTGGGATACCAGTAGGTGGGATAGAGAGTTTATGGTCTGTCTTTGTTTACTAAACCATTCTGCAGGGCCTGGAGCTGTCAAAGGCGAACCAGGAAGTTACTGTTTACATCTGTCAGGAATTCACTGTTCTCTCTCTTTTATGAGCTTTGACGCCCTGCAGAGATCATTCTGCACACCTTGACTGTCAGAAGGGTCTGGGATATTTTCGGAGTGGTCTAGAGGTTGCATCTTAACAACGTAGTCTGCTGGGATTCTCAATGCTGTGTAGTATCTGCTTTATTAAAATTTAAGTTTGTTTGGCAATAACTTCTTTTCTAATAAGAAAAAGGCTAGACACATTTCTCCATGCTCACTAGTCAGTCGAGATCAGAGTGTGAGAAATCAATAAATTAAGTGAGCTAATGCATGTGAAGGACTTAGCACACTTCTGGCCACAGGAGAGTTTAATAAGTATTATTGTATTGTTGTTAATAGCAAGCCTTTATTGTGTTTCTGCATTTAAGACACTTTCAAGTGTTGTAGGGAAAGAAAAGAACATGAGCTATAGTCTTTATTTTTAAGGAACTTTAGCCTAATTGAGATGAGACCTACGTATAAGAAGATAAGTAGTATCTAAAAGCAATATATAATCAATGCCAAATGCAAATGTGTTCTAAAGGAGTTCAAAAGAGGGAGAGAGATCATCACATACTGGAATAATGATAATAGTGACAGCAGCCAAATAACGACAAAGCCACTTGTTCAGTGCTTACCATGTACTAGATTTTGTGCTAGTATTTTGCAGATATTCTTTAATCTTCATGTCAGTCATGTGCGATAGGCATTTCTATTATTATTTCCCTTTTACAGATCAGGAAACTGAGGCAGAGTTTGCTAACTGACCCAGGGCTACATTGCCAAGGAAATGATGGAGCCCGCATTAGGTTCTGGGCTGCCTGCCTGAAGGAAAATCTGCATGAAGGGGCCACCTTTTGTGCAAAGGAAGCATGCCATCTCACAGAGGCAGCCGATATAGACAGAGAAAGTGAAAGGTGCGATTTCATGGGTGTATTTAGTGCCGGTTAAAGGCATTTGTGATCGGGAAGGTAGTTGGAGAACCAGTAGACGAACTTATGGAGAAAATAACAGCCTGGGAGGCTGGATCTCACAGAGGAATGTGGAAGGTGTTGCAGGGCAACCACCACGGTTTGGGTTTGGGCTTTCTAATAATTTCTGCTTCAGTCTTGTGGCTGTCCAGTGGTTTGTTTGATTTTCCATTAGCCTTTTTTCCCTTAGCTTTGAGGAATCAATAACTACAAAATTGCGTTCATCAGGCGGTATGAGTTTGCCGTCCACTAGTCTTCCCAACGATTTACACAGAGCCTAAGTGCTGGTGTGTAACCCGCCTTTTTAGACAGCAGAAGGTAGCCAGGTGGTGCCATTTTACCTCAGGGATCCCTTTACTCTTCTCTGGGTTGGGGACCTAAGAATGCAAAATCACATTTCAGAGCAATCTTGGAAACTCAGAGGAGAAGGGTGGTGTGTAGACACCCTTCCAGAAGAACTGCAGCCCCAGCTGCCCCTAGAGGCCCTGCTCTAGGTCCTCAGGGGCTAGTTAGAACAATCCTTTGTGATCACCTGGTTAAGACTGCATATATTTAGAGAGCGTGGTTAGGGGTAATGACCACAATTTTCTGCTCCATGCTGATGAATCTAGGGTTTAAATACAGGCCCCAGAATAAAGTGTATAAGTGTTGGTAGCTCAAAAGGGCAAACCAAGCTTCACATTAAATGACACAGGGCTCCAAGAGATGTGGGAAGGACTGAGAACAAAGGTTGCTTACTACATCTATAACTCTTCTTAGACAAAGAAAATATGTGATTAAGAAATGTTTTGGCAAGATCGCACCAAGATTATTTCCTGGGAAGAAGGCCCAGGACTAAGGCAGGAAAACGTGGGGTGTTTGCTGGGGTTGAGGAAGGAGAATAAAGTATGGAGGTAGAGAGAAGTAAGGGGAGGGAGTGCCATAACACAGTTTTGTGCTTTTAAAAGACTCCCCTGCAAAAGCCAAAAAATGTAGAAGGGTTCTGCTTGAAATTTAGAGACCAGACTGCAGGTGATGGGGAGGGGAGAGGAGGGCCCAAACTTTAACTCTGCTCATTAGTCACGCTTTGAATATTAAAGACACAACACAGTACATTGACTTTTTTGTTTTATTTTATTTTAAAAAATGACTAGGTCTTCTCCAGGAAGAAAACTTGATTGTTTGCAGTCATCCTGGCATAAAAATATCCACAGTTATGCTAACGGGAAGGCTTAGGTGAGCAGGGGAAATTTGCCTTTCTCCTTCCAATATTTCACTCTCTGGTTTTCATAAAAGAAATAAACTGCCATCACCTGACATTTCAGGTTCGGGGCTTGGATTGAGGGTGTTCGAGAAGTGGGAGCTCTTTGCCCTGTCTTTTGTGGACGTTGGACATGGTTCAGTGTTCCGGCTTACCACATTTCCCCTGGGGCGCATTCTCTCCAGAATCATTTGTCTCCCATGAGGAGATTCTCCCTCCCTCGCTCCCCTTTGTCTGTTTCTCAGACATCTGCCGCACACTTTCTCTAGGGCATACTGTCCAAACCATCCGGAGAGAGCTTTGTCTGCTTTGTATAACTTCTAGAAGATAGAACTGATTGATTTTCATGCACAAAAAACAGTGATGTTCTTGCCAGAAGCTCTCCATACTCAGTGTCACAAGCATGGATTTATGATGCAAGTGGAAAGGGTCAGACTATACCAAGATGAGATTAATGTGGTCCATGACTGGCTTGTGGTGCTTTGGTAACCAAAGTGTATTTGGTGTTCTCAAGAGCTCTAGTTCCTCCAGCGAATGCCTAGAGGAAAAAGAGAGCTCCATGGATTGACATTGTGACATGTGGATGCCCATTTCTTGCTTCCTTCCAGTTTGTAATCAAGGCAAAGGCTGGCTGATAGAAGTCAATTAGTGGCAGAATGTAGCATGAACTGTCTTCTCTCTGTCCTCCTTACTCCCTGTGGGACACCTGTTCATTTTACGTAAATTCAGGCACCATGTTATCACATTCTTAAAACTTCATTTTTTTTTTGTTTTGAATATTGGATTTTATATGCCAAGAATTGGATTATCATAATCTTTACTTCGTGGCCCATTTTCTTTGTAGTTTTACTCACTTAAAGTAAGGCAACCACAAACCCATTTCCCAAAACAAAAGCTAGGACCTTGAAAAAAGCCTGCATCTGACTGGATGATGATCCGCTTACATCTTATCCCACTCCCTTTTCCCACTCAAGGTCACCAGCATCTGAGTCCTATGTGCATTGTGCCCATACTTTCCTTTCTGTATACTTTCTTTCACTTATATCTAATCCTAAAATGGACTACGTAAAAACATAAAATATATATATATATATATATGTATATACATAAGAAGTATGCATCTATACAGACGTATATGTAATTTTAGTCTCTTCTAACTTTATAAAAAGGGTATCAGACTATATTATAATCTTTAGAGGCTTTTTACTTGACATTTTTATGGCTACCGTTCCTCTGTATTGCTACATGTCATCGTCTGCTATATAGTGTTTCATTGTTTATTCATTTATTCTCCCATTGATGGGCATACAGGTGGGTGCTAGGTTTTTTGGCTACTGCGAACATGTTTCCTACACACGTTGTACATATAATCAGTTGTCCATGTGCGAGAGATTACTTTGCGTGTTATGAATTCATGTTTTGGAAATCAACAGCAGTACTCTGAGCTGGAGGAATGTTTGTGGGAAGCACAATGAAGGTAAATCCTCAGTGCTTTTTATTTCAGCTGCTATAAAGAAGGAGCATGCAAACTTATATGAGATAAGACACCCTCTCTTATTTTTATTTTTGCCTCTGACCAATCTTTAGTCCTACGCAATGCTGGAACAATTCTGGGCACACAGTGAACACTTTCTTTAGACCTGACTTCCTTGTAATCAGTGCTTGTTGACTTTGTTTCTTCTCACTTTAAAACCTGTGATGGTAACACCAGGTTTCCTATGAGACCTGTCTTTTTTGTGTACCACGTGTCTAGTCGGGTTGGTTCTTTGCATTATGTTATCTAGCACTTACCATGAACCAGGCTGGCACCATCTTAATGAAAGATAGTTCTGCCTATAAAGAGCTTCCTAGCTAATGATGAGAGGATGTGTGAAAGCTGAGAATTAGAATGCATTCTGACATGTACTGTAACACTTAGGTAATAGAGCAATGGTGCTTAACTTTCCCTGGGAGAGAAGACTTCTGGGGTGGAAGGGAGAGAATGTGTTGGATCTGATATTTGGAGGAGTAAGAGTTCACAAGATAGATTAGGGAGGTGGATGGGGCAGACTATTTCAGAGAATTAGAGGCATGGGAGATCACGGTATCCTCAGGCCCTGGCAGGTGGTTGGTTTTGACTAGAACATGCGTTGCTTGTAGTTAAGTGGAAGCAGAAATCAAATGTGCTTGTGTTTTTGTGAGTCTGGAACAAAGTCATTTTCATTTACTCCTAGCCTCTGTCCCGTGGCAAGTCATTTGGGTCCGTGATCCTTAGTGACAACCCTGACCCTTCGCCTTCATGGCACATTCATTTGGCTCAGAAGGCAGGCCTGACCTTGTTCCCAGAGTAGGAGGAGGAAGATCTCAATTACCTCTGGTCAATGTCAGCTTGTTTGCTTGGACAGCAGAGTTCACCCAGGTTAGGATTCAGGAACAGTCCGTGGTCATGGAGTAGTGTTTTTCTCTCCAAGGTCAAAGTGACTCCATTCTAGGGGCAGCCAAGTTCATGTGGGGGAAAGTCTGCCTTC
Organism: Cynopterus sphinx; assembly: GCA_030015415.1. Lineage (NCBI taxonomy): Eukaryota > Metazoa > Chordata > Mammalia > Chiroptera > Pteropodidae > Cynopterus > Cynopterus sphinx. The sequence goes on along the minus strand of CM057380.1, from coordinate 151,696,343 downwards.
TATGTCTACTGTCTTTTAGCCCCAGTGCTTTTTCTCTGCCGTATCTCTGCTCACAGCTGCTTTTGTATATTTGCTTTCTAGTGATGAAGCACTGGGGAAGCTACAGGGATGACGGCCTCACCTGCACCCATCCCTGCCCATCTGTTTTCAGAGACTCTATGGCTGGCAGAGGGAGTGATGATTTTGGGGAAGAGTACCAGAGGGGACTGGTGGACAGCAGGCATCTCTCTTCCCAGAGAAAACATCTAGTCCTCTGTGGCCAATTCTCCCTCTAACTGGAGGGATTATACAGCCGCTGCACACACAACACACACACTTGGGCAGATCGGATGGAGTTATACCAAATACAATTTTTATTGGAATGGATGGTGGTAGAGAAACACAATTTACTGTGCCATGGCAAAATATGGTGTTATATTTTGGATGACTTTTTGGAAGCGTTTATTTTAGATATGCCTTATGAGAGTTTAAATTTTTTTTTTTTTAATCTTGTACCTACCTCGCACAGTGGTTAAGAACACAGCCTTTAAAGTTTGATAGACCTGCCTGTGTTCGAACTCTACTTCTGCCACATATTAAATCTGTGACTTTTAGCAGATTATTAACCTCTGAGGCTCAGTTTCCTCAGCTGAAAAATGGGCCACTGATACTTAGCCCCTATGCTGGGTTATTGTGAGGGTTATGTGAGGTGTAATGCATGTACAAATTTTTACAATAACTTTTTATAGAGTTATTTGAATTTTGTTTTTTATAAAAAGATTGAGTTCCTCTTTTAAGCTGTGTCAGCCAGCTTGGTCATCGTGAGACCAAATGGGCTGTCTCTAGCATATTTAATACATGTTTCATATCATTCAGTGCAGAGGTTAAATAGGAGGATGATCCTATGCAGAGTGGGCACCTCTGACTCAGATAAACATGGCTCTATCACTTTCAAAATGGTGCTTGAAAAATCTCCCCTATGAAAGTTTCCATTGAAAACTCTTTTTTCCATCTGGTTGTTGTCTCTGTGTTTGTTACAGCCTTCTCTCTGCTTTCGTGTATTTAGCTCTGCAAAGTCATAATCATTTATCCACATATACTTTTGTGCGTGTTTATCCTTGCTGGCACATGGAATAAGATGTTCCCTTCCTTCTCTAAGGAAATGCTGTCTTCCCTTTCCTCAAGGAGCTAGGAGAGAATTCGGCTTGACTTTCATTGTGTGTCAGTTTTTTACTGTGTCTTTCTTTCCTTAGTTCATCTTGTGATTAAGAAAAGTAAACTGGGAGAATAGCCATGTAAAGATGGTGTGTGTCTCTTAGTGTACGTCATCTGTAACTTCTGTTTACTGAATTTCCCTGGAATCTATAAAAGGATTAAGACTGGCCCATTTGAAACATTTAATTTTCTGGCATTTTCATAGATGTCAAACTGATATGTTGTGAACAGAAGGTACATTGTCCTTCCTTTTCATGATGTTATCAGATCTAGCCCAAATTCAAAAGACTTTTAAGAAAATTACTATCATATGAACAGACTCTAATGAATGGAAATAGAGATTTCTCCACTGTATATAATTAGCATTTTGAAAGTTCAATAATGAAGTGGAGGATGTGGGCAGGCAGGGATAGAACAGTATGGAGAGAGTTGGAGAGAAGCGTAATGAGGAGTTGAAGGGAACCACAGCAACAAGGCCATTGCTTTTAAGCAACTGGAATTTTTTGATCAGATTTTAGAATTTTTCTTGCTAGACACTGGTGTTTGCCCTATGTTCTCTCTCTTCTCTAATCAAGTCCCGGGTACCCCAGTCGAAGTAAGTTGTATTATAGTCCTGTCCAGTTTTGCACTTCAAGGGGGTGAAATGGAAAGAATACTAATAGTGAAAAGTAGAGGGAGGACTAGTTTAGTCATTGTGACTCAATACCCACCAAAGCGATCTCTTCTCAACTATGTTCTATTTGGTAGGTCCCATAAGATATGTAGTCAGATTTTGAGGAGTTGGCAGCGCTCGCCTTCGTGCTGTACTTACTATTACTAGTAGCCAGGTGGAGGGCATTATGTCCTAATGGTACCTTCTCCTTATCATTCTTCCTCCAGTGCTGGGGACCGAGGGGCATCCTGAGGATCATAAGGAACCTTAGCCCTGCTCCCTTTGCCCTCTAACCTGGCTAGGAGTTTTGGGTCTCATGTGGTCAGCAGCCCTTAGCGTGTTTACTTGGCCTTTTCCACATCACCAGTGATATCTTTCTTCTTCCCAGTCATCGACTCATGGAATGTTAGAACTTAGCAGTGTCTGGAGTCTAACTCCTTCATTTTAGGGGTGAGGACCCCTGTGGCCTGAGGAGGTGAGGCGACAGGCATACAGAGACACGTTTTGGTTAGAGTCAGGGCTAGAACTGGAACCGAGTTTCTGGAATTCTCATCCAAGTCCATTTCCTTTACACGATGCTCTTTCTCTCTTCTACTTTGCAGGGTCAGACTTAGGAACCGTGCTGACGTTTTGAGTCAATGAACCTTGAACCTCCATGAGAAGTTTCTATAAAACCCAATTGTAAACCTTTTTTTTTTTTTTTTTTTTTTACAAAAAAGAAGAACTTATTACTCTTATAACCAGAAGAGAGAACAAAACTCTCTTGAAGAGGTTGATGGGAAGTGAAAGCCCCACTTACCTAGCTCTTTCTACTCTGCTTTCTGAGAGAGGCAATAAATAGAGTAGTAGAGTGAACACGGGCTCTGCAGCCAGCACTCGGGTGCTCAGGGATCACGTCAGGTCTCTGTTGAAGTGACACTTTATCTGTGAGGACTTCACGGGCCACCGTTTAAAAAAATCACACACAACTGCTCACCCCTCTGCAAGCACCTCTTTTGTCGTGCCTTCCCTGCTTTGTGTTTCTGTATTGCATTTGTCCTTCTCTGACAAAAGAGTGTCTGATTCTAGTTGTTTTTGCTTAAAATTTTTTCCCCTCTACTATTATGTAAATTCCATGGGAACAAGGATTTTTGTCTTTGGGCTCATTGCTGTATCCCCAGCACCCAGAGCAGTGCCTAGAACACAATAGGCAAATATTATTGAAACAATGAATGCATGAACTTTGGGCAAGTAACTTAGCCTTTTGGTACCTTTGTTTTCTTGTGAGTAAAACAGGGATTAAAAATAGAGCCTAGTTCATTGAGTTGCAGTGAGAACTGAGGGAGTTCATTCATATGAAACACTTAGAACCAGGCAGGCACATAGTAAATACTCAATAAAAGTTCCCTGTTATTATAATGATTATTAAATATTTGACTTCCTCACTAGCCTGTTAACTCCCTGAGGGCACTGACTGTTTTTACATCACCTTTTTATTCCTGGTAGCAACGTGACTAACACGTAATTGACATCCAGTGTTTGTTAAGTGAATAAATAAATACATCATAGAGAAATTATAGGCAATACCTCTGTAAATATTTGTTTAATTTAAATGAATAGATTTCCTTCCTGTCTTTTTCCCCAAGCTGCAGTTGGTGAAAATGCATGGAATAATATGATTATGTTGTGCCTTAGCTCATCACATAAGCAGTAGGGCCAGTAATTTATTTTTGTTGCCATGACTTGGCTGAAATATCCTGGCAATCGACGGCCATGGCAGAAACTTGGTGGCTGATGGATGTCACCCCAGCCTGTGCAAAAAAAAAGCTGCTACTTGAGATCTCTTCCTTTCATAGTTGGGACTTCACAGAAATGCTTCCCTGGCAAGCGGGTGCTTAGTGAAGGCTGCAGGCGTATGAGCAGGCAGATGCAGGAAACGATGAAAGGGACGAGTAAGGGAGAAACATACTCCTCTCCTCTGTTCTCAGAAAGGAGTTTAAAGGTTGTAAAAAGATTTGGCTTTTAAACTTGAGCCAGGCATTTGAATTCTGTGAGACTCACAGTTTTTTTTCCAGTAAAATTAGAGAATGAGACTAGGTGACCTCCATGAAACCATCTTACCTTTTAAATTTCCCGATTCTGTGGAAAGTGTTTAAAAAGGCCCCAAACTGAATAAAAATTTAAGAGCAGAGGTTTAAGTGGAGATACTGACAAAATGGAAGGGAATGTGACTGTAGGAGTGTTGGGTGAGTAGCTAAATGACATGTAGTGTCTGTTTGTAAGAGGAACTAGAAAATTATAGTATTTAGATAGAAAATGAACTCAGAAGCCACATCTGAACGAAAGGCTTTTCTGATCTCCGGGTTTGGGTCAGTTGATTTAACGTGAACCAAGTTGTACGTTGGCCGTCCAGTCTGGGCCTCTGATTTGTGAGCCTTTCTCATAACTAAGTCCTGAGAGATTTCCCATCATGCCCATAAGGTAATGCAATTTGGCAAGAGGGTTTGGACTTTGACAAAATCTCTTACCCGGTTTGGTTTCCAGAAAGGCTGACTTACCTAATTTGAAAATAAATGGAAAACAAAATCTTTGGTTGTTACTTGTTTGATGAAATGCCACAACAAACTATAATTTTATTTTTATTTTATTTTTTACCATTTACTTCTAAGTATTTCTCCTTGGTTTACTGGTCCAGTAAGGCTAAATTACAACAGCAGGGCTATTAAATCATGGGAATCTGTGTGTGTGTGTGTGTGTGTGTGTGTGTGTGTGTGTGTGTGTGTGTGTGTGTGTGTTTAGTACCAAGTTTATCTGCCTACATTATCAAACTCCACGTTAATAGTAGCTTTCTATTGCTGCATAACAAATTACCACAAAGTTAGTGGTTGATAACAACACACACACATTTACTATCTCACAATTTCCTCAGGTCAGGAATTTGGACACAGCTAAGATAGGTTACCCACTTAGGGTCTCATAGGCTGCAATTAATGTGTCAGCCAAAGCTGTGGTCTCATCTGAGGCTTGACTGGGGCAGAATCCACTTTTGTTGGCAGATTAGTACCTGTGGTGGTAGGACAGAGCGTTTCAGTTTCTTGTTTGCTGTTGGCCAGACACTGCCATCAACTCCTTAGCATGTGGACCTCCTAACACGGGCACCCCACACAAGGCAGCATGTTCCTTCAAAACTAGCAAGGAAGTTGAATGTTTTCTTTTAGCTCAGATTACTTTATGTGACCTCAGTTTTTCCCCAGGTGTCCTTGTCCGGTTTAGATAGTAGTAGAGAGAAACACGAAGCTTCAAAAAAGCTAAACAATATGTCTGAGGTTACAAAGCAGCTAATAGTTGCATTAGAATAAGAATACAAGTTGATTAAAAACAAAAAGTAATATGTACTAAATATTTACTACCTATCAGGTGCCATGAGAAGTGCTTTATGTCACTATATACTCATTCAGTTCTCAGTACAGTGCTCTGAGTTAGGTATTACTGTTACTAAACTAACAGGTGGGGAAATTGAGGATTAAAAAGTTGTATAACCTGCCCAAGGTTTATCCACAGAAAGTGTCCAGGTTCGAACACAGGCAGGCAGATTCCAGATGCCGCTACCATCCAACTCTGAAGATCTTGCTGTCAGAACACAATGCTCAGAATTCTTCCTCTCTTTTGTCAGGTACTTAAATCATTATGATATTTCACAAGGATAATTGTAATAGGTTGCTTTTCTAAAAGTGCATTCATAAAATGGAAAGACAGTGTTCTTTTCTACTTCTTCCAGACTTTCTCATTTTTCAGAAGACGGGGGGCAAATGGAAGGAAACCAGAATTTAGTGGGATTTGCATGAGTTAATATCATTTGCTGCCAAGACATTGGAGGTGCTCAATATATATCCCCCTTATCCACAGCTTCACTTTCCACGGTTTCAGTTATCTACAATCAACCATGGTCCAAAAAATATTAAATGGAAAATTTCAGATATTTTGATAGAGGGAGAGAGAGAGACCACAGTCATGTAACTTTTATTATAGTATATTGCTATAATTGTTCTCTATTATTGTTTATTATTGTCAATCTCTGACTATGCCTAATTTATAAATTAAACTTTATCATAGATATGTATGTAGAGGAAAAAAATTAGCATATATAGGTTTTGGTACTACCCACAGATTTAGGCATCCACTGGGAGTCTTGGAACATATCCCCCATAATAAAGAGGGTACCACTGTATTGGTTGGATAGAATAAAAGTTATTCGAATACTTTACATACACTCGTTTCTACTGTGGATGGCAGAGATTCCAAACTCTACTTTAAAACTTCTATTTTAAGGCTTTGAGGGGGTCAGGTCCCTCATTTCAAGGATGAGAGTTGCTGAACAAATTCAAGGCCACTGTATTACTGTCCTTTGTGCTTCAATGTTCCTCCCTCCCTCTTTCTTTTCTTTTCTTTTCTTTTCTTTTCTTTTCTTTTCTTTTCTTTTCTTTTCTTTTCTTTTCTTTTCTTTTCTTTTCTTTTCTTTTCTTTTCTTTTCCTTCCTTCCTTCCTTCCTTCCTTCCTTCCTTCCTTCCTTCCTTCCTTCCTTATCTTTGGAGGGCTCTCAGCTATTGTCTGTTTTCCACTAAAATATATGGTTAAAATATACATAACATAAAATTGACCATTTAACCATTTTTATGTGTGCAGTTCAGTGTCACTAAGCACAGTCACATCATTGTACATCTGTCTCCATTTCCAGTACTTTTTCACCATCCCTAACGGAAACTCTGTGCTCATCAAACATTGATGCCCTCTTCTTTCTTCCCTCTAGTCCTTGGTGACCACTCTTCTTTCTGTCCCTCTGAATGTCACTCTTCTAACAACCTCACATATGTGGAATTATACAATATTTGTCCTGTGACCGACTTATTTCAGCTAGCCTAATGTTTCGAGGTTCATCCATGTTGTAGCCTGTATGAGAATTTCATTCTTTTTTAAGTCAGCCATTGTCTTTTAAAACTCGAGTTTCCGTGTTTTTAGTTTTTGTAGCCAGAGGTATATTTTTCTTCCAGACCTATCTTCGACCTTTTCCTGGGATGAAACTTCCAAGAATATGTCCTGTCTTCCTGAGTCGGTATGCTTTGGGGAAGCTGAGTAGCAAAACTGAAGCATTTAATGTCAGTGCAACAAATGAGCACCTACTGTGTATCAAGGGCTCTGCCTATAACTAAGATTACACAGTCTTTTGGAGGAGATAGCTATATACTCAACTAACTATAGTACCATGTACTAAGTGCTAAGAGAGGGGCCAAAATGGATCTGCTCAGTATGCCAAGCACTGTGAGGGAAATTTAGGAAAAGTTTAAAGAGGAGGTGATATTTCAGGTGGTCCTTAAAGGATAACTAGGTGTTCAAGCTAGAGAAAGAATGGATGGCATTACATGAATAGCCTGAGCTCAGGCAAGTGAAAGAGAATGCTTGGTTTGTTGGAAAATAGCAAGGAGCAGTGCTATGAATTTAGAAAATAGAGCAAGTTGGGGAGTTGGTGGGAAGTGAGAAATGCTTGAACGCTAGGCTATGGAATTTGGGGAATAGGTCACTTGTAGGCCTTATGCCATTAGAATGATCCAGTTAGATCTGTAGGTTGACAGGGTTGACCGGGTGGTGGATGGATGAGACTAAGAGTGATGGAGACTGGAGACCACTGTGTGCAGGTAGGAGTGGGGACGCAATGTGGTTGCAATATTTAAGCAACAGGTGATGAGGGCCTGAACCCAGGCTGCTACAGACAAGTAGTCAGTGTCATCAGGTATATTGACGAGAGAGAGTTCATCAGACCATGTCCACCTAGCATGATTTTTTATGTTCTGAAATTCTTGTAATTTTTATTCCAGTTTAGAGTCCATCTTTGTAAAATTTCTGTCATGTCTTTCTTTATTGTAACCATAGTGGCAAGAAGAAATTTGATTTATAAAAGACAATGGGACATGTTCCTACCTTCAGGCTTCCCATTCAATAATGTACTTCTGTATATATATAGTTTTTAATAGTCTTTTAAGTGCTAAGTGTTGTGGTATCTAACATGTAGAAAAAGATATGACTGTTAAGATTGCATATAATACAGAGTAGATGGAATATAACTGTAATTAGAACAGATTAGTCAAGCTGTATTAGAAATATACCCTCTCTCCCTCCCCCTGCTGCCTGATCTCTTGGTAACAAAAGAACTCAAACAAAACTTTCATACAAATGAATAAATGTAAACTTTGAAGAACAAAGTGTAAACAAAGCATGGCCATCAGAGTGCATCTAATGGTTCATAAGGAGCTTGGCTTTTCACGAAGTGCTTTGATGGTAAGCTTAATAGGAAAAGACAGTCTCTGCCCATGTGCAGTTTATAGTCTAATTGTAAAATGTCAGACATTACTCTGGAAAATTAGAAAAAATGAATTCAGTCAGTACTCTTAAAAAGTGATGTGTAATGAGGGCCCCAAACATTCACATGCAGAAAGGGAAAATACTACTTAGTACAAGTATTGAAAAAAAAAATACCCAAGCGTCATTAGTTGACTAAAAGCTGGTTGAGGAAAAAGTGCTGAAATATACTAAAAATAATATGAGTTTCAAGGAAAATAACCCTTTTACTAACCCTTGCATTAGTCAGTTCCTTATTAGAGTATTTTTTCCTGTTTTAGTCACACTTTAAAAGAGTATGTATAAATATAGAAGATCAAGAGAAATGTGATAAAAATAATTTAAGATGTAGAACATGGGTTTTAAAAGAAAAAGTCAGAGAAATTTGGGGATTAAAACAGGCTGACTTAGTTATCTTCAACAACAACAACAACAACAACAAAAATTAAAAGAATATTTATGATCCAGCCAATGTGAATGTACCAAGAAGTTCAGAACACATGCTCTACCCTTAATCTAGTGGCCAGATTTTCATTATGCAAACGACTGATCAATTTTTAAAAAATTTCCCACGAACACAGAGTGAAAGGAAGTGCATGCCAAGATGTGGAAGGTATTTTGAATGACCCACAGAGCCTAGCGTAGTGTCTTGTCACTAACTACCCATGAGACATGCGGAGTCTCCTTCCTGGAGGTTGAGAGGGCTGAGCTGAAGAAGTCTGTGCTGAATAGTCTCAAACGTGTAATTCCTTTCCATTTTAAGAATGGAAGAAAACTTTAGGAAGAGAGAGGTTGCTACTGCCCTGTGAGTATGTATCAACACCTGAAATAAATGTATGTTTTTAAGGTTTTGAAAATCAAGGAAAGGAAAGCTATCTTGGTTACTCCAAACTATTTTAGGCCCTCCTTCTGTAGTTTTTATCTCAGACTCTTGTTGACCTCTTTCTTAGAAGTATTGTAAGCTGCAGATACTTTGTTTGTTCACTCATTATTTTGTCTATCTTGCCATTACAAGGTAGGCACCATGAGAACAGGAATGTGTCTGCTTAGTTCTTCTTCTTTTTTAATTTAGTTTATTGGGGTAATAATGGTTAATACAATTATATCATTTTCAGGTGTACATTATAACTTAACATCTGTGTATTCTATTGTGTGTTTACCACCCAAAGTTCAGTTTCCTTCAGCTACCATATATTTGATCCCCTTTACCGACTTCATACTCCCCTACTCTCCTATATTTAACCCCTTTTACTCCATTTACCTTCCCCCCACCCTCTGGTAACCACTAGTCTATAGTCCATGTCCACGAATCTCTGTTTGTCTTGTTCCTTTGTTGCTTTTAGGTTTATATCTCACACATAAGCAATATCATGTGATTTTCAACTTTTTCTGTCTGGCTTATTTTGCTTAGCATGATTATTTCAAGGTCCATCCAGGTTGTGGCAAAGAGCAGTATTTCGTCTCTTCTTATGGCTGAATAATATTCCATCGTATATATGTACCACGGCTTCTTTAGCCAGTCATCTATTGTAGGACACTTTGGTTGCTTCCATGTCCTGGCCACTGTGAATAATGCTGCTATGAACATTGGTGTGCAGATACCTTTATGGAGATGCTTTTTTTTTAAGTCTGGGGACACTTTGTACTTCACTGTATTTCTAGCATCGACCACAGTGTTGACACATAGTAAGTATTCCAGAAATATGGTTGGATGAATAAATGAATGAAGGAGTGAGTGAATGAGAATAGGTCAAGGGGAGAAGAGTGCTCAAAGGCCAGTCAGTGGATAATGGCCACCTGGAAGGGTTGCTAGCCTTGGAGTTGAATGGAGAAGAAAGAGAGGGTAAGACTGGGAGAAAGAGGAAGGAGAGTGAATTCACAAGGCCTGTTTTCCCTGTTGTTGCCTGTGTGTTAGGTAAGAATGCACTGAGAATGCAAGTCCTATAGTATCACATAAAAAATAAGAGACCACATGGGCTAGTGCCAGACACACTAGCTCTGGGAAACAAATCACAATAATTTGCCACTGGGTAAAGTTTGTTAATTTTTTCTAAAAGAGCCAAAGGCTCCTTAACAAGGTTTTCTGGTGTGGAAACCATCTGGAGGTTTTAGTGGTAGTGGAGCGTGTGTGTGTGTGTGTGTGTGTGTGTGCATGTGTGGCATCGGATTGTTTTATTTATATTCTCTGCCCTGGCCTTCAGATGCTTTTTTGAGCAGCTTCAGATTAGGTTATCTGCACTGGGATATTAAAGCAATTTTGTGGCAAACCGCCTCTGTGCTCTAGACTGTTCAACTCTTTTTGGCCTGAGTAGTCAAAAAAGATCTTGATTTAGTCTAGTCTGGTCTGTTGTAATGTGACTTAAGGACACGAAGTCCCAGACCTTAGGATAGATACTTAACTCAAAAACATTAACATATTAACAAAAGGGCAAAAAATAAAAAACAAACAACAAAAAAAATCACTTCTTCCAAAACAAAGTTTTTACCAAACCTAAATAATTTCACCTTCCAAAATGCCCCATGCTGATGTAGCTTTCCAGGGAAAAGTTTTTGAACCACAGGGTTCCCTCATAACTAGAAGAATATTCCAGTGGAAAGATGAGGGGATAATAAAGACAGCGCTGACCCCCATCAGACCACCCGAACTCTCGCCACCTCTGTACATGCTTCCAGCTGCCTGTGTTAAAGTGCTTTTAATACCCACGGAGGTGCAGAGAAGGAAAGTGAGAGCCTTGAATGTATGGACTTTTCCAGAAGCGTTTTTATTGGTAAGATCCCACCTTTTGGGGTCGCCGCCTGAGTTTTTTACAAGTCTTTTGGAGGCCCTGGACTTCAGTGGCTCGGAGGTCCCCTGCCAAGCCCTCTTTGAGACAGGGATGATAAGAAGGAAATGTTCCTTCTACTGATGTGCCTGTGTCTGAGCTCTTGATGTCCTCGGCCCCACGTCCATGTTGGTGAAAGGAATGAAAATAACGGGGCCTTATATTTGTAAAGCAGCTTTAAAAATATTTGCTTTGGTTTTCTGGGTCCATCCCGATAATAACTGTGAGAAAAGCAGGGTGGCTTTCCTGTTGTCCTCATACAAGAGTGAGGAACCTGATGCACTAAGAGGTTAAGTCGCCCAGTTTCATAAAGGGCAGAGCAGGGACTAGACTCCACATCTTCTTACTGTGAAAGCAAGCTCAAGTGCAGGATCGTCTCTCGTGAAGCAGTCCTGATGGAGAGAAAAAGAGTAGGGGACCTGTGAACTTCAGCTTTTGGAGGCTAATATTTCTTCTTCCTCAGTACAATAGTGGTTTAGTATTCTCTGAGCCTCTGCGGTGGAGAGGCCTCCTTACCTTCTTGGTCACCAGGCTTCATATAAATATGTTCTGAGTTTTCTCATGACCCCAACTTTAAGTGTTAGAGAAACAGTAGGGCCAACTGGACCATCTTTTGTGAACAGGACAGATAAGAAAGTCATAAGTGAACTGGGCACTAAAGGGGTCCTTACATAGGCAGGTGGAGCACAGGGAAGCACCCTGTAATGCTTGCTTCTTGCAGCCCAACTTCTCTTCCAGGCTTGGACTGTTAAGAGCTGTGTACATCCAGAACAATTGCTTCCATGGCTGTATCTATTTGCTTTCTGATGGGGCATATAATTTATCTTTTGAGTTCTATTCAATGGAATTGGGGGTAAAATCTTGACTTTGTCAGATGTACGACCATTTGGTTTCTCTTATTTGGGGAGCCTTCTGCTTCACAGTGAACATTTTGTATAGTCAGGTAGGCCTCTCCGCCAGAGGACCAACTCCTGTGTATTTGAAAAGGAAGACAAACCTGTACTTTGTAGAAAGGGCCTATTGTTCCCAGGGAGTGGTTGTGGCCAACTTCTTGGGCTCCTTGGCTGACTCTAAAGAAGGAATTGAAGTCAGAATGCTAATCACTGACTTGCACAGACATCAACAATCAGACCTCAGGGAACTCATCAGAAAGTAAACAAATGTACTCAATTTCAGATTCTAGAAGGACAGTAATATAAAAGAGGCTAGAGATGAAAAAAAATGAGTGAGTGAAAAAAAATTTTTTCTCCTTCTCTGCTTCTCAAATGGGTAGTCTCAGAAACAGTAAAGCAGCCCTATCATGTGGGCTGCTCATCCATGACCAGGGTTGATGTGGCTGGTGGCCTTATGTTTTCAGAGGCAGTCTCCGTAGCTCAGAGCTCAGCTGTGGGGATCACACCCCTTCTGAACTGCAGGATTCCTCAGCGGGAGTTGGACACGGACTTTTTTATTCTGTGCACTGAATTTCCAGTGATGCATTTAATGCTCTCACTCTCATTCCAGACAGCAGGGTGGTGTTGAGAATTCTGCCATCGCGAAGGAACAGTTTCTTCAAAATGTGAGAAATTTCGGAATTGTTGGAACCCATGTAGGTCCTAGTGGTGGTTCTGTGAAATGTGCTCAGGTTGGTTTCACCCCTGACGATGTTCCTTCTCTTGGTGTAAGGAGAGAATTATTTTACCCGCATTAAGGCCCTGTAACCTTCCTCATGTAGATTTATGTGTTTTAATCTGGACCTTTCTTTGATTCAGTACCAGCTTACACAAACTCATATATGTGGCGAGTGGCCAAATCGTCTACCCTAGAGCACGTCATGGTAGAAAGAGCACTGGCCTTGGAGTGGGAGAACTGCTTCTAGTTCTCACAGTGGCCTGACGAGTCACTGAGCTGCTCTTGTCACTTCAGAGGCCACATTCACCTGTTAATTGATGAAGCTGAACTAGAAACATGGCTGTGGTAATTTGAATCTCAGCCTTCTCGCCTTCTACATTATAGCATATGAAATGACCTTTTAACAGAATCCATTTATAAGCTGTTGGAATGAAGTCTATCCATTCTTCTCTCAGCAGTTGTGTTGATCATTTTCCCAGCCTGATTCCCCAGAGTTCGTTGAGTAGAGAAATTATCCTCATCCAGCATTCCATTAGCCTTCTGTGTGTGGTAAACATACTTAAAAAGGAATACTTTCTCCCCAGGTTAACCTTTGTTTTAAACCGGACAGAGCTCTCAGCACCACATATATAGCCTCGATCTCCTTTAACCAAAACTGGAATAAGTCAGAACTGGGGATCATGGACAAATAGGGGGATCTCAGGCTTAGGGTGGAGGAGTCCTGGTGAGAAAAATAAACAAAGTGTGGACTGGGGATTTAAAGATACATGAGCACTCCTCACTGTTGGATTTTTGGGGGAGTGTCCTGTTACCTTCCTACATATTGACTGGACTAGACAAGAAGCTTGTGAAAGATTGGAAGTTTGCTTGGGGACTTGGCTAGAAGTGCCATGGTGTCTTACTGTGTTTTCTTATGGACACTTGGGGCTGTGGTGCCACAGCCCTGGGAAATGCTTCCCTCTGACTGCTCACAGTCTGGACATCACAATAATCCGTGTTCTCACCTGTCTGGCCTACATCCCTTCTACAAGCCTGGCCACGTTATCCATATTAACATGGGTACCATTTATGGAATGGGCATAGTTTCATTCCAGGTCTGTAAAAATCGTAATGGGACTCTGCCTGGCTTCTGATCTCTCAAGCCAACTTTTGGAGCTATTACTGCTTTCCATAAAGCTGAAACCCAGTGCCACTTCAGCACCGCTGCCTTTCCGCTGGTTTATTTTTGTTATCCTTGCCCCCACCCACCTTGTTTTTCAGCCATCAATGAGTTTTTCTTGAGTTACTCAGACATTCAGCCAGACTCTATGGGGGAATAAAAAGATGTTGTAAGGAACTGTCCTGGAACATAAGGGACTAAAATCCATTCGAGAAGGGAAGACCCAAGCACATGAAAAGTCTCCCAGTAACATCAGCCTACAGGTAGAATAGACAGGAGGATTAGAGAAGCAGATTTCTCTTCAGGAGTTGTCAGGGGAGGCTGTATTGAGGTAGAGGTCTTTCTACATGGCCTGAAAGCTTGATTTCCCCCACCCTCTTCATGTTATATATGATATTTGACATCTACATAAGGAGATGTATGAGTTACAAAGCATAACGATAAAATGAACACTTAAGGATTCACCACCCAACTTAAGAACTGGAACATTACCAGTACTGCTGCCTGTGAGTTCCTCTCCCCTTCCACCCCATCTCCCCACCCGAGTCAGCCACCATCCTGCATTTTGTCCATTTTATTCTCTTGCCCTTTTTTTTTTTTGAAAGTTTTTGGAGAACTTACATATTTTCTTTGGCGATCTCATAATTTTCTGGGACATGGGATCTCTGAAGGCAAAACATCGAGGGCGTATGTGATGGTTAATTTTATGTCAACCTGGCTGGGCCACAGTGCCCAGATAAGTATTAAAATGTTATTCTGGAAGCTTCTGTGAAGGTGTTTATGGATGAGATTGACATTTCAATCAGCAGACTTTGAGTAGAGCAGGTTGCTCTCCATGTGGGTGAGCCTCATCCAAACAGTTGAAGGCCTGGATAGAACAAAAGACTGATTTTACCTGAGCAAGAGGGAATGTTGTGACAAATGGCCTTTGGACTTGAACTGTTGCATCAGCTCTTGCTTGGATCTCCAGCCTGCTGGCCCACCCTGCAAATTTTGGACTTGCCAGCCTCCATAAATGTATGAGCCAATTAAATAAATCTCTTCTCATACACACACACACACACACACACACACACATCCTATCCTATTGGTTATGTTTCTCTGGAAAACCCTGACTAATACAGCATATCACACTAATTCCGCATGTCATGTGGGTAGCTTTACAGATTGATTTATGGAGTATTCTCACATCAGCACATCAACAGTATATTCACCAGGTGCTGGGAAAGAAGTCAGCTGACTCTAGCCTAAGCTATGGAAGAGACACCTTGATGATTTTTCTATGGAAGCAGAGTACATTCTCTCCTTTTAGATACCTACCTTCCATCCCCTCCCTGTTATCCCATCTCCTCCCAACACATGTGTACAGTCACATCTCTGTGTTTCCATACCTTCTGTATAGAACCCTGGTTCTGCTCGTCACCAGGAAAGACATTTAGCTCCTTTGAGCTTGTTTCTCCTCATCTGCCACAGGGTCGGGGGAAGTCATCAAACTGTTATGTGTCACCATGTGCCAGGCACTGATTGAGGTGCTTTACTTGTTTATCCCTTGTTATGACAATAAAAATCCCAGGTGGTCATCATGCTCACTCTGCAGTGAGAAAAAGGCAAGAAAGTTATTGAAATAGTGTTTGAATCCAGGCAGTCTGACCTTAGATCCCCCATTCCTTCTGCTTCTTAAACATATTATAAACTAGAATGTGCTCTGCAGACGTAAAATATGGCTATTACTAAAATACACCCATCACCCTAGGTTCCTGCACTCTGCTGGCTGAGACCGATGGCCCTTCCTGGATAGCTCTGGTTTTTTGACAGAAGCTTCTGGTGGCCACAGTTCCTGAGCCCAAGGAAAAGTTCTACAAGAGGCCTTAAGACTAGATGGCTAGCGGCAGGCTGGGTCTTGAACCTCCCCTTAGGTCACACTAATAAAGCCACCCCTTACTTTGTGTTTAGATGGGTCCTCCAGGCTACAGTGTATACTTGACTCCATACTTGACCCAGATAATGAATGTCCAAGGCCTCAGCAAGCCATGGCAAATATTTGGCACATCTTCTCCCTCCCGGGACCATGGCGAAAGTTATTAAGTAATCATAGCACCCTTTGGAATAACTACTACTCACCGATAGAGTTGGGCACATAGCACGAAATCTCTTTGGCCATTCTTGAGGAGATCTGGGTGTCCCCAGAGACTGAGCTTGGATTAGTCTTTCCTCTCCTTTCTCTTTGTCTTTTCCCAACCATATTTCTCCAGGTTTTCATCATTAACTCTGCCTATTAGTCTTATTTCTTTAGTATTTTTACCTCTTTTTCCTGTCTGGTAAGAAGTGAAATAGTTCTGTACCACTCAGTTTTTAAAACTGATTCTCAAGGAACGAGTTCCATCTTTCCATGGAGATGAATTATTATTTTAGTAATGGCAGCACATTGAGAGGGTGTTCACATACCAAGAGTCTTAGGAGTATTTCTACCAACAAGGTTGGTTTTCTCTACCCTAACAGCAGAGAGAGCAGAAGTTATTCCATTTAAGTATAGAAACTTACTTTTTAAAATACCATCTTTCCTTTTTCTTCATATATCCGGGTTCCCGCTCTCTTGTCCTCTCATGTAGACACTGGTATGTAAAGAGATTGTTTCTGACCCCAGATTCTTTATCTGCAGGGAAGAGAATGTTTGTGTATGTGATTATTTTCTATGGAAGTTCCATGTTCCTCCCTTTGCTTTCCAAACATTTCTTCCTAAAGTGTTTTCAAAACGTCAGTCCTACAAGGTAACAATAGTTTCTGGGTCCTTTTAGGGACACATTCTTAATTTTTCAAAAATGAATAAAATACAGAGGAATACTCATCTGAAGTAGTGATTTATGTCATTTCCTTGCTTTCTTCATTATTTTTGAACCAGTAAGTATTTTGACCAACAGATTTTGAAGAAGAATTGTATGGTATTTCCCAACCTTCCCCTGTGGGTGGAATTGCATCACTGAATCACTTTTCTCTGTTTTTTTCCGCTTTCTGTCTCCTGTTCTGTCAAGGCTCCAGCACACTCCAGACTTTTTTGGTGTTTTTTAGTACTGAAGTTTTAGCATGGCATCTGTGATTGTGTTAATTTTCCATCATTATTTTCTACCCCATCCAGGCATTCTCATAAAAACAAAGCATTTTGTTTAATCCTCAGGTGGAGGTTTGAACCCTAGTCAGCCCAGACCTTCTCGTCTCACTTTTTAGCCATCCCAGAAGTCTGAAGGCGAGTGGTCTCATCAACCATAGGCAGAGTGAGGTACATTCCTTTTATTGGCTATTGCCCTTATTTTTTCCTTCATCCATGCAGTTCATTTTAAGGGATCAAAATGTTGTTAAAAGCCTTATACGTGTGGTCAGATTCTTTTCAGCATTTTAACCTGGTCTGAGACTTAAGAGGAAATGCCAGCTCCAGTAAAGGACCTGGAGTAAAGGACCTGGAGGCCAGCCTCAGTTCTATCCCTTCTTTGAAGTGCGACCTCTCAGAGATGTACCGCCTCATCATAGATGGAGATGATATTACTAGCTGTGCCCATCTGTAGCAGCCAGAGTTCTCCAGAGAAATAGAACTAATAGAGATGTGTGTGTGTGTGTGTGTGTGTGTGTGTGTGTGTGTGTGTGTGTGTGTGTGTGTGTAGAGGGGAGGCAGGGGAGATTTGGCTCATGCAGTTGTGGAGATAAGCAAGTTCAAAATCTGTAGGGCAGTGTGTAGGGCAGTCTGGTCTACCAGAGACCCAGGGAAAAGTTAATGTTGCATGTCAAGTCCAAAGTCAGTCTGGAAGCTAACTTTCCTCTTTCTTGGGAGACTGCTTTCTCTTACGGCCTTCAACTGATTAATTGGATAAAAGCCACCCACATTAAAGAGAATCTGCTTTACTCAAAACCCACTGATTTAAATGTTAATCTCATCTAAAAACACCTTCACAGCAACAACTAGACTGGTATTTGACCAAATATCTGGGTTCCATGGCCCTGCCACGTTGACATGTAAATTAACTCTTATACCTTCTCTCTGGGTTTTCAGGAGCATCCACTGTAAACAGTCAGGAGCTGAAGCCATGTAGGGAGGAGGCATTTCAAGCTGTCCTTCTATGCTTCTCTCATCTTTTCTCTTTCTGCCACCTTTGCTTCCTGAAGTTTTCTTCTCTTCCCTTTTACCCTTTTCTTCCTACTTCCAAAATGTGACCTCCTTCTCCCACCCATTCTGCCTGAGAAGGGGGCACATGTGAAGTGAGAATCAGTGAGAAAAACCAGTGTTACTAATACACAGTGTAAAAGGAAAGACTTTGAAGTCATGCAGGCTGGAGTTAATCTCGCCCTGTTATCATCATGGACAAGTTGAATATACTTCTCTGAGCCTCTGGTCACTTATTTCTAAAAATGGAAATGATGATATTCCTCTTCAGTTGGATGGTGATATTTATCATACAATTCTTGTGATGATTAAATGACAACATAGCTACATGCATTTCCCTTGCTTCCAAATGTTTGTCCTCCTTAGAGAGCTTTTTAGATTTTAAACATTACTCATTTTGAACTCCTTCAGGCCTTGTGTGCCTAGACTTCCTATTAAGATCAGATTCACTATTTTCCTATGATTGTGCACCATTGCTTCAGTAAAGTCTCTTAGTGAATGTTCTTGTATGTGAGTCTCGTTTGCTGTTCTCAGTCACCCTAAGCACACTCGTACCGCAGGGACTTGGCATATGCTGTTTCTGCTACAGGGAGCTCTTCCCCAAATAACTGCAGGGCTTAGTCCTCACATTTTTCAGGTATCTGCTCAAATGTCACCTCCCTAGAATGACTTCCCCAACAAACTAATATAAAATAATATGCTTTCTAGTTTTCTGTTGTACTTATCTTGCTGTATTTTTCTTCATAGTACTTATCTGAAATAAATATTTATTTTCCTTCTACGTCTCCCAGTAGGATGGTGATTCCCCACCTTGAATGTTCATTGTAATCACCACGGGAGCTTTTTAGGAATTCTAGTGCCGTGCTGCACTCCAGACAATTAAATCAGAAGTACTGGGGAAGAGACGCAGCCATCAATATTTTATAAAATTTTCCAGGTGATTTCTGTGTTCAGCCAAGGTTGAGAAACAGAGCTCTAGTCTAGAACCCTACTACAGAGAATGTAGTAAGAGAATGTGAACTGGCAGTGTCAGCATCACCTGGGAGCATATTAGAAATGCAGGTGCTCGGCCCCACCCCACGCCCTCTGAGTTCAGTTCTGCCATTTTGGCAAGATCCCAGATGATTCATATGACATTGAAATTTGAGGTGCACTGCATTAGAATGTAAGATAGTGGCTTCATTTTGCAGTATTCTAGTGCTAGAACAGTACCTAGCACATAATAAGCACTCACTAAATATTTGCTAGCCGAATGAGGAATTAAAGGTGGAGATAAGAGGGAGAAGGAAGTGATAAAGGAGAGAGGATAGAGGAAGAGACGGAAGCAAGGACAACAGAATACAGCTCTGCCCTCCCTAAGTTCCCCGGGCACAATTATAAGCAGGGCTGTTCTTGCTCTCTGCACCCAATAAAAACTTAACCAGGCTGGTGTCCAGCATCTCATGGGCCTGCCTCCAGCTTGCTGTGCTTTCCAAGGTGATAGCTGACTAATCAAAGATATTGTGATAATGAATTGCCTAACTGCCCAGCCCTGCATCTTCTCTTCATGCATATATTCTACTAGAGGCCGGCTGAAACCAATTAACCAATTAAGTAATAATTCAGTAAGACTTTATGGACTGTCTACTACATGCATGCCTTAACATGGTTCAAGAGGCCAAGAACCAAAAGTGGAAGAGACACAACCTACAGTTCAGCAGTAGAGACAGTCATTTATGACTTGAAGCAAATGCTGTAAGAGATGTGTGGACTGAGTGCTATGGAGAATCAGAGTAGAATTCTTGGATGGAGAGAGCAGGAGACATTTGAGTTGGGAAGGAGAGTGTTTGGAACACAGGGCAGATGAGGCCTGCTCACGAGTTTGTGCTGTAGCAAAGGCAGTTAGAGGGCAGTGAAGATGATGGAACACAGTTGGTTCTGTCTTGCAAAGATGGCTGATGGCTGTGGAAGGTGATGGGAGGAAGGAGATGATGAAAGAAACATCAGAACCAGTTCCAAGATAATTGCACATGACAACTTACTTAGATGACCGGGCCCTGATCTTGGGCGGTGCCAGTGGAGTGTAAAATTTGGAGAAAGTTTTGAGAATTTTTTCAGATGTGGAAGATTGTCTTGGTTATTTAACATAAAGGAGTAGGAATTCTTGGGGTGATAAAATTTGATAATACTTTAAGCATATACTTTGAAAATGCTACAATATTATATAAGTTATTTCTCTCCCATTGGCCATCAGATAGATGGGATTAGTGGATTGTTCAGCACTCTCCTTTTCTTAGAGATTTCAGTCAAGATAGATCCTAGTGATGATTTATTTTGACTCTTTTACTTTGAAGATGAAAAGAATGAGACCGAGATAGAAACATGAGAGCCAGGACTGAGGCTCATGCTCATTGGATAGTCATTGGGTGTCAGGTGGTTTATATTCACATTAACTCCTGTAATTCTCACAACAATTCTATGAAGCAGGTGATATTATTTTCATTTTATTTATTTTTTTGAGATATATTTGACATATAATGTTGGATTAGTTTTAAGTGTACAACATAGTTAATGATTTGATATACGTGCATATTACAGAATGATTACCATAATAAGTTTAGTTAACATCCATCACCACACAGTTACAAACTGTTCTTTTTCTTGTGATGAGAACTTTTCACATTTACTCTCTTAGATATGAAAATAACTTGCAGATAACAATATTGTTAACTTATGGTCACTGTGCTGTGCATCAGATCCCCAAGACTTATTTATCCTATAACTGGGAGTTTGTACTTTCTGACACCCTTCACCCATTCCCCTGCAACCCCATTGGGTTTTTTCTAAGATTCCACATGTAAGTGAGATTCTACAGTGTTTATCTCTTTCTGTCTGAGTTACTTTACTTAGTTGTTTGCATTTTAAAGATGAGAAAACCAAGACTCAGAGGTTAAGCAACTCACCTGACATCATGCAGCTAATAAGTGGTGTAGCTAGAATTTGAACCCACCTTTGACCCATCTAAGCTCATTCTTTACTGCTGGGTCATGTTGGCTCCTGACTCAGCTCTCTCACCCACTGCTGATGGTAAATCCACCTTATAGAGAAAGGTCCTATTTGTTTTCCTTATTTTTGAACAAAGTTTTGTTTTCTCCAATTATTTTAAATTGAGGATTTATGAGAGCTGATTTCTCTCTAACTTTGGTCACAACAACACAGTGTGACCTTTTAGAAGTAAAGGCTTTGAGTTCCTTTAAATAATGTAAATTGTAAGAGGGAATAGAGGAAAAGTAAGACAAGTCAGAGAATTTCTGTCATTTTCTTTATTAAGCTTCTTATCATTATCAATAAATATTCAGTGATTCTTTTCTCACATGAATAGGAAAGCCCAGGGAAGAACAGTGACCTTTGACCCAACTGGGTCAAGCCAATGATCTTGGGAAAAGGGAATTTGCTGAGCCCTCTGGGTATGACACTGGAAAGCTAAAAGAGCAACATCTTGCTTATTACCTACCCTTGTCTTTAGGACTATTTGGGCCCACTTAGCTGCAGACCTGTGCTCTGGTTGTGATCTGGTGAATTGGGACTGATATGGCACCCAGGTGAGTTGACCTGAAGGAATGGAATCCATCCAGACTGCTTCAGTTGCTAGACTGGCATTCACATTAGTATTAGTGGATGCTGGTCCACTTTTGTCTGAAATTGTGGACGTGGGCACAATTTGAGAAATGGTCTAAGGAGGCTCAGGAAGACTCACTATTCCGACTAGCTTAGACGTCTCCATTTCTCTACCTGAAAAATAAGGGACCTAGTCAGGAGGATCACTCTTTCCCCTTCCAGCTCTAAAATTCTATGGTTTTTCTTTTATGCAGTGAGTGAAATAGCCATCTCAGCTGGTATGTTAGGTTTGGCTTATTTCTTCACTGATTGGTGTGGCTCGACTCCATGTTCATGGCATCCAGTTCTCAGAACACCTTAGTGGCCTGAAAGCAGTTATACATAGTCCATAAACTGCTCAGACACATATCGTAGGCTTATGAGTAGGTACAGAGTCCTTATCTCTTAGATGTAAAGTAATTAAAGGAGTTTTGATTCCAAGAGTGAAAGGGCCAGTGTGGTAAGTGTCAAGCTCTCGTCCAAGCAGGTATTTCAGAAGGTGGTTCCAGTACTCTGGCCTCAGTGCTCACAGGTAGATGGCTTCTCCTAAGCCTCAAGGAAAACCTTTCTTTAGCCTGTCATTGCTCTTCCTGCACCATGTACATTAATGTCCTCTTCCAAACACAGCAGTGCTTGCTCAGCTCCATTTTGTTTTGCCAAGATGTAGGCAAGCAGCTTGTCCTCTGCCTTCCCAGGAGAGGACAGACCTGGAGCCAAGGGTGTCACATTTTCATCTTTGATGGCAATTGCTTTAGTTCCTTTATTTCATGACTGATTAGAATACGCAGGCAATGCTAAGTGACATATAGCCCATAAAACATACCTGCTACTTGATGATTTCATGGTTCTGAAAGAGACTCCAGTACCAAGGACGGGTACTGTGGACTATTTTTACTTATGCTAAAGAGAATAGCTATCCTTTGAAAAGGAATACAGCTTCTTTCCCCAGCAGTATTAAACTCTAATGCTGCGAGGTGTGTGTGTGTGTGTGTGTGTGTGTGTGTGTGTGTGTGTGTGTGTGTGTGTGTGTGGAAGAGTAAGGAGAATCCATCCATTTCTAGCTGTCATGTCTGAGGGTATCAACCTCACATGCCTGCAGGTGATCACAGCTACTGAAGCATCCAAAGGAACAATGTCTTTGTCTTCTGGCTCCTTTTGAAAACACTTGGGAAAGCTTTCCCCAAAGGCACTTCTTAAAGAATATACTTTGGAGCAGTTCTGTAGTTTGCTGTTAGTGCTGAGCATTGGGAAATTTGCATCCAGACAGAACCCAGACTGTGAGTGCCGTGATATTCCCACTTGTTGTCTTAATCGCTCTGACCCTATGTGACTTACCGGAGTAACCCGGCTGTAGCCAATGGAGTCTGGACTTTTGACACAGAATTAACAGCCTGAGGTGGAGTTCTCTGTCTCAGCAGCCCCCATGTCATGCAAATTTCTCTCAGGCTGAAAAGGAAAGAACACACAAATAGAATGCCAGCTTTTTAAACAAGCTTCAATAAATCACTGGGGGAAAGTCAGACTGGGTATAAATCAGAGAGAGAGAAAAATGTGGCCTGTAATCAGAGATCCGAGATAGATTTAAGATGTTTCTAGAAAGTAGTGCTCCAAAGTGAGCCACGCTTGGTATGTGAATTTGAGAAGCTCTTTCTGGTGCCACTGTCACACTGGTGGTGTTGCCGCCACACGGGGCACCCTGTGCTCCCTGTCACCAGACCACCTCCCTCCTCTCTGTAAAGCAGTCATCCTTCATACTTTGCCTTCCATCCCTCACCCCTGCCAGCCAGAAACCTCACATCCTGCTAGACTGCACCCCGCTTCTCTTGGCACAGCTTCCCGGACTCGCTAGATGTTTTGAAGTGACTCTCTAACTGGAGTTAACATACTAAGCATTTGTGGGGCCCAGTGCAAAACAAAAATGTAAGACCCCTTTTTCAAAAATGATGAAGGATTTCAGTATATCCATAGCAGTTTATTCAAGCAAGCGCAGGCAAGCTCAAACAACCACAGCACGCCCCCTCCCCCGGTCGTGTGACCGCGTAGGTCGTAAACGAAGCCTGGTGTATGCTCAACATTGTATTTTAGAATAAGCAGGAGTCAGTTTTTAGGGCTCCCTGACCCTCCTGCCCAGTGCGTTGGCAGATCCTTGACCTGTGACTCAGAAGGAGTCACTCAGACAGGAACTGCCCGGACTCTGGGCTTCTCTCTTTCTTCTGAAGTTGTTGAGGCCACGCAGATTGTATCTGGTTAGTGTTTCATCCAGTTTGGCAGTCAGTGTGGTTTCTCTGGCATCTCCAAAACTGGAAGCAGACCAGATTAAATCAAGGATGTTGACGCTACCCAGGACTGGCTAAGCTGCCATGCTGTGAGCGAGCCTATCGGGAGAGGAAACTGAAGCCTGGACCACAGAGATCCATGTTTCTGGAGTCTGGGATCCATTCGTTCCAGGCAGAAGGCCTGAATCTCAAGTTAGGAGGCACTGCCTAGGTGTCTAGCATCATATTGGTGTTCTTTGGTGAAGAAATATGATCCTTGCCCCACATTATTTTATAATCTCTTCGGTCAATGTAACATATTAAAAATACCAACAAACCTTAGACCCATAGAAGATACTGATCTTCCAGGACCGTGATGTGATGGAGACACTAAGTGCTGTGGACAGGAGAGTGAAGAGATTTTCTTTCTTGAAGGACAAGCTTTTGTAGTGTTTCCTGCACTGAGATTAAGTCACATCAGCCCATCTTTCACTCGCCAAGGATGGCAAGGGAGAACTGGCTGACAAATGATGAAGCAAGCCCATTTGTAATCTTATAGGACACTGAATAAAGTGAATTTATCTCTGCCTAATACCGAGAGGGGCTGTGGCTGTGTTAAGGTGCTAGGGCAGAGTGGCAGGGAGTAGCCAGGCCAGTGAGGCTTGGGGAAGAGAAAGGCAAATTCAGGCACTAAAATTCAGCAAGAGTGGGACTCGGGAAAGAGACAGGAGCAGAAAGAGAGGAATGGAATATGGAATTAAGACAGTCAACAGAGTCACTTCCCCCTTTCTTCCTTCCGCCTTCACACTAGAGGTTCGGCTACTTCCCTCACTGAAGTAGGAAGTGGTCGTGTGGTGACACTGAGGGCACAGGCTTCTGCTGCATAGGCTTCCTGGCATACTTGCTGGCCCTGAGTTATCGGGAAGTGAAGGCGTCTCATATGACCTCCTCTCCCACCGTGGCCTCAGGCTTTTGTCATCCGGGAAAGGTCTGGTCTCCCTCTAATCAAAAACTATGAACAAGACTAATGGCAGTTTATATAGCTTTGGCAAAGGGATGGAAGCTGGTGGTTGTTTGTATTAGCGCTGATAGCAGGGGAAAGAGTAGATATCCGAAAATATTCTGAGGATGCTATTAGCATGTTCAGGTACAGCCTGAACCTTTAAAAGTCTTAGAGAATAATTAGTGCACTCATCCCCCAGACAAGCCTTGAGAGCACTGTCACAGACAGAGTCTGGGGGGATGTCAGAAATATTATCAGTGAGGCTGAGCTATGGAATGGACAGAACACAGGTTTTGAGGGTGGGGATGGCAGAAAGACAGCTCTGTGTTCAAGTCTTAGCTCTGGTACTTACTCTCACCAGGCTTAAATTCTCTAGACCTGTTTCCCTATAAAATCCGGATAAAAATTTCTTGCCGGGATGTTTTAGAAATAAACAATATAATCTGTATGAGATATTCAGCCGAAGGTCTGGCACCTTAGAATACAGTAGGTGCTTAATTCATGGTAGGTTTTTAATTTTTCTTACGAGAGTAAATAAAGATGCTGTATTCAGGTCACTGAAAGTTGGAATAGTAGGAAAAGTCAACTGTTAAAATTAAGATGGGGTTCATGTGATCACATTTCTGAGCCTTTTCGCCTGTGATTAGAATTATCCACGACTTTGCTATTTTTAAGAGTTTTAATATAAGAGAAGAAGATCTTATAGGTTATCTCTATAAAAATTCTAGAATTTGAACATTATGCTTCTGTTCACTCACAGACTGTGCTAACATTATAAGGTTAGGCTGGCTTGACTGTATGTGATAATTAGGGACAGGGAGAACATGGAAAATTGAAAATCATAGATAGTCCCAGTGTCTCATTTTAGCCAATAACAATTCTTCTCCCACCAAGTCTACCAGAACTGCTAACAAGGAAAAATATCGACTGGTTTGAGTTTCCTCACCTTCCCTCTCCCCTGCTTATCTTCAGTAGAGGTGCTAATGAACAGTGAAACGGCCCAAAGGGGAGCTGCTCCAGGGAGAGGCAAAGGCTTAGATAATCTCTCCCACCCCCAACACGAGGGATGCTACTTGGCAGCCCGTTTGACTCTTGGTCCTGTAGGGAAGTTGGTTGTCAGGTACCAGTTGCAGTTGGTTTAAACTCACAACTAAACGGTTTCACTGCCTCCAGATCGCAAGCGGGTCAGCTGACTGAGTCTCCGGTTCCTTCTGCAGCTTGGATTTCCTGGTGGGGCTAGTTTTGCACAGTTGATACGACCAGGGCTATGTCAAGGTTTAAGATTTCCATGAACAGCCTTCTTAGCAAGCAGCTCTTAGAGAGGGAGTGCGTTCTGAGGGTTTAGAAGGACGGTTTCTTCCATGCAAGGCATGTTCGTGGATGTGTAGTGTTTGGGGCCACTCATGTGGAGTGATGACTTTATACACAGGGGAATCCGTGTACCCTGTGATGTTTCAAGGGTCCATTTTCTCATTCTGTCTCTGTTTCCCAATGACTGGGTATTATGTAAACATTGACTGAGGGTCTACCATGCACCAGACACTCCGCCTGGTACTAGCAGGCGTGGGGAGTAGGATACAAAAATAGATAAGACCTGGCCTTCAGGAAACCTTTATTTCTGCTCTGTGTATCAGTAAAGGGTTGAGTTGGTTAAAAGAATAGAGTTGGGGAAGGTGGGACTAAAATAATGAAAGCCGTAGGAATAAAATGTTAACTTAGAAAATTGTTCAGACTGTTCATGGAGGTGTTTGTAGTAGCTATGTGTGTAGATATGGGGCTGGTCTTGCTTTGTGGTCCATGCATGAGACCCTTGCAGACTCCCCAAACGGATTTGATTGGGTGCCCTGCATTAGCATGAAGCTGGGGTAGGGGGTTTCTTCTTATTTCAGGACACCAAAGTTTTGAGTAGAGCTGCTCCAATATCCACACAGACAGGTCCTATCCTCCTGCCCTTGAGTGCTCCCATTTCCCACTGGTCTCTTCTATCTTGAACTGGCCACTACCCCACTTCTCTGTCCATTTTCCCTATCACCTTGGGTCAGGCAATGATTGTCTTTTCTTCAGGATCCATTCATTCTCTGCCAGGAATTAGCAGGGAGCTTCTAAGATTTATATTTCTTTCATTTTTTTTTTTCACTCAACACTTAATCTGGTGCTAAATAATTCCTTGTCATGCCATGAATACATGTGTGAATGGATTGTTCAGAATTCCAAGATGAGTTGCAAGAAAATTCTTTTGTATTGCAATGTACATGGCTTAGCATGAGAAAAGGTACTGACAAGTACTTGGCAATCCCGAGAGTATCTTTGGAATAACTTTTGACTTATTCCAGAGTAAGTTGACCTATTTTGTAACAAACCAGGATGGAGTTTCCCTTTCACCTACTATTTCAACAAAGTTAAGTGCATTAAGGTCTACCTCAAAGGCAATATGTATTTAAAATTTCAGAATAGTGTGTTAGGCTGAATTAAGATTTCTTCATCTTTGTCCCATAGGATTGATATGTACTCTTCTCTTAGCATCTGATATGCTGTATTGTTTTGCATATTTTGCCTTCCCATCTACTCTTTCCATTAGCCTCGAGAATAAGCAAGAGTCATGTCTTCCCATTTCTGTGTCCAAGCGAGGATCCATAGTTCCTCTCGTTGGCACATAGTATGTACTCAGGAAGTGTTTATGTAGTTGAGAAGTGATCAGATGAGTGGGTAACTTGGCTAATGGGAATTCTTCAGGGCGTTCCACATGGCAGAGGTATGTGTATGGAAGAAGGGGCATGAGGAGCCGAAGGGACAGAGGGGAGATCACTTGTATCCAGAACTCACAGTGGTTTCCTGAGGAAACATTCAGAGATTATTGAACGTGGAGGAAATGATGCACTTGTCCAATATCTTAGACCACAATACTGTGCACAGCTCAGACAGTAGAAAGAAAAAATTAAAATGACCTGATTCCTCTCAGTCTAGATAACATATAAACTCAAAATAATTAAAAAGTGCAATCAGTTCAGGATTAAGCATGTAAGTACTTAGGCTAGTGAGAGGAAGAAACAAACCTCCTATGTGTTTAATACAGCAGTAGGAGCCTTAGACACACACACACACACACGCACGACTTCATTTAATCTGCACAGCCGTTCATGATAGGCATCTTTCTCCAATTTACAGATGAGGAGAAACAGATTCAGGGGCCAGGTCACTTGTGCAAAATGACACAACTAATAAATGTCAGTGCCAAAATTTGAACTTGTGGTCAGGGAAAAGACATTATATGTGGATGGGCAGAGGGAAAAGAACACCAATATGCAGTGGCCTGCCTGGTAGCTCTGAGGTCGCCTGCCTTTGCATGCATAGCTACACACCACCCGAGACAACAAGCTGTTAAATGTGGAGTTTGTGCGACTCTCCAACAGAGCAACACAGAAGAGACCTTATATCCCACAGACATGCCCGCATCCCTTATGCTACAGAGGCTGTTCATACTCATGCACAAACTAGCTGTCTATCACCTCACAGAACTAGCTTTTGTGACATGGGCCCCACGTGAAAACCAACTTCTAGGGTCTTCTCGCACCTAGTGGCTATGTACCTGGGCGCTTCCTGTACCACATGTGGTCTTCATGTTTCCTTCGATCATTTTATATCACTTTGTTCTCATCTCCCTCATCCGTGTCACTAGTGAAGTCATTTGAGAGGAATACTAATGCTAAAGAAAGGCTCAGAAAATAAGAAAAGCTAAGAAAATACAGCGTCAAGCATACTTGGAGCTGGTTTTCCAGTTGAGAGGCTTGCATAAAAGTGTGGGAATGAACCTGATTTACATTGTTCTAGAAAGTGAAGAAAGCATTACAGCACACATTCTATACAGGCTATATCACATGTGTGCGGAAGTGGCTTAAGGGCTTGGTGGTCCTCAGGTGTGTGCGGGGTGCTATGACCAAGTGCCCCTCTGATGACTCCACAGGAGCTGACCCTGACAAGAGAAACTGGCTCTGTTTCCAGTTGTAAGACTTGATGGTCTACACTTCAGTAAATAGGGCTCGCGTAAAGACTTCTGTTGCCTGTCCCTTCCTCTTTCCAGCTGGAATTTGTTCAGCACAGGGGAGTAAATTAGGGATGGATTATACACTAGTGAGTGCTAGTATGTCTCACAAGAGAAGAGTCTACACCTTAAAAAATTAGATTCATTTACTTTGCGGTAGGTGATGGAGGAGATGGGGCAGATCTTGAGGCCACCTGGAGATCCTCTTCAAAGTTAAGATTTATGACACTAGTTTTACTCTCAAATTGGGTCACAGACATTTATAATTAAAGGATACCATTTAAACTTATTGGTTTATTAAATGTTTAAAGCCTTTTAAAAGATTTTTTAATTGAGCCTTTTTACATAATCACCAACTACCTGTACCTGACTTCTTCAGGTCTTTAGCTATATGCTTACATAGTTGTTCTACCATTGTTATTGATGTTTATTTTACGATTTTCTACTTTTAGCATTATTGAATATCAAAATCATAATATGTAATATAGCATGAAGGGCTTTATAGATTGCAAAACAACGTGACCTGTGTTCTGTTATTTTTATGGTTCCATGACATTACATTGATTTGATCTGCAATGGTTGAAGGTTCTGTTTCTAAACTGAGTTCTGTTCAAGTATGCGTTTGAAACCATAGCAGTCAACATGAACTCACTTTGGCCTTATCACTGCTTCCTGTTCAGGCAGGTAAGATCCGCTAAAGGAAGGAATAGTTGCCAAATGGCCAGGTGTGCTAGTTTGTGGCCTAGAAGGGGCAGCTCTCTTTTGAACTTTGCCTATGTTTTCAGGATTTTATCTGATCTTCTGGGTGTATTTGTGAGAATACTCCTGTGGGTGGAAGCGTTAGGCTCGAGACCTGTTCAAAGGCCTTGAACCTGTAACTGAAGAATCTTTCTGAAGTTCCTTAGAGCTGTTTGTTGGGCAACCATCTTGGAACAGGTCAGGGCTGGGATGCAGACAGGTAGGTGTGGGTTCATGCCTAATAAATGGACTTTCCCAGCATCTGAAAGAGTCACTCCCTGGGTTACCTACCATGAATGGCAAAGGAGATGTGACAGAAGTAGCTGGGATCCCAGTCATGTTTGGTGTTACTGCTGAAGATTTGATGATTCCCGCCTTAACCGTGAGGCAATCTCAATGTGATTGACTCATACTGTGGGGAAGATAGTAGCCCTTGGAAGTTTGGGTTCTGTACTCTTGACCTTGGTTAGATACCATCTTGACCTCTGGAAAGAACTATGCCCTGGGCTACTGTTTTATTGATTCTTCTCTCCACAAAATAACTAGTGTCTTTTAAGATTTTTTTTTATATATATATTTTATGCTTAAAGTTGAAGGTCTCCTCTTCTGTAGTGAAAAAATAACTGTTTTCCTGTGGTGTTCTGGATATGCGGGTTAAAGCAGGAACCTAGCTGTCCTAGGTTCTATCCCTAGGCTTTTTTGCTGCTTCACGAAGGTATTTAATTTCTTTCCACCACTTTTTCTAGATCTGCAAAATAGAGAGGGAAAGGTATGAACATCTATGTGGTACTAGGGGGATTTTTCTGGGTAAGTGAAAATTGTTATTGATACAACCACAGGACTTGCTGCCAGCTTTGAGGGGTACATTTTACTGTCCCTAAAAAGAGGCCACTCTCAATGACAACAACACAGTGCATTTGATTTCGACCTTACTTTTTGACAACTCTTCCCTTACAACCTTCAAAAACACACTCCACCGTTTAAAAGAACAGCAGCAGGCCTTCTGCAAAGCCTAGGCCCTGTGAAAGCCTTCATACATCTTTGGGGTTGTGGTGAGAAAACCCTTTTCTTTATTAGCTTCCTGATGTCTTGGCATTTTAGAAGTGTCTGGGAAGAAAAGTAGCAGAAAAGCAGCATAACCTGCTCGACAAGTCTTGTATAAACAGAGGAAGTGCAACAAGGCCCCTGGTCTGGGATTGCCGAG
The DNA here is from genome assembly GCA_030015415.1 of Cynopterus sphinx. Lineage (NCBI taxonomy): Eukaryota > Metazoa > Chordata > Mammalia > Chiroptera > Pteropodidae > Cynopterus > Cynopterus sphinx. The sequence continues at coordinate 151,665,511 of CM057380.1, read as the reverse complement.
CTCAAAGAAGCCAATTGTAGTGTGCACAAAGGTGCCAGTCACTGAGGCCCAGAGAGCACCCAGAAGGCCCTCGTGCAGGCAGGACCCAGAGGTCTAATCAAGGACGGAAGGTTCATCACAGCCCAGGGGGCGAGCTGAGTTCAATGACCGGGGACTCTTTGGTGAGGTGGCACTGTTACCTGAGCTGGCCCTGTTGCTGGGTAGACATCTGACACTTGTTCCTGCTCTGCTGTCCCATCACCCTGCCATTTCAGTTCTCTAGACTTCATCCTACAGGTGAAGAGAATGGTGTCGGCAACTTAATCACAGAAGGATGGGGGTGGATTTGTGAGCTTGGTTTTAACTGGCCTCTTTTGTTTTGGAGGGTATAACAGTCAACCCTTTAGGGTGGAGATGGAAGGAGAAAAAGGCCTTTTCCATAGTTCCCTGGCTCCTCTGTGGGCTGGCATTTGCCCTTCCCTAAAATATTACTTTATATTGTTCATGTCATGCTTCTAAGAGATCAGAGAAGGAGGTCGAAGGCCTTTCCCCAATATGGATACAGGGCAGCTTTAAGCTGTTCTCGTGAGTCAGGGAACCCATTGACCTGTGCCCTGGTGTAACCCCTTCCTTGGCTCACATCCTTTCTATCCCATTGTAGGCCAAGTGCCTCCAGTGTATTTGGTGACCCAGAAATGGTGGAAGCAAGACTGCTTTTTGTGGCACTGCTCTTTTTGAATGGGAAGAAATTATTTAATTGTAAAGCTTTATGTTAGAAGTGGTTCTCTTTCTCTACTGCAATAGGAAGACTCATGACTACATCTAAAAAGGCAAGTTTTGATCTTTAGGATGCTGCGACATATGAAATAAAAACATATTCTCCTTATTTAGTGTTGTATTGTCATCACCTACCACAGCGTTTAACAACAAAAATTTTGATTCGAGATATAACTAGACAGCTGAATGGGTATAAGTATTTATCTTTTCTAATCGGATGGTTTTATACTGACTCAAAATTACATGTAGCTAGAATTTAGAATGCTTAAGGAGAAAAATGAGAGCTGTTTGTTTAACCATAATATTTCTATGTGAAAGCAAGAACTTGCTAAACCTTTGGAGATTTTAAAATTCCCCACTGTTATTCTTAAGAAGAGAAGAGAACAGTTTTTTTTTCCCCCTACCTTCTTGGCTGATAAGGAAAAACGAATTTCAGCAAAACATGGGACAGAACAGGAAGTGTTTAGAGGTTTAGTCATACTTGTTAGGTATGAAAAAGCCCCACTGCATTCTCATATTGTTTCTTTTATGGACTTAACACTTCCTACTTTGAGAATACCTTCCTCCCCAAGGGTTCCAAGCCCATTATGGTCATTAATCTTCATCCTGCTTCTTTTCTTAAAAACTTGAAATGTTAACTACCATTTAGCTGGTGTTAGACCAGCTAAAACTTCCAGCTAAGTGCATTTTATCTGTCTGGGTCCTTTAGCTCAGTTGAGAATGTGACCCTACTAAAGGCAATAGAGGGACCAACTTGTCCTGGTTTCCCTGGGGCTTTGCAGGTTTTGGCACTGAAATCCCTCACCCCAGAACAAACCCCACCTCTCTGTCTCAGGAAAATCAGGATGGCTTGTCATCTCCAAGAAGGTGACCAGTGCAGGGAGCCCTTTGAATAAAGTAAATCCTCCCTCCTGCCCCACAGCCCTTACCTGCAACCTGACCGGGTACCTTAGACATGACCGAGGCAATAGTTTGTGAATGGTGCAGTGCAAATCTTTAATGCTGTTTGGTAGAAGAAGATTCAAAGCACACAGTCCTGGGGTTTGGAGAAGTCGAGATAAGTAGGGATATCTTTGTGCTTACAAAGTAAAATTTCTCTCTCTCTCTCTCTCTCTCTCTCTCTCTCTCTGTGTGTGTGTGTGTGTGTGTGTGTGTGTGTGTGTGTGTGTGTGTAACCTACCCTGTCTCTATTACAGTATGTGGTAGAAAACGAAAACAAGAACTGATAACTACCTGATTTCTGAAACAAGAAGTGTGATTTCAGACACTTCTGTTGGTCTCAAATATTTTGTCTGAAAAATGAGTACTAGTTTTGAGTTCTAGGGCCCTTTTCTGTTCACACTTACTATGGGAAAGAAGCAGGAAGTAGGAAACAAGAGAAGTCAAAGAGGAAATGGATTCCATCTCCCTTAACAAGCTCTGCTCACAAGGAGGACAGTTTCTTTCGATCTTTCCACACACTTAGGGTATTTCCACCTGTGCTATCCCATCTTACACTGTGTTCTTTGAATGTGCTGCTTTGTCAGTATCAGAGAAGGAGTGGGCTGCTTCTAGTTCTCCAGGTATCCCTGACACACAGACAATTTTTTCTGCCTTTAGAAGACCTAGAACGACCGTTGCTCTTAGGACACCTTGACACTGGGCCTAAATACATTACCCTGCATGTCAGAATGTCCTCTCTGCTATTTAAATTGCCCAACTCCAGGTTTCCAGTCATCTTGTGAAATGCTAGAATTTTCAAAACCTTTTTTATACTATCTTCCATGATTCCACAGTACCACTTTCATTTTGCCAAAGATCTTTACTCCTCATTTTGGGGAGAAAATGTAGCAGAATAATGTCTTTGGAATCCGACATACCTTAATTCAAAGTCTAGCACCACTTATAAGACATTGGAAAGCAAGTTCTTTAAACTTGCCGAGACTTTTTTTTTTTTTTTCATTTACAAAACAGAAAGATATCATAGCTTAAGTGTCTGGCACATAGAAGATGCTGAATATATTTTACTCACCTCTTCATTTTCCTGCAAAATGCTTCCTAAAATATCATCCACCTTGTTTTAATTTTTTCCCTCGGTTTAACTTCAGAGCTTACAGAAAAGGTTATAAGTAGAGGACAGTAAATACACAGTGAGTGGGTACTGATTGAATAATTGTACCACACTCTGCCCTGACAACTCATATGAGGCCACACTGCCTCCGAATATTGATGGAACCATCTGGAAAAAAGAGGTGTTAACAAAGAACCAGTTACCTCGATGCAAGAAATGAAATGTGCTCGTTATTAGAGCAAGGTAGGCACCTTCCACAGCAGTGCCCCCATGCTCAGTGATTTTGAAGAGCTGATCTGTAGGTCCAGGTGAAGCTGGTGCTGACAGCTGGCCCACTGTATTGACTATTGTAGCAGACAGTGGGAAAACCTTGGCTCAGTAGACCATTTGGTGTTTCCTGTAGTCACTAACATGTGCATCAGAAGAAGCAAATGCAGGTTTTCCCTTTGGGCAGAGCATGGATGTTAGTGTAACAGAAAGTACCTTGAAATATCTCTCTTTAAGTACCTTCTCAATCCAGGTAGATGGATAGATAGCCCGATCATGCCAGGACATGCAGACCTGGCAGTGTCTGCTTCTCTTATTGTAGCATCTTTATAAGAATTGAGTCCTTTGATTTTCCTTTTCCCTTATTTTTTCTCTGCTAAAAACATCATTTACAAAGCCTCTTGAAAGTGACTTAAACTCTATAATAGATGGTAGTTTTACATGAGCCTTGTGTCTTTTACCAGAGTCCTCTATGTAATCATATGATATCTTGTGCCTACCACAGATGTAACTACCAAGCCATCTCAAAAACGATTGCATCTATATGTGTGTATCTGTGTGTCCTTAAGATTTGCCACAATCCTGGCACGTGAACTTGTCACTGATAGTTGGTATACTTTTATGAGCCAGGCCCTATGCTAAGTTCTAGCGTATTATCTCCATTAATCCTTACAACCTTTTCAGGCAGAGCCAGTGTTACTATCCCATTTTAATAGACAAAGGAACTGAGGCTTGGAGAGTTTAGTAACTCGTACAAAGTCACACAGTTAAGTGCCAGAGCCAAGAGTCAAAACAAGCCTCGTGCCTCCAAGCTGAAGCTCTTAACCACCACTCTGCACTGCTCTACAGTCGATATGGAACTAAATGAAGAAGTCTAAAGGAAAGGAAACCATAGCCCCAAGATTCTAATATATTTTTTTTGTCATAATATGAAACTTGTCTCTTTAAAATGTAACTGGAATGAAACTTGAAAGTCTCCATTCTTCATTTCCTCCCTAGTAAGGGTGGGCAAAATGTCTTGGTAATTTATGGCCTATATCCCAAAGGCCTCCTTTATCCTTCCAATTCCATGTATACCAGCGTTTACCTGCAGCTTAATCCACTCATTTATAGGCATTTATAGATCTACCAACCTTCACCCCAACATCAGAATGGGTGTTGTGAGTTTGTGATTAAATAAGCCTTGCTTCTTGACGTGGGAGTGAGGGCAAAGGAGCTGGTCTTTGCAGTACTTCTTAGTGAGAAGAGAGTTGGTGTGTCACCTAACATGATTTCTAGAGTAGCATTGGGTAAGGCTAACAGAAAGTCTACCCATACCAGCACTCAAATAGCCATGTAAATCTTGTTTCCTTCAGAGTTTCAAAAGTAGTCACAAGACAAAACACTTACCTGAATTGTACACACCTTGCTTGGTGTTGTTAGAAGGAAGGACCTAGGTTTTGCTGTCCCCAGGCTCTGGGTTCAGAGACTAGCTTGTCACTTGTTAACATTATGCAAGTTAATGTAACATTGCTGAATCCCAATTCTTAGTCTTTAAAATGGGGATTGAAATGTCATGCTTATCTGATAGCTGGGAAATTTAAATGAAGTACTACATGTGCCTGTTTTACATAAGAGTTGACAATAAATAATACTTTATTTTTCTTTTCCTTTAAGTTTTGTTTTTTTTTACCCCCTCTAGACTTTAAACTCCTTAAAGAAGTTTGTTTTTTTCTTTACACATCTCCATATTCTCAGCACCTAGCAGTGTCAGGCAGGTATTTGTTGAACCAAAGAAAAATCTTTTCAAAAGATCTTCAGATCATTCTTTCATTCACTCACCAACTATTAGTTGTGTATCTACAGTGTCTCAGGCACATGGGGGGAGTGCAGTCAACAATGCAAACACAGTGTGTGTCACCACTTTTTTAAGTCTATCTGGGAGAAAAACATTACATAGATAATTAATGAACAATTTTGTACCTTGATGTGGGATTTAAATTTTGGAAATAGCTTAATTTGGCGTCAAGTTGGTGAGTACGGTTTTTTGGTCACATACGAGAAATAGCAATAAACCATTATCTATAACTGGCTCAGAAAGTCCTAAAAGAGGTGTTTCTAAAGTACTTTTGAGGAATGATGGCATCTTTGGGATAAGTATAATAAGCCTATTATAGAGCATCTATCTTGAGAGGCAGCAGAGTTGATGGGATAAGATTATAGTAAGTAAGGTATGAGGGGGAAACTTGGAACCACCTGGAATAAGTCCTAAAAATAAATGGATAATCGGGAGGTGAATGTGTCTCCTGGAGAGTAGGAGATGAGGTGGTGCTGGCAGCCTGTAGCAAGATTTTTATGTAGACAGGTGGACTTAAAACTTTGTCAGTAAGTCACTCACTAGCCCTAGGGGAAAACGCGGGACTACAGATGAATTTGTGTTGGCCCTAGAAAATGCACTGATATTGTCTAATGAGGCTCCCTCATTCACTCATTCAGTGACTACTTAAGGAGTGCCTACTGTGAGCCAGCAGGCACCACTCAGTGTGCAAGGGATGTGGTAGTGAACAAGCCAGGGAAGGGCTCTGCTCTGGTGGAATTTTCTGCTAATGACAGTCTTCCTTAATGGGTGAGTGGGAGGACCTAGGCCTCCAGTTTGGTTTGGGGGTCTGAGATGCAGGCGAGGGTAAGGTAGGCCCCTGACTGTGGATGTGAACACAGGAAGATCAAAGTCCAAGCACCAGCAAACCATTGACCTGGAAACAAGGAACTGTGAAGATGAGACCTAGATCCAAACTCAAGGACAAGGTCTGCTGAGGAGGTCAGGTGAGCACAGACTTGGGAGACTTGGCCTGGAGCTAGAGGAGAGGCAGGTGGGGACACTGAATGGGTACCGACTGCTGAGTCCATGGATGGGGAAGGAACTGCTTAAAGCAGTCAGGGTGATGGAGTTAAAAACCTATAGTTAAGTATAAGAAATTTTCTAAACACCTTTATTGAACTAGAACTTGTTTGTTGACAGTGGTTTGAAATGAGTGGGATTGTTATTGAGGTCTTAGGATGTTCAGGGTCATGCAGAGGTTTTCATCTTGTCAATATTTGCCCTAGAATCTGGTGGTAACACTCAAGGTTAGCTTCTGAAAATTAGACATTTATTTTTGGGGTCTCCATGTTAGAACTGATGTTGAAACCATTGGTAAGGCTGGACTGACAGTGCCGTAGCATGCCTTCACAGCTTCCTAAAGATGAAGAGAATTACTATCCACTCTCGTAGTTTCAACACCTGAATGAATTTCGAATCCTAAAGCCATATTTGTGTCACAATTCTATCACTGTTTAGAACTGTATTTTCCTTAAAAAAGAGAAAATACTAATAGTGACAGAATGCTTGGAAACTGTTGAAAATTTTGTTTTATAGGAAGAACTTGAGTTAAGTTCCACTGTTTTTTTTTTTGGGGGGGGGAATGTTTTTATCAAGGAATGAATACATCAGTCAGCAAGGTTTAAAGTAGCTCCCCTTCAGAGCTACTTTATACACAAACTTTATGAAAACTAAGAGTTTAAAAAACATTAATAGATTGAAAGTAACTGGAGAAAGAGGACAACATTGAGTAAAAACTGCTAGCTCCATCCAAGAAAAGTTAGGTTATTCATTCAAGAATTTTATAACCCTTCAACTTCAATTCTCACATCTGTCAAGTAGGTTTTGTGCTAGTTTTGTTGACATAATTCTATGGGTGTTAAGAGGATTTGGCAGCGTTTAATTGAAGGTCTATAAACTGTCTTACAAGTGAAGAGCATTAGCAGGCTCTTTCCATCTTCTAGTTTAGGGTTATAAGATTTTATTAAGAAGTCAGTTGCTTAGAGCTCAACGTGTTTGTTTGTTTGTTTGTTTGTTTTTTTCAAATTACAATCAATTGATAGTTCATTGTACCAAAAACAGAGACCTAATCACTAGTATCAAGATTACTTTGGGAAAAAAAACATGTCCCACTTGCCACTTCAGAATGGCACAAATGCAGCCCTGCTGGCTGGCATCACAGGGATCACCTAGGGATTACTGTACCTAGTGAAGAGGCTCTTCAGTTTTCATGTGGATTCATTCTTGAGCAGGAAGCGGGTCTGGAACTTGAGCACATGAAGACAGAATCTTCTGGGTAGGAGAGGGGGAAGGGAGGGCAAGGCCAGAACCTTCTGGGTAGGAGATGGGGAAGGGAGGGCAAGGCCAGAAGTAGAATAGGTTTTTCTTTCCTTGTTGTTTCTTCTTCATTAACCTTGTCTTGCTCCTGCTATACACTTCAAGCAAGTACAGCCAGTGCTGAGAACGCAGGCTCCAGGAGGATCTCCAGATGGTGAAGCTGAGTGGCCTTCCTGGGGTGGGTAAGAGGGGGAACTCCAGAGGCAGTTGGGAGAGAAGTGGAACCACCGCAGGCACACCTGTCTGGGGCAGTTGTTCATATATAGGTCAGGTAGTCATCATTCAGGAACTTCCTGGATTACACCGATAATCTCCCATTTTATGGTTAAAGGCAGAACAATAGCAATTTACTCAGGAGGGAAGGACAATTAGCAAATTGGTTAATAAAGTTGCTAAAAACCTGTTGTGAAAGATAATCATTTAACATGTATTTTCTTGAGATACTCTATTTATGTCTTGATTTAAGACTGATTCTCAGCCTTACCCCTCTGCATATTAGAATCACATGGGAAACTTTACAAATTACTGATGTCTGGCTGATTTATTTGGATACTGAGATTCTTTATTTTCCTTAAAGCTTCTCTAGATGAGTCCGGGGACAATTCAGAATTCCTGGTTTAAAATGTGCGTTTTCTAAATCGTTAGCTAATCCTCAGATCCTGAGTACGTGGAAATTCAAGCATATTTTTCATGTACTACTGATCACTAGGAGTTTTAATGAAGGCACATGATCTTGCATAAAATAAACTTAATTAGTCTGAACAACAGGGCTACAAGAATGCAGCACATTATTTTAAACTGCTTAATATTCTGTTAATCGCTGTTATCGTGCACACGCACACATATTTCATTCTCATTCCTGTCATTAAATTTTTACAATGGTACTGATGCCTGTGGCATTTTTCATGGTAATATTCACCTCGTCAGCGGAACCCGTTTTCAGTGATCAGTTGTCAAAAATGAAACCCAGATCTTTTGAACTGTGACTGCAGGGAGGGGGAAGATGCCTTTTCTGAGCTCCTATAAGGAATCTTGTTATCTAAGAATCAGGGAATTTCTGTGATTTTTCTGACAAGTAGTGGTAGAAATTACTTGCCAAGAGGATTATTACTTCTGGAAAAGATTTTCCAGAAGAGGAAATGTAGACACTCTTCATCAATGTTCAATGTTGTTTATATGTTCCTTTGTAGAGTTCTAGAGGTTGAGGGAAAAAAAGATAAATTTGGTCCTAATTACTCAGTCTTATATTGAGGTCATTGTCATCTTCAGTCTTCATTTCAATGAAGTTAATTTCCCATTTTACAACATAAAGACAAGTTTAATTATTAAAACAGCCATGAAAAGCAATACTTTATTTGTGACTTCTCAAATTCCTCATCATAACAATGTCTTGCATTTACAGAGAGCTTTTGTTTCAAGAAACTCATAATATTTTATAAGCTTCATATCATTTATCTTTAAAATGTCATGTGACAGTAAAGACTGGGTGTTGTCATGCCCATTTCTCAGACAGCAACACTGAGGAGATGCCGACTTATTTCTCTTACATTGTTTTTAAGCGCAGTGTTCTTACATGGTTTTATTGAAAATTATTTTGGTAGTAAATATTTTCCAGAGATATCAATCTTTTCCAGATCTAATTTGCACTTGTTACTCTAGGTATAGTTTTACAAGGCTTTTTAAATTCATATTTATTTCTCAGCCTGAGGCAACGGGAGACTTATCTGATATATGTAGGGCAAGGAAGTTTGTTCACTTTGCGGTGGTAGTGGTTGTAACCCAGCTTTCTTCCTTACTCCTTGAAGCATATGGGAGTGGGAGCGCCTCCTGGGTTCATTGGAAACAGGCTACATGCAGTCAGGACCCTGTAGGACGTCATGCAGTCAGTTCCTCTAGAGACTTTATTCAGCATTTCCATGGATTACCCTCATTTGAATTAGAATGTAAATCTTGCTCTGGTATCAAGTCTTTAAAACGTTCTTTTTGGGTTTTGTGGTTTAAGCCATAGACAACTCTTAAAGATAAATCAGAGGGCAAAAAATCTTTTTCGTTTTTAAGGAGGTCTGAGATGCCTCACTTTGGGCTTTGCTCCTCTTTATCTCTCTTCCTTTTACAAGACTTCCAGGTACAGCTATTCAAGAAAGAGATGACAGGGAGCAAAGCCCAGAGTGATGTCACAGAGGAAAGTTGCTTGGAGAGGGGAGAAAGGGGTTATGAGGCAGGAGAAGGAAGGAGGGAAGGTGGCAAGGGAGAGAGGAATTAATGGTTAATACAAAGGCTTGAAGCAATGCTTTGGGCTCCTTATGCCTCTGGGCTCTGCAGAAGCCAGACCCTCATCCTTTCTGCTTCCAGGTTTTAAGGTCCCATGATGCCCTGGGGAGCTCCCACCCCAGGGGCACTGTAAGTGTTGTAGGAGGGCAGTCACATGGCAGGTAGAATATGCCTGGAAGGTAATCTCTCCTTGGTGGGAGAAATTGAGAAGCCTCTCTCATGGTGTCCTTGATGCAACTAAGTAGCAACTCTCTCAGTTCATTACTTGTTAGCCCCAGGCAGGGACACTGCAGACGGGCTAATTGTAATAGCCAAACCATTAAGGGGAATAGCATTAATGAAGGAGAAAGCAGCTAATAAAGAACCGAACTTGGCATTTTGTTGAGCCCAGGATATAAGGTGCTGTTAATTTAAGTACCTGTTTCTTCTGTTATTAGAATTAGGAAGAAAGGATTTAGTTGACTCTCTTTCTCTCTTTCAAAAGGTTGATGAAAAGCTTAGGGGCATTTCTGGATAAATCCAGCAGCAAGCTTCATTTTTCCCAGAAGTAATGCCTGCTGGTTCCATTTAACCAGCTTTCTTATGCTGAAGTAACCACTGTCAGCAGGACATGTACTTTCCTGGGGTTTTTAGGAGTGGTGATGTGTGTGGCTGAGTTTACCTAATCTCCACTTTGAGCGAAATCAATCATCTACATCAGGGTCAGGATTCGTGTAAGCTGGGACGTGCTTTTAATTGTTTGACCTAGGTCTGAAGCCTATGACCTTGTTTGCATCAGCACTGGGTTCCAGCCAAATAAACTGAGCACCCTTCAAGTAAAAAACATCCCTGGAAGCCACAACCTGGCATGAAAAGGAGTCACAGCTTGAGATTCTGTGCTTACTATTCATGTCAGAAATATTTTAGAAATTCAGAAAAAATCAGCATCTCAAGGTTGGAGAGAATTTTAATTAAACTATAAAAATTAGAACAATAAAGAAATCTATTTGAGTTTTTTTTGGGGGGGGTTGTTTGTTTTTTGCTTTGGGGGCTTGTCTTTAAAGGGATTGCTCTTTGTTCTAGACACCAGTGTTTTTTCTAAGTAGTAGCCCTAGGATCCTGGGGAACTCGGTGGGGCTATGGAAAAGGAGATTGTGGAGTTCATGTTTTATTTGGATCTGTTCCACCCACACTGTAGTTAATAACCTTTGACTTGCCAGGAGATATAAGATCATATAGAAGCAGCATTTTAGAGTAATAAGGCATCTTCAGGTTCCACCTGGGCTCCTTCTCGGGGCAGGAACCCCTCTTAGAGTTACCTAGTCTCAGCTGAAAATCGGCTTTCAGGGGAACAGTAAGCCACACACATATTTCTAGTGCATAGGTCTACTGGCCTCTCTCTCTGAGATGTTACAGGTCAGCATTAACCCTTCCTTACACTGGTCCTTCCCATGAGGATCATTTAAAGCTTTCTTTCCCCACAGGCCACATATGTCCTTAGATCCTCCATCCATTCGTCATTTGAGAGAATGGGAGTCTGCATCTTCAGGCCATCGGAGAAGCCTTGTTGGACTGTGGCCACTGTGATTTCTGGAGGCCAACTCAGCTCCTTCTCAGTATAGCAATCTGCACACCGCAGGCTCTGAATAAATGTTGACAGGGCCTTTCTTCCTTACTGCTCTTATTTGTCTCTCCTGTATATTTAGATTTGCTGGTCTTGGATAAAGGAAAAGAAGCTGAGTAAGGGAATTGTATTTTGTTGTTTAAGAAAATGTTAGAGACAAAAGTAATGTATTTTTACTCAGAAATTACCTAAGATGAGATTTCTATAAGGTGAAGTTATCATATGCACCAGCAATCTATAAATGCCCTATTGGCCCTGCTGATCGTGTCCACAGGTAATATATATCCCTAGATGAATGCCAATGGCTGCATGGAGGAAGGAATTCTTTCATACGTCATATTTATCTGGTCCCTTTCCTTCAGCCAAATGCATCAACTCCCTCATCTATGCTCCTCTCATAGAATCTCAAGGTTGGAGAAACAGGATTTAGAAAGTCAGCAGCCTGGCTTAGGCCACTCTGTTGACTGATCCTTAGGAACTGCACTAAAATTCTGTGAGAAGTAAGGACACAAAGCAATGAAATATTCCAAAGCTGCAATAATCCTAACAAGCTTGGATTTATCTCTCAGGATATTATTCCCCATAAGTTGTGAAGCCATTGTGGACTGGCCAGTGCTACTTAAATGTAATTTCTTATTTCTCTTCTTTATGCCAACTATTCCATTTCCCAAGCTGGTGACTTGAACAGATTGCTGAACCCCTGTGATCTTCAGATCAGGTTCCTCATGCGGAATGGAGATAATGATTCCTTTCTTACAGGGTTATTGTGAGTCTGAAATAAAGTCTTCTTGGGAGGCACATTCCAAGGGCTCTCTTCATGCTACCTCCCAGACCTACAGTGACTATATTTTCCAACTAAGATTGGAACATATGTTCTGAGGGTTATAACTGTTATGCATGAGTACCCACATGTATTTCTGGGGAAAATGACCCAGAATTTTAATATTGGTGCCATCTTGGAAATTCTGGGACTTATGGTAGCAGAATTCATAATGCCTAGTGCAGGCCTTGGCTCCTAGTAGATACTTGATTAATCCTAAAATATTTCATAACTATCATAGGGAAGGAAAAATCTGAATGACCTTCTATAGCAATGCTTGATTGCGGGGTCTATTGCTAATGCTTTTTTTTAGTCACCTCACTGTGTGTAGATCAGAGGGATAAGATGCTTTGACTTAATTTTATCTGTTTGACATACTCAATACATTGTCTTCTGATTTTAGGATGTGATAGGCTAGAAGGTAAGGAAAGGGACTATTTCAGTTCTAAATATGCAGTAATCTGCATATTTTAGGTCCTAACCACTTCTTTAATGTCCAAAGCAAAAACACTCCTCAGACCGGTGAAGCTGAACTCCTAGTAGATCCCCAACATCAGTGTGAGTGGGGTTTGTTGCACCGCAGCCCCCCATCTCCCACGGCTGAATGGGCATCTGGGTGACCAAGGGAGGAAGCAGCAGAGACCAGGAGTATAGTTCCTACCTACCCTAACTTTCACAGGGTACTCCCATTGTTTTTTTTATCCTGAAATTATTTCAAGCATGTTTAAAGCAAAAGACCAATTTGGTTGCAAAACTCTAATGACTCAGTACCCAGAGGGGTGTTTCTCTCGGGAGAGGAGCTGGACACTAAGAGCAGAGCTGACATAGGCCACGGGTGTAGACATCTTCTGGAGCCTCGAAGGGACGGAAAGATAGCATTGCAACTTCACTGCTGCGATTTGATGGATCTGGTTTTTCTACTTCAAAATTCACCCACATCCTAAGGTGTGTGTATTCCACATCTCAAGGTATACTGTTTTTTTCTGGGGGACATGCCAAAAATGTCATAGTCTGTGGCTCCGTATATAATGTATATTATAAAAGGAAGACCAATATTTGCTTTTTTCTCAAGTTCTTTAAGTTGATCTCACTATATTTGGGGGAAAACAAAATGTTCAGCGTAGTTGTTCAAGTAAAGGAATTGACATTCAAGAGTGTGTTAGTTTAGGTTCCTGTGTATGTCTATTTGTATTCCCACCCAGGTTACCATGCCAAAAACCTAGAAAACTGTGCCTCTCAAATTTCAGTCTTGTTCATTTTTTTAGTGATGTCATTTTCTCTTGTTAATGAAAGCTTATTTAAAGAAAGCCAGTCACCACCTTAAATCATTTTGCAGCCAGAAGAATGTACTTAAATAATTGTGTATTCAAGACTTAAGTTTAGCAAATCTCAATAAATGGCTTCCTTTAGGAGAGATTTCTTCTGTTCAAGCTACAGGAAACAACTACAGTACAGGCATCCACTTTCCTAAAAACCTGCAGGTAGAAAAGAGTCCTTCCCTCAAAATATTGAATATTACTCATGTGTCCACTGTATCTCTGGTGCCTGCTATTTTCATCTTGTCTGGGTTGCCTATTTGGGGGCACCAAAATGCTGCAAGATGCAAAGGGTACCTGTGGCACTTTTACCAGAGTTCACCAGGAAATGGCCATGGTCATCCATCACTGCTCTGTTTCTATGACACTCTTCCACCTCCGTACAATACGTAGGCTTCAGAAACCTTCATTGGGGCAGTCTTGGCATTTATATTGGAAACGGGGACTACTTTTGGAAAAGGATCCTAAAATAAGGACATCTCAACTTTGTAGTAAGGAATCTTTGAAATTACCTGTACACCATCTTTTTACAAGTAAACCAAATTTTATTTGTTTTTCTCAATTCCAGAAATGCTTTGTCTTTATTTCCAGAAAGCTAATATTTCATTAGCAGTAGGCTCTAAGTTTCTCAACTTTTCAGCCTTTTCAAAGAGTTAATGGTGTAAAAAACAAGTGCATAAATGCACTAGGGGGATTCCCATGATTTATAGATGCTCTATATATTTTGAATAGGAAAGACATTTTTTAGTAATAATAATATTCATTTTTTGACTCTTCTGTAATATGCAACCAAGAGTGGGAGGTGGGGAGAAATGCCATTTTTCTACTTAGCCCAAAATGTATAAGCTTGATTCAAATGATAGTCACAGGTTCCTAAGCACTTGGTTTAAAATGAGCAGCATTGGATGGGTACCCTTCATTGGTCCTTCGTGGTTGGTGGCAGAAATGAGGAGGGGGAGCTGAACACATTCTGGTTTCAGTAGTTGTGCTTACAGCCACACCATATTCCACTTAAAAATTTTTTTTCTTTTTTTTTTTAAAGCTTTCTATAATGGTTAGTAAAATTTACATTTCATCCCTTGCCTAAAACTATTTTTAGCCTTATTTTCTCAGTTCAGAGCTTCCTACTGTTCTTCCTACCCATCCCCCTTTTCCTAGGTATTACAATTGGCTTTAGAAATGTCAGTGCTTCTCTTTTGATCTTCTGGTTGGTTTGATAGATTGTGTCTGCAAATTTGAGAGCAGAGCAGCCTGTTTTACTTTTTTAGCATCTAAACAGTAATATTCCCACATCACCGCATTTTTAGTCACATCATTGACCTCCATTGGCAGTTTATCCCTCTACAACACGTGAAGGCATTAATATCACTGTCTGTATCATTTTAATTTAATTAAAGTAGTGGTTATAATCCTCTTGGGAAAATTGTTAACCTCTCTCTAATGTTAAAATGAAACACCTTTGGTTTTCATCTGACTGTCTGTTTCAGAGGTGAATGAGCTCTAAGCGGGTGCTGCCATTCTCTTTGGTGGGCTCGGACCAGAGAAGCAGTAGTGAGAATAAAGAGATTTCCTTTATTCGGGAAATTGGATATTTGTCTCCTTAAGCCTCTCTGCCTAGATGTCTCCATCTGAGATGGTGGGATTCGTTTCATTTTTCTAATTGCTGATAATCTGCTGAATGTGCCACTGTGGATGTTAAGTGCATGATTATAGAAATAGATTGAAAAATGCAGACCATGCGAGTCACCCTAGAGAGTAATAAAAAGACAAAAGGAGATGAGTCTGTGGTGTGGGGTTCCCAGGTATGTGTTTTGTTCGCCTCGGAAAGAAACCCAGGCACTGAGCTACATCCTCCCTGGGGTTCTGAATGTGCTACTGGCCGCTGGGCCAAGGGTCATGCTAGTGTGTAATGGCTGCTAGCAAACGCTGGAGGCCCTAGAAGTACATTTTACTTTTATTACTTTTCCCCCTCTTGATCAAGGTACCCTCTCTCCTGTTACTGATGTCTCTTCATTGAACCTTTTCAAAAGAGCTTCCCATCCCAAGCTTATGGTGTCACAGTCTCACTGAGTGGAAGCCATCATTGAGAATGAGAGTTCAGCGTCCACACTCACTGAGTCTCTGGCCTTTTTTCATAAGTTTTCTCATCAGATAGATAGCACAGTTGCCTCCAACTAGCATTGTTTCCATGTGGGGTGGGAGGTGGCATAAAATCCCAGGGCAGGCACTGAAGTGTAGCCTTTCAGTGTAGCCGTAAGGACAGGGGACCCTGAAGAAGTGCAGACAAACTTGGGGCTGCCTCTGGAGAAAGTACAGTGAAATGAAGGTACAGCACAATGGTAACTGAGCAAGTCAGAGCAAACACATTTTAAAGGTAGTACTTAGCTTGTCTTTTATAAGTAAGCCGGACATAGATTTTTCCCCAGATAAAATACCAACTGCTTTGAGGGCTGGGTCTCTGCCAGCTTGTCCTCAATGGAGTTGGCAAGGGGTAAAAAAGCTGGGACGAGGTGGCCTGTCACTCACGTGGAATAGTTACAGGATCTTGGAAGTTTCTCCATGCTTTAAAGAGAAAGTCATCGTATTACAAAATGCCATCTTCTTTTTTTTCCCTCGCACTCATGCCATGCCATTTGAAAACTGGCTGCACAATGTTTTCTTCATCAACAGTTTCACTTCTGCAAAAAAACCCTAACAAAACAGAAAGCTATTTCTGGGAATAAAGTTAACTGTAGATAAGATATCTAGATATATATGTATATATTGGGACTGGGGGCTTGCTTATTCAGGGTTGAAGCTTATGGAGAATTTGTTATACTAGAAAAACAGACTATAAAATGCTTTAAAAGCCTACTTCACTTCCAAAAAAAAAAATCCTAAACAGATTTTGTAAGTTTCCCATATGTGTGTTTGTCTTTACCTCTTTCACCCCCCAAACCCCAAACCAAACGCCAAAAATATAACTCATCCTTATGTTAGAGTTGCTCAAAATATGTGTGATATTTGGTAAAGTTCAAGAAAAGTGAAGTTGCTAGTTTCGCCTCTGGGTGACCTTTCTCAGGACATCTTGATTAATACAGAAATGAAATTTAGGATGTATGTAACTGCCCTTAATTTAAAAATTCACCAGGAAACTTTTGGATGTATATTTAAACAGAAATATTTCAAATGCCCTAATTCCTGGTTGAGGATGCCTCAGGGAAGGTATAGCAATTCCATTCGGAAATTACGAAAATATGTATATATTCATTTAAAATCAAAACTTCCTACCACAACAACCACCAAACTTTCCAGGCCGTGAGCAGAAGAAAACCTTTAATTTGGTTATAGGGCCGAGGGACTCCCCGGTTTCCCTTTGCACATTTGATGAAACATAAAATGTTAGAGAACTCTCTTTCCAAAACATAAACACCCCCTTGCCTTTATTTTAACCTGTGATTTTTCTTTTGCTCCTGATTTCTGTTTTCATAATGGCATCTTACTGATCTTTTCGCCCCAACCTATTTTTGGACCTTGTGTGTCCCACTTTACTTTGCCCAGTTAAACCACAGAGACTAACGGAAGTTATGTTTAGTACGTATGGACAGCAAGTCAAACTAGTGCTTATGTAGATGTCAGATGCAAATTGCATGCATCTGGCTGAACACGGTAGCTGGTTTCTTGCCATTATTTGCCATGTTTTAACTTCAAACAAATAATAATCTTCCCCATCCCATCGAGTTGTTTTAATTGATCTAACAAACACAAGCCTGTTTGAATTTAAACAGTAGATCTGCTGAGGCCTATTGCCCCTTTCCTTGTCAGTTGAATAACTATCTCCAGTTAAACAGTACTTTTCTTGAATGAGCTTTGAAATACTTCAGAAGGAAAGGAAATACTGATTCTGAGATGGAGAATGAAGGGACAAAGATACCTATTGATGTTATTATAGATGATTCCTTACCATAAAGGAAAAAAATAATTATTGGATATTTTTGGTGGTTGTATAATGTGATAGGTGGATAATGGAAAAATCTTGCCCATAGATTTACTAACTAAATCTCAAATTTATAATCCATCACTTTGAGCTCACCTCTCGTTGGATCTGACTATAATAGGTTCATACTTGGATTAGAAGCTGGGGATAGTGCCAGAGAAGAGGAAGTGTGGTTCTCAAGTATTGGTGACATTAATTATAGGACTTGGAAAAAAACTCATTTTTGAGAGTTTTTAAAGCTATTCTCTTGGACATAACTGTTTTATTTCCTCCTCCTATCTTTCTTCTTTACTTGAACAAACCACCAGTGCAGAGAGAGAAGAAAAAGAAAAGGATACCTACTGCAAAGGAGAAGCCCTATTTTATACTTTTCTAGAGATTTTATTATGAATCCCAGATGCTAGGGATCTGCAAGACAACCGTATGGTGTCTGCAGAGGGGGCAGGTGGGATTGTCGTGAAGCCTGACTGGGCCTGGGCTCAGACGCCCCTTCCCTCCGGCCCCCACCCCACTCCCTGATTTCGCACCTCAGTTCCAAGTGTTCATTGTCTCTCCCCCTCCCCTCTTCCTGCCCTTGTTTTTAACAGCAGGAGCGAATTTCATATACACCTCCCCAGAGCCCGGTGCCCACTTACCCTTCCTCGACGCCACTTCATGTTCCAGTGCCCCCAGCGCTCAGGATGGAGGAAGACTCGATCCGCCTGCCCGCGCACCTGCGTGAGTGTCCGCGCGCGCCGGGGACGGGGGAAGACGGATGGACCGACGGACGGACGGACGGAGGGACTGCAAGGCCGGAATGACTGACCGGACCGCGCGGGGGTCAGGGGGCTGCAAGCAGGAGAGGGGCAGGCCCTGAGACTGTGACTTTTCAGTGACTTCCAAAGCTGCTTTGCTGTCCCCCTCCGCAGATGCTTTGCTGTCATTTGCCCCCCTCCGCAGAGTGGCTTTGAAAACTTTGAGATTCCTTGCCCCTTGCTTCTCCGTGGATTCATTTTGGCTCTCTGACATGTTACCTAAAAATCTGGAATTGGGCAATAGTATATGGCAGAGTCAACTAAATCTTCTCAGAAGCGCGGTGAACTTGTTGGGACAGATTGTGTCTTTCTAGATTCACACGGATTCCCCTTCAGTATTTTCTTAGGCCTTAAATTCGTCTCAGCTTCTGAGTCAGTCTCACTCCCTGCTTTGCTAATTTTTAGGCTGTGTGCTCTTCCTGTCTCTTCCTCCCTCCTTTTCCATGCTGGCTGCTTTTTGTGTTTGTTTCATTTTATGTGCCTAGATATGGCCTTTCTCTCCCACCCCCCGCCTTTTCTCCTGCTCCCCTCTCTCTTGCTTCTCATACCTGCATTGCCTCCACAGTCTGTTTATAATATTTCCACCTTCCCCTCCCAAATCACCTCTGTCCTTGCCTCTACCACCTCCCCTGTCTGAATCTTCAACTGCATCTTGGCAGGGCAGCAGGGCCAAAACACTTGCGCTGCTGGGGCCAGCTTCCAAAGCAGCCGACACCTGTCATTTCCTTTTTTGTCTGTCTTCCTGTGCTGCCACCCAGCCCAGATGATACAATGTGATGGGGGCAGCTGGGGAGAATGAATCACCTGATTCCCACCCTGATCACGATGTCCAAGAAAATGCCAGGTTCTCTGGCTTGAATATTATCCTGAGGGCACAAATCCAGATTATGGAGGATGCTGGGGGTCACCTTGGTCCTTCCCTAGTTAAATCCTAATAACTTAAATAGTGGCACAGTTGTGTTTGCCATCTCTTTCTGGCATGGGAATTCTCCCCAGGTTATTATTCTCTTGTTCCATCCTTCCTCACACGCCAGAAGGTCGCTTGCTGAAAGTAGAGAACAATAGGAGACAGAGGACACAGGTGTCACTTTACTCTTTCTGTGATAATTCAGGGAGTCAGATGACCATGATGCTGGGAGGTACTGGGGAGACATTGCTGGCTATCCCTTCTCTCTTACAGTAGGGAGGGTTGCAAGGCTTTTGGGGACCATGAGAATTCTTCCCCCGTTCCAACTTGCTGTGTCCATCAGTATTGACAGAATTGCTACATATTATGGTCAGCACCTTTCAGCTTCACTTGGCAAGGTGGTAAAGGGTGTGAAGGGCCTCCACTCTACCATCTTCTGCTCAATGAACTTTTAAAGGTGAAATTGGGGCTGTAATAGTGCCAAGTCATGGCTGCAGGCACTGTTGTCCTTAGTAAACTGGAGTATTGTGGCACCATTGGAGCAGACCAGATTACAAGAGAAACTACAGCCAGGTCATAGTGTCTTTTCCTCCAGAAACTGTCCTATGACTTGTATAGCCACCTCGGGAGGGAACACACTCAGACAAAACACTCTTAATACCTAACCTCATTCATTTATTCATTGAACAAGTAGTTCGTTACCCATGCTGTGCCAGACACTCTTCTGGATGCTGGGGATATAGAAATGAAAAAAGCAGACCAAACTCCTTGCCTAGTACATAGAGAAAAAAATTATGAACATTTGTCTCAAATGGGCTGCTGTTTCTTTCCAAGCTTTTTATTCCTACTTTGACACATCCTCCCTAATTAAGAGGCCCTAATTCCTGGTTTGGCTCCAGATGGCTTTGCATATTTCAGCTCCTTTACCATAGAACTGTCTCTCCATAGGAAGTTATCATGGTAAAACTAACATACACATCAAACTGGCAGTCAGGAGGCCTTAATTCTTAACCAGTTCTGCTGCTAAACCAGCTGCTTGACTGTGAGTCAGTCACTACAGTACTCAGTTTTCCTACCATACAATGTTGTGATTGGACAAGAGAAAATCTAACAGCCCTCTTAACTTCCAAATATGATTCTCACCTAAAGAATCATTCTCCCTACTTGGAACTGTGCCTTTCATACCAACACTTTAATTTTGGGGCGAGTAGACAGATTCCTCATAGAGCCACGGCTGTGCTGCTTACCACTATTTTGCCAGACCCTACTGTGTGCCAGCATACAATATAATATAACAGCTAATATCTATTGTGAGATTACCCTGTACACCAGGTACGGTGTGAAGTCCTTCATGTAAATTCTTATTTAATTCTCATAGCAATACTTATAAGGTCAATATTCTTTTTATATCCATGCCCCAAGTAAGGAATGTAGAGCTTAGAAAATTCAACCATCTTACCAAGGTCACACAGTAAGAGATAAAGTCAGGATCCAAACTCAATTCTGTCTGACTCTAAAGCTTAGGCTCTCATCTAGTATGCCACTACATGTGTTCAGTAAATACTTTTTGGATGGATAGATGAATTCGGGCTTGACACTTAGCCATTATTCACTGATGTGGCCATCGCATTGGTTTGTGGCTGGAATCTGTTCTAACTGATCATTAGAACATAGACTCTAAGAATCTGTTCAAAGTGATTCAGTGACTTTCTCCATTTTAAGTAGATAGATGGATGGGTGGATGGATGGATGGATGTATGGACGGATCCTCACACAGATAATTATTAGATGTTAGGACTATGTCATATTACTGCTGACCTTAGAATATAATCAGTTGTTAGGTTATGGATTCAGGTCAGGGTGATGATTTAGCCTGAATGCCTACTCTCTGGCATTCTGACATTGGAGACCTCCTTGGTAATCTGCATGAGCCCTGTTGTGACACCATTAGTTCCAGCATCTGGAATGAATCCTCTGAAAGTGGAGGTTCCCAGGCTCTTGCTGTTTGTCCGCAGCCGGGGCTTTCCACATGAGCCTGAAACGCCCTCTTCCCGCGCCTGTTCCTGGACTCAGCTGCCCATCAAGCCATTTGAGAAATGTCTCATGTAGCCGGTAGGGTGGTTGAAGTTGTGCTGTATACTTGAAGATGCATCCCAGCTGGGTTTCCAAACCTAAAAGAAAATAAATATTGTAACAAGGGAGTTGGGTTGTTGCTGTTTTAATCTGGGATTCCAGACAGTTCCCAGTGGAATGCTCATGGAAAGTACGGGGAAGAATCTGGAAGCCAAGACAGCAGCAGGACTTTTATGGTATTACTAGGTCGAAAGCATTTTTAGCTGCTTGTTTTAAAGAGATACTCACCAGACTGGTGTGCCTCAGAGTGGCTTTTTTTCACCATTTATCCTCATTGATCTCCAGATAAACTCTCTCTCTCTCTCTCTCTCTCTTACCTCTTTATTTTTCTCCTTTCCTTCTTAAAATATATTCATTCCCAGTTGGAGGAAGACAGGGATAATAGTATGTAAGATTCTCTTATTGAGGGTTTCTCATCATTTTGTTCTGCAAACTCACAGCTATAGCCAAACTGAAGACACAGTGTGACAAATTAGCAAGCTATTGAGAAGTAGAAAGTCAAAGTGATAAATGGAGCAGAGTGTTAAGTGGTGATTGTAGAGGACTTGAAAGGGACAAGCAGGGGCAGTCAGGAGAGCCAAGGAGAGAAGGGCCAGCGCCTTGCCATCTTGGTCTGGCTTCCTTACTGCCCAAATGTGTAGGCCAGTGCCCTTCGGCATCCTATGGTTCCTGGAACTTTTCTGTTTCATCAAGAGAGTAAACACAGTATGTTTATTGAGAAGTTAAAAAAGGTTTCTTTTTTTTTTTTAATCTTCCATAAAGAGTACTGCTTGAGGATAGAAGAGCTGAAGTACAACAGTTTTAGCAGGTAGATAAAAACAAAAAGTTCCATTCTTTAAAGGGAACATAAACCTTTTATTATACCTTGAAAACACTCAAAAGGACCAAAGACCCCCAGAGTTTCTCCACAGGATTATTGTTAATTCTCTAAGCGGAGAAGGGCTGTTACTCAGAGCAAGAAATTCCTTTTTCTAATTCTCACTAGGGGCCTTCACACTCTCATCCCATGAGGGAGAGACTTTTTCTAACTCATCTGCCCAGAGACCACCTTTTTCTAAATTCCTGGAGGTGTAAGTTTTGAGGGCACAACAAAAGGTGCCACATGAATTGGGGCCAGCCCTGGGAAACACTTGACCTGACACAGTGATTCAGGGCAGCCCTTATGATAACAATAGCATGTTTCAGATTGAGGGGGCCGAATTTAAATAAGTAAATGTCTTTTGTTTATTCTAAATTCCCTTTTCCATCATATTTAGTTGATACAGTTGGATCTAACGATATAATCACCATTTGCCCAAAGACTTTGCATTCTGTAGTGCCAGTTAGAACTAAAATCCCTGGGAATTGGTATTTAAAAATTGGAACCTGGGACTCATTCATTATATTTAATAGGGTTATGGTTTATGATGTTGAGAGTTAATAAATAGCCATAGTAGCTGCCTGGAGTTTTCTAGTCAGGACACCAGAAATAGTCCCTTGGCTCTACTTCCTTTCTTTGTGAATCTTTCAAAATTCTTACATTACTACTCCTACTTGTGAGTGTTCAATAATTTAATTTAATGCCTTCCTCTGGAAATGTTACCTTGCCATTCACCCACTTGGCGATTTGCATTCTCAGCAGAGTAACTGAGTTTAAGTCAGTCATGTGACAAGCAAAGCTATATTAGAACCAGGATAGTGAAAAGAGATTCAGAGTTGCTTGTTTCTAATTAGCTGGAGCAACAAACAATTTTATATGCTTTCAAGTTATTTTTGTTTCCAAAGGGGAGGCAAAAATGGGAATTCAATACAATCATAGTATTTTATGTTGTTATAAGTAACAAAAATGTGTTCATATACACTGTCTCATTTAATCATGTAACAGGCTTTGAAGTAGGTGTTTCTAATTCTAGTTTATTGATGAGCTGGCTGTGGCTCAGATTGGTCCACTGAATGTTTAGATTCACTCAGTACATGAAGAATCTAATGTGATTGCTATTTTGGAAGTCACAATTTACCCTTCTTATGAGGACACATAATGGCAAAGTCTCATGGACTTGAAAGTGGAGGCACTGATGCTTATTGGAGTCTGTGCCGTTGGGTAGTAGCTGTAGCTGAAGTGATATACTTGACTAGTAATTTGCTGAACCTCCAACATGCTGGCTTTCATCAGGAAAGTGAGTCTGTTACTATGGATAATTCATTCTGGTTTTGCTCACCCATTTCTACTCCTCTTTACTCTCTTGTGAGCTCAGGAGGAAGTTCATTTTATCTTTGCAACCAAAGGGATAGAGCCAGCCACGAAGGCCTCAGAAGGCCAGCCTGGGAGTGGGACTTCACCAAGGACCCCCATTCCTTGGCATTTCACCAAAGATGACCTCCTGGGAACAGGTGCCATTTTCCTTTTGTTCTTTCCGAATGGAAAAGTGTGGTAATAGGAAGGACTTGAGTTCGGATGGATCCAAGTCGGCTTGATTTCAGGGCCACCTCTATTATGATTTAACCTCGCTAAGACTCAAATTTCTAATGCACCAACTGATGAGGGTTTCTTACAAGTATCAGAGCAAATATATATGTAACACCTAGCACAGCACCTTGTAGACAGTGGCCCATAACTCACTAGAGCTTGATTTCAGTTTCCCAGTCTGTCAAATGGCCTCTTTAGGAGGTGGCTTTCCCATTTCCAAGGGCCAAAAGAAGCATATATCTCCTTGTCCATTTTATTAAAGAAAGAGCCTAGAGTTCTGCCTACACAGTATTGAGACTGATTTTTCTAAGTCACTGTGAACATCAGCTTTACACTCCCTATGATTTCCAGAAGCCCTAGGGCCAGCACATGGCCTTTTCACTACCATTTCTATGCCTCTGTGTATAATTGTGGGGGTTTTTTTGTTTTTGCTGGCCTTGCCTGATTTGTAAGCCTCCTTCCTTAGCCTTCCCCACCCTTCTAAGATTTAGCAGTCCCTTCCCTGTTGTCTGCCATCATCAGTGTTTCAGAAATGGCCTAACCTCATACAGCTGCCTGTGACGTGTCATGACATCACTGGCAGAGTTGAGGCAAGGACATGGGGAAGCAGATTTAATTCTCAGGATCTTGACCAAGCAATAATAACTTTTCTCAAGGATGGCCAGCTACCAGCATTTTATATTCTGTTCTCCTTAAACCTTCCTTTGAGCGTCTTAACTTTTTACATTCAAATGCTTGAAGGCTTTCTCCTTTTCCAGCAGCCTATGAGGCTGTATCAGGCCCCAGGTTAGCTGCTTCAGATTCAAACAGCTCGAAGAGAAAAAACAGCCCACAGCAGACCAGCCAGGATGCTTTGGAAGGGAAATTTCCTTTTTGGGTTTGCTGTCTGAAAGAATTTCCGATGCAGGCAGACGTTAATTCCTAGCTCCATGCTTCCTGATAAGGAAGCAGCTTCAATAAATGCAGCTATTTTTAGATGTCTTTTTTTTTTTTAAATATATAACCAGAGGTCTATTGACCTTTTCTTTCACTTCGCATTTCATGCCATGCTCTTCGTACACATTTAAGGCAGTTCCTCCGGCATGAACTCTATGACAGTGAGGCTCTGGTCCTTTGGGGTGGGAAAGGGAGGCCCCTCAATGTCCTCAGAATTCTGAAGGAGACATTTGGAAGCTTTTGGCAATGGGTTGTCCCTACCTGGTGCCATGAGTTATTTATGTGATTCTAGAGATGCCCAGCTCTATTCTAGACCCAATATTGAAAGTTTATGACAGACTAAATGAGAGCCATTTAAAAATGAAAGCTGACAAGAACCTGTCAGCTCTGAGTAGAAACTTGAACAACAGGAAATAAGACATTTGATTTCTTCTTTCTCCTCAATATCTCCCCTTGCATTTTCCCAGTTCTCAGTACCTCTGAGGTCTTTCTTTTGGCATATTAGGGTTTTGCAAAATGAGAGGTGCCTGTCCATCAATTCCATGGTTGGCCTCGTATGTACCTACGTAATTCTTCTGGCAGGCACGATAAAGATTCAGTATGATGTTGTTAGAGGTGGGGGATTACTGGGAAATAACATCGTAATAAACAAATAACTTTAGAAAAAAAGTTATTTCTCAGTTATTCCCCACCTCCTCCACATTATCTCAAAGTTGCCAATTGGGCAGAATCCATACAAATATGATATTAAATAACAGAGGTTTTCTCCTATTTTCTTCATGCCTGAGTTAAACCTCTTCGGTAGTTCAGATTCCTAGAGTTTCTGACAAGAATGGTGTTGACCACTTTGTTCTTTTCCAGAAGTAAATGTTACTGAGGACCTCCAGATGTTACTGATTTTACTTTTGGCAATAGGAGGGTTCTGGTTCAGTTGTCTGAACTATCCATGTATGTTTTGGGAGTACCTTTCTCTGGTCTGTTCTAAAGCAAGATGGAGCTAAACTTGAGAGATTTCAACTATCCCTGTGCCTGGCCACATGCTAACTGTAAATTCCCAAGAACAATTCATCATCCTCCCCTTATATTTACTGCTTCCATCTTGGGTAGGTGGACTAAACTCCATTGTTTTGAAATCAGTCTCTATTTCTGTTTCCTCTAGATCTTGGATAGAAATAGCCTCAAATGGGGCTCTAAGATTTCAGTAATAGAAATGCAGATTGCAGATATAGATACTGGATAAAGAGCTGTGGATGTGTGGTGGATACAGATTGGATGCTTGGAAGGAAGAGTCTAACCCATGCAGAGTTTTGCAGGGAATGCTGTATTTCACTCCTTCTCTACTCTGGGGGTGGAACATGAACTAAAGTGAGTCACTGAGGAGGACACAGATTTGTAAGGAAAGATGTCACAATCATTAAAAATAATAATAATAAGTACCTAGGTCAGTATTGCAGGGTGTGGAATAACACTATCCTATGGGCTATCAGAGAGTTTATGTAGCTCCACTTTAGAAGTAGCAGTGTTAAGATTTCATTACCAATTTGTTTTCCAGGAGTGGCTTGCCTCTCTCTGCAAATGTGTTTCTTTTTGTCGTCATACTCCACTTCCCAATTTATAGGAGCTGTGCTCCTCCTTAGGAGCCATTCTGAGGCCACTTGTGTAGAAGATGCCACTTTCGAGAATTATTGTTACAATAATGTATAAGTAATCGTTGTCACTACTATTTATTGAGCACTTTTTAACACCAGGAACTTTATACATATTATTCTGAATAATAGTTAACACTACAAGGTGGATATTATATATCTGTTTTATATTTGAGACGCAGAGTGATAAATCACTTGCCAGAGGCACACAGAGAGAAAGCAAAGGAGCCACAATTTGAATCCAGATCTAATTCCAAAATCCAGTCTTTTTTTTCCCTGTTCATTATGTAGCTTCTTAAAAGTATTAGGAACTGCATTATTTCCTTTTAGCTCGTGGTTAGAAGGAGAAAGCCAAGCTAACAGGTTGATTTTTTTTTTTTTAATTTAAGCAAAATTTGTATAAACCATGGACAAGAAAGGCCAAAGGGATAAATAAAATCAGAGACAGACTAAATTATCTTTTAAACTTTTAGAGGTAGGTACATTTTCAAATTCAGTTCTCTTTCTAGACTTATTTACAATGTATTTTCAGGTATCCATGTAAATACTCAAGTGTTACAAACAAAATTAAATGAAGTAAAAAGAGGTTTCTATTGCCTTCGATTTTCCATCTTTTTAAAAAAGAGATGATCCACCTCCCAGATTATTATTATACAGTAAGACAAGTGTTGAGATCCGATGGAGATTGTATTACTGGGTTCACAAATTAATGCATTTCACTTCCTAATGCTTTTTGTTAACCTGATCTGCTTCATAAAGATTATCTGATATTTTGGTGACTTTGTTTACCCACTTGGCATATGTGGTGGGAAACTATTTCAGTAGGGCAACACAGCAAGGAGTGTGCTTGTCTTGGAGTCCATCCTCTGAGCATTGACCTAGCATGGTGACCTAGCATGGGTCACCCCAAACTATTCATTCATTCTCCCTGGGCTGTCGTTTCCTCATCTGTAAAGTGAAGTAGCCTGAACATATGATTCTTCAGCTTCTTTGCAGCTCAACCATTTGTTCTTCTCTAATTCCAGAAGAAAAATTCAAGGGTCGTTAGCAGTGGAGCCTTATCTATAAATGCTAAGGATCATGATCATTCACTTGATTTCGAGCACTCAACCTCAAATTTTAGTGCAGATGGGGATATTTCAATGATGCAGAAAGTGGTCCTCTAGCTGTGACTGTTTTGCGAGGATGCCCTTCTGCAAGGAAATATGGAAATTCAGTGCCTGACACTGTTGGACACTTCCCTATGCTGCTCATGATTGAGGTCAAGTAGGATGCCAGCCCCTAAGACTTGCAGGTCTTCTGAAGGCAGTCATGGCCACTTGTGCCTTATCCTGGTTCCCATGACCGGACAGCCAAATCTCAGGCCTGCTTCCCGTTCTCGTAGCCCCTCTTCTGGCCTGAGAATAGTCTATGAGTTGGCCCTTCACCCATGTATTACGCATAGGTGTGGCTTTTGGTAAGTACCTTCTTAACCCAACTGTATGATCTGTGGGAATGCACTCCACAACTTTAGACATGTGGGCCTTTCTTGTAACCTGTAAAATGACACTGTGTATTTTGCTCCCTCTCTAGATGGTGTCCACTGGGCTTTGGGGGTTGTAGAGCCAGCTGATCTGCATAGATAGGCCACACTATACTCCTTCAACTAGCCCCATAGCACATGCACAGTTAATATTGCATTAATTAATTATGGAGGAAAAAAGCACAGTTGGCAAGAGAATGGAGGCTTTCAGCTTCTAAAGTAAAGGCTTTGATGCTGAGCTTTAAAGCACATTACCATCTGCCCCAGCCAGCGGAGAGAATCTGTGACACTTATACCATCCCTTGGGCATGAAAACTCATGCCCAAGAAACTATTTCTAAATAGAGGTCCCGAACTAGTTACTGAATCATCTCCTCATTGCCATGGGCTGTGAAAAGAGGGCATAAGATTAGGGAGAAAAGAATTGCCCAAAGCAGCAGCGATTGCTGAACAAAGAAAGGTGAGGAGGGGTTTTATTTTGCCTCCTGAAGCATCTCTTACATCACCAACATCAGGAACTCTCTATAGAGAAACAAATATGAGCAAATGATTTGGTGCCAGCCCTCTTGAGGAAATAAAATTACCCTTTCTCCTTTCTCCTTTTATGCCTTTCTTCAGGAAGTAGCCCTAAGGCAGTGCCACTTCACAAACCTGTCATTCTGGTGGGTTGGAAGGTTCGTCTGTCTTGGGCCTATTTCCTACTAGACATGAACAGAAGTGGGGAGAAAACTTCCCTTTCTTTTTCATTCTGATTCCTTCCGCACTGTTGTTCTCACAGAACTGAACTCCCATACTTACTCCTTTCACTTCTTGTGCAAGGTGCTGGAGAAGCGAAATCCCCGCCCTGCACCAATAGTTCTTGTTCCCCTACTTATGACTCCATCATTTTGTGTGGGGCTCTTGCTGACCTTAGAATTTGGCTACGATTCAAATGTTTACCCAGATATTTGGAGTTTTATTTAAAGGTCTTTTAGGAACACAAAACTAGAAGTTCCTCAAGACAGATATTTCTCACTTGCAAGTCATGGATTAGAAACATCCTTTTAAACTATACGTTGATTCTCTGATCACGCTGAGAGAAACTCAGAGACCTACAGAAATCTCAACAGATAGAAGATTTGTTCAGTCCTTGTAAAGGAATTTTTTTTTTTAATTCTTAGGCAAAGAAAATTTTTACTTCAGATGAATCCAGGTGAGAGAGAGAGAGAGTGAGAATGTGTGTGTTTGGTTGGATTGTCTCATAGCTAGAACACCAGATAGCTGCTTCATGGAACTCCTGTGAGATGCCTACCACCCAGAGTGATCCAGGGAAACCTTGAAGAAATACAGCTGGGTGTTGTATCATTGGCCTTGTACATCCAGTTTGTAGCAGTCTCATGTCTGGTACTTTGTTTGCTGAAAGAGTATTAAGATTCAGAAAGTGTCTGGCTTCTAAACTTTTATTGTCCAGGTAGTACTACTCTGGATCAAGGACAGAGGGCTTATAATTCTCAGTGAACAGAACCAATGTTACATTTCAGCAGGGCATGTGCTCACTTGGCTGCAGTGACTTTAAAACTGCCTGAGCTTAAATATCTCCCATGATGAACTACTGTAGTACCTGAAGTTCCATTGTTAACATACATTCCTTTTGGACCAGGCATTGCTTCTACCTATCTCTACTTTTAAGAGTAAAGAATTATGGTAGCAGCTAGTACCTTCGATAAAGACAATGAATACCTCAGATTTCTCATGCCTTAGTGAAAGTTAGTTCATCAAATCTCTAGAGTTTTTTGAAATAGAAGAACCATGGTCAGCATGGAAGGTCAAGGGGAGGGAGTAGAGTTAGAAATAAACTTCATAATTTTGCTTGCGGCTGGTTTTCTCCATGGAGGAGACAGACATAAGATTAGATGGAAAATCCAGGCCCCCTGATTTAGACAAAACATTGTGAACCTGGACCTCTGGGAACAAGATGACTAATCTCATACTGCATGTGCCTGGCTATTGGTCTCCACACATCGCTAGCATCAGTATCAGCCAAACGAAGCCGGGCCTCCTCAAGCACACTGGCAGCTTGAGAATGTGCAAGTCTTCTGTGTTTCCTTGAGAGGAATAGTGAATTGGGGGGTGCAAACATGAATCCTTAAGCCTTTCGCCCATTCTCTGGTGTGACTAAATGTTTGATCATAGTTATATAAGGGACCTGGTAATCCAGGTCTTAAATTGAAGTGGTCAGGAAGATCTTGACTTGTGGACAACCTAAAGGAGCCAGCCAGGGGTGAGTGGGTTATATGAGGAGTGGGTGTGTGGAATTGGGGGAAAAGATCCTTCACAACTCTCTATGTGGGGTACTAACTTCCATTTATTGAGTGCTTAATGGTAGGCACTTTTCACATGTATTATATCATTTAATCCTCACAATAGTCCTATGAACTGAGTTTTATTATCCTCATTTTAATGATGCAAAGTCAGGTTTAAAGGAGTTAAGGAAATTGGCCAAAGCCACAGAGCTTGTAGATGGCAGACAGGCCCATCAGCATCTCCACCTTTCCTCCCAACATAAGCCAAAGCCCTATTCCCTAGACGATTCTCTTTATGAACATGAAAAATAATGTTGAGTTCCCCTCTGGGATCCTTCTGCAGTTAAAAACCTCATAAATTTTAGAAAAATAGAATAACTTATTAAAACGAAATTATAAATCCACTCCACGGAAAAAACCGACCACAACCCCAAACCTCAGAGTTAATATATTCAGATTTCAGTGAGCTATATGATTCTCGCCAGTCCCTTAAATATTGCTCTGTTTCCTGGTCAGTGGTATTCCTCACCGAGTCCTGGTACGTGAATAGTTGAATAAGATCAGATCTTATCACTCTGCCATTCCAGTGCAGTTTGATTGCAGGGGGTAATCCTTAGTTCCTCATCTTTCTCCCTGTGTCCACCTCTTGCTATTCAGTTCGAAGCTCAGTGCCACTCCCTCTTTTTTGTGCTTTAGGTCTCTACATTGTTTCCTCTTCGTGACTTTCCTTTCTAATGAAGTGATTTGAAATGGAAAATTAAAAACTTAACTGTGAGTCTGGCACTTTCCTGCTAATGCCTCTCTGCTAAGAAGCTTCATAAAATATAATATACATTATTCACTTCGGCACAGCTGCTTTGGGCTCTCACCCGCTTAGTCATTCACAATATGTCTGAGAGATTAATTTTTATAAAGCTGTGGTTGGAGATATTTTCCCCCTCTAGGTTTTACTTAAAATCCTCACTGGGGAAGTTTGTTTAGAAAAAAATCCACCATCCTTGATAAAAGGTAATTTGATAATGCACATGCTTTAGGAACTATAATTGGCGATTTTATTTTCGTGCACTGTCTTCATTTGAAATACTTCAGTCTTTCTACCAGAAGTCTCAAGTGCGTAGAGGGAGGCTGAGGGGGAACAGGAATACGTGCTTCGTGTTGAAGTGCTTTGTGGTGGCTGTGGGGAGCCTGTTTGTGAGTGTGAGTTTTGTGCAATCTACCCAAGTCTACAGATAGCCTCATTGCTTGATTAAAATTGCAGGTACTGCTTCCCTCAAGAGAGTTCAAGTTCTTGGTGTTACAGAGGATGTGAGGTGGGGCGAGGGCACAGGAGAATGGGGAAGAGGGAGGAAGAGGTGGGTCAGGGTCAGTGGGTCCCACCCTGGGGTGAGAGCCCAGCTTTCTGTTCTGACATCCTCGCTGCAGCAGAAAACCAGGGGTGTTTTCAGGACTCAGCTGCCAGAGTTTCTTGAAACAGCTCTGCTCAGAGGCATATGCTGGGCTCACTTCTGAGGGAAATTTCCTTTTTGGGGAAGTTGAAGCAAAGGAATTTCCTGTGTGGGCAGACAGAGCTTCCTGACTTGAAGGCTTCTTGGAAGGGAAACAGTTTCATAATGAAATGACAAATTAAAGACATACCAGCCGGGTTCACTTCAAAACAGCTATTGAGAGTACAGGCAAAGCCCTATTATACACCCTCACAGAACAAAAATAAATCCCATCCTGACAGGTTTCTGTATGCTGGATTATATCCGTCCCCCCGCACCTTCCTTCACAGCCTCCATCTCCCTTCCTCCCACCTCCGCCATTAGCTGCCACCACCTCTATCTTTAACAGCTCTCTGGAGCAGCCGGCAAGGTTTGGAGCATCTCTCTCGCTGCCTTTCTCTGTGGCTTCACCCATCCATGACCTACACATAAGAGGCCTTATGGGTTTATGTTACAGCCCCATGTTGCCAAGACTCTCAGAAGTGACCTCTTTCCTTCCCCCTTTGACACAAAGCAATGATTGAAGATATCTTCAGCAATGGAGTAAATAATAATAATAATAATAATAATAATAATAATGCAGCCATTTCCTCTGGCTGGCCTTTAAAATATTGTAGGCAAGATTTATAAGTGCCATTCTGTTATTGGGAACCGGCTCTGAAGTCTTTGTTTTGTTAAGGGAGATGAGGGCCTGTGTCAGGTGGAGGATGCTCATATACCTGAGCATGTTATTCTCTGCAGTTCATAGTTGCTTTTTTAAAGTTGATATGAAGATGCCTTATGAATTAAATGTATTTTTTTTTTAAGGAACAGACTAGGAGAAAGGATGATGGCAATAGCATTCAGGGTCAGTATTTAATCAGGGTTAGGTTAATGAAATAACACAGTTTTTAGAATCAGATCTTTCAGTTCAAGTGCCAGTTCTGGCAATAGGCAACTAGCAGTATAGCCTTGGATAAGGCCTTTAATGTCTTAACCTCAGCTTCCTTACCTCTAAAAGGGGTACAGCAACACCTTATCCATTCACATTGTGGTGAAGAATTCGATTACGACTTCAGAAACACTTTATAAACTCCTCTACCTCTAAAGTCTTTGCTAAGTCACGCTTGTTAATTAGCCACTACTGGGATCTTCTGAGATGGAAGTACACTAGTAGACACTAGTAGATTACAACAGCAGAATTGTAGAATTTGTAGATCAACTTGGCAAATATTTATTAGAGGTTTTCTGTGTGTGCCGTATGCTTGGGTTCTGTGGTGGAAAATAAACAAAGAGATGTTTTAGAGCAGCCACATGACAGAGCAGAAAGAATCTTGGACTTGGAGTCTGGAGGCCAAGGTTCAATCCTGGCTGTCACTTTATAGCTCTGTGGCTTGGGGAGAACTGTTTAACTTGCATGAGTCTCATCTGCTCATTTGTAAAACTGGGGGAAATCAAGCTCTATGACTTAAATAAGCGCTGTCCAACTCTGACATTATACAATCAATTTTAAGTGGTCCCCACCTTTCGTTGTTTTTTAGGATTTATTCTAAAGTGTAAGGGAGAAATATTCACTGTATACAGGCTGTCTGATGAAGAAACTTGCATCAAAAAGCTTGATATTTTATATTAGTATATCATCTGTAAACAGGAAAGATTGGTGCTTGCCAGATATGTCAGCTACAGCAATTTGGTTTGGGGTGTTTGTGAGTGAATGCTGACTTGAAAATAACTAGAATCATGAGATAAACATGGCAGTTTTCTTAAGACAACTTGCCTCGGGGCTTTGGTGACCTTCTCCCAGCTTCTCCAAGTGATACTCAAATATTTCCAGGTGGCTGTTCAATTAGAGCCATTCCTGTTATGGAGGATCCTTGTCCAAGTAGGCATCCAGGATGGAGGCCACAATGTTGGCTGGTTCTCTCAGTTGGGTTTTATTATGTGCTGACATGTAATTTTAGGACAGCCACATTATTCTCCTTTTGTTTTCAATTTGTATGAGTAAAGGACTGTTACTAATTTTGCCTTTAAAAAAAAAGTCTTAGCACCCGTTTTTGATTTGAGAAAACCAAGGGACTAGAAAAATTAGATACCATTTATTTGTATTAGCTCATAATTATAAAAGGGTGACATCCCAAGCACTGAGTGAAAACAGCTGTCAGTTATTGAGTGTGTACTATGTGTTATAAATCTAGGAGGTAGATGATATCTTCGCTTTATAGGTACAGAAACTTGGGCTTTGAAATGTTCAGTAATTTGCTTAAGGCCACAGAACTGGTTTGTGATAGAGCCAGAATCTGCACCCTAGTATATCTGCTCTGGAATCTGTGTTTGTGATGCCTTCGGTGCATCCCACCTGTGTTATCGATGGTTATTAATTGACCTCGGTGCTTAGAGGTGAAGCCTAAATCTCTACCACATCTCTGAAAAGAAACAAAACTAACCTCATGGTCTGCATGCTTGTAATGGCAGGAAAGCCGACAGCTTTCCATGGAGGAAAACAACATCCCTGGGTGATGAAATGAACAGACATAACCTTGCCTCTAGAAGAGAGCCTATTCTGGTTCATCTTAGGGCCTGCTTGACTTAGAACCCCACTGGCCAGTTCTGGCCACACCTTGCAAATTAGGACAGAGATCTGGTGGCCATGTTTCAGGTAGGTAAGAAGGACTTTTCCATATGAAATTCTTTGGAAATATCTTTTGTGGCTGCCTGGACATATTATGGAGAAAATTCAAATCTCATTCTATTCAACAAGAATCATTGACGAACCACTGTGCTCTGTGCTGGGAATACAAAGATAAGTCAGGTAGGAACTCAGTCTGAGAAAGCCAAAACTCAGATCATCTTATATTCACAAAACCAGTATTTACTGAGCACCTACTATGCCCAATTGAATGGTAATTACAGGGGATAAATATCTCAAACTGACAAGGACATGTTTTATTTCTCCACCGAAAGAACATTTTTTTTCTTGATTCTATGTTTGATTTTATTAACTCTCCTCTGTACAAGTAAGCTTATTATGTGTCCTATTATGTCCAAAGTTATTTTCCCCTCTTATTTGACCATAGTCTAAATAGCTCCAGAATTAATTTACCCTCCTCGTTCCTATCATTAATCTTATATTTCTTCTCCAAAGAATATAGATGTTCCATACTATTTTTCCATAAAGGCCAGATATTTTTAAAATT
This sequence comes from Cynopterus sphinx, assembly GCA_030015415.1. Lineage (NCBI taxonomy): Eukaryota > Metazoa > Chordata > Mammalia > Chiroptera > Pteropodidae > Cynopterus > Cynopterus sphinx. Next base: position 151,630,956 of record CM057380.1, on the reverse strand, counting down.
CACTTATGTTTAAAACACAGATAACAGCTAAGAAAAAAATCTGAGAAAAAAATATGGCTTTGAAGATACCTAATTATGAGAGGCTCGCAGTACTAAGGTTTTCTTTGGCATATGTAGCAAAATACTATGGAGACGTCGTTTTGAGTTCCTCGTGAGGGGATAAATGGTGTTTCTCCTGCAGAGAAATGTGATTTCTCATTTTAATCTTTCATTGGCCTCTAACAGCCAGTGGAGTCTTCAAAAAAATCCTGTTCTTCATTACTTTATATTCCCTCTTTGGGCTTATAGTTTTAACAAAAAGAGAGGGGGGCGGGAGAGAGGGGAGAGAGAGAGAGAGAGAGAGAGAGAGAGAGAGAGAGAGAGAGAGAGAGAGAGAAACTGTTGAAATGCTATGACCAAAGTAAACTTTAACATACTCTTTTGCTCCTCTGGTGAGGAAGTGAAGGCGTGTAGAAGAGATTGATTGACTGATTATTTGTTTTGGTTGGAAACCAGAGGAAGGGAGGTAGAGGAGGGTTTGGAATAAGAACTGGTGTACACTTAACCTGCGTCTCAGTCCTGTGACTCCTTGGATGTCTTTCTTACCTGGCACTCTCAGGCTGCATTGCCAGGGGAGAATACATTAGGAGGAAGATATTAACACAAGTTGCAGGACCTGAAGAGGTGTTAAAAGGAGCAAGATGACTGACAGGTGGATGAAATTCAATATCCTTTCCATTTAAATTTTTTTTTTTATAAAAAAAGGTTGTTTATTATCAAGTTTGAGTTCTCTCTTCTTTTCAATACCCCCTGCTCTTCAGACACATGTGAAAATAACCCACTGGGTCTTGAGATCCCTAAGTAGAATGGTAGGCCTCAGATGTTGGGAGTTGACAGTGTCTTCTCAAGTGCCTAACAGTTTCGCTGTGACACCAAGACCCCAAGTAACGAGGCGGTGGCCCAGGTATAACTCTGAGTGTGCAGAGAAAAGAAGCTCCATCTCCTTTGTCTCTACCTCACACTTGTTGGATGATGAAGTTGCCTCTGGCCTTCTGAAGGGAGCCCAGAGAACTTTATGTCTGTGTGGCCCAGGCCCATCCTGAAGCCTGAGGCTTCTGAACATAAACATGGCAGTTTCCACTTCCTTTCCATGACTCCTAAGAATTCCTAACAGGATAGGTCATATCTATCCACCTACCGTCAGTGAGAGGATAGGCCATATCCCCTCCTCCTTCTGCCTGCCCTCTAATAACCTTAAGATTTAGGGGAAATTACTATAGACCTTCTAGAAAGGTATCAAGTTCTCATGCACAATAATGGCTTTTTTGACTCTAGCAAAGAAAGCGTTTTGACTTCTGGTAATAAGGAATAACGAATGGCTATGTTGCACCCGCCCGGATGATCCAGTGGACTTGCTTGAGACCCGGAGTGATTCTGACATGCTTTAACTGATGCCCAACATCAAGTCTGTTTGCTTCTTCCATTAGAGAATGATTGTGACAGCATTGCTATTGACCTGCCAGATAGATATAAGAACTCCAGTTTCTGGAAATGTGGCAGACTTTATAGGGATTAACACTGAGTAATGTTTTAACATTGCACAACTCACAGTAATGAGCTAGGTGCTGTATAAACAGTGCATTGCGCATGATCAATAAGTGTTAGGTAGTAATTCTAGCGGTGTCCTTATCCCAATTTTCCTTTTGACTTTTTGTTAAGTAATGTAATAACCAAGTTCATAACTCTCACCCAAATAGCAATTGCTATATGGACTTCGTTGCTTTAAAATTGCGACATATTTTCGTGACATGTTCTCCTTACCTCCCTCCTTGTCTAGAGTATTTATATTTTTAATGGCATTTAAAAGTCAATCTCCAAACACTCTAGAGCTAAATCCTAGCAGAGATGAACTTTAAACTGATGGGAGTCAGAGGTAGAGCAATCCTTTTGAGAGTCAGTATGAGATGCTGTGTGCCTTGAGGGTGGCAGGTTTGTATGTTACCAGAGTGATCTCCATGGTAACACATCAACATGGCGCCAGTGACAGCTCTGCATTCAGAGCTTTAGGTTCCCATGAGAAAGTGGATTCTCACAGCAAATAGAGGGGAAGAAATTAAGGACTATGGATGCATGTTCCCTCTCCTTATAGAGTTCTGGCCGTGAAGTCTCAGTTCGTATAACCAACAACGTGTCCTATTTAACCACTTAGATCCCTCTGAGTAAACCAAGACTCTTCAGAGAACACGCAGTGTTCTTCAAATGTCAGCTAAACTCACACAAAGTTTAAACAGGCTTTCACGGTGAAGAACTGTGTTGCAGTAGAACGAGACTCGACTTGGAGTCGGGAAGGCAAACTCAGCTCTGACACTGCCCGCAACTCCTTCCCTCCCAGATTCTCAAACTCCCCCAGTTCTAGTAGCCTGTCTTCCGAGTAAACTGAAAGCCCCTCGTATACCCAATACATTGGCAGTAAAACAGGTTGCCAACTAAATATAATGTAGTGTGCCATTCTCACTACTATCAAAGGCATAGTGATGTTGTGATAATGTATATGAAAACTTTTGAACACCTGAAAAGGAGAAAGCTGGATTCATCTCTATTAAATGTCGCAACCAAAATCTGGAGGCTGGGCAGCCAGCAAAAGAGTTTATTTTTCTGGAGCCTTAGTTAACAAAAGATTATCAGTTTGAAGAAAGAATCAGTAGTCACTGATTCATTTATCTTAAACCACAAAAGAACTTTTATGAATTCTGAAGAACAATTATGTAATCTGGTTAGTTCATGAGCTTCTTCCCTGGGGAATTTTATAACCCAACGATCAAAGGTGTCAGAATAGTGAAGATAGTTTTCCGTGGTCAGGTGCGTGCCCAGGGCTAGGCTTCGGTACGCTCTGAAGTGAGATTCTTTGTAGTCCAGAGCTCAGAGTGATTGGGTGATGGGCGATTTGCTATCTGATAGTTTCTGTTGTATACATTTAATGGGAACTCATTTTTCCCCCAAAGGGAAACTTCTTTTCTAAGGACTTAATTCCAAGGGCTGCGGGGAAGTTAAATCCACTGTAAGTCAAGGAAGTAACTGATTGCATATTTCCTGTAAAAGGCAGCTATGGACTTGATGTTGACTAAAGCAAAACGGCAGCTCCTTTCCACCACGGAGTCAGAATATTTCTTTACCACACTTTGCAAGATTAAAAGGAACAACCAATAATGGTAGTGCTCCGTTTAAGCTCCTCTTGTGATTCTCTCTGATCTATCTTTAACCAACCAAATCTAAAATGTTTATTTTAGAATCATAATGTTGGAAGGCTTTTAGATTGCCCACATCATAACTCTGCTTCTAAAATTGCTTTAAGGAAAGTCCACGATCGGGATTTAAGTATGAAAAATCTTGATCTTATCTCATTCCCTTTGTACTTCTTTGTTTTAAGTTTACTTCATTGACATAAAAGGAATTTTTGTTTAGTTCAGCAAGAGCTAAAAGATATATGTATATGTTAAAGATCCTTTTGCCTGAGGATTAACTATACTCAAGACTTTCCGTTGAAAACGGGAAGTTCTTGACATGATATCAGAATGGACAAGATGGAGAGTTAGAATTTTAGAGCATGGTTTTATTATTGAGCAGTTTCAGCTCCAAAACATTAGCATTGTCTATGTTTGAATGTAAATAGACATTAATTTATTGTTATCTGCAAGTTTATGTTTTTGATTCTGCTTGTAGTGGAGAGATAATTGATAGTTATGAGCCCTTTTAGAGGAGATGTTATACATGGGTCAGTCCAGCTAAGCTGATATTTGAAGCACTTTTTTGATGCTCTGGCTGGTAGGGCTTTCAGAAATAAGATTCTAGTAGAAAAAGGAGAGCAATTGAGGAAAGCAGCATATGTACTTATAAGGAGAACTTATTTCGTTCCCTTCAAAATACAAATAGATAAACCAAAAAACCAAGCAAAACAAAAAACCCCAGACTTTCAGATTCTCAGTTCCAGGTCCAGGAAGAAAATCTCATTGACATAAGGGTTCTCTGGAGCACCCTTTCCCATAGCCACTGTGGGAGCAGTGTTTCTAGGGGCACAGTGTGTGCTAGTATGTGCCCTCCTTCACCTCCTGGTGCTGCTAGAAAAGTGAGACAGTGTGAAGAGAACAGGGATGGACAGATGCTGTCACACGGGTGAGGGCAGACCTGGAGCCCAGAGGGCTTGAGGACACCTGTGGGGGGCAGGTCCCAACTGCAAGGCCAGTAGAAGAAACTGGCAGATCTCAGAAAGGGGAGAAAAAGGAGAGAGGTTTTGTTAGTTCATTTTTTTTTTTTTTTTATAATGAGAAAGGTAGAGTTAAATGAGGAAGATGGTTGAGTTTGGAAGATTCTGGGCAGTTTCATGTCTCAGGTTGAGAGACGTTCTTTCTAGTCAGCAGACTGTCTGGCTTTCATTTTGGCTCGAAGTGTGGCCACCTGTCACGTGCCAGGTAGATGCTAGGCACTGTGGAAAGAAACCATGGCAAACAAGAACAGACATTTTCTCTGTCAATTCACGGAATTTAAAATCTAGAAGGGAGACACCCACTGTACCAGATGCATACAGAAGACACCGTCTACCTTTGATTATGCATTAAAATTAAATAACGAGCCAAAGAATAAATATCAATATATACTAGCAATAATAAAATACCGGTTTTTTTGTTGTTTTTCTTAACTGGCAGATTTTTTTTTTAAGTTATTTCTCAGTTCAGATCTCAGAGTCGTAGGGAGATGGCACATTTATTTGTACCTGACACAGCTGGTCACTCTAAAATTTCAGCAGCTCACACAAGAGGCATTCATGTGTAAGTGAAATAAAAAAATAAATAACCACCAGCAGTGACATGAGAACAAAAATGTAATTTAGTAAGCATAATCTTTATAAAAACATTTTGGTATTATGGGTGAAGAACCTTAAAACAGTTTTATTCATTAGCTCAGTGATTTCTTTTCTAAAAATTTATCACTAGGAAACAGTCTCAGATGTTGACAAAGATTTTTACATATGGATATGCAGAACAGCAGAAGCCAGCAACAGGAATCAGTTAAATACATTAGGACAGCTCATTATGCTGGAATATTATTCAGCAACTAAAAATTATGCTTTTTGAAATGCTCATCTAATATAATTGAAAAGGCAGGATGCAAATCTCTCTCCTCAAAATAATCCTTTTTTTTTTTTTTTTTAGTTCATGAAAATAAACCAGAAGGAAATGCAAGAAAATATTTATTGTGGTTATCCCTAGATGAAAGAATTATGGGTAGATTTTTTTTTCTCTTCCATTACTGTAATTTTTTCTAGCATTATCTAGGAGTATTTTTGTCTGTGGGGGCCTACAGAATAGTGGTTACATCTACCCCCAGCTGGCCGCTTTGCACCTAGATATATTGTGTTAAAATGCAAGCCTTTTCCTATTGTTCCCCCACCCCCCTTAAAACCCCTCAGGACCTTCCTATTAGATGTAGCACCAATGCAGCAGCCTGCCAGGTTCTGCAGGCTCTGGGAACCACTCACCTCTGCAGCTTCGTTTTGTACACTCACCTCTTTGCTGCCTGTTCTCCAGCCTTGTTGGGCCTTTTTCAAATTCCTATATGGATCACATTCTCTCTCATCTTTCTGACTTCAACAGTCATCTCTATAATGAGCTTCCCTCCATTCCACCATGCACCCCTAATTTAGCAAGATAAATTTAGTATAATCCCAATTCATCCTTTTGGGCCTCAGTTTCAGTCACTTACACCAGGCCTCATTTACACCGGGACTTGCCAGCACCCTCAATTTGTCTCTAATATGCTCTCAACATCCCTTTTTACAATATAGGTTCCCTGTTTGCCCTAACCACTGAACCACAAGTTCTATTAGGGCTGGGACTGTGTCACATCGAACACCACTTCATTCCCCCAGAACACAGCACGGGGTTCAGCTCACCGAGCATGGTTCTGAAATATGGATGAATGGGTGAATCTCATCAAAGTGGACTGGAACTCTTGTTCTCAGGGCAAGCCATGCCCGGTAGCAGAAATGCACAGGCTTTGGAGTCCTACAGACCTGAATGCCACAGAGTCCCATTTTCCTCATTTCTAAAAGAGAGGATGACAAGCCTGTTGTATATCATTGTTGTAAGCTTACATGTGTTATTATTGTTTACCAGGTGCCTCGTAAAGGGTCTGGCACATGAACATATAGAGCAAAGTAATAAATGGTGGCTACTCAGTAAATGATGCTATGGTCCTGAGCAGCCCGCTGTGCCATAAGGCCATAAGGCCAGAAGCTGATACACACCTGTTTTTTAGTATGAACCTGTCTGTTATAAGTCACTTGAGGACGGGTTCTCCAAAAAGAAATAGCTTTTTCCAGAAAATGAAATCTTGTTAGCACTCATCATGAGTTCCTGGAAGGCAGCATTTTGTCTTTACCATCTTGGATTCCTGGGACCCAGCACACTGCCCAACCCTCCATGTCTGTGTGCTGAATTGGACCAGAACCAGACCGAGGCACTGAGTGATGCCTGTGCTTCCATCTGCTGCCTTCTCCTTGTGGATGCAAATCATTCTGAACTCTGCCTGAAACTGCTTGACACATGGTTTGAAGAAGAGAAAGAGAACTCCTCTGATGGGCCAACAAGCTCTTGTTTTTCCTTTCTAAAAATCGCTGTTCTTTCAAACATCATTAAACCAGCCCGATTGTGTACACTTGGCTTGAATTGCATAGTGTGAAAGCCAAGTTCTTTCTTTGAGGTCGGAGCCCTGTATGTGGGTGATTTCAGGTAAAAGGTCTTAGAGATTCAGACACATTGTTCTTTTATAAAAGTGATCATTCAAGCACTACAGCCTTAGGGCTGTCCCCTTATTGTAGAGTCTTGAATATTGTCAAACTGTCAGATGTGAGATGGTGATTATTTTATCTTTTCCAAAAACCAAATCCAGATTTATGTTGGAAGTTGATATTAGAGTGGCTTTTGTCCTTCCTGCATCTGGGCCCTGAATAGTTCAGAACTGGATTCATTACTTTTCTTGATATTTTTTCATAGATTTGGGCTTCAAGCAAACATGAAAAGTGGGCCTACTGACTTCTCTATATGTATGCACACATGCATCTCTATGTTTATGTGCACATGCCTTCCTGAATAAGTCCCCCTCTAAAAACTCAACCTTTCATCATTTGAGAAATAATTCTCTGTTTCATAGCTGGTACTTTTTATGGTTCTTGGAAGATCACTGCGGCAAATATATTTGGCAGAAAGCACACAGCCCTTCCCCAGAATGCGATACCAAATTTGCTGAGTTCCCATCTTCAGAAGTTGAAATTCTTTTGACTTTTCCTGTGATGTGCTCATTTCTGATCTAAAACTGTAGTTGAAAATCTTGGTAATCATTCACATCAAGAAGGGAACGAATTTCTCAAAAAAAGAAGTCAGGTACTAAAAATAGCTTCCACACCTTTAAGGCCCGCTTACTTTTCTACCTTGGGAATCAAGGCAGAAACATTCCAGGATGGAAATGACATAGTTCGAGTGATGCAAACATCTGGCTGCCTGCTATTTTTTTTCCTTTTCTGCCAAAAAGAAAATATGTAATATAATGTAGAAAAATTTTCCCAGAGATGTTAAAATACTGAAATAACCTTTGGTGCTTAGTATGATACCCTGAAAACTTGGATCTTTAGAATGGTTTGTTTCTAAGGTTTTCCAGATAGCCAGGTTTTACTCAAAGATTGATTGATATAGCAGTTCCCATTATTACACTTCAGTACATTAAGAGACTCCTTCATGGAGGTAAAAAGCGTAAAGAGAATTGCCGAGAAGTGACCGATTATTCCTTTCTGTGTTTGCTTAGAATGCTGGATAATTAAATGAGTAGATAAAGTCTGTATGAAATAAAGTGTTATGCAATATCAAATAAGCACCATGCCTTCTAAAAAGGTTTTGTCCATGATATTTTTTTCTGTGCCTGTAACAGTCCATATATTCTACCTTCAGCTTTCTCTGCCTTTACTTACATAGATGTCAAAAAACAAAAGGGTTAATTAGAAATCATTCCTTTTCTCTCTTCCTGACACAGAGAAGGCTTTCAATAAATAAATCCTGAATGAATGAACCAGTCTGTGAGTCATAATTTATCGCAGTTGATTAATGGAAGTATAATTGTTATCTCCTCTAGTTTAATAGATGTCGCTTAATTTTTTTAAGTTGGGATTTTCTTTGTCACTGGGACCCCAGCAGAACAAACATCTTGGTTTTTGTTAGAAGTGTTTTTCAGGTCCAGTAGCATATATATCTGTATCTATCTATTGATGGATAGATTTTTTTTTTTTTTACTACGATGGGACAAGAGCAAATACGCAGCCAAACTCATTCTGTGATATAACACTGGTAAAAGCGTGTCAGTTCTTATGTGCAAATAGTGACAAAAAAAGTTACATTTGACTTAATCAGAAAAAGGTTTTTTGGAAAGATGTGTGATAGCTCAATGGCTCAATTAGGAAAAAAAAAATCAGAAACCAAGGCAAGATTGGCAACCAAGAACTTGGCCAAGGGACAGTCCTCTTAGATGCCACTGCATGACTGCCAATGGACACATGAATTTACAAGGCTGACACCACTGCCATGAATATCTCACCATCCCTGAGGAAGTGGTCACTGCCTTGAGATTCAAAAACTGGGGCAGGTGCTTCTGATTGGCCCAGGTTATATACTAGGGAACAGGTTAGAAAGCCCTGCCAATCTTGGGATTCCCCCAAACAGAAGGCATGTGTGGATGCTGAGCAGACAGAAATGTAGATATGTAGCATCAGGTTGTAAATTATTGTATGGCAGTGTATCTCATCTTGGTTTTATGTCCTGCGGAAACTTTATTCATGGTAAAGCTAAGTGTCTCCTCATTTGCATTCCCCAGGTCAGCACACAGAACGTCAGTGGATTGTCATCTTTGTCAGCTTTGCTCCACTTTCATGTATGAGGCTTCAGAAAATTATGCAAATCTCAATTGAGTTTTTGTTTCCGAATTCTGTTAGCGTGCATGCTAAGAAGCTTATCTATACCATGAAACAATGGCAAAGCCTTTCTTAAAGAAAATGGTAGGCTTGGTTTTTTAGCATGTACAGTGCCTATTTGGAAGTGTTTATTTACTTTTATAAATATTTTTTAAAATAATTTCTAATACATATCAATGAGTCTAAGACCTATTAAGGACCTAGAGGTAATATTTCTCAACCTGTCACCCAAGTCATGGATGTCTTTACAACAAAACATTCAACCTCTGCTTGAATATATTCAGTGAGGAGTACGTCCCTGCCCCTTTTCATCCCATTCTTGGATAGTTCCAGATAAGCCTTTTCTGAAATTCCCTCACTCTCACATTGTTCCTTGGTTCTAGTTTTGTCCTTTGGGACCAGATGGGACATGGTTCTCCCGCATTAATTCTAGAGACAGACAAAACTTTGGAAACATATATAGATTTGAGTCTCCCTTTTGCCATTTACCAGCTAGGTGAATTTTAGGCAAGTTATATAATCTTTTTTTTTTTTCATTTTTATTTTGTTTTAATTACAGTTGACATTCAGTATTATATTAGTTTCAGGTGTACAGCAGAGTGGTTAGACATTTATATAATTTATGAAGTGATTCCCCAATTAGTCTAGTACCCACCTGACACCATGCATAGTTATTACGATGTTATTGACTATATTCCCTATGCTGTACTTTACATCCTGGGAACTATTTTGTAGCTACCAATTTGTACTGCTTAATCCCTTTACCTTTTTCATCCAGCCTTCCAGCTCCCCTCTCATCTGGCAATCATCAGTGTGTTTTCGGTATCTATGGGCGTTTCTGTTATATAATCTTTTTTGAAATGCTGTTTCCTCATTGGCAAAACAAGAGAAGTCATACCTGCTTTGCAGGAATTAAAGTATAGCAGAGTCCCTTACACTGTGCCTAGCCCATAGTAGATCCTTAATAAACGCTAACTATCCTCATTATTATTAATCATACATTTGAAGATAATTATCTTGTCCTTCAGTCTTCTCTTTTCCATGTTAAACCTCTTCTCACTTGAGATAAATCCTCCTGAGTAATTTACCATTCTGGTCTTCTTCCTGAGCTCCCTTCTGCCACTCTTCTCCCAATTTTATTAATGCTTGTGTGAAAATGTGGTCTGCACACTGACTGGGCTAAGGAGAATAGGACTATTGCTTTCTGCATCATTATTTTTCTTCCAGTAGGTGCAAACTAATTGTTGGATGAATACATAGACCATTATCAATGTGACATAAGGTTATGTTGGCATTTTAATATCTGTGTTATACTCATGTCGATCATTTTTACTTGGACTATAGCCAAAGTCACAGTTCTTCTCCTCCCTTATGCTTTTTGGGGCTTTTTTTTTTATGCCTTTCTATTTAATCCTATTAAACTTCATTTAAATTAACAGAGGTAATTTTGACCTTATGCCTTCATCCCTCTCTAGAATATCTTCTCTTCTACTTATGTCATGAAGTTTAGATGAATTTTTTCTATTTGCCTTTATGGTAATTATTTGGAAAGAGAAAAGATTGAACGGGACAGGATCAGTGAAAGAGCCTGTGGCATACCACTTCAGACTACCTTCCAGGTAGGCACAAACTGATCCTTAAAATTAACGAATACAAGTTTATTTCATATGACTCTCTTTTTATATGTCATATGCCATATATTTCATGAATGATACATCATCATTTTTGCAAATATGTGCAATGGCACTACATTTCAATTTAGCGCATAAGAAAATGTGAAGATAGACTGTCAAATTATTTGCTGAAATCAAGTTGTACTCTTTGGCTCGCCTGAAAAATCTTTTCCAAGCACCCTCTTTTCACTTTGCGGATCTGTTCATGTCTTCTTGGGTCAGTGGTAATAACAGATGGTTTATCAATTTATATACTCTCAGTGCTTTCAAGAGAGTAAAGAATTGTAGTTTAGTCTGAGAGGAGTTTTCAACCTGGCAAGACAGCTAGAACTTATCTTAAATTTATTTCGAGACAATATGATTTATTCTTTTTATTCATGACAGTATTATATGTGTACATTTGTATTTCTCCCATTGAACACTTAGGATAATGAGTTTGTATATTTCATTTTTCATTTTTAAATGGACTCTGTGGGATGTTCACTAATGCAGTGTAAAGACAGAGGGATTTGGGGATCACTGGGAGGGTCTTGGGATCAATCCAGGATGTCGATATTCACAGTAACGAGTTCAGAAGGGGGTAGCTTTTCTGCTTATGTGCTGTTTCTCCCTAAATATCTTTTTGAAAAATTCTTAGAAGATAAGAAAAATACGGGAGGTATATATACATGTAAAACAATAACTACAATTCTATTGACTGGCTGAAGAAGGAAGTAGGAGCTGGTTTTTGAGTGCCCTAGGATATACCATACTAAGGTATTTAGATTTTCCCCCCAAAATTGTAAGGGTGCTATTCAGGGAATTTAAATAGGGAGAAAAATGATTAGATTTATGTTTAAGAGCTTTCATAGGCAGCAACAGAGGAAAAAAGCCATTGTAATGATCCAGGTGAGAAAAAATACAAGTCCAAATTAAGGCAGCATCATTGAATGGAGTGAATGGGAAATACTCTAGGGATATTAAATGGATTAAATGAATAATGTTTATTGATGAATCAAATGAGGAAGATAAGGGACAGAAGCAGAAAAGGTGAGTGTCTGTGGATCCCATTATCTAGGGTGGCAAGGTAAAAAGGAAGAGCCAATAAAGAGCCCAGAGAGGTGGAGGGAAATCACTGAGATGCGTGGGAAAGATTTCAGAAGGAAAGGTTGATCCCGCACTACCAAAGGCTGCACAGAAGTCAGGTAAGATGAGGACCAAGGTTGTCCTTGGCTTTTACAAGTAAGGAAGTCGTCGATGACAGAGGCAAAACAATTTTTGAGGTGGAGAGAGACTGATGGAAACCTGATTGCTGTGGGTTGAAATGTGGAAGAAAGTGATTGTCAGTGTCTTTTTAATTGACTGTGGATTAGAAGAGAGTGATTGAGAGGAGCTGGATGGTGACAGTAGATAAAGGGAGGGTTTTGTTTTGTTTATTTACTTAACGGAAGCTATTTGGCCATGAAAAATCACTGATAACAGTTGGGAGTTGAAAATATAGGTGAAATAAAAGTGATTTATGAAACTGGGTCTTTCAGAAAGGGAGAAAAACAAGATCCAATATAAAAATGGAGATATTCTTTAGTTTTCAATAGGAAAGTGGATTCCACTGAAAGTAGAAGAAAGCCATATGTACTTATACGATAGTTGTATGAGGGCAAGCTTAATAATTGATGGGAATTCCCCACAAAAATTCTGTTTTGTTTGTTTGTTTTTCCTGTTGGAGGAGGTGGCAGTGAAGGAAATGGGAGAGTGGCTGGCTGAGCCAGGGAAAGGTGCCTTGGCAAGTTGGGGGCCTGTCCTCCCAGTGGGAGGCAGTGAGTCAGTGTTCATACACGTCTGCCTGTCTGTGTGGTTCTTCCCTGTACTGTTCGAAACCTTGGTATAGTGGAGGAGAGAGGAGATGGTAAGACTTATTCTTTCAGCACAGATACTGAGTATGTGATGTGTGCCAGGTATGTTCCATACCGTTGAGAGACAGCACTGAACAGAGAAGTGAGGAAGTGAGCCACGGGGCTGCCTGGGTTAAATGTATTCCAAGTACGGAGGGCAGTAAAGGCCTTGTGGAGGGAATGCTTTTGGGGGTATTTAAAGGAACCATGAGGAAGCAAGTGTATTGGAAGTGATGTATGGCAGGTGAGGGACAGTTGGGTCTGAAAGGGAGAGGTGGGAGCAGGAGTATTTGGGAAGATGCTGTAGACCATCGTAAAGCATTTGGCTTTTAATTGGACATTAAGAATTTTAAGCAGAGGTCTGACCTAGTCTGATTTTTAAAGGATCATTCTAGCTGCTGTAGGGATAGGAGGAGAGAGGGTGAGAGGAAGGAAGGAGTGTGAAAGAGAGAGGCCTGTTAGGAGCCTGGTAACGACAGGTCTGGCAAGATACAATGAAAGGATAGACCAGGCCTGTGCGTTTTCTCCTCTTTCTTTCTGGGTGGTTCTTCCCTCAGCTTATTCCTGTGGCCCACACCCTCCCCTCCTTCAGATGTCTGCTTAAATGTGAGGCCTTCATGGTAGCCCTCACCTCCCAGCCAGCATACCCTCTCCGTGACATTTTTTCTCTCCATAACACTTATCACCATTTGACATAGCGAACATTTCACTTGTATATCTATTTGTCTGTTTTTCATGACTAGAATATAAGCTCCCTAAGAGTAGAGATCTCTCTGTCTCTGTTGTTCATTGCTCTATGCCTGCCACTTAGACCCATACCACCTCTACCATTAAAATTAGTAAGAATAATGACAGTGGTAATGTTATCTCTTCTTTACCATATCTTCCTTTTTGGAAAGATGTGAATACATTAAGCTTCATATATCTTCCCTTGTAGAGCAGAAGTATGTCACTAAGCCATGTAGTTGATTTCTTGGCTCCTCGTGTGGCAAGCAGCCTTGCATTTGGTTGGTGTCAGTCTTCTCATCTTTTTTTAGTCACATTGCTCACGCTCTTTAGAATCCTCTAACTTAAACTCTTGAGTAACTCTGGACATTGGAGTTAGCCGGGAATTCGAGAACCAGATGAAGGATACTGCCAACAACATGCCTTCTGTGCTTGGCATCTAATTTTGGCACTTGATTTAGCAGGTTTGATTGCATAATTCAGTCATTGGCTACAAAAAAATGACCACATATATCCAGGGCGGGGAAAGGAGGATTTGGAGGAATAAGATGGAAGCCGTTCCAGGATTCAGAAGATGGGCTAGGATTCTTGTTTTTAAAAATGTACCTGCATTTTCAGTACTTACTCTTGGGATTATTCCATCCTTATGCATCGACCATCGCAGACCTACCTCATCTGGAGAATGTGGTTTGATGCTCTTGTTTGTCATCTTTTCATGCTAAGTTTCCATTTTTATTAGTTTTTATACCTGAATCCCACGTTTTGCACTAATTTCTCTCCTAAAAAATCTATCAAGTACAACTTAATTTGTTTTCTCACTTTTCCTTAATTAAAGAGACACATGTATATAGACTGCTGTTCAGAACTTCATTTATTTCATAAATGAAAAATAGTACATTTCATTGATACAATTCCAAAATGAAAACAAAGTATTTGTAGATTCAATGCTCACACCCTCATTGTGGGTCAATAATAGGATTTCTGATCTTTTTGAAAATACAAATAGGATACCTTTTGAGAAAGCCTTAGTTCATTTCTCAAAGAGAGACTTCAGAGTTGTTTGTTTTGTTTTTATTGGGCAAGGTTTGAGTTGTAAGTGTAAAGAGCACTGCATCAAGAGGCAGGACAGTAGTTCCATCCCTAAACAGATATACCATCTTGGGCAAGTCACCTGGACAAGAGAGATGCATGGAGAGTATTGAACCAGATGATCTCTAAAGACTTTTACACCTCGAATGTACAATAATTCTCTGCATACATCCATGCCTCTTGCCTCTTCTTTGCAGCATTAGGGTGAATGAGAGCTCTCAGGAGCACTCTGACCTTAGAGGGAAGTGGTTCGGCTCGTATGAAGAGAGCAGATGCCAATCTCCTCTCTTACCCTCCCAGGCAGTTGACCCACTCCCTATTTAAAACCCTAAATATCTACATAACTGATAAGTGCCTGCATAATTGATTCTGTTTCCAGTGATCAGATGCTGAAATCCCCAAATAACAGAGCTGAAAGAGACTCTACAGTATTATCTAGTTTGATTATGGCCTCCAGGCCTCTAAGAGTCTGAAAAGAGTAATGGACATGACTCCACAAGCCAATCCCTGTCTTCCCAATGTCTCATGGTAATTCCGTTATTTGAGGACAGTATGGTAAGGTGAATCAAGCTATGGAAGCATGAGGTTGTGTTGCTTTTGGTTGGAGTTATAAATGTGAGAATAAAATGATTATTCCTAGTAATTGCCCTTGGGTAAGTGAAATCTTTCAAAATCAGTGTCTATAGCCATGTTGTTCAGTACAATTAGCCGCTGGCCCCATGTCATTATTGAGCACTTGAAATGGGGCTAGTCCTTCCTAGGCTATTCTGCAAGTGTGAAATGCATACCAGATATCAAAACCCTGCTGTAAAAATGTGAAATATCTCCTAAATTTTTATATTGGTTACATGGTGAAATGATAATATCTTAGATACATTAGATTAAGTAAAATATTTTATTAAAAATAATAACTATTTTTTTTAACTATGACCAAAACATTATAAATTGCATTATGTGGCTCACATTTGTAATGAGAGATTTCTGGGTGATGTAAAGGCTGAGACTCCTTCATTTTGCAGACACACAAAGTGAGATCAGAGAGGTTAGGCCACTTGTTCAAGATCACACAGCAGGATTTGGCCAGTAGGTTTTTCATGATCAAAACTGTCCTAAGCGGCCATGTTTATTTGTTTAACCTAGAGTCAGTCAAATTGCTGCTTTGGGTAAAAGACAAGACTCTTATGTAAATTATTAGCAGTTTTCCAAGCATGAGCCCCATGTTATATTCCTTCCATGTATCAAATCCAACCAAATTAAAAAGAGAAAAAAGAAAAAGAAAAAGCCTTCATTTGTAGGACACAGTGAGAAATCTGTTTTTCTTCTTAAGCAGATTTTGACTCCAATACTGGAACATTAATTGCTAAAGAAAACCACAATAAGAAAACATTTACAAGGAGTCCAGCCCTCATTCATCATGCTTTTTCCTTCAATACAGCAAGAACCCCTTCAACAAATAACCATTAAGAGATTAAGGCTGACCAAGAATAAATTGTTTCTTGGTCCCCAGACAGGCAGCTCACTTGACATAATGTTCCCAGGATTAGAAACCCCAACAATATGCATTTAGCATGGGGCTATGTTAATACTACATCGCATTGTTCTAAAACATTTGAAAACAAAGTTTTTTTTAAAATATTAAACTAATAAAACTTTAATGTGATAAGTGATCTTAACAATGTTTTGCCCACAAATAGGGTCTTTTTTCCCCCCTTTTCATAGTGTGTAACGAAACCCAACAATTCTACTTTAAAAACAAAAATCTAAAAAGCAATCTAGGAAGTGTAGTTTTGAGTGCTTGAGGACCGGTGTGAGTAGAAAGGAAATTTAGCATCTACTGCACTTTGTCCTTGGTCCCTTCTCCTCTGAGCTATCATTTCTCGTCTAATAACTTTGTTTGGTTTTTACAGTTATCAATATTGTTATGTTTGGAGTTTAAAGCAGCTAATGATTCCACAAAGTTTGTTAGAAAAATATGCTATGCCCCCTTCCCCCTACTCCCCCACTCTTAATTTCCTGCTCACCAGACACAACCACTTTCAAATCTTTTAACTGGTCCTTTTGCCATTTACCTCTAGTTCTTAAATCACATATTTTTAAATTCTGCACATTATCTGTTGTTACCTCACAGTGGAAGATGACTGAGAATGAATCATTTATTCCTTTTTGCCCCTACTCACTCCAACCATAGAAGCATCTCAGAAAAAATTTTGGATAGATTAATGTTTAGATGCAATGTCTTCTCTTAATTATCTAAAAGTAATAATTATTATCTTTATTTTTTCTTTTTCTTGCATTGTCTTGTTTTCTCCATGTTGCTTTTTTCTGTTTGTTTCTTATATTTTGGTTTTAGTTTTGTTTTGTTTTCTGCCTTTTATACCCAAGCATCTGGTGGTGATCTCCGCTTGTCTACTCATCATTAAGAGTTGACAGAGCACTGAAGCACTGATTGGAAGTTCTACATGCATCGGTGGCCTTGACCATGAGGGTCACTGGTCTGCATTTCTTTAGGAGACCTTTGACATAAATATCTCCAGGTCTTCAGTTTTGGGCTACTCACATTCCCCAGAGATGGATGACTCTTCCAGTAGCCATTTCTTTAGGGTGTAAATCTAGCTGCCAACCTCCTTGGAGTGCAGTGAGGAAAAGTGTGTGGGAGATCTCAGTGGTCACATTTTTTAAATCCTCCATATATAGATTTTCAACTAATTCCATCTAGTTGTTTTGGTATCAACTCTTTCTGACATCACTGTATTTTACTGTCTACAGAACATAAACTTCTAATCTTCTGCCATGGTAGAGGAGAAGCAGTGACTCAATTGTCCAGATTTTCAAATGTATTAGTGTCCTCAGTTCCCAAGCCTTATAGGGGTTCTGACCTATAAATCTGGTTGTTTCTTTTTTTTTTTACTGTGAGTTTAGAATTCTACTTCCTTGGGTCTGCTAAGTGAACTATCACAGGTTCAACTGCTTTTAAGTTTCTGAGTTGTTTTTTTCTTTCCTTTTCTCCTCCTCCCCTCCTCCTCTCCTTCTCTTCCTTTTTATTTTTATCTCCTCTCCTGGCGTCTTTGTCCTTGCACCTCTTAATAATCTCTTTGCTCTTATTTTAGAGGAGTTTGGGGAAGGAGATAAGTGCTAAAATTAACTTCCTCGTACTCTGACAAATTTTGACAATCTCTGCCAAAGGGAGATTGTCTAAAATATATTCTTACATATATCACACGAGCTTTCCAGGAAGAAAATTCTTCGTCAATTTTAATTGTTATTGCTATTGATAACTTTTTTACCCTTAGACAAGTACAACTTATATCACAAGTGTTGCCTGTGCAGAATTCCTATGAAGTGCTACTTAAAAACAGGTAGCTGTAATTTTGTATTCCTATATCCTGTTGAGGGAACAAATTGTTATATCTCCATTGTTACAAAAAATAGATGGAAGAATTTGGCTGAAACCCAGTTAGTTAGATTTTCATTTTGTTTTTCCACCAATACCCTTTAATTCAATAAAGAAATCAATGTATGCATTAACAATAAACTAGTTAATATATATAAAGCTCTCAGAACTGTGACTGACATATGACACTGTGTAAATGTTAATTGCTACTATTATTGTTTTGTATTGTTGTTTTTATAGCATTTCTAAATTTTCCAAGATTTATAGCCAAACAGATTCACCTGACCATCTTTTTAAAAAGATTCCATTTCCCACCTCAGACCTACTCAATCAGAATCTTCAGGGCTGGCTTCCAAGCACATAACAAAATAGAGCTCCACTTTTTTGGGGAATAGATAAAGACACATGTTGAGAATCACTCTGGCAGGGGCCATGGCATCTCTGGTGGAATGTACTGTGTGGATGGTAGTTTAAGAAGACAGCAAGATGAAGCAAAGGAGCCATCTCTGAGAGTTGAGTATATAAAGACAACAAATAAATAAATTTATACAACAAATAAGTATATATTTATATAGTAAACAAACACACATAGCCTGGAAACCACGGCATTATGCCTTGCCCTCTTTCTACACAGAACATTTAGGCAGGATGTTTCTCTTTCTTTATGCTGTTTTGCCCTTTGTTTAAATCAGATTTTACCTAAAGCAAATTAACAGAAAACTTTCATGTGGGTGGTGTGTGTTTATTCCTGCTCTCTTGGTGGCAGACATTTGTGAACTGTTGGCCACAGCAGCTAAGCATTTACTTTAGACAAAATCCACACTCCTGAATGGGACCCATGTGACTCTGATGGATTACATTTAATTAATCCTTGTTCAGATTCAGATCTCATCTGCTAATGGGGTTCAATTTTCACTCATCTACTGCAAAACCATATAACCCTTATTTGCAGCTGGACTAGGGGAGAGAAAAGGGAGGAAATAAAAAAGCATTATATTTTATTTCCATGTAAGTGACTCAGAGGGCTCTAAATGGTTATTTTATTTGAGAATTAATAGCAAGCCTTTATTTAACTAAAACAGTCAGCAATGGAAGAATGATTTATAGAATACTTAATAGGATTATATAATTTTAGAATAATTCATAGAAACCATAGTTGGGGGCTGGGTTATTGAATGACCAAATTCATCTCCACTAATGTTTTTACATTATAAAAGTTTTAATGCTTGATTCTAAAGAATAGTTCTTTATAAAAAATTATCTTCAAATTTTCTCCATAGTGTTGGAACAATGGAGAATAATATGAGAGCTTTCAGTTTGTAAAATAATAATAGCCAACAGGCACTGTCCTGAGCACTTTACGTCAGCTAACTCATTTAATCCTCACCACAGCCCTTTGAGGAGGTTCTGTTAAAACGAGGAAACTGAGGCACAGGAGGCTAACTTGCTAGTAAGTGGTGGAGCTCTCCTATTGCTTAACCACCTTGCTGTACCACTTTGGGAAGCTCACCACACATGCCCAGCCCACGGGATGTTATGTTCTGGACTGGGCTGGCAGGGCACTAGAAGGTGTTGTAGACATAAGCTAAAAGGAAGCCAAGAGGTGCCCACTCTTCCTTCTACAGGCTCTCTCCTTTGAAACCAACAGCAACACTCGTAGGGGGCTGTCAGGACTCGTAAGACTCTGAGAACTCACTCAGCTACTTTACACAAGGTCTCACAGATGGACAGTGGCAGCCAGGATTCAATCCAAGGTGGATTTTGAAGCCAGTGGAATGTCTCCCTTCTCTTCTTTTACTGTTTTGTCTCTTGGGAGGTGGGAAAGAAAGGCAGAGATGAGTAGGTATCTCAGTTACCTTGTGTAGTGTGCTGTGTGACTCGTGTCTGTATCCCAGACAGTGTTTGAATGGCAAATAAAGCCGAGGGAGGAAGGCGAAGGCAGTGCCTTCCATTTGTGCCTAGAACAAATAAACTCTTTTACCTTGGCACAAGAGAACTGTGCCCCCGACTCTGTTTTGTTTTGTTTTGTTTCTTTTCTTCCTCATCAAAAAGACAGGAATGCTGAGATCATCCCAGAGAAATCTAGAATCAATACCATGAGAAAATGGTCCCTCTGGAAGGCATCTTGTTCTCCTGCTGTTTGTAATTGTGAAGAGCTCAGCAACTGGGCAGCTGGATGGGTATAAATATAGCCCACAGCACTGACGCCCGCTGAATCCTGCTTTCTTAGAAGCACAATGGGAACCCACGGAAGTCAAGGAAGGAGCAGTAAAGCCCAGTCAGTTAGCCTCCCTCCCTCTCTCTTTTTTCTCTCTCCATCCTGGTCCTCAGTGTGGGTGTGAGGATAGAAGCTGCTCTAAGACTGAACTTAAAATAGCTCTTGGAACTGGACGCTGGCGAAGCTCAAAGAGTGGAAAGATGCTCCCTATAAAACCAGCCCCCTGTCTGACCCTTAAGCCTGGGACTATTTTGACTCTTCTGGTCTGGGGCTCTGGGAGTGTGTTCTTTCTCAGCGCAGCAGCCTGAGCACAAGCAAGTGTTCTACTGCGAGCTCCAGGCATTGGCGCCTCACTGCTGCTCCATCCCATACTCAGATATCTTATTCTAACCAGACTCTGCTATCTAAAGCTGGGGGATTAAAAATAGCCTCTAGGTGCGAGCTGTGGAATTGAAGGAGAGAGACTCAGTGAGCACAGAAGTCAGCTTTACTCAAGGCACCTGACTCTCATACCTGTGGGTTTCCTTGCATGTAAGTTTTTAAGCTCTTGAGGTTGTTTTAGTTTTATGCTATGCCATTGCCAGTTTTTTATGTCTATGCTAGATAAAGCAGTCATCTCAGATTTGTGGGCATCAGTATCAGTGTCTGGATTTTGGCAGGAGAACTTTATTTTACTTCTTGGTTCCAAGAAACAAATTGTGTAGTGATCTTTCCACGCAGACAGCAATGCTATTTGCTCCCAATACATATATTTATTTGTTATCTCTTTCACATTTGGCGGTAAACACTTCAAAGAAAAGAACCATGTCCTCTACTTCTTTTATAACTGCCCACAAAAATTAATAAATTCCCTTATACATCTTAACGTGTTTTGTGACTATAAAACTGACCAAAACAACCTTTTCTTAATATTTGTGACACTCCTCTAGAAAACAGCATAAATGTTATGTGATTTACCTGACATCCCATTGTTTAAGGTCCTGTGTCCACCTGTAGTCTAAGAGTAATCAATGTGTATATGTGCTTTTAATAGTTTCATTGCATATGTACTGCGTCTATGCTTTTTTTATTTTAAGTTCTAAGATTGCTTCCTTCAAATTGAACCCCAGAGAATAATATTTGTAAAAAATAGAGCAGTTAAAGCAAAATAGATTTAAAATATGAATTTAAACATGGATAAGTTAGACAAGGCCCTGAAGTTGAAGAGTAGGAGCTCTTGTCAGTCCACTGGTGACCGAAGCACCAGGCACAAGGGCCTTCCTCACAAAACATCCCGCCCCCAATTCCTTGTCCCTGGAACCAGAGCCCTGTTAACAGAAGAGCACCAGCTGCTCTGGCCCTGGTAGTGACTTGTGGAGGAGGGGTGCTCTCCAAGGAAAGCAGGCCACCACATGGAGACTTCCAAGAGCCACGGTGAACGACTTGAGTTACATTTGGGAGCCACTGCAGATGATACAGAGCTTTAAAGGTGGATTTCCTAAAATCCATTCACTTAGTACAGTGTTTGGCACATAGGAAGGACTCAGTAAATGTTAGCTAAGATGTGAAGAGGCTTCCACCCTTATCTGTTAGCTCAACTTCAAAATGCCTAGAAAAATAACATGGTATATTTGATCTGAGTGGCTATACCAAGTCTTTTCCCTCGACTGATAACATGCACATAACCTCAGCCACAGTCTTCAGATTTTTGTGTTTCCTTCAGAAAGAAGAATCCACTTTACACAGGTAAAATGCAAGCACCTCAGCTTCCAGTTCAGCTACTATCCTGTAAAGAAGGAAAGTACATTGAGAATGAAACTCACGTGAGAAGGACTAGTTATGATTCGAGACAAGAGGACAAATGGAGTTTTAGGCTTTATGCACATACCACAAAGGAAAGGAGAAAAGCACACTGCAGTAAATCACCTTCTAGTCCTTGGCCAGAAGTCACATTCACCTGTTCTGTGGCATATTCATCTTCAGCCTGTTTTGTGCCGGCCCGATGACATTTATCATTTCCTTTAGCCTTTACAACCACCCACAGGCTCAGTGGTGTTATCCAGTCTACAGGTGAGGAAACTGAGACTCTGTGAGTGAGATGACTTGTCCGTGGTCATTGAGCTAGTAAATGGCAGGTGAGGGTTTGAGCCCAGACCTTCTGATCTCTAACCTGATAAGGTAGGAATAAAAAAGTGCAAACAACTGTTGGACCCTCTCAAAGTGTTCCTAGGCAATTTTAGAAGATGGCACTCATTCTGACATGTGACTTAGCATTGAAACCAGAGATTTTATTGTGTATCGTGCATGCCTGGAACCCATCAAGGACACTGATGCAGTGCACCAATGGGTTTTCTCTCTGCAGACTTTCTCTTTCTCTTTCTTTTGTTTTAAGAAATTGAGTAGCCCTGGGGGATCATATCTTGATGGAGGATTTCATCTCCTTCTTCTCGAGTGGTACTTAGATGTCCTTTCTCCAATGAAAGATCCTTTCTCTCCTGTAAGAACCTAGGTCCTCTGCTGTGATGTTCCTAATCCAAATTGTGCCATAAATAAAGCTCCATTTCGGGGAGGCCATTCATTCTTTCAAATACTATTATTTTTATTCATACAATATGCCTAACACTAGAGTGGGCACGAGGAACACAAACATGAAAGAATATTCTCTGTAAGAAATTCGTAGTACCAAAACCTCAGTTGTGCCCACAGAGTCAGGGCAGTTAGGGACATTTCGGGATCCAGTACTGGGAGGTAGGCTAGCTGGTGAGTGGCAGGGAGGCAGGTTGTTGGGAGCTGGAGTCTAACATTAACCTTGGAAACATGAACTTGAGGAGACCGCAGAAATTCAGCCACAGAAACTGGGATCCAGTCATAGGACTTTGGTTATGGAAAGGACTGGCAATGAGAACTGGGGGGGGCGGGTATGAAACCAAGGCAAGGGACCCCATTGTGGCAAAGACCTGTTTCCAGGTGACAGAGCAGAGTCCAGTAAAACCCGCAGTTGGGGCAGTTCAGTACTGTTTCCCTGAATGACTGATCCCAAGCTTCCTCTTGATAAAGGGCAGGGAGTCTGGGTAGAGTTGAACTTACAGAGCGAGTGTTAAGTAAGCCCAGCTGAAAAGGTTATAGGGCCATAGGGGCAGACAGCCAAGCCTCTCACTACAGTTAAAACCCAAATATAATAAATAAGACCAATGCACAAATCTCTTGGACATTCCAAGTTTGCATGATTTGAAGGAAAAGATTGCAGTTTTGTGGGGTTTGTAGACTAAGTTACAAGATCAATATAATGCTTATGATACAGGATAGTTTTGTGTGATCTGTTTATTTGTTTGCATATGTATTTACAGTAGAAACGAAAGAATATTCCTGTAGTTTTTGTTGCCACACAAGGATAATAAGATTTCAGGAGATTGCCTTTCCAACAAATACCTATCAACTATCTATTCTGTGTCAGTCAGTCCTTTGTACTGTGATTCCAAAGACAAATAAGGTAGTTCTTGCCCTCCAAGGAATTTGTCATCTCTCAGCGAAGGCAGAGAACTATACCACAAATTGGAACATAAGGTGATAGGGGATGCGTTTCATGTCACTGGCTCACAGAGAAGACGTGACTGACTTAGGAAAGGAGAAAGTGTTTCACCTGGGTCGTGAAGGAAAGTAAAAGTAAAGAAGAGTCGGGGGATGGCAAACAGAAGTGCAGATGCATAATTGGTTCTAGAAATGACCAGAAGCTGGTGGCTGGAGTGAAGGAGAGTGGAGGAAAATAAAACTGGAAAGACAGGCCTGAAGTCCTCCTGTGCTAAGCTGAAGAATTAAAATTAACCTCCAAACTGGTGGGCAGCCATCGAAGGATTCTAGGCAGGGTTGTGACGTGCTCTGTTTTGTGTGTTTAGAAAAGATGCTTTGGGAACTATGTGAAGGATGGTTTGTAAGACAGCCAGTAAGGCTAGTTGGGAGGGAAACTGGTAATGCTCGATGCTTGCACTTTTCTCATACCAGTTTTGTAGCGTCTGAAGGTGTAGACTCAACTACAGAGAAGTCACGTGAATGTGAAATACTGGCCATTCAAGAAAGGGTTCCTAGGAGTAGGAGAGATTGAAATGATTCTATAATAAGGAAATAAGTTTCATTAGGTCACTATGTAAGGAAATTGCAGATAAGTTTAACATCTAAATCACTTTGCAGCCATGATATTTATAAAACCTAAAATTTTACAACAGTAAAATTTACAAAATGCTTTGAAGTAGGCCCCCCAAAAGTCTGCCTACCTTCACCTGAGTTACAAAAATAATAATAATAATAATAATAATAATAATAATAATTCCAATGTTGCATAGCTGTGTGAGTGATATTTACACTCCCACACATTTCAGATCTCTTGAGTCCATTTTGCTAGTATTTGTTTTCCTTTGAAGTAGGAGTTAATTTAGTTACACTTTCCTCTCTTGACAATAACTGCAGTTTTTGTTTTCCTGGAGTAGCTTTCCCTCCAACCGTTTCTTGTTGTTCTTACCCAAGACCCAGTATCTGCCAAAACAAATGTATGTGAGTGATAAACGCCGAGAGGAATGTCTGTTGGACCACAGGAAATTTCCTGTTCAGGAAGAGATCTTGGGAACTTCCTGTGGAGGAGTGCATTGTGGGACTTTTGGCTGCAGGCCCTTGACCACAGCTGCAATTAGCTAAAGGCAACGGGGGAGGGAAGAGGAAGAGGAGGCGACAGCTACCCACAGACATTTTTATCCATGTAGCCTGGGGAGAGAATGGGCTGATGATACAGGTTCAGAACTTTCCGAGTGAACTGAATGTCCAGCGCATCACGAGGTCTCTGGTGCCCAGTCTCCTTTATTGCCAACCATCTTTCAGAGCATCCTCGATGCTTCCTTAGGGTTCCTATGGACAAGCGCTGTTACGTTATCCATGAGTGTCCTGTTATCACCCCCACCTCCGGGAAGCCTGAATGAAGTGTCTACCTCCTCTTGTGCTCCATCAACTGGTTGGAATCTCTTGATTAGCCTCAGACCCACTTGTGATTGCTGGTGTCCAGACTTGGGAGCTGGTGCTCTTTTTCTGTCCATTTATCCATCTATTCTGTGTTAGGTGTGAAAGAGAGAACAAGAGAAAAATTGGTTCCTCGGCTTACCTCTATTTGACTCAGAAAATATTAAAGAAATGGTACTAATTATAGTGAAAGACTTGATGAATAGATGCAGTTGATAAGCACAACCAAAACCAATAGGAGAATGCTGTATTCTTTTTCTACAATTCCTTTTGGATATGAAGTCCTGGTGAATGCCTCACAGCCAAACTTCTCAGGTCCCCTAGGTAGACAGCAGGGCAGAACTGGATCCTACTCCACAGGGAAGTTGCTGTGACAGCATTGTAGGGAGGTAAGATGGCAGGACTTAGAGCTTCGAAGCTGAGACGGATGACAGGGATGTGACTAACTGTGTAACCCCTAGCTGTGTAAAGGGCAAGTCACTTTATCTCTGCTTTTCAGCTTCTCTGTCTAACCTGGGGGATAAAAAAAATTTCCCCTTTTCAGGATCAGCATGAGGATTAAATCAGATCAGGTCTAGAAAAAAGTAGATGCTGAGAGTTTTAGGTGTATTTTCCCTAAAGTCTATCTTCATTACCGATGGGAAACAACTTCACTGTCAGAGTCAGAGCTAGAGTCAGAGCAAGGCCTTGAGGAGCCTTGTGCCTTCAGCTTCTGTGGTTTGTACTTAAGGAATTTTTTCCTAGTGCTTCTATTTTTCATCCAAGTGCCTGTTACTTCTTTAGAGCCTGCACTCAGGCTTTATGTGATCCACCTCTGAGGAGCAGGGATTATGTTTGCGTTTCAGAACCAAAGTTGCACCTTAGTGTAAGGTTATGTTTTGCTCCAGCAGGGGTTGGGGGGGAGTGATATAACCCTCAGCTTTCCTGGGTCATGTAGAAGTATCTCACCCTCGACATATCATCCACCTCACCATCCATCCCTCTCCCTCTGTCCTAACAGTCCCTATTCGCATACATGGCTGATAGCTAAAGATGAATTTGTATTTCATTGTACTTATTTGTGTGTCTACATCACCTTCTAGATAGTGACTTCTTAAGAACAGATGCCATGTCGGCTTCATCGTACGAGTTTAGTAAGGGCTTGTGCTATCGAATCCACTAGATTTTAAGGGCAGAGTCAAGAAGGCCATTAACATAGACCCTAAACACAAAGCACAGTGCTACTGTGTTGTATGATACCCTACTAGCCAGGCTGAATGTTCTTTATTATTATGAAAAATGTGTTTGTCTGCTCTGCCGACTATATGTGTTATCTTCCCTTGTCACTTGGCCTCCATGTGCCATTTTCACATTTTTGGGTTTCCATTTTCACGGCCTCCATTTCTTCAAAATTGTATTTTCTTTTTTTCCCCTCTTTCTTTAGTATTTCTCTTTCCTACTCTAGAAATTTGAAATATTTCTGCAACAGGTCTGTAAACAAAAGGCAGTGGTATTGATTGACCCTTGACAGAGTAAGCCCCCAGAATTATCTTGAAAAATGGGGTTCAATTTTTAAATGTTTTTCAAGAGTATGGGACCAGGTGTTTACCAGAAAGAATTAAAAAGCAAGAGTGTTTTACAGCAAACATTGTTTGAGTGTTTAGTCTACCCTCTGAAGTAGTACAATTACATCATGGTTTTAAAAATAAAAGCAAAAATACGGGTGAAACAAAAAAAGGGAGCCTTATTCACTGAAAAGTCCTCACTCATCCCGTGTGATCTTGTTTTACATTATTTGGCAGAGACACTCCACATCAGAATGGCAAATATGCGAACAGAGAAGCATAAATTAACTGGAAGAGAGCAAAATAGGCCTCTTCACTGACCTTTCTTTTTTAAAACTCTTACCTTGGCCTTTAGAAGAAAAACGCATATTTTTTTTAAGTTATCTGATGTAGTTTAAGAGTCAGCTCTCTGGTCATGGCTTAGAGCAATTCAACCAGTTTCCTACATTTTGAAAATGCTTCTTATAGTTGGAAAAATAAAGGCTTGTTTAATGAATCTCGATGTAACCCCCAAGATTGAGGTAGTCAGAATGCTTCATTTCCACAGCTGGCACTCTGTTCAATTCCGATTGCCTGACAAAGACTGGAAACTAGCATGGTCCTTGCAGGGACAGACCTCACTATAGATGACATGCCATCACTCAGGCATGTACTATCCTATATTTATATGATACTTTACAGCTTACTGGTATCAATGTATATATTAATCTATCTCATTTAATCATCACAGCACCTCTGTACCTATGGGGAAATCAACTCAGAGAGGATAAGGGTGAAGGTCAACCAGCGGAAGGTCACGTCAGGGCTTCTCTCTCCATGTTCACTTTGGCCTGGGGTGAAACTACTGGCCAGTAGGTAAAAGCCAACATGTGCCAGTTAGTAAGCAATTTTCTGACAAATCCAGGAACAAGGGAAGTGAAATAACTTCTTTGTTCCCCTCTATTTCTTCCCATGCTGTTCATGCCTCAACCCCCTGCTGCCTTCCACCCCTATCTCACCCACTCCCTCTGTCCACGCTGCCTCAGCCGCCCCCGCAGTTTCTGTGGGGGGCTGACAAAGTCTTTGTTTGTGCAGTAAGGGCTTCCTCACAGGAAATTTCCTGTGATGGAAACTCTGGGGAAACTTCCTGTTGGTTAGGACACTGCAGGGGGCTGATAAAATGAGCCACTTATACCTCCAAACCTCAGCTGCCAAGGAGGATGGGGTGGTTCTTCCCGGCTTTCTCCAAGTCTGGGAGGGCAAGAAAGTGCAAGTGTACGGAAACCTCAGGAGTCTCACTTGGGTGGCATTTTCCAGAAGCTAAAAGCTGCAGCTGTTATCAGCAAGGTCTTCTAGATCAGCCCTCAAAGCTAGGAGGGATGCTCAGATTTCTAACAAGGCTGGTACCTGCAGGATCATCTATCTAAAAGCATCGAGGGCTCTGGAAACTGTCTCTGGCTTCTGGATCTGATTCTTTCCATATCATTTTAAAACACATCCCTATTAACTCTTCAGTGTTATAGGTTCATGAGTACTACAGATATTTCTTTTCAGCTGTCATTTACAGACTGGGAATTTTAAGTAAGGCTTGTTATTGGCAGACACAGTTGGCTATGTCTGAGACACAGTTCACTTAACACCAAGTGTAAATCCTCTGGGTTATCTCTACCACAGGAAGACCAATCTTGAGCCATAGCACAAAATTCTCCAGTAGGCTTTTGACGTACTGTGGACCTCTGGTGAATTATTCTGTTGTTTACCAGCATTTGTGCAAAGTTGATTAATCCTAAACTATCCCTTGGGGTTGAATTTAGCTTTGAACATCTCTAGTGTTGGGAATCATGTGGGTTCCCTGAGAAGCCCTCATAGCCCAGCTCATAGTTTAAAAGTATGGTCTTCTAATTTCTCTAGTGACCTATAGGCCCATTACAACTTGTTCGGCCCTTGTTGTATAATAAAAATATTTGACCTCTTGACCATTTTTACTATTTCCATGTGACTAGAACAGTTGCTTGAATGGTCTCTTATTTACTTGTTTGCCCCAACCCAAATCCATTTCTGTATGAGTTTAGCAAGTACTGTTTTCCTGATTTAAGAGTTAATTTAGCCTTTCCCCCCACTAAAATATGCTAGCTTTTATGGAAGCCTCTACTTTCCACCTCCCCAAACTTTTGTCCCAGGCTGATTGTTCTTTCCTTCTTTCTTTTTAGGAAATGATCATTTCATTGAACTAGGCATATTTGTAGGTGGGATTTTGTGGTTGTATTCTTGGTCCACATTGCAAACTGGGGAAGCCTGAAAGAAATTCCAATTACCCAGGAAGAAATTTGTTGGATGATAAGAAATCTGCCTGTTAAATTCTTAGAAGACAGAGACCATTATTCATCTTTGCATGTACAATATTTTATTATTTTTTAGCATGTAGTCCAACAGATTTTTCTTGAAAGAATGAATTCTAAAAGTCAAAAGGAAACACATTTTAGGACTTAATTCGTTTCAAGAATGTGTAAAAGTTGTGAATTTTTTCAACTTATTGTGAAGATAAACTGTCCTCATGAATTGACTATTGATGTTCAAAATGGTGAATTATCAATGATGAGTGATGCTGCATGTAATGTACTTACAAAGGCTAGGAAAAATGTCTTTGTAAGAATGCCCTGGGATAAGCTTTAAATACAGAATTGCAAAACTGATTTAGTTTGGGGCATTCAGAAGCAGAATAGGGCCTGTTTAAATGTTTTGCAATATGACTTACTTTTGGTTTGATATTTGATTTTATAGTATAGGCTGGGATTAACTGGAATATGTTATAGAGATACTGTCATTATAGACACTAATTAGCAACATTTCTCTATAGAAGAATAATCGCCATTTTCAATGTATTCTTTAAATAAAGCCCAGTAATGTCATAATACCTATAGACTGAACCAAGGCAGCATTATTATTAATTATTATTATTATTATTATTATTATTATTATTATCATCATCATTATATGGTCATCAAAATTGTATTAAAGTACTATAGGATTCTGCTCCTTATCTTTTTAGGAAATCTAGTTAGTGTGTTTAGTATGTTAGAACAACCAGGGACTTTGGATTCTCAGAACTAATTTTTAGTTCTACTCTTACTGATTTATTTATTCTTTTTATAGATAATTTATTGGGTGACTACTGTATGCTATAAAGTGCTAGGTGTATATCAATGACCAAATAGATATGGCCCCTGCCTTTATGTTGCTTTACACTGTAGTAGGAAAGATAGACACTTACCAAGGAGTTAATCAACACCAGCCATGCAGTCCATTTCCTACAGTCAAAGTAATCTGTTGTAAAATATAAGTGAAGTCATGTCATTCCCCTGCTCCAAAACCTCCGTTGGCCTCCTATTACATTAGAAACATTCTGAGCTCTCCGTATGAGCTGCCAGGCATTGTAGACATTGTAAACCTCTCCAACCTCGTTCTCCAACACTTTTTGTTCTGCCCGTTCCTTTTTAGCCATGCTGGTCTTCTTGCTATTCTTAGAATGCTGCCACTATGCTCCCACCTCAGGGCCTTTGCAGTTGCTGACTTTCTTTCTGGAAAGCTGTTCCTTTGGATTTTCCCATGGCCCAGTCTCTCACCTTAAATCAGTCTCTGCTCAAATATCACCTTCTTAGAGAAGCTTCCCTGACAGCTCTATCCAAAGCGACACTCTCTTTCATTCCCCCACCCCTTTACCTCTGCGCTATTTTTCTTTATAGCACTTTTCATCATCTGATTTGTAATTTTTTAATTAGATGGTGATCCATAGGTGTCTGTTTAAAAGGGGGCAGGGCAATCGATAGTTGTGTGCAGAGGTGGAGCTTGATGCTTGGTGGGTCCAACGGTGGTGGTCCAATTGGATGGGGATCTTGACTGTCTCATGAGAGACTCCAAAAGTCTTTTGGGGAAGAGAGTGTGCCCCAAAGGAAGTCTTCAGTGTTCTGCTTGTAAGGAATCAAGCCAGAAAGGGGCTATAGCTTTTATCATTTATTATGCCGATTCCCCTATATCATCCCCACCCTGCTCTCACCTGAACCTGGTGCTGTCTGACTTAACCTGATTCAAGCAAGCAGATGTCCTACCTACCTGGACACGCAGCGCTGGGCCGGGGAGGGTAGAGTACAGACATGCCACGATCCTTTTATTGGTAGCCCCTTTTGCTCCTCTGGCCACCATCATCTCCTGGGATGTCAGAGGATTGCCACCCAACTCTTGGGCCCAGGGCAATAAAGAGCCTCCTAGAGGAAGGGCACACTCATGTTGCCTTCAGAGATACTTGGAACCTCTAGTTTCTGAGGTGTGTGTGTGTGTGTGTGTGTGTGTGTGTGTGTGTGTGTGTGTGTGTGTGTGTATTTGTGTGTGTGTGATTCTGTAAGGAAAACCAGCTTGTTTCTTGTTGGTGTCTCCCCCTGCAGGCAGGTAAGGGTCAGCTGTTCTACTCTGCTAAGTGGGGTACCAATTGTCCATCTGCTTTCTTTCTTCTAAAATTTTCACGCCTCTCTCAACTGCCATTGTTTTTCTTTCATTCTATCTCTCATGGGTTTGTACCTTTTTTTTATTCATCTGCTGTGATTTACTAGGCTCTTGGATGGGAACAGGGATAGATACAGATATGACTCATTTATTTATTTACACTTGAGGCTAAGCATTGACGTAGAGATACAGGATGCTTCGAAAGCATAAAGTACGGGAACTTGGACTAATCTATGGCATACATTTAAGAGGAGACTTAAAAGTTTAGTAGGAGTTTATCACGTAAATAGGTGGTAGAATTATTTCTAGGAAGGGAATAAGATGTCTGAAAGTCCTGAGACTAGAAGACAGTTTGGTCTTCAAAGAATGGAAAGGCCAGCCAGATGACATTTGATGCTTTTGTTTTGGAAAACCTGAGTGATGTATTATAGAACTCCAAGGGGTAAAGATGGTGAGGTAAAGAAAAGTAAAGTAGAGGATTTTGGTCTTTATCCTAAGAACAAGGAGCAGCCATGACTGTACTTGTTATCTGTGTCACCTTGGACCTCACAAAATCTTGGTTCTTCTTTTGTGAACCAGGCACAGTAATCTCTCTACCTCATGGGGTTGTGAGCATTAAATGGCATCATGTATATACTATATTGCCTTAAATTGCAATACTTGTATGCTGAATTTGACCTTTTAGGAGAATGACAAGTTACTGTAGCCCCTCAGAACAGTATAATCAAAATGATGAGTTGAGGAATACTCTTTGAAGTCAAGTAAGTGAAAGATATAAAGTAAGAGACAGTTGAGAGGCATTGTTCTGGGACCCAAAAATCTCATCCAAGGGAAGTTTCTATTGTCCACACCCCAGACTAAGGTAGAACTTGCAAGATGGTATAGAGGTTAAAAGATAAGAATTTGATAGTGTTCCAGCTATACTACAGAACAAAAACTGCATGAAGGCTAAGAAGTTCATAAATCAGTGGTTGGGAACTATAGAGGAGGCAGGCACCAAAGAAAGATGAGTAGTTCTATACACCTATTGTCTTAGGAAATGTAAGTTGATAATAAAACAGTCATTTTAAGTTTTCACGTAAGATGTTTTTTTGATAATATGCCTGGCAATGCACTCAACACTATAGATAAAAAGCAATAAAATATTAAAGAGGAGACTTTTGTCCTCAAGGAACTTTTAAGCTTTAATCTATTTTTATTTGAGTTGTCATATATTTATTAGTATAAAGAACTGGCCAGAGAGTTGGACCTTCAGTGCAAGAGTAAATTGGCTAGTTTCAGGCCTCTGAGATCTGCAACACACACACATGGTGTCCATCCTGCCTGTTGCCAGCCAGCACCAAGGAAGCTGGCGGGCTCCACTCTGTGAGCTCACCCTTAGAGCCTGGGAATCAGCCTTAACTCATGACCTGACATTTCTGAATATGCTGAACATTTCTTAAAGGAAAGCAATAACTTTTAGTAGTCACTTGATGTTGTCCTAGCACCAACCAAGTCAATAAATAGAATTGTCACATTGGCAAATGTTCTTGGGTTTCTAGAATTTATTCTGACTTTTTTTCTGAATTTATTCTGGCTTTTAAAGATGTGGGCAGATTCTAAGGCCAATTCCAAATTGCCAGGTAAATTTAGGCTGTAAAGTTATCTATGAAGAGGCAGTGTGGTTCACAGGTGATTGATGTAGTTGATGTAATGGTATTGCTTTTTACAGCTCAGTAGAAATTGCTTGCAGTTGTAAATTGTAGTAGAAACAGGCATCTAGTTCATTTTGATCTTAGGGAATTTCAAAGAAAATAAACGCACACTAGAGAGTAGGTGGGTTTTGATAGCTTATTTCAAACATCACTTTTTATTAAGCACTTGCAGAAATATGTAGTAGGAAAAAAATTGGTAGAGTGAAGAGAAGTACAGATTCACGTGGGCTTTCAATGAACACGTGTGTGGTCAGGCTGCCTGTTAGGACACAGTGGCTCTTGGCAGGGACCTCTGCCTTTGCAGGGCTCATTAGGCATGACAGGTGAGGCTCAAGGCTATTAGGTTGACAGCTGTGCTGTGAAATCTCAGACATGAAGATTTTTTTCATTTCTGAGCCTGTTGAAAGATGGATGAGAGGAAAAGGATAGTCAAAATAATATGTAAAGACTAACCAAATAACCCACTTTAATTTTACTCGCTGGCAGACAGGAACACATCATATTTAAAAAGGGGAGGCTTTACCTAAACTATCTATGTAAATCAGCTACCTTCCCAGTGAAATACATGCACCTGTCTAGAAATGTCTTTGTTCCTAGAGCAAGGGATGTTTGATCGGATTGGCAGATTTAAATTCATTTTAGGAAAAAAAATAATAATTGTAGGTGGTATCAAATCATCTTTTTACTTGCCTCAAGAACTTTTGCAAAAATAAGAGTTACTTTTTGAACTTGAGAAACCAGTTATTTGACCTACATTTTTTTTGTACCTTAGCACGTTCTTCTAAAGTAAGAGCAGCGTATATTTTTCTCTTTGATACCCTGTAGCTCCTTCCCCAATGATCATCATCAGTGTACCCACTCATAAATCAATGAAAGGATCATGAAAGAGAAACATAAACTTTACTTGAAAAAGAATACCTATAAAGCATTCTTAGAATTTTCAATATAAATCATTCATCTGTTAGCAAAGTCAATTGTTCTCAAACATTTAATAACAAGGATGGGGTACAGAGTTCACTGCAAAATCTCAGCTATGTGACAGATGCAAGAGGAATGGAATTGGGCCATGCAAACTATTATGCCATATTAGTAGCTCTAGCATTAACATGAATCTTATGTTTTTCCCCACCTATACCCGTCCACCACCCACTTCCCCCATAGGCTATAATAAGGGGGAAAAAAATACAAGATATACTAGAAAGCTATACTGAAGAGGATTATAGCAGGCAGTAAAGTACCAAGGGAAAATAACAGAGGAGAGTAGGGTGCCTAGGAAAAATAAAGGAGTGTTGGAAGGGGAAGGATGAGTAATGTGATAAGGGAATTCATCAATAGCTGAATGACATTTAAAAATGATAAGAAGTAAGTGAAAGAGAAACTGTAGGTCAAGAGATGATTGAATGTGTAGAGGTCAACAAAGAAGAAGAAAAGGAGCAGGGAAAGAACCATAGAATGAGAAGGAAAGACACAAAATAAAAATAGGAAAGAAATCGAAGAGATTTGAAAGAAAAAGAAGAAAGGAAGCTGTATGAATGAAAAACAAGTAAAATAGGAGTTAAGCTTCCATAGTTACAAAATAAGCAGATAATCAACAATTTTCTATTCTCATGAAGAGAATGATTTGGATAATCCAAAATAATGGATCATTTCCAAACCATTAATGTGTTTTGACTTAGAGTGTATTTTTATAATTACATTAAACTATATGTTGGTCTTTTTGAGTGTGTTTCAATTTTTTTTTTAAGTAAATTTTTTTAATAAAACAGAGAAGCCACAGAAACATAGTTGATGGAGTAGAACCAGCTTTTTATTACTAATTTAGTTCCTTTCTGAATCCTCCTTTTGGCTGGGAGGGATCAAAATCTGCAGATGTCTATTCATCTATAACTAGGCCACATCCCCTACCCACCCTCCATAAAATCCTGATTTCAGAGATTGCTTGAAAATGCAGGAAGAAAATTAGTTAAAGCCTTCTGTGAGCTGACCCTGAGCTTCGGTAGTGAACTCCAACCTGCTTTTTCCCTTGATTACTGCTGGACAGTGGTGTTCCAGAGTGAGAATTCAGAGGAGCTGAAAGAGTTGAGATGACATCGTGTCTCAAGCAGAAAATTCTTGACTACAGACCCATGAAGAAAAACACTACTTCAGAAAGAGCACAGAAGACCAATAATTGAAGTACGTTCTGAAAAACTAGGATGAGCTGGGCATGGCTTAGGTCTGGACGGTGCTCTTGTGACATCTGTGCCTTTATCAGAGCTGTGCAGCTCAGAACCAAGCATCTGTGTGCCACAATTCATAGTTTCTAAACGTCACAGAGGGGAAAAGGTGGAAGTATGAGTTGATATTAAGAGAAGCCACACTAAAACTGAAATACCTGTTATATCTTGAGGTTCTAGAGCTGGCAAAATAAATCCATTATCAAACCTGTGTGTCTATCACCATTAGCAAAATCTACACATCAGATTTTTCTCTCTATATCTGATTAGGATTAATCTGGGAAGCTGGATTGGGTTCATCTTTAATAATAATCTATACCTTCTGGAAGATTCGAAATTATTTTTTCTTTGCTGCCGGTTTTATGGATTTATATTAGGACTCTTAAGGTTAGAAGGACGTTCCAGGTCACCTAGTCTACCTTTGCTTGTGCCGGCATTCCACCTGTGACATCACTGAGTGATGACCATCCACTTTCTGCTTGGACATTTCTGTGCATGGGACCTTGTGATCTCCTAGGCAGTCTTGACATTTTTAAACAACACCAGTTGTCAGGAAGTTCTTTAAATTCATAGTGGCATTTAGTAAAACAAAACCTCATACCACATCTATAGTGGGTACAACAAATAATTAGTCCTCTGAGTTTTTTCTTGTCCAGCTGCAGTCATTAACCAGATATTGTTTATTACAGGATCTCAACCTCGACCATGCTTTCTGCCTCTGCCTTGTGCTCTAGTGGTATCTTGAATATTGGACTCATTTAGAACCAATTAAAAATAGAAATATAAAACTTGTCAATCACTAGGAAAAATGTAAAAAGGCAGTTTAGCAAAGGCTGATGATACTTCCAAGAAGCAGTGGACTCTGCCACTGGAGTTATCTGCTTCTCCGTTCGGTTTCAGAGTTTAAAGAAAAGACTTGCTGCCTTCTGGATACTTCCAGGCTCTTCATTTGATGCCTGGATTTCTACCCTTAGCAGTTAATTCCTTGAGCATGGATTTTTGGGTTTTGTTTTGTTTTGTTTTGTTAAAAAAAAAAAAAAAAAAAAAGCCCATAAACCAGGGAGATTGCTCATTAAGCTCTGGATGGACGTTTCACTTCAGCATTAATCATTTTTAGATTCCTTCCTGGAAGCATGTATTAATGGGGTAGGGACGACAGGGATGTGCAGGTCACTAGGGCACAGGTGTCAGGGGAAGGGCAGGTAGGAGGAAAAAAAGAATCGATAACATTCTAGCACTTTCACAAATAGAACTTTTGCAGAAATCTCTGTGAGTTGAGATCCAGTTTTTACAGGTGGGTAAATGGAGGTAGGAGACTAAGTGTCCTGCCCGGGTCATACACAGAGCTCTCTTATCATTCCATGATGCTGTCACTGAAGGGAAAGAGAAAGAACTAGAAAGCCAAGACGGAATTTGCCTACTTCAGAATTTTGCTGAAGGCTATAACCTTGTCTAAAAGTATCACTTTGAAATCTTGTGTGCGTGGTAGTAAAAATACCCTGATGCTAATTAATGTTAAGTCTTGGCTTTATCTCTCTCTATATAACACTATACAATATTTGACCTGTAATGAGGTATTTGCTTATAAGGAAACTCCACTTGGTCAGAACAGTTTTAGTTATTTTCTTCTTTAGTGTGATGGCTAGTTCCCCTTTTTGGAGACATGAACTGTGTTCTTGCTCAGTGACTCTTGCACAGATCTTGCATTATCACCAGACGCCTGATGGTCAGTTCGGAGGGCCTTTCCTCCTCTCATTCTTTGCAGCATTGTGGCTGTGCCCTGTTATACTAGATCACGGTGAGCAGACTGCTGATTTTCCGCACAGGTCCCCTTAGGGAATGATATGGGACTAATTGTCATGTATCCCCTTACCTAAGTCACAGCAACTGATGCAGCAAAAAGCCCCTTTAACTCCCCTCCTGTCACCGACACGTACTCTCGAATGCATTTAATGCTTGTCCGGGATTAATTCCTGCCTCTCACTCTGGCACTTGTAGGAAAGCACTGGGGATGCACAGCCTTTAGGTGAATTTCCCTGTTTTCCTGAAACAGGCTGCATCAAGTAGACTTTGGGAGAAGATCTTGTGGAAATCAGGTCTTCCCTCCCCCCCAGTCTCTCCCCTCACCCAGTGTTCTTTCACAGCAACCACAAAACCACGCTTTCTCTATTAAGTACACATTCCCGACTCTAACAAAAGGCTTCTGTGAGCCTGAAAGCAGCAGGGGAGGGTACAACGTGAGGGACGAAAGATTTAAAGGGTTTCATTTCTTCATCGCTGGGGACTGTATTGTGTTTGAATGCAGCTTGGAATCTGCTTCCCCACCACACAGGGAAATAGAAATCTGCCCTAAAGCTGCACAGGGACCCCAGTGGGTCTTTATCCTCATAGCTTAGTGATTTCCTGCCACCCGAGCCAGCCAGCAAGCAAGCAGCAGGGCTCCCTGACATCAGGAGGCCCCAGGAAGCCTGACTGGGAGCCTGTGGGTACGGGGCTCTGTGTTCACCAGTGTGACCAGCTTCCCTTTGCTCAGCCGCCCCTCAGCCAGGCCCACAGGCCCCAGCCAGAGCCCACAGCCATGGTTAACCTGCCCTCTCTTGGGGTGCGGGGTTTATTGTTTCAGAAGAGATACAGGAAGTCAGAATTTTTCATCCTCCCCAACTGGGAATTAAATCCTAAAGAGAAAGTCATAGGTATTGAAGAGATCATCTCCTCCCCTCTCAGTTCACCCCTGAAGGCACACACACCATCCTGCTGCCCTGCATTTGACAGAAACCTGCTTTCCTGCCTGACAGTGCCAGGCACTGTGAGCCATGGGCCTGGCTGTGCTGCCAGCTCTTGCTTTTTCAGTAGCAGAGTTAATGTGGCCATGACTCAGAATTATGGGACCCCAGATGCTAAGGAAGTGAACTAACTTCTTTTGGGCTCACAGTGGACTCATAGGCAACAGAATAGGTTTCATGTTCTAATGAAACAGTGCAGAAACTCTGTCCTTGGTGGCTAAATGGTGTGTGCTATGACCCTGACTCTCTGCCTCTCTCTATTCTCCTCCCTCCCTCTCTCCTTTATTGCCTCTTCCTTCCATTCTTCTCTCCTTCCTTCCTTTTTTCCTTTCTTCCTCTTTTTCTCTTCCTTTCTTTCTCTCTCCCTCCCTCTTCTCCTGCCTTTCTTATCTAAAAACCATACTCCCAGCCCCAATTTCTATAAGCAAAGGGTCCTTTTGAACATGACCTTGAAAAGATTTCTTCTTGTGATATGCCCCTCCAGAGTTGCTTGTCATTCCTTGAGTTTAGGAAAGGCTGGAGATATCTTCCACTTTATTTAAGAAGAGCCCATATAGTTGAGGCATAGGGCCTTGGGCACAGGATTGAGAGCAACAGTCATACAAAGAACTACACCTGCAAAATAAAAACTTAATGATGAAGAACAGCTTACAACCACTTAGCATTATTCTTCCAAGGAGTATAGACCCTTCCTTGTAAATTCTGCCCTATTCTCACAGAGCATGAATTATTTCCTAGAAATGATTTAGGCTCTTTTGGAAAATGCATTGATTCTCTTAACCATCATGATCCCAGTTACAGTAAAACCCCTATTATCTGATTTTCTGTGAATTTTAAAGCTATTATTAACTGGCACATTATCTATTTCACCAGTACAATGACAGCTGATGTTTATAATGGTGACCCTGGACTTTTGTAAGATCCTGAATTACCCACTCAGGAATCAAAAAAAAAGATTAAATTGGATTCAATAGAGTTTTTTAATATTGTATCTATTTTATTATATTTAAATCCTTTTTAGAGAAGTCCAAGTATATGTCCACCATGATTTTCCAGGGCAATACCAATTTAAATGTTTTGTTGTTGTTGCTCTTGGCATTGTAAACCAAACCTTGTAAAACAATAATTTCAATATTTAGGTCCAAACTCAAATATAGAGATTAAATCTCAAACATGAATGGACACAGAATTTGTTTTTTGGAGCAGGTATAGCAGATATGAAATATCCTAATATGATCACCAAAGTATGGGACGTGTCACCCCAAACACTCCCCACTGTTACTATTTAAGATCTTAGCCCACCGTTAGTAGATTTCTGGGTCATGCCAGGGTTTGACACCGTCATTTAGAGATAGACAATAGTTTAGCAGTCACCTCACATGGCTCAGGTCGATGGCTCTCCTTGAGCTCTTAGGCTTTGTGAGATGTGCTTTGTATCATTTTCCTGGAAAGAAACCTCATATAGAAAACTAAAGACAATTCACAATGAGAAGACTTTAACCAAGAAATTAGAATTTTGTAAGCATCTAGGAAAGAGGTTAAGACAAAATGCACCCAGGGGGAGAGATGTGAGCACAACACCCCCTCCCCCACTGCCTCTGCCTCGCATCAAGCTCTTCTCTAGGAAGCGAGGTGCACACTGCCTTCCAGGGTAGCCAAAGTCCAGGGATGAGGACCTCAGTGCTGCTTCTGCAGGTTAAGTTCAGAAAGCTGAGAACCAGAGCCCAACAAGAGCTAAAGGAAAAGGAAACAGAGGACCTAAAACAACAGATGAGGACATCTTACACTCTCTTCTATGGTTTGTCACACACTGGGCCGGAGAAGTCAGAGCTTACCAAAAATCGTATGTCTACTTATCAGTCAGTGGTTGTCTACTTAAAAGTCAGGGTAGTGTCAAAGACCCTTCTTTCCATTGCTTCATTTGATCTCGTAGCAGTGCTGCGAGGTAGGCATGATAGAAATAGTTACTCCCACATTACAGATGAGAAAGCAGGCTCAAAGACAGTGAGTGCTTTTGCTAAGTCCTCTCCAAACAAGGGAAGTGACAAAGCCAGGACTAAAGCACAAGGTTTCTAGTTCCTTATGCATGATTCCCTGATGGAATGTGGTGACCCTGTAAGGTAACTAGTCCCCCATGGCCCTGTTGTAAGCAGGTAGATGAGTATGGAGAGGACCTTATAGGACACTGACCCACAAGGCCACCTTTACTTCCAGAGTTCAGGTGAACCCTGGACCAAGAGCCAAAAGACCTCCATTCTAATCCTAGCAGTGCCTCGGACTAGTTGAACAACGTTGAGCAAGCCAGTTAGCCTCCTTTCTTTCTGGTTGCTCAGCTGGAAATAAGAACTGTAAGGTTTGCACCACTGACCCACCTGGCTGTTGTGAAGGCCAAGTGAGATAAAGTACTTGAAAGCCCTGTGTTGCCAGATATAGGATCACGTCTCCATTTCCCGTGCTTTGGCTCAGAGGAAAAGGACATGTAGGTGACATTGCAAATAAATTCATCTGGGGGCGGAGAACACTATGTTGGGTATACCTGGAAATACCTGGACCTTGAAATCGTAGAGTTTGAAACTCAAAAAAGATACAAAAGGAAATTCCATTGCTTTTTTGGAGGGGTGGGGTGCTATTCACCACCCCTGAAAATGTTATGTCCAGTCCTTCCTGGGATGGCAGATTATGAAAAGACACCACAAAGAAGGTGACCCCTGAGGAATCTTAGCATATTTTACAGCACGCATGGTTCACCAGACAGAAAACAGAAGCAGCCTATCCCAGGCAGAGGGGGCGGTCTGTGCAAAGGCCAGAGAAAACGATGCCTCTGGGAATTGCAAGCATGTCCGTGTGGCTGGAGCCAGGTCAGACAGAGGGCGACATGGCAAGTTAGGCAGGAGGCCCTGGGAAGCTTCTGAAAATGGTTAAGCAAAGCAGTCACATAGCTTTATGTTTTAAAAACATCATTGCCTCAAACTCAGTGCTCAGCTACCTCACCTTTTTAGTTTTTATTAGATAGAGGAGAGGTCTCAAATTTTGAAGAGACTAGTGAGCAGGCAATCAGAAGTCATCCTGGCCTCCCTGTCACCTTCCTCCTTGTGCCTGCAGTCAGCTATCTCTCTCCATCTAAGCCAAAGGGTGGTGGGGCACACACTGCTGGGAGCTGAGTAATAAAGGGTGGGAGTTGGCTGGAGGGTCCACACTACCGCTGACAATTTGATAGCACAAAGTCACTCAAATTAAACTATCCTGCTTTTTCTTTGATACTTCAATGTAGCAAATGGAAACTTTGACCAGCCGCCAATTTCTTTCCATCTTTCCACTGGACTCACAGCCCACTTGGAATTCAGATGTTCGAAGTCCTAAGCCAGCAATAGTATGTGCCATTACCGTCCCCAGAGTGGGTGGAGGGGCTGTACTTTTCAGCCTTTAGAACTATCTAGTGATGTGCTATGACATTGGGGGCCTTAGAGATCTGAACTTTGGAGTCAGACAGACTGGGCTGTGAGTATTCATTCCACCATGAGAGACCCAGGATCTTCATCAGTCATTTAACCCCTCTGCCCATGTCTGCTTTTCTCAGCTGGAAAATGAGAACAGTAATCTCCACCTGCCAGAGCTTTTGTGAGGATCAAACAGATAGTATCTTCAAAGGACCAGGTATATAGTAAAGTCTCAATTTATGTTTTTCCTTCAAATGCCAGAAATTAATATTCTTTCAGTAATTATTCTCTTAGAAGCAAATAAGAGACCCTGTGTATGTGATGCTTCTATATCTGCTGTACTGTTTTACAGAAACTAAAGAAATAGGAGTTAATGGTGAGGTATATCAGAAAGGAAAATGTCTCTAAAATGCCAAACAATGAAAACATAGGAAGGAAGAAGAGCCAATTAAATAAGTCACATGATGGGGGTCAAAATGTCGGATTCACTGGTCTAATATTGTAACTCCAAGGACCAATCCCCACTGATAAGCTCAATGCCTACTCAACCAATAATGTGTTTTTTGACCCAGAAAGACAACACTTATAGTTGTAATACACAAATCGTATTACTTGTTAAGAAATCTTCTTGCTCATTCCATGGCTGTAAACAGCACACCTTGGCCTGCCACGCTGCCAACTCAAGGACGTAAACACCACCAAGGTGGGTTCCACAGTGGGATGCCAAGTTAAACACAAATAGTCTTACATCCAGGGCTTATTGCCTAGTGCGGGGAAAGGCTTAGGCATGGATAAATCTAATTTAACACAGCTCCTAGTATTCTATATCCAGCTTCAGAGTCCTCCAGAAGCAAGAAGATAGGAAGAAAGAAGGCTTCATGGAAAGAGTAACTTTAATTCCAGGCCTTGAAGGAGGGTTGAGTTTCACAGGCCAAGCTGGAGGGGAGTTTCAGGCAGAAAGTCTTGGGGGATCAGGTTATGGTGTTGAATTCTTCTGTAAAAGAGTGATTTTATTTTGTATGCCTTCGGTGGGGAGCTTTGGAGATTATTAACCAAAGGACCACTGGGAATGATTCTTAAGGAAGATTTCTCCGGGAACACTGTATTCTCACTGAATAGTTTTTGTGATTTGGGTTTTATATCAGGTACAGTGTGGAGCTTGGTATCTCTGAGCCTACAGTCTGCATTTCCATAAGAGAATTGGTTGGTTTTCACTGTGTTCACTATACATCTCTCAGCTGTATGCTGTTCTTCAGGCCTTTGACTCCCTTCAAGCCAGCACCCTTCTATTCCCTGCAGCTGTTACCGTGGTCAAACACCATGTATTCTAATCTGCCACCCCACCCCTTCCTCCTCCACCCCACCCCTTCCTCCTTCACAGGCATCAGTTAGCATTCCGCATCCCTCCCCTCCTCACCTTCAGCTTACCTGCGTACCTGCCAAGCCCACTGCCCCCTCCAGCTACAGTGCAAGAGGTCTTTCCTGCACTGCACATGGGACCTTTTCCCTGAGCTCCTCTACCCCAGCCTCCACAGTTGGTTATCTCCCCGCTTCTCGACACTCAGCTTCTTTTTCATTTGCATGTAGTTCCTTCTACCTTAAAAGAAAATGCCTGGATTCTACGTTCTTCATGGCCACCCATCTCTCTTTTCCTTCACAGCCAAGTTTTTGAAAGAGTTATCCACACAAACCTCTCATTTTCTCACTTCCCATTAATGAATCGACCCACCGTGACCCGGTTTCTACCCTGATCACACCTCCGTTCTGACTAGAATCACCGGATGCTCAATCCAGTGGACATGGCTTGCGCCTCTTTATCTTGACTATAGCACGTGACATGTCCAACTCCTTCCTGAGACTCACTCTGTCCTGATTTGCAAGATACCACTCTATGCTATCTCTATAATTCTTGAACCGCTCCTTCCCCCATTTTTTCTGCATTAGTTCAGGCTAAGGATATCTGTCATCTCTATTTCTACAACAGCCTTCTCACTGATCTCCTTGTACCAGTCTTGCCCTGTTCTAATTATTTCTCCACTCCGCAGCTGGAGCAACCCTTCAAAAAACAATATCTGATTGTGTACTCTCTTGTTTAAAATTGTTCAGTGACTCCAAGGAGCCTTAGGATAAAGTCTGAACTCCTTAGTGTAAGCAGACAAGGCCCTTCATAGCAATGGCTAACATTTATCAAGTGCTAAATCTATGCCAGCCGTTGTTCTAAGTGCTAACACACGTCTCGACATACCGAATGCTCCTAACTCCCTGATGTAGCTCCTGTTACTATAGCTCCTGTTTACCATTGAGGAAACTGAGGCACAGGAAGTAAGTACCTTGCCTTAGATCTCACAGCTAGTAAGTTGGGGAGCCAAAGTTCAAACCCAAGAAGCCTGACTCTGGGGCCACACGTTTAACCACTGTGTTATACCATTTCTCCTTCAGAGGGCCTAGCTTCTCATTCATTCAAAACTATTTACTGAGCACCTACCTACAATGTGTCAGAAACTGCTTGAAGCATTGGGATAGAGCAATATCAAAACAGTTTCTTCACTGCTACCTTAGATTCTTGTAAATCTCAAATATATTTAATTAGAACTCCACCTGTAGAACCATAACAAAAGATTTTTGAAAGCATATTATTTAGAAACTGGATGTGAAGATAAAATAACTTTAATGATAATAACACTTGCTTCATTTAGATAGTTTTCCAGAGAAAAATAACTTTTGAAATTTTAAAAAATATGCATCTCCTTTGATCCTGTGAGTGGTAAATGCTAAGGGAAAAAAATAAAAGAGTATAAGGAGGAGTCAGAGAGCAAAAATTTGTTGTTTTCTATGAAATGTCTAGGGAAGACTTGAAGAAAGTGAGGATATTTAGGAGACATATACTCCAGCTAAAGAAACAGCAAGTACAAAGGCCGAGGTAGGAATGTGACTGGCAAGTTTGAGAAATAGCAAGGAGGTCAGTGTGGCTAGAGCAGAATGAGGAAGGGGAAGGATGGAAGGGGACAGGTTCAGACAGGAGTCAGATTATGTGGGGCCCAAAAGGTCATTTGAAGGACTTTGGTATTAGCTCTGAGCGAGATGGGAAGCCACTGGGGGATTTTGAGCAAGGGAGTGACATTGTGTAAACCGTGAGCAGAGGAGTGGCTTGTTTTAAATGGATCCCTCTGGTTGGTATGCTGAGAATAGACTTTAGAGGAACAAGGAAGGAAGCTGGGAAACCAGTTAGGGACCAGTAATAGTAATCCAGGTGAGAGATGGTGGTGGCTGGGACTAAAGTGGTAGCAGCAGAAATGGTGAAAGTGGTCAGATTCTGGATACATTTTAAAGGTAGAACCAACAGCATTTGCCGGTGGATTGGACAGCTGCAAGGTGTGGGGCCTTGGCAACTGGAGTTGGCTTTCTCTGAGATGTGAAAGACTGGGTGATAGCAGAGGGCCGTTTGGGATATATTGAGTCTAACATGCCTGTTAAGCATCAGAATGGAGCTGCTTTATCACTTCCTCTCCTCATTTAAACACATGCTTTTATGTGTCTCATTTTGTCCTGCTAAACTACTCAAAGTTTCCCCAAATGTTTTTGCCCTCTCATGTGTCCAGGCCTTCGTATCTGCTATTTCCTCTGTGGAGAAAGCTGTCATCCATCCTTCAGTTCAGAAAGCCTTTCCCGGTCCTTCACTAATG
Source organism: Cynopterus sphinx (assembly GCA_030015415.1). Lineage (NCBI taxonomy): Eukaryota > Metazoa > Chordata > Mammalia > Chiroptera > Pteropodidae > Cynopterus > Cynopterus sphinx. The sequence continues at coordinate 151,586,186 of CM057380.1, read as the reverse complement.
CACTGACTTGTCATTCTGTCTTTATGTTCCTTTCTTCCCTCCCAGACTTTAAAATCTGCACCCCATTCACCTTGACATACCCTGCACCTCATACAAGGTGCAGTGAATACTTGGCACGTACTCATTTAGATGGATGGGTGAGTGGGTGAATGGATGGAGAGACGAACTGATGAGCTCTCAGCACTGTTAGACCAAACCGTGTTTTGATGGTAATGATGGGAATTTCCCTGGAACGTCGCCAGGTGAGATGATCACCCCAGACTGAAACGAAAGAAACAGCAGATGTCAGGAAATTTTTGTGTTAATCCTGACATGAGTGTTAGAACACTCTAGCACAGGTCCCCCTTTCCCGCACACTCTCCCCATCTTCCTGCCCTGGTTCTGGCTCCTGGTCTTGTTAATCTCTAGCATCAGTGAGCATACACCCTCTACTTTACTCATCCAGGTCTGTAGGGGAAATTTTGTTATAAAACCGGAAGAGTGTTTCACCTAATGACGTGCTGCAAGCTTGCTTTCCACAGGCCTCCGGGTCTGCCAAAACGATCAGGCCTCGTTATTTAGGAAGCTGCCTCAGCCAGGCATTACTAATTTGGGCATTACTAATTCGGATGCCTATTCAGGCAAATGAGCAATGAATGTAAAGTGCTTTTGTCGGTGAATTGCAAGAGAAGAGGGAGGGGGGAAAGTAAAGGGAAGGTGAGAGAATGTTTGAGTTTTTGCTTCATTTCCAGAAAGGACAGTCATTGCTTCCTGGAAGCTGCACTTGGCAACAGGAATGGGGAATGGGAAAGATTTATTCCCCTTTGCCAAGGCTCAATAATTCAGCTTGAGCATTTCAAATCAATACATTGCTTGCAAAGTTTCCAAGGGCTGCATTAAAAAAGCCATTTTTAAAAATTATCATGATGTGGCAGCATCCTCTGATGAGACTGGCATGTCAGGGATGAGACAGGTCTTCCAAACAGACAAAACTCTAATGAGAAAGGAGGCTTTTAAAGGCAGGAAAGCCGACTTAGAGCTGACAGCAAGACCTGTCCCACCTGCAGAGCCTCCGGCCATGCACACCGCGTCGCTCTGTGGGGCTTTTTCTGAGGTGAGCAGCCGACTTGCTCCTCCTGGAGCCAATGTGGGAAGTCGGTGACTAATACAGAATTCCAGATTTCTTGGATCTACAGTTTGTCGGTGAGCATGAGAAAGACTTGCAAGGTGAGAGCTCCATCACCTAGGATTACTGAGATGTGCGGCATACCGGCTGAGTCACTCACTCACTCACATTTTTGTGAATTAAAAAAAACTTGTGCAGATCTGACTTTTGAAAGTCTTGACTTTTTGTGACTGGACCTGAGAAGACAGCCAAAGGTTGGGTGTCTTTATCATTGTCGTCCTTGCTGTTGTTTTAATTTCTACATAAATTCCCTTCTTTGGGAAGTTTTATCTTCACTAGCATAGTTCCTGAGTACTTTAAATAAGAGCAGACAATTTTTCCCTCCCTTGACATCTGATGCCCATTGAAGCCCACAGCCATTTTATTCCTATTCCCTGTCTTCCTTCTGGATCCTGTGTCTGTCCCTTCGGACTCTTATAAGTGAAAAGAGATTCCTCAGATTCCTTATCACACTTTTTTCTCTTATTACCACAAAACCCGGCAACAGTTCACCAAGAGACACGAGAAGACGAGTGCTCTTTTATTATGAGACACCATTGGGATGCTCTACTTGCAAATATGTAGTAGTCTTGGATGTAGTTTGGGAAGATGGAGTGGCAGCTGCATCATTTGTAATCTCTTAGAATCCCCAGTTAAGAGCAGATCAAATAAACAGCAAAACCAAAAACCCAGGAAAATGATGAAACTAGGTGACAATATATCCCCAAGATTCAGTGGGGCTTTTGATGGATATCAGAATAGGAAAAGCCCCCAAATAGCCCAGAGGTATTTACTGGAAAGCTTCGAGTGTTGGTGTGAGAGGAGCAGCTGAAAGTGGAAACCTTTTTGCTGATTCCAAGAGCAACGAGTACAAGTGACCCACGACCAAGTTGAAAGGATCTAGAGCTCTCTAGTCTCTGTGAAGATCCTTAACTTAATTTCATCTGCACAGATCTTTTTTCCCGGCGTCAGGGATTATGACGTGGGCATATCTTTTGGAGGGGACACCGTTCAACCGTCTGCAGTCGCTGAGATAATAGGTGACAGAAACAGGATTTGGATTTTCTTTTATAATTAAGTAGCTAAAGGAAAATTTTACTATTTCCAGCAAATGAGCTATTCTTGCCAAAAAAAAAAAAAAAAGTAGACTTCATGCTTTCATAAACAGCAGGACAATAGGAGGTCAGCCTGCAGATCACCTAGAGACCTCACCCTGGCTCTCTCCGCCCCACCTCCTCCGGGAAGCGTTTGTGAATGAACATTACTGTGTCACCAGCGATGTGCCACTTAATCTGTTCATCTTCTTTTCAGACTCTCAACTCAAAGTTAAAAATAAAAAACAGACATAGGCCCCTGTGCTGAGCTCACAACACATCTATATTGTAGCGCTCACACCTTTTCTAATGCAAACTGAAAACTCCTTTGAAGAGTCATAAACCATGAGCAGATATAAGCCAGCATGAGCAGACTTTCTTTCCGTGCCTCTACCATTCTGCATCCGGGATGCTCAGGTTCCCCCACCATTCTTAAAACGTGAGGGTTTTAACAGAGCTAAGGTGTGAACAGGTTCTGTTGATTTGGCATGTTCGCTTTACTAGCTTCCCTTTCCACAGAGGTCTTCATGCCTTCGTCCAAAGGAGTGAGTAATATAAAACTGCAGACGGGGTGACAGAGGAAAGAGAGAAAGATACTGTGTGGCAGGGGAGGGAACTCCTGTCACTTCATCTCCCAGTGTCTGGAGTCTCAGACACTGAAATGGCCATTGGTAAAACACAAAACAGCATGTGTCACTGCCTCTAGCTGTGTGTCTGCTGCCCTGGAAGGGGACACAGATGTTTAGTTTTAATTTTCCCGATTCTAAGTGACCATCTTAAGCCTTAAAATCTGGAGACTAGCAACTTTAACCACTCCAACACCAGGGAATATAACTGGTAAGAAAAAAATTATAACTTTTTTAATGGATAAATCTCCGAAAGCCAATTTCCTGAGAATATTCTCAGTGAAGAAGGAACAAGGGGCTGAGGAATGGAGGGAAGTCTCAGTCTCTCTCTCTCTCTCTCTCTCTCTCTCTCTCACACACACACACACACACACACACACACACACACACACACACATGCACATACACACACACACAGATGCGACACTGATAAAGTGATTCCATCCTGCTTGTGTTGCCACAGCCTTCTGCCCCTCGTAATGCTGAATCGGTATCAGCCTTGAAAAACAGCACCGAAAGGCAACCAATGGGGCCTTTGAAGACACTGGGAAACACTCACCAAAGAGTGAGGGGCGAGGAGAAAGGGTGGGTGGCCTGTGGAATTCTTAAAAGAAGATGTTTTCCAGGAAAGCATTGTTTTACGGGTTAGTCGCTTGAACCCCTGGCCATATCTGCCTTTTGGCCCCTGCATGTGTTTTCCAAGGTCTGCATCTTTGCAAACACTCCTTTCAGCCTCCCTTTTTCTGGTCCCTCCCCGCCATGCACACATGCCCTCTACCACCAGGCTCCTGTTCACCTCACAGGATTCAGTGAGGGTGGGAACTGTATCCATCCTGAGAAGAGGCAGCCTGCTTTTCAAACTTTCCTTGGAGGAAAGGGAACCTGGGAAGGAAGGAACCAGGCACAGCTGAAGCACACAAAGGAGAGCCTCTCCCCTGCCAGTGACCGGACAGCTCAGGCCCCATCCAGAATAAGAATGAGTTCTACTCTTGTTACACTTCGCAAAGGAATGTCCCGTAGACTGTGATAGGCACAAGAGATGATCCTGTGTGGTTTAAAGGATCAACAGGAGAAATAAAGGGTATCCATTCTTTTTTATTCAGTCACCCATAATAGATCATCTAGGTTTCGTGGATCCTGCAAATCCAACAAAATCGTTATGTTCTCTGTACCCCATCCATTTCCACCGAGGGTTAAAAAAACTTCTTGCTCCCTAAGTCTTGTTGAAGAACAGTTCAGCTCTTAATATCTATTTTCATACATTTTTTCCTCCTTAGATGTGGGCTTGTGTGGATAAATATCAGAAAACCTGAGAGTAAAATGTATCTTTCAGCTCTGCGGTGTGAGAAATTCTGCCCTTAACTGCCCCTTTCCTTTAAAAATTCGTCTTCCAAGAGTATCTCTCCTTGTGCAACCCAGTTGCCTCGCTGTTCATGAAGTGAGGTAATTTGCAGTGATTAACCTTCACATATTAATATGCATAAAAACTTGCAATATGTTAGCAGTGATTTTTAAAATACCTGAAGAAGGGACATGCCATATATAAGGTCTGGTGTGTGCATTTTATAAGGAAATGACACCCAGAGTCTGCTTTCATCTGATTGTTCCACTCAACCCCCACTTTAGGGTAAGAGAAGGGCACCATTTCTGCCTCTCTTCTCTTTTCCTCCCCTGTGTATCAGGTGAAATGTGTTTGGATGTGTTTCTCTTCCCAAATCTAATTTGGTTTTGGCATTATATCACTGGTGTATATCATGAGATCCATTTGCATACATGAGGCTAGAAAATTCTAAACTGATTCTCCAAGGGTGTGTAGATAAACTTGAGCTACTTCATAAACTTTGAAATTGCAAGTAAATATTGGTGTGCATGTGCCTGTGCAATTCAAAAGAGAGTCAGTATTTCTCACTGAGTGCCCAAAGGGATTCATTACCTCCAAAACTTAAGAAGCACTGCCCAGATCGCTCCCCTCTGCATTCTTACTACATCCTCTTCATCATTCTCTCTTTTCAATATAACTTTAGTTAAAATGTTGATATTTTATTCATCAACAATTTTTTGCATTTATTTTGAACTTAAAATAATGCATTAGCCTTTTTTTTTTTTAATGATTACTGAGTTTTTTGGCACAACCTTAAATTTTGCACCTTAGGTGAAAGCTTTACTTACCTCACCCTAGTCCCAGATCTGAGTGGGCTCCTAATCTGACATTCCTTCCTCCAGCCTCTCACCTATTCCATTCCTTTGTCTGCCTCTTCTTTTGAGCCACTTTTCCCATCTGCACACTGATGATGCCGATCCTCTCCTTAAAGCCTTGTATCAGCCTCATAATTCCTACAGGGTCCTTCGCACAGCTTATAAGAACCACGTTTTTGTAGGTGAGCTGCAGAAAGCATTTCAGTCTCCTGGGGACCTGTGACAAAGTACAACTAGTCTGCTATCCAATCTCTATCCTACCCTGCCACCCAAAACTTACTGATCATTTCCTGTATCAGGCATGGTCCTATGTATCAGGCAATCTTTAGATGGATTATCTCATTTCATATTTAAATTTGCTCTTGGAAAGTAAGTACTATTCTTGGTCCCATTCTACTGTTGGGAAACTGAGGTTCAGAGATATAACTTACTCAAGGTCACTGTGTTAGAATAGGTGGCAAGACCAGTATTTGAACTCAGGACTATCTGTGTCCAAAACCTAAGTTTTTATCTAAACTATTACATACCTCTCACCATGTTGGGCTTGCTACACAAAAGCAGAAATAAGAAGGAATCTTATCCGTGAGGGTGAGTAGCAGGCCCCAAGCCAGTTTCACTGTCGACAGGTTTGCTGATAAAAGCTCCTTTGTGAATAAAACTGAGTGAAAGCCAGAAAAATCTAAGGAATTGAATAGGACGTAGGATCTAAGCATGAACATACAGTATTCTTGCTTTTGAGGTTTTGGCCAAAAGACAAGTGTATAACATTCCAACCTCCACTTGGAAATGGAGTGCTAAGATACAGGGTAACCTTGGGGACAAAAATAGGAAATGTTTTGGAACTTGCAATTCCCTAGTAACAGCATTTGTATGTCAAAAGCAGTTTTGATTAAATAGCACATTCAAAGTTAGAGGCAGACCCGGAGGAATGAGAATGCTGGAGCTTGTCAAAGTACACCCAAGACCAGTGTGGGAGCCTGGAGGACACGACCTGGCCAGTGGGAAGGGAAGGGAAAGGAGTCAGAAAAGGTCCCTGGAAAGAGCTCTGAGACTGCTTAAAGGGCTCTGATGATACCTTGTTTATTGTGGAGGGTTAATTTATTCTAAGGTAAACCCCGCCCACTGCAACCCCTTTGCAGGGGTCAGAAGGGGCTCTCTGGGCACTGCTCACATTTCTGGACCTGCCATGAGGAGTTTCTGGTTTATTATTCCTAAATCCCTTGTATTTTTACAGTGGATTTTCAAATGCAAAGGGCTCTTATATCCATTATTTCCTTTGATCCAGTTGCCATTCTTGTCCTGGGCCTGTGCGACCTTGGGAAAGTCCCTTAACTGCCCCGAGCTTCAGGTTTCTTCTGCAGATACAGTCGTGCCAGCCTTAGCTCTCTCCCAGAAGAGTTGCTGGGATGACATGGTGGAGAACCGCATGGATCTGAAGTGTCCTGCCTAATTAGAATGGTGTTGGCTGGGAGAGGGGGGTGATAGGGGTGGCAGTTGCAGGCCGCAGAGCTGGCCTACAGGTGGATTAGTCATACTGGGGATCTTTGGCTATAGTCTGGCATGAGGTGTATCAAGCATGATGTGACCATCACTAAATATTCCCCTTGTGCTACATTTTAACTCTTAACACATGCACCTAACAGTTAGCAATTTTATTTCCCAGAAGGTAGAAGAAGCAATAAGGGGTGGTAGTAATTTGTCCTAAAGACTGACAAATAAGGAGGATTTGATTGGCAAAGTAGAAATGATGAGAACTTTTGGTGAGAATGAAAATGTCATCTGAGAATTAAGGAAGGGAAATGAAAGGCCTCATCAGATACATTTTCTTGACTTGAGGAAAGCACATTTTAAAAATTTAGAGAAAAAATACTTATGGTTCTGTGGTCTGAAATGCTAAAACACAAGTCAAAAGAGTCAGGGTGCTTTTGAAAATGAAATTATGACATGTCAACTGCACATGACACTTACTGGAATAAGCAGGGGGAAGACAACCAAAGAATCTAATGAGGCTGCATTGAGGGGCATTCTCTAATGAGCTCAATTTTTAAACAGATTTCTTAAAATATAAAAGTAACACATGCTTAATGAGAATTGGAAGATAAAAATGAAAAGCAAACAATAAACATCAGCTATAATTCTACTGAGTGACAGTTGCCATTAATATTTTTATATTTTATATTTTTCTGTGCATTGAGATTATAATATACATGTACACATGCTATTTGGTGTTTTTCCATATGAATAGTACTCTTTATAAGTATTGTTTATCAGCTACATAATTTTCTACCAGAGATGTGGTCCATAGTTTACTTAACTATTTCCTTATTGATGTTCCCGGTTTTCCACTATTAAGACGACACTGCAGTGAACATCTTTGTGCATGAATTTCTCTGTATCCTAAATTACTTATTTAAGGTAGATTCTGAGAAGTCAACATTTACAGGGCTCTTAAACTCTCACCAAGTTGTTTGCCAGAAAGATCATGACACTTTACCTTCCCACTGTTTTGCATACTAATATAATGAGCTTAAATAACAGCAACTTACTGAAAAGAAAAATATGAGAAATTTTTAGATCTAGAATGTTACAACTAAGTGATCTGAGAACTATGGAAGATACTTAGGGAAAAGAAAACAATAGGTATCCAGGGGGCGGTATAAGAATAAGCACGATGTCAGTGTGCAGATTGGACTGGACGCAGTGACACTGACAAATGGCAAAGAGAAAACAAATCTGTTCAACTTCTTTCTTTCTTCCCTGTCTTCCATCAAGGAGAATTATTGTCAGACTGGAGCAGGTAGTGCAAACATTGGCATAAGGGAATTGAAGCCCAAGATGGGCGAATTGATTGTTAAAGCAAATCTAAGTTGTTCTAAATAAATTCAAGGCCTTTAGCCCAGACAAATGACATCCCAGAATAGAGAACTTACAAGGATGAAAGATAAGCCACTGACAGCGATCCCGAAGGGTTATAGGAAATGGGAGAAGTACTGAAAGAAATGATATGAGCCACTGTTTACCTGATATTCAGAATAGTAAAGGACAACAGTGTATGTACAGGCTAAAAACGGCTACCTGGTATAACTTCCAGGTGCAATTCAGGAGAGATTTTCAAACGTATATGTTAGAGCATTTAGGAAAAAGTTATGCCTTAGTAGCCAACCACCTGCTCCTTCTCTTCCTTTTCCATAAGGTTGCTGCAGATTTTGTAAGTACTATATTTCTGGACATTAGGAAAGAATTCCATTGAATTTCAGATGTTAGCTTTATGACTGACCTTGGAAAATGTAGTCCAAGTACCAGAGCATTTAGATGGATTGGTAATTGAGCACCTGTGTCCAAAAGCAGCCAATCATTTTATCAGTACCCATCTGAAAGGAGGAGGCGAGAGTGTCGCCAGAGTGCTCCCATCTCAGCCCTCACCTAATCAGCCCTTTGTCGATAGCCTGTTGAGGTGACAGATGTTTATCACAGCTGCTGATGACATGAAACTACACCGTATGGATAACACTAGAAATAGATCCAAATCCCGAGAGACTCCAACAGGCTAGAATAATGGTGAAAAAATAACAAAATGAAATCTAATATTGATCTACATACATTTGTATAGTTGGGTTCCCAACACCAGCTGTATGTGTGCAAGGTAGAGTGATTGTAAAAGTGATAATGGTAATAACTGAAAAGCAGTAGCTAATATTTATTAAATATTTGCTCTATGACAGATACTGTCTGTCCTGTGTGTTTTATATCATCATGATTGGTACCATCTTACTCTATGTTAGCTTTATGTCATCTGTAGATTCGAAAAGCACATTATCTGTGACTCACTAGTACTCTTTTTTTCTGGTGAGCTTGGTTAACAAATCTAGCACGTTTCAGGTGTGCAATTTAACAGTAAGGCATATATGTATACATTGCCTTGTGTACTAGTAGTTCTTTCACGGGCTGAAAGTTGTCCCCATTTTTCAGTGGAGGCAAGCGAGACACAGAGAGGTTAAGTAACTTGTCCAAGGTAACACAGCTGGGAAATAGAGTTTCCATGCTGGTACTTAGTGCCTGCGTGCTTAAACACTGTAAAAGTTCACACAGTCACTGAAACTTTTGTCTCTCTTTTTATTTATTTGTTTGTTTATTTTTTCCCCTCCCTAATTCCTCGCTACCCCCACTTCCATCCTTGACCTATGGATGTTGGTGTTTCCCCTTAAGAGCTGCATCTCTGAAGGCAGGGCATCTCCTTCCACATGCACTCAGGGGCTGAAGCACCGGGATCGTGACTCCACCTGGGGCGCGAACCCAGGACCTTCTGCAAGTAAAGCAGATGTGCTAACCACTCCACTATGGAGCTACCTCCTTTCTTTTTCTTTTTCTTTTTTTTTTATTTAAACCATGAATTTAATTTGACATCCTGCCAAAACACCAAATAACCTTAGAGAGATCAGTGGTTTATAATATGACTTTGGGCCACATCAGCTGGGTTCGAACGTTGGCTCTTCCACTTGCTGGTTATGTTACTTTGGCTGAGTCACTTAATGTCCTGTGCTCCAGTGCTCTCATCTGACAATGGGGTAGTGATTGTTTACCCTGCCGAATTGCTGTGGAGACTAAATGAACGCTGTACCGAAAGCATGTAGAACGTTGCCACCCAGTAAGTGCTTGTGCTCGCTGTTATCAGGCCTCTTGAGAAGCTCTGTAGTGGGGTGCTAAGAGGTGGGACTGCAGAAGCAGGCCAAGTGGGTTTCCACTCTGAACACCACCATACCTTCTGTCGTGTGCTGTTGTTTCCTCACCTACAAAACGAGAGTAAGAATCGTTGTAGTGAACATTCAGTGTTAGTGCTCATTAACTATTGGCTGTTTCTATCAGTAGAAGTATATTGTCCAGAGAAAGAAAGGTTCTAGGCCTGGTTCTGGTTCTTCGTTTGGAATGGGAGCCAAATAGGGTTGCTGGAGAAGGCAGGCAGCTTGGTGAGGTCTAAAAACTACAACAGAGAATTTATGTTTGGATCAATTAAGAACGTGTAATCCAAAGGCAAGATGACTAAGCAAGGAAGTGATAATTTTCCTCCTTTATGTCAAGGGTTATGGAGTTGTTCTGTGTCACTGAATCAAGTTATCACATGACGTGAGATGTTGGGAGGCAGGGAACGTGGGGTAGTTTGGTCATGGTTCAACCTCTTAACTTCTCCCCGTGTCAGTTTCCTAATAAGTAAGATGGGGTGCAGGTCGAACTAGATCATCACTGAGGTGTCTTCTATGTTTTCTGATTCTATAATTCTAAGCCAGGGATCCCCAACCCCTACGTTGCAGACCAGTACCAGTCTGTGGCCTGTTATGAACCAGGCCACACAGCAGGAGGTGAGCTCTGGGCAAGCAAGCAAAGCTTCATCTGTATTTGCAGCTGCTCCCCAGCGTTAACATCACCACCTCAGCTCTACCTCACAGCATCAGGTGTTAGATTCTCATAAGAGCACCTGTGTCTGGTGCCAAAAAGGTTGGGGACTGCTGCTTTAAACCATAGAATCTGTGGCAAATTCCTGTTTATTCAGAAAGTTTGAGATAAAGGTGTTTTTGATGAATGTATACCATAGCAAAAGAGCTTCAGCTGACTCTTGTTCAAACCAGTAACATCTGAGCCCCTTATTTTGATAAACTGAAGTGAAAATACAACTGATTTCGCAGAGCTTTTGTGAGAATGCCATGAGGTAATACATATGAAAGCACCTTGTCAAAATGTTATGTTTATTTTTGCCATAGCCGGGTTATAACTTTTCTACAACAAAATACTCTTAAGCACTAAACTCTATTTAAAGTAACTTAATCTGTTTTCCATGATTCAGGAGATCATGAGGAAGTTACAAAATCTCAGGGTCATTGCTGTCAGTCAGCATGGAGTAGTTCTGTAGAAACAAGGTTTTTGCTGCTTGCGTTCTTTATTTTTTAAGTTTCAAAATAAGTGGGAGCATATTGACTGCATTAAACCCAGAAGGAAATAGAGGTCACGTACTCTTAAGGCCTTCATTTTACAGATGAAATCAGTGAGCCAGGGAAACTGAGTGGCCTGCCCAGAATCACATGTTAATTAATAGCAGATCTGAGAGTAAAATTCAGGCTCCAAAGTCCCAGCACGCTTTTCATCGTTGGTTTAAACATAACTCAGAAAGTCTGAAATGAGGCTAAGAATGTACTAATGAACATGGCTGCGCCTTCAAACATGCAATCGAAGAAATACTAGAAGGAAGTTGAAGGGCCTGGGTATGTCATTGAGGGGTATAGCACCATGAACTTGACTTGACCCACTTAGGTCAAAAGGGCAGTGGAATTCTAAGTAATTTTCTTAATCAGAGCAATTCATTTCTTCTGTACAAATTCATCTCCAGTTTGCTCTGAAATTAATCGCCATTAAAAATGCCAGCCTTAGGATGGCTCTCACAGCTTGTTCTGTGCACAGGGAGTACCATTACCTACGTGCAAAATACATGGTCTCTTTTTACTTTTTACCAATGACCATTAACAGCCACATTCTTCAGCTTTGTTGAGTTAAAGGTGCAAGAGATAACTGTAAAGCAAGTTCTGTGTTACACGTGCCTCCCTCATCTTGCCCATGCAGCTTGTTACGTGAGTGGCTAAGAGACGTGAAATCTCAAGATCAGTGCCTACTGTCCGCAAGGTGCCAGGGAAGGCAGCGCTTTTATTCCTGATTGTGTTAAAAGCAGGCCTCCATCTCCACCCCCTTCCTCTTCATTTATAAATCGATTTCTTCAAGAGTCTATGGATTTTATTTTCACTCTATTTTTAGCCTATTGATAGCTTGAGAATGCCCCCAAGGATGGGAAGGATTCAATTCACTTGGTCTTGTGTGAATCCCTAATAATGTGGAAAATCCACCTGAATCTGAATCCGGGTGAGAAATGCATGGGTAAGAATAGTGTGTTGGATAAGAGCACAGAGTCTGAATCCAGACTGCCTGGGTTTGACTCTCAGCTCCTCTTGTTATGTGCCCATATGACTTTGGGCAACTCTCTTAAGTGTACTGGGCCTCAGTTGCCTAATCTGAAACAGTCTCATAGGTTTGCTATGAACATGTAATTAAATGAACTAACATTTATAAAGTGCTTAGAATAGTGCTAGGTGATAGAAGTGCTTTAAAAAAGACTGTTGAGTAAATTAAATGGCCCTGATTAGACCTGAGTTGGCTCTGGGTCCAAGGCTCTATTCCCTCAGACTCTGTAACTCCCAAGCCTCAGGCCCCTAGGTTTGAGGAAAGGGGGCATTTTTTCCCCTCAATTAGAATTGCAAAGCACATCCTATACCACAAACTTTTTATTCTATTGAACCAAAAAGGCAATGGCAGTGGGCCTTAACTTTGAATACTGAAGTTTATCAAGCCTCTTTCTAGCTCAGCGAATGTGCCTGCCATTTCTCTTTATGCTAATGAAGAGCAGTGACTCTGATAAATGTATTGACTGGCCTCAAGCAGGTAGCTTTCCCTTTGGGGGTCACTTTCATAAAACTGCTAGGATGACCATGGTATTCCCTGGGCTGCCTGTGACTCGCTGGGTCCCTTTTGCACACTAGCCCAGAGCGTTTGCTTAGGTTCCCGGTGAGGGGGTTTCCACGTGGTGGCTTTGCTTGCTACAGGGGTTGCGCTGTGGGAGAGATTAATAGGAAGTGAAAAGAGAAACTGTTGTTCTTAACTGGCAGGGCTGTTTGGAGTGTGTGACTCTTCTTGTATTTAGGGAAAAGATTACTCATGACTATTTTCTTCCATAGAATACAAAGAACCTCAAATTACTACTTGCGTCCCCCACCCCCTTCTCACCCGCCTCCCTCCAGTGCCATGTATCCTCTGCAGAAACTTCAGCATTTTACTCTCATTTCCCCTCCCCAGCGGGATTCGGTTCTGTATTTGCTTTGGCACTCAAAAGTCCAGTAAGCTCCCCCGTATGTTTTTCCTGTTTCTGAAGGAGCCTCTTCTACTCTGTGGCCCTTTCACCACCTGGCACTTTCCTAGGCCAAGCTTGACTAGAACTTCACAGTTGTCCCCTCATGGCTGGCTGTACTCATACTCCTCGTCTGAAGGAGAGGAAGGGAAAAGTCCCTGGTTACAAATCACTATGCTGTTCCCCTTCAAAGATGACAGTAATAGAAAGTAAATTTTAAAGTTTTTTTACCAGTTAGAAAATTGAGATTTTGCTAAGCCATCCTCATGCTCACGCCTACCTCACTGTGATTCCAGATATGCCTTTTCAAGGTCATTGAAAAAATTGGGGTGCCCTGTATCCAATGACCATTTTTAATAGGCGTTGCTTCCTTTTTTTTTAATTTTTAATTAAGTTTATTGGGGTAACTGGTTAATAGGATTAAATAATTTTCAGGTGTACATTATCATTTGACATTGTATATTCTATTGTGTGCCCACCACTCAAAGTCCAGTTTCCTTCAGCTACCATATATTTGATCCCCCTTACCCACTTCACCCTCCCCCAAACTCCTAATTTGATCCTCTTTACACTGTCTACCTCCCCCCTTCTCCCCCACCCCACTAGTAACCACTACTCTGTAGTCCTCTGGTCACCTCTAGTCCATGTCCATGAGTCTCTGTTTGTCCTGCTCATTTGTTGCTTTTAGGTTTATAGCCCACATATAAATGACATCATGTGATTTTCAACTTTTTCTGTCTGACTTATTTTGCTTAGCATGATTTTCTCGAGGTCCATGTTGTTGCAAATGGCAGTATTTCATCTCTTCTTATGGCTGAGTAATATTCCACTGTGTATATGTACCACAGCTGCTTTATCCAGTCATCTATCGCAGGACACTTCAGTTGCTTCTACATCCTGGCCACTATGAATAATGCTGCTATGAACATTGGTGTGCAAATATCTTTTTGGATATGGGTTTTCAAGTCTTAGGGGTAAATACCCAGTAGAGGGATTACTGGATCATATGGTAGGTCAATTTTTAGTTTTTTGAGGAACCTCTACACTGTTTTCCATAGTGGCTGTACCAATAAGCAGTCCCACCAGCAGTGTGTAAGGGTTTCTTTTTCTCCTCATCCTCTCCAACATTTGTTATTACTTGTCCTTTTGATTATAGCTATTTTAACAGGTGTAAGGTGGTATCTCTATAGTTTTTATTTGCATTTCCCTAACAGCTAGCGATGTCGAGCATCTTTTTGTATCTTTGTTAGCCATTCATATGTCCTCTAGGGAGAAGTATTTGTCTGTTTAGGTCCTCTGCCCATTTTTTGATTGGATCATTTGTTTGTTGTTGTTGTTGTTACTGAGTTATATGAATTCTTTGAGGTTTTTGTTTTGTTTTGTTTTGTTTTTTTAGATATTAGGTTCTTATCAGAGGTGTCGCTTGCAAATATATTCTCCCATTGAGATGGTTGTCTCTTTACCCTGTTGACAATTTCTTTTGCTGGCATTGCTTCTTGCTCAGTTAAGAGTCGAAAAAAAAAAAAACCCATAAATTCTTTGTGACCATTTTATTCTAAAGATCATAAAGCAGTAACATACTACTCATTATTATTTTATAATGCCACTTTTTTTCTTCCCATGTGAAAAAAAAATTATAAAAACTTAAAAACCAAGGAGAATACTCTTAAATGCCCATCTCTAATGATTCCAGTGCCTATAGTTCTTTATTGGAGCCCTATACAATAGACCAGTTTCAAAAAGACATCCACAGAGTTCATGGATGCCAGCTACCATTCTTCAGAGCTAGACTTTGCAAAGGAGCCACCTGGAAAACAGTCATGCCCAGGGGCCCTGGACCTTCTCCAGGGGATTTGAGCCATTTTTCCCATGTCCAGCAGGAAGGATGAGCAGCCCATCCAAGAAGGCCAGACAGTTATTTGTAATGCCTGAGTTAAGGATGACAGGTGATTCTTTCTAGGATCAAACTGAAGGACGCTTTCATAGCACACTCATCGAGTCTCCTTAGCAAGGTTAAGTAACTAAATGGAGAGACTGAGGATCCTCTTAGCAAACACTGCCTCCATTGTATTTAATGCACACAAGACCATTTTAGAGAATGGAGCTCTGTTGAGGATCTAGCTATTTCTAAACCATCAGTTCTCAAACATTTTTGTCTCAGGACTCCTTTGAATCTTAAAAATTATTAAAGACCTCAGAGAGCTTTGCTCATATGGTTACCATATTGAATATTAAAACAATATAAAATATATATATTTGTAAACTTACTGAAAAATAATAAGCTAAGCATATATTGGCATAAACAGATATTTATGAATATATTTTCCAAAACAAAAAATGCAAAGAGTGACATTGTGCTTTTTTGCAAGTCTCTTTAATGTCTAGCTTCATGGAAGATAATTAGATTTTCATATCTACTGCAATATTACATGTTGTGTAGCCTCTAGAAAATTGTACTGTATGGGAGTGAAAAAA
This sequence comes from Cynopterus sphinx, assembly GCA_030015415.1. Lineage (NCBI taxonomy): Eukaryota > Metazoa > Chordata > Mammalia > Chiroptera > Pteropodidae > Cynopterus > Cynopterus sphinx. The sequence continues at coordinate 151,570,712 of CM057380.1, read as the reverse complement.
GGCAAATAACCTCTTACTATTGTTGTAAAAAAGAGTTTTGACTTTATAGACACTCTGAGAAGGTCTTGGGAACCCTGAAGGGTCCCCAGATCACACTTTGAGAATCACTGTTCTAAAGCAATTAAACGATATCAAAGATTGCTCAAAACGGCAAAATGAAATAAAAATGTAGGCTCCCATGGAAGCTTCCAGACAGAGATCCAGCCAGAGCCACCCTCTCAGCCTCTCAGTCTTCCCTTTGACCCACTTCTGGTCCTAGTCAGAGTCCAAGTACCTCCCCACCAGAAAGTTCTGACCTTAGCAAGTAGAATAAAAAGGCCAGGCCCTACCTTGCCCTCTCATTCCCAGAGGCTAGCCTGATAGTTTCTCAAAGGCTGACTGAATTGTTCTTCCTGGAAGAGGTTCCAAGGAACACTTCAGTATCTGGCTGCTCTGGAAAGTCAAGCCCAGCTCACAGTTTCACTTCTAAAGGAGGCTGAGCTTCAATCAGCTCTGAATTTAAGGTCCCCTCCAAATGATGATGCACCTCCTTGGGTGCATCAGGCCACCATGAACCTGTACTTTTAAGGCAAGCCTGGACACAAGGAAAGACAGATCTCTAAGACTATGATCTCTTAAACACATAAAAGAGAATTTTTTTCTCATTTTACCTCTAAATAAAAAGTTCCTTTGATATCGTGCCTTGGCACTTGTGAAACTTGAGTTTTAACCGGGGATTCAGAGTTGAACATAAGGGCTCTTCAGACATGGAGACTCAATTTTGTTAACCATTCAGAAATCTTTCCCCTTTATTCCAACTGTCTCACTGACAAGACCCTTTTTCTCTCTCTCTTTCTTTCTGCCTTGCTCTCTTTCCAACAGGCTTGCAGCCCGTTTACTGGAGCAGGGATGACGTAGCCCAGTGGCTCAAGTGGGCTGAAAATGAGTTTTCTTTAAGGCCAATTGACAGCAACACATTTGAAATGAATGGCAAAGCTCTCCTGCTGCTGACCAAAGAGGACTTTCGCTATCGATCTCCTCATTCAGGTGAGAGTCTGGACCCTTGAAATGTGCTCAGCCTAGGAAATCAGTTATAGTCAGTGGTTAGTCTTTGCTACCAGTCATCCTGCCCCAAAAGCTGTCCACTGCAGGTAACCATCAGCACAAGGACGATGGCCTAGCTTAGTAGAGGAAAGATCCTATTGGCATATGCCCAGATCAGGGGGAATGTATTAAGGTTTGGAGGAGTAACCCAGTATGGAACTACAGATACTAGAATATAAGGGATATAGTTGCAACACCACATAAAGAAGAATATTCATTCCAGCACTTTCTCTCTACCTTGCCCCTGAGTTTGAAGACTTAAGAGATGCATGAGAGAGTGATTGTTGGTTGTGAACTGCTCAGTTAATAACAAAGACAGGAGAGGAAGGAAGATGAGCCCGCTGATGCAGTTGGAGTAAAAAGGAAAAAAAGAAATGAGGGAACAGGAGGTAAGGACTGGGAAAGGTGGAGATCCTAGAAGCCAAAGCATGTTGAGAAATAAGCTGCAAGGGCCTCAGGCGACTCCCTTTGGAAGTACGGAATTTTTTTTAAGTAATACATCCTGTAACTTGTAGAAACCCTGAACGATTCAGATAGAAGCTCCTCAGGCTCATCTAACTAGGAAGACATGTCAGATGAGAGCTCCGAAGACCAGAGGGAAGATTTAATTCCGTAAGGAGTGTTTGTATCTGCAAAGTATATTAAGGATGTAGACAGACTTTAAATATACTTTCCAATTTCATATCTTAAACTTCATGGATATTTAGAAGGTAGCTATTTGGAAACTCCATATATCACAGGAAAACTTTGGTCTTCGGTTTATGCCTCTTGAGGAGCTACTTATTCAAGTATCAATGGACCCTCCTTCTGTCGAGTCTCATGCGGTTCCCCAGCTTTGATGTAACTTGTCTGGTGGAGACCTTTTTTTCCTTGACCGAAGGCAAAGGTCCTGCAGAAGGTCTTGGCATCGTCCCCAACTTCGTTCAACCCATTTTTACTCCTGGAGGCCTGCCAGAAGCTAATAAACTAACCGTCATGAGGAAATGTCCCCCATCACAGGGGGTCAGATAAGGATGGAGAACAGACTCTCCCCTGCTTTTCCCAATTGAAGCAGACCGTTTATATGAGGAAATGGTAAAGAGGAAGTTTCCCCCAGAAGTAAAGATGTTATTGAAACTCGAAAGCTTATATCTTTGAAAAACAGATCCATTTTAAGATTTTGTAAGGGATACAAACGAACCTAAAACATTTTGTCTCAAATCATGGTTTTTTTTTTTTTTCCTATAGTCTCAGAATAAGAAAACTCTAAAACAACCATGTAAATAAAATTAATGTAAAAAGAGCCTAGGTAGTTTATGCAAAATAAATTAATGCAAAAATACTTCCATTTCTGTTCCAGTGGAAACTCAAAAGATATTACACTGAAAGAGACAAAATTACTGACTTAGAGGAAAAGAACTCTTAAGTCTTGTGTTCCCGGAAACCATTCGTGTAAGGCAAACAAAGAAATGTGTTTTCACTTGATTTGACTTAGACCTTGGGCAAGATTTTCTCCTTGAATCTTTGCAGACTCCCCCCTCATCATATCTTAGGTGCACCTTTTTATTGCTGGTTTATTTTTCTCTCCAGTGACCTCTGAACTTTACTTATGAAACTAGGTTCCCTCTGTTTAAACCTGCTGGAAGCAAAGATATGCAGAAGCCTGTCGGTAATTCCTTGTCACTATGTCAGGTCTTTGCCAGAGTGGGTATGTGGGAGACTGGACAGGAGCCTGCTGTCCAGGTAGATAGGCAGGATTGCATTGAACCTAACAGCAAAAGGAAGCTGGGGAAGGTAGAGAGCAGAGTAGGATAGTCTCATGAAAAAAGGAATGGAGTTGGTCTGCACCATGAAGGATGTGTAGAACCGAGTAGGCAGAGGAGAGAAGGAGAAGATTCTGGGTAATTGGAACAGTATTAGCCTAGTATATTTGAGTGACAGTGAGAAACCCACTTGATGAATGAATGAGAAAGGCAGAAGGCAGGAAGCCCGGTTAAGGCTGATGCACTAGTCTGGAAATGAGGTGCTGTAAACCCCCAATTAAGAGGGAGCAGTAGAAATTCATTCCGTGAATATTCCCACAGCAACCCATGCCAGTGGTGCAAAAGTACGGGCTAAGGGATCTGATAAGCAGGAGGGAGGTAAGAAAAGGTGTTAAGGAGGTATAGAACAGTTTGTGTGGAGGAAAAGTTCAGAGGTAAGGCTACAGGGGCTAGGTCTTCTGTTTGAAACCCTTCATCATCATTTATCACGCCTCCCTCACTAGTCTAATTGCCTCTTTCTATTCCAAATGCTGCTACTTTCTCCAGGAAAACTTTCCTGATTCCCATACCTGCTGCCCTAATTCCACCCCACCTTCCTTTCCTCCACCTTCCCCACCTCAGTTTGGGTTGGGTACTGTTCCTCTTTTATCCCAGAGCTTTCTCTAATTCTGTCATGGCTCTTGTGACACACACACACACACACGCACACACACACATGTGCACCCACGGTGTTATATGTGATTGTTTTCTATTCTATATCCCTCCTCTAGAGGGGAAAGTTCATTTCAGGCAGGGGTCATGTCCTGTTAAGCCACCATATCCTCAGCATCTAGCACAGTGCATGGCATCCAGTCAGCCATAAATAAATATTGGCTGAATTATGACCCAATGTGAGAGGACCTTAAAGCCCAGGTTAAGAAGTTTGGATTTTATTTTGAGGGAATGAGAAACCACTGAAAGGTTCTGTTCAGGAAAACGGTAGGATTGGAGCTCTCTCTTTAAAACAGACATTTGCCATTGTGCAGAGTGTGGATTCATCGGGCCACCTAAAGCAGGAAAACTCGTTAGAATGCTGGTGCTGTAGTCCCGATGTGAGACATTGAAGTCCAGAACTAGACCAGTGAGACCAAAGTAATAGTACTTTCAGGCACATCGTGGTTAGCTAAAGATAGGGAACTGATCTGGAAGCAAGGTTAGAGTTCATTTTGGCCAAGTGATGCCAGGACATCCAGTGAGACCTGTCTTGTTCTGCAGTTGGAAATCTGAGACAAGAGCCAGGCCAGAGCTGGGAATAATAGATACGAGCATCATCCACATTACGTTGATTTGGGAATAAAGATAAGTTTGTGCTGGAGGTAGGTAATTTAATTAAGGCATCAACCAGAAAGACATGGACAGAATTTCAAGGTGATACCTGCCAGTAGGGTATATAAGAAAACATCACAAAACAGGAGTATTGTCAGAGAGTTTGGAGAATGGAACTGAGAAAAAGTTGAGAACTCGTGAAGTAGCCACCCAACAGGGGAATGAACACATGATTTACCTGCTGATGTTCTCCAGAGATGGAGACAAGGTATAAATAGAAAATCTTTTATATCTCTCAGGAATAATATTTGCTACTAGTTCTTCTGACACGGCTTTCTGCTTTGTCATTGGTGCAGTAGATGTCCCAAAGTTGATCTTCCACAGATCACCTCCCTACTTTTGTCCTTATTTTCCTCATCCATAAAATGGGATATTTACCCTGTGGCTCCTAAGTGCCCTTCAACTTAACAGCTCAACTCAACTTCAATCACTGAAACAGTGTTAAGCTTCTAGTAAACAGTACAAGTTCCCACCCTGCAGGCAGAGTAAATACTTTCATCTCCTTCAACTTAAATACCTTGTAAAATTCACACTTCACCCAATTTTGTCCTGACTTTTCCCTGAATCTTTTTTGCTGCCTCAGAAGACTCAGCAACAGCATCTCACTAATCATGGGGCTGTTGGACTACAACAAAAGTATCTGTTTGCCCCGTCACCATGAATAGATGTTTATAGCTTCCTCCTGACCTCGTTTCCTGCCCGGCCTCACCCAGTGTTATGCTGTCTGAATATGGAAATAACATTCTTTAACACAACTCCTGTCAAATGTAGAAAGGATAGAATGAGACTCAATGAATTATAATTGCCTGAAATATTAATATACCTTAGGTCCAAATATGATAGCCTCTCCTAATGCCACATGCTTCGACCAATTTAACAAACTGCACTTACCTCATCCACTTCCAGGACAAGCATCCTCCATTTGCAACCATTAGAATGAAGCAGGGACATTCACAATGTGTATTAAATAACATATCATCTCTAAACTGAATATTTCAAAGTTAAAGATAAATGAGATTTTTCTTTGGACTATTCTCCCAATTAGAGGCTATAACAAGATGATAAATGTATAACATTGCAAAGCCAAAGAACAAATGTAAAGGAATCTCCCTTTTGTAAAACCTCACGTGGAAAGGGTAATTTCACCTAGTCGCTGAGCTGCTAGGCAGTTACCACATGAAATGGTCTGGGATGATTTAAATTCAGAGGAATATTTGATTAGTTGACCACTTCAAGACTCTGAAAAAACACATAAGACAGCTTTGATCTAACTCTCATTTAGAGTTATCCATTGCAAGACATTCAGATGGAATGGATTTTGATATATTATTTATACGAATAAAAAAGTGACAAGTTATCAATTTAATCCATGTTACATTCTCTCTCAATGCTAAAAAGCAGAAGAAAATAAAAATATTTTCAGAGCTCCTTTAATTCAGTTCAGCAAAAAGTGTATTAGGGATTTGCTAAGTAAATTAGTCTTTTAGTGTACTAGAGTGTGATATTTCTAACCCATCATAATCTTTGTTTTTAGAAATAAATTTTGCTTGTGACCCTCAAATAACAGTAATATTCCCTTTCAAAGTTAAACTGAAAATACTAGTCTTAATCTACAAGTAGTTCCTTGGACCTACTTGCCTATCAATTTGTATTAAGCAATCGTGGGTGGCTTGCTGGATTGAATGGCTGGGTCAACGGGCTATTTTAGAATCAAGTCACAGAATCGGAGGATACTGGTCACAGAGGGAAATTGTAGCCCTGAAGTCTGAGAGTTGCAGCAGACATGACCCTTTACTGAAGATACCCAGGGCTGGCTCTTTCTTCTCTTAGTGGGTCTTTGAACAAAGAAAAAAGAAAAAGAAAAAAGTGTATCACACACCAAAGAAATGCTTAGGTAAGTCAATTACAGGAAAGTCATTTAATTTCTTAGCATTTCACTTGTCCCATTTGTGGAATGATGGAGATAACTGATCCCTCTGCCATACAGAGTGATATTAGAATGTGTAAAACTATAGCACTTTAATAAAGCACATACTTCTTTCACAATATTTTTATTTTCTCAGGAGCTTATTTTGTTTATCTTACCTTCTATTCTTTATCCAATTGTCTTATTAGGTCTTCTTTCTAACAGATTTATTCTTGTCTTAAACACAGTATTCAAATTTTTACCGTAACCTGCTCCTTTTGTCTCAGGATCTCTGTGTCTAACACATAGCTATCAAAGCTAAATTTCAAATATTTGTTCCTAAGTAAGAAACTAATTTGTTTTTATAGTCACCGAAGGCACTTGCATTAAATAAAAAGGTTTGTAATTCAATCAGCCTACAAAAATGGATTGAATGGCATGCTGGGAAAATGAGAATAAACAAACCAAGCAGTCCTGTGACAGGAACGGGCCTATCACAGCTGCCAGTGGGATTCCCTGGGCCTGGGACTGTGTTGGTGTTTTCATCATTGAGTTGATGATGAAGCTGAAGGGACTGAGATGTGAGACTTCATCCTGAACCTGTCACAGTCAGGAAGGACCCAGCAGAGAGAAATTTCTGACAAGGCTGAAAAATGTCCCTCTCACAGCATGCATGCTTTCATTTTTTTTTTTTTTTTTTTTAAGAATTGGCCAGAAGGAAACTAAAATCTCTGAAAAAAAAAAAGAGGGAGGAAAAAAAAAAGAGAACAGTTTGCAAATATAAAAATGTGCTTACTTCAGATAGTCTTATGAGGATATGTACATTGTAAATCATCACCTGAAAAATGCAAATTTTAACAATGTTAAGATTCTGGTTTAAACCTACTAAACTTGAGAAGTTAAATGTTGTAAAATCCCAGGGGAAAGGCGCTGGGTAGCACTGTAAATGACACTATGCATTGATTCCAGCCTTCTGAGGAACGAGCAGTGTATAACAAGAACTTTAAAACTAATCATACCCTTTCACCAATGATACTATTTTCAGAAAAAAAAAATCTTAAGGAAACAATCCAATAAGTGTAAAGAAATGTCCTTAGCAATTCTATTTATAATTGTAAAAACTGGAAGTACCCCAGCCACCCCCAATGTGGGACTTGCTAAACGACCTCGGAGAATGTAAATTCATGGAGTCACTTATTTCCTCAGTAGATTATCCAGGGTCTCACAGAACATATTCAAGACTGTCAGTGTTTCGTTTCGTTTTTTTTAATTTTATTTTATTAGTTTCAAGTACACAGCACATTGGTTAAACATGTTTATAGTTTATGAAATAGTCCCCCTAATTGCTCTCTCCTCTGGCTTTCTACATAGCCACCATATTAATGCTAACTGCATTCTCTATGTTAAGACTGTCAATGTTATTTTAAAGACAGGTGGAAGCCATTCAGGGTTTTAAGCCGAGATTGTGAGGATGACAAGATGCAGAGTTGAAAAGTTCATGAGGGGCAGTCAGTTTGGCTCACGCTAAGGAGCAATGGTGGTGACTTGAACTAAGAGGGGACCAGCAGGGAGAAGGGGATGATTCAAGGAGCATTTAACAGGCAGAGTCTATGTGACTGATTAGATGTTGGATGAGAATGAGAGAGGCGTTAAGGATGACTCCAGTCAACTGAGCATTTCCTGAACTGGGAAATACCATGTGGGTTTTAAAGATTCATGTTAAACACATTAATATGAGGTGCCTGGATAATAAGCAAGAGGAAGCATCTAGAAGATAAACTAAAGGTCTGGAGTTGAGAAGAAATGCCTGGCTGGAGGAGATTTAGCATAGACAAGCTGCTGGAAGCCATGGGAGTAGATGAGATTACCCAGGAAGAAAGACTAGCGAGTCCTGGGGAGCCTTGCAGTGGAAGGGTTGGAGAAGGAGGAAGAGCAGAGAGATAAGAAGAAAACCAGGAAAAGTCAGAATCTCTGAAGCCATAGAGTGTTCTGAGAGGAGGGAGGTAGTGATTCCTCGTGATGAATGCTGCTAAGAAGGCAGGTAAGTCCCCAGGTACCCACCAGTGCCCTTTGGGTTTGGCAGCAGGGAGGGGGCCTAAGCAAGAGCAGTTTAGAGAAGAACTGGAGTGGAGACCAGAATGAAGGGCCCTTGAGGAGTTGGGTAGAGTGGAAGGCGATAACAGATTTGGACAGCTCCTCAGAGACAGGAAAAACTTGAAACTGCTTAAATGCTAAAGGGAAGAAACCCATAGAAAGAGGTGGAAGATAGAGCCATGAACTAGGGAAAGACACTATGAACTAGAAACGTCTGTATGAAATGATGTCAGCTGGAGTGGGGTGGGGGGGAATTCCATATTTATGAATGTGACTTTTGTTAAACTTATTCATGTACTTTCAATACAATAGTATTTTTTTTTCACAAAAGTGTTGAAGCAAAGCAAATAGTTTCCAGATTTTTTGAGACGCGTCTGTTAATAATTACTGTAATCGCAAGGGGTATCATCTTTTGAGCACATGTGAGAGCAAATCATACATGAGCTGATGTTCGCTCACATCATCTCAATTAATCCTCACAACAGTCTGGCCAAAGCTGTGGCATTATTCTCATTTGACACAAAGACTCTTGAAACCTTGACGTAAAACTCAAAGAAGAAAAATAGTTTGCCTAAGGCATGCAACTAACAAATAGAGGAACCTGGATTCCAACTTGGGGCTTTATTGCTGTAGAGCCCAAGCTTTTACCACTAAAAGGAAAGAAACTTAGATAAATTTAACTCTTTAAACAGCATCTGAATGTTCTTGGTCTTCAGACACTGGTAAAATTGATAAGCAACTTCAACAGTGTTGTTCACTCTCTCTACTAGCCGCTTGAAACAAATTGCAAATAAAATAATAGACTTTGGGATTCTCAAAGTAGATGCCTGAACTCTCATGTCCAATTCACCAGTGCAAAATTGTATGTGTGTTCAGTTTGTGAGTTCTTTTTGTATATGTGTTGTGTGTGCACACACGTGTGTGTGCATGCATATAATTTCTACATGTGTCATGTGTGCCTCTGGGTTTTAATGGGCCCTAAAGGTTTTAATTTGGGGGATGCAAATAATTCTAGGGCTCCTTCCAGGGGACTATGCAGATAGAGACCCCTGAAACTCACTAGCTTCATGGTAAATTCCCTCGGTATATGCATATATGTGCATAAACCATATAGTATGCATGCAGATATATGGAAGAACCAACAAAAGCCAGAAACACCTTTTACGGTTAGTCCTAGTTATTTCTTTTCTGGGAAGACCGAGAAGATTTATCAAGAATTGAATGGGCCAAGAATTTTCCGAAAAGTGCCTTTTGAATTCAAGCCAGTAATCATTAGCTAAGTTAGATATGGGTGCTATGGCTCATACTCTTTATTTTTAGCAAGCAAACAAATATCACATTTTAAAATATCTTTTTTATTCCAGAGACCTTTTTGCTAATACTGCTTTTTAGATACGATCTCCTGCGTATTTGAACATATTAAGAATGTGCCAAGAGAATAGGCTGGGTGTTGGAGTTAGGGGACAGTTGAGATAGAAGAGGATGGGAGGCCGTCTTTATTTAGAAAACTGTTGTAGACAAGACACATGTTCTGTGCTGCTCCAGAAGCCAAAACTAAGTACTGAAGTATATGAGATTACAGGAGGGGCCGGGTTCCAACATAACAGAAGAACTTTCTATCAACTAGAGCTGTCCAAAAATGGTTTGCTTATGTTGTGGCCCGCTGCCCATCCCTGGAAGTACTCCGCCAAAGCTACTTTTTGGCAGAGGAAGTCGGAGGCAGGGGACTTTTACTGAACGCGAGTTCAAGTCAATATGAGAGACCTCTAGAATCTTCCCTAGGTCAAAAGTTCCAAGCTGTTATCAGGCATACACCATTACCTCCAGTTGTACACACAGTGCATGCACGGTTAAGTTGTTTGTCCCCCCCCCCACCTCCCCCACAGCGATGACGCATTTGTGCTAAGCCAGCCACATTCCCCAGCTGAGCCCCCTGGTTGCTGAGGAAACTTGTCTTGAATGAATTGATCTAGTTATGGCCTTCGAGTTAAGTTCTTTCCTGGCCTGGAACCTGGGACGGTGGCCTTTGCTCTCACCCATTAGCCAGCTGTCACAGGTGGTGCTTATGAATGTTATCTCACTAATTCTCACAATAGACCTATGGTTTAGGTAAGGAACTGGCAGAGCTCCACTCGATTTGCTCCTCTCCCCTGCTTTCCCCTGCACACTCAGAGATGCCTGGCTCCCTTTGCCAGCTTTGGGATGAGAGGCTGAAGAGAGCCAGCACAGAAGACCTGGGAAAATATGAGGCAGAGCACATGTCAGCCCCACTGTAGGCTTAGCCCACCAGGCCGGGGTGAGGTGTCCAGAGAAGCCAAGAATGTACGAATGGCCTCAGTTAACCTTTGCCCTTTGTGGAAGGGGATCGTAGCACTGATTATGACCCAGACAGTTCTCCTTTGTCCAATATGTGAGACCTCCATAGGGGCCTACATGTCTGTCTTAAACCACTTTAATAATACTGGTAGCAGTGGTGGTAGAGGTGGTCACACAAGAGCTAGTGTCTCCTAGGTTCTTACTGTTTGCCAAATGCCGGGATGAGCTTGTTACATGGAGTACCTCACCGACTCCTTTCAATAATCCAGCAGTCCCCAACTTTTTTGGCCCCAGGGCCCCTGCTCCTATGAGAATCCAATGCCAGTGCTAGCATGGGGGCAACTGCAAAAACAGATGAAGCTTCTCTGGCTCTCCAGTTTCCACGGCCTAGGGGTTAGAGACCCCTGCAACAATCCTATGAGGTAGATGCTGTGAACAGGCCATTGTGTGGAAGAGGGAACTGGAGCCTAGAAGTGTTAAAGGCGCAGGTCTGACTCCAGAGCAAGCCTCTTCCCGTTCCACTTGATCGCCTCACTCTATATGCATGTGGAGAAACGGTAACACAGTCAAGAAAACGACCTGCCCATGCCCCAACCCAGTCTCCACCCAGCCACCACTCCTCGGAGTGTCTCCAGCCTCGGGAGAGACCTTCAGGAAGAGGTTAGGGTGTAACAACCCACCAGACCCTGCTCTCGGTGCTTCGTGACATTTCCCTCATGTAATCCTCACAGGAAACTTCTGAGGTGGGTGTTGTGGTTGGCATTTTGCGGAGAAGTTCAGAGACTTGCTCAAGGTCACCTGGGCGGACGAGCTGGCACTCCAGCCCAAGGAGCCTGTCCGTGTCTGCAATCTGTGCCTTCCTGCCACGTCAGCATGCCTCTCTAAACGAACAAAGTTGAACACCCTCACAGACACTAAATTTATATTTCCTGGCCTCCCCTTCCAAAATGGGTACACTAATTACTGACCATTTTTTTTTAGTAATAGTAATCATCAGGAACACATTTTTCAGTGTTTTCGTTTTCTCTTCGGCATACTACCGAAATAAAGCATCACTCAAGCCCACAGGATAAAACCCAGCAAGTGTGAGGCCATGCAAATTAAGAAAAGTTCAGGAAGACATTACACTAAAGCAAAACAAACAAAGTGTTGATTAGGGACTTATTTTTGTACGTGATTAAAATGTAAATCATTGAAATAGGAGTGTATTTCAGGCTCTGTATCCTCCTCTCTTCAGAGACAGCATCACCATGACTACTAGGTCTGGATTCCATGATCTCCAAAGTCTTCCCAGCCCCAAAACAGATGTGCGTGCCACAGTTCTACCTTATACAGAGCATTTGTAAAAGTCTGATCCAGAACACCTCTGCTGCTTCTCGCCAATGTCATTAAAGGAACTACCCAGTGACAAGGTGTCTTTAGCTCTTTAAAAATCTTTTGCTTTATTTCATCATAATAGTAAATAGTGGCAATAAGTTATATTAATAACAGTGAATATTCAAAGGCAGAGGAAGAAACAAAATCAGAGCAAAGACAAGAGACCTCAGGAACCCCTTAAAATAGAATATTATGCAACTTTATTTGGTACAAATGGAAAAGGAGTAGAAGTTCGCAGAAAGAAAAATTAACATGGAGCATTTCTCAAGTTCAAGCTGAGTTTAAAAGAAAAAGAATAATTTAGCCATATCTATAGCCCAAAATATGCAGTTAAATTAAGTTGTTAATTAAAGAATCTGTTAAAAATGGCTAAAATTAGAGATAAAAGCCCATTGTTTGCTACAAATGCTGACTGCATATCTGTGTGTGGAAGGGCGTGGGGGGACAGTCAGAAGCCTATGGTATTTTAAAGATTAATCACCCACCCCTAAGGGGTTTTGAGGCGCCCACCTGCATTTTGAACTTGGATCTAAGCCAAAGGGGTGGGATAAGGTCATGACAGGTCTTTTTCTGTAATTAACTACTCAGTGGACACTTCAAATAGATCAGAAACGAGGGCCCCAGTTCAGACCAGTCCCATCATCCTCCGCAAAGAGGCTGACATGTAAAGATGATTTTCTGGAGATTATAGAACCTTGGAGCAGTGCCCGTGATGTATTTTTAAAAGAGGAAAACATCCCAGAAAGTGCCAATTCCCTGTGGGGTATCTTCAGTACTTAGCACCTCTGACCAGACTAGTGAATTTTTTTTATATTTTTATCCGGCCTGGAACTGGAACTGGGTAGAAAAGCCTGTTGGTTGGGTTGTTTTTTGGTTTTTGTATTTGTTTTTTTCACGTGGCTTTGACCTTCTTGTATTCCAGATGGCACTTCCTGTCCCCTGTAAGTCCAATAAGAGTAGGTAGCGTGTCTATCTTACTCACATGACAGTGCCATGCATAGAGTCAAAGCTAAGTAAATAGTTGAATGAAATATTTCCAGTTTCTCTATTTCTCTTTTCTCTTTCTTGCCAGGTGATGTGCTCTATGAACTCCTTCAGCATATTCTGAAGCAGAGGAAACCTCGGATTCTTTTTTCACCATTTTTCCACCCCGGAAACTCTATCCACACACAGCCGGAAGTCATCCTGCATCAGAACCACGAAGAAGGTAACCGTGGAGGCTTCTCTTTCCTTGCCCGAGACTTAGACATATCAAAGAGTTTTCACTCTTAATTTGATAAATTGTTCTTCATCATGCAATTCATTTTTCATTCAACAAACGATTTATTGCGTGCTTATTATGTATAAGATCCTGGGGGAAATTCCAAGATGAATAAGATAACTCTTGATTCTTTGCAACTCACAATCTAAGTGAAGATATGAGATAGATATACACATAAGTGTCAAAGCATACCTATAATAGGAAGCACCATAAAAGAAGGAGAATTACGTCCAGGTGCAGGCTACAGGGTCAGCTTCATGAAGGAGGTGGCTCTGGAGGACTCCTTGATGGTCCAGCAGGATTTTAATAAGCAGGGACGAAATGAAGAACATTCCAGGCAGAGAGAATGACATCAGATGAAGTCCTTGAAATAGAGACCAGTCAGATGACCTGAGTTGTAGAGTTTATCTTTTTTTCTCCCCCCTTAATCTTTTGTTTTGAAAATTTTCAAACATGTCCCAAATAGAGAAAATAAACTAAATATACCTATGACGATCACCCTGTTTCAGCATCAACATTTTGCCTTTGCAAAGCTGGTCCAAGGAGGTTAGATTGAAACCAGAATGTGGAGGACCTTGATGGAGGACAGTAAAGGAGAGTCACTGAGTTGTTATGAGCAGAGGGTAATGCGGGCTAGGGGGGAGAAAAAGAGACCCAAACTCAAAAAGAGACCCCTGGTGAGCCAGGGGGTTCCTCTTCATGCACTAAAGGTGGTTTCTGATGGTGTACTCAGTGTAAGCGCTTATTTCAGCTCCAGGTGCTGCTCATCCCCTGTGAGTCACAGTCGTCTTAAAACCATTGGTAGAAAACAGAACAAAAGACCAGAATGGAATTGTGGCCCTGGACATAGTTACAAATCAAGCGTTTGGGTACAGAAATAGGGTATACAAATCTTACCTATACATCATGCCATCATAAAGTGATGCATAGTGCCTTCGGGGGGCATTATGTCCCTGTGACCCTGCCCAGCTTGCTTAGACAACAGACGTGGGAACACAAAGGAATACTTTTAAACTTGTACTTGTTCTCAGGAGCAGATTACCTGAGGCCTAAAACCCTGGTCCCTTGGAGTATTTCCTGAAATTGATAGATCAGCACCAAGAGCAGGGCTAATATTTTTGTTTTGTTGTTGACCAGTTTTAAAATATGCGAAGTGATTTATTTTCTGAGATAACACTTCAGAAAAGAGAGCCGGACTCCAGGCAGCCGCATCTCCCTCTCGTACCAAGTGTTTCGCAGCCGGTCCCCTCGCTTCCGCTTCCACGATGTGGAATAAACGAGCATTTCTTCACTGCTCCCTGCTTGTTTTCTCTCATCCTTTCTTCCCCTAGCTTCACCCTTGCTAAATTTAGCAGCTGCCCTTCGCCCCCAGTTCAGTTTCTTCATTCTCTTGCTCTTCCTGTGAGTATATTTCCGGCTTGCATAATAGCCAGCAGCCACTCCAGACCAGAGGAGGTGGGTTTACTGAAGCTTGACCTCAAGGCAAGAATCATATTACCTTGCCTGCCTCTTCAGATAAAAAAGTACAAAAGATGTGTGATGGGTTTTTTTTCCCCCCTGCTCTCTCTTTTTCTCATTATTTAAAACAAATACCATTTGGAATTTCTGTTCCTCTTTTTATTCCCAAATGCGATTGGAGGCTGATGGTTTCACCTCATCAGTAATCCTTGCCCCCCCCCTCTTGCCTGATTTGACTGGTAAGTAGGTGTGTTTGTTGTTGTTCTCATTTGCTGGAGCTAATCAATAGAGAAAGTTGTCTTACTGTCAGAGCTACTTTGAAACCAAGTAAATACAGATGTGCCACAACCTACGCCATAATGATCTGTGCTCTCGTGTGGTATAATGTTGGTAGTGGCAAGCTCAGTAGGTAAAAGAATGGAGCTAATGCGGCCAAGGTCAGGGCTTCATTGCTCTTTGAACCAGTTAGCTCTGCTTCAGACCGGCAGCCTCTGAAAAGTACTGTGTTCTCAGAGACCATTCCCTGAAGCTGTCAGCCAGGAAACAAGATCTGAGAGCACATGCCCTCTCCTTCGCCCATCCAGGTGCGGGCATGGTCTCAGGTGAACAGGAAGGGAGTCGTAAGTCTTTATCAGGTCACAACAAATAATCAAAGCAGTAGAAGGCATAGAGGTGACAAGAAGAGGCTCCCTGCCCCCAGACATCCATATATACAGGTGCCTCTGGTGACAAAGGAACCAACTTGAGGTGAATGGACCAGTACAAGTTCCCTACCTCCAACCACCTCCTCCCTCTTCCCTTTTTTCTCCACCAATATCCAGCTCCACATGAATTACCTCCAGAATCAATACTGTTATATTTACTTGTGAATGGTAATATATTAACATGTTAACATACAGAAAGAGCTGGTCTTGAAAAAAAAAGTCTGTAAAGTGAAATTATGCATATCAAATATTACATCTCCAATGATTTTTTTTTTTACATAATTGGGATACAATACCATGTAAAAGTATGTTGCTATTGACTTGGAGCAGAGAGAAACATGACCAAATGGAAGGAGAGAGGCTGGCATGGGGAGGCATGCTGAGTGCGATGCAAACACAAAATAGTTTCCTTTAACCCTCCCGTGACCTCACCTCATCGTTGCCACTGACTTCACCAGCTCAGACACTCGTAATTCCACAGCGGGAATTTATATCACCATGCAAACGTGTCTCATTTAATCTAGCAACAGTTCCCTGTAAATATGCCGTGTGAGTACATTACATGGAAATCTCACCTTCCTCACCAGCAGCCGAGTGGCAGTGCCAGAAACCAGGAAGCTGAGGAAGCTGGTGCCAGCTCAGAGAACCCCCCACCCCCTAGAGGAGGGTGATTGTACTAATCAGACCTTTTATTTTTGTAAATAGTCTTTATCTCCATAATGCACACTGTTCTGAAATTGTGTCATGCCTAGGGCAGGGCAGTCCTCAGATTACCCTAGGTCTAGGAGAACCAACATTTCTACTCTCTCCCCTCATTGACTTGTGGGAAGAGAGCACAATATTATATAACTATGGTAACCTTATAATTTTTCACCCATGCTGACACATTTATGACAATGAAATGGGACTCTAATAAGTAAGCCAGGACAATAGGCGTAAACCAGAACCATCCCTGACAAACTGGAACACATGGTCAGCTTAGGTAAGAATGTTTAAAGAGTGGGATCAGAAGTCAGGAAACCAGGTTCTCACCCTCCATTCTTCTAGAGCAACTATAAGGACTGTTTCTCACTTCTCTGGCCCTCAGCTTCCCCTTTTGTTAAGGTAGCGGATTAGACTAAATGGTCTCAGATCTTACAGCTCTCAACTCCTAACATTCTTTGCAAGGTCTGAGCCGCCCTGGGTGATGTAAAGATGAAAGGCACATTCTCTACCTTCAGGGTCATGGGCAACTAAAATCCAGAAAATCCTAATGGGTCCTGATGGCGATTTGAGCATCCCTTCTATCCTCATTTGTCTCGCCTTATCAATAATTGCTGGTAATATTGCCCGTCTCAGTAGTCAGACCAAGAGTAGTGTCATTCACTTGTTTCAGGATGAAAATCTCAGTTTAAATAGATTCCTTTTTTTTTTTTTGTCATGACCCATTTTATCTACATAATATAAATTAGTTAGGAAGTCATTTAAGAAGGGGGCAAAATATGCAATGATACAACTTCTTTCCCCAAAACTAAGAGGCAAAATATCTTTAGAAATCGCAGCCCAGTAAATGATTATAAAATAAATTGATTTTCATCACATGTGGTTATAATAACAACTTCTTTTGATACCTTAGGTTCCAAAATCAGTTACTTTTAACTCTCATGGAATATTTAAAAGAAAGGGGTTGTCCCAAAGTATACATTCCATTGCCACTGATCCTTTGATGGTAAAACTACTTAACTAGTGATTTCCTAAAAGATCATTAATATAAAGTATGCTTTCAGTCTGGGCTAATCTCCAAATGGCAGAGTTGCCCCTGTCATCCTAGACATATACAAGTCTCTAGGGAGAAGCATCTCCGTTTTTTAAATGTTCTTATTCCACAGCCCCTTTGTGGGACCTTTCTATAGTTTCAGCTCTCAGTCTCATTCTCTCTTATGTCTCATCTAAGAGAGTGGGAGGTGATTTTGAATCACTTTAACTTAAAAACATTTCTACATGTCATGCTGTCACTGTTCCCACAACAGTCAGCATAATTCTAAGGTGAAAGTTCTGCTTTGGGGCAGCTGTCACCAGGTGGACATGAAAATCTGAAGCGATGAGACATTTCTAGTGCCAAAATACTGCTATTCTCAATTCCTCTTACAGCCACGCGGGGTGGTATAGACAAATCATGTCTTTGTTGGGGATGGGGAGAGTGGCCTGCATTCTGGTACGGCCCACAGAAGTTTTACTTATGTGATTGCTTTGTTGAAGGAAATATTACCCCTCTCCCCTCCCCCACTTATTAAATTTAAGTGCCCAGGGACTGCTTTGGAGGAAGGAAATCTTATACAATTTTAGTAAGACAATTAAACAAGATGAGGTATATGGATCTGCTTCATAATAACAAAGTAAGAGTTAGCATTTATTGGATCCTTATTGCATGCCAGGTCCTAGTTTGAGCTCTTACATGTTTAAATCATTTAATCTTCACAACCGGCCCTAAAAGAAGGTGATATTATTCCCACTTTATAGATGGAGAAATTGGGTCTAGAGCAGTAAAGTAACGTGCCCCAAATCACACAGCTGCAAGGGAACAAAGCTAAGACTTAACCCTGCTTGACTGCAATGCCTGTGTTCATCCCACTGCAGCATGATTGAGCCAACCAAAATAACGTTTTTATTAATGCTTTTTGAAAATGGAACAGATGGATGGATGAGGAGAAGAACTGTAGAGATTAGGATGCCAGGTCAGGTCCCCTGACGGGGGTACACTGTGGCAGGTCCTAGCATGCCTGCTTATAATTTTTCTGCTTCATAGTACTTGAAACTGCCAAATCTAAACAGAAAGAAAAGTCAAAGATAACTTTTGAGGCACCAGGACACATCTTCCGTTCATGATATTAAAACCTTATACTAACTTGGACTGAATTAACTCATATAAATCATTGCCTCAGAACGAATGGGTACAGCATGACGAACATCCCTAGCCTATGAGAGATGCAGGTGCTGAGTCAGGCGCTGGCTTCCGAGAGCAGAAACACTGGCTGTCTTCTGCCTTGGGAGCCAGCCCCCCAGGACAGCTGCTGAGGAGACACCAAGGTAGATGAAGTTTTGAGTTGCTCAGGCCACATGCTAGTACTGGTTGTTATAAAAATGTCCCCATTTCTCTAGTCTTACTGGAATCGTGTCGATGACTGAAGTGTCAAGGAGGCTATTGGCTGGGTTCTGACATCTTTGGAAGCCGTGCTAACCATGTAATGCATGACGGAGGCAGAGAGGTTATTGGTGTGTGTGTGTGTGTGTGTGTGTGTGCGCGCACTCCAGATCCAGGCCACCTGTTCAAATCCCAGCTCCCCAGTTTACCAGTTATGAGACTTTAGGCAAGTTGCTTAACCTCCCTGTGTCTCAGTTTCCATCTGGAAAGGAAGGAAAAAAGCAGTACCTATCGAATATGATTGACCATATGGGGGATGCCCTTAGAATAGCATCTATCATATAGCAAGTACTTCATAAATGCTATTATTATTTGGTATTTCTTTTTTACCACTGTTTGGTTAGGGTTTCCCCCCCCCCCCTTTTTTCCCCCTTTAAACTTAAAAAAATGTAAATTTCAAAAAAAATTAATTTTTATAACATGTATAAGGTTGAGCATCTTAACCATTTACAAGTGTAGAGTTCTACATTTAGTGTTAGTAGTGTTAAGTTCATTCACACTGTTGTGCAGTGGGTGGTCTTTTTACCTCCATTTTCAATCCTGTTAACTATTCCCATTATTGCAACTGCATGCACTTTGTGCAAACACTGTATTTGTGCATCCTGGACATAGGAAGGGCCTGTTGCCTTCCCATGCCATTGTCCTTGAACCCCTTCATAGATAAACTAGGTACCCGTGACATTGTTTCTATTGGAAACTACATTTGAAGTGCCAGCCTGACTGACTTTCAGCACACAGCCTGTTTTGAAAATGAGCACTGCTTGTGCTTAGTTACCTTGCAGGACCTGATGCATAGTAGGTCTTTCACAACCCCTTTGGAACCTGTTAATCTCCCAGCTATCTCCTTTCACATTTAAAAACTATAAGATTGACCTTTTCATGCCCATTTCAGTTCTGTGATTCTTGGATCTGACAGGAGGTCTCGAGGCTCCACCCAAGGAAGAACAGGCTCAGGTCATGACTTCTTGTTATCCTGGGGAGCCGGTTAACATCTTTTCCCCTTACCAGACCTCATTCCACTCACTCTTCTCTAACTCCTTTCCTCTCCAGGACCTCTTCTTCCACCACTTTGCTTTCTATATTTCTGGGGCTAGGATAGCATGACCTTTTACCCTTTGACCCTTGTCCCCTGATGCAGCATTTGATTGTGAGAGGGCAGTGTGGAGGCACTGGATGGTGCACAAGGCCTTTTTTTTAATAGTCTGGGCTGTCAATCTGCCTCAGGGAGGATATACTCACCTTCCCTGCCTCCTCTGGCTTCCTCCATTGGTGTACAGGCTGCCCTTAGCCCAAGGGCTACCTGGCTCTATTAAACCAAAAGTTTTAGGAGCAAGATATCCCTAATATGCATGAATAATTCTCCAAGGTAGCCAGGAAGTCTTTAAGAAACTTCCTCTTACCAGTAGGGAAATGTCATCTGATTTCTTTGAGATAAGGACACTGGGGGCAGTGTGGGTTCACTTTCAGAAGAAAGCCTTCAGTTGACATTATCTCACTCTTTCCCCTTTCCGGCACTCCTGCGCCTTATCTGTGTGCCACCCTGACCCCATCCCTGTAAATGATTTACAAGGTTTACCAGGACAGGTCTAATAGGCTCATTGAAATCTGATCCCTTCTGTGCTGCTTTATTGAGACTTAAGGAGATTCTTCTACAAGCGGCCTGGCCTTCGGAAGAGCAAAGACAGCTTACAGCCAGGAGGCCCTCTGCAGCATTCAGGCCTGCTTCTGTTCTCTGTACTGAGCCCCTGGCAAAAGTTGCCCATTTGGAGGCCATCCCATCCACAGCAATGAAGATTAAGCCTCAGACTCCTGCAAGTCACCTACGTTGTTTCTTTGAGCCCCTTTCTCCAAATGCTTATAAAATTCCAGGCGTTTATGCAGGATTTATCGTATGTGACCTCAAACATCTGTGAATCAAACCCTACAAACCAAAGCGGTTTTCTTCTCAGACCCTACAAGGGAATTCGGTGACATTGACAACTTAGTGAGATGAATAGACCAAAATGGGCAGGAAAAGGGTCAGTGGAAAGTCTCAGCTGAACCTCTGATAAAAGGAGTGTGAGTGGTGGAACAGGGAAAGGGGAGGGTGTTAGTCTGCTAGAGCTGCCATAACCAAGTATCACAAATAGTTGGCTTTGTAAACAACAGAAATGTATTGTCTCACAGTACTAGAGGCTGGAAGTCCAAATTTAAGGTACAGCCTTCTGAGGACTATGAAGGATAATGTGTTCTCTGCCCCATTCCTAGCTCCTGGTCATTTGCTGACAGTCTTTGGTGCTCCTTGCCTTCATCTTCCCATAGGACACTCCCTGTGTGCATTGACTCTTACTTCTGTACCTATAGCCTTTTGATGTGTGTGTGTGTGTGTGTGTGTGTGTGTATGTTTAATATGTCTGCTTTCTCCATTAAATTAGGATATTCTTGAGAGCAAGGACCACATTTTCCTACTCTTTGCATATCCTGTCTCTGAGACACTCCTTGAAATACAGTTGGCGTCACTCAAGGTTCTGTGATTCAGCTCATATTTTGTAATCACTGTGGGGCAAAACATTCCCCTTTCAGTCATGCGATATGTAAGCCTATGTGACCAAATTCCCCCTTTTGTAAGGACACCAGTCACATTGGATCAGGGCCCCACCCTACTCTGATATGACCTTGTCTTAACTAATTACGTCTACAATGACCCTATTTCCAGATGAGGTTCCATTCTGAGGTACTGGGGGTTGGAGCTTCAACGTGTGAATTATTTTTGATTTGGCGGGGGGAACACAATTTAATTCATCACAAGAGGTGATAGAACCTAAGTGTGTAGATGAAATCTGTTTTGAATTCCATCTCAAAACCTAGAGCCTCTAATCTCTGTATAGCTCTTTATATCATTCATGGTACCCATTAATCTTTTACAAAATTGTGCTGGGAAATGGTCCCTTCGGGAAGAACGTGGAGGACATGGACTGAGCCTGAGTGAGGCTTAGCTACTGGGCCTCTTGATTTGCATCTCCCTGGCTGACCTCTTCTCTCATCATCCCAGACTTTTAGGGAAAGCGCAGTGGTGGAACTGTGATCCTGGTGTGTGAGATATAAACTTGATCTTAGCCTTCTTTCTACCCTGGAAACTTTCTAGTCAAAACCCATGACTTTAATCAAAGGCAGTTTTGGGGTTTTTTTTTTTCTTGGTTTTTTTTTTTTTTTTTTTTTTTAGGTTTACTAGTCCTTCATTACTTATAACATGATTAAATTGGGTTGAACTTTGGTGAATTTTAAGTAGAGAAACTTTTCAAATAAATAAAGGGAAAGAGGACAAGAGAAGAAATCAGATCTTATTTTGTAATCATCACATTTAAAGTGATGATTTATTTTGGGCCATTTGGTAGTGAGAAGGGGTTATTTATGTCTAAAAGAGGTCTACAAAGAGAAAAGTTTGGGATCAGGAAATACTTTCAACCAGAATAGGTTCCCTACCAGTCCTTGGTCCTTTTCCACCTTGCCTGCTCCTTGCCACGCCCACACTAATTATGTGTGGCTTTCCCTGCCTCTTCCTTGTGCATTACCCTCCCCTATCAAGACCTTCAGTCCGAGGGCAATGTGGATAATTTCCCAGTTTTCCAGCTGGGCAGTTCACCAAGAGCAAACCCAGACATCAAGGCCAGACCAAAAAAATCTTCTTGTTTTAGACAGAAGACTCCTACATCTGGGGGATTTAATGCACCCACTGTCCGCTCAGTGCATTTCCTGTGTCCGGAGCTTCTCTGCCTGCCGGCTCTGGTCTTGTAAGTTTCCATACCCTGCTGCCAACTTATAATAACAGAGACAGGAGGCAGCAGGGTAGCAATGTCATAGCCCTCTCCATCTATGGACACATGCTTTGCAAACCGAAACAAAAGCTTGGAAGGTCTCATTGCCTTTCAGCTTTGACAGCGGTTGTGCCCAGACCACCAAAAGCCTGGAATTAAATACCTGCGGATCCAGTTCTCGACCATTAATGTTATCAACTTCATCGAGTACTTCCTCTTTGAGTGGTGTCTGCAAAGAAAGAAATAAATCAAGTTCCTCCAAGTCTTGTCCCTGCCTGGATCCTGAGTCAAACGTAAAATCTAAGTTGATTATCCAAAGCACTGTCTCCCTCCTTCATTGTTCCCAAAGTTCTGGGCAGGAACAGAGAGTGAAATCTCTCCAGGACATTACATCAGTTCCTCTTTTACCTTTGGCATGAAAATTCTTCCTCTCCTGGTCCTCCCAGACTTCCTAAGGCCTGCCCCAAGTGCACAGTCTTATGCTGAGCCTTAAAACACAGGACATCAAGGGTGGTTTGCAGGTAACCAGACAACTGGCAAATGCCTGTGTCCGTTTTAAAATTTGTAAGATGGGAAATGGATTCAGGAAATAGAATATTTCAATATATGGTTTTCATCATTCTTATGTATTTTAAAACCTTAATAAGCTTTTAAAGAAAGGGAGACATTCTGTCCATGGCATTTAGAAGAAAATATATGAAACTTTAAAATGTAAATGTTTTCAAAAGTTGCTCGATGGTCATATTCTGTGGCAAGTGAAAAGTGAACCATGGACAAAAGGTAAATTCATTTTTGTGGGCAGCAGAAATGAGATTCATATTAGCTATGCAAAGAAAACTTGTCTCATCTCTAAAAGATTATAGATCGTTTCTATTACTAAAAATCTCAGCCATTAAAGTTAACTCCATGGTTCTAATCTGTACCCCATAAGCTTTTATTTGCATTTGGGTTCAAATAAGAAAGTTAGTACTTGTCATCCCAGCCTGTATTCTTACAAGGTAGATTAAACACTAAAAAAAAATTCCATCACCAGCTTCATGATCAGCTGTGGCCAATCCTGTTTCCTGTGTGTCCCACCTACTCTCTTCTTCACCATCCTGGATTATTGTACAGCAAATCTCAGATATATAACTTCATCTGTAAATATATCAGTGCAGATCTGAGAAGACGAGGAAGGACCCTTCATATAAAATCATAATCGCGAAGCTATCACATCACCTGAAAACCAATAGTTCCTTAATATCATCAAACATCCTATTAATGTTCACATTTTCCCAACTATCTCATAAATGTTTTTACAGTTTATTTGAGTCAGAATCCAAACAAGAGTCTATATATTGCACCTGGTTGCTGTGCCTCTTAAGTCTCTTTCCATCTGTGGGTCTCCCTCTATGTCTCTCTTGTGCCCATGTTTGTGCACTGTCCCTCTCTTCTGGGTGTTTAAAAAAGAAGTTAGCCATGAGCAGCATAAATTTTCCACTGTATGTAGTATGTCTCTTTTTCCTCTGGTTATTTTCAAGATTTTCTCTTTATCGTTGGTTTTCAGAAGTTTGACTATGACATGCCTGGATGTAGCTTTTATTATATTTATCTTGCTTGAGATTTACTGAGCTTCTTGGATCTTTAAGTTTTGTTTTGCTGTTGTTGTCATTACCAAATTTGGGGGACAATTTGGCCATTACTTCTTCAATTTTTTTTTTTGGTCCCATTTTTTCTATTCTCTCTTTCTTAGGCTCCAATTACATTAGTCTCCTACGAGTAGCTATTCCAGTAATAGCTAACTATAACTACTAGTAATAGCTAATTCCAGTGAACACTTTTAAACTCATGGCAGCAGGTTATATAGTAGTTACAAAATTAACCTTTTCCTTCAGGCAGATGATCTTTTAAAGATCATGAATAATATTTCTTTTGTTCACTGTCTCATGTGATAGGTGAAATCTAGTGGAGTTCCAAATTTCCTCACAACCCTATGTAAAACTTTCTAAGAAACCACTTCTGTTTCTGCTTCCTAACCCTGTCAGATTCCTAGATCCCCTTTATATGGTCTTCATATAGATATTATCAAAATGGACAAAGGAGATATCTTTAAATTGCTTTACTTAGAATCATGGAAAAGTCTTTGACCAGAACAGGGACCTGCAAGCATCCTCTTTCTTTTGGCGAGACAGTTCTAGGATCAGATATGGCCAGAAAAACCTCATTAAGATGAATGTGAGGCCCTGTAGGAAGCTCCATTTTCATAGGTAGATTTCTCTCCTTTCTATCTTTAGTAGATACTCCTAAAGCCACATGTGTGCTGGACCCGCCCACAACCCAGCCCACAGAGCTACTTCTGTTGCTGAGCTGCGTACACTTCTGATATTGTCTGAAGCTCACACATCACAAGCTTGAAAGTTCAGGTGGAATGGGGTATGTTGGGGCAACCTTCTCTCCTTCTTACTTTACCTGTCTCTGAGCACTTGTAGGTAGGGTCTGTGCACTCAGAAACATGTGATTCTAAGTGATCTTTCAAGTATAACCAGACTGTAATTCTGAACATTAGGCCCGCTGCTCATGCTTCGAGCATGTTTTGATATGACTCCCCCGCCGCCCCCCGCGCCCAGTTTCTACGCAGCAAAGTGACAGCTATTGTAATGGGTACATAGGTTCGAGAATCTGATTGGAGTCGATTCTAACTTCCTAACTGGCTGTGTGACCTTGGGTAAGTTGCTTAACTTCTTTATGCCTCCATTTCTCACCTGTAAAATATAAATAATGTAGTCAGTTTCTCCTACTTAGGAGTGTTGTACATTTCAAACAATATCCAGTACCTCGGATACAGTCATTGCTTTATTATCGTTACTATCATTATCATTAATACCAACAATTCATGGAGGCAGAGAATATGAAAATTTGGTTCTGAAAATGTAAGTCAGTGAAAGCATCTAGAGAGAAACCCTTAAGATTCCTAAAAACCACATCAAAAAGTCAAGTAACAAAAAGATAAAGAATGAAAGTTTGGTTTCCTTGTATTCATAAGCCATTAGGAGGCGATTAATGGAATGTTTGTAGACATTCTTAGCTTGACTAGCGGTAGGAAAAGAATTGTCAGTATGTGCACTGAGAATGACACTGCGTCCTGGGCAGGAAGGTGCCACACTGCACATGCTGAACTGCTCACGACTTTGGAACCGCAGGAGGGCCCTCTCCCGACAGTTCACTGGGGTCTGTGACTGTCTTCCCCTCTGCTCCACAGATAATTGTGTCCAGAGGACCCCGAGGCCGTCAGTGGAGAATGTGCACCAGAACCCTCCCACCATTGAACTGTTGCACCGCTCCAGGTCACCCATCACGACAAACCACCGGCCATCCCCTGACCCCGAGCAGCAGCCCCTCCGGTCCCCCCTGGACAACATGATCCGCCGCCTCTCCCCAGCCGAGAGGGGCCAGGGACCGAGGCTCCACCAGGAGAACAACCACCAGGAGCCCTACCCCCTGTCAGTGTCTCCCATGGAGAATAATCACCGCCCACCGTCCTCCGAGCCCCACCAGAAGCCATCCAGCCCCCGGCAGGAGAGCACTCGCGTGATCCAGCTGATGCCCAGCCCCATCATGCACCCTTTGATCCTGAACCCCCGGCACTCCGTGGATTTCAAACAGTCCAGGCTCTCCGAGGACGGGCTGCATAGGGAAGGGAAGCCCATCAACCTTTCCCATCGAGAAGACCTGGCGTACATGAACCACATCATGGTCTCCGTCTCCCCACCTGAGGAGCACGCCATGCCCATTGGGAGGATAGCAGGTGAGTGGGTGCTCCCCTTCGCCGCCACTCCAGCCTCGGGGGAGACCTGGCAAAGCCCCGGCTCTCTCCTTGGAGTCTCGCAGCTAGCCTCACACCATTCCCAATTAAGTGCTCTCAGAGGCTCCGTGAGGGCAAGTGGAGGCTTCTGCCTCGATGAGATGAAATCCCTAATGGATTAGTTAATGAGCCGCTGGGATGCAGTAGCTAATGAGCCTCAGAAATGTTAAGAAACAAATGTCCTACGTCCAGCTTATGAGGAGAGTCACATCAGAATCATGGCTAAGCGAAAACATTTAAAATAAAAGGTTTATGAGCATGTTAATGGCCCTGTCCTGAAGTTTCCAGCCGCTAATTAATAAGCAGACACAGCATAAAGAACCTTTGTCTCAGATTCAGGCCTGTAATTCCATCCTATGGGCAGTAACTCAATGCAGCCTTCACCTTGGGAGGAGGGTAGGAAAGGAAAACAGGATTATGATGTTGGAGGCAGGTGTTGCTGGGTCATTTGGACAGAGGAAACCGCTCCCAGATTCTTTACTTTTATGATGACAAGCCCAAATTTGCTTCCCTGAGACAAGAAACCAGTGGCAATCTACACATTGTATTTTTGTTAGTCTTCCATAATTTATATGAAGTCATTCTCCAGAAGCTTAATCCTCTAACCACCTGGCAAGATTAGCTCTTCTCTTAGAGCATTGCACCATACATGAGACATTTGTTGAACACCATAAACACAATAGGAAAGGACTCAGAGCTGATTTAACACAATTATTTCCTTATGGAATTTCAGATTCACTGGGAGAGACCCACTAACTATAAGTTGAAATGAAATAGTTTTATGTCCTGTTCATTCAATGCACAAGCATTTATTCATTTATTTATTACTCTCTTACTGTGTGCTAGGATAATTAAGTACTATGGAAGCAAAGCAGAGAGGAGGTGCATTTTCACTGGAGGAACTGAGGAAGGCTTTGTAGGGAGGTAGCTTGATGCCGAAGGTGATCATGTGTTCAATAGTGGGAAGGATGCATGGAGGCAGGAGAGGTCAGACCCTTTCAGAAAAAGGTGAGAAACATCCCTTTTACCATGAGCTGATGCCCCAGCACAGAGCTCTCACTGACCCCATCCCTCTCTCTGACCCTGTCCTACAGGCTATTTTATCTCTGCCTCGACTCATTGTCCTGTTTTTATTTAAGACATTTGTTTGCTATTTTTTCTCTGGCCCCAAGTGCACCTCCAATGTTGCCTTTGTTTTATGGTTATAAATAATTTACATCAGGATGTCAAATCAAGGAAACAAATGGCAAAGAAATATGATTTATGTGCTTTAAAAACTATGAAAAATGAAATGACCTATGTCTGGGGTTTGATTCAAAATGATCCCACAGGTTTGGGCATAAAGAATGGATGGGGGTATACATGAGATAAGGTTAGCTAAGAGCTGCTGGCTATATGGCTGGGTGATGGATACACGGGGTCCAAATTACTGGCCTCTCTTCTATATATATATAATTATATAAGTGTATATATGTATGAATGTATTTTTAATATGTATATATGTATTTTTTAATAATAAAAAGAGAAAAACTGCAAAAAGAAAGAACGGGATAAAGAACCAGGACTTAGGCAAAACGTGAATTTCCCCCCAGATAGTTGGAGAAAGAAGATGGATCAGTGTATTTCTGTGATTAATACAAATGGTCCCTCCTGTGCTTTTTGGCAAGACCCTTCATGTCTATACAGACATTTCTTGCCTTGTCTGTACAGCAATACTGGACATTTTGCAGATACTTACTACTTGTATTTAATTCTCAGGACAGCTTTTTGAGGTCTCTTATTACTGCTGTATTTATTTTATATGGGAAAGTCATTTGGACAGGTGAAACCCTAGAGGAAATTGAGCCCCGGAGAGGCAAAGGTCAAGTAGGGGCTGGGTGACTGCAGGCCGGTCCTGGCTGCCCCGTTGGCTGCTGTCTGTAGTGCTGTCTGTAGCAGGAGGCTGACTTCTTCACGAAATCTGTTGTGTCCACCCCCTCCATGATGCTGTCTTCACCACAGGCTTCTTAGGAATCTAAAATAAGCTCGTACACCAAGAAAGTTAAATTTTTTAGACATCTGGAGTTATTTTCCCCTTGTTTAGTAGGTTTATAAATTTTTTAATATTAGACTCTTAAAAAGTATATTATTGTTATTATTTTTTTAACTTATTCCTAAATATCAGAATTATTGGATGATGGCTGTAATTTCATCAATAAGACACTGCATGGAATATTATACCAACCAAGCGATGAACTTTGGTGCCTATGGAAGTCCCCCTCTCTCAAAAAGACATGCAAAAAAAGGGTATCTGGTCTACAGCTATGCCACCCTGAACAAGCCCAATCCCATCTGATCTCAGAAGCTAAGCAGGGTCAGGCCTGGTTAGTACTTGGATGGGAGACCACCTAGGAAGACCAGGTGCTATAGGCATAAAAAATTAAAAAATAAGGAATTGTAAGATGACAAGGTCGTTGTAATCTGTGAGGTCAACCAAGGGTTGCCTCAAATAAATAAAAAAAAAAAAAAGGGAATCTGTGCTTCACTTTATGACTCTGGGAAGTCAGAATATTCATGTAAAATACCCTAGGACCCAGATCCTTTGGGGAGATGCATTAACTCCTATAGTATGATCAAATCTCCTAAAATTATTTATTATTAATGTTCTCATGGCATATTCAAAAGTTTAAACATCTCCAGATGTATATATATTAACTGATACAACCAAGTCCAGGATTAGCTAATTTAACTGAAAGGCACTGTTAAGGTTGGAAAATCTACAATCAAACTCTAGCTCCAAAAGTCTATAATCTAACATTTAGTCTTTATTCTACAGCTCTCTGAGGAGAACTCATCACAATTCTAGTCTACTTTGTTTCACTGGTGGTATCTCTGTCTCTCCAACCCATCCCTCTGGCATCTTTTTAGATGACTCAGATCCTTGTAAAATCAATTCTGTTTATTGAAGGTTGAATTCATTGGGTGATTTCTATGTACCGTGTAAAGTTCTGTCATTACTGAACAGCCATAATAATCCTTCAGAACTCTATAAAGCAGCTGTTAGACGAGAGAACTTAGTTCCCAAAGCTTTTTGAATGAGCACAGCACAGAAAGAAATGAAGGTGAAAGGAAGGTGCTGCTGAATGTCACACTGATGAATACTGTAGCTGGAGGGTATGGATGGAAACACTACTTAGGAATGTGGATCAAAATGTAAAGCCAAATTCTTACCCATTCAGATGTAATTTGCTCAGGTACACTAGGATTTATGCATGTGGATACCTTCTGCATTTAAGGCACTGTACTGCCTTCATGGGGGTGGAGTGTTCAAAGAGATGTAGACACAGTTTTTATCATGAGAAGAGCGAAACACAGCTCCAAGTGCAGTATGTGGTATATTCGAAAGACTCCTATAGGAGGTTGAATTAGGCATTTCAGGGAAGGATTCAAGGAGGAGATGGCTTAAAGCTGGGTTTAGATAAATCTTTAAAATATAGACATGTGGAGATTACAGAAAAATGTCATTCCAGATGGAAAAAAACTCCCAAACAAATAAGGCCTAGTCTATTTTTTCTATTTCAGTAGAAATATAAATCCAAGAATCCAGGTCCATTGAAAATCCATCATATTTCACCGGTCCTTTATTTTTTCACTTTTTAATATCATAAATTGGGACACATCGTACAATTAAGAGGTTACGTGCAAAGTTATGATAGTTTACTTAGGTATTTACCCTGTGGCAAAGCTAAAATAATCAATAAAGGAAATTCAGTAGGTAGTTGACAGTTTAAATACAAACCATAAATGAGACCTATTTAAATATAACATGTAGCTTATTTTTAAAGATGTCGCTTATTTTTCACAGGATGAGAAAGGCTGGTAACTGCATTTAACAAATGGGAATGGTTGGCATTTCTGGAGGAGGGTTTAACAAAGGCCAGAGTGAGACAAGATCCTGGGCTCTTTTTTTTTTTTTTTTAATCAAATAGCCATGGTGTCTGTAACAAGGAGAAAGTTTCTCCTTTCTGTCCTTATTTTCTAATTATTGTCCTCAGGAAGGAATTGCTTGGGGCTGGGGAGGTGGAGAACAGCATCTGTCATCCTGCTAACATTTTTCTCAGCCCACAAAAGTTTTACTGGCCTGTGTCTCACCGATGTGTTTTATAGGCAAAGAGTATATTGGCAGTGAACACCACAAGTTGATGAGGTGTAGCTCTGGTGATTCCATGAGTCATGTTTTCAGTATATATTGAAATTTATTCTTAGAACTCGATGATTTCAAAACTACTAGGGTCTTTTACAGACCTAAGAGTCAGACACATCAAGAGTCCAGCCTCAAGCTTCTCTCCAGCATTCTTTCCAGCACACTTGCTTCCTTCTGACCTGGGCCTCCAGGGCAGGGATTGGAAACTGTGGCCTGTGGGCCAAATCAGCCACCGCCTGTTTTTGTAAATTGAGTTTTGTTGGCACAGAGCCACACCCATCACTGAGTATTGTCTGTGACTGCCTTTGCACCAGAGACAGAGTTGAATGGTTGCAGCAGAGATGATGTGGCCAGCAAAGCCTAAACTATTTACTAAACGGCCTTTTGCAGAAAATGTTTGCTGCCCCCTATTCTACGGATTGCCTATGTGTCTGGTCAGGGTGCTTAGAATCCGTTGGCCTAATATACTATGTGAAAGTAGAAAACACTGTCTCTCCTCTCAAGGAATTTCTTGTGCTGTAAAAGATTGAGGAATGCCTGAAACACGTGGGAGGGACAATAACAAGCCATGCAAGAAAGGAGACAAGTCCTAGACCTCAGGTTGTTTGTTTACAGACCAGTTTAGAAAGGATACAATAACATCATCAACATAAATAAAATACAGCTAAGGAACATGATTGCTTTGCATGTTCGAATGAGGTAGTTAAGTCATTCATTTCTTCATGTGAACCTCTGTGTGGCAGGCATTTTTCTAGGTGATAGTGAAGCATGTTCCTAAACGCCAGATTTTGCGTCTTTGCTGGCATTGCCCTCTTACTTTATACCATCAAGCAAACTAAGCTCCTGCTTTGGTGTTAACTATAGACAGCAAAGTCTTAAAAGAAAAATTGTAAGTCATTTTGTCTCTCTTAAAGCTCTTCAGTTCCATTAAAACCTAAGTGATCAGACTTCCTGTCTGCTTGTCCCTTCCTTGGCCTTAATCCAAAAATCTGCTAAAGCGTCAAGATTCATTGGCACACTGATTTATAATCTCTCCATAGCTTCTCATTTGCTACACAAAAATGGGGACTTTGGAGGTCTGTACCCATCGGGTTGTTCAAAGTCCATGACCCATTATCCAAATGGAGACTATTTCTTGTGCTTATCTCACAGCTTTTCGCTTAAATCTGTTTTCTTTGCAAACATGAACTTCTTAATGGTTCATGAGGATGCCTTTGGTTAGTTGATTCTACAGCAGATAAGACATTCCACCCCCTCCAGCCTCCCACCTCTTAATCATCCCTACAGCCCCCACCTTTCCATACCAGGTCTTGTTTTCTTCACTCCCAACCCTCATATAACACACGTCATGGTCATCCTTCAGATCCTTAAGGGGACTTTAAGAAATATGTTGATTATCTCTCAATGCTACATTTTTAATAGAAACAAAAAGATTCTAACTGGGGAGACATCGAGTCTCCTGTGTTGCTTGTTTGTCACCAAACTAGAACAATGTACTGTCTCAATTTAGTTTTATTGAGTGGATAAGTTTTATATCCACAGAAAGTCAATCTTGGAAGCCTCTAATCTTAAATCAGATGAAGAAAAATAAGCCTGAGACTCCAGGGTGAGCAGTTGGAGGATCATCCTCGGACAGGGGGGAAGTCACACTGTATTCTTCCCTCTGGCTTCCTCTCCAACAGTATTTAGTGTTGGTAAAAAAAAAAAAAAAAATTTCATGTGAGGCTCAAGGTCTTTTCTTTTATAAATGAGCCTCAGGCGCAGCCTTGAAAGGGAAAAGGCATAATAAAAGAGAAGTCTGAAGGGATTCATATAAAAGTGATGACAGGCCTTTGCAGTAAGGTGTGGGATGTGCAGGTGTGTGTGCACATGCACTTTGCACACACCCATATGTGTGAAAATGTGTTTGGAGGAAAGGACAGGGTTGTTGGATGTCTCCATTAGCCAGAGGGACTCAGGATTTTAGTAGCAGCTGAAAGAGCCACCATGTCCTCTGCACTATCTCAGGCAGATAACTGTCTGCAGACCCTTGTAGCCCAGAACTCTCTAGGTCTCTTGGCCCGGGATCCTAATCAATTGCTAGCCCAGTGTGGGCCTGTGGGACAGCATAGACTCAGGAGTCACCAAGATTTGACTCTTGGCTTTATCCCCCAAACAGGGGAACTTAATGTTCCTGAGGCCTAGTTGCCTTCTCCACAATAATGAGAACAGTAATACCCATTTCTGGACACTTGAGTACTGAGATAATATATGAATATATAGCACAAGTAGGTTAACTACTAAGTATTAGTGCCCTTCCTCTGCTCCATTTTTCTTTGCCCTACTTCAAAGCTGCAGAGAGCGAGGGGAAAGTGGTGGGTACAGCCAGCACCACTACCCACCAGAGCCGGCAGGGACCTTGACCTGGAAGGCCTGTGTCTGGGACATTTGTTTCGAGTGTTGCTGGCCTGTAAAGTGTGCCACTACAAGGTGCCCATGGAGATTAAGCTCTGCACTCCCCATCTCACCTCCTCCAGGGCTTTGCCTGCTGTCCGTGTTTGGAGGGGATTGATGTGAGTCCTGGGGAGGGAAGGGTCCTCTATTCCAACAGGACAGTCCTGAGTGGCTCTGCCCTCACACACCCTGGCCGAATCACCATACTTTATTTTCACTGCGAACAACTGAAAAATCAAAGTGCCCCAAAAGAGAAGGACTTTTCAAGGCAATGTTTTTAAAAGATAAAGAGTGATTTGTGGAAAATAATAGAAAGGGTTTGAGGAGACTGGAAATTCCAGTTTGTCTGAGGGTGCACATTTCTGCAATACAGCGGCCCTACCTCCTGCAGTCCCTGGATGCAAATTCCCAGGCTGTCCCACAGCTGAGCAAAGCTGGGGCTGGGCAGTACTGGTTCCAGCTATGGGCTCAGTCTCAGCTGTAAGGCCTGAGTTACAGTTCCCAGCACTTCCCAGCCTTACTCCACACCTGCAACCTGAAATGATAAGGTCCAGCCTTGTTTGCAGCTGTGCTCCCCCTGCCCCAGTGAAGCCAGGAAGCCGAGATCTGCATTTTTTACCTTAGCTTCTCCCTCCTCCAGCTTGCCACTGTGCACATATGGTTTCTGTTTTCCTAAGCCACC
Source organism: Cynopterus sphinx (assembly GCA_030015415.1). Taxonomy (NCBI): domain Eukaryota; kingdom Metazoa; phylum Chordata; class Mammalia; order Chiroptera; family Pteropodidae; genus Cynopterus; species Cynopterus sphinx. The sequence goes on along the minus strand of CM057380.1, from coordinate 151,537,292 downwards.
GCAAAGCGTGAGCAATTATCCATTGCAAACTCACCTCTGCATATCAACACGGGGTTGGCTGCACTGGATTTAGCAACTTTCTACCTCTAGGTAATAGCTTATGTAGAACTGATTAGGAAGAGGAAAACCCAAAACTGAGCTGCAGATTGTCCCCTGCATGTTGTAAACCCCGTGTTTTCTTTAAACAGCGTTTCTCAAGCATGGCACTCTCGATATTTGGGACGAATAATTCTTTGATGTGGGGGATTGTTCTGTGCATTATATTCAGCAGAATCCCTAGACTCTGCCTCCTAGATGCCAGTAGCGTCCTCCACCTCGGTTGTGACAACCAAAATTGTTTCCAAGCATTACCAAATACCCCAGAAAGTACAAGATTACCCCTGGTGTAGAAACACAATTGTAATGCAGAGCAGCGAAAGGTTTTTTGCATGTTATTTACCTGTTTTGTTGCTGAATCTGAAATAAATTTATTTTTCATAATAAATTTAAAGAAATTAAAGAGGGACGCTCAACCTGTTCTTGATAGAGAGTATACCCACGAGACTCCAGTTTATAGACATTCATTTAAAATTCCATTTGGGCAGTAAAAACAACATAAAATTACTCTCTTAGAATCTTTCCCGAAAGTTAAATTAACTACCATCATTGAAGATTCTTTTTGTCAATAGCTTGACTTCCCACTCAGTTTTTATAAGCATCAATTTTGTCTAGCATGGTTTTTTTCATTGCAAACCACGTTGGTTATGTGTGAATTGCCTATCATTTTTACAATCTTTGCTCAGTGAGTTTATACAATTAGTTTCTGGTAAGAGACAGACGTGGGAGTGAAAATATTTCTCCCTAACTACCGGAAGGGATTTTTTTTTCTTTCTTTTTTTTTTTTTTTTTACACTGCCTTTTAGCTGCAGACACCCAGCATGGACACTCACCCAGCAGGAAAAAGAGAACTCTCTTTCTTCAATTGGAAAACGACACTTTACAATGATACTTCACTTTAGCTAAAACTCTTTTATAAACTTCCTCTCATAGAAGAGACAATACAAATAATGCACATCTGTTTAAAATGCCCAAATGCCTTGGTATAGAAGGCCTCTTAGTTTAAGAGAAAGGCACTTAAAATTAATGAATGCCTTGTGATATAAAAATTTTTTTCACATGCATGTTCAAGTGTTTGGAATGGGATGAACTTTCATTTGTAGAGTCTGATGCATTTATTTTATAATATTAAGCATTTTCATTGAAGATCAAAGAGCACTATGTCTCAGAAAACAGAATGATGTACCAGAGAGTAGGGGTTGGGAGTCGGCAAAATGGGTGAAGGGGTCAAAGGTACAAATTTTCAGTTACAATAATTCATGGAATCAATAATATTGAATAATATTGTAGCGCATATATTTAAAAATTGCTGAGAATGTAAATCTTGAAAGTTCTAGTCACAAAAAAAATTACAACTGATAACTAGACCTATTGCGGTGAGCATTTCACAATATACAGAAAAAGAGAATCATTCTGTAACGCCGTACACATGAAACTAATCCTACAATGTTACATGTCAATTATACCTCAATTTAAAAAAGAAATAAAGAACATTGTATCTGTGAAGACATGGATTTCTCCAAAGCTGAAAAATGACAGGTGGACTGTGGTAACAGCCACCAGAGGACAGAGGGAACTAAGAAGCATCTGCCTTTTATTTAATTGAAATCTTAAAAACAAAAACAAAAAAAAATCCTGTGTGGACAGGCAGTTATTTTTATCATCTGACATAATTTTTAACTAAAGAAACAAAAGAATCAATAGTGTTATAAAAGCCACTTATATTCTGAAATTGAAACAACTGTTTCATGGCATAAAATTCCTGTTGCTGCCTCCTTTAGTGACTGAGTAATTCCGTATGTCTTGAATGTCAACATATTTTTATTACGCAGCTAAACTTGGCTTTACGGGATTAAATGCCATTTTAAATGGTCAGTTGGCAGCTGGTTTGGGGTTATTTTCACATTTATGAAAGGGAAAAGTTTGCAAGATACAAATGTTCTTGAAACTTACAGGTAAAGACTGTTTTCTGATAAGCCCACTTTGCATTTACCAACCAAAGAGCAGATAAACTTGCAGATCTTTTATAGTAAATTGTTTACATAAAAGTCCCAGTTTGATGCTGCTGAAAAACCAACATTGTACCGCAGTGGACAGCCCTTACTTGAAGAAATGGTCTGGTTCACATTTTATGAGAAATAGACTTTAGCAAAACAGTAAAAGAGCAGCAACAGGAACAATGAAAATGAAAATCCTTATGCAGATGGTCATGGAGGAGAACTTGAAGTTTTAGGTCCAGGAAGGCCTAATCTGAGAGAACTGTCAATATATCGCTCTCGTTCGTATGGGCAGAATTTTTTTATAGCAAAATACAAAAGACAACCAGATAGTTTAATTAAATTTTATTAATATGAACACTTTAGAGAATTACATTCCCAATCCAGATGAATCCAAAGGTGTCATCAGACCTTTTTGTGGTAAAAATGATTTAACTCTACAGAAAACAAGTTGTTATACACAACACCTCCCCCCCTTGTTCCTCCTATTTACTGGCATTTTATGTGATAATATTTGGTTTCGGCAGATGTTTTCCAGTTGGATGAGATTGTGGGAAATTAAAATGTATCTGCCATTTGATGGTAAGACAAAAACTGAACAATTAAACCACAGCTCAGTTCTCGATTTTTCCATTTGCAGTAAAAAATGTTGCAAGACAAAAGAGGAGGCAGCAAGGAGGGGGGTGATTGAGACATTTTGCCTCTATCGCTGCTTTGCGTGGAAACTAGAGTTGTTCTCTTACTAGAGCTAGATTGTTTTCAGTCTACAGCAGTGTGACACTGACTTCTCAAGGAATTTTGCGATGCTAGAATTCTTCCCCACCCCCACCCCACCCCACCCTCCTCATCCCACCCTCCTCATCCCACCCTCTGGCAATAGGAACACAGTGGTAGGAGTGTGATAGAAGGGGCAGGTAGGTGTCGTGACAGAAGTGGCTGACCAGCTTCTGTTAGAATAGTTCAAACTTCAGGAGTATGGTGTAATTGTTTTAAGAATGCCACTTGTCCTTTTCCAAAACGCAATATATCACACATCACATTACCTTTTAGACACAGATAATCAAGGCAAAAAGGATTCAGTAAGGGATACTAAAGATTTATAGCCATCTTAAATTTGATGGTAGTCCCTTGAGAAATTAAGCCTTCTGGGAAATGCCGCATTTTAGGCCAATTTCTTCTGCCATGTGTATACACACACACGTATATATATTATACATATATATGTATATATTTAACCATATATGTGCGTGTGTATTAATAATATAAATATATATTTTTAATAATATATAATTATATATAATAATAATATAATAACATATATACACACACATATATATGGTCAAGTATATATGATTATATATATGTGTGTATGTGTGTGTATATATGCGATATATATATATGTATTTATGTGTGTATGTGTATGTGTATGTATGTATATGTATATGTATGTATGTATGTATATATATATATATATATATATATATATATATATATATATATATGCCTGTTAACCAGCTTCTCTGAGAATGGAAATTGCATCGAGAAGCATGACATTGCATGAGCTTCAGAGTCACCAAAGCCTAGAATCCTATGTGTGGTCTCTCACAAGCTCTGCCCTTTGAGTACATTACCAAGCCCACTAAGCCCCAGCTTCTTTGTCCATATAATAGGAATAACAACAGCACCTGCCTCTTCGGGTGTCACAAGGGTCAAATGCAACCATGCTTGCAGAATACACGGTACAGTGATTGCAAACAGCACTAATAAATATCGTTGTTCCTTTTTTTTTCAGCAGAAAGAATACCTGGGAGGGGAGGGTCTCAGGATAAAATTAAAGATGACATTTCTATGGGGCACACTCTTGGCCCCAGGGACTCACCCTTGCGGGCTGATGGACTAGTCAGATACAGAAATGGCTGAGAGCTGAGGAGGTTAAATCTCTGCCTTGTGGATGCTTTCTCTCTTCAACATTGTCTCTTCCATTTAGGAAATATACATTATGATGTTTCCATAATAATAATAACAACAACAACTTGTTATTTTCATTACTTTCTCTTTACTGGCATTATCACTCATCCAGTAATCCTATAAAGTAAATATTGTTATTCCTGTTTCTTAAATGAGGAAACAGAACAGTCCGGGAGATTTGTACAAGGTGACCTGACTCAATTCCCCTTGTAAATATACTCCAGAGAAAGGTTGTATCTGTTTCTCTGGCAGGTGAACGTGTTGGTTCTGAGATACTCCAAGCCTGATCCAGACTCTCCCCACCCCAGGTCTCCCAGGCCTCACCCAACATAAGGAGGTAGTCAGCACATCTTAGTTCAGGAGCCCTGGAGTTCAAATCTCAGGACCTCAAGCATTAGAGGATCAGAAATAGTGCATGTAAAGTGTCAGGCACATGCATGACACTTTAAATTAATTATTTGTTACCAGCCATTCTGATTATTGCCTATCAAAGCGTTCAGAATCAACAGTGAACACCTGGAGGAGTCCAACATCCACTAGACCTAGAAAGTACCTGTCTGTCCCCACCCACCTGTCAAGGCTCTGCGAGAGGGTAAACCATATACCCTTATGGCACAAACCCAGAAAGCATCAGAGCAAAAGGAAGGCAAGCAGTACATGCCAACTCATAGCTAAGAGGTGAGGCCTAGCGCAGTGCCTGGCCTACACTAATTTGTTTAATATTTGTTGCTTAACCAAATGAGTGAACATCAATTGTACAAGTGGGGAAAGGGATTTTTTGCCCTGGATTTATTTTTACCTTGATTTCATTAAAACAATTTGAAAGACCTCCACAGTGTGCTGTAATGAGATCTGTATTCTTTTTAAAACCATGCCAGTCACAGTTCCCACAGTCATGGTCACCAAACCATATAGTTTTTTTTTTCCCACAGCCTTTTGCACATCACACTTCTTTTCCTTCCATTTTTTAGCCAACCCCAATCTTCTCATCTTTAACCATTCAGTATCGCCCTCCAACACCGAAGTCATCTTAATGGTACAGTTTATACCACACTGCTCGCCCTGGAACATTGGGCTCACTTCCTGCCTTGTAACGCTGCCAGCTGACTTTTAGAACCCACTTTCAGAGACATATTTGCAGTTAGAGGTAGCTCTCTGGCTCTCCTATGGGCTCTGCTCAAGTTCAAGTCATTGGTCATGACCATGGACAAATCGCTTCCTCTCTCCAGGTCACTGTGTCCCCATCTATGGAAGGAGGCATTTGGCCTAGATGGTCTCTAAGGCCTCCACAGGTGAAAGGTCACCCTTCTCCAACACCATTCCACAGGCCTCTCTGGGCCTTGATCTCCTTCCTGTCAAACAAGGAAGTTAGTCCATCCAAAGTAGGCAAAAGCACCTATTCAACTATTTTCTGATTCTTGTTCTTAGTGCCTCAACAAGAAACATTTTCAACAGTGTTTTCTTGCCCTTTTCCTCTGTAGACTGTAGACTGCTTTGGGATTACGTCTATCAGTTGCTTTCTGACAGCCGGTACGAAAACTTCATCCGATGGGAGGACAAAGAATCCAAAATATTCCGGATAGTGGATCCCAATGGACTGGCTCGACTATGGGGAAACCATAAGGTAAAAGAGCACCAGATAGTCACTTTGTCAACTTGTGCCAAAACAAAGCCTTTATCCCTGGGCTGGAGGATAATTGTCTTCTGCTTTCTAAGTCTGCATGTAATTATTTAGTTTCTTCCTTACCGGGCAAACAATTAGACAGTCACAAAGGGAAGGAGAGAATTAAAGATGCCCCTTTCTATTTGTTACTTCTGCCAGGTGCCAGTTAACTATCTGGTCTGACAGGCCTGGGTCTGAGTAACCCTCACTCCCATCCCCTTGACCTGACCCAGACACCCAGGGCGTCATTAGGAACAGGGTAACAGGGAAGCACTGTGGTGCTCTCTGACTCACACGGAGCTATGGGAAATGTCACTTCTCTTCTGCTCAGTTAGAAATGCCTATGTTTTCAAAGGCCCATTTCTACATGGAAAACACAGTCTGACTTAAAATATCCCGCTTTAAAAGCAAACAGTGCAAGAAGGATTGCCCCCACAATCCTGCACACTAGGAAGAGTGAATGAATTTAATTAAAAAATAAAGTCTATTAAAGTTAGGAAAACTGTTGAACTATGTAGGTGAAAAAAGTGGGTAAAACTACCAAAATGTCCATCACTGGGTGAATGGATAAAGTAACTGTGGTCTATGCATACGATAGAATATTATTCAGCCTTAAAAAAGGAAATTCTGCAAGATGCGACTACATAGGTGAACCTTGAGGATGTTATGCTGAATGTTATGAGCCAGTCACAGAAAGACACATGCTGCCTGATTCCACTTATATGAAGTATAAAATAGGCAAATTCATTGGATCAAAGAGTGAGTAGGTGTTGCCAGGGGTTGGGAGGGGGAGAGATGGGGAGGTACTAATCAATGGGCATAAAGTTTCCACTAGGCAAATGAGTAAGTTCTGGAGATCTGCTGCACACTATTGTACCTATAGTTAATACTGCTATATTATGCACTTAAAATTTTGTCAAGAGAACAGATCTCATGTTACATGTTCTTACCACAATGCAATAAAGTAAAATAAATGGAGCAAAGAGATCTCCCCTCAGAAAACATTTAACAAATAAATCTGTATTCCTACATAAAAAAGAAAGAGAGAGAGAGAGAGAGAGAGAGAGAGAGAGAGAGAGAGAAGAAAGAAAGAAAGAAAGAAGGAAGGAAGGAAGGAAGGAAGGAAGGAAGGAAGGAAGGAAGGAAGGAAGGAAGGAAAGAAAGAAAGAAAGAAAGAAAGAAAGAAAGAAAGAAAGAAAGAAAGAAAGAAAGAAAGAAAGAAAGAAAGAAAGAAAGGAAAGAAAGAAAGAAAAGAATCAAAATCTAGGCTTGACCAACTGGCAAAGTGCTGTGGTGGCACAATGCCAGATCAGCCAAATGAGAGGGGACAGAGAGGGACACAGCCAAGCGCACTCTTCCCTGGCCTTCAAAGACCCAGAGCACCATGACCAAATATGGCAAGACCCACTGAGAGACACTCCAGTGTGTGAGTCACTGAGAAAAATCCCTCTGCAACTCCCACATTGTGCCATAGCACCCGAGCTTGGAACCACTATATTCTTGTTTCCACAACAGGAATTTAAACAACAAATCTCTTCCTTAAAATGACAGACCAGAAACAGTTTGAGAAAGGTCACTGCAACGAGAAAAGAAAAGGAAAAAGAAATTCTCTGTAGGTCAGAAGGTGAAGGATGACCCACAGATAGTGGGAACCTGCAGGAAATTCCTTGGGCACAGCAGAGTACAATCTTGGGAAAGGAACTGAGGGAGGGTGCTGTGGGATAGTCTTTCTTAGCTCAGCTCCCAGACTTCTGACAAAGGGTGATTCACTTGAGGAGAAATCTTGGCGATGACCTGTGTGAAAGCAGAGGGGTGGAGACAAATGGGCCTGGAAGGCAGCAGATTAGCAGGTAGCTTTCCCAAACTGGCAGAGCCACAGGAGCAGCCAAAGAGCTTTTATTTTAATAGCTCCCCCAGAGCCTTTTCTGAGGTTCATTTCATTGTGTCTTTGTGCTTTTTTTCTCTCTTCCTCCTTTGAACAAACAGAACAGAACAAACATGACCTATGAGAAAATGTCCAGAGCCCTGCGCCACTACTACAAACTAAACATTATCAGGAAGGAGCCAGGACAAAGGCTTTTGTTCAGGTAGCACTTCCTTTTTCTCCTTTCCTTCTTTTGGGAGGATATTGTTTTCTTTAAATAAGAGGGAGGAGGGAGACTGTTAAGATCTCTACCTGCCTATCTAATACTCAAAGCCATCATTGCTACAGATTGGATACCAGGTGCTGGTTTGTGAAAACTTAAGAAAAATAATTTTTTTTCTTATGTCTGCCATAGAGTAAAACCAAAACTAGACAAGCACAATCCGACTGACCTTTCAGAGAAGGCAATGATCAAATAGTATTACCTGGTGTTAACATCCAGCCTAGTTAAAGGGAGCGATTGGAGTAACATTTCATTGTCAGGGCAAGGAACTATACCTAGACTTCCAGGTTACCAACTGAACCAGTGTTTGTCAGATAGTGATGGTGTTAATGAGTCAGTCACATCCTTTTTAAGTGAAATGGAACAGAATTGATTAGGATAGGATAGAGTTGAAAATATCAGACTATCTCGAATGTAATTAAGGATGACCGCCAATTAATGAAAATTTTGTTTTGGGGTGTGTGTGAGAGAGAGAGAGAGAGATGAGTCATGCTGTAAAATGTAGTTATTACCATGTATCATGATTAGAAAGCTACTGCACTAGACGTTCCTCTTCCCAGAATTCCTCACAGCTAATGAGTTCAAGCCATTTAACTTACCACGGAGATTGCGATTCAAGTACGATGTAAGAGAGGAGAGAGAATTGGAAGAGGAAGAAGAAATCTAGAGTACCAGTCAGGGCAGGCAGAAAACACTGATGTTCACTGTTGGTAGTTGACGTGGTGAGACGAAGCAAAGGTTGGGAGAAAATGGGATCAAGAAACACGACCTTATGTTATAGATTTTGGCTAGTGGGACAGAAAAGAGTTACAGAAGGAACTAGAGATATGGACTTGGAATGATTTATATACAGATAGAAAATGATACTATATATGAGCAGAGGAGGTCGCTGGGTTAAGTACTTACTGGAAAGAGCAGAGAACCTGAGCTGTAGCATTGGGAAGACGTGGTAATTGAGGGGTAGTAAAAACAATCGGGATCTTTAAAAGAAAGAGAAAAGGCTGTTCAAGAGATGAAAACAGAAGGGAATGAAGTAAAAAAAACCTTTTTCTCTGGCTCTGCTGATGTTTTCTTCCTCCTTCTACCTAAACCTAATCCTTGGCTCCTATTCATCCTGCTCTATATGTTTTTTCTGAGTGAACTGATCTCATTACACAGCTTGAGTTATCACCTCAATGGTGAGACTCTCATATCCCTCTATTCAGCTTGAAAAACTTCCTTAAATTCCAATTCTGAATTTCCAAGAGCTGCTTATAGGGCATGTCCACTTAAATATCACATTAGTCTCACAGACATGAAATATTTCAAGACATACACATACTAGAACTCTCCCCACACACTCCCACCCCCCAGTATTCATATATCTCATCAGGGGCATCATCACTGTGTTAAGCAACCAACTTGTCCCTAGAGTTTTGTGTGACTCTTCCTATGTCCAAGTCAGTCATTGTGCTGGATTGTCCACTGGCTCTTCAGCACCATTCCCACTCCATTCTAGTCTGGGAACCACATTTCTTCCCAAGATTTCTTACCAACAGGGTCCAGGTTAGAGTCTACCAATGACAAGCACTTTCTTGAGATTTGGAAGATGAAAGAAAGGCAAAAGCATTATTATTGCTTCCCTGGCAATAGAGACTGATACTTAGACTTCATGATTCACACCCAGATTAAGTCAACATTCTCTTTTTATCTCTGGTCCACTCTCCTGCCTCCCAGATCCTTAATACACACTTCCAGCTGCCCTACTAACAATGTATCAAAAACATATATTCCTTTGATTTTTGCTTTTTTAATATATGTACTCTCTAGATACATCTCAAGTCTGCTGCCCTTTATGAGGCCTACTTCAACTGCTCGAACGCACACAATCTTCTTCCATCAACTCTTGGGTTCCCGTGGCTTTAAACCACATTTTGATTCTCATTATTAATAGTCATATGTGTGAAGTCCTCCCCACAACTAGGTCAAAGGAAGGTAAAAGATTATATTTTATATAATTCTGATTTGTACCCTTTGGAGGCTTTCAATAAAAGTTTCTTGACAAGTCGAGTATGGAATATCAGAAGCTTAATATGAAAAATTCGTGAGAAGTAAGCAGGGGTAGTTCAAAGGGCCAAATATAACATAGCTGTGGACTTGGCCTAGAGAGAACTATAGGTGACTTCAGATGTTGAAGGAGAAGTTTTAGCTGAGGGATAAGAGTAGAAGACAGACTTTGGATGCTACAGATCATATTGCTTTAAGTTTCAGTAAAAATGGGCAGAAAAGAAAAGCAGTTGTAGCTGGGAGGTTCACAGGTTTCCGATAGAGATTTTCAACAAGATAAAAGGAAAGAATAGGCCTATTAGTGAAGAGAGATTAGTCATTTTTGAGAAAATGAGTTTTGGAAGCCAGACTTGCCACAAAATGAAGGCTTCTCGGTATAAAACCCAGCGTGTAATCAAGTGAAGTGTTATCCTCTTTACAGGATTTCTAGGAGTTGCGGGAAGGAAGGTTTCGGTGTGGACCGGTGCCAGCAAGCAGCCTTTTGGTGATGAGGCAGAGCTCAGAGAATGAGTAGGGCTCAGAGCGTGAAAGGAGTAAAGAGGGTTGCGAATAAGGGCCAAGCTAGAGGTTTGGAGGATGGCATGGTTGTAGAAGAAAGAAGACTGGTCAGACCGGAATGGAGGACTCATGCTTATCAGCGGTGGAAACCAAGACTCCAGGGTAGAGATGACAGAGGGCCCCAGCAGGCAGGCCAGAGACTCAATAAGTGGTCATCATAGGCTTTTGAACATAGAAAGACGAGAGAAAATAAATGGTTTAAGACAGTTCCATCTGGTGCAGGGCAGGGAGTATGGGAAGGGAAGGGTGTGCCAGCGCAGAGGGAGGCTGTGGAGAGGGCACCACCATGGTAAGGGCAGAACGTTTGCACCCAGGCTGCCTCCTGAACCATGTAAATCATGGTCAAAACACGTCGCTGAAGTTATATCCAGGCGAAGCCAATGAACAAGATAAGCCTTGCTGTGTTCACCTCGCTGCAAAGGAAGATAGACTAAAGGGGAGTAATTGCTAGCATTTTGGGTGCATCACTGATAACATGGAAAAAAAGACTCCCTTTTTGCCTTTGTGATTTCCAAAAGCACCACTAACTGGCCCTATGATCAAAATTTTCCTTTCAGCACGTACTCGTATCTTTAGAGTTAAATTCAAGTTTTGAATATCATTCCGTGGACTCACGGTCCAGAATGGAAATGGATCTATAGCTCTCATGGGTCATTATAAAATCTGACTCTAAAAATAAGAAACGCAGATAAGCAGGATGTGCCATGGTTCCCTGATATGGTCACGCAGGAATGCGCTAACCAGCTCCAAGGGATGCTCTCGGCCTCACAGCCAACCTTGCTGTTTTTTTGTTTTTTGTTTTTTGGGGTTTTGTTGTTGGTGTTGTTGTTTTAGAATTCTTTCACCATTTTTCAGGCACTCAGGAGAAGGAGCACCTTTTTCTAATTGAGACTAAGTTAGCATTAATGGCTGGGTTCAGTCGCTCTCAAGCTATATGAGGGGATAGGCCTTTTTTTTTTTTTTTTTTAAGTTTCCAGTTCAAGGCGAATACAACTCTAGGAAAATGTAATCTCTTTATGCCCCATTTCCTCTTCCAAAGGTTTATGAAAACCCCAGATGAAATCATGAGTGGCCGAACAGACCGTCTGGAGCACCTTGAGTCCCAGGAGTTGGATGAACAAATATACCAAGAAGATGAATGCTGAAGGCACCCGCGCACCGTGTCAGCAGGCTGGCAGCCCAGGGAACCCTTGCCCGGCGGGACTGCTGGAGGCGTGATGGAGCGAGCAGGCGGGCTGAGGAGAGTAGAAAAGGCAGAGACCCAGGAATGGGAGTGACACTTGGCTTGCATATCAGGAGGGACCCACGAGCACCTTAGACAAACCACCCAGCAAAGGCGGGGCTGGAAATCAGGCCGAGGGCACGAGCCTGGGACTCGCAGATCACGTTCCCCACTCATTCGGAACCTCTCCGTCTATAATTCCTCACCCTCACCCTTCCACCTATTGTTAGTTTCATTGTTTTTTTTAAGACCAGGCCATTTGACTTTTCATGATTCATCTAGGGGAAGACTACCAAGGTCGTTTTCATATGGAAATATATATCTGTTATATATATATATTTTTTGCAAATCTCACAAAAGTGCAGCAAACCCAGCTGGTCAGGAAAGAGAATACTTGCAAAAGGGTTCAGGTTCCTCTTTATCCTGCCACGTGAATCAGGTTTGTTCTTGTTCCTGTTGGATTTTGGCGGGGAAAAAAAAAGAAAAATGTTTTTAAAAAAGATACAGTAAAAAGGAGAGCTCTCTTTTCTTTCTTGCTCTCCTTCCTTCCCTGCCTCCCCTCTGCCCTCCCTCCCTGCCTGCTTTTGAGCTTCAGATGCCTTCCAGCAGAGTTCAGTCTCTCGGAGAGTCTGGGGAGAAGTCGGCTCCTAAACAGAATTGGTGGCCTGGGTGCTTTGGGGCCGGCACCACTAAACCAGACCCACAGCCCAGCATTTGACCACCTGTCTGAGGGAGGCCCAAAAACATGCTGCTGTCCTCCAGAAAGATAAGTGCTAGTTCGGCAGGTGGCCCCTGACACGGCTGTGAGAACCCTGAAGCTCCCTGGTTCCACAGAGCGTCAGGTAAGGATGGAAGGTCAAGTTGTTGAGAAGGACCCAGCACCTCGGGATCAGCTTAGAGGTGCTTCAAAGTGGTAAATCTGATGGTCCAGGAACTGGGTGAAGAATCTTCTGCAGTGGGGATCTCTTCTCCCGAAGCAGGGTCTAAGAGGATAAGGAGGCAGGAAGGGCCTCTCTGCTCCATCTCAAAGGCCATTGTGTGGTCAGTTCCATGCCCTCACCTAATTTTTTTTTTTTCAATTCCTAGCCTTTTATTACAGTTCCCTGGTCCCCATAGGACCCAGGGCATTTGAGAGGGGAGGACCCTGGAGTATGCAGTCTCAGTTGCTACCAGTGTCCACCCAGCCTGGGCAGACGAGATGTTCCTCAGATACATTACCGTTTTCTTCTTTCTCTGCATAGCTGTGTTTCAGAATGGACTCATCCGTGGCTCTTTTTTCACCTCAAAATAAAGTCGATAGTATCTTGTAAAATGAGGGACACACCACCCCTTACTACTTTTGATGATAACATATTTTTAGAGAGATGTTTGGATTTGCTTTCCTTCTCTAGCTGTCTAAATTGACTTTTCCAATACAGGTTCAGAATCCAACATTAGGACTACGGTGTTTTTTTAATCCAAAAGGTTAGACCTGCCTTACAAGCACCCTCTCCTCGTTTCTCTTCATTTCTCTCTGTTTCCACGCCTGTCAGGTGAGCATCTCACAGCTCCCCCAGCGTACGCTTGTGATTATAAGCAGCAGGCCCTAGGGGAAGTGGCCAGACCCCCGGCTTCTCTTCCAGCCATTTCTAAGTTGAGTCAGGCACAGCACACAAGCACGAGGCATTCTCCTTCATCCTCCTGGCAAGGACAGCAGCCTGCAGGGAGGGGGGCACAGATAGATTGACTATGGTTTAAGGACACTGGAATTGAGGAGCTGATTAGGGCTCTTCGGTCTTGCTCTGTTCCTGCCTCTTATCAGACCACATGTAGAAACAGGGAGGTAGCCAGCCAGCTCCCACTGTCATGTGCTCCCCCCACTCTATGTTCCAGAATATTGGGCTTCCAGGGAAGTCAGGGACCTTCTGTGTGAGGCTAGGGGCTCCCATTTTGAAGGGTTTGGTCAGAATTTGCTGGAATGGTGATGAAATGCAGCTGGATCCCAGCATGACACACATGTCTTTCAAGAATGTCCACCAGCACACAGCGATACATTTCCCAGCCTCTATGATGACTGATGTTGTATCTCAAATGGAGAGATTAAGCCAAATACCTTGAGTGTTGTAAAAGCCATTGAGTTTAAGAACAAGAGAGAAAGGGTGGATTTTTTTTCTAAAGTCCTTTGTGTGACTGTGAAATGAAAGACAAGGGCATGATGTTGCTCTTCCCTAAAATTAAGATATCTCATTCTGTTCACCTTACCCAGGTATGAGGACTCAGGCCCTTTCTATTCGAAGAATTTTAGAGTTGAATCATGGAGGGAAATTCCCTTTTGATCCAAGGATTTTTAAAGCAATATCCTATAAAAATATAAGGTAGGATGACACCTTCAGTCACTCCAAGAAGAAATAGAAGGTGCAAATTCCAGTGTAGTCTTTATTTCTCATCCAGGTATTACCAAGAATGATTTCTATTAATTCCCTTAACAGCAAAAGTTCTTCTCATTTGTTCTTTGAGAGGATACATGGGTAGTGCCAACACCAGGAATATAGTACTTACACAATGCAGACCCCAAAGATTTCAGATTTAATTTAGCAAACCTTGTTGGAGCACCCACTAAACACTCTGAGGGATTCAAAGGTGAATCGGGCACAATCCTGCCCTCTGAGAATTTACATTCTACCTACAGGATCTATCCATCAAGACATTTCTCACTTCGACACTAAGTACTAGGGGTGATGAAAATTTTACCTGGGACCAAGGTAAAAAGCACATCTATAATCAGAATAGTTGGTCTTTCTCTGCTGCCATCACGGAAATCCTTGACTTGCCAGATCAGAAATTGGGAAGGGAAGATGCAAAAGAGCACTGCAGAGGACAGCTTCCTCCAACTGTGTACAGGATGGACACATTCACTTGCACCTTGAAATTCTCTAGCGTCTTCTGCTCCCTGCACCTTGAGTAAGCCAGGTTGCCTCCTCTCCATCAGAAGATGGCAGTGGTAACTGGCTGGACTGGCTCCTAAGATCTTTTGTCCAAGGCAACTTGGTCTGACCTAAAGCAGTATCACCAGTGTTCCCAGGCTTTTCGTAGGGATCCCCACAAGCAAAAATGGAAAACAGACTGATGGATTTGCTCCTTGCAACCCTCTGATCCTTTTGTCTTTATACACTGATCTTGTCCAACTGAGAATGTAAATTTAGCTAAAACTTAAATGACAGGATTTGCCTAAATGACTAACCACTGTTTCCACCTTTCCCTGCCTAGGCTCCAACTCTGAATACAGTTCTGAAACATTGACTCCCTTTCGCAGAAGGGAGTATCAAAAATGTAATAAGACTTGCCCCAGGGGCAGACCACATGCCAGGGACAGAGTTAGGCTGAGATCCAGCCCAGCCATATCCCCATTTGACCCATTCTCACCTGGGAAGCTGAAGATAAAAGATTTGGTGAAATTCAGAAAAGGCAGTTTTCTTTGCCTATGCATTCAGTGCTAGTTAGTTTTCACCCACTCAGCCTGCTCCTCTTTGGGCAAAAACCTGGAATGAAGGGAGTGAGACAAGAAAGCCAATGAGAAGAAAGGTGGGTAATAACCCCTGCCTTTCTAAAAACCACAGAAGACTAACCTGATACTTTTGGCCCCATCTGCATCAACACTAAACAACTACAAACTCCCTGAATCTCACACATGCCAAGTGAACATTTGTGAAGATTTCTTTTTGTGACTACAACCACCTGCAAACCAGAATGAATCTAGAATTTCTCTTTTTTGCTTTTTTTGTTCCTTTAATTTCTGATCTCTTGTGTATGAGGTGTGGGGTTTATAAGGGACTGAATCAAATGAATGTAACAAAAAGAAGAAAAAAAAACAAAAAAATGCCTTTTCTCAGGGCCAGTGAGTTGCAAATAATTTTTAAAGAAAAGCCTATAATTGCATCATCTCAATAAATTTTTTATAAAAAAAGAAAAAGTCCCAAGTCTCTGTTTTTAATCAGATGTAATGGGAGTCAGACAGGCAAGGTGCTCCAATGAGGTAAATCCTGTCTCCACTCAATTATGGTGTAAAGTGCAGTCATGGTTTTTCACTGGCAGGAAGCCTCTGGCAGAGCAGTCTACAGACAGTCTTTAGACAACATCAGAAAGGTCAGAACCAACAGTTTAAATCTGAACGGCTGCCACAGTTGGAGAAATTTGCCAGAAGAAACCCCAATCAGAGATGTTTGGGTCCTGTGCTGTGCCAAAGACTTTTCAGTTCACTATGGACTAAGGCGATTCCAAGAGTTAGAGGATCTTGGGTCCTTGTCCAGTGTAACTGCTCCTTCGTTTTACTGAGGTCATGGCTGTGAGCCTATAGGTGATGAGAGCAAAAATGTAGGTCAAGCCCATAACTATACACAGGACATAATGACCTGGAAGGTCATATGACAGCTCGGAGCTGGCCTCGTGCTCAGATGTCAGCCACACTGGCCAGTGGAGCCACCTACCAATCAGTAGGCGCTCATGATTTCAACACCAAGCATCCTGCAGTCGACCAGAATTTCCTATCCCTCTGCCATCAGAGGTGGGTAGAAACTAAGAGAAGCAAATTACATTGTTATCTACTCAGATATAGTTCGGAAAGCAGAAGTTTGAAATCAATGATCTCAGAGAATGTTGTTAGATTATTTCTGTATTTAAATTGTCCCAGGTACTCTGTCTCCCATGATCATGGATTGCTGAAACTTGGCCCTATAGTCTGTATCATCAGAGCACAGCATCAAGTAATAAGGGTCTAGATATTTCCTGCAGTGCTAAAAATGCACCTGAAGCTACTATTTCTATAAACTAGCATTAATATCATGTGGGAATTACAAAAAAAAGTGAAGTATCAGTTCTTACCTAAAGTGAATCAAAAACTTGGGCCATGCGTCTTAGCAATCTGTTTTAACAAGCTGTCTGGGTGATTCTGAGGCATGCCGAAGTTTGGGAACCACTACTCGCATCAATTTATTCATTGTAGTATGAAAAAAATATATGGCCATTTAAACAGTAAGTACACAGAATAATTGGTGACAACTAGTTTGCATTAATAATACAATCACGCTGCATTTTCCTAATACTAGATAAACTGGAATGAGGCTAAATAGACACAGAATTGCATGCCAGTATCCTCTTCTTGCTTCTTCCAAATGTTTTAAGCAGTCCGTTTGCTATTAAAAGAAGCTGTTTTAAAAGTTAACTCCGAAGCTGACCTGCCATTGCAAATTAGAGCATGACAATTTATTCACCTATGCCCATTTATCTACCTAACTGGCCTAATAGAAAAATGAAAGGATCATTCTCATCTGGTGACTGACCTTGGCTATCTGTCCTTGAAGTAGCTGAGTCCAGCTGACCACTTAGCCAGGATATCTGCGGGGGACTCCAGGACCACTAGACTAAACCAATGCTTTTCAAACCTGAAAAGTGCTTGAGAATCACTTAGTGATCTTGGTAAAAAGTAGATTTTGTCCATATTATCAGCCTCTTGGGAAGTTTGAACAGGTGTGCTCTTCTGCTCTAGTCTCTGGAGGAGGCTTGAGATGCAACGTTTCTAACAAGCACCCCAGGGATTTGCTGCTGTGGATCCTCAGGCCACACTTTGAGTAGCAAGAGGCTGATGCTCTCCCTTCAAGCCCTGAGATTCTGACCTGAATGCAAAACGGAGCTAGCCTCTCTCCTAGCTGTGTTCCTTTGCCACTTCCTCCCTAGAATAGTTCCCAGGGCCAGTCCTGCTCTGTAAGAAGTTGGCTCGTTCTCCTTTTAGGGCAGAAACAAGGATAAACTGCTCTTCACCGAGTGAAGGAGCAGCTGTTCTTGTAATGGGCCTTCATACTAGTGCCCATGGTCTCCATGCTTACGGGAGGGAATGCCTCTCCTTCAGCCTCAGTGGCCCAGTCCTGATCACTGTAAGCAGAGAGAAAGCCGACAAGGCCATTCTCACTGTTGCACAGAGCAGCCAATAGGTGATCAAAGGTGATCAGTGCTTCCATCCAAACTAAGAATTTGACATGAAAAGGAAGCGATCTTGAGGCAGTGTGCTTACTGTCTATACTTACAGATTGTTTTTTTCTTTAAGGACCTCAGTCCTGCTGGATTGGAGAGTCCTGCCAGTAAAATTCGAGTAAATTCTGCCTACTCTCTTTCAAGAAAGTAGAAAGCTATTCTCTCTCTCCCCCAAATCCTCTCAGCACCACTCTTCTGGAGTCCTGTGAGGGGTCTATCTGACTTTCCCCTCAACCATAGTTTTGGTCACGAGATTCCATATCAGACCACCTGCGTTGACCTTCCTCCCCTGGTTCTGTTAGCCCTTACACATTCCCTCCTCAGTGTCCCAACTGCAAATGCTTCTTAAAACAACTTAAAGCCTCCTTCGGTGAATTGCTCACATACCTCTGTCTCCTCCTGGAGCTCTAAGAGAGTGGGAGTTTATGCACTTTTATAGGGCTGGCCCCTTTCACGGTGCCTGGCACAAGCATATGTTAATAAATGTTTTGAATAAAGGAGCAAAGTCCAGGAGACTTTTGTAACTAAGATTCCTTAAGTGTGACACCAAAAACACAATCCATAAAAGAAAAAGCCTGACAAATTAGACTTTATCAAAATTAAAAATTGTTCTTTCAAAGATACCATTAAGAAAATGAAAAGACAAACTACAGATTCGGAGAAAAGGCAACTTTTTTATGTACAAAATAAATTTATTGCATGCTCTGAACATAGTTTTACTTCATCTAAAACTATCTTGAAAAACAGTTATCTTTCCATTCATAAGTAGTGTTAGTCACTCACACATAAAAGAGATATATTACATGTCTACTATAATAAAACCATCTTCAGATTGCATTTAAAAATTTTTTCTTCTTCTGTCATGTTTGCAAAACACTTTTCACTGTTCTGTTGTTCATATTCTTACTTCCCTTCCCTTTTGTGAATTTCTGAAGTAGGCAGACTCTTGGAAGTCATATTAAAAGGTTTTTAATTAGATAATAATATAAAATCACTCATTTCCAGTAAACAGCATTACTCGCTGAATCATCTGGCCTCAGAACTTCAGCCTATTGCAACTACAGGCAACATAGCACTTAAAAAAATTCTATTCACTTGTAGTTTATATAACTTCCAATTTGACAAATTTGACCCCATTTACCCCAGCTACTGCCCCTCTTCCCCTTACCCCTCCTCCTCACCCTCTGGTAACCACTAGTCTATTGTGCATCCCTGTGAGTCTCTGAAAGCAACAGTTTTAGACAGTGGGCCTCAGAGCTGGAGAAAATCCTGCAATATCATGGTGTGACCTGCTGTGTCAGGAGCAAAACTGTCATCAGAGCTAGGGCAGTACTCAAAAGGATGCTGGTTTTGTCCACCTGACAGTTCTGTCCGCTTGGGCTTCAACGTTCAATTTTCATTCTATCAGTCACATCAGGAATCTCCAGTAGAGACCTGAGTCTATTGGTGCCAAGTTTTCGCATCCCTTACATAGACCAGTACCCCACAGACCTAGCTGGCTGGCCTGAGAAAGCAACAGATTGGTTAAACCAGTACACTTTTAGTCAAAACACCTGGATGCAAATCCCAAACTTCCCATCACTAGCTGTATGACCTCAGGCAATTTACTTAACTTCTTTGTTCCTCTAGTTTCCTCAAAAGTAAAATCAGGATGATGATAATAATAGTTTCTACTTCAAAAAAATGGTTGTGACCAGTAGATGAGTTATTATAGAGAAAACTTAGGAAAATGCACAAAACAGTAAATACTACCCTTTATCATTGTTATACGTTTCTCTAGATCTACTGAGCCACCAACTGCTGCTTCACCCAAGAGCTGCTCTGCTTTTGTCAGTTCTAGACATCAGATTCCCCCCAAAAGATAATTCTTTAAAAAGTTTTCACAGCTTCTGTCTTATTTTGTTTTAGTTCAAACACTATGGAATGAGTGTAGCCCCATCACTTCACAGATGATGAGTCAGAGGCTGGACCAGGTGAGGGCTATCTGAGCCCTCCTGAACTCCACAGCTCCCTGAGCCAGGGCTCCCAGCCTGGCGTTTTCTGTGGGCCAATGTCTCAGCTTCATAGAGTACCTGACCACTCGGTGATATGTACTTGGAGCAATGGATTCAACCCAAGGGAAGTACTGACTTGATTCAGGTTTACTGAGAATATTTTGATCTGGTTTTGTTCCAGTTCAAAGGCCTTAGGAAACGTATAGGTTTTGTTCTATTAAAATTGGTTTGTAAAGTTTCTTGATTTTGTTTGCTCCTTCTTTTTGAGAAAGTCCTGGCCCAGCTCACATGTGCACAAAACAATGTTATTTGGGTTCAATTTGGGGACTGGGAAATTAGAATGTTACTTTAGCCCTAGGAGTGTGGCCATTTGGGAAACCAAGAAGTCCAGCCATGAGACATTCCTGACCAACGTGCTCATGCCAGACTCCTGCTTTCCTTTTAGAAAAGGGAAAAGTGTACATGACCAGATTGAAACTTTCTTCTTTCCTGTCAAGATGAATTTTCATACACAGCAGTAGGAGGAACAGTAGCCACACTGGATTCTAATCCCATCTAAACACTATCTCAAACAATTCACCAAAGGGCTGGACCTCAGTTGCTTGGAAAATTATTTTTCTTCAAAGCACTGTTAAAATGATTCAGTGAAGAAAATCATGTAACAATCCTAACACATACATATTAATTCCCTTCCCTCTTTCCTGCCTGCCAAACCGCCCACATTCGTACTGCCCTTCCAGCACTAAATTTCTATGATTCTGAGTCTATAGAATTCCAAGTGGGAAAATCACAACTGCTGAGAGATGTGAGGCCTTTTGTTTCTAATCAGCTAATTGCCACTTTACCTCCTCAAGACACCTATGACTCTTAGTCAAGATCTTGACCAAAATAAGGCAGAATGCACAACCTGAAAAGTCAGAACATCTGTTCTCTGCCAGACTCCCAAAGGAGGAGCCTCCTCCAAGATTGGAAGTCTGCAAGCTACACCCCTCGCCTAACCTCTTCATCCTAGTAAAAGCCTTCACACACCATTTGCATCAGTTTGGAGCTGGTTAGTCAAATCAGTAGATGCATGTAAATTCTCAAAGGAACTTGAAATCTGCTTAGGACAATCCAGTTTGGAGTTCTTTCCTTCCCATTATAACTCCTAATACCAGTTCCCACCTGAGGAAAAACCAGGAGAACATGGAAAAATCCAGAGATGGCTTTATCTCCAAACAAAAAGATTTTCTATGGAAAGGGAAATTTGGTTTTTGTTTATTCTGCTTAGATATAATCAGAGTTTTAGACACTCAAATTAAGCTCCCTTGCTAGTGGATGCTTCATTCTTTCCCGCTGCTCTTAACGTTTACTGCGATGGTCATCTTCAAATATTGCCTCAATAACAGTGATGGGATGGCACCTGGCCAGATGCAAGCGAAAACTACCTTGAGGACCCCTGAGCACTTTCCCATCAAGGCTGTGTGGACTCAGAATCAAATTCAACATGAATGGAGGAAGAGGTGACAACTTTAGGGACTCCTGGACCAGGCTATTCAGCTGAGCTATTCGCTACAAAGAATACCCAGTTAGTTCTATACTTACCCACAAAGGCTTCTTCCATTTCAGACATGTCATGAGGGTTAACCAGCAGGCAAGCAGGAATTACACCAATGTAAAATAATTATACAGTGTCATGATGTAGCTGCTCCTGTAGTCTCCCTCACTTCGTAATTTTGGGTGCCAACCTTTGGATGGGCTCAGACTTGACAAGCACATTCCATACTGGGTGCTCCACAAGACCCTGTTCTGGGGAGACCATCGAGGCCACAGCACAGTTCTAACAGGTCTAGCCTATGGGCCACCAGGCAAGTCAACTTCAAATTATTTTGAAATATAGCTGTTCTCTGTTTTTTTAACGTATTTTGAAAGCGATCAGGAGATCTACGGGCCCCGGATGGTGTGTAACTTCTGTGATGGATCAATAAGCTTCCTCAGGGAAGTGAGATCTGGATGGTCCAGTGAAAAGAGCATAAGCTTTGGGATCAGACAGAGCTAAGTTTGGAACATGGCTCTATTTCCTATGGCGATGTGAACTTATAAAACTTACTCGTCTTCTTTGAGTAGTCATTTCCTTCTTTACAATTCTGAAAGGTTTCTTTGAAAAGTAGAGAAAATATATGTCAAGTGCATGGCACTTCATAAATGTTCAATAAATAGTACATATCATTATTCAATTGGGTGAGTCCTTTCTCCATAATAGATGGACAGATGGATATGAAATCTTCTGTCCAAAAATTTTATCTGGCATTCACCAAATCTTACTGGTTTCTCTCTTCTTATTTTCTTATTTTTTTTTCTTTCTTCTTTATTCAACAGGAAAAAAAAATTGAAGAAGCAACTTTAGCCAAGGGATTCTTCTAGATTTATCTTTTTTCAAATGAACCAGCCTCTTTCCCAATTAGTAATGTATATGATGAGGCTGGAAAGCATTTTTAAATCCTGAGTAAAAATCTGTTTATTTGCTCAGTACTTACAAAAAGCACTTGCATACATTATATCTAAAATTCTCATAAAAACCCATGAAAAATATTTTCTCTCTCATTTTAATGAAAAGGACATGAGACTCTAGAGAGAGTAAGTTACTTGGTCAGGTTCACATAGATAGAAAGCAAGAAAGCTTGGCTTTGAACCAAGATTTTCTAATTTCTTTTTTCAAGTTTCGTCATGTTATCCAGGAAAGAACACTTTTCAAACCACTGTCAGCCTTTGATGCAAATGTTTCTTGATTTGGCTAGTAAATAAACAGGGCTCTTAAGGAGTGATCACAGGACAAGTAAGTCTGGTTAGAAGGAAGGACTGGATGTGGCCATAATTTAGAACTTAGAGTCCTGAGAACTAGATAAGATAAGAATGTCACTGGTGTTTTCTAACAGGAAGGAGTAGTAGGAGAGCACTGGAAATTTGGAGTACCAAAGAAAGGAGATATGTCTGAAAAAGTTATGGAAGAATACTGAAAATAAACTTACTCTGGGCCAGTCCCACCTCTTTTCTTTACTGTACTGATTTCATAAGCTTTTTTGACTTTTTCTATGCCTTTTCTCAGGAATCTTGTCACACACAAGAATATAGCCCAGTTCATTGGGAAGGGACAGGGATGAAGCAGAATGGAAGCCCACTATACTAGGTAAGGTATTCTGTGGGGAGGGGGTCTGGTGAAGGGATTGAGAAGAAAAACTCTGGTGAACTCAACAGGCAGAGGTAGAATACAAGTCCAGGAGCAGAGCTGTGCAGATTAGTAGCTGATATGGGTAAAAGTCAGATTCAAGAATATAAACACTGAGGGTATTTGCAGAATAAGGAACAGAGAGCCGGATATGGGGCAAGAATCAGAAGATATACAATAGGAGCTTCCAAGAGTGAGAATGATCAATCCAGAAGTGTCAGAGGATAATGTGAGAGGAGGGATATACATACATACATATATATATATATATATATATATATATATATATATATATATATATATATTT
Source organism: Cynopterus sphinx (assembly GCA_030015415.1). Classification (NCBI taxonomy): domain Eukaryota; kingdom Metazoa; phylum Chordata; class Mammalia; order Chiroptera; family Pteropodidae; genus Cynopterus; species Cynopterus sphinx. The sequence goes on along the minus strand of CM057380.1, from coordinate 151,514,086 downwards.
GGATGTAGTGTGTGTGTGTGTGTGTGTGTGTGTGTATGAATAAGTGAATAAGTGATAATACTGGTATAGTAGCTCTGACCTCACCCACTGCTGGGTGGTATTTGTGTATCACTAAAAGTGGAGTTCAAGTCATAGAATCATAGAATATTAGAACTAGAAAGAATTTTGGATTACTTCGTGTAAATTGGAGCTCAAAGAAATTGAGCAACTGATCTAAAGTCACATACCTACTCAGTGGCATAGCTAATTTGCTTCTCGATGGTTTATTGGCTTTGTCACAAAGAGTCAGGAAAACACCTCAGCAAGGAATCAGAAGAAAAGAATTTTAAAAAGCCCTCAAATTTACCAAACTAACAGCATAAACATTGAGGTAAAATGAGAGAGGAAAATATTCTGGAAAGCACAGGTTCAGATATAAAAAGTACCACACATGAGAAGACAATTTAACCTTAGGAAAAACAGATCCTGAAAACAGAAAAGGCATAAGATACTGCCTAAGAAGGAAACACACACATACACATATACATATTACTTTTATGGGCAGCTTGATGCCAAAGTGTTATAATAAAGTGCATGCCATAAATATTTTATTTTGCATGAAAAAATACAAGGAACTGGTTTGTGTGAGAGTAAAGAGGTTTGGATGCTCACTGGAATTTAAATTTAAAAAGAGGATGAATAAACCTAGTTTATTAAGTGAAAGCCTGCAATTGGGTGTTCCAATAAAGTGGATTCCTGCAGGCTTCTAAGAGATTTATAAATATACATAGACAGTCTCAGAAACAAGGAGTCTACTGAGGCTATAATCAGGGCTTTGATTTTCACTCTTGTCCCAGAAACTATTAGATTAAACTGGTGCCTAAAATCACAAAACTTTAAAAGAAATGAGAGTAGAGCAAAAGTTATAGCATGATAGTGTGGAGTTTGTAACATATCGAAATGTAATACATATGACAACTAAGGCATAAACAGTAGGGAAGGCAGTAAATGGACCTTTATGGTTACCAGGTTCTTACATTTCATGTGAAGTCTTACAATTTAAACTCTAAGATACTTAAAAGTTAGGACTATATATTGTAATGTCTAAGCAGTAACTTTAAAATGCTAGTAGGTAAATTAAAATAAAACTGTGAAAAGTATTCAATCAACACAAAAGAAATCAGGAAAAGAATAACAGGAAAAGAACAGATGGGACATATAGAAAACAAAAAAAACAAAATGTAAAACTAAATGCAATAAAATTAATAATTACATTAAATATAAAAGGACTAAGCACTCCAAATAAAAGACAGAGATTATCAGAATGGATAAAATAGCAAGACTCAAGTATAGACTGCTTATAATTTACACACTATAAATATAAGGACACAGTTAGGTTAAAAATAAGAGGATAGAAAAATACACCATGCAAACAACAAGGATAAGAAGGCTGGAGCAACTATATTATTATTAGATAAAATCAACTTCAAGGAAGAAAGTATTACTGTAAATAAAAAAATGAAAGCCTCTGGGAATAGGCATTAGTTTACTTACTATAGAACTTACGTATAATTTAGATGAATAGAAAATGACCAACCACATGTTTAACAAATATATATTAAGTTTTCACTATGTACCAGAAACTAGGTTAAACATTGGGTCAATAATGTAAACAGCCCCTGCTCTCATATTAAAACAAATAAATGAACTAACACGTACCAAACCAGTTATAAATTATGATAATTATAACAAGAAAATACTTATGATACTGAGATGGAGAACAACAAATGAGAGGGGAAATCTGCCTGAGACGGAATAATTATAGAAGGGCTTCAGAGGAGGTGACATTTAGAAAAAGCCTGAACAGGGGCCTGGGAATCTCAGGGCAATATGGTCCACAGATATTCGAGGAGAGAGCTCCAGAGATTTTAAGGAACTAAGCCAAAGTGGCTGGAGCTCAGAGAAAGGGAGACATGAACTAAATCTTGCAAGACAGTTCTACCAAACCTTCAAGGAACATAAGATCCAATCTTATATAAAATGGTCCATAAAGTAAAAAAGAAGTAAAACTTTTCTAACTCTAAAGTCTAACATCACTTTGATTCCAAAACCACATAACAACATTAAAAAAAAAAATAAAGGAAATTATAAGAAAATCTCACTCATCAAGTAGATATAAAAATCCCAAATCCAGCCAATAATACTCATAACACTTATATAAGCCCTGGGAGATATTACAAAATTGCCCAAAGCATTATGTTTTGAAGACTGGCAAAACAATTCATTGTTGCTTTTCATAATGCTGGAAAATTTATACTTGATTGAGATGTAAACAAATTTACTGTGGGCAGCATTTATGATCCTAGAGACACTCAGCTTTCAGATTTTATATTGCAGGAGAGAACTGGCCCTACGCAAATTTGTAAATAGGTAAATTTTGCCTTTGGAACCTAGTCTGCTCCTTTTCCTACCCTCAGCCCACAATCTCATCTCGAATGATCCTATTCTATTTCTGTTTGGAGCAAACCTTTGGGGTTGGGGTTGACCATTTTACTAGATGTGTTAACCATTCTGTAAAATAGTGGTAATATCTAATTTTTTAAGTTGTTGCATAATGACTAAATGAAATACCATGTAGTAGATATCTCCTATTATACTGGACAATAGCAGGAATTCAATCATTCTTTCTGCTTATAAAATGAAAGGTTTTATTCTGTGTTCTAGGACTGTTGGTCTTTCAGGAGCACAGAGAAGGATGGTGGGAAATAGAGTCTTTGATAGAAAACTTCAATGAGTTACACGAGAGCAATAAGTCAACCAGATTCTGTAGCATACTTGGAGAGAGTATCAATCAAGGACTTAATTTTATTTGTTCCCAAATAGAGTTTAAATTGCCTTTGGTCAGTCCTTTTTCTATCCCATAAATAATCTTCTTTTAAAAATCTTAGCTGCTCATATCCAACAAAAGATGTCATTAAACCTCAGACTTGTTCTTAATGACCTAATAAATATTTATATTGAATAAATCAAACGTAAACATATTGCTTTTAAAGGGCATTTCTGCCATTTGTAGGTCCAACTATGTGAATATCATTAAGTCCATATCAAAACCATCAAACACTTAATACCTTAGGAGCTCAAAATTCAGTCAGACAGGTAACATCCAAAAGTAGGACCAGCACTCAAAGAGGATTTCTGTTTGTTTCAAAACTAAACAGAGCACACTGGTGCTTTGTGAACCCTCCATGCATTGTTCCTTATATTCAGCTCTGCAGCAGAGAAATAATGGAGTGACTTGGAGCATGTGACATAGCTAAGACATTCATTAGAAGAGTCCATTACTAAATAAAGTGTGTATCACCTCACCAGAAGCTGTTGCTCTACCTTTCTTACAACTCTTTCCACTATATTGGGCATTCCATAAAAGTGCATCACCCAGAAAGACAGAAGAAGACTATTGTTCTTAAACATACCTAGAAACTAAATTCCAAACCACAACTAGCTCCAAATTAATGCTAGTAGTGACCGATTAACTTATTTCCATGAATATACTGGTTCCCAATGATAATGATTTGGGTACTGACTGATGTTTAATTATTTATGTATTGTTTTTAATGTTTCCCATCCTACTTCAAATTTCTTAAGCTCCAGGAAGGCTGACTCATGTCATTTGTGCATTATTGCCTTCACATCTGGGAAATACTCTCAGGGAAGAAAAATCAAGACTTAGCTGTCCCTGTGGGAGCTCTGGAGGAATGGAATGGGGCAGAAAGATTTGATTATCTAAATTCCCAAGTCCAGAAGGGGAGGAGCAGGCTGGGATAGAAGCTATGCATGAATCAACAGCCAATAACACACAGGAGCAGGGGTAGGAAGCAGGGGCACAGAAAAGCACTGCAAGATGGGAAACTGAGTGGGGCTCCCAAAAGTTTTAGGCTCCTCCTCCTCACCACAGGATTACTGCTGAGATGCTGTTTCTAAGGCAGTCCTGTCTGGTTGAGGCAAAGGAACAACCAGTAGCTTGAGGAGATGTGAAACCAAAATTAGCCCCAACAAAATAAAGAGATCCTGTCAGACTCAAGACCTTATTTTAATGAACAAACAATAGATTCAATAGATCAAATGTAAATGCATCGCTTTTCCAAAGTACTTTTGTCATTCTTTGATCCATCTAAGAGTCTCTTGAGCTTTCCATTGGCAAGATTCACTTGTATGGCACCTAGGGAAAAGCAAAGAGTTGACAATGCATCCTAAATAATTTTGACCTCTTTCTGATTGTAACCCATCCAAACAGTCATTCCGGTTAAACCGACTGATTCAGCAATAACTTGAGTCAATCCTACTACTTATATTGACACTATATCTCTACAGCCATCTATGTTTTCTCCCTGTCATGAGATATATTCTTCCCCACTCCCTTAGAAACAGAGAGTAACAAGTGCAAATACCATGATGGCATTCAGTCAAGTGTTAATAATTTGTCTGGTTTCGCAGAGGCAACATCAGCGCATGCTATGACCAGTCTTTCTCTGAAATCCATCTTGTAACTATGGATCTCCTACTGGAATTTTCTTTCAGACTCCATCTTGCTTTTCTACTCGCTCCCGGGTTCTGAATACTTATGAACAATCTTCCTTTGGAATGACATCCAGCCGCTGTCAAGCTCAATCCTTGCTAAAGAGTCAACATTCCTAGACCCAACTACACGTAGACTCAATTCAGATTCTACCCAAGCCCTCGGCTAAGACACTCTGCAGGCAATAAAGAAGACAGAATAGGCTGTATCTAAATGTAGCCCCTATAAAGTTTCTTGCAGCAACTTCTTCATTTTCTGATAGTCATGTCAAGGCTTTGCTCCTTCACAGTAATTACCAATTAAAGCTGAGCTTCCAGGGTAGATAGCCCATTCTCACCTTTGCCTGAATATAAATCTGTAGCACATGGAGAATCTAGGAAGAAGAAAGTCAGATAATAAACTTTTTTTTTCTAAAAAGGAAGACCTGTATTCCATAGGTCAAATAGGAAGATAACTCAAAGAGAATATTCTTACTCTTTCCCCCAACTCATACTAGTATGATTCTCTACTGAATTCTCTGTATCCCTAGTGAAACCTAAAACTAGACTATGTAGCATAATCCCCCAAACTTACCATATTTTCAATATTTTTAGAATTCAAAATTCTGTTTAATAAAGAAATAATTCATTTGTCATGCATTTGGTGATATACAAATAAAAATTTCAGAAAACTAAAATTAATTTTTAAGTCCTGAATTACTTTTTTGCTTTTGTTGTAATATATTTTATTTTTGAGAGAAGTTTTATGTTCCCAACAAATCTGAGAGGAAGGGGAGAACCAGGAAAAATAGTGTAGATGATAGAAGCTTCACTCATCTTCTCTTGCGACCCCATCAAAGTTGATATGGAAACATGAAACATACAGCAAGCAGAGCTGCCTGGGGGTTTAGATAAACAGAGGCCTTACCATTAAGGAGAGAAATACAAAATCACCCTTTAATGACTGAGGTAGGAGGGGCCGAAGACATGAGGCTGCCTGGTCCCCAGTGACTGAGTGGGAAAGAGGCTGCAGCAGCAGGGGCAGCAGTTGGTAGCTGCAGACACCTCATAAAGGTGTCACGTTCACAACCAGACTTTCACTGTGACAGATCTGCTCGCTCTGAGCACCAGTGCTAGGTCCACTGCTCAGAATTCACCAGGGACTTACAGAAGGATGCCGAGTTGTCAGAGAGAGCACTGGAGGTGAGTCTTTCTACTGGGCAGAAGTGCTGGTGATATCCATTGTTCCTCTGTTGAGCCCTACCCCCTCCAAGTGTGCAGATGCAGCACCACAATAGCAGAGATGTCATCAGAATGGATATTAGAGGTCACTCCACCCAGAGGATTCCCTGAACCTCCACTTCTCTCAGCTTGCAGCCCTACCCAAGCCACTTTCAGTTGTGTCCTCAGCAAGTCCTGTGCCACTTGCTGAGCAATGCCAAGATTCACACTGGTGACAGCTGATCTCAGTTTCTGGCATGGCTTCTTGAGGCAACTATAAGCATAGCATCTGTGGGTTGCTTGCTGAATCTTAATAGGTGGCCCTGGAGGGGCACAGGCTGAGGCTAAACTTGACCTGGAGCTGAACCCCTCTCAGGACTGTGCCACTGGACATGTACTAAACAAAGCCACACTAATAAGAGACTGGGAGACTAAGAAACAGACACAGAAAAGCAGCCAAAATGGGAAGACAAAGAAGCAGAAACCATATGAAAGAACAGAACATAGATCAAGGAAAAATGGAGTCAAATAATCTCACAGATGTAGAGTTCAAAACACTGGTTACAAAGATGCTCAATGAAATGAAAGGAAATGTAGATGAATTCAGTGAGAACTTTAACAAAGAGGAAAAAAAAACCTAAAAATGTAAATGGAAATTATAAAATGGAACCAGTCAGAAATGAAGAATACATTATCTGAGATGAAGAGTATATTAGAGGGAATCAACAGAATGGATAGGGAAGATGGAACTACTGATATAGAAGATGGGAAAGCCAAGGACACCCAACAAGAATGGCAAGTAAAAAGTAACCAAGAATAAATTATAATTTAAGGAGCCTATAGGACAAAATTAAGGGCAACAACAACCATGTCATAGGGGTATCTGAAGAAGAATACCAACAAGTTGAATATATATTTGGAGAAATAATGATGGAAAACTTCCCTAACCTGGTGAAAGAAATAGACATGCAACCCCAGGAAGCTCAGAAAGTTCCCCACAAAATGAACCCAAAGAGGACCACACTAAGACACATCATATTTAAAATGCCAAATGTTAAATACAAAGAGAGAATCTTAAAAGCAGCCAGAAAAAAAGCAATTAGTTACCTACAAAGAGCACCCATAGACTGGCAGCCGATTTTTCAAAAGAAACTTTGCAAGAAAGAAGGGCTTGGCATAAAATATTCAGTGTTAAAAACTTAGGATCTACAACCAAGAATACTTTATCTAGCAGAGCTATCATTTAAAGTTGGAGGACAAATAAAGAGCTTCCCAGACAAAAGTAGCGTAAAGGAGTTTATCAACACCAAGCCAGTATTACAGGAATTGTTGGAGGAACTGATTTAGTGGGATGACCATTATGTGAGTTATATAGATCTCGAATCACTATGCTATACAACTGAAACTAATATATCATTGTATGCCAATTATAATTGAAAGAAAAACTAATTGAATTGTACAATGTAAATATGAGGAACTAATTGTCTATAATACTTCAATAAAGCTGGGGAGAGGAAAAAAAAACATTAAATAAACCTAAGAGGAAGGTACAGAGATTTCCCATACACCACCTGCCCCCACACAAGCACAGCCTCCCGTTATCAACCTCCCTCACCAGAGAGGTACATTTGCTACAATTGATGAACCTACATTGACACTTCCTTATAATCCAAAGACCATAGTTTACATTAGGGTTCACTCTTGGTGGTGCACATTCATGGGTTTGGACAAATATATAGTGACTTGTATCCACAATTACAGTATCACACTGAGTAATTTCATTGTCCTAAAAAATCTCTGTGCTCCACCTATTCATCTCTTTCTCCTCCTGAGTACCTGGCAACCACTGATCTTTTCATTGTCTCCATAATTTTAGCTTTTCCAGAATGCAATATAGTTGGAATCTTAGAGTACGTAATTTTTCAGATTGGTCTCTTTTACTTAGTAATATTTATGTCTTTTCATGGTTAATAGATCATTTTTTTTCAGTGCTGAGTAACATTTTATTGTCTGGATATACCACAGCTTATTTATTCATTCACCTACTGAAGGACAGCTTGGTTGCTTTCAAGTTTTGGCACAAATAAAGCTGCTATAAACATTTGTATGTAGGTTTTTGTGTGGACATAAGTTATCAATTCATTTAAATGAGTACCAGAAAGTATGATTGCAGGATCATATGGTGAGACTATGCTTAATTTTGTGAAAAACTGCCAAGCTGTCACGCAAAGTGGCTGTACCATTTTGCGGTCTCATCAGCAATAAATGATAGTTCTTTATGCTCCATATCCTTGCTAGCAATTGGTGGTGTTAGTGTTCTGGATTTTGGGCATTCTGATAGGTATGTAGTGATATTTCATTATTGTTTTAATTTGTATTTCCCTGGGTGACGTATGATGTGAAGCATCTTTTTATTTGCTTACTTGCCATCTGTATATCTTCTTTGGTGAGGTATCTACTAAGACCTTTGGCCCATTTTTTAATTGAGTTGTTTGTTTTCTTGCTGTTTAGTTTTAAGAGTCTTTGCATATTTTGGAGAACAGCCTTTTGCAAATATTTTCTTCCTAGTGTGGGGCTTGTATTTTCATCCTGTTGACAGTGACTTTCACAGAGTAGAATTTTTCCATTTTAATGAAGTTCAGCTTATCAGTTCTTTCTTTTATAGATTGTGCTTTTGGTATTATATCTAAATCCAAAGGCATCTGGTGTAAGATTTTCTCCTGTATTATCTTCTAAAAGTTTTACAGTTTTACATTTTACATTTAGGGCTATGATCCATTTTGAGTTAATTTTTGTAAATGTAAGGTCTGTGTCTAGATGCATATTTTTTGCATGTGGATGTCCAGTTGTTTTAGCACCATTTGTTGAAAAGATTGTCTTTGTTTTGTCATATTTCTTTTTCTCCTTTGTAAAAATCCATTGACTCTAGTAGTGGTCTATTTCTTGGCTCTCTATTATGTCCCATTGATGTATTTGTTTATTCTTTTGTCAATACCACACTGTCCCAATTACTATAACTTTAAATTTTATTAAAACTTTTTTAAATTAGAAGATTTATCACTGTTATAATTCCTTATCTTATTAAACATATCATTTTATAAATTTTAATTTTTTTTGCTGACTCAGAAACATGTGTATTATTGTTTACCCCAACACAATATGACTCCAGAATGTATGGTACTTTGGTGATTTTGCTATTTCTATAACTTCTTTTATCTGTTCTTCATTTCTTCAATTTCTTTCCAGCCTTTCTCCTTCAAACCCAATACCATCTAATTAAGTGAGGCTTCTCGAGGGACTATGTTTTACACTTAACTTCAAGATAAATGATCCAAGAGTTCTAGAGAAGGACTGTGTGTTTCTTCTGTGAAGTAAATTACTGACTCTTAGAAGCTCAGAGGCATGATTTGGGCAACTACGCACCACAAAATCCTTATCTCAAGATGTGAGCCACTGTTCTGATGTAACTATAATAATAACTGTAACTAGCAGGTAAATATTAAATACATCTCTCTTCTTAAAAACTAGATTTCTGGGATATTTTCTCTTCCTTTCCCTTTTCCCCACTTCGTTTTTACAAAAACAAATTACTTGAGATTTCTCAGAAACTTTAAAGCTATATAGTAGATGGTACTCTTAACAGTCACTAAAACCTGAGTCTATTAGTAACACATTCTTCCCAAATTCCTCATTCAGACACCTGCAGGTTACTTTTCAATGTTTCTGTGCACCTAAAGATACGGGAAGGACTGCAGCTGGGGAAGAATAACATAGTTCAGGGATAAGAATTGATCTCATGAAAGTTGATAAGACTTGTTTGCCTGGGGTCATTGATTTGCAGCCAAGCCAGTTCAATGGATCCTGTTTCTAACTTAACCACTTTCCACCCTTCATCAAGAGCAGGCACTGGAGGGACAGTTGAATCCACAAAGCCAGTATTGTCTATTGTGATTTAAGAGTGTGGGATTCACTTTCTCTAACACAAGGGGGAAACCAAAGCTGACTCAACTAAGAGAAGGGCAAGAGGAGTCTTGGCCAGTGTCACCTCACCTGGAGAGGGAATCCAGAGAGGACTGGGGTTTCCATTGTACAGTGTCTGGGGAGTAATAGAAGAACAGGCTCTCATTGTTCCCCTTCCAGCATTTAACCACCACAGATGAGAGCTTCCTTTCTCCTTTTTACCTGTAGTCCAGAGCTGCTGGAAGAGGTAATCAGACCATACTGTAACATCCTCTGAACTCCCTGCAGAGCTCAAGTGACAGTAAAGCATGTGGGATCCTTATCAACAGTAACTCTCTTGGGTCCTCCTCTCGCAGTCATCTTTATAGTAATTCAACCAGGTGTAGTCATTCTTCATTCTTTGCTGCTGCTGTTTGTTTCAAGTCTACTAAAGCTCACTCCAGGAAGTAGAAAATAACATAAAAATTTGTGTTGGTCTTCTGAGCGACAAAGCACAACCTGAGGAGCTTAACATGAATCCAGCCTCTTTGCAATTAGCAGAGTAATGACAGTATACATTGATGTTGCAAACTTAAAATCATCAAAATAGGCCTTGGTCATTGTGCCTGCGTTAACCTTCCCCAGAAGGAAAAACACTAACTTTTATCTCTGCATTCTTCTTCTTCATTAACTCCAAATCAGGAGTTTTATTATTTTTCATATCAAAAAGGTTTTGAAAAATGTTCTGCTTTAAGGATGCTAACAACAAAAGCAAATGCAAACAGTACCACTTTTCTAAAATGCGTTTCTTTTCAGGAAGACCTGAACTATGCAGGTATGTGGAAGAACCTGGGGTCATTCCAAAATATACCATGAAGAATTTAACCCTCAATTATAAACAGAAGTTCAGTCTGATGATTAAATATCTGGGCAATAGAGAAATGCCAGAAAATAAAAATGTGTTTTTTGCAACATGCTCCATTCTAAAAACTTTCTCCTGGCCTTCTTATAAACTTAATAATCTCACTACTGTCTGGATAAAATATTTTGTCTCACTAACCTCTCTTTCATACTGCTTGAAATATCTCTCATCTGATCAATAAATCTAAAATTCAGGGGCTTATATTTTAATTTTATTATTCAAAATAAGGTTTCTAAAAGAGCATCAGTCAAAAACTCTTATAATAGAAATGGATGAATGGTTCCTTAGAATATTATATATAAATACATACATGTAGATAAAACAGAAAATGTATTTTTTCTCTACTAATTTATAACAAGACAAAACTGTCAACTATCACTGCTTCTATTTCTGTTTAACATTATTCTGTAATTATTATTCAAATCAATCAAATGAGAAAAAAACAAAAAGTGTAACATTTGATGGTACTATATTTGCCTGGAGAACTCACAAAAACCCACTAAAAATTATTATAAATAATAATAAATTGAAGTTGTCCAGGTATAAAATTAATATCTAAAAATCAACAGTCTTCATGGCTATGAATAACATTTGCTTAGAATTTATAATGGGAGAAAAGATCACATTTATAGAAATAAAAGATAAAACACATAGGTGTAACTCAAAAATAAAATGCAAGAAAATTATAAACACTACAGAAAGCATCCTCGCAAAATCTTAAATGTGAAATGAAAGTATATGTTTTTAGACAAAAAGATTTAACATCATAAAGATGTTAAAGTTTCCTAAATTAACCTAAAATGTATGTTAACCTTATGAAATATCAACAGAAAAATTTAACTTGACAAAGTGATCCTAAAGTTTATTTAGGGAATAAACATGAAAGAATTGCCAGGATAATTCTGCAAGAGAAATAGAAAGAAGTCTATCTCAAATTATAACTCATTGAAACAATATGATACTGGCTCATAAATATATCAATAAAATAAATTAGAAAATCAAGAGATTGATTCTAAATCATGCAGATATTTTATATGATAGAAACAAAATTTTAAATCAGTGAGAACAAGATGGATGGCCAATAAGTTGTGTTGACAACTGAATTGTTATCTTCAGAAAAAATTACGTCTCATTCCAAAATTAATAATAATATAAACACCGAATGAATCAAAGATTAAAATGTAAAAATTTAAGCCCTAAAAATATTAGAAGAAAATACAGGGAAATTGTTTTAATAATCTTATAGTGGGGAAAGCCCTTTCTAATGTGCCAAACACTGGGAGTTGTCTGCCCGTTATATTCATTCCACACTTTCCCTCTTCTTCCCAGCTAAATAAAACCCATATTCTCTTTAGAGTAGCAATAGGCCCAAACCCCAAAGAGGGGTCATGATGGCTGTCCTGTTCTCTACTTTCCAAATCTCCCTTGTAGCTATGGTAGCTGTTACTTGGTTTTGGTCAATGAGACTTAAGTGGAAATCTTCTGGGAAAATCTCTTGCTTTCACAATAAAAATGGACAAACACATTGGCATCCCATTTCTTTTGAAAGGACTAGTTCTATAGAAATCATCTTAATTGTCCCAGAAGGGGAAATCCAAGAGAGTAGAATAAAAGACAGTGGCCCTGAAATTGTTCAATAGCTGAACCAATGCTAGCAGCCACCTATCCCCAGACTTCTCGTTATGAGACAAAAATATCCTATTTACTTGAGCCACTGGGTTTAGACTTTTTGTTTCTTGCAGTTGTGTGATATTTGCAATCCCAACTGACATGCTAAAAGTGCCACAAAACTCAAAAACCTAAAGGACAAGATTGAGCAATTTGACCACATAAAAACTTTTTAATTCTTTGCAAATAAAAAAAAAAGGACACTAAAAGGGGGGAATTGAAATTGAAATAAGATGTTTTTTTAATTTACATTACATTCAAAGGGTTAATATCTTTACTGAATAAAGAGCTCAACAAATAAAAAGTAAAAAGACCGTAACCCACTAGGAAAATGGGCAAGGGATAGAAACACTACTCATCAAAAAAAGGAACACTGATGGCTCTTAATCATATGAAAATATGTTCAACTTTACTCATAATAAAATAAATAATTAAATAACTGATTTAACTTATAGTAATATATTCTTATCAATTTGTTTGGTAGAGTTTTTTTTCTTTTTTAAAAAAACTTTTTAGGTGAGTCAACCCTTCGTTGACCTCACAGCTTACAATTCCTTACTGTCAGCTTATAATTCCTTATTTATTATTATTTTTTTTACACATACAGCACATGATCCTAGGTGGTCTCCCATTCAGGTACTAACCAGGCCCCACCCTGCTTAGCTTCCAAGATCAGATGGGATCATGCTTGTTCAGGGTGGCATGGCCACAGACTGGCAGTAATTTAAAATGAAGTTTGACAAAATAATGTATTTTTGAGGAAATTTTTCATTAGGTGAGAAAACAGGGTTAACCTCCATGGAAAGCACTTGCCATGTCACTAAAATTAAAGGTCACCCCAGCAATCGCTACCTGTTTATAAAATTTAAGGACTGAAAATAATCTAAATATCCACCAATATAGGGCTAGTTTTATAAATTATGAAAAATTTATACAGCCATGCCACATAATGGCATTTCAGTAAAAAAAAGAGACCACATGTACTATGGTGGTCCCATGAGATTATAATGAAGCTGAAAAATTCCTATCACCCCGTGACATCAAGCACATGCATTATTCACATGTTTGTGGCAATGCTGATATAAAACAAACCTACTGCTGTGCCAGTCATATAAAATCATAGCACATACAACTATATACAATACATAATACTTGAAAATGAAAATAAATGACTATAGTACTGGTTTATCTATTTACTACACTCTATGTTTTATTGTTATTTCAGAGTGTATACTTTCTACTTATTTTTAAAAAGTTTGTTGTTAGTGGTTACCAGAGAGTAGGGGGAAGCGGGGAGGTAGACAGGGAAAAAGGGGTCAAATATGTGGTGACAGAAAGAAATCTAACTATGGGAAGTGAACACGCAGTGTAAATATATATATGCCTTACTGTTAAAGTGTACAGTTGAAACTTACTGGATTTCGTTAACCAATGTCATCAAAAATAAATAAATAAATAAATAAATAAATAAATAAATAAATAAATAAATAATCTTTTAAAATAAATAAAATAAATTTTCTGTACATATCACTGCAATAAACAATTAACACTAAAAAATGGAAAAAATAAAAAATAAATAAAAATTTTGAAGTTTGTTGTAAAACAGTATGCTGTTATGCCAGCTGTAGCCTCACGTGTATCTTGTTTACTGTGTCTTTTGATTACATCATTTTTCCTTGTGTTTGATTTAATCTCATGTTGTTTTATAAATTCAGGGTAGCCCAAGTGTACGGTGTGTATAAAGTCTACAGTAGTGCACAGTAACGTCCTAGGCCTTCTCACTTACTCACTGACTTGCCCACAACAATTTCAGTTCCGTGAGCTCCATTCAATGGTAAATGGCCTATACAGATGTACCATTTTTTATCTATATATAGTATTTTTATTTTTCTATGTTTAGGTATGTTTAGATGCACAAACACTACTGTGTTTCAGTTGCCTGCAGTATTCAGTGCAGTAACTTGCTGTACAGGCTTGTAGCCTGGGAGCAATAGGCTATACCATTTGGCCTAGGTGTCTAGTGGCTACACCAGCTAGACTTGTGTACGTACACTCTCTGATGTTTGCATGATGACAAAATCACCTAATGATGCATTTCTCAGAATGTATTCCAGTCATTAAGCTGTGCATGACTGTATAATAAAATATTACGCATCTAAAAAAGAGAATAAAAAAGCTCCATATGTATAGTTGAAAAATGATCAAGGTATGTTGTTAAATAAAAAAATCAAAGTACAGAACAATGTGTGTGATATACAATAATCTGTATTAAAATAAATTAAAAGGAAAAATATGTGATTTCATATTCATAAAATATCTTTGATATAATACAGAAGAAACTGGTAGAGTGGTTGTCTCTGAGAAGCGGAACTGAATAGCTGGGGGTTCCGGTTATCCGTAACTGCATAATGAACCACTCCAAAACTAAGTGGTATAAAACCACATCCATTTTATCATACTCAAAGATTCTGTGGGTCGGGAATTTGGCCAGGACACACAGGGTGGGAGGCAGAGTAGGGGGATGGCTTATCTCTGCTCATTGAAATCTGGAGCTCTACTGTAAAAACTGATTGACAATATGTGACTCAGATGGCCAGAGCTGGAAACAGCTGATGGTTTTCTTACTCCCCTGTCTGGCATCTAGGCTGCAGTGACTCAGCTGGCATTGTTAACCAGTGTGCCTACAAATGGCCTCTTCACATGACTGGGTCTTCCTCCCAGCATGGCAACCTCAGAGGAGTCAGACCTCCTATGTGGCCACTCAGAGCTCCAAGAGCAGGTGATACAACAAGCAAGGCAGATGCTGTGAGGCCTTTATGACTAGCCTCTGAACTCCCATAGCATCACTTCCACCATTATCTATTGGCTTAAACAGTTACAAGCCTGTTCAGTCAGATTCAGTAGAAATGAAGTACATCAATTTGATAACAGTAGTTATCTCTAGGGAGTGGAATTTGGGGAGATTTTCATTTTTCTCTTTTGCCTACCTTTATCTCCTAATTTCTCTAAAGAAGCAAGTATTACCTGTGTTATAAAATAAGTGTTTTAGAGAAATCATGGGTCTCAAATTCCTTCCTGTGGAGTACAGCAAAATTGTGTTTCTCCTGCATTTACCTTGTGAGTCCGAAATAGTGACAGAGTTCAGAGATACATCCATATATTTTTTTTCATAAGCTCTCTCTACATATGACACGTCGCATGAGAAGCATTACGGTTACATATGACTACATGAGTGAAAGTACTCCTTATCCTTTTGCAGCACATCTGTTTGGCAGAATCAAGGTTCTACAGGCACAGAGAGACACTGCTTTGATTGACTTTACCTGGACCTTATTCCAGCTATGCGGGATAGCTCCATGGGACCTATTATCCTAGAGTCCTTGTCATATGGTTATGAAGTAAGTCCAAGGCGATGAGGGGCTGACTTGCCTTTGTCTTCTTGCCTGGCTGTCACAGGTTTAGAAGAAGCTTTTCTCCTTGTATTTGTCCCTTCTTCAATCTTTACTCTTTCTTTTCTCCCCACACCTACACCCTCCCCAGATGTTTTTCTTTAACTTGTGTCTTCTCCAGCTTACTATACTCTCTCTTTTTCTCCTCACATCATACTCACCTCCACAAGGACTAGAAGAAAACACCATAAGGGCGAGCAAGGCAGGGGAGGGGGAAGGGGAGCAGCTGAAATCAACAAAACAAGTATACAGAGCATGGTCGCCTTTCATCAGCTATCAATTTGGGGTCTTTTTTTTTAATCACTGTTTTATCTCATCAGTGGTCTTAGCATTACTTTCTAATTTCCTTTTTTATAGTGGTAAAATATATGTAATGTGATATTTACCATTTTAAGTGTCCAGTTCAGTGGCATTAAGTACATTCACATGGTGGTGACAAGCATCACCACCATCCATATCCAGAACTTTTTCATCTTCCAAAACTGAAACTCTGGCCATTAAACGTCAGCTCCCCATTACCCACTCCCAGACCCTGGCAAATACCATTTTTTAGTTTTAGTCTCTATGAATTTAACTATGGTAGGTATTTAATGTAAGTAGAATCACAATAATGGTTTTTTTTGGTCTGGAGTATTTCACTAAGCATAATGTCTTCAGGTTCATCTATGTTGTGGCAAATGTTGATATTTATTTTCTTTTCAAGATTGAATAATATTTAATCTTTTGTACAGACCACATTTGGTTTATCTACTCTTCTGTCGTTGGACACTTGGGTTCTCTGCTACCAGTTTTTTCAAACAATAAGAGGTAGGCCTTTTCTCTCCCCTCACCTCAGAGAAAAGATACCTTCTCCTCCCTCAACTCCTTCGTTTCTGACCCGTGGGCTCCCTGCTCTTCTCCTGAAGTTCCTCAAGACTGGTTCCTGTGCCTCCTGTCACCTTTTTCCATGTTCTCCTGAATGTCAGCATCTACTTCCGTGGCCTTAAGATCCTCCAGTACTGATGACTTCAGGCTTATCTCTCCAAACAAGAATTCTTCTGAGCCCCAAACCTCGTATCTATCTGCATACTTCACAGCTCTCTTGATGAGTACCTCGTAATATGTTCAAAACCAGATTTCTTGTTCCCCTGCCCCCAGAATAAAAGTGACTAGAACCCTTTCTTAAACCAATGATTTTCAGAATATATTGTAAAGTAAATAAAGCTAGGTTCAAAGGAATATACACAGTATGCCACCTTTTGTTTAAGAATGAAAGGATAATTAAAATGAGTTTACATATTTGCTTATTTTTGCAAAAAGTAAACACAGAAAATATAAATCAGAAATAAATGCAAGTAGTTAGCAAAAAATAGTAGAAGAGAATGGGGTAGAAGGGACAAGGATAAGAATGATAAGCATACAGATTTTCTTAAGTGAAGCCTAAAATTGAATGCAAATATCAAAAATTAACCTTGGGAACAGGAAAGGATGTCCCTTCTCACTACTGCTTTTCAACATCATGCTTAAAAATATAACTAATGTAATAAAACAAAAATAGGAAATAAAAAACATACAGATTCGAAAGGAAGTAATAAAACTGTCTTTATTCACAGATGACATGGTCATCTATATTGAAAATCCAAAAAAATCAACAACAACAAAAATCCCTTCTGGAACTAAAAAGTGATTATAGAAAGATTATAGAATACAAGGTTAACATAAAAGAGTCCATCACTTTTGTATGTAAAAGCCGTGAACAAGCGGAATTTGAAATTAAAAACTCCTTATCACTTACATCAGTACACCCAGGAATAAAATTCTTACGTAAATCAATGGAACAGAATAGAGAGCCCAGAAACAGATTGACATAATATAGTCAACACTTCTTTACAAAAGAGCAAAAGCAATACAATGGAGCAATGATAGTCTTTTCAACAAGTGGTGCTGGAACAACTAGATATCCACATGCAAAAATATACATATAATAATCTAGACTTAGACTTTGTACCTTTTATAAAAATTATCTCAAAATAGATTACAAATCTAAATGTAAAATGCAAAACTAAAAAAAATCTTAGAAGATAACATAGGTGAAAACCTGGATGACTTTGAGTACAATGATGACTTTTTAGATATATCACCAAAGATGTGACCCATAAAAAATCCAGAGAATTGATAAACTGAACTTTGTTGAAATTTTAAAATTTTTCTCTGAGAAGGATAATGTCAAGCAAATGAGAAGACAAGTCACAGACTGGGAGAAAATATTTGTAAAAGACACATCTAATAAAAGATTATTGCCCTAAATATATCATGAACTTTTAAAATTTAACAATAAGAAAACAACTTTATTTTTAAATGGGCAACAAATGAATACTAGTTTTATTGAGTGATCACACTGTAAGGTATATAAAAGTGTAATCACTGTGTTTTACATTGAAACTAGTACAATATTGTATGTCAACTATACTTGAAAAAGAAATTTAAAATTAATAAATAAAATGGGCAAAAGACATAAACAGACTCCTCACTAAAGAAGATATAGAGATGGCAAGTAAGCCTATGAATAGATGATAATATCACATGTCATTAGGAAATTGCAAATCAAAACAATGAGATATCACTATGCATTTATTAAAATAGCTAAAATTCAAACACTGACAGCACCAAATGCTGTTAAGAATGTGGAGCAACAGGAAGTCTCATTTATTGCTGGTGGGAGTGCAGAATGGTATGGCCACTTTGGAAGACAGTTTGGCAGTTTCTTACAAAATTAAGCATAGTCTCACCATAAGGACTAGCAATTGCCCTCCTTGGTATTTACACAAGTCAACTGAAAACATGTCCACACACAAACCTGCACATGGGCATTTATTACTATAAACATTTTAAATTTGAAATTAAATTTGAAATTGTTTAATTTATAATTGCCAAAACTTGGAAGCAACCAAGATGTTCTTCAGTAGGTGAATGGATAAATATTCCCACAGATAAACTGTAGTACACCTAGACAACAAAATATTATTCAGCACTAGAAAAAAATGAGCTATCAAGGCATGAAAAGACAGAGGAAACTTAAATGCATATTACTATGTGAGAGAAGCTAATCTGAAAAAGCTATCTACTGTATGATTCCAATCATATGACATACTGAAAGAGGCAAAACTTATGGAGATGGTGGATCTCCATATGGTAGGTACATGTGATTATGTAATTGTCCAAAACCACAGAATGTACACCAGCAAGAGTGAACCTAAGGTAAAATATGGATTTGGGGTGATGCTATGCTTATGTAGGTTCATTGATTGTGACGTATGCACGCCTGCGATGCAGAATGTTGATAGTGGGAGAAGGCATGCCTGTATGAGGATGGGAGGGAGGAGGAGGTGTGGGAATTCTCTGTACTTTCTGCTCGATTTTGCTGTGAACCTAAAACTGCTCTAGAAGATAAATTTATTAATTTAAAAAACTAACCTAACTTTATATAAATTCAATAGCATAACCACAAAAAGAATTAATTCAAGTAATTTTTAAAGGCTGTATTCTCTATGTTTTTAGTTAAATGTATATTCTAAGGACAAAAGAACTGCAAATAGATCTTAAGTTTTACTTAGTGGGTTTATTGGTAGTAGTAATAATGGTAATATGTTCCAAATATATTTTATGTCTATAACAGGATAAAGCAAATACATATGTTAATGTTTTTAGTAACCAAGGTGTTCACTGTGAGAGAGAAGAGGTAAAATTTTTAAATTAAAAAAAAGATAAAAATAAATTTGAATTACAAATATCAGTGAACACAAGATTTTTTAAAATATATTTTCTATCACTCCCATTGAAAGGGCCTAGGTGTCATAATACACCAAAAGCAATAAGCACATCTAGTAACCAGATCTTGGTATGTAAATAGCATTCACCATTAACAGTGACCAGGGTTTCTTGAACTGGGGCCAGGATAATTCAAGCTGAGCCTTGGAGCTCTTATTTTGCCGAAAGGGAGAAAGTACGCAAAGACCAAGAGTTATCTCTAAAGGGTCACAGGATCTTGCCTGAAGAATCTTCTACTGACCACATTTGGGTCAATTCAAGTAATCTATAAAAACTAATTCAGACAGGGATTTGCAGTAGATACCGAAACTTCTGGGTAAACTTTGTTTGGCATCATGATATTCATACCACCTCAGTTTATTACAAATGGAGAAAGTTACTTTTACAGTTGAGAGTTATAATTACTATTGTCTCTTTCTCTCTTATAGGATTTTCTTTTTTTAGGATCCTAACCAACTCTACTATCTATAGTCCCTTTGTACTGTATCAACTTAGCTAAGTTAGAACCATGTTCCCCAGAATTCCCTTTCCTATATGTCCTGAAACAGAGCTGGAACCTTGCACTACAGTTTAAGATACAAAGCACAAGAAATTTGTGAGTGGTTTAGAAAGTGGACATGGAGCAGTAGATTCAATAAAATATCATTTGAGGGGGGCTAAAATTCTACTAGGTTAAGAGCCATGCAACCAACCCATCTGCTCCTGCATCTAGTCCTCACTGCTTCCATTCCTAGGATGTGAAACCAGCAATCTGGCTTAGGGAGTAGAAACACAGAATTAGTTTGTTTTTTTGTTTTCCTCCTTAACTTCTCTCATCATACCATAGCTTGTCCTGGAAATGATGGAAAAAAAACAAAAAAACAAAAAACACACCATTATTGGATATCTTAACCTCGCCCATATGTAGGGCCTGGGGATTACATAAAGCTCCTGAGTGTTTGCGCATGAAGAAAGAAGCTCATTTAAATATCTGTGACATCAATGGAACAGACACTAATTAGACAGATGGACCGTAACATTTTTAGTATAATATGCCCTATAAAGCCTGCAGAAAAATCACTCAGCCCACTATGATGTTAGTGACTCATGGGTGTTAATAGTGACAGTTCATAACTCTACTGAGAATACAGCCAATTTTTGCTTATCCACAAATAGATTATTACTTTGCCAAGTATTTGCATAGCAATCTGTTCTAGTCTAGGCCAGCACAGTAGGCTCCAGCTTGGGTGAGGTTAGGGCTGTTTAAGGGAGTGTAGAGGGCAGGGGTGGGAGTAGAATATAGAATGAAGGATAAAAGAGTATTTTTACCCCAGAATGTGTCTAATTATATTCCAAGGTGAAATGAAATTTATCTGTGTCACTAAGTATTTACTGAGCACCTACTGTGATTGGGACACTGCAAGCCAGTAGAGATTCAAAGCTATAAAGTAGGGTCTGTAGTTCAAGAAACTTGCAGTAAAGTTTAGGACACAAACCACAAACACAAAAACATATGCATCAGTATTCACCAGCCATATTAAATGTTGAAGAATATGATACAGCCAGCGGAGAGTAGAGAAGAGGAATTACCCATGACGTAGATGTGATAGATGACTCACAGGACTGAGTGAATTCTCCAGGGAGAAAGGAGAAAGCAGTAAAAGCAAGAAGTATATTTTAAGCATCTACTAATGCTACTGCTACCAGCTACCACTTGGGGGCATTTACCTGAGCTTCCTCATTTAATTATTGCAAACGTCACGCGATGAAGTGAACTATTATTCCTATATTATCGTTACCTAAGTGCAACCTCAGATAAAGAATTACCTCAAGGTCACATGGTCTGTGAACAACTTGAACAGACTCACGTACAGGTTTGTCCAATTCGAAGTTCATGTTCTTTCTGTTTCATGGTCTGGGCTCACTCTTCTGTATTTTTCCACACTAAAAACATGTCATATATGTCATGTGTAACCTCCATGGCCTCTATCTTCAAGGAGAAAGTCACATGCAGAAATTGGTGGGGTACAAGAAAATATCAAACCAAAAGGTGATCGAGTGCCCAAATGTATGGCAGAGATAGTTTGTGCTGGGAGAGGGAAATTTGAGGGGAGTGTTGGGGCTATGGGGAGAAGATGCCCTTCTTAAAGCAGCAGGTTCTTCTAGCTGCCTCCAGGGGATTCTTCCGGTGCCTCAGACAAATTCTAGTACAAAAATTATCAACAGCAAAAACAGCCCCTCACGGCATCTCTATCTGCACAATGGGTCACCCTGATTATGTTTCAATAGAAGACAAATGACCATGAGTAGCCTGACTGGGCCAGATTGTGGACATAAGATGTCGCTGCTATTCCCAAGGCCCAGACACCAGTCTGAGTGATGGCAACTTTGCAGGGGCAGAGAGTATTCCCCATGCTTGCACTGGGCCTAACTAGTGTCAATATTTACAGAGGAACTCAAGGGACAGCAGATGGATAAAATGAACCAAAAGACAGCTATTTCCCATTGTTCATTTGGAGGTCTCAGCTGCAGGAGAGGAGGAGCGATTTGGGGAATAGTTCTGCTCTCACCTTAGCAAACTTGATTACCTCCCCTTAAACACTGGAATAACTCCCCAGCAAACGGTGAGTCGTAAGTGGCAAGACTTCAGTGAAGTGTTAGCATTTCTGCCTTAGGATAAAACAAAGCCTCTTCCTTTTCCCGACTGTAATTGTCTTCTGTATAATTTTCTAGCAGCACCTGGCAGGTTTGAGAGTTACCAGCCCATAGTCATTAGCTGTAAAAATGACAGCAGATGATACATAGAGTCCAGAGGGAAGAGAACAGGCCAAGAAAAAACCCTGGGGAGTAACATTTAAGACTGTGATGTGAAGAAGAGGAGCTCATCTCCCTGTGATCATGTGTGTTCATAAAGAACCAGGACTGACAGGTGTCCTGGGAGTCCCCACGGGTCAGGTCCAGCAGGGGAAAAAAAAAAAAAAAAGGAAGAAGGCAACTTAAAAAATGTCCCCTGTGTTTGGTACTTAGATCATGAATCTCCTTAGCATAAGAGTTTTGGTGGAGTGATGTGGGTCAGAAGACAAGCCCACATGGTATGAGGAACAAAATGAGGTGACGAAGCAGAGACCAAAAGGAAAGGCAAGTTTTCAGAGATGTTTGAATACATGAGCAGGAGAGAATCAAGGAAGAATAATTTTTTTTTCAAGATGGGAATTATTTGAGCATGGTGAGAGGTTCGTGGGGGGAATCCATTAGGGAGTGAGAAGTCCTCATGGGGGTGGAAGAGCTGATTGAAGGTCACCAGGAGACCATACAGAGAGAGCCTTAGCATGTGCTCCTCAGCCGGACACTCAAGGTTTTCTCAAGAATCCATAAACACTGAAACTGATTTTATTGATCTCCCTTTGTGACCCATTCAAGGACAGGAGGCCCAGACTGACCATCTTTGCTGGCTGCCAGCTAATCAGTTTACCCCCAAACAGTACAGACAAGATTTACTGTGTACAGACCATCTTCAGCGTTTCCTCAGCCCCCCTCATAGGTATAAATCCTTACCTCAGCTTAAGAACCAATTTCCTTACATAAAAGGAAACAATTCATATAAAAATAATTAATTAACATGCAAGTTAACTAATGTTTTTGTGTTATTTTTTAAGAATAAAAAGAAAGGCAGAAAATGCAGGAAGAAATGGCTTTATTAAGTGATAAAGAAAGGTGCAGAGAAGGTGAAAAGAGACCTGGGGTCAGAGGCACCATGATGAAGTCACCTGTAAGTAGAAGAAGGGGTGCCCATGCTCTGACCCTGTAGGTAATGTAGGCAGGTGTGTGAGAATGACAGGGAGAGGAAGGGACAGAGCAGGGTGGAGCAGTGAGGGGTGATCTGAACAGGAAGTTAAAGTGCTGTCTGCCAAGAGTGCAGAGTCCCTGTATGCAGGGAATGGTGACAGTTCTAAATTGCTGAAAAGAACAGGAGAGGACATGACAAAAGAAAGAAAAGGATGGGTATCCACAATGACCCCATTGAGGCTGAAACACACATAGCAGCAGTCTGCCTTGGCTGTGATTTCCTTCTACAAACTACTCAGCCGCCCAGGTGTAGAGGGAAAGGAGAGGAGAGGTAGGTATTTTGTTGAGTGAGTGCAGAGGAAGGGTGCGTGGAGGAGGCATGGATCTCAGATGACCATAGCACTTGGACTTGGGCTGAGACAGGAAGGAAGAAAGGCAAGAAGGGGGTTCATGGTGGCCAGTGTTTCATTAGAACTGAATCCACTACAGCGAGCTTAAGCAGAGATAAAGGTAGCTCAAAAAACTCACTGCGAGGTATAAAGAAACAGAGTCTGTCTAAATGTCCAGGGACACACACACACACACACACACACACACACACACACACACACACACAGTTCTGGCCCACCGGAGGAGCTAGACCCTCACCACAATCATGAAGCTTTAGCTCAGTGGCCAGGTCACAGCCACCAGCTATAGATTCCAACCCCCTTGGCCACCACGCTCCCAGGAAAAGACACTGCAGCCCTGAGAACCTAACTGTGTGTGTGTTTGATCTCCTTTCCCCTCCACACCCTCAATAGGGGGGTTGGTTTTCACGCTGTGAAGAAAATGTTGAGGAGCTTGAGGCAGCCATCACTATCGGGTAGGTCAAGGCTCCTGCAGCCTACACGCTGCCTCTGTGAACATTTTTTCATTTGATCTGCTAGGCACATCCGATCCTGTGGGCACACGGCTTGGCAAGGAGAAAAAGATGCTCCTTCTGGGGACACTGCCCTGCCCCGTGTACAGCTTACTAAGCAAAGTGTTGGTTGGGTTTCGGCGCCCCCTCCACCAGCCTCCACGCGTGGCAGAATATGTGCAACACGCAAAGGACACAACCGACTAGGACAATCTGGAGCTTACTGACTGAGAGAAAACCAACAGAGAGAACAAGGGCCAAGCAGTCTCTGTAAAGTCAGAGAATGTGGGCAGCAGGAGAGAGACTGTGAGCCGAGGGCCAGGTGCTGTGGGCCCAGCCTGCACTGCAGGGCTCTGAGAGTGCTGGAGGGGCCTCTCTGTGGGAATAACAGGTGCCTGTGGGAGTGTGACACGCAAGGTCGTTAAGGACACCTGGAAACTGGGGAAGCAGTTTAAGAGTCAGATCATCAACGTGGATGTTAAATGGTGAGTTAGAGAAAGAGTAGGAAGGAGCCAGATTCCAAAGTTCTCCATGAGAGAGTTACAGGGAGACAGTGGGTGACAGCCGCTGGGAGAAGAGAGAGGCAATAACCTCAAACAGGAAGAATTTTATGCCAAGGGGGGAGCAAAAACCCCCACAAAATCCCAGTTTTCCTCTCCTGGCCCTTTGATACGTGGGACACCGATGTGTTCAGTTAAGCAAATAGCGAACCTCCATGTCCTATTCAGCTTGGGCTAACAAAAAAGACCACAGACTGGGTGATATAAACAACAGAAATTTGCTTCTTGCAGTTTTAGAAGCTGGAAGTCCAAGATCAAGGTGCCAGTATAAGCAGGTTCTGGATGAGGCCCTCTCTTGGAGAGGGAGAGAGAGAGAGAGAGAGAGAGAGAGAGAGAGAGAGAGAGAGAGAGAGAAAAGCAAGCTCTCTGGTATCTGTTCTTATAAGGACACTAATTTCACCATGAGGGCCTCTCTCTCATGACCTCATCTAACCCCTATCTCCAAATACCATCACATTGGATGTTAGGGCTTCAATATATGAATTCGTGGGCAGACACAATTCAGTCCACAGAACTCCACTGTTTGTGAATGAAACAAAATCCCTATTTTCACAGTGTTTATATTCTAATGGAGGGAGGAAGTCAATAAGCAAAAAAAAAAAAAAAGTATATGTTATATGACGGCAGTAAGTGCTATAAAAAAAAGTTAGGCTAGTGGGGTGAGAGAGTGGGGAAGAAAGTACCGAGACATAACATATCTGGTAGGAGAGTGTTACCGTGTCAGAGAGCAGCAAGTGCCAAGGTCCTGAGGTAGAACTGGGTTTGACCTGAGAAACTACAGAGGAGAGAGGGGAGAGAAGGAAAGTGGTAGGATTTGTTGCTGTTGTAGTATAACAGGGGACAGATCCCACAGGGACATTGTAAGTACTTCAGCTTTTACTCTGAGTGAGGTGGACAGCCACTATAAGTTAATGGGGAGAAAAGTGACATGATCCAGAAATGGGAGAATAGAAAATCTGTAATGGAGAAAGTCACACGGGTAGTGTTCCTTAGAGAAAAGGTGGGTTGCAGGGGGAACAACGGGTGGAGGAAGAGTGGGTTGAGAAGGCACCAAAAGGTGAGGGTTTACAGGGCAGAGTGGAATGAGTTAGATGAAGAGGGCCAGGATGAGGTAGGGCAGAACTCACCTAAGAGAAGACAGGAGATGGGGAGGGTGCCTTGGAGATCAAAATTAAAGTAGCAAGAGGTGACATTGGACCAAGATGCTTTGACACAGGATGGGGTCAGGCATCAGAGCATAGGGAAAATTACCAGAGTCTGCAGAAGTGGTAAAACGTGGAAGTCACCAGAAGCTCCCATAGGTTTCGGGATGCTTGGAGATGGGATGAGGGAAGGAATGGTGGGGAAGCTGGAACACATTCCAGATGTGCAGAATGGCACCCTGGAGAGCAGGAGTGAAAGAGATTTTCTGGCCAAGACTTGTCTCATGGTAAAATATGAGGGGGAAAGTTTAAATAATTATTAATAATAATAATAATAATAAAGAAGAAGAAGAAGAAGAAGAAGAAGAAGAAGAAGAAGAAGAAGAAGAAGAAGAAGAAGAAGAAGAAGAAGAAGAAGAAGAAGAAGAAGAAGAAAGAAAGAAAGAAAGAAAGAAAGAAAGAAAGAAAGAAAAGAAACCGGAAAAGCTGTCCAGCACAGGAAAAGCCCCCACCGCATGGGATCTGGGTGGGATGAATGTCCTGATGACTGCTGAGCAGGGAGGAAGACCTTGCCAGAGAGAGACTGGACGGGGAAAGTACAAGGAGGAAGTGAAAGGGCTGCAGCCTGAGACGCTTCCTCCTTCCGGGCTTCGCCCTTGCAGTGACCTGGACCTGCAGGGGACATGCAGGAAGGAGGCCATGGACTGTGAAGGAGAATAAGCCACAGAGTAGATCTAATCAAGAACCACTCTCCATTTAGCAATTTACATTTGCAATTCAGTCGTTCCTTTGGCAAAAGGCCCCGTGCAGCTGTTCCACTGAGAGAGCCTTTGCCAGGTGAACCAAGGAGCCGTGCAAGATGCCTCCCAGCTGCCTGCCTGCCTGATGGCAGCAGGATTCAAAGTTCCCTCTCTCCCAGCTTTCCTAACTCCAGGCTTTTAGACCTGAATTGCATTGGGGGACAGGTGAGGGAAGAGGTGCAGGCATAAGCAGGGAGCCTTGGCCTTCCCTTTCTTTCCTGTTTAAAGCAAGACACAACGCGCTCTTTGATCTGAGCCCTCTGCCAATTCTGGAAGGACTGTGTTTGTCACAGCTCCAAAAAAAAAAAAAAAAAGCAGGAGGTTACTTAGCTATGGATGAATAATAATTGGGCGTTTGTCTAACAGCTACTGTACTGATGAATAATTAAAATTTTTTTGTTACAGTCGAGGCAAAAAGCACTCTACCTACATGGCTGGTCTGTCAGCTGTGCCTGGGGAATACAGGTAATGAAAGAATACCTTCCACGTTCTGAAATAATCATCATTATTATGGCTACATGGCTGAGCAAAAGCTGGGGATCTTTGGAAAAGTTACAGGTGAAACAGACCCAAACATCAAGGTCCTTTCTTTTACACCCCTTTCAGGATGTAATAAGATAAATCCCCTGGAGCAGGACTTGGGCATGCAAATGGCTGAAACAGCTAGGGAAAACTAGTGGGTAAAACCAGGAGGCAACAGAGATTCAGAGAAATAGGTAATAACTCAGCTATGCAAACATCTTTATAGCATAGTCAATGCTGATGATGATGGAGAGGGGACAGCGGAAAAAGTGCTGAACTCAAGAGTTAGAACACCCATTTCAAATGACTTGGCTATTTCTTGGCTGTGACCTTAGGCAAATTCACCAACCCTCCACTAAGCTCCCTTCCTGCTTTTATAAAATGGGGACAATACCGCTTAATCATTGTGCCATCTTAAGGATAAAATAAAGTAGTGTTAATGAGATCGTTCAGTAATTATAAAGATAAACAGCAATGCAAGTAATGATAACTCAAAAATCAGAATTAGAGGTAACTGAGACCAAACAGCATAAGAGTTGAGATAGGAGGAGCAAATTAAGGTTCAAAAATAATAGAAAAGGAAATCTGTGGTTTGGGATTGGATTGGGAAACCAATAGTGTTTCATAGGGTTCAACTTAAATTCATTGTATAAGGTAAATAAATATCCCTATAGTGATTATATAGCATTTTACCTTTCTCTGGGTTGTCAACAGGACAGTCCATTTAAAAGGGGGACCGCTAAATACTAATTATTTTGATGTGTAGAATTCATACATCCATCAATAAAGATTGATGCAATTGGGAAGTTCCTAAGGGCAGGAAGGGACTATATTTGAGAACGTGTGATGTGCAATAAAACCTTGACCTACCTCAGGAACAAATCCCAAGACTGTCCTGACTCCCAAATATGGAAGGGTAATATAATGCAGAGGCTGTGACTTAATCTTCCTCTATGCAATGACCAGCCTTGAAGTCTATTTGATTCAAGTTCAAAGTGAAAACCAGAAATGTTACATGTATAAAGACTGAGCATCCATCATGTATTATCTCCTTTAATCTTCACAAAAATTCCGTGTTTCTCATTTTACATAGAATGAAGCTAAGGATGTGAGGGGCTTAAAAACTAAACCAAGGTCCTTAGGCTACTAATGCATAGAGCCAGGATTTGAAGCTTACTTATCGCTTGAAAGCTTTCAAAAGATTCACTGTATAATTCCCCTTCATAGTTCGCATGGGGATATAACATTGAACATAATGAGATCTCTTTCCTTGAGAATCTACTAAGGGAGAGAGAGTGTAACAAATTAATTTATTACTTGTTAGATACCTTTGTTCAAGGTGCTGGGGATACATAGGTAAATGAGATGAAGCCCTGTTCTTGAAAATGACTATGAGGTGAACGCCATGTGGGCCCCTCACTAGCTCTTGGTGGTGAATCCCCTTACATTCTTGCCATTGGATGTCCATGGGCACAGCTACTGCCCAAACAGCCCCCACTAGACTTGAGCATTCAGGCACTGGCGGATGGTAAGCAGGCTGATGTGAAAGTGGAAAGAATGGGGATCTGAAGGCAGGATCCTGGGGCCAGTTCTGGGTTCACCATTCCTAGGCCTGTGACCGTCTGTGAGCCCCTCAACTACCAACTCAGTTTCTTTGTTTGTAAATGGGGATATTGTTGACTAGAGAGGTATTGAAGAGACGTTGTTGACAAGTACATTGAAAATAACATATCAAAGTTAGCTTTTATGTTTCTACACATCAAAGTTTTCGTTTTTGTTTTCATCAGTTCACAAAGCTCCATTAAACACAACGACCTTTGAATGTTTCAAACTGCTCCTCTGTTGCATGACAGTTTTGGCCTTGATAGAGAGTGGTGTTGCAGAAGGTGAAAGGTCACAAAAGAAAATGAGTTTCATGCCATTTCCTGTCTTCCAATTCTTCTTGGGCATAGATCTAGGTAGCACATGCTGGAAGTT
This sequence comes from Cynopterus sphinx, assembly GCA_030015415.1. Classification (NCBI taxonomy): domain Eukaryota; kingdom Metazoa; phylum Chordata; class Mammalia; order Chiroptera; family Pteropodidae; genus Cynopterus; species Cynopterus sphinx. The sequence continues at coordinate 151,484,880 of CM057380.1, read as the reverse complement.
TAGGTAGTTTCAATGAATAAAGAGCCAGGTAAGAAGAAAAGGAATTTCTAAAACCTTTGCTAGAACCACTGAAGTATTTAGCTCCCCTGGAGCTCCCCTGACACCGCAGTTGCTGCCATCCTCCCTGTGACTCTGCCCTGACTCTGTGTCTGAATGATTATGCCCTGACCACTAAGCTCTATGGGCTGAGAATGCTGCCTCATCTCTGAATAACAAAGCAGCTGCTGTCTCACCATCTGAATGGGCCTGGGCATCTGGCTGGTGTCCTTCCAAAGGGCTCCATCCTGAGCAATCCTCAAGCAAAATACTCCAGCCTTCCACTGTGGACTTGGGCCAGGACTGTGTGCTTGACTATTAGCAGCCAGCTGCTGAGCTCCTGATGAGACAAGTCATGAAGAGTTGGCTGACATCTCAGTCTTTCCAGCCGCCAGATCAAATGTGATAGATGAGCAGTTAAATTTATTTGCCCAGCTCTCATCTCTTGTTCTTATCAGAAACAGAGCCAAACTCCAAAATGTCAACTTGGGGTGTTGTATAAATGTTGTCTTCAGATTGACTTGTTCTTCTTAGCTATCTCAAGTTGTTTATAGGCAATTTGCCCACATGTATCCAGGGATGAACATCGATGACATTTCACCAAATCTACTATCTTCTTCTAAAATTCAAGAACATTTATGGTTGGCTCATATGCAGACACACAATGTTTCTACAGTATCACAGTGGGAAGATGGTGATAGTCATGTTTTCCACCCTCCCATCCTGGTGCTGGTGGGATGGTAGGGAGTGGAGACAGCACCGTGAGAACAAAGGAGAGAAAGGCCCTATTGTTAAGAGGATCAGGCTTCCGTAGAACTATACCTCTTCATACAACCTTCCTCCCAGCCTAAAACCATCTAAGTCATCATCAACAGGAGCCTCCCAGCTTGATCTGCTTAAACCTCCTCAGAGTCCACTGCGTGAGGTAGAGCCATGCTCTAATTTGTATTCAGTTACTTGAGAAAAAAAATTTTTTATATCGAAATGAAAATAGCTCATCTAGCAAATTCTTCCATTGGTCTGTTAGACATACCACATTTGTATAACACCTTCAGAAAATATGAGCGTCCAAAAGAAGAGGAGCTATTGCCTCTCCCTTTCAGAGCCTCCTCCTAATGGAGGTATTTTAGCTTGTTTTCTGACTCATTTTTAAAAGGTAGGTAGTATTCAGACTCATATCTTGATCAATTATAGAAGGCTTTTTCTGGTGTACCTCTTTTCCTGTGCCCCCTTGTCTGTCCTCCTAGATATCACAAAACCCTCCAATCGTCATAGTAGCCAGTACATGCATATTACAGAAAATGTGGGACAAAGTTTCATGTAAGTGACTGTGAACAGCAAGAAAAAGAAAGCTGTGCCTGCTTCTCAATGCTTATTAGAGACAAAATAAAACCCACAATGATAAACTTGATATTTTCCAAATGTGCCTCAATCCAGGCATTGACCCATAGCTTTAACTTCCATCCAAAATTATTTTTGCAAACGTGTCAACATTGCTCTAAAGAAAAGGTGCCGGTATACTCTACTGACATGAACTGTCATCAGAAATCACCCCATCTTCTCACAAGCACTCCCACAGAACACTCCCCTCTGGAGAGAAGGGAGGTGGTGGAGAGCAGAACATTAACCAGTCAATACATCTTTTCATTTGATACATTTGCATTGAATGAACTTTTTGTTTTCACAGCATTAAGGGCCTGGGTGGGGGAAGACCTTAAGAAATTATAATCCCTACCCTGTATGTTCTGGTAGATCTGTATTTGAAATCTTCCAAATGGAAGAGAATCCTTTATTTGTTGATTGTTGGTGATGATGATGATAATGATGATGATGACGATATTTTTGTGCTTGCTTATTTTACATTATAAACTAATTTAATGTAAAGAGAGAAATATAAATAATAATAAAACAAATATTTGTGTATCCACCATCAAGTTTTAACATTCCCAATTTACCTTATTTTTTTCAGTTTTTTTTTACAAAAATAAAACAGATACATGTAATACTGAGTGTTCCTCCTGATCTCATTCACTTCCCTCCATTCCAGTAGGTAACTGCTGGCCTGAGGCTGAGGGTATCAGTCCCATGAAGCTTTTTTTAAAAAAAATATTTACTATATATACTCATGAAGAAATGATGAGATTTTTTTGTTTTACATTTTTAATAAAATTATGTCATGCTGAATGTCCTATTCTGCGCTTGCTTTTTTTACTCAACATTATGCTTTTGAGATATAACCATAAGGATTCATGCAACTCTGAGTCATACATTCCAACTGCTATTATATCTCCAGTCTTAAAAATAAAACTTCCATTGACTTTGTGAGCCACTTACTGCCCTCTCACTTGCTGTCTTCACCTTTTTTTTTTTTTTTGCAATAAAATTTTCTAAAAGTGGTGTGTATACTCACTACCTCTAAATTTTCTCCCAAACTCTCAATCTACTCCAGCGAGGCCCCCTTGACTCTATTTGTCTTTATCACACTTGGGTGTGATAGTTAAAAACCCTTCTTCTCTAGAATTCCCGTGTTGTTTTCTGAATGGCCAAGGAGAAGTCTAGTGTCTGTTTTGGGTGGTGGTTCCTATGGTGCTCCCATGGCTTTAGAGCACCTTCCTCAGCTGGTCTTTCCAGAGCTTTAGCTCCCAGGGTCAACCACCCTTGCACACTAGCCTACCTCAGGAAGTGATGGCAGTTCTGCTGCTGCTGCTGCTGCTGCTGCTGCTGCTGCTGCTGCTGCTGCTGCTGCTGCTGCTGCTGCTATGTGATCGTCTTAAGAATACTGCATAAATAAAAATGCCCAACCTAGGAACCCTTTCTGACAACTTCTAAGGAGATGCATAAACGCTGCTGAGCTTTTTCTTTCCTTGTGAACTCTGTTATGTGAGAGAAGGGCAAAGAGTCTCTCTCCAGAACCCCCTACCTTTGATGGCTCTTGGCTTCCACTCAGCTAACCAGCAAAGTCCCTAGCTGCTAGTAGGATAGAAGTGCCACAGTGAGGACTGAGAATAGTTTTTCATCGCACCTCTTCCATTCCTGAAAACATACTTTGTTGGCATTTGCAGTAAGGGTTTACAAATGAGTACTTAGATCCCCATTAGGGAAAGGACTTAGAGCTCATGAATACGTGAGGATACACTGTTCTCAGAGAATCTCACCTGCGAAAGGTGCTACCACAAACTTCTCTGCCCACCTCACTCATGGAGAAAGACTGACTCATACACTAAGCTTTAGCTATACTGATAAGTCTCACAGATGCACAAGTCAGACTCAGGGTGGTGAGAAGGCATTTCATTCTTTTCCTTTCTTTCTTTCTCCTTTTTTTTTTTTCACTATTTTGCATCTCAGTTTATATTGAGATATGGGTGGATATGCATAAGTTCCAAGTTCTCACTGTTGTCCTCAGAAAACGTTGTGGAAAAATAGAACGAACACTATGACTATCCCTTCCAAACCCCAGTGCTGAGAAACAAATGACCTGTGCAGAGAAAACCACAAATGGATGCTGCTTACCCTGTCAACGTTTATAGACTAATTTTTATTTTGCATTATGCTTTTTATACAACTGCATTCTGAAGAGATTTTCACAATGATCAGTGTAAATTCAATAATGATTGCAGAGGGAGAGCAATAATAAAAGGTATAAGCAAAGAGAACATTTTACCAAAAGTTTTGGAAAGAAGGGTTTTATAAAGTAAATAGAAAAAATTTTAAATCAGTATTGTATTATTAAATAGTCAGAGAGATAACAAGATAAATAATTTGATTTTCTTCTTCTTTCTTTACATTTCTTGGTTTTAGTTATTGCTCTCTTGAATAAAACAGCCAGGGTTTGAATCTCAGCTCTCTCACTATCTGTGACTTCAGGCAATTTACTTTACTTCTATAAGCCTCAGTTTTGTTATCTGCAAAATAAAAGATAATTACAGAACCAATCTCTTTGGGTGGCTATAAGCATTACCTGTGAATAAAGCACCTAACACATTGCCTGGCATATATAATGCATTCAATACCCGTTAACTGATATTATTAATATTCCCTTCACAAATTTCTCATTATTCATTTCTCCTCATTCAAGCCCCCTGGGCCTCTCAATTCACTTCAGCTGCCTTCAGCCTGTCACCTTCTTACTGCTTGCATTTGCACCTCTTTCATCCAGGCTCACAAATCCCTCTGTAACCTACCCCTATCTGTCTTTCCAGGCTCAAATACTTCCCTCGCTCTGCAAACTCATCCTCTGCACTGGCCACATTGAACTTGTCCCAGACCTCATTGATGGCAGCTCTTTGTTATCTCTCCATCTTTGCTTCCTTTGTGCTCTTTTTCCTAGAATGGTCTTCTCACTTGTCCTGCTCAAGACAATCAGTCCTTCACTTCATAGCTCTTTGAACCCATCTTTGATATTGCACTTGTCTCATTGTATTGCCACATTTCATTTATGGAATATACTTCTTAGCCATATTGTAGAGATAGATGATAGATAGATGATTGAGAGAGAGAGGGAGAGAGAGAGAGAGAGATGATGATGATGATGATGATGATGATGATGATGATGATGATGATGGTGATAGATAAATTATAGATAGGCTAAATATAAATAACCACAGATATTAATCTACATATCCCCACCTAGTAGGTATTCAGTTCATGCATGTGGAATGAGGGAGTGAGCAGATTATTTCCTCTGAACTATTCCAGTCTTGCTCAGCCACTTGGAAGAACTTCCAGAAATACCAGATCAATGCTGCCTTTTCTTGCCACTTACAAAATACAATGTGTGTAAGATATCAGATCATTCAGACAAATTTTCCAGATGGAAAACACCAAGACTGAGTGCATTTGCCTCTCGTGTGGAGGAGGTATGAGTCTCTTCTGCAGATGAAATGGAGATGAAGGGTCAGATTCCTGCACTAGCCCATTTTCCCAGTGAGATCCTCTCAAGGTTTAAAAACCATCCTGGAAAGAATTATGTGACACTTGCCTCCCCCATCCTGGGCTATAAGATAAAACTCTCAGCGGTGAGCGTGGCTCCATATCAGGAGTCCCACCTGTCCCCATTGGTTTTGGAGGGGGGGACATTAGAGCAGAGGTTCTCTGGGAGACCCTGAAGATTCCTCATCATCTCACTGCAGTGGAAGGTAACCCCAAAACAACCCACAGCTGAAGTCATTGTCTCACATCAATACATCATATAGCCTTTAGCTGGAAACCAGACAGCCATGTGGATACAACATATTCATAATTTTGGAAGTTGTAAATATACAGTAAATAAGAAGAGTCCTGTAAAATACTGTTATACTGTTGGTGCTGGGAGCCACGAAGAGCACCCCTTAATACACATTCCCTGATCTAATCAAAGACACACTTCCAGAGTCCACAGTCCTGAGGACAGAAATCCACCTGGCTGGAAAAGCAAATTCAAGGGAGAGAGAGGCACTGCCCAGTAGGTTTTTCACTTCTTATTTTGTAGTTCAGTTCTGCAGAGTAGAACTCCTACATGATGTGGCACAATTTCCCTGAGTTTTAGTAAAAGACATGTAAAAAAGCGATGGCCTCCATGACAGACACAGAAATAATAAATTAGCATGTGGAAAAACAGGAAAGGTAAGTGACTGATTAATGGTAGAGCATGGAATGGAGTCCAAGTGTCCTGACCACTCACCACCAGTCCTCCTTCCCCTGGGCAAAATTCCTTCTGGATCAGAGCTGGAAACCAAAAAGATGGCATTGTGTGGTAAGGGACAGGTAGAAAGAACAGAGAGAGCACCAAGAGGGCCAGTTTCAGCCCTAACACTAAGAGTCTGAGTTCAAAATCCACCTCGGCTTCTCAGCAACTGTGAGACGTTGGGTCCATTTATTTAATTTCTCTGCGTCTCTATTTCCTTATCTGGAAAATGGGTCACTCTAAGAATATGGGTCACTTTAAGAATAAAATGATATATTAAAGCTTTGAGATTAAGGCCTGGCATATATCAAGGACAATGTTAGATGCTATTACTCTCATAATGCTTCCTAGAAGACTTCTTTGCGTGATGGAGAGCATGGGTTTCACCTATGCCTTTCATCATGGCCGTGAATTTCTCCTGGCACTAGAACTCCCAAAGCAGAACCCTTTCTTTCTGCTTAGAAACTTCAGTAGCTGCCTACTTACTAGTTTTATAGAGGGTTCCTTCCACTGATGGACGACATCAGTTTTTGGAAAGGTCACTCTTGCAGTGGAATAAAATCTGATCTGCCTCTCTACAACTTCTCTGTATTAGTCTTAGCACTACTGCTTCACTTCTCATATGAAGATAAATGTTCCCCCTGGGAGAGCTGGTGTTGTGTTGGGGCTTTTTAACTCGTAAAATAAATATGGCATGTTTTCCTGATAAACCAAACGGAAGAAAAGATTTAACAGACTGGGAGTCAGGGTGGAATTTAAGCTTTGCCCTGTATGTCTTTGCTTTTTAAAAGATTTTCTAACTTAAAACACTTTTTATTAAAACAAGCATATTTTCATGAATATTATAAAGTTCAGATAATTTCTTTTTCAGATTTGACACAAAATTTTGCTTCTGGCAGCTCTGCCCCAGATTTCCCAAGAGTATCTTCTCACCTGCCTTTGACATTGGGGAATTCTAGATGGAAAAGCCTGAGAAATGCTACTCTGTTGAACAGAGCTACAAAGAATGAATCTCATTCCTTTCCCACAGGACTGCCCGTCAAGTTGTAAGATTTTACAGTTGGAAAGAGACTCAGAAGTTGTCTAAATCGATCTCCCTTCTGCAGCAATCCTAACAGATGGTCACCCAGCCTCTACTGGATCAGGCTCAGAGCAGAGAAGGGACCACGTGGTATCTTTGCCATTCCATCCCTGGCCAGCTCTACTTGCGAGAATGTTCTTTTCTTAAACTGAGCAACATGCACATAGGCCCTGGAATGAGCAGACCTAAGCTGGACTCTGGACTCGACCTCCCTGGGCCTCAGTTTCCTCAGCTGTAAAATGGAGTAAATATTTTAGTTACATCACAGGGATGCTTAGATATATGTAAATCACTTAGCATTCTGTCTATCATGTTGGAGGATTCAATAAATGTCTGCCATCATCATCACCATTTTCCTACATAGCTTCCATGAGCTAAAGTTCCAAAGCCTGTCTGTAGTGCCTCCACTCCAAAATCATGCTTTAGATATTTCACAGCAGTTAATATGCTCTCCCTCTTCTGTGCCCAAAAGGCATTTTTCCCTAGATTAAATACACCCTCACCTTTGTCAACAGGATAACATTCAGACCCTCAAGTTAATATGTCCTTTTTCAGAAAGCATTTGAAAGTGTATTAAAAGACTCTTATGGATGAACTGGAGAGATATTAGAAGATGAAAAGGGCCACGAAACAGAGAGAAAAAGCAGAATAAAAGAGATGGGAAGGGCAAAGATGGTTGGAGGGTGGGGGCGTGCAACTTGAAACAGAATAGTTAAATACGTCAAAAGCTCAAAGGACTGGGCTTTCTCATAAAGTCTGATTGGAGAATGTGGCTTGGACCCAAGTTGGGGTGGTGCAGGGGGGATTCCACCTCTTTCTCAGAATTGCAAACGGAGCTGCAGTCAGCACTGGCCTGATTTACCTGTTCAGCAGTAGGTAGGAAAGCAGAAAAAGATCAAGCAGAGGTCTGACTGCAGCAGCCCAAGTCCACTCGCTGTCCCCCGCACCACGTGCAGCCCAGAAGCACAAATGCCAACCCTCTGGGCCTCGAGTGAGAAAGCCAAGGGAGCAGGCAATGGGGCAGAGGGAGCCCCCATCTCTACATCATGTCCCACCCCCTAAAAATCTGCCCAATGGGTGTGCCAGGTTCTCAGCCATCCAATTAACTCTTTTTCCTCTGGTAGAGAGACCAAGGTGTTATGGACAGAATTGTGTGCCCCTAAAATTAAATGTTGAAGCCCCATCCCCAGTGTGACTGTTTTTGGAGACAGGGCCCTTTATAGAGGCAAAGTTAAATGAGGTCCCAGGGTGGGGCCCTAATCTGATAGAAATGATGTCTTCATAAGAAGAGGAAGGGACACCAGAGTTCATTCTCCACTCTCCTACCCCATAGGCTGCAAAGGAAAGGCTCAAACAAGAAGGCAGCCATCTGCAAGCCAGAAGAGGGTTCACACCAAGGACCAAATAAGCCAGCACCTCGATCAAGGACTTCCAGCCTCTGTAACTGTGAGAAAATTAATTTCTGTTGTTTAAGTCAGCCAGCCTATGGCATTTTGTTATGGCAGCCTGAGTGGACAGATGCACAAGGCCTCACAGTTTCCAAGAGAGTGACAGTGTCAATAGGAGCTTCTTCTTTAGTGGGTTGAGGTAGAACATGGGGAAAAAAGAGATCCCCACTACAGTTAGATTCTTAAAATAATTCAATGCTGTAATTATGAAATGTAAGAATGTAGAATAAAGCAAATTTAAATAGAAGTTATTTATTATGCTCCTAGCTATGTACTCAATATATTAATTTATTCTTGGAAAAGAAGGAAATGAAATATAGCCTTTAACAGGTGAAACAGTAAAGAAAGAAAACACTCATAGAGGGAAAGAAAAAACTAAGAAGATTTTTAAAACCCAAATACAGGTGCTACATAACCTAATCAAAAGCAGGCAAATATTTACTTGTAAAGTATTTACTGAACGCCTGACATATTCAGGGTGCTGAGCAAAGTGTAGAAGATAAAATTAAAGTGCAGCTTATTGATCCTGCCTTCTAGATAAATTTTAAAATGCAAATCCTCTCTCCTTCCCTTCTTCCTTCCTTCCTTCCTTCCTTCCCTCCTTCCCTCCTTCCTTCATTCCTTCCTCCCTCCCTCCATAATTTCCCAAACATTCATTGAGCCAGTCTTTTGATACGAAACACAAAAGGTATATAAAGATGAGTTATGGGTCATGTTTTTGAGGTGCTCATAGTCTCAAAATCCAAAACAAAACAAAAACAGAGGTGAATTAAAAATAACATCAGCCTGTGAGGAGCCACTAGCTGCACAGAGACAAAGAACCTTAAAACATGATGACAGGTGCCACACACAGATGGGGCCAGATGAGAAGACTCTCCTAAGCCGAGGAGACAGTCTGAGCCCCAGCCCAGAGGCTTGGACACACAGTGCTCTTCCAAGAGGCCAAGTCCAGACCTGAAAACGCTGTGTGGGACGGGTCGACACCTCAGTGGAGGTTTCCTCTCTGCCTTCAAAATACTTCTGAGGTGTGATTTTTGCCTTGCGTTACTAAGCTGAAAAACCAGCCAGAAATGCTTATTTTGCTTAAAAATATCCAAGTCTCCCCCACTCCCTTGCGCCAGGTTGTCCAAAGTTGCGTTTGCTGCCTGTGCTCAACACCAATTTCCATGCCTAGTTCACGGTGTGAGTGGAGAGGAGAAAGGGAAAATAGCTCAGCTCTCTGCTTGGCTTGCTAGTGCCCTTTTTAACTTGTTTTCCTGGATCTTTAAGCTTCCTTCTCCTGCTAAATCCCTAATATCTACTCATTAGTAGTTTCTTTTCTAAGTGCCTGGCACTTTTCATATATTTCTAAAACTAATATTCCGATGGGAAAACGGAAGCTCACAGGGGCTTTATACCTTGCCTAAGGTTATAAAAGTAATCAGTGATGGAAATTTAAAACCAAGTTCATCTGACTCCATAGCCATGTTTCTCATAGAGTGGTCCCTGGACCAGCAGCTCCTCCTGGGAGCTCATCAGAGAACTACTGAATCAGAATCTGTGAGGGGTCAGGTAAATCTGTGTTCTAACAAGCCCTCAGGGTGATCCTAAAAGACACTAAAGGCTGAGAATCACTGTCAAAGTGTGCACCCTTAACCTCGGCATTATTTTACATCTCTACATTTTTGCTATTCTTATACAAAAAAATCACTGTGGGGGAACCATCTAGAAAATAGTTTGATTTCACTTCTCCACATAGATGCTTCCAAGGAGCTAAAGATGACTCTTCACTTTAGACTTTAAACTTGGCCCTCATCTTAGCTGGCTAACCCAGTTCATTATCGCACCGATCAATCATTGTTTAGAGTGGAAGCCTGCATTCTCGCCCTGTAAGGAACTCCAGGACACTGGCCACCCATGAAGAGGGACATCATAGCTTAGTTATTGAATCCAACCTGGCATTAAGTTCTCTTTGTCAGCACAAGCCTACCCTCTTCCAGACTAACTGCTCATTCCAGACTACCCAAGACCCCACTGGCGGCACTGTTCTGACTACTGCCACCAGTCAACATTTTCTGACTGAGTACTCTGACTTCATCAGGTCCTCCACTAGGCTCTTAAGATGTATTATCTCAATTATTCTTACAACAACACCCTAAGAGGAAGGTACTATTATCAGCCTCATTTCAAAAGTGAGGAAACCAAGGCAAAGAAAGATTGACTTGATTAAGGGCTCTAGCTAATAAATTGCTGAGCTGAAAAATCACACTCAGTTTTTGCCCACAGTGCTTACTGCCTGGTATAGGACTTTCTTGAACAAACCTTCCTTGGTATACTCCAGGTCCAACCTCTGTGTTGCAGGTTGAATGACTTTTTTGCAGTCCAGTGGATCCAGTTTCCTGCCCTACCAGAATCTTCTCTGGCAACACTTTCCAAGCTGTCTTCTATCACCCAGCCCACTTGGGCTTTATGATTCATCTGGAACTGCTTCCTGCTAGTTAGATTTTCACCCCCAAGTCATTTCTCCTTCCTTCGGACCAGCTTAATTTTCTCTACATGCTGCTCAGCATGGAACAAATTTCTAGTTTCTGCCCATTCCCAGTTTCTAAGGCAGTTTTTTTTTTTTTTTTAATCCTGCCATCTCTGCTTTGACCAGACACTTGGTACGACTTCAAACACTGTCGCCTGTTGTCTGGCTGCCTAACAAAGAACTCTTAGCCCATTTTGAAGCCAGCTTTCTTGAAGCCACTCTCAAATTTAGCACCCTTAATATAGACTTTGTCTACCACAGAGAAGGGTACACTGAGAAGATAGATGAGAATCAGAGAGGAGCCTATTTCTTTGCTTGCGATTTCTAGCTTTGTGGTAGAACCAATACTGAGCCTGGTGATATAAGCTGAAAATGCAAAAACGAGGACTATGGAGACAGAAGCAAATGCAGATTCTCAGGCTTGGCTAGAGCTTATTGTAAGGCATCTCTAACAAATTTGGGGAGATGCCTCGTGGAGGGTCCTTTCCTCCCAGAATGATTGGGGAATAGGCCAACTCAAACTTACAGGCAAACAGGAAACTCTGCCCACAAACAAAAGGAAAAAGGAAGCTCCCGGATTCCTGTTCTAAGTAGCCTTCTGAGAATGACTTTAATCTTTGGGGAAAATTTTGCCAAAGGAAATTTGAACTAAGGTTGCAAGTTTCCTTTGTTAAGAAAAGCAAATAACATGAAAAGGGAATGAAACAACAAGACAAAAAGGTTGGTCATCACAGATACAGATTTAATCTCCGGGATAAACGACACTGGGAAGAACGCAGACTTAAATGCTTCACAGAGAGAGGGGAGGTTGGAGTGGCAGGCAGTTCAGCAAGAGCAAAAGCTCAAGACAAGATGAGTATGGCCTCCTTGAGGGGCCATGGGTGGTCCTGGCCAACCAGCAAGATGGAGCACTTCAAAATAAGGCTTGTAGGAGCAGACTATAAACCTGTAGCATCAGGATGCAGTGTTTACAATTCCCATGGGCTATGGAGAGTTTTGTGTTCTGAGAAGCTAGGAAATGAGGTCAAGAAAGTATATTAACACTTAACAGTCAAAAGTTTTAAACATATTCTAGAATCTTCTTAAGCCTTTGCATGTATTAACTAATTTAAACCTCACAACAAACCTGTGAAATAGATACCATTATTACCACTACCCTTTGTAGGTTACAGAAAAGTTAACTATTTTTCTCAAGGTTACACAGTTTGTAAGACCCAAAGGCAGCATTCGAATTCAGGTCATTAGTTTATAAGGTCCCCACTCTTAACCGCCACACTCAACTGCAAAGCAGTCTACAAAATTAGTGAAGTGTATCTTCTTCTCTCTGTGCTTTAAGAAGAATTTTAACAACTTCTTGAATGGCAGCAAGTAGAGCAGACAGAAATCTGAGGTGGAATCCTAACTCTATAACTGAAGAGTGGGACCTTGGACCCAGAACCTCATAAGGCTGTTCTAAGCATTGAGTGAGATAATGCATGAGACTGGCACATAGTAGATGCTCAGTCAATCATTACAAGAGCTCATATTCATCAGTGTTTCTCAGGTACTAGGGATGTGCTGGGCCCCACATACTCATCTCCTAAATTCAATGGCAATAGATCAATTTTACACTCCAGCTATATTTCAGGGCATGAAAAATGGTTATGTTCAACATCTTGGAGAACTTCTCAAAACCCCACACTAGATTTGTGTAATAGTTGCTTGAGACCAAGATAGATGAGGTTCTCAAATCCTCTTGTAATCATATTTAAATGAATGAAATATTTTCAACGGATTGCCATTATAAAGCAACTTTATTTTTTCCCCACTGTCCTTTCAAATCTACTCTGTAAGCAGGTTCTTTCTCTGGCACTAGCTGAGATTTCAGGCAGATCTAGTCGTTTTTCTAGTCATTTCTAGGCACATAGGTCATTGTCGATGACAAAAAGCAGCCTCATTTCACGGTTTTAAGCATTCAGGCCATGGTAACAATCAGAATTCTGAACTTTTACCTAAATTAGAGAGTCTTTTTCTCATCTGACAGGGAAGTACTTCAGACTCTGACTGCCTGTAATCAGGGAGGGTTGTATGGCTGTCTTCCTCCCTATGTCCCCCACTGGGCCCTCCTACACTCAGCAGGTGCTGCTTCTGACCCCTTTCAGGTTAAAGTGGGCGAAGAGGGCAGTGGGGATTAAAGGAAATGAGCATCTCTCTCATATGGCTGGGATACCACGACTTGGTATTGGTGCCCGTGGAGCCTGGCACATATGCAAAGGGACCCTTTTGTGGGAGCTAGTGGCAGGTGCTATGGGAACCTCCAACTCAGTTACCTTAACACAGGGGTGACCATAGTCCTGTTGGCGGAGACAGTTGGAGCTGAAACTTGTTGTTTCAGCATATTTGTTAATAGAATTCTCTTTCTTTCTCAAAAGTGTCCTCATTTAGATGACAAATTATATATTGAACACAGACGAGGCACCCTCTGGATGAACAAGTTTTCACTCTCCCAGCCCTGTAGGCTCCCAGTAACCCCCTCCTACCGGTCACTTTGTCCTCGTAAACAAAGTTCTTTCGAGAAAGCTTCAGGCTGGTTCGCCTCCCATGTGGCTCACATCTGGTGTCAGCAATGGACCCCTTTCCTCACCATTGTCTAAGAAAGTCCAGCTCACACCTACTGCAGCTCAGTCTCTCTCCTTCCCTTGTTTTACTTCCTTCCTGCCTCAAGCCTGACTCACTTTCCCTACCAGTCCTTAAACTCCTCTCACACGAGAGAATATATAGAAGCTACCTTGAAATCGGGTTCACTTGGCTTAAAGTAAGAGGGAAGTCCCCTTATTCCTCTCCCCTGTGAGGGGAGGGAGCCAGCACTTTAACAATCACCTGCAAAGGAATCCTCGCCCCCTGGCTCTTCATTTCAACTCTTTTTAAAGGTTTCAGGTGGTGACTATAATGCTAGCAGAGCTAGTTTTACCATTTCTTAGCATGTCCTGAATAGTAGTCCAGCTTCATATTCTTTCATTATGTGGAGTTACTTAGCACCCATTGAAATATTCGCAGACTTTAGGGATTTTGCCCATCTCCTAAGCAACAAGATGAGTTTAATTTAGCATCTAGTTGTGCATGATCTAATAAAAAAGGGGAAAAAAACCACCTGGGTCTACTAAATCCTACAAGAGGTAATGATTGCAGCAGACTGTGACCCAAAGCCATGCCAGCTTCCAGAAATGCAATGTCAACAAAAGTGGGAGCTGAGCAACTGCAGCTTTAGCCAGCTTTCCCCCACCACCAAGAAGATGTGACACATCCCATCCAAGCTGCCTCAGTCACTTTCTTTGCGTTCCAGTTTAAAGATGCCAATGCATATAGAATCTGAATTTCTGAAACAGGCCCATGGCATTTTATACCCTGGGAAAAGAGGTTGGTGCAAACTTTATCTCAGCTTTGAACATATGAACAGAAAATCCAGCCTCGAATTACCCCACTAATTGGGGACACCTAGCCACGTTGCCAGCTGAGGCATGCACAGAAGTGTCAGCCTCACTATTTCCAGTTTTCAGTTCTTTATCCAATCCTTAGAGAATTCAGTAGAGGAAAGCTTCCTCTTTTCCATGTCTCCAGGTGGGTCACGGTGGTATCCTTGAATCTGGAAGGTAGAAATCCAAGAATGTGGCCTTACAGAAGAATTGCTGGGGGGGGGGGTGTGTGTGTGTGTGTGTGTGTGTGTGTGTGTGTGTGTGTGTGTGTGTGTGTGTGTGTGTGTGTGTGTGTGTGTGTGTGTGTGTGTGTGTGTGTGTGTGTGTGTGTGTGTGTGTGTCTCCATTTTTCCCATGGGTAATTTAAGAAGACTTCTGGGTCCGTCCAAACCACGGGCTGGATCAGTAGCTTAGCAAGGCCTGACTTTTCGCCTGTGCCTGCTCACTCCACAACTCCAGCTCTGTAGAGTAGCATGTCCACGGAAACAAAGAAAAGCTTTTCGGCGTAATCCTACCTTTTCCCACAAGCCATGTTTTTATAGAAGGTTTTTGTTTTTTTCCCAGCAGCAAGGTAAAGCAAGCAGTTGAACTAACTTGTTCTCAGATCAATGAATCTATTGTGTGTTTCAGGGAGCAAAAGGGTTTTTGTTGTTGCTTTTTTTCCCTCTTTCAGTGTTGGTTTGGAGCAGGAATTAAACTTGGCGTTGGGCTATGAGGAAAAAGAACTAGGTAGACAAAGTTTTCTTTCTTTGGTTGGGATTTAGATTTCTGTAACAACCTATAGGTTTATAAATAATATTGTTACTGAATATGTACTCACTTACACACATGTATTTATTCGATCCTCCTTCCTTTTTCCTTCCCCTCACTCCTCGCAGTAGCAGCACTGAGCTCCAGAACCCTGGAACTTTCTTTATTAAGAAACCTCAGTCTTTGACATCGCTTGATTATCTTGTCAATAGAAACCGTTGCAAGGTTAATGAGATACAATCAAATGCTGGCAAAGAAAGGGAGACTCAAAAGTGCATGTTTAGCATGGACAAAGCTTCAGGTCCCAACTCTAGAAGGTCCTGATCTGCTTAGGAGTTAAGGAGTATATATTTCACTGATTTTTTTCTCTGCTCACAGATGATTTGATTAATTCTAGTCTCAGTCCTGAGTTAGTTTAAGAGTAACTGTAACCAAGACAATTCAGTGTGAAAGAACAGTCATTTCACCAAATGGTTCTGGCACAACTGGATATCCTTGTGCAAAAGAATGAGGCTGGACCCCTGCACTAGTCAGCTTAGGCCACCATAACAAAATGTTGCAGAGTGTGTGGCTTAAACAACAGAAGTCTATTCTCTGCTCTGGAGGCCGGAAGTTCAAGATCAGGTGCTAGCCTGTGGATTCTGGCAAGAGCGCTCTTCCCGACTTGCAAATGGCTGGCTGCTTTCTCACTGTGTCCTCACATGGTAAAGAGAGACTTCTCCCTCTTCCTCTCCTAATAAGTTCACAATCCTATCGGATTAAAGCTTTACCGCTATGATCTCATTTAACCTTAATTACCTCGTAAAGACCCAATCTCCAGGTGCAGTCACATTGCGGGGTTAGGGCTTCAATGTAAAAACTTTTGTCCACAATTCAGTTCATAGCAACCTCTTCTTCACACCATATGCAAAAATTAACACAAAATGGATCAGAGACCTAAATACATGAGCAAAACTATAAAACTTTCAGATGAAAATATAGAAGTAAATTTTCATGTCCTCCAGTTAGGTAACACCTTCTTAGAAATGCCCCCCAAAAGCACAAATGACAAAAGAAAAAAAAATAGATCAACTGGATTTCATCAAAATTAAAAACTTTGGTTCAATGGATACCATTGAGAAAGTTAAAAGACAATCCACTGAATAATAAGAGAATATTTTCAAGTCATATATCTGATAAAGGATTTGTATCTAGAAATACAGAGAACTCTTATAACTCAGTAATAAAAATATCTCAATTAAAGTATAGACAAAGGATATGAATAGATATTTCTCCAAAAAAACACATAAAAGTGGCCAATAAACACATTATTAGCCATCAGAAAAATGCAAATCAAAACCACAATGAGATACCATTTTATACCACTAGGATGGCTACAATCAGAAAGATAGATAACAGCTATTTCAACAGTGTGGAGAAACCAGAACATTCGTACGTTAATGGTAGGAATATAAAATGGCATAGCTATCTTGGAAAACAGTCCCGCAGTTCCTCAAAAGGTTAAACATACAGTTGGCATATGAACCAGCAATTTTATTCCTAGGAATAGACACAGGAGAAATGAAAATATACGTTCGTGTAAAGACTAGCACACAATGTTCAGAGCAGCACTGCTCATAATAACCAAAAAGTGGAAACAATCTAAGTATCTGTCAACTGATAAACAGTTAAATAAAATGTGGTAAATCTTTACCAAAAGATATTATTTGGCAATAAAAAAAAAGAATGAAGTACTGATACATGCTACAATATGAATGAGCCTTGAAAACATACTGTCAGAGGAGCCAGTCGCAAATGCTACATATTGTATTTAATTTATGTGAAATGTATAGAACAGGCAAACCTAGAGAGACAGAAAGTAGATTGGTGGATTACCTAGGGTGGAGTGGGGTGTTCCATTTGAGAAAACGGGGAGTGACTGCTAAGGGGTATAGAGTTTCTTTTGAGAGTGATGAAAATGTTCTAAAATCAATTGTCATGATGGTTGCAAAGCTCGGTGATATACTAAAAACCATGGAATCATACATTTTAAATGAGTAAATTATGTGGTATGTGAATTATATATCAGTGACATTGACGTGTGTGCATGTACACACACACACGCACGCACACACACACACACACACACAACTTGAAAAACTGCTTTACCTGAGATTTGAAACAAAAACAAAATTAAGAGAAAAATTGGGGGATTAGACCTAACGTATGAACTTTTGTTCTTTTTGAAGAAAGCATCAAAATGTCTGAAAGCTAGGAAACTTAAATTAGGGGAAAAATAGACTCAAGAACACCAAACCGGAGGGCAGATTATGTGAAGCTGAGCAAAACAAGGTACTCATCTTATTTAAAGGGGTGAACTCATCTTGTTTAATGGGATAGAATTGATGATGCTCAGTGTTTCTGGTTAGGAAGGAAGTGGAACCCACACAGACAGCCAAACCTTCCTTCCCTGGAAGTGACCTCATTTCTAATATGTGAGTATAAAGAACAACAACATGCTCTCTTTCCTGATTATGAAAGTAATATATTAATATGAAGAAGAACAGAGAGGAGGGGAAAAAAATCTCTCAACCTGGCACCAATATTTGGTTGAGTTCTCTCCCATGTATGTTGTTTCACAGTTAAGCTCATACAATACATACAATTTGGTATCGATATTTTACTTTAACAATCAACATTTTCTGTTATTATTTAAATAAGTGCATTTTCACAGAAGACTATACCATTATTTACTTACTTAACTAATTTCCTGATACAGGGAATTAATTTTTTCAATCTTTTACTGTTATTATAAACAAAATGTTACAAAGACAATTTTGAGCATGGATTTATAATGATATTTCAGATTATTTCCTTGGAACATAAATAATTTCATAGTCAAAAGGTATAAACTATTTAATTATCATTAGAGTTTATCAAAAATATAATATTAATTTATCTATTCACAGAAGCTGTGATATCTTACAAGGCAATATAAGGACTTTTAAAAATAACTCTCATTTCCCTCCTAGAAAAGAACTCTAAGAAAAAAATTTTCATCATTTATGACAGCAAAAATTTGAAAAAATTGAACACCCAATTAGTAATGAAAAAATTAAATAGTTCACAATGGATTAACTTTCAGAATTAAATTTGAGTGTTTTCCAAGAATATAAAGTGACAAAAAAAATAATTTCTACAGAATTCTTAAATGAAATGACCTGTGTTCCAAACACCAAATGGTTTGTGAGGTCAAGAAATACAAAAACACACCAACAGTGATGATTGGGCTGTAGGGTCACAGGCGATTTTATTTTCTTTTATGCGCCTTTCAAAACTACCTGAACTGACAATTTATTACTTTCCTAATTTTCAAAAGTTCATTGATTTAACAAAGTAGCCCCATAAGTAAATTCACTCTCATTGAGTATCCTGTATGGAACAGAGGAAAAGTAGAAGAAATCTGCGGGTACCACTGAAAGCCATGGGTGGGATGTCTTGCTGCTCTGGCTTCTAGCTCCAGTCCTACTGCTTCCAGGTGTGCTCTGTGTTGAGGCCCTGACTGGATCTCATTTTTTTATGGTTACAGGAAGCTCCCAGATGACTTCTATGTGCTCACGTCCCTGAGTCTGTTCTTCGAGAGCACCGCCCCGGGACTGTGTTACAGCCATCTAATGAGCATTAACAATTGATTGCACATGAGGCAAGCATCCAAGAGAGTTCTACATTTCTTGCCAACCACAGAAGGAGAAGGTGAATATGGATATGCTTGCAGTTGAGAATCTAAACACAATCCTGGCTTCAAGGAAACCCCCCAGATTGCAAAGCTGGACAGAAAGCAAAATATATCCAATATCCCTGCCACCACGTCTGTGAATTTCACCTACTACTCTCTACCTCTGACTTGTCTAAGAGCAAAGCTAAAATGGGAGGGTAGAGGTACTATGAAACACAATGGGGTTAACTGAAAACCCAGAGTGAGTGGTATAGTCTGGGCTTCTTGGCTCGTAAGCTGTTAATAATGACTTACTGACTGGTCAGGCATTGGTGGCAAATTGAATTATTACAGACCTAGAGCTAGAATGTTAACAATGTAATCCTTAATTTAAAGAACTCAAATGATGCTGGAATGCATTTATAATCAGGTAGGGAGAGCCACATTTGCCCTAAATGAAAAATTAGTGGCAGTTGGTTAGCCAGGATGGGAAGTCAAGATTGGCCATATTCTTTTCGTTCCCATGTTATCATCATGTCATCTACTGGGTAGTTTTTTCATACCTAATGTGTGAAAGCAGCCAGAAATCCTTTTTTTTTTTTTCCCAAGGAAGGACTCAGAAAGGTCTGTTTAGTGGGCTTAGACTAGTCTTTCAGTCAACTACTGTCTTAATAAGGTTATGCAATAAGCCACCCCCAAGACTCTTCGGCTTAAAACAATAAGGATTTAGTCTCATACTCACGAGTCAGCAAGGCAGACTTTGTTCAGCTGGTCCAGGCTGCGCTTAGCTGTGAAGCTCTGGTTCGGCCTACAGTTCAGCTATACTTGGCTCCAGACTACAGACTGGGCTGTAGGCATGTATATTTATTCTGGAGCTCAGGCCAAATGGGCAACAGCTGCCTGGAGAAAGTTCTTCTCATGGTGGATCACTGATACAAAAGGACAGCCTGAATGTACAGTCTCTTTTCAAGCCTCTGTCATGTCCCATCCACTGATATTCTCTTTAGGTATATTCTACCCACCATGAGGCCATAACAAGCATGCTGATGAATAATTTTCTTTGAATGTCATGAAGAATTAAGAATGGTAATTTATTTTTCCACAGTGATGATTAAATCTCCATATATCAACCAATTTCTCCTCCTCTGGCAACTTCTGTTTTTTGCCTCTGGCTTTCCAATGTTTACACCCCCATAGATGAGCCAAATTGCCAAGAAGTCAGTATTATCCACTCAAATGAAGAAGAAACCACTTTTCTTTTGGAAGGTTCTGCCCAATCTGCCCCATGTCAAGATATCTCCATTGTTTGGAGAAGGATGCAAATGTGAAAAATAATGGAGTATAAAGAACTTAGAGCCAAAAAGAAGTTAGGAGAGGAAGGAGAGTCAGCAGTTGAATTAGAAATAAAGTTTAAACTAATTTCAACCAAAACATTCCAAGAAAAGAACATTCTCCCAAATTCCTTTTTCTTATTTTTACTATTTTATCATAGAAGCAATAAATGTTGGTTATAGAAAGAAATCAATCTGTGATCAGAAAACACAATTGCCATAATCATATCACCCATAGTTAGCCACTGTTCAAAGCTTTCATGAATGGGCAAATACAAAGCCTCAGAAATCAAGGTGACAACACATCAACAATGTAGTGAAAATATTAAGGTTCTGGGTCCAAGCCACTCGAACACCAGAGTCTCTTCTTCTCATCCCTCAACTACAGCTGCCTATGTAGGTCCTCTCTTAGAGACTTTTTCAGTGCTTATAGTGTATGCAATTTTTTTTCAAAAACAGGATAACATATAATATTTGGTTTCAACCTACTTGTTCCACATATCAGAATAATTTTTCTTATCAACAAAGGTACACACACACACACACACACATACATACACACACATGTATTCGTTTTAAATGCTGCCTTGTATTTCATTTATGAATTACCACAAATTATTTAACCAATGCTACATTGATGGAAGTTTAGGTTATTTCCAGTTTTTCAGAATTACTTTATACATACATAATAACCCACGTTACTTCATATACAAACTAAAGCATTTATTTTCATTTTCAGATCTAAGAAATCTGAGAAGTGCCATTATTGACAATAAATAGAACCACCCTTGCGGTGTTAGAATGTGGGCAGCAAGAAAGGAAATAGTGTGGTTGGGTAGAGATTAGTCATTTTTGAGAGAGCACATATGTACATTTTACATACTGATTGCAATCCACTCAAAAGTTTATAGATGCAGGGTAGTTCCAGAATGCAGCTTAAGTTTTGAATTAGCATTAAGCACTCCTAATTCAGATGTTCATCCCAGCCTCTCGGGTCTGCCAGCCAGTCTGGAGACAAAATAAGGCCAGACTCCCTGGCAGCCTTTTGGCAATCCTGCCCTCAGAGTCATTTATGGAAGGACAAAAAAGACCCACAGACTCCTGAGCCACTAGAACAGAAATGTCACCCAGCTCCTCAGCCCATCTCCATCACCATAGCGGGGGAGAGTAGCCCAATCACTATTACACTGGTCAGGAATAACTCAAAGCCAGTATCAAGCTGGCTGATTACAATCTACGCCAGGCATTCAGGGGGGAATTTGAAGGAAATAAACCAACAAAACAGCACCAGAAACTGATGGACCATTCCCTCTCCAACTTTACCCCCTAAGAGATGTCAAGGTGACACAGCCTGAAGTAGGTATTGAAATTATTAGTGTTGTGACACAGAGTCATTTTGGCACCAGAAGAACTTCTCTTCCTTCATTCCTGCTTTCTCCCACATTAATGTTCCCTCTTTTTCCTGATAAACCGAGCTTGTCCCATGTTTACATAAATAAACATGTCTATCCAAAAACTACAGTGCCATTCAGAAAACAAAAAAACTCAACTCTCTTATTTCATAAACTTAGATCAATCTTCTGACCTTCTTACTTTAGAATGTGGGGTCAGGAAAATAGACTCATAGAATGTTAATGCCTATGAAGACCATGGAGATTTTGTCCAATACCCTCATCCTTCACTGAGCAACTGAGCAAGTGGAGGTCAGAGAGCGAGAGTGACCTGCCCATGGTCCCACAGAGTTAGTGGCAGACCCAAGACTCCTGGCCCCAAACCACTCTGTCCAGATTCCAAGTTGATCTTATCGCCAATGCCCCACAGTGGAAACAGGCTTTTTGCCTGAATGCCTCCTGGGGATGTCAGGAAGACAAATTACTCTCTAGCTATATGATTTTTGAGTCTTTTGGATAAACTTGCTGCACGTCAGTATGCCTGGCAGACCCCCATGGAATGTAAACCTGGGAAGAAGGAAGCAGCTACCTTGGCTAAAACCAATGACAGAACACTCACCCCCAAATCTTTTGTTCTCTAGACACCCTAGCAGGTAAATGTGAGACATTATAGAGGGTTAAACCTCGCATGTCAGTTACTTTAAAAGAAAAGTTAATTTCATACCCATAAACTTTACAGGAATAGAACACAAGCTACAAGGCAGCAAGAACAAAGGAACAGACTAGATACATAGATTTCTTTCAGAAAATTTAAGCTATAGAAAAACAAAAAATGTTTTTCTTCAAAGAAAATTTGGGGGCAGGGGATTGAAATACATGCAAAGCTTATTTTTAGTGCCCTTTACAGATATAAAGTCATGCTGTTCGTTTAGGAACATAAAAATGCATTATGTATAACTTATTTCACTCATAAAATTATCATGTTTTGTATATTGATATATTTAGACATTGGAAGAACTGAAAAAGGATTTTTTTTATGATTTTTTTTTCTTGACGGTTTTCTTGGGTAAAAAGGAGTTTGGTTTTTTTGTTATTTTTTTTTTAAGTTCTCAGCAAGAAAACTTTTCAGAATTTTCAGAAACTCTTCAGAAAACTTACAGGTTTTAGAGGGTCCTTACTTCTCCCAAACCTACTGTTGCAAATCGAGAGGTTCTCAAGTCACTGAATTTGCGTGAGTTCAACTAACCTTCTCCATCCAGACCAGAGATGAGCACAACCTGGTTTAGTTATGGTGACTTGCCCTAGAACTTTAGAAAGTCCATTTTAGAAGTCCCACAAATTTGGAATTCACTTTGTCCTCCAAGGCAAATCTCTTCTATGCTTTCCACTGCAGCACTAACTAAAGCACATTTCTAGAAATAAACCAGGAGAGGCCATAAGTTGTTTACTTTAGACTCTACCTGAGCACCTGCCCTCTCTGTGTGAGGTCTACGAATGATGCACTGTCCTTTGCTTTTCCCACAGTCAACACTCAAGACCTAGTTGCTATACTTCATGGTTTGCATTTATATGTGTGTGATTATCGGATCAACTTCTCTCTTCTGTCTAAGCTATAGGTGCTATTAGAGTAGGAACCAGATCTTCTTTGCTGACTATTTTGTCCTCAGCACTAATCAGTGTAATAAGAAGAGAGAAGTAAATGTATGCTTGCTTCCTCCTGAGACAGTTCTTATTATTAAACTTTCCCTCTGTATATAAAACTCATATTACTGTCCCTAGAATTTCTACCCACTGTCTGGATTCCACACTTCTGGTCCATCCAGACCTTTCACTGCATAACCCTTCAAATGTGTAAAAATATTGCATCATCACCAACTCTTCTTTCCTCTAAGCTAAAGATCTTCATTTTCTTCAGTAATTCCATATGTGGCATGATTTTTTAGTTCCTTTGTAGTCTTGGATGCTCTTCTCTTTATATATATCATTGCTCTGTTTCTAGAGAATCACACAGTAGTTACTGGAATCAATGTCATTGACATATTCAGTGCTGTCTTCCCCAGAATGGTCCAAGACTAAACTGAAACTCTCTAATGTTATTACCCAGAAAGCTGATTGGTAACCAAGACTGCTAGTTTCCCCCCAAAATACATTCTCCTCTTTCTCTATAACAATAGAACCCTCAATTTTATCTGGACAAAAAGCAGCCCACAATACAGGCTTTGTTTCTCAGCCTCTCTTGCATTCAAATGTTGCCACGTGAAAAAGTTCTTGTTACTGGAAAGAGAAGGAGTGCACTGGACAGCCTTTGAGAACCTTCCCTAAGTGATAGCATGTCTGCACCCTTTGCCCAGCTTCTTCATATTACTTCTACTCTTATTTCTAAAATGTGAATACCACCACCTTAGACCATGAGCCAAGGTCACACATGGATGAGCAAGAAGGAAAAGAGATTCTGGATCCCTGACATCAAGAAATGTTCTAGACTAAGACTTTTATGTCTGAAAAAAAATAAACTTCTATCATGTTTAAACCACTGTTACTCTGAATTTGTTGTTTGCTTGTCTTTTTTGTCACATAGTCAAACCTAATCCTGTCTGTCTTCAACCTATTCAAGTAATTTTGTTACTGAAAATTCCCAGTAATTTTGTTACTGAAAAGCAGATGATAGTGTAATTAAACATGAGCTTGCAAGCTGATAATTTCTCCAGCATGTGCTACCTTGCTGAGGGTGAAGGTGGGAAAGGAGACAGAGGGTATGACACCCTTTCTCAGAAGGTGTCTGTGGCTTGACTGGAAAGAGCTTACAAGAGCTGACTATCTTCTCAGTTAATAAATAAAAATAAACAAAAATGAAATAATAAACACATAAATAAATGGGAGAGTTGCCAGCATACATGAGTAAAGCATAGATGATATCTTGCAAAAGAGAATATATTGTTTTTCTTCTCCTTCTACTGAAGTTTTGAGATCTACTAGCTGATTTCTAAATTATTTAATGAGTCAACAGCACACTCTTCAGATAGAGTAGGCCAACCCATGGCTTCCAGAGGCCTGTAGAGATGCTCATGTGGAGGCCACTGGGAAGATAAGCAGCAGGAGTACCACATTTTGATCATGCCACTTCGGCCAGGACAAAGACCAGTTTAGAAGACACTCCACCTTCATGGGTGGAGGTGATGGGCCCCCAGAGGCTGTAATTTCAGCTTCCTTGTGTCTTTTCTTGATTTAATGGGTCATTTGGTATTTCTTGTGAAAATTAAGCTTCTATTACAAAATCATAAAAATGGTAAAAGTATTAGCAAGAGGCAGATTATAGTAGCTCCACATTTTCAAATATTCCCAGGTATTCTACTTCCATTTCAAATGTAGGAAGTCACGCAGTAGCTAGAAAACCTATTAACCATAGTTTTAAAATTCATCATAGAGCAGAGGACACAAAGAACTTTACACAAAGTAAATCTCAGAAAATAATAATAAACATTTTCTAGGAGAGAAGAGATTATGGCTGCTTTTATCCCTGGAAGAGTAAAGAGGAATCTCCCATAGACAGAGATAGAAAGAAACCAGTCAAACCTTCTATAAACTTTTAGCTGTGTGTGGGCTGACATGACAGATTAGACTACCAATGAGCTCTAGCCACAGAGTTAGTTGGTGCCTACCCAGCTCTCCTCCACAGGCATTTACTGAGTGCATGGAGACAGTAGGCAAAAAAAGCTATAGATAAGGCAAGAGACCTGAGAGATAGCCACACATTAGCCAAGCCCCCACCCCAGCAAGGTGCACAGAGCCTGTTCCTAGTGCAAGGCAGCAGCCCATTAAAGGCTGAGAGCAGAGTTAGACAGCCGGGAGAACACATCCAAGGCACACTTAGACTTTACCAAGTGCTCTGAGGGCAGTGATCCCCCGGCCCCCAAGGTTGGAGGCAGGGCTGGAGGGCTGGGAGAAATTCCTCTTGAGTTCTTCAGGCCCTCACTAATTGCAAGGCAGAGTCTTCCAAAGGCTGGGGACAGCTGAAGGGAAGACAAAAATACCTCTGAGGCACCTGAGCCTTTACCAGCTATGCCTCAGTGGCCTTCCATAGGCTGGGGGGAAGCACAAGATCGCTGAGAGGAATCCCTGTAAAATACTCTGAGTCTTCATGGAGTGCCCTTCCAAGGACCAGGAAGCCAGGTAGAAAGAGATCTCCTGAAGAATTGAAAGCCAGAGGAGTAGAGCAAAGAAGACTCCCAGACATGCAAAAAGCTTATAGCTGGCTATAAAATATAAAGAAAACAGGAGTCCACCAGTGTTCAGATCCCAAGCCCTTCTTAAAGTAAAATCCTGTTTCTGCTCTGCTCCTAAAGGTAATGGTGAATTCAATTTAACTAAACTACAACAAAGCCCAGTCCAGACTCAATTCAGCTACAGAGAAGATCAACTAGACCCCCTTCTAATGGTGTGACCAAAAAAAGTGTACCTTTTCTTAGGATAAATAAAATTTATTTCAGTGTACTACCCTTTTGCACACAAAGTCCATCATACAATCAAAATTTATAAGATTAGAAGAAGCAAGAAAATGTGACCTATGGTCAAGAGAGGAAATAGTAATAAAAACAGACCTAGAGATGGCCCTGATGTTGAAATTGTCAGATATGAACTTCAAAAGAATCATATTATTTTATAAATTATACTATAATATAATGATTTATTATTAAACAATAGTTTTATTATAATATATTATAACAATATTTAAAAATATTGCAGAAAAGTTGGACAAGAGTGAATAGTTGGGGAATTTCAGCTGAGAGATAAAATTCTTACAAAAGAACCAAGTGGAAATGTTAGAAATACTTAAATATATATCTGAAATTAAAAATTTATTCAGCGGGCTTAAAAATATCCCAGGATTGTGTA
This sequence comes from Cynopterus sphinx, assembly GCA_030015415.1. Classification (NCBI taxonomy): domain Eukaryota; kingdom Metazoa; phylum Chordata; class Mammalia; order Chiroptera; family Pteropodidae; genus Cynopterus; species Cynopterus sphinx. The sequence continues at coordinate 151,458,633 of CM057380.1, read as the reverse complement.
AATGGAAAGAATATGCTATTAGGGCAACACTGCTCAACACTAACTTGGGTCTACCACAAAGAAAATGTTCCTAGATGTTTTGCCTCCATTTTTTTTTTTCTGGCAAGTTGAAGCTGAGAAAAGTACTAAGGTGTAGCCTAACTCAGTCATCACTTTAGGAAAATTTGTGCTGGCACGTTCCTGATGAAGTCAGAAAAAAAACAGTCTTAATAGAAAACTAGAGGCAGAGATTAAAATAAGAGTGGGCAGAAACTCTTCTGATATTAGGATACTTCTGCTCATGTCCTGTTTTTCTTAAGGAAGGGTTCAAGTCCCATTAGGTGGGCAGGAGCAAAAGGTGTTATTAGGTGGTGTTAGGTGCAAAAGTTAGGTTACAATGAATGGTGGCACATGTTCACCCTCTATTACACCTATCTTTCCACTACTAAACCACCTCCACCTAAATTGGGCAGGTTTAATTTTCTTTGGTTGAATTGAGGGGCATGAAGAGCAAGCAAAGAAACTGGTTTCCACTCATAAAAGCTGGTGACTGACCAAATCTTCCAGGAGAATGATTACTGGCATCTCCTAGTCCAAAATTGCTTCCAAGCTGCCATGTTGACAGGCAGGACAGATGGAGTAACATGGATTTGTGGGTTATTTATGCTTCTTCATCTACACTAACAGGAGCAGAGACCACATACATTGTATCCAAGAAGCTCTTGAGTTCCTAAAATCAATGCAGCATCTCCTTTTATCCACAACTTGAACACTTTCCCATGAAATCTGTGTCCTTGACTTTAACAGAAAACGCCTCCCAAAGTCCATCCAGTGCTCTCCTTTCTTTAAGATCACAGGCATGTCAAAACTATGCAATCTTTTCTTCTTTTATCACCTCTACCTTTCCAGAATCTTGTTAAAGGTTATTATTGATCCAGTCATGTTTGTCTCATTTCACTCATTATATTTTGCTTGTATCAAAAACATAATACATGAAATATCCCCAAATGGACATAATCATATTGCAGAACCACTTGAAAAAAATACATTTCCACATATATTACTTAACCAGTTTAATATCACATACATCAAATTTAAGATAGCATCAGTTATAATAAGTTGCACCATTATTTTAGTACCACTTCATACGGATGATGTTTTAAAGATAGTCACATGCAATGCATACGTCAGTCGCACAAGCCTCTTGTTATCTTGAAATCTAGGATTTGCCTATTTGTTTTGCCTTAGGTTGCATTGTTTAGTATGTAATAATGTAATCATAGTGTGATCCTTCTGAAGACATTTCAAATAGCAGCTCAATCCAACATTTGTACTAGTAACAGGGAACAGAACTCGAGTGAAGTGTAACACTGTGAAAAGCTATGAACCAGTTTTTACAGGTGCAGACAACAGTGGCTACATTCCGACTGTTGCCTGGCCAACAATGCTTGTAAGACCATTGCTTGTAAGAGACTTCCTGATTTCAGAGAGATTAACACGAGCAGAAAAATGGGACTTTAGAATTGTTACAATACGAACAATAAATTTCCCTCCTGATTAGTACGGCCCATCACTCACCACGTGTTATTTGTGTCTTTTTAAATGCCTTATGTAGCTATAAAATGGATCCCACATCTGCATTTCTCTTTCTCTTCAGATCGGTATACCCATTCAGAGTTCTTGCCTTCAGTGGTGATCTTTTTTTGTTTGTTTTAGTGTTTGTTTTTATTACACGGTGGTGATCTTTTAAAACAAGGAGTGATATGTGTGTAGAGGACAGGAGGTGTATTCTTTCAAATATAAATATTATCTGTGAGTGCTTGTCTATGAGTGGTATGTTAATGGGTGATTTTTATTTTCCTTTTTTGTTTTATTATGTTTAATAATTTTGTATAAAAATTAATATTACTTGAGTAATTTTTAAATGTTTAAAACAGATAAACCTAGTACATAATTTTTAGACATCTTTGACAAAAGACAAAGGCTAACAAAATCAAAATCAAATGATAGCTGAGAAAAAAATATCTGCAATACATTGGGCCTGATAGCCAACTCAATACAACAGAACAGGCAATTCACACAAGAGGAAATCCAAACAGCCATCAAACATGAAAAGATGCTCATCTTCATTGGTGGGTAGGGAAATACAAAATAAGTAATAAGGAGATGTCATTTTTCCTACTCCTCAGAGTGACAAAAAAAATTAAAACATTTTTAAATTAAAAACTCTCACACGTGCTATTAGAAAGGGAATTGCTACACTTTTTTGAAAAACAAGCTGGCCATAGATCCTAAATATTCAAATACACATAACCTTTGACCTAGCATCTCCACCACTAGGAATAGAACCTCTGGTGGGGGAGGAGAATACTAGTTCATAACCATCTATTTTTTAAAAATATTTATTGTGGAATTATTTCCAAAAGTGAAAACCTGAAAATTTTCTGAATATCTACTGAATAAATATTAAATAAAATATGGTACACCTATACCATGAATTACTTAAAACTATTAAGAATGACTTAACTCTGTTGATCTTAAGGGATAACAATAGCAAATTGTTATGTAAAAAAATGTTATATAAAAAAATCACACAATGTGATCCTAATTTTAAAAAGTCAAAATTATAATGTGTGTGTGTGTGTGTTCACTTGGGAAAGAAGTGAAAAGATACATTATAATAGGTCATTATCATTAGTTACCTTAGAAGAACAGAGGTAGAAATGCGGAGGGAATGAGAAAGATGTTGAATTTTCTTCTTTCTTTCTTCATATTATTTTACTAGTTATAGAGAACATATGTGAATTCTATGGAAGGCTTTACACAGTGCATTCTTATCTCTCTTGAATGACACAGACTCAAGACTAGGTCTTGCTCCAGATGACAGAGAATGAGTTCATCTTTCTGGGATGATTTACAGCTAATAAGTTTCCTCAGGTAGATAGTTTGATATACGAATATTTTTACAATTTTATTTCTTAAAACAGTTATAGTAGAGTCATTCCATCATGAGACTAACTAGACATAGCATCTCTGTCTCAATCTTGCCATCCCAATAATTCCAGGAAGGGTGTGTTATGGTTCTATGAAGAGGAACTGTCATTTCTTGGCAAGAGGTGAGAGATGTTTTCAAAAGTGAACATGAGATGAAGATTTGAGAATGATTTAAATCGCTTTTGGTTCCTCCCTTTCTAGCACCATTCCCCTTGTTTACATTAACCACCACTGCAGTTCAGTTGGATCAAATAGCTGGCAAGGATTTAAAGCATCACCCATATTGACTGTGCTTCTTCATAGCTTTCAGAAGATGCCAACAGCTGCTACATGCCCATTAGTGAAAAAGGTTCTTAGAGCTGCCATAACCATTCAGTGGAACTTGGCATTAAGAACCTAATAAAGACATAATCAATCAAGAGAAACTTTAAAGTCTGATTTTTGTAAAAAAAAAAAAAAAAAATGTGTGGGTCTAACAGTGGTCAGACCTCTCTGATCAATATTCTGAGATCATTCAGTTGATCCAACAATGACAAACTATAGAACCGTGGGGAAAACCAGTAATGTTCTTCTGCATATTCCTTTCCTAGGAATAAAGAGCAAAAATCACTTTCTTCGGTTTTTCAGTAATTACCAAACCACATAAATGGCTTGAATCTTTCTTATTAGCCAACCAGGAAGCAGAACCATGGACAAATTCATTCACCAGTCACTCACCAGACACCATACATCTTTCATCTGGGAGCAGAGTTTGCAAGGAAAGAAATAGCACAGATCTTTACTGGTCTAGGAATGGTCAGATGCTAAAATGGGGGCCTCTAATGGCTACCAAGCACCTGCTAGACGGCAAAAATTATTTTAACACTAGTTTTTCTTACACACCTGATAGTTCAGGATGAGCCTTAGGCCCATACTTCTCCCTATGTTTCAGCAGCACATATAAAGTTGCTATTTATACCAACTTTCTCCTCTAAGCAGTGTCTACTGAAGAGAGGAGCAGACTTTGGAGTTAGCCCAGCTGCCAATCAGCCTTCATGAGCCCCCTTTATTCTCTCCCACTCTACATGCTCTGAATTTATCCCAGACAAGAAAGACAGAGGACCCCAGAGAACAAGGTAGAACTGGTGGCCACTGGCTTCACATACAGAATGGACAACTGTGATTTGCCTCCTTAACATTCATTCCCCCTTCTTCCACCAAGAGCCCCAAATTTTGATTGGGAACCCTCTTCCCTTCACTGTCACAAAGCGTTGCATTCTCTGACCTCAGTGGGCATATAATCCAGTAGCACCAAGGAGATGAATCGGCACTTTTGCTGGGATTTCTGGAAAACCAACTTGATGTTTTTTTTTTTCCCCTGAGGCTTGCAGGTAAGAAGAGGTGAGGCCTGAAACCATGCAGCCATCACGACTCTGAAGAGAAAGCCTTTGGGAATGGGGTAGGATGAAGGTGAGCAGTCAGGGGTTATATACACAGAGAGAAAGGGGGTATGATGACAGCATTGTGACACCATGTAGCCGCTGGAGCCTGGGACTATCACATCAGTAGTAAATGCTCTTTTTGCTTAAGCCATTTGGGGTAGGATTGTTTTTGTCACTTGCAGTAGAAGCCTCCTGGCTGATAAGACATAAGATGACAAAAAGTCACTGGTTGATGTGAGGACTACCATATGTTCTTTTTTATTAAATTTCCATGTGTGGGCTTACAATTCACATGCCTGAGGAAGGTATTTCATTCTTACCTGGCAAGGGGTTCCTTCCAGTCTGGTTAGGCCTTCTATAGGAGACATCTATTTTCCTGAAAAAGAAATCCTGGTGGGGAGTCAAATGTGTTGTTTACTGTTTTTTCGTTTTATTCTTATGAAAAGTAATTACAACCTATCTATCAGTATTCTGAGATCATTCAGTTGATCCAGTAATGGCAAGAGGTTCAATGTGAGTCACCCACATTCTCATATGGCCTCCATGGTGACAATGGCACACACTCTCTCACACTATGCCTTATCCAAATCCTTCCGAGTCCTCCTGTGTGGTTTAATTAAATTGGCCACTCTACACTAACCACTATAAAAATATAGGGTATTGAGAGTTGTAAACAAAAGAAAAAGATCTAGAAAGGGTATTGCCATATTCTTCTACTCCAGATCCCACTAAAGGATATTTTTCAAATCTGGTATTCTTTCCTGAGGGCAAACGTGGCATAAAGATGTTAATGACACCCCTCAAATTATGACATTGCTATTGACAGACCTCTATTTCTGTTTATTTCCTTTTTTGTTCGCCTACTTTTTATGAGGAAGTTATAAATATCTGGTTGGGTCTTACACTGTCATCCAACCAAACAAGATATACACCAAAGTATTCATCCTAACCAGGGCTCACAACTCTAGGGTGCTCCCACCCCATCCTGTCAGCAAGGAGGTTGCCAGCTTCTGGAGGGTCCCTCACTCCATGACCATGTCAGAATCAGGGCTGGCCTTTCCTTGGCTGCTTTCTTCTTAAGATTCAGTCAGAGGAACTGAGAACTAATTGTTGCTGGCTGCACTAGTTTCTCATACTGAGGTTCTTGTCCTTCGAGAAGAAATAAATTGTAACAAAATAAAATAAAATAAAATTGAATCATTTCAAAGGCAGGAATAAGTAATAAGCTTTTGAAGTGTTAGATAACCCAATTAATGAGAAATGAGTCATAGGAATACACTGAGAAAAGATTTAAATTTCTTGCTGATTTGACACAAAATACTGGCATGGATGAAGATAACATAAAATTCATAATATACCAGGAAAATGAGGACATGGATGTCATCAATTCAAAGAGTATTAAAGATACAAATTCACAAGAAAATCGCAAATGCCCTGAAATCATACAGCTTCTATGTGAAGGACACATGATGGCATGGTTTTCCCAGATTTGACCATTTTAAACATTTTCTTGGCTAAAAGAAACTTGTCTAAGCTATTAGTAATAAAAATAAACACATTTTTCATCAACTATGCTAAATGACTGAATACTCTGTTTATTCTTTCTATAGAAAATATCCCCAAATTGCTGTCATATAAAAACACAGAGTATAGAGCTAAAATAACTTTAAAAATATTATAAAAGTATGTCTAGTAGTTAATAAGAATATTATTATGACTTCTTTTCTCATTCTAAATAAATGTCAACTTTGCATACCTAATTCTGAATCTTTTTTCCTTAGAGAGAGATCCAAATATTGTCTAAGTTTCAGTCCTACAGCTCCTGAAACCAACTTCTCAATGTTATCTTGGTTTTGTTCTTCTTCACTCTAATTTGGGGCTGACTCTCTTCTAGACAGACAGACAATGGCCAGGGAAAATCCCTAGCAGGATGGATAGAAATTCTACCCACTGTAGAATTCATTCCCAGATGTGTTTACTAACAAGCCCTATGAAAATGCAGAGCACACAGAAATACCAGGAACTGTTTTTACCAAATCACCTGTGAACTCCACACAGCTATAAAGCCAGACAGAACATGTCCAACTTTTTTTTATTATTATTATTTAGGTTTTTTTCTAAAGTAAATATCCTTCTAGCAGAAGTTAGCAGAGTAAACACAGGGCTTTCCTTCCCCACTAGATGAAAATACAGGTGACTGAGTGAATTTAAATCCTGGAGGAAGTCCAGGCTGTGGTCCTCTGTCTAAGAAAAAGCTCCTTGTGTCTTGAATAAGCATTTGTTGGTACAATTAGGCAAACTAAAACAAACCAAAACTAAAACTGTTTTCACTATAGAGTTATCTTTTTATTTCATTGTTTCCTTGATGCTTATTTGCCCATGGTTGGGCCTCAGGAATTGCCTGTTATATTTTATTACATTTAAAATGCAAAGCTTTACCTCCCAACATGTAATTCTATTGTTATTTCATTGATGCATAATCCCATCAATTTAATTCAGCAAACACTGGCTGGGAGACTTGGGGTAAGCACTGTGCTGGGCACTGGGAAATACAAAGATGAAGATTAAGGATGTTTTCCACAAATGTGTTAAGGCGATAAGATGAAACTGTTGAGAAAACAGAAAGGAAGAAGCAGTTAATCCTGCCTGGACCAATGGGAAAAGGAAAAGTGGATTCCAAGTGTGGTTTGTTGTTCCCAAGGGCTCCAGGGGGATGTCTTCAAGTCCTAGGACAGTGGAAGCTGATGGTCAGGGCTCCAGGGCTCCCGTTATTGCATCGGCCACAGCCTATCTCCTTTCATCTGTTTTCTTGGTTGGAAGTCTGCATTATTTTTCTTTGACAAAAAGCTTCTGCTTTTGAAAAATAAATTTTTTAAACTACTAAACAAGATCCCCTTTGGTCTGAGCTGTGAAGGATATAAACTTTATCCAAGTAGAGATTAATCTAGGGATTTCAGCTTCCTTCAGATGTTAAAATTCTCCAACCTACATGTTTAACCTTTACCTTTTTCTAATTTTAATATTCTTCTTCCATCCATTCTCTATTCTCCCTACCACCTTTTAGAACCTTTGATGGCTCCCCATTGCCTACTAGATAAGATCCAATTTCCCTGACATGGCCTCCAAAGTCCCCAGTAATCAGACTCTAAATGCCTTCCACCTTCTTTTCCTCCACTTACCCAAGTGGAGGAAGACAATTCTCCATGGATCTCTTGCATTTCTGCACTTCTTGCCCCCAGAAGCACCACTGACAAATTTTGTTCCAGAGCATCTTTTCAAGAGTATTTGTGTAGTGAGCAGCCTTGGAAAGTTTATTTGGTTTCCAGCATAATAAAGATAATATCTCCTTTCAAGACAAAGGTTGGGGAGGTTGTCTTACAGTCCATTATAAAAAAATTGGTGTTTCCTAAGCTCGAGGTTCCTCAGCTGTGACGCAAACTGACTGGGTGCAACATCCATTGTACCAATGTGCATTGCCACAGTGGGACTTGGGGGGCAAGGGAAATCAAAATGATGATGAAACTCGTTATTCTTGCCCTGCTGTGAGAAATAAAATCTTTGCTCTCTGATTCAAGAATGTTGTGTCTTCTGCCAGCATCCATGTAACTCTGTCAAGTTAGCTGTTAGCTTACTTGCAATATAAAATCTCAGACCCTTCACAATTCTTGACAGACTCCTGTACCAGTCGGGGTAAACTAAGTTGTGCTGTAATAACAGGTGACCCCCAAGTCCGAATGGTTTACAACAGAGGTCTGTTCCTTGCTCATCCTTGTGTCCCTTGTAAGTCACCTGGTGGCTCCACTTCCATTATAATGCTAGGACAAAGGAAAAGAGAATATGGCAAAGATGATACCTGCTTTTTAATCTTCCACCTGGAAGTAACAGACATCCCCCTTCTTACTTCCCTTGGTCACATCCAAACTCAACCTCAAAGCCACTAATGCCCAGAAGAAAAGACAGTTGAGATGTTGCTAAATATTCTAACCACCACCAGAGCAGTCCCATCTCCATCCACACCAGATGACTGGTTTTTATGAAAACCTGCTATGCTCTCTCATGCCTACACAATTTCTTCTTCCCAAAATGGGCTGCTTTTCTCCCTGCTTCTCCATCCCTTCCCACACCTCTTATTACCTGGAAAACGCCTCCTGATTTTAAACACATGGCTCAAATATTACATCTTTTTTGAAGCTTTCTCTGACACCTTTCCACCCAGAAATATATCCTGCTTCCTTATGTTTCAATAGCACTTAGCATTTAGTTCTTCCAAGGTGATGAACCCACTGCTTCATACTGGTTTATGAGTTGGATTCTTTCCATAAACTAAGATTTCTCAAGGATACTGGATAAGCCTGCAATTTTTTATTTACCTTTATGCAAACAACACTATTTTGATTAAAATATTTCAGAAAATTTCCACTTCAAAAGATTAAAAACAAACAAAATCCTTAACAAATCTGCGAAGCCCACAATGTGGGCATCTCCAGCCTCAGCTTGTGCTATGCTACCTATTACCCTCTGGCTTCAAGCCTCAAGTGCTTGTCTCTGCCTGAAAACTCCTCATTCCACACCCCTCTACCTCACTTAATTAACACCTCTTTATCTTTCAGATCTGAGCAGAAGCATCACTTCCTCAGGGAAGTCTTCCTGCCAGTCACTCTCAGCCTAGGTCAAATCCCCCCATTATATGGCCTGAGCACTGTGGACTTCTTCATAGCACTCAGCACACCTACCACTTTACAGTTGTTTACATGACCCTATTATTGTGTCCCTCCCTACCTTAAGACGTAAATTCACAAGTCCATGAATTCTATTTTTGTTCACCTTCGGATCTCTAGTACTTAAAATATCATCTGTCATATATTAGGACTCAACAAACATGGGGTGAGTGATGAATGAATGTAATGAGACAGTCAATGTATGTGTGTTAGATTGAAGAATTTTAAGTAGAGGGTACGAAAAAGAAGCACAAAAATGTACATGATCTGCAGGACGAATTTTTTATGAATGACAAGAAGAGCGTGGGTGGCAAACTGAATTTTACATAAATCTTCCAGTATCTCATCTCAGTTTAGAATCTGAATTACAAAAGATCAGCTCAATAGAAGCTGGATTTCCAGGAGAGCTTAAGAAAATAATCTCATTTTTTTTCATTTTTTTGTCCCTAGGTATAATTTATACCTAATTCTTTAAACAAGCAGAATCCTTTCAAGCCTATTACTGTTATTATTATCTAAATATGTGTGACAATTTACTATTTACAAAACATTTTACCTTATACTGTCATATTTAACATTAAACAGCTCTAATAATCAAAATTAAAATCATAGAGTCTGAATTTTGTGGAATGACAAGAAGTCAGGTATGGCAGAAAAGAAGGTCAAAAAAAGCAGGAAAAGTGGATGGCAGTGGCATAGAGAGGGAGATTAAGAGACAAAGAACCAAAAAGAAAAATAACAGGAGGAAGGATAAAGCCTACAGAAAGTGAGGAATGGCCCATGCAGTAAACTAAATGTTCACATCCCCACAAAATATTTACTTTGAAATCCTAACCCCCACTGTGATGGTTTTGAAGGTCGGGCTTTTGAGGGGAGATTAGGTTGTGAGGGTGGAGCCCTTATGGATGAGATTAGTGCCCTTATAAAAGGGACCCCATAGAGCTCTCCTGCCCTCTTTTCACCATGTGAAGACACAGCAAGAAGTCAGCAGTCTATAACGGAAGAAAGTCGTCGCCAGAACCTGACCATACTGGCAGCCTGATCTTTGACTTCCAGCCTTCAAGACTGCGAGAAATATTGTTTATGCCACCCAGTGTATAGTAATTGGTTAGAGCTACCAAAACTAAGACAGTCCACAAAGCAGGGAGCAGGGTACAGTGATCTTTGGAGTTGGCCTCCATAGATCGTAGGGAGTGAGACACCCAACTGTGTGGGATAAGAAATGACTGGGTGCCATTAGAGGGGGCAAAATGCCTGGGACAGAGAAACAGAGTCCACAGAGAGCCTAAAGGGACCTGAACTTGTCAGCAGGAACATAAAGGATATTTTTAGGTGTCTGTTTCATTAAAAGATTTCTTTTATGGGATCTTAAAAGAAATACCAATGCCAGTTAAAGAAGTTCTTGGTGTGGATCTGGACATGGGTAATTTGTAAATTTCCCTAGATAATGTCAGTGGGTGGTCAAGCTCAGAGAACATGCAGATTTGTCTTTGCTCCCTGGTGCTCACTGAACAAATGTCTGATGACCCCACTTTGGTCTGCAGGGTGAGAGCTGTACAAAGTGAGCATGGAGGAGAAGAGATGGGTTCTGGAGAAGAACTTTGCCCTGGGGAGGACCCGTGTCTCACCCCTGAGTGAGCTTGGATGGAAATCAGTCTCTTTGGCTCATTCTAGGACAAAATTCCATAGCTGGAGCTGCAGGCATGGCCCCCGGGGGTGTAACACCCACATGCAACTCTGTCCCATTTGGAAGGCTTTGATGTGAAATAGCAACTGATTTCTCTGCATGGAGGGGAGTGTACATTTGGAAGGACAAATTTACTTTTCAGAACAAGTATACAGATGAATAAATGAGGCTGCAAGAGCCTGTGAGTGGTCATCACCTCAATCCTCTCTAGAACAATGCAGAGCAGAGATCAATAGGTAACTTGCCTAGAGAAGTCAGCTTCATAGTGGGTAGCACAACCCCACTTGGACCCTAGCATCCTGCCTTCTGGGGCAGCGCTGGCACACTCTAGTGTTGACGAAGAGGCATTTACAGAGTGGGGAATCGATGCAGGAAGATGACAGAGAAGTGGAGGAGGATGACAATTTGGCACCTGAGTGACTCTTTTCATAAAAATGGGGTCATGTTAGTTCTTACTAAAACAAGGGAGGGAGCTGAGAAATTTTATCAGAGAATTTGAGGCCTTAATTCACATGGAAAGACAGATGTCTTTACCAACACACACTGACTGATCTTGCCCACCCACTCTGCCAGGGTCCTAAGGCCCTCGTTTCCTGCCCAGTGGGTGTGACAGACGTTGGGCAAGGAGGTGGGCCAAGGGCTGTGCTTACCAAGGGATGTCTGTAAGGCAGGATGGCTTTGGCAACAGGCAGACCTACGGTCAAATCCTGCCTGGCTGTAGCCCTGACCGGCTCTACATCTTTAGCATGTAAAGGTCGTGAATCTAGACTACTTACCTCTCAACAACATTAGTGCTTATTATTATTGTTGTTGCGATTGTTATTGTTGTTGTTCTAATAAGGAATCCACTTTCCAGTGGCACTGAAAACTCCTCTCCCCAAAAGGACAACAAAAAGTGGAGGAGAGGAAGGTAGGAACCAAGGGAAACAGGCAGTGAAACCGAAGGACATTTCTCTCACCGGGGTTTGTGGGGTTCAACGTTCTTGCCTTGCTGGTTGTCTCAGGGTCGGGAGGGGTAGTGGGTTAATGGCCCTCTGTGGACTGTTCTCCACTCAGGACAGAGGCTCTGTTCAATGTCTCACCCAAATAGGTGGCCCTGGGCTTGGCCGCCGGGAGCTGATGCTGTGGTTCCAAGTGCTTGGTAACGCGGACAGCCTCCCTCCTCGCCTGTTCTCACGTGCCATGGCTGCTGGAAAAGGGGAACCGGGACGATTTAGAATCCTTTAACAACTGACAACATTTGAATTCCCATTTTGAGCAGCAAAGACAGGAATGTTCCCATGCCATTGTTTTCAGTGAAGTCATCGGGCCACCAAGACTCCAAGCAGAAATCAGAAAAAGAGATGGTGTGCCTTTAAGATGAAGGTGGTGGGCAACCATCCATCTTCCCTAAACACAGACTTGCCTTGTTCTTCCATTTCTGGCTGAGTGATAAAAACGTTAAATGTCATTTCCTGTATCAGTGGTTAACCACGAGATGCTGGATCAGAGACTTACCAGAAGTGCTGAAGTTAAGGAAAAAGAAAAAAACCTGCTGTTTTCAATAACCCTTTCTAGCACCCTATGGGAACTATTTAACCTTTGGGGGGTTGGAAAGAGCTTGAGAAGGTTGCTGGATTTGGCCTCAGCAATAAACTTAGGATTAGATTTGCCAAAGATTTTCTTATGCTTCATACAGGAAGTGAAGAGAGGCATCATTCACCCATCCTGCATCTCTCTCCTGCACAGAGAAGGCAAGAGAAGGCAAAAGTAAAAACATGTGTTCTTTGCCCACCACCCTCTCAGGATATCCACTGTCCTTTGGTTTTATTGGCCCAATGTTCTCTCAGATGACTGTGACTCTGACTACTTTGTTTGCCCAGCTTCCTGCAGTATTGTCACCCAAGCTACAAGGCACATACTGGGGAAAAGCAGTTCTCCAAGAACCTTCCGCATGTGGTCTGAAGGGTGGAGAGCCCAGCGTGATTCTTTGTTGTGTCTTCTTGAATCTCTCCATTCAATTAATCAAGTGCTCAAGTAGGTAAATTAGGAGAAGTCTGGCTCAGCCCCACGGAAAGGTGGCTGGACCGACTGCAGCCCACCCACAGCTTTGCTCAAAGCCCCTCTACCCCTGCACACTTTCTGCCTTGGGGTGACCTCTATAAGGACAGCAACACACAAAGTCACCTTGGCCCCTTCCCACTGCCACCCAGGTCCCATGTTTCTCAGGCTGAGCAGCTATACTTTGTCCCCGCAATTGCATTCCTACCAATGCCACCTGGGACGCTCTGTACACACACCAAGCACTCCTAGCACCTCACCTACACCTAGGGTGACCAACAGTCTGCTTGGGGCTAAATAAATTCATAGATGCGGAACTTTCATTATTAAACCCGGGAAAGTCCCAGACAAACCAGAATGAGTTGGTTACCCTGACAGACAAGTGTGTGACAGGCAAATACATGTTCTCCCTCACAACAGAAGCTGAACGCTTATCAGAGGTTCAACCAGGTCAAATGAAAGAGGATTATCGATGGCGGGAGCATTCTTCGGGGAGAATGGAAATCATCACTGCTCCCCCACTACGCCTACCACACTCTTAGAAGCCATAATTTATTCTCTCCTAATTCAGCAGTTATCAGGGAAAATCTGAAATCAAAATCAGAATTGAAAGGGAAAAGATTGCGGGGAAAAATACTTTCCACCAAATTTCTCGTAGGTCTATGAAACAAATCTATTCTCTCCCTCACTATCTTAAGTAATAGCACCACCAGCCATCCTGACCCCAGGTGCCCAGGAAACAAAACACAGAGAGCTGACTGACTCCTCTCTCTACCTCTGTCCCACTCCCTGTTTTTCAACAAACCCTGATTTTCCTGCGACCTATCGTCTCTCTTCTCCACTCCCACTGCGGTTGCCTGAACTCAGCTTCTGAGTTCCCTCAGCTAACGCCTCCGCCCTCTTGGAACAAGGTTTTGTCTGCTCCCTGACCTTTAAGATGCTTCCATCCCCCACTCCTTTCTCAAATTAAACTGAAGAAACACTTATTAAGTACCTTGATCAGAAGAAAGCCATCACTATCACTTATCTGGATTTCATAGGACTTTGGACTTTTTTTCATGGTACCTTTTTAAATAAGACATTCCCCGATGTCTTCTTGACTGAGAAAATCTCCCTGATATCTCCAAGCAAAGTTAAGCACTTCCTGCCAGCCTCCTGGTTTATCTCTCCCTTTGGCCCTCATCATATTGCTGTGATTATTGGTTTATATTTCCTTCTTGCCTACCAGCTGTGAGCCCCTGGCGTCTTATTTATCTTGTTTCCCCAGGGTCAGTCCTAGACCTGAATAGGCAGTAGCCATTCAATAAGCATAGAAAATGACATGTTATAGAGATAAGAAGGAAAATTATTGGCTTGGTGTTACTACACTTAGATGGGTCTCTGGCCATCAGAACATATAAAACTCAAACACTACTGATTATGGTTAGACTAACCTAGTAGTCTTTACTAAAGAACCAAAGTTCTCTGCCCTGGGCCCCATCTTAATCAACATTTTTATTAAAATCTTGGATGAAGATGTAAAAAGCACATAAAACAGATTTGCAGAAAAAACAAAGCTGGGAGGTATCACTAATATGTAGGATCTTAGAATTAATGTTGCGAAATTGTCTCAGCCTACACGATCAATAGACCAAAACTAAGAAGATTAAAAATTCACACTAATAAATGTAAATGCTACTTGTGCTTGTAGTAGTAGAATCCACCAGTCCAGTAAGGTAGTTCTGGCTTAGCATCAGTTCCCATGAAAAACTTCTAGCAATTTTCATAGTCCTTGAACTAGATGAAGAGGATCTCAAGTGCTTTTCTAACAAAATGGAACATTTTCATCAATTGGACTTTCATACAGAGGCCTAGTAAAGAAATTTCTTAAAGACATTGCTCTGTGTAGTAGAAGCAAAGAGTCTAACAAGTCAGCACCTCCTGCCCTACAATTCGCCTCTCACCCCCACCTTATAAAGACCCCTAAGGGACCTCCCCAAACTCCTGGAGCACTTCTGGGCATTGCTTGAAGACAATAGATTAGAGTCAGTCTCTTTGCTTTACCAAATCTACACAGCTAGTTGGTGTCAGAACTCCCTCAATACCCTACCAAGCTTTATTTTTCTTTGTTTTGTTTTATTGTTTGTGTCCCTCCCTGGCATTTTACTATACATTTGACTGTTTGTACATTGCCTGCTCCCTCACTGGGGTACTGCTGTCTGTTTTGTGCAACAGTGTACCCCCAGTGCCTGGTACATGGTGAGAGCTCAGTAAACATTTGTTGGGAAAATGAATTAAATAACTGGAAAAGAACCCATATGTCTTTATTCCCAACCCAGTGCTGCTTTTCCAGTGGTGTGCCTGTCCCAAACAACAACAATAACACAAGCCAACATTAGGCTACATTGGAAGAAATTTTGTCCATCAGTAGATGAATGGATAAAGAAGATGTGCTATATATATAATGAAATATTACTCAGCAATAGAAAGGAATAAAATTTTGCCATTTGCAACAACATGGGTAAACCTAAAGGGTATTATGCGAAGTGAAATAAGTCAGACAGAGAAAGACAAACACTGGATGGTTTTACTTATATGTAGAATATAAAAATGAACAAAAAAACAAACAAAACAAAATAAAAACAGACTCAATGAAACAGAGACCAAAAAAATGGTTTCCAGAAAGGAGGGATGGTGAAAAGAGGAAGGGGAATATAGTCAATAATATTGTGATAAGTTTTCACAGTGACAGATGATTACTAGAATAAGTGGGGTGATCACATTATAAGATATAAAAATGTTGAATTATATTATACACCTGAAGCTAATATTACCAATATAATACCAACTATTCTTAAATAAAAATTAATAAGTAAATAAGATCATCATCCTAAATAAAGATCACTGTACCCTTTAATGTTCAAGCCATATCTGAAATATTGTACTACATTTGGAAGCAACATAAAAAAAAAAACAGAAAGGGAAGTAAATATGGCAGAGGTGGGATATGAGTAATGTTTTTTAGGGCTAAATTTGTGCCAAACATAGTATACATTAATCTTATGTAATCATCATAATTATGCTATAAAGTAATTATTATATTCCTTTTATATCTGAGAAAACTAAAACACAGAGAATTCAAGTGATTTTTCCAAAGTCACACAGCTGAAGGGCCAAGATACAAACGCCCAGCAAATTTTGTGTTCCTTCCACTACAGTAAGGTGCCTTTGGAGGGTGTTCTCGAAAGGACAAGCCGAGTGTAGAAGGTCTGGAAATCACAGCAAATAAGATGTTTGTCCTGGCAAAGCTCAGGCATATATGATGGGCTGGGTGGAGGACAAGAAGAAGAATGCAGCAGTCATCAAAGAGAAAGGACCGTTTTTTGAGGAGAAAGTACTGAAACTCAAGTCACTTGCTGAAGGTGTTGAGAAAATTCCTAAATGGTTAGAAAACTTGTCCAAACAGCTCTAAAAACTGTGCATTTTGGACTGGCTGCCACTTCAGGGGTTGAGACAGTGCCTTGTGCCCATTATGCACACTTACACCATTGCTCTCTCACCATATTTTACATGCCTTAGGTTCTGAAAGCTTTTTTTCTGGGGAGTGGGCAGTTTTCCGTTGACAATGGGTACTGAGCAGCAGCATTGTAACAAGAGTTGCCCACAAATTGTAGTTGGAATCCTTCTCACAACTGCTTGGTTTCTATGGTTAAAAGAACAGCCCCAGGTGGGGCAGCTTGTCCTACAGCCAACAGGCACCAGGCACAAGCACTGTCCATGGACAGAGAATGGTGGGAACCCAGGAGCGAGCCACAGGGCCCCACTCACTGCAAGGGCAGCACTTACTCCAGATTGAAAATAAACCTCCCCAACTGATCTGGTCTAACACAAGAAGGTAAAGAGCAGAGAAGCGAACCCGGGAGAAAAGAGCCTTTCCCCTCCTAAAAGGTGGCTCTGCTAAAGAGGCTGGTCCTTGTCTGAAGCCCACTAGCAGTTCTGCTGTGAGTCTGAGCTTTTAGAGACACAAAGGCGATTGCAGCAGTATACTGGCTAGACTTTTTGTTGATCAGAGGATAACCATGAGGACTAAGAAAAGGCTTTCCATTCCACATCCAGCATCCCATTTTTCCTACTCTTTCTGATTCCCAACTGAGGCACTTTGATGAGAGCCCAGGATGTTAAGCCACACTTTCCTGGAATATTGCTTCCCTTTGGCTAAGTTTAACCATGACAGCAGGAGTAGGAACAGATGGAGAATCCATAAGGAGACTCAATGCTAAAGGAAGGTAGGAAGACCCCAAAGGCAGATACAGTCCCCTTTCTGGAATGAAAGAGCTGCAAGCACCTTCTAGAATTATCTAGTTCAGGGACTGACAAAATTTTTCTATAAAGGGCCAGAGAATAGATACTTTTGACTTTGTACGTCATGTGTGGCCTCTGTCTCAATCCCTCAACTCTGCCATGAAACACAAAAGCAGCCTCAGACAGTACATAAAAGAATGGACAGGGCTGTGTTCTAATAAAACTTTATTAACAAACACCAAAATTTGAACTTCATATAATTTTCATGTGTCAGGAAATGTTATTTTTTTTCCCCAATCACTTAAATATGTAAAAGCCATTCTTAATTAATTGGCTGTACAAAAACAGGCAGCGGGCTGGATTTAGCTCTTGGGCCATAGCTAGTCAATCCCTGGTCTAGTCCAAGCCCGTCCCAAGACGTAACTGGCAGGGGAGCACAGGCTGAGAATCCACACATCTAATTCTCATGTTGTGCTCTTCCCCCTGCAAAGCTCTACTCCAGCTGCCTCCATTCCCTTGAGCACCAAAGTGCCTCTCCTGCAAGGGCAGCAGCCTGGTCCAGACCCTGCCAATTGTCACATATGGTACAGGACTTTTGGACATGATGTTCCATCTCTGTCCTATTTCTATACACATTCATTGGATGACTTAGAACAGATCAGCTGTCCTCTTGAGACCCTAATAGAAAGTACAGACATAGGAACTCAACTCAGTCATCTCTGAGAGTATGTCCTCTGTTTGTGGTCCATGCTTCCCACATCCCAACTTAGCTCTCAGTCTTTCCCTCTCCTGCGACGTTTCAGCACTAGCATGTCTTGGCACCCTATCAATTGGCACTGCCTGCCGCCCTCACCAGAAACCATCCTTTGTAGCAACCAGTTCTGATGTCACCAAAAGATAATGACTTCTGGGCAGGAAAACTAGAAATGGAAGCAGATGAAGTATCTATTTTCATGCAGATGAAGTCGTGGGAGGATACATGATTCATATGTTGAGTGATTTCTGAATAGCATGTTTCTGTCATTTTCTGGAAGGCGGCAAGTTAGCTTCCCCTTGGGGTGGTGGGTGAGACTGATATTTGGGGTTTCCTCTTTTAAAGGAAGTTTGATTTGGTTTTTGATTTGATGTTTGGTTGGTGTTTTCATTTTTGTTTTGTTATGTTATGATTTGCTTTAATGAGGAGTTGGAAATGGAGGATCAGGAGAGACATCTTTTTGGGAATGGGGAAGCAAAGCCCATGTACAGTGCCTCCTCCAGGGTTTGACCATACAAAGGTCAAGGTGGTTCAAAGTCATAGTCAGATGTCTGAGCACCTGCCAAGTACTACATGCCTTGGTTAGGGAATTAGCGACAGTTTGACATATTGTGTGATTGCAACCCCAAGATAAGGAAGGGAAAGGGGAGAGTCCTGGCATGGAGTTCCAAACAGGCTTGGAGCCCTTGGCCTGTCCCTGCTGTCACACTAAAGAATGTGGCCACTCTGCCTCAAAGCAGCTCTGTCTAGTCATGCCAGAGCGATGGTGGCCAGGAGCCTGGAGCAGAAGCCTGGTTACAGTCCAGCCCAGAGTATTGCTCAGTATTAGTTTCCTCTACTATTCTATCCCACGGCATCCAACACCTAAGTGGATGGATGCCTTGAATTAGGGTGTTAGGTCAGTGAATCTTCTCAGGGGTGCTCTAGGGCACTCCAGGAACTTGAACAGATGCTGCTCTGAGAACTATACTGAATCCTGCAGCCACCTTAGCTAACAGTATGCTAGTAAAAGTTTAACAACCATCTCTCTGAGAAAAAAAGGCCCTGATTTATAACATTTGTCAATTCCCAAGATGTAAATACTCCCAACTTGGCCCAATTTCAAGCTGCCAGTGTGATGTAAATGAGCTCACAAAAATCCTGAAAATTAATATTCGGCCCTAGCAAGTCAGAATGTCTAGGTCCAAGACAGCACTGCCTTGAGCCCTTCAGAACCCAAGCAGAGAGCAGAAACCAGAACAGTGTGCCCAAGTAAAAAAATGATCTGTGAACCCCAATGAAGCACATCACAGCTGAGGGAGCCTAGAAGGGGCAGGCGGGAGGAGCAGAAGCTGGCTAACTAGAGGTCCTAAAATGCCCACAGCCAGTGAAGGTTAATGGAAATGAGGAGACAGGGATTATTGCTAGAAAATGCCGAGACTCCAAGCCTCTGTGTGGTCTACAAAAAAAGAACAACAACAACAACAACTGTGAGGGAGTTAGCCATGTCCCATTTGTAGTTCCTGAGAATGTTCCTGTCTCAGTCCATCATTTTCCAGGGAAAGTCTTACTAAAGGATGTTAAGAAACAGCCATCCTATAGTACTGAAAAGAGATGCCCTGCTAAAGAAGAGATGGTGGCTGACATCAAGGAATCTGTCCCCTGAACACAGAGGGTTGCTCTGTCCACCTGGCCAGGTCCAGGTGGCACCAAGGATGGATCGTACTGTCCCTTATTGCCACAACTCCCTTTGCCCTGCTCGCCAGCCTTGTCCCTGTAAGTCCCACTGAATAAACTTCCAGGTTAAAGGAGATAAACCTCACCTCCTCCAACTTCTTAGATTTCCCTATGGAATGCACAAATCATATGTGAAAAGAGGACCTGAGGATTTATAGATGAACAAAGGTCCCTTCCCTTCGGCAGTTTTGGCTCAGCAGGCATTCTAGGAATAGGGCCAAGCAGCAACTTACTCATGAAAGACTTCATTCTGTGTTCTGCTCTCCTCACTCAATGTCTGACACACATGAAGAGCCCAATTGCCAGTGTTACTGTCTTGTGTCTTTCAGAACCTACTCACCTAGCCAGAGTCACTCCCACAGTCCTCCAACCTCCTTCTACTTCCTTCTCTGGGAGACAGGAGCCTTGGGTTCCATTTACTACTCATTTAACCTCTTTAGGCTATAGTTTCCTTATTTGTTACGTAAATATGGTTGGACTCTAAAATAATAAAGTTCCGTACACATTTTACAGAAAAAAAAGATTTATGGGGAATCTTAAAAATGACCAAGTACTTTCACTTAATCATTAAAAAAAACGTGTGAGATTGTAGTAATCTTAGATGATATTAGGAAACTGAAGATCAGAGAGAGCTTGGGAACTACAGCCGAGATCACCTGGATATGTAGTCAGTCACCTACCCAGACTTGAGTTCATTCCTCTAATGCCCAGCCCTTCACTCAGACCCCTAGGAGCAAGGCCTACCCTAGAATTCCACATCAGAGCCTCACAGCTTTTCCTCTGGGTGGGACACACACAGTTCCTTGGTTAACATTTGTGGGGTTTTTGCTCGCCAGTTTAACCCATCAAATTGATTCCTATTTCTAAGACAGGTGACTGATGTGAAGAAAACCAGGGTTTGTCCTAAGCCAAGTCAGCAAGTGAGTACAGTCTACCCTCAGTGAACCTCCCCACCTGCTGTCCACTCTTCCATATCCTATTCTTTTGGAATCTAACACTCTTTATTGTCTTATCACTAAACTGGCCCCTCCAAAAATAATACGTCAATCAAAAATTTGTACATTGTATTCCCTCCTGCCTCACCTCTTGCAATAAAACCAGTGCTGACACTCCCACTGCCCCACAAATAGGTAAAGAAAGAGGAACCCCTCTCACTTGACATATGTATATTCCCTTCAGTTCTGTATACATGGTTCCCATCCTTTGTCCTATGTTGCCCTTTCTACCTCAGGATAGACTTTTTCCACCTTTCCTGAGTCCTTTATTTTTATAATCATTCTTTATCATTGTCAATTGTATGTTCTAGGTGCTAGTTATGCCCTTCCCCTAGGAAGGTTAAGACAAGAGGAACAAAAAAAAAAAACATAAATTACTTCCATTTACACAACATTTCCAAGGCCCTCATTAACTTGAGAACTATCTAATGATATAGGTATTGCTATACCTATTTTTACTGATGAGGATCCTGGATGCAAAGACTTTATAGATCCTTCAGCTAATAAGCAGAAGAGCCAGAGTGGGAATCCATGTTCATTGGACTCCAAGAGCAATGGCATGACAAGGGTCTTCCCTAAGAAATTATCTGATAATAGTTTCAGGAGTATTTGCTTTTTAACAGTAATGTTAAAACCAGAGGCTAACAACTGAGCGAACAGTGCTCTAAGGGGCCATAATCAACATTCACTGACGCAATTGTAAAAGGATTCAGTGGGTATGAAGTGTGGGAGTCGCTTACCACACCAATGAGACCGTCGCCAGTTCTGCTGACCATAAAATCAACCACACATTTAAACAAAGAATCCCAGCCCCATGTGTCTGGAGACTGAAAACTTGAAGCCCTAGAGGAATACTGAGTCAGAAATGGATGCACATAGCTCTATGCCAAAGCCTTGGTTTTCATCCAAATACTATACAGAACTGGACATAGCAAGAGGTTCTCCAATGCCACACTGTGGGACTCACAACCATGCAGTGCCTTCTAAGACCTCTTGCAGTTTGGGACCTGTGGTAGACAACCTAATTTTCAGTCCATTATGGATAAATTTGAAGTACAGATTTGCAGACATTCTTAGAAATGAATAGTAAGAGGTGTGAAGTAAGTTCAGACCGCCAGAGAAATCTGATTCATTTTAGAGACTTTGTCAGTAAAAAGGGGTCAGGATACTATAGGATACTTCTAGTGATTCCTCTGAGTAGGTCAACTACAAAGACCTTGTTCCTAAATATATTATGACTCAATTTATTTAAACGCATAGGCCGACAGTTGGCTACACTGTTACCAAAATGGAAACTGAACCAGGAGGGATGACATTATTTATGTACAAAAAAGAATACAGGTGGTGACATGTAACATGAATGCTAGCCCCACTTTTATTTACAAAGTAATAGCCAAAATTCACTTCTCAAAAACCAGAGGTTTGGCAGAGGTATAAAGAAGAGGGTAAATTCCTGATAAAATGAGAAGAGGTCAAGGGGAGGGCAGCCCTCCATTGTCCCCACTGGCAGTCGTGGGCGTGTTAGAAAATGATTTGAGGAAGTGCTCAAGTGGCCCTGAAATCAAATGTTTTAAAGAGGAAACCAGAGTCCCTCAAGTAGAAGCAATAATCAGAGCCAAGATGAAGAAATTGGAATACAAATGATGAAATTTAAAGTACCAAAGAGAGGTTTCTAAAGGAGTTTGTACAGAGAAGGAAATGAGGGGAAAAAAAGAGAAAGATATAGCAAAAATAAAGACATTGCCAATAAAATTCTAGAGTGTGCTAGAAATATGAGGATAAAGAGTAGTGGTAAAATGAAGTAGATAGCTTTCAGTGGCAATGGATAAAATGGATAATAAAGAGGATATTTATGAAATTGTTTCCAGGAGAAAAAGGTACGGAAGAAGGAAAAAGGCAGCGGGCTAATGCCACCATGCCAAGAACTATAAAGAAATGCATGAATGATCAGCTAAAAACCCATATTCAAAAAGAAGCATATTTAAGCTGTGTGTGAAGGAGAAGCCAGGCTCTGGGGCCTCCTTCTGATTCCTAGGGACCTCAATTCCTCCCCTGGGCCTCTTTGAACACCTGTTTTCAATAGCACATGGGGAAAAGGGGGAAAAGGTGAATGAAATGAAACCTAATTCTTCTTCGGTTCAGTCAGTATTTATAAAAACATGTCAATGTGCCAAGCACAGTGCTTGACACTGAGAAAATGCAAGAATAAATAAGAAACATGGCTAGATATCGTGACATAAGTAGCATCAGAAAGAGAAGCAAATACGAAATTTGCAAGATAAGGTGGAGCAAAGTTCACAACCAAAAGAAATGAGAGACAAGGTGAAATATGATAGAACTGAATATATAAAAGTGGACAAGAGAACGCTGTGCTGTATAGTCTCTTTAAAGAGGAACAAGATGAAAAAAGAAAGTGGGAAGCAAACAGGGGAAGTGACATTGAGAGCCATGCTCTAGAACCAGACAGACTCGGGCTCTAAGCTGCTTCCCGCCCTGACTCAGCTGGTTCTGAGGTGATCTTGAGCAAGCAGGTGCCTATGAACTCTGAGCCTCAGGTCCCTCGACTATAAAATGGGTCAATAATAATATCTGACTATGCAGTAACTTTCAGGGTAGCCATGACAGAGTAAGGGATATTGGATTTACCTCCCACCATAAATAACAATAAAACTGGACAAAATATATAAAACAACTGGTTTTGGATAATAGACTACAGATGGTGCAAGGGTGGGAATCTTGAGAGAAGAAAAACAGAAGAAGTGAAATTCGTGTTTACTCTGGTCTCTTACCTGGGGGTTTTCCAAACCACGGCACAGGGAAGTAGAACCCAAACCAAGGCAGGAAGAAAAGCAGACCAAATGAGAGGTGACTCAGAAGAAATTAGCACACAAGGAGTTTAAAATGACTAAGATAAATATGATCAAGAGTTTAAAGGGGAAAAAATGGACATAAAGAATGACTAGATGGATAATATTATCAGAGAATAGAAACTATGACATAGAACCAAATGAGAACTGTAGAACTCAATAATATACAATAACTGAAAAAATTCACAGGATAGGCTTAATAGCCAACTACACACTGCAAAAGAACAGCTCAGTAAAGAACTTGAAGACAAAAGAATAGAAAGTATTCAAATTGAAGAGCATAGAGAAAAAAAGACTACAGAGGAGAAAAAACAGAGCTTAAGTTACATGTAAAACAATATTAACCAGTCTAGCACATCCCTACCTAAAGTCTCAGAGGAAAGCAAAGAGGAATTGGGGCAGAAGAAACATTTCAAAAGAATAATGACTTCGAAATGGGATGGAAAATACCAATCCACAGATCCAAGAATCTCAAAGTATCTTAAGCAAGACTAACACAAAGGAAACCACATCTCAGTAAATCATAGTCAAATTGCTGAAAAACAGAGTCAAATTGCTGAAAAACAGAGATAAAGAGAAGCTCTTAAAAGCATCCTGGGGACAAGAAAAGATCTTACTACAGGGGGACATTAATAAGAATTATCATTGACTTCTTATCAGAATCAGTGGAATCCAGAAGACAGTGGAATGAGATATCCAAAGCTCTGAGAGAGAGAAAATTGTTAACCTATAATTCTATATCTAGAAGAAAAACCTTCCAAAAAAAGGAAGTCAAATTAAAGACATGGCAGATAAACAAAAGCTGAAAGAATTTATCGCCAGCAGAACTACACAATAAAACATGTCAAGGGGAGTTCTTCAGGCCAAAGAGAAATACCAGATAGAAACGCAGATCTACAAAACACATAGAATACCAAAATGGTAAATACGCAGGGTAGACAGAAAACACTTTTTTCATTTTTTTTATTTCTTTACACTGACTCTTTAAAGCAGAAATAATGACAATGTGTTTCTGGATTTGTAATATATGTGGAAGTAAAACATGTATAACAATATCACAGGACAGCTGAGGAGCCAATGAAAACATAGTGTAAGCTTCTTATCTTTCACGTGAAATCTTATTAATTCAAGTCAGACTGTGATAAGAGAAAGATGCATACTTTCAGCAACTATTTAACCAAGTCAGAGTTGTTGCTAAAAAGCCAGTCAAGGAGATAAAATGGAACGCCAACAAATACTTCATTAATCCAAGAGGAGACAGGAGAGATGGGGAAAGGAACAAAGATCAGATGGGTAAAATCAAGAACAAATGTCAAGATGATAGGATTAGACCCAGCCTAACAACCTTACAGATCTGTTGTGACAATAAAATGAAATCATGAGAGTGGATCTGTTACAAAGCTGTCCTCATAATAGATATGAGGCTGTGGCAGAATGGAGGGGAGGAGAAGATAATAAGAAAATTGAAAAGTAAACCTGGGGCATATGAAAACTCTAACAGAATAGGCCCCAAGTAGCCATGCTACTTCCCACACTAATTTTTCTGGGCACCTACAGCCATAGGCTGCCTCACTGATGGGGCATGGAGCTGAGCGGATAGGTACCATTTCCATGGCTTTATGGAACAAGCACATGAACTTGGCTTGCGATCTACCCCCAAAGGAAGAAAGCTGGTTTGAGCTGGTTTGCAGTTCTGTTATTTGAGATGTGTGGAAGGCAGGAGACAAGCTTTCAAATCTATTTGCTCAACACAAACACTTGGTGGGAAGAGAGTGTCCCACTGAATTAAAAAGGGAAAAGGCTCTGTTCACGGAAAGGACAGCGTGAAAAGATCGCAGAGAGAACAAAGGCGCAGATCTAGGAAGGAAACATAATCAAACACATGACTATAACTGTAAAACTAGACTTTGACAAGGTTTTTAATAAGCAAAGGATCAATTAAGACAAGGCTTTTATGCAATACGTGTAATTCAGTTCATTTCAGTACTCTCTAACTGAAACCCCTCTGATGCCAGGCTCTGTGGCAGGTGCCGGTGATACAAAAGCTATTGAAACCATGTCCCTACCTTCAAAGAGTACTCAGGTCTAGTGGGGAAAAGAGGCATAGAAACAAATCAAAAAGTAGTGTGTCTTTGGTCCTTGTAGCCCTCTGCTACTCACCAGCTTTGTGGCTTTAGGCAAAACACTTGACCTCAGTTTTCTCATCCATAATATGGGGATAATAATAACCACCAGGCAAAATTATTGTAAAGACCATTGTGCCCATGGTCTAAATAGTACCTAGCACACTGCCTGGCCTATAGTAATCCAACAACTCTCAACCTGATAGCACAATCCAGGACACATGTTAGAATCTGATGGCAAGTAGAGGGTCTTTCTAACCATATTATGCCTCCCTCCATCTCACTATCCTGATTCCCCCAGGAGAATGGGACCACCTTTTTCAAACCCATGAGAACAGGGTCTACACAAAATAAAGTTTGAGAATCACTGTGTAAGCATTGATTCAACACAGAACCTACTATGTGGCCGGTTTATGAAAAACAGTATTATTTCAACATTGTGATAGAGATAAGTACAAAATGCTGGAAGAATACAAAGAGAAGGCACTCAGCCTGGGGTCACGGAAGAAAGACCTATAGTCCATAGCTGTTAGCTAGGCAAACCAGGGTGAGAAGGTCACCTCAAGTAAGGTATGAGCTGGCAATGGTATTCTGTGTGCAGGGAACTACAATCCAAGCATGAAATTGTCAGGAAATTGTATAAAGAAGTAGACAAGGGGCAAGTTCATGAAAGACATGCCAAGGAACTCACTTCATTCTGTGGGTGGTGAGTGCCATAGAGGGATAGGAGGGAGGCCCAGGGTTGGCCCTGTGCTCCTGGTGGTCTCTCTGAAAGCGGTTCCTGAGCTGAATTTAATGAGAGCACTGCTAGCAATTCCTCAAGGGCAGTGGCCCCGGCTCTCTCAGCTTTGCTTCTCAAGTACTTGCCAGTCGGACCCACAGTAGGCACTCAGTTTGCTGAACAGAATTGAAATTAATGAACTTCCTTATCCAGAACATTTTGCATTTTAACCCTATAACCTACTATGAGATTCATCCCATCAGGTTTGTTAGACCCTCTGAGAGGTACACCAGAAGTGGGGAGGGAAGATATGAACACAAATGATTTCAATCCAGTGAAATAAAGGGTTATCATTCAGTGTGTGTGAAGTACTTTAGGAGATATAGAAAGAAGCCGTCAACTGTCAGGGGAAGCCAGGAAAGTCTCCACCATGGAAGCAATATTTGAATTGGGTTTTGAAGAATACATAGGAGTTGAGTAATCAGAAAGAGAGGCAAGACTGTTCCAGCCTGAGGGTAGGCCAAGGTAGAGAGGAGTGACACAGAGCTGGAAGTGTTTGAGGATGGATGATTAGTGCTTTCACTCACTGACGTCTGGATGTAAGAACGCAATGAGAGGAGAGCCTAGAACAGTAGTTTTCAACTGGGGCCACACATCAGAAACACCTGGGGAGCTTTTAAACTGTCCAGTGCCTAAACTACCTTTCAAACCAATTAAATCAGAGTCTCTGGGGCTGGCAGCCAGTCATCAGGATTCTTTTTTTAAAGCTCCCAAAGTGATTCCAATGTGCTGCCAAGTTTGGGAACAATTCGTCTAGAAAGAAGAGAGGAGGACTGGCAGTACCCTCTGAAGTCAGGCCCTCCTGGTGCCCCTGCAGTCCTGACACCTCCCCGCCAGCCCACCCCCCACACACACACACCTGCAAGACGGCCCTCCAAACCACAACCGTGGCTTCTTCCTCCTGCTCCTTTTCCTCCTGCTCCTTTTCCCCCACCAGCTCTCTGTGCTGAAACAGCTGTTCTTGAGCATAGATCCCAGACCAGTAGCATCAGCTTCGCAGGGCAACCTGTGAAAAAGGCAAATTTTCCAGCTTTATCACAGACCAGAACTCTGGAAGTGGAGCCAGCAATCTGTGTCCTAACAGATTCTGATGCGTGTGAGAACCACCATTCCGGAATACTGATTCCTCTGAAACCGCAGCCAAGCAGCATCTAAGCGTGGCTGCACCAGCACCTGGTGGAGTCCCTGCTTAATGAGTTGGGACACTGGGAGCTGGCCTGGGTGCCATGAGTCGCATTGGCCTGGAATCGAAGGTGCTGACGGGCTGATATCCCACTCGTTTTTCGGTTTGTTTTGTTTTGTGGTTCCAGGAAAAAGATTTAGAAGAGGAAGTATTGGAATTTTTATTGTCTCCTTTTAATACAAAGTGGACCCTTGGAAAGAATCTTTCAAGATGTTTTAACTCAGGATTGGCAGGAAAATCCACAGGGTCGTCGGGCCTTGATGTGCCACAGCATTTTTTGTTAAGGTGCTGGAGGGTCTTAACTCAGGGGAGGGATGAAAAGGAAGAAAGGGCATTGCTGGTTCACTGCCCCACCTGTTTCCTCCTCCCAGGCCCCAACCAGGTTGGGAATTCACAATTCCTGGGAGGGAAATAAAATAAAGGAAGCAACAAAGGAAATGAGTTCCCGGATAGAAATGGAAATTGCCTTTCCCCTTAAGGTCAGACGGTCAGAAGTGAGGAAGGAGTGCACCCCTGCGACAGCCAGCCACGGCTGGAGTCCCAATCCTGGAGCTCATTCACCCTTAGAATAACTCCAGGCTCTCTTCTGCTGGAGCCAGTCACTTCCTGAGTCTCCACTCACTTGAGAAGGCTCCTCATTTACTCAGTGAAGTCCAAGAACGCTGGTGCATTCTCTGTGGTACAATTAAAAAGAGCAAATTCTCCAACACCAATTTGAATAAAACAATAGTATATTTAAAAAAGAAGAAGAAGAAGAAGAAGAAGAAGAAGAAGAAGAAGAAGAAGAAGAAGAAGAAGAAGAAGAAGAAGAAGAAGAAGAAGAAGAAGAAGAAGAAGAAGAAGAAGAAGAAGAAGAAGAAGAAGAAGAAGAAGAAGAAGAAGAAGGAGGAGGAGGAGGAGGAGGAGGAGGAGGAGGAGGAGGAGGAGGAGGAGGAGGAGGAGGAGGAGGAGGAGGAGGAGGAGGAGGAGGAGGAGGAGGAGGAGGAGGAGGAGGAAAGGTCTTGGAGGTTTTACCAACTTCTTTCAGCTCCGCTGTTCCAAATGAAGGACTGGACCGACCTGTTTTGTTTTGTTGTGTGTTTTTCCTCCCCATGCTTCAGTAAATCAGGAAAAAAAATTCCCCACGTTTGGGGAAACTTAGATTTGACAGCGTGTGTGTAGCGCCACCTGGTGACCACGGCTTATCAAAACAGTTTTCTTCCTGCTTCTCTTGTTCATGTGCATCAAAGGCCCCAGGCTCCAGACAGGTACCATTCAGTTCTCAGGTCCGGTCTGCCGTTTCGTGGGAATGTCAGCCTCGGATGAAAAGCTCCTGTCATTTCGCAGGCACAAAACACAATATAATCAAGCAATAGAGTTTTTCTCTTAAGAAACCAAACATTTAAAATCTTCTCAGGTACCCATTCTTCTAACAGACAGTAAGATGCAAGAGAGAAATTTTTGGTGCCTACAAATCATGACACATTGCCAGGGATACTTTCTCCCTTACCATGATTCCTGGGGTTCTAGGATATAGGAGAATGGAGGTATCTTTGGCACTACGACGTCCTGAGTTTCATGTTTCTGAAGCACTATTTGAAGGACACCGGTGGTGGGAAGAAAAGATGGTCTGAGGAGCCACTGTGGGTGGTGGGACATGCTGACTACAAACCTCAGGAGAGTTCAGTTCTAGGCTTGACATTGCCACTTAACCGCTATGTGACGCTTCGGCAAGTTACTTAATCTTCATGGACCTTAGTGCTCCAGACTTGTTATCCCCGTAACTTGTTTTCCCCATAAAGTCCATGGTTTTAAAAATGTTGCCTACCAAAATGCATCTCTAAAAGTAATTTATAATTTTTCTATCTTCAGTCATCAGATGTACAAATTATCAGCCAGAGCTTCCGATCGTCACGAAGCCACCAGAGTTACCCCAATGAGTTTACATACAAAAGCAAAGACACTTGATTCCTCCTTATCCTGATCCCCAGTCATGCATGGTTTCTGTAGACTTTTAGAACACTGAAATCAACCCACAGACCCTAATTTCAACTTTCCCAGGCCCTAATCTCAAGGGTCACTCGGGCTCTGAGAACTAAAACAAGGGAAGAATGGAAGGCTGTGGTGTGTACACACAGATAGAATCTCAGTTTAAGAAATAGTGTTACAGGAAATTAATATTTAAGAAGTGCCAGCTCTGTGCCAGGAGTTTTAGACACAGAATTCCCATTAGTCCCCACAACAATCACTGAAGGATCTATGCAGATGAGGAAATAGGCACAGAAGAGTAAAGGAAATTACCTTCACAATGACGCTGAATCAGTACCAGGTCTGAGAGGATAATCTTTCAAAATAACCAATTTTTAAAATAAAACATGGCAATTTGCAGGTACAAGCCAACAGCTCATACTTAAACCACTGTGTTGAAAGATACCCAAGGTTATGGTTCCACATGTTCCCATCTTCTTAAGATGTAACGTTTTTATTTAGTGTGTATTGACAAACCTTTTGAATATCTATGCAACGTTAATTATTTTTACTATACATTCGTTTATTGTAGTAAAACCAGTTTCCTGACCCCTGGTCCATTTATCTGGAAGCAAATTGTGAAGTACTTTGTTCAACACCATAGTGATTTTTAGTGACTTGTACTAACATGTTGTTTCAAGATATGGAAGCTCAGTTCTGGGCTATTTTCTCCTACAGTTCCTTTGAGAATCTTTTTCCACCCAATTTCTCTGTTCTCTTTTTCTGAAACATCTAATAGGAGAACATTGGACCACTTGAATATTCTAGATTTTTACTTTTCACTCTGTATTAAGAAATATGACGTAGCTAGGAGTAAAAGAATATTTAAAAAATAGCTTAACAAATTAGAGGTGTTTTTTGTTTTGTTTTGTTTTGTTTTGTTTTCTCACACAAGAAGTCGAGAGGTAGTTGGACTGGTATTATTTCAGAGGCTCAAGAATATTAGGGCAAAGATCGCTCTTGGACTCTAACCCATGGCCACAGGATAACTGCTGCAGCTCCCACCATCATATCCACATTTAAGGCAGGAATAGGAGGAAGGGGAAAGAAGCAGAAAGGTAAAAACTTGCCAGAAACCCCCCGCAGACTTCAACTTATGACTCAATGGCCAGAAATGTGTCAGAAGGTAAATCTATTCACAAGAGTCTAAAAAAGGAAGTTCAGTATCACACCTCCAACAATAGAGGGAGACAAAGAAAATGAGGGTTGTGGAGAAGGAACAAACCAACCTAGAATTCTAGTTTCCAATATTTTTTATTGTTATTATAATTCATTCACTATAATTATGGACAAGGAGGGGAGGGTAAGATGGAGCTCAGATACATGTATGTATTTAACCCATCACACTTAACTGGAAACCTAAATATGGTATTATATATTTGATGTGACTAGACTAGCTAAAAATTTTTGAAAAAGAAAAAAGTGGAAGAAATTCGATATGTATGGAATTGATGGAGGAAGAGACCTGTTGATCAACATAAGAGAATAGAGAACCCAAAAAATAGATACACACAAATATGCCCCGCTGATTTTTGACAAGATGCAAAAGCAATTCAATGGAGGAAAGATAGTGGGAGCAATTGCACATCCATGGCCAGAAAAAAGAACCTCAACCTAAATCTCACACCTTGTACAAATATTAATTTAAAATGAGTCATGGACTTAAATGTAAAATGCAAAATCATAGAACACTTAGGAAAAAATATAGGAGAAAATAGACTCTAGAGCCAAGCAAAGAATTCTCAGACTTGACACCAAAACACAATCCATTAAAAAAAAAAAATGTATACATTGGACTTGATCAAAATTAAAAACTTTTGGTTTGTGAAAAATCCTGTTTAAAAGATGAAGAAAAAAAAAAAAACAAGCTACAGTGAGGGAGAAAAATGCTCGCAAACCACACACCTGCCAAAGAACTAGTATCTGGAATTCATAAAGAACTCTCGAACTTCAACAATAAAAAAAAGCCAATAATTCTGTTAGAACGTGGGCAAAGCCTGTGAGGAGACATTTCACCAAAGAAGATATACAGATGACAAATAAGCACATGAAAAAATGTTCTACATTATTAGCTATTAGTGAAATGCAAATTAAAGCCACTGTGCGAAATCACTACACACCTACCTAAATGGCTAAAGTAAAAATTCGGATAAGGATACAGAGAAACTGGATCACTCATGTCTTACTCATAGGAGTATGAAATGGTAGAGTTTGCCAGTTTCTGTCTAACCTAAACATGCAACTGCCATATGAACTAGCAACTAAGCTCCTGGGCATTTGTCTCACAGACACAAAGACTTATATTTGCACAAAATCTGTATACAAATGTTTGTAGCAGCTTTATTCATAATAGCCCCAAACTGGAAACAGTCCAGATGTATTTTCATGGGAGAATGGTTAAACAAAAAGTGGTACATCAAACCTCAGAAGACTATTTAGCAATAAAAAGGAACAAACTATTTAGATAGACACAATAACCTAGATGAATCTTCAGAGAATTAGGCTAAGTGAAAAAAAAATCCAATTCTAAAAGGTTACATGTTATATAATTTCACCTATAAAACATTCTTTAAAAGACAGCATGATAGAAATAGAGGACAGATTAGTAGTTGCCAGGGGTTATGGAGTGGGTGGGGGACAGGAGGAAAGGGGTTTGGGCTATAAAATGATAACAAGAGGGATCCTCCTGGTGATGACAATACTCTGTATCTTTATTCTATCAGTGTTAGCACCCTGGTTATGATACTGTGCCTTAGTTTTGCACTAAGCTACCCTTGAGGAAAATTGGATAAAGGGTACACAAGAGCATTCTTTCTTACAAGTATATGTAAATCTATAATTATTTCAAAATAAGAAGTTTAATTTTTAAAAAATTCAAAGCATACAAAAATAAGCTTATTTTTCATAAGTCTGCATTTAGTTGATATAGGCCGGGTGGCTCTGTTGATCTTGGCTAGCCTGACTCCTATGCATGGAGTTTAGCTATAGGCTGGGTTCCTCTGGGTCAACAGAGACCTTGACTTTGTTCCGCGTGTCTTCTGCCTGCAGCAGGCAGCCTAGACGTGTTCTCCTGGCTACAAGCAGAGGCACACAAGAAAGCAATCTCTAGTGGACAAACCTCTCTCAAGCCTGGGTTTTTACATCATGATGGCTAAAGCAGTTTATATGACTGAGCCCAGAATGGAAGGACAAGGCAAATCATTCGACTCTCAATGGGAAAGCACTGCAAAGTCATGAGCATGGGCACAGTGAGGTGAACCGCTGGGGCCACAGTAAACAGTGCAGTACCATCTTCGAGTACCACCAAGAACACCCGCCTTTTGCCATTCTTCCTTCTCACAGGCTGTGACAATTCTCCCTTGTTTAAAGGACTCCCCACTGCCTCTCCCACCTTCCCAGACCCGACCCAATCTTCATGCCATTCACCGCTCATTTCAGATTCCCATCTTACCCTTTTAATCTTCTAAAGTCCCCGTTCCTCTCCTAACACTCACCAGACTTTATTAGAATCTCTGTCCAAAGTCACTGAGAGCAGTTCTTATGGCCTCCGATCCCTCATCTGTAAAAGGTGGATAATAGTGGTATCTATATTGCTCCGTCACAGTGTGGATGTGAGGATGGTGCAATATAACTCGCAGAATGAGTTTACACTGCCTGGTGCTGTAGTAACTCCTTAATAAATTGTAATGGGTTCTTTTTGTCTCTTAATATGGGGGGCATTCTCAGTCTAACTGGTGACACTTAAAAGAATCCCAGCATTCCCAGTTGGAACTCTGAAAAGATTTTCCCGTGGAAACACTGTTCTACGCTGCGATTGTATTCTACATCATTGTTGTTACTCTTGAAGATTCTGTGCTTCACTTAATCCCGTAAATTAAAGGCCTCTCCTGGACCGGCCTGGCAAAACTAACCACCATGAAGACCTCCATTGCAAGGGGAAAATGTGAGTTCCAAACAAATCTCTTACAAATGGAATTTTGGAATAGAACCCGCTCTTCAGTTTGGTATTGCCCAGAATTTAATGTTGTGATAGAAGATGCTTTGGAGACAGCACATGTACTAGGCTGGTGAACGGTAGATTTTCTGCAGAGCTGATCTCCCACAGCAAGAACCTTAAAAATGGGGCCACATGACAGAGATGCTCAGGGCCATGGGTGGGAAGCAAACTGTGTTGTTTAAAAAAAAAAAAAAAAGTAAGTTGACCTTGCTGGGAGAGTGGTTAATTGGATGCCACAATCAGTACTTTGGTTTGCAGAGTCTTGGGAGAAGTCTGAAAAAGAAGCCTCAGAAATAGAAAAAAAAAAAAACAGGGTCATGAGTGCAATGCCAGAGAATTGGGTACTTATTTCTTGGTGAGGAGGCTGTGAAAACAGAAGTTTTAAACAAAAGTTTATAGTAATATTTCTGGGACCCAAACAGAAAAGAAATAGACTCATTTTCTGAAAATGAAATGGAACGGCCAGAAGACTAAGCCTAGAAGAGATGGATTCAGAGCTTTTGCATGGAAGTGCTTGATGAGGTTTGAATATCACTATCACCTGAAGCCAAGCTGAGAGGTTTCAGGACACAACTGTGAAGTTCAACATGAAACTGACCTTCTGAGTGCACAGGACAGCAATGAGCAGGGTGGGAAAAGGTGAGGGAAGGGATACTGCGATACTGCAAGAAGCAGAAGATATGGGGAAAGGAGCTGGCTTTTGGTGGAGGCAGTCTCACTGGACTCGTGAGAGCCGAGAATGATGTTAAGCGAGACCCGAGTCTACCTAGGTCGTGCTGGGCTCCATCCCAACTCTGTGAGTGCACCAGGCATCTCATGCATCTGATGTGTCTGCAGCTTCATGCAGTCCCTAAAAGGCCACCGAGACCTATAGTGATGTTGCAGTGCTGCTGGCAAACATGGACTCTCAGAGCTGTACCTATCATCTCCTCATTAAATGATTGTCTTGTGAAGAAGTCTCTTCATACAGCCAGATTAAATCTGCCCCCGCTGGTATTTCTAGCCCCTGGTCCTCATTCTGCTCTCTAAGTAGCCAAATCTAATCCTTCCTCCTCATGAGAGTCATTTCTATTACCCTTAAATCTTCTCTCTTTTAGGATAATTCACATTACATAACCTTAATAACAAAGTCAATGATCACTTTATGATGTCCTAATTTACGCAAAGCCCCATGCATGTGCTAAGTGGGATCCTAAAGTCAAATTATGTCCTTGTTCTTCAGGCAAACAGGTTGAAGACAGAGGTGTGGACAATGGACTCTAATACAAAGAAGACTGATAAGTACTATGATAAATGTTCAAACCTTGCTATGGTGTAGCTTTGAGGGGGAAAGTGTAGAACAATTCAACTTAGGGGAGCTAGAAAGGCTTCTAAGAAGAGGGGGGACTGAAGTGGGAGTTTGAAAGACACACAGAGGTGGTAAGGAAGCAGGTGGTGAATGAAAAGAGCACAGGATATAGATTTAAAGACCTTGGTTCTTAATTTTCTGTTTGACCTTGAGCACATTTTAAATGAAGGCCCTGAACTAGATGATCTCTATAGTCTCTTGATAGAGACCAAAGTTCAAGCATTTCAACTTAGACAAGAGTCCCAAACTGTGAAGTCCTGCCCATATCAAGGGAGTGGTGTGTGTGTTTGGGGCAGGGCACTTTTGAAAGCACTTTACTTATTTACCTTTACATCCCACTGAATCCTTATAACAGCCCTGTGTCATAGGCAACCGTCTTATCGTTCCTGTTTTACAGACAAGAAAGCAGAGGCACAGAGAGATTAAATAATCTGCCCAAGTTCATAGAGCTAGTCTAAGGGCAAAGCTGGGATCTGAACTTAGGCCTTCTGGCTTCCTGCTTTACTTCCACAGAAAATGGAGAACAGAACTGAACACGGATCTGTAGACATGTTCTTTCTCATCAGGATGAGAATATAGTGGCTCTGGAGTTGCTTTTGCTTTCCCCTTAACGTGGCCTAAGACAACATTGGCTTTCTTGGAAGCTACACCACACTGATGACTCAGATTGATCTGGCAGTCACCTAAAATCCCTGACACACTTTTGACATGAGCCACTCTTAAACAAGGTCAGCCCCGTTCTGTTCACAGGAAGCTGATTAGTTAATCTTAAATGTTGGTCTTCTCATTGAGCCTCACTACATTCTAGGTTTTTGCTCATAGTTTCACCCTACAATAATTTTGAAATATAATATTATCCAATGTTGTCTCTCCCAGATATATAATAATATAACAGTAACAGCTAACGGCTAATAATTTTGTGTAAGGTACCCTGCTAAATGTTTTTCATATAGTATCTTATGTATTAGTTTAGTCCTTATATGAAATCTATTTTATTGTTGTTATTATTATTAATTATTATTATTATTATTATTATTATTATTCACATTTAAAAGAACAGGAAATCAAAGCCAGTGAAGTTAAGATACTTGCTCAAGATTCAATTAGGAAACAACAGACCCAAGGTTCATATCCAAGATTGTCTGACTCTGGGTCCTGAACTCATACCCATGTGCTCTCTTGCTTCTTTGCATAAAATATAAACTTATCATTATCTAAATCAATCATAAAAAATGTCAAACAGAATCAAGAACAGAACTCGGAGGTGAAGACTATCCCTTCAGGCACATATGAACCAATTACTCACATAGTCACAAACAATTAGAGATCAAAGATTTTGTTCTTCTGTTTTTTTGTTTTTAACATAATATTGAGGGCCAGAGAAGTTGAGCGATTTTCCCAAGTTCACATACTTAGGGAAGAAAGGAGATGGAAAAGTAAGTAATGCAGAGAGGTCAATTCCATCAATGTACACTTCAGATATAAGTGAGAAACCATCCAAAAAGTTTTTCAATTACAGTGTCATCTAGACTTCAATTCTCCAACTTGTTCACATGCATCTCATGAGGTCTTTATCGAAAGCCTTGCTGCAGTTAACATGTACTTCATCACAGACACCCCTGGATAGGCAAGAGATGGGATTGCTTTGTCCTGCACATGAAACTCCCCATTCTAACAGTTCATAAGTCATCTGTGTGGTAATCCAGTGTGGGATTCTGCAGGGAATTAGCATCCGTGTGAGGTTTTTGAGGCCTGCCAATTCCAGACACCGGGCACCACCTAAGGGTGGTCCTGCGTCACCCAACACCAGGCATGAGATTTACTTAATACTGCTAAACACACCTCTGCCACCTACTGTTTATCCAGAGCTTCAACATCTTCCAGTCACTTCCAACTGATACTGCTTTCCCTGATAGAGAAGAGCAAAGTCAACTGGAATCAGAGTGGTCCTGTTTTCATCCTACCTTCTGTTGCTGTAAATGAATCTGGAAAATCCCTTCAGCATTAACATTTTCAAGAATCTCAGCTGGGTCTGACACTTACCCCAGGCCTATTCCACTCATTTGTATTTGCCTTTTGTCACAGCCGCTGACGGACTCTCACCTTGCCCAGGCTCCTCTGAGCCCAACGAGGCCCCTCTTGGTCTTTAAGAGTCCAGTTCCATCTGGAATCCTGCTAAGGCAGTTTTAGCAGCATCTCCTACCCTCACTATCGCTTCACCCTTAATATCTGACCAAATTCTTCACCCCTAACCACCCCCCAGGTAACGTCTGGTTACCCTGGCCTGCTTTAT
This sequence comes from Cynopterus sphinx, assembly GCA_030015415.1. Classification (NCBI taxonomy): domain Eukaryota; kingdom Metazoa; phylum Chordata; class Mammalia; order Chiroptera; family Pteropodidae; genus Cynopterus; species Cynopterus sphinx. The sequence continues at coordinate 151,421,449 of CM057380.1, read as the reverse complement.
TGGGTTAATTTAGCTAGACCCATACTCCTTACCCCTGGTCCTTCCTCTTACTAATTTTCCATCTACTGACCCCTGCCCAGCTCCTTGGCTCTGAGTTCCCAGTTTTCCTTTTTGGATTCAGAGCTAAGCCAAGTCTCTTTCCCCTACTGCAAAACCTCATTGCAGTACAAGTACTTCCTCTGCTTATCACAATAGTCCTGAGTATTGTCTTCCTTAGTGTTCTAACTAGTACAGAATAAATTTTTCTTTAACACTTCAATTGGACGTCTCTTGCATATGTACTTTTAATGTGAGAGCTCATCCAAGAACTTTCTTTTAGCCTCAAAATCAAGTGTTTTCTTTTTGCTTTCTTCTCCAGATCACTCTCTTTTCCCCTCATCTAATAAGAGGCAGAATCAGGATTCAACTCTGAACCATCTGTGGAGCCTGAGCCTTTAACTACTATGCTATACTATACCTGTAATGTATATTATACCTGAAAATGTGCCAATGACTAAGCCATTAATTAAAATGCAACCAATAACAGAACCTTGATATCTCTATCCAACTGCCTATCAATCAATTAAGCAAAAGAAGAAGAAACTGAGGGGGGACAGGAAGTCCAGGGAATTTAAGTAATTTAACCAATATTAGAACATAATCTTTTTAAATCATAACTGTGTCAAAGGTAAACAAAGCAAGACCCTAGTTAAAGATTTTTCTCCCTAATATACTATTGCAATAGGCAAGGGTCCAGCAGGAAGGGGTGAGCAGTTCAGGAAAGTCAGAAGAGTGATAAATTACAAAAAGCAAGAATGTGCAGTTGGTCTGTGTGAAACCAGCTGGGTGTGTTAGGCTCTTACCCTTCAGAGACTGGGAGACAGGGACCCCACATTCAGGTGTTAGCTGGAACAAACAGTAAACTCTTTTGACTACCTTGGGTTTCCTCAGGCAGGCACTTCTAGTTGGCTGGGGTCATCCTAGGGATTTAGACAAAATCTGTTGGAACCTATGTTACTGTTTTGTTTCAGTCTCCACAGGAGAAGTTTGAGGCCACCTTAGGAAAGAACTCTGAGGAGCACAGTTACATTTGGTTGAGGAGAGAATCTTTGTCAGCTCTCCCATAATATAAAAGAAATATGTGTCAAATACTCGTTAATGGCAGAACCAGTAAAATGTTATAATCAGTTCAAAGAATCCAAGCTGTTCCACCTTTACAGGTGCTGAAATGATTTTACACATAGAGGAAAAACTGGAAAAACTGGTCGCCACCCACAGGCACTCCTGCATTTTAATGAAAGGAATTATTTACATTACTATCAGTTTCCTATAAGTCTACTTCTGTCTCTGTAGACTTGTGACAGCCTAATCAAAAGCGAGCATCAAAAGCTAGCAAAGGCACACCTGTCTGTGAAATCAAATAACCCCCAACAGTTCCAGCATTCCATTGAAAGGATGTCCAGTAATCTCTCTTAGCCATTTCAAAATCTTCCAGTTTCTCCCTGCGCCAAGGTCAAGCAGCCGTAAAAGTGAGTTCAGAAAATCAGAAAGATGAGCAGCAGCAATAATCAAGGATCTAGCTCTACAGAATTAAGATGATAAGGTGAAGCCTTTGGGTTCCCAAACTCTGAAGACTGATTGCCTGGGGTCCCTGAAATCTCAGCTTTGTCACAGGTGGTTGTGTCACCTTGAGCAATTTTACTAAACTCCCCTGTGGTTCAATTTCCTCATCTGTGAGACAGGCATAACAATAAGTAGCTACTGCACAACTGAGTTAATAATTGATGAAGCGTCAGTTAAACGGTAGCCATTGTTATTGTGCCTCTTTGGAGCCTGTGGCCATGAAAGCATGTCTATCTTTTCTCTAGAAGGTAATGTCTGACTAGCTTCAGAATTCTATCTTGATCACAAATTCTACACTAAAATGAATATTCATGTTTTCTCCCAAATTTCCCATTGCTTCCAGTAGACTAACAAGTTCCTCTTTGCCAAATGTAAGATTCACGTGTAGAAAACATTACTTATTATTGCTTCCTTTTATTTAAGAGATGACACTAGCATCAAGGATGAGATTCTCTTTATCAGGAGGGTCTAGCAGAAGTCAACGTCGTTAAAATCTCCTATCACAATTACATCTTGCCTCTGTGCCGGCCTGATCTCTGTACCAACAGCATCATCCATCTTCCCTCTAACTGGGATGGTTACAGCAACCCCAACACCATCACTTCAATTCCTCGTATTATTTCATCTTCACTCAAACAATCTAACCACAAGTTACAGAGATTACAATTGAGATTGCCGGGGGCAGGGGCATGGGAAAAGCAGGAAGAGGCCGGTAAAAGATGAACAAGGTCTGAGGATCTGACCTGGAACATGGTGACTACACTTGATAAGACTGTGCTGTATAATCAAACTTTGCTAAGAAAGTAGAACCTAAGTGTTCTCACACACACACACACACAAAGTGAATATGTAAGGTGATGGATATTTTAAATATCTCAAGGGTGGAAATCTTTTTATAGTATATATGTATGTCAAATCATCATGTTGTACACCTTAAATGTACTACAATTTTATTTGTCGATTATACCTCAATAAAACTGGTGGGTGAAGGAGAATTATAAATTTGTAGAGGAGTGATGACACAAGAGAAAAAGAGCTTTAGGCTTTAGGGATGACAAACTGTGGGAAGACAAATATATGAGGGGAAATTAATGGAAGGTTCAGGTTGTTTTAGGTCCGTTTTGTAAGGTCCGTTTTGAAGGTTTCTCTGGGGCCAGTTCTAGGCTAAAAGTCTGGAGTAGTCTCCAGTGATTAAAAACCTCCTTCCCTCCCTGGTAAAGACAGAAGGCAGAGAATTTTTCTTGTGTCTCCCTCTCAATTGCCTTCAGTTCAAGATATTCCTTATGTCAAAGTGGCATGTGTGGGATAACATATTCTGACCCTCTTCACGGGTATCCTTTGTAACAAATGGTGCTTCTCCTCAGCTCTTTTTGTTTGTTTGTTTGATTTGAACCAGTTACATTTTTTTGTTGCTTTGTTTTGTCTCTGATAAAATTTCATTCAGTTTCATGAAGAGACGGAAATAAGGATGAGAGTCACAGCCCCGAGTAATGTGGTGTCTATTCTAAAACTTGCTCACCTGGCCTTCTAAGCTTTATTTGGTTACTCACTTATAAAAATGGACCAAAAAAAACCCACTCAAATTTTCCTAAGGATGAGCTTTTTATCTATACTTTCTAACATTTAGGGATTTCCCCCGAGACATATTTCCAATAATAGTTTAAATAAATTTCTGAGTCCAAGATTAAGGCAAATTGATATCAACATAACAATTTTTAAAATATCGACACCCAATAACTCAGCCCCCTGGGAATAATTCCACAGAAAACAATACGAAATATGGGCAAAGATGACAAAATTGTATTCTGCAACATTAGGTATAATAGTGAGCATTTGAAAGCAAACAAAATTTTTCAATGTAGTTGCCTGGTGGAATAATTGTAGCGTTTGCATTCACTGGACTTATGAAGCCATGAAAAATTCCATTTACAAAATGTTTTTTGATATGGAGACCTAGATGTTAAATGGAAAAAGCAAGTCACAAAACTATAATATTTTGACTATGTAAAACCATGTTCATCACATTTATTGAAAGATCCATCTGATCGAAATATTCGAATCAGCTTAAGCAAAAAAAAAAAAAAAAAAAAAATGCAAGGGCACAAGGAGTACCCTGGATCCCAGGAAGCAAGTGGAGAGCTCTCAGGAACCAGGGCCTGTGTTTACCAAATCTAGTTCCTTCATCACTTTCTCTGCATATCAGCTTTTTCTCCTCTGCTACATGGGACCCAAAGATGACCTTCCAGTTGAAACACACAGTTAGACTCTCCATAACACAATTCCAAATTTCTGGCATATAGAATCGAATTGGCCTCACTTGGGTAGGAAGTCCGTTTCTTGTCCAATAGAAAATGATTAGGAGTCATCTGGTCCACCTGGCTGCAGGGGTACATCTTGGTGGGTGTGTTACTGGGGCAGCATGAAGAAGAAGCAGTGAGCTGTGCAGACACCTGAAGAGTAGCTGTTACTGTCATAGAAGGAAAGAAATATCCCAAATTTTTAACCGTCTTTATCACTGAATAACTGGATCACAGTGGTCTTTGTGCTATTTTATGTTTTACAAGTTTTCTACAATGTGTTGTTTTAGAATCGAGAGAAAAGTGATTTTTAAAAAATATATGACATGTATTGAGTCCCATCTGTTTTACGTGTCAGCTTATTGGGTAGGCAGATGTGAAGTTAAATGATTGATGGACATTGATTGCCTCCTTGTGGCAATTGCCCCTTCCTGTGTTCATACTTACCTTGCCAAGACCTGGTGAGATTTTAATTGTTTTCCTCAACCAGTGTCATTAAGTTATGTAACTCTGAACTCCAATAACTGTAGCCATACTATGTAATTTACTTATTGATTGTATGCATTTGTTGATTCTTAAGTTGTTTCAAATGAATATATCTCATCTTCCTAAAAAAAGACTATCAGTTTTTTTAAAAAAGAAAAACCATTTTTAATATTTCTTAATAACCCTTAGGTTGGTTAGACTGATGCTTGTTATGTGCATAAACATTAGTTTGCTGGCTAAATTCACTTTGAGTCACCAGAGAACTGACTTTCCCACAATCACCCTCCTTTTGCCTCTCATGGATCTGTTTGCCTAATATTTAAACACCCAGTTCTTCCTTCACTTCTATGAAAATAGCTTTAATTCCTTTTTCACCACTCACACTTCCTCTATCTTTACCTTTTGACCAGTCAGCTCCATGGTTTCATGATCACAAGTATGGCCATAATGTCTATTTCAGTTAAGCATTTGGATAGAGTGTAAAATCATATTTAAGTACATATCCATTAATATTCGATTTCTAAAATTTTGACATACGATCTTTAAATGAGTCATTGTGACTTTTACTATGGCTGGGGTTAGAATCCGTTTTTAAAGCTTTCCAGTTGTTCCGTTTGGATACAAACTTTAAATCCTATAGGAAAGGTAACATGATATAGTGTGAAGCCTGAAAACCCAGGGTTTGGATCTTAGCTCAACTGATAGGGACCCCTAGCAACATACTTTACCTCTCTGAGCCTCACTTTTCTCATTTTAAAAGTAGGAAACATAACACCTGCCTCTCAGTGTTGTTAAGATTAAATATGTATATAATACCAATCGCATGTCAGCAAACATATGCAGAAACACCCCCATAATTGTCTTGAAGGGCAGTGAGACTCTTTGCTAAAAGATACAGAACTTTTAGAGTCAGCTCGAGTGGGCAGAGGTCAGCCTCTCCTTCAGTGAGAAGGCCGGGGGCGGGGCTTAACGAGGAAGTGGCAAGCCTCCCCTGAGACTCCCTTCAGCCTCAGTCCTAGACTAAGAGGCTACACTCGGATGGGGACTTCGATCACACGAGCCTTCCTAAATGAGAAGCCAAGACGACTTGGGGGAAGTTTCCTCTTAAATTTCGTGGAGAGAGACTCAAGTATAGAACTATTCTCACTGCCACCTCCCTGAAGCAGGAGAAACCACTGACAGCTGCGACACCAGGTAACACCAGGAGGCACCAGTCTTCATTTTCTGCCTTCCCAGGAGAGGACACAGTTGGGTCTCCAGTCCTGGTTTCACTAATGAGGCAGTCTAACTAGAGGAGACATTTCCTGAGTTGATTAAAAAGTCCTTATCCTGTAAGTCTCAGAAAGCAAACGGCAGCTAAAATCTGTTTCATTAGGATTTCAAAGAAAGGGAAAGAAAGATGTTTAGGTTTCTCTTTTGTTTCTCCTTTGCTACAGAAGGTTGAGGAGAAAGTTCTGTTAATATGTAACTAGCCGAATCATTTTTAACATGATGCAGTTCTCTGTCTTTGAGTATATGACAAGGTATGTGATGATATGACAGTGGGTCGTGGTGATGCTGACCCTCTCCCCAAGAGTAGGGAAGGGGCTGAAGACAGGAATCCAAGGTTTGAGCTCAGAGTTCTGAGGACCTTGTGGAACTTGGTCACCCAGTCTAGTCCTGGCAAACCCCCAAAAGACTTCCTCGAGTACCAGGCCCAGGTAATAAGAAAAATTCCTCTGTCTCCCCTCTAGAAACCTCCTTCCTTTCTACCCGCTCTGTCCTACCATCAGAGCCTTAGTCCTTTTGTTTGATTAATATGACCTAAGGCTCTAAGTCTCAGTTTACCTTCTATTGTAGAAAGTTGAGGCATTTTACCACATTCCACATCTCACCCTTAGGCTTAAAGAACATGTCATACTGGGAGATAACAAACCGGGGAGGAAGAATGAAGACACTCAAAGGTCTGAAGTTTGGAGGAGGAAGGAAAAGGGAGGGCAGACTACCTCTGATGGGCACAGGGGGCCATAGGTTACTCAAAGAGAGGCTCAAGGCAACCAGACCAAATTTAGCTTTGGTCTGGGAACCTCCCTTGGAAATGATCGTCTACACCGGTGAGTTACACTGGCCCTCATCTGTGTGTCCAGAGCAGAGGAAGTCAGCTCATTTGCTGAACCTCTTGCCCAGGGCGCTTCCATGTCCCTCACACCCAGGACAGGCCAACACAGGATAAACTAAGCGTCAGTTCTGTCCAGCTCACCTCAGGCACTAGTCATGCAGCCTCTGCGTGGAACCATGAAGGATGCACAAGAGTTGTTTCCTCCATCTATGCATCCACTACCTGCCACAGGAAGAGAAGTGAAATCTGACCTCAACAAACACATCCAGAGCTAGAAAAATCCCAAAGGGGGTTCAGTGCTTCCTCTGCAGCCTTGGGGCTCCCCAGCCAAACACATCGTATCCACCAGGCTGCCCTTCTCTGCCAGACGCCTGAAGGGCAGGCAGGCTGTGGGGAGACCCCAAGGACTTTAGTCATTTGAGAGGTAGAAAGGAAAGAAACTTTCTGGAAGGAAAAACTGGCCAACAAATGAAGCTCTGTGACCTTGCTTTTGAGAGTAGTTTGGTGAGGTTTGCCATAGGTAAGTGGGGAATATGTACACAGAGGGCGATAAACGTGGGGGTGGGGTCGTGAGCCATGAGTCACTGAGTTAGAATGAGTCTCACAGGTCTTACTGGGGAGCCTGTTCTCCCCTCCCAGCTCTGAACCAGTGCTCAGGGGGCCCCATGCAGGGCTTCGTTTCCATAAAAATTAGCATGAAACTTATGATGTAAATTTCCAAAAAGTTGGGCTTTTTCTTTAAACAGGAATAGCTGAGAGCAGAAGGAATCCAACATGTGATACACTAACTCTCTGCTGCTTTAAAATGAGACTCAGCTGTACATTTTACAAAGCTCTCCCTTAATTTACAATGAGGATTAGGAGGAGGAAAATCCCTATACCTGTTAAGTGCATTTAAAGCGTCGTAACTAATACTTTTATGTCTCCACACTGTCTCTTTTAGCCGGGTGCTTTCCAGGCCCTGGTCACAACACCTGCCCCCCTTCACCCACTCGGTAGGGTTGCCTCATTCATTGGGGGACCATTGCCTGAGCACTGCTGTGCTCTCTGCTTCTCTCTCATCCTTGGCCTTGGCTGTTGACTGAGCCCAATACCCCCTTCTTTCACAAAGGTCAAAATGCACTTCATCTTGACCTCAGTGATTTGCCCCCTTTTCCGATATTGCTCCTGAATCAACATTCAGCAAACTTGTTTCTTAAAGAAGTCCAACCCTTCCTTTTTTCAACAATGGCGCATGCACACACACACACACACACACACACACACACACACACACACACACACAATTTCAAAGTCCTCACACTACATTAGAAGGTTTGGGCTTAACTTACATGGTGGTTTCTTTGGAAGCATAGTATTATGGCTTGAAGAGAGGGCTCACAGAACTCCCCAAGAACATAGCTCCTATAGGTCCCAAATGTACTTCCTGCCACAGCATCCTGAGCTGCACAATTTCAATGGATGCTTCAATCTGGAAACCTCATAAATCCTCTCCTGACACATTCCAGCTCTGGGCTCCTGCCTGGGCTCAGCCCCTTCCATGCCAAGTGGCTGCCCAGAGTTCTAACCACATGTCTCATTCCTGCCTCATCTTTTCTGGCTCATTCTCTTGTTTATTGTCTCAGGTTGTCTAGTCTTGACCCTTGGTCCCCTTTACTCCCTTACACTTACCTCAGGTCTCAATATTTCTGAGCAACGTCTTTCATTCACAGGGTCGCCAGATTTGCCTAAAAATATAAGATGCCCAGTTAAGTTTACATTTTAGATAAATAAATAATTTTTTAATGCAGATGAACCCCAACTTAGTGATGATTGGACTTAATGTTGTACAACTTTACAATATTGCAAAAGTGATATACGTAGTAAAAATTACATGAGATAGTCAAACACTCTGTTATATAATAGGCTTTGTTAGATGACTTTTCCTAACTATAGGCTAATCTAGTGTTTTGAGCACATTTAAGGTAGGCTAGGTCAAGCTGTGATGTGTGATGCATTGTGTATTAAATGCATTTTTGACTTATGGTATTTTCATCTTCCAGTGGGTTTATCTGGATATAATCCGATCATAACTTGAGGAGCATCAGTATAAGCATGTCCCATACAATATCTGGGACATACTTATACTAAGAAGTTGTATGTAGTTTATCTAAAATTTAAATTTGACTGGATATCTCATATTTTATCCGGCAGCTCTATAATCATTTTTCATTTATTTTTCAAACATTCATGGAGAACTTACAATGTGTCAGGCATTGTGCTAGATGCTAGGAAAGCCAGCCAAGTACCAGTCTTCATATCTTATAGTATATATACTTAACACACCACACAATAGATATAGATAGATGACAGAAGATGGATAGATAGATTAGATGATAGATAGATGATAGATAGATGAGATAGATGATAGATGATAAATGATAGATGATAGATAGATAGATAGATAGATAGATAGATAGATAGATAGATAGATAATAGATAGATAGATGATAGATAGATAGATAGATAGATAGATAGATAGATATAGATAGATAGATAGATAGATAGATAGATAGATAGATAGATAGTCAGACACACACGTATGACTATAAGAAACTACAGGGAAAGAGCCATCTGTGCCTACCCCGTGCCTCCTGGCAGGAACAGAATAGGTGCTCGGTAAAGAAGTGTTAAGTTTCACCCCTATCTGTCCTGACCTGCAGAGAGTAGATGGCCCACAGGTAGGAGGAGGATGCATGAGAACTTTGTTGTTGCAGGCCCACCATGTGCACCACCAGTGCGTGTGACCTGGAGGAGATCTCCCTCGACGATGACGACCCAAACACCATAGAATTCAAAATCCTGGAGTTCTATGTCAAACACCATGTCTTCAAGAACACCTCTGCCGTCTTCTCACCAAAGCTGCTGAGAACAAGGAGTCTGTCTCAGAAAGGAGTGGGGAGCTGGTCAGCAAATGAGTCATGGACACAGGTGTCCTGGCCTTGCAGAAATTCCCGATCCAGTGAGAAACCCATAACCCTTGCCAAGAAAAAGTCTTCCTGGAGAACACTCTTTGGAGTAACAGAGAAGGAGGAAGACTCACAGAGCTCGCCTTCGGAGATCCTAGCTGAGAGGCTGGGGCCGGTAGAACGTCTGGGCAATCAAGGTCAGCAGTGGTCTAGGACCCTTCCTAACGTGGAGCAGCGCTTCGAGCCCGAAGGTAGGCTTTTGGGGCGATTATTTCTCTCCCTCAATCTAATCTCTCCCTTCTCTGTGTGCATCTCTGTGTTCATCTCTTCCCGGCTGGCAACGTGGCCTTAGGCAGGACACTCGCTGTGCTTTAGCTTTCTAAGTTATTAATATTCAGTAATACCTGCTCTGCTTTTCTCAAGACTGAGCAAAAAGGAAGAGGATGGTAGTGAAAGGCGACAGGACCGGTTTTCCGCTCCGCTGTCTGTGAATGAGCTTGTGCCCAAATTCCTAAACCTCCGTGCCGGAGATGGATGTAAAGGAAAGAGCTCAGGATGGGCTCGCCATCACTCTTCCTGGAGTAAGCCGACTCACTTCTCAGCACCTCTGTGCTTCCGTCTGTACATTGGGGTGCCCCGCCCCCCCACCTCTCAGGGCGAATGGAAAGATCAGGTAGCCACATACAAGAATACTGTTTTCAAAGTATAAACCAAAAAAAAAAAAAACCTGAGAAGTATTTGGCACACTCTTCCTTCAGTGGGAAGATACATGGTATTGACTAAAACGTTTTCACAAAAGTCTTCTTCCCAGAACATTGACCTTCATCCACAAACTTTGGCATAAGCATCTTCCTCCCCTTCGACAACACCTAGTGCCCAAGGCCCAGATTTAAAAGAAAATCCCCCTCCTGCTGGGCTGATTGGACTGTGTAACTTGTCAATAATTAGTCAACAGGTGGCAGTCGTGTCTCAGTTTTTCAAATCTAGTGACTGTCCTGGCTTCCTTGAAAAGTCAGCTCACATGAGGTCAGTATTAGATCATTCATCGTGGTGAAGAACACTTCCATTTCCCATCAGACACAGAATTTTAGAACAGGAGGGTCGGATTACCTGGGGCACTCCTCCTCTCCCCGCTGGGCACCCGCTGGGCATGGCCTCTGAGCTCTGGAGCAAGCAGAAGCATCTCAGGGCACCTACATAGACTCTTCTTCTTGGCCTGCTCTTTAGACTTTGCCAGGAGACAGAAGAAGATTTTACAGACTTTCATCTTCTGGCTTTTGTGAGATAAATGACATCCCGTATTTCCACACTGCCGAAGTGTCATTTGACCTTTTTAATTTCCTAAAGTTTCAAGATCTCTGTATACATAAATAGCTCTTAAAAAAGGAGAAATGGTCGCCTCCTAAGGAAGCTTAGTTCTGAATCTTTGTGTACAGTTATCCTCTCTTCTCACCTTTCTCTTTCCTCACTTTCTTGTTTAGTTGAATATGTGGGTGGTTAGTTGGTTTTATGTTGGGTGTGAGCCTCGCATTCTATTTCTATTTTGTCCCATATAAATCAGAGCTCAGCAGTTGGCTTCACCTGGGTTCTTTTAACTAAAGGTCACGATGGAGCCGGGGCTGCCATTTCTAGGACTCAGACACCAGGCTTCAGTGACAGCTACGAGGTGACATCCCAAGACCGGAGTTTAGCAGCAAGAGGCCTTGTGATATAGAAAAGTGGATGTCTGTACCAATTTTAGAAACTGCCAGCCCGGTTCTTTCGCTGGTGAATCTTTTATTTCTCTGCAGCTGTGGTTCACTACATGTGGAATGCTGCAGTTAGGATTAGGCTCAGTGACATATAGTGGAAAATTCCAATAACTGTGGTTAAATAATATAGAGGTTATTTTTCTCTCCCATTAAAAAGGACCAAAGTTTGGCAGCCCAGGCCTGATATGGCTGCTCCAGTCGCTAGGGATTCTTATTCTACTGTCCCTCGGTCAGTGGCTTCCAGCCTCACAGTGACCCTATATTCTAAGTGGCTGCCTACATTTCAAGTAAGAAGAAAGAGGAAGCAAGGGAAGGACAAAAGGGCATCTTCTTTCTGGACAATTCAGATCCCTTTTTGGAGAGGTTCTTAAAACTGCATCCAGCTCCTTATGTCAAGGGAGCTCCTTACTTCAAAGGAGAATGGAAAATGAAGTTTTTACATGTGGGTCCACTGCTGTCTCTGACATTCCAGGGGTCTGTTACTAAGAAAGAAGAAAATGGATACTGGGTGGGAAATTGCTGTCTCGGCCATTTGAAAACCTCTCCCAAACACCCTGCCCTTTCCCTTTAAAGCAAACGCCTTGGGCCAAAAGCCAAATGTCACCTTCCCAACTCTGCTCCCCTCTCTCCTTGGCCCCACAATGACCCCCAAAATAGACTCCAAAGAATGGGCAGCCTTTCTGTTCTCTCTCCACCCCCATCTAACTTTTCATTGCTTGTGAGATGGAACCTGCTCTGACAGAAAGGGAATCTTGTCTTTTTCCAGTGTTTAAAATTAAGGCATTCAGAATGTGGATCTTAACTATAACTGGTCCATCTGAATCAAAATGTGTTTGCTTCCTGCATGTATTTCATCTGCATCCATCACTCTGTGCCCACTGATTTATAGAAATTAATAAACTGAACACAGGTAAGTCAGACTGTGCACATCTGTACCTGCTGGGGATCTTGTGATTGCCCTGCCACTAGGTCTGAGGGATGACAAGGGACAGTCTTTGGGGCCTGTATCTGCCTTCTCTGGGTACAAGATAGGCACAGCATGCCTCCTGGTGAGAGAGCCATGCGCTGATGGCCCTAGACAGGCTGCACCAGGATACTGAGGTAGAAAATGAAACTTTCCTTTCCCTTCTCCCGTGGACACTGCAGAGGAAGGTTTTCATTGGCTTTGGGATGCACTCTCTTGCCATTTCCTTGCCAGAGGCCATCGGTGGCCAGAATCCAAGAGGAGGCTGGTTGGACTGCAATAAGGTGATTTAAAAGTGGAAAGCATATTTGTTTTGGTTGTTAGAATAGGAAGAAAAAGCAGTGGGCCTCTGTACTTGAACTCTATTCTTTTTTCTTTAATTACCTTGTCCATTTTTGAACCCTATGGATGGAGCACGAAAAAGATGGCTTTTTAAGGAAGCCATTATGCCTTTTTTTAGAGGGCAGCATTGCAAACCAAGCATTTGTCTCTGTGGCCTTTCAGCGAATGCCCGCGGTGGAAGGGAGAGCACCAAAGCTCTCACTCTATGGAGGAGCCCGGGGAGAGGAGATCTGAACTCACCCTGGCAGCTCCACAAGGTGTCAAAACCCTTTCCATGTGACACAATCTCTCCTGAGACTCAGGCCTTGCCTCTTACCTATCCTGGTGTATAAAGCCTAGGGATTCTCCTGGCACACAAACCTTCCTTCAAGTCCGTGAGTTAAATAGTATGATTTTGCAAACATTATGTGATAAGCCAGCTTTATACGGCTTTGAAGGCAGGCCTTGTACAAGCTTCTAAAAGTTAAGAACTTAGTAATGAATCGACAATCAAAGTTGTACTCCCAAACAACTCAGCAGTACCGCCTGCTCACCCCACTGACTCCACCCCCGACCAGGGGCAGAGTGATTGTCTTTCACAGGCTTTGACATTCAGGGGGCCATGTCATTTAAACCTTCATATTTCAAAATGCTTTATTCTGTAATTGTGTGTGCAAACACGTGACATAGTCTATTCCCGCATTAAATATTCTCGAAGTCCATGGTTTGCATTTTGTGTGTCCTTGTTTCCTATCGGCCCTAATTGGATGTTCCCCTGAAGACCTGGAGGAAAGAGGAGGCACGTGAATCTATAAGCAAGGGCAGTTCAGTATGTACTTGGTAATAGACTTGAGTAATGAATATGGCCTGAGAGCAGGGATACTTCTCTTTCCTTAGTGACCAACCCCCAACGGCTTGTCAAACTATTGAATGCCCTCCTAGGCACGTAAGGGCCAGCTCTCCAAGATATAAAGGATGTCCAAAACGACAACAACAACAGCAAGAATAAAAATAAAAGCATAATGAGCATTCCCTCGAGCAAAGAACTAAGCACTCCCTTTTGTGTTCCTCCCTTCACAAAGGGGAAAGGGGACCCTAATTTTGCAAGACTTCAGAAAGCGGGTGCAGAAGGGCAATTGTTTCAAGGTGGCAATTATTCCTCTGTGGACTCCTCCCTGATCCCAGCCTCTGCCAGGCAACTGCCAGTGCTTTTTGAAGTATGGGCCTCCCCCCCACACTCGCTCCCAGGCAGTTTCTTCTCACTCTAGGCTGGCCTTTTTATTTCAAGCAACTGCGCATACCAATGAGCGAGCAAGTTTTTCTGGGAAGGGCCTCTCAGCACTGTTTTGTCTCGTTTCAGCTGTGGACCCCAAGGTTGTTTCCATCGCCAACCGAGTAGCTGAAATTGTTTATTCCTGGCCACCACCAGAAGAGCACACCCAGGGAGGAAACTTCAAGACCAAAGGGAGTCTGGTACCACAGGCTCTCGAGAAGGCCCAGGGCTCCCGGTCTAGAGCTGCAAGTCCTAAGAAAGGTAAACTTCCCTCCGAGTGTTTGCGTTGGGCTGGTGTTTTCCAGGCAGAGGTATATGAGCATTTATGTATTTATTCGGCTTAACGCTCTGGAACTTAGAAATCTCTGCTGACCTGAACCAAAGTCATGGCAGCAACATGCTGGAGGCCTCGACCTTCAGTTTAGAGACCAGCCCAAGCAAAGGGGAGTGTGCCAGCAGATGGACGCGACCGGCCAAGCTCACTGCTAAGTCCAAAGAAAAGTCTACGGAAAGGAGGAAGGACAAAATGTGCAATCGACTCTGTCCATTTTCCCCCCTCCAGGGGGAAATGCTGTATTAGATTTAATCGTGTTAGCAATGGCCACGGCCCAGTTCGCTCATGCGAGAGCACAGGGTGTCAATGGAGCACCAGCTCTAGAAGTTATAACATTGCCTTCGGCTCCTGTAAAAGAGCAGGGGTCGGGTGGGAGGGGTGGGGCACCAGACATCAGGTTTGGTACAACATATGAAGCAAGACAGAGGAGTAGTGACCAGACTGGGTCAGTTGTCACCATAACTGTAGCAATAACTGGGACTAGAAGTCCCATCAGACTTGCAGAAATTCTGGAGTTTAGGGGAACAGGACCACGTGCTAAAGTTCAGTCCTGCACTCCCTCACTAACGACAGTCCTTGCTCATGGCTGACATTCCCCAAACTCCAGCAGAGGATGAGGGGGCAGAGGTGGCTCCTGGGTCTGTAGCACGGCAAAGCACAGGGCAAACGTTCTCCCTCCAAAGGTGTAGTGTCTCCCCGCCCTGAAAGCACCCTGTGCTGTGCTATCGGGACCACAAACTATCACAGGGGCTTGGGGCGGGGGTAGGGTGGGGGGAGGAGGAGGAAAGGACTCATCTGAGTCTGCTAAAATGAGAGTGTCTCCACTTCATTGCTCTCATGAGTCTCAGCAATGCAAATCAAAACACCTACCCCAAGCTAGAGCCAAGGCTCTGATCCCCTGTGCACCGGAGACTCTTTCCTGGAGAGAGGCTGCAGCAGCCCTGAAAGCCACACATGGGCGCTGGAGACACGCATTCTTCCTTCTCCCAAGTGACCTGAGTCTCAGACTTCCTACTTCCCTTGCCCTTCTCTTGACCTTTTTGAGACGTGACGTCCTACATTAATTCCTTGGCCTCTCTTTCGCTCTTATCTGGGACAAATATGAGGACTCCATGACTTCAGAGAGAGTTCCAGAAGTAAAAAATGCTTTTCTCCCAGTAACTGGCTTTTTTTCTCTGTTTGGATTCTGTGCTATAGCAATGACTATTTATTTCCCTCATGTTTCATCGTTAGACGTTTGAGACAAGAAAAATCCTTCCCCGTATCCCCCATTCCAGCACACACACCACACACCAACTGTAGCTGTCTCTCTCCGTCTGCCATTTTGGCCCTTGCAGTAGGGGAACTTATTAATTTTATTTATTGATACTCCACCTTGTTTTAAAGACACAGTATACCCAGCATACATTTTGGTAAGGTAAAATAAATCAGAGTTGAAAAATAATGTAAAAAAGAAAACAACAACAAGAGAATAAGATGGGTTTAGGAATGAATTTAATTCCCAAAATGCAGGCCAGGAAGACTGTACCCCCATCTTAAATGAGGCCACAAATTTGGCTTTTTCTAGCAGCTGTTCAAGGGGGGATATAATCAATTTCTTTAGAGACAGAATCATGTGTAGTGGAACTAACATCAACAACATTTTTACGGCAAATCAAGTGATGAATTTCATAGTGAGAATTGAGAGCTGAAGGGAGGAAAGAATAAGAAGAAAGGAAAAGAGGGGACTGTAGGAGAGGATGTCTGGAACGGTTTGTGTCTGATCAGAAAAGGGGAGGTAAGATTGAATTTGCAAAAATTATAAAGCATTTGTCTTCCTCAATTCCTGGGAAAACTTAAGACTTTTTTTTTTCTTGAAAGAAATAACAGATTTTCCCCTGACAGATGAAGAAGACGAAATAGCCAAAATTGTTGAGCTGCTGAAATTCTCAGGGGATCAGTTGGAAAGAGAGGTACAGAGCTTCTTAAACAAACGTGATTTCTTTCTGCGCCCACACACTGGTCCATGAGAACAGAATTGTACTCCAGGTTGTATTCCTTTTCAAGGTTCTGGTTTCCACTTAGGCCTAAATTTTATTTCCCTTGGAGTCGAAATTCTTCATGCTGGCGGCATCTCAAAAATGAATCACTTTGGAAAACATAAGTAAACCTTCTGGAGCCTCCTTGGAATTTTTGGAAATGAAAAAAGTAACTTTTTGTTGTTATAAGAAAAGACACCAATAAATTAGAATTTGCTGAGTAGAATTCTGAACCTAGTTCCCTATGTAACTGATCCTCAGGGAAGTTTAGACTTTTGCATTTGCCCTGCAGCCTGGATATCTGTTTCCCACAGCTGCTCCAAGGCTGGAGCCCTTTCTGAAATCTGCCCCCAGAGTGGCTGGACTGTTCTCTGCTCAAAGTCGGGTTACTGGGGGGTGGGTTACTGTGACTTAGAGGCTTTGGATTTCCTGCCATTTAGAAATCGAGACCCGTCATTCCAATCAGGCACATGGGAGGAGTGCTTTCCGAATGCCATCTCGTCCATGTCTGTCACCCGCAGACCGTCAAATAGTCTCTAGGGTTGCTTTGTCAATCGAGGGCTGGCCTGGGGACCCATTTCCTTGTTTTGCCAGGACTCGTGGGCAGGAAGTAGGAAGTTGGGCCTTGGGGATGGCCAGCCATGCTACCCCAGCCACAACATCCTCTCTCCATGTCTTCATCAGAGGTGTGCCCAGAGGGTGGTGACAGGGTGGTGAAGGGCATGGCAGATGGTACAGAATGAGAAACAGTGAGAAAACCCCAGGATATTAGACTAAAGAGAAGAGAGTGTAGGAACTTCAGAGCCACAAGTAGGGGTGCAGAGGAAGCAGAAAATAAAACATGGTACATGATTTAAGGACACCCCCTGTGTTTTCTAGAACTGCCACCAATGAATAGGAGTGGCAGGGAAACTGATATCTCCCCACTTTAAGAACAAATTTTCTAGCACTTGGGGCTGTGCTTCGGAGCCAATGGCAACCTCGTGAAGGAATAAATGATCTTCCTGTCACTAGACAAATTTCAAGCAGATGCCAATAACCAGCTAGCAGCCCCGTACCTGAACTGGGGGGGATCCATCAGATGTCCTCAGAGGTCCTTTACAGCTCAAAACTTCCGTGGCTCTCACAGCAACCTCCATTCTGGCCTCCCTAGGCAGTGACTTGCAACAGATCAGGGAGGCCAGGGGCAGGAGGTGGAATGAAGGCCACACCTCTGGTCATGAAGAGAGATGCTTTCATTTTCACCCACAAATTACCACTTTAAAAAACCTCAACTTGCTGAAACATTCTTCATGATTTGAGGTGATGCCTTACATTGTATATGTAGAACATGTGACTGTTCTTCCTTCTTCGTGGACCTCCCAGTAGGGGATCTGGCAGGAACAGAAGAAAGGTCTGACTCGTGCTGTGTGGGTATGAGTTCCCATAGTGTGGGACAGTGAAGAAGGGCCCCTCCATGGCTGCAGAGCATCTGCAAAGTCCCTCACCCCCGAGAACTCGTTCAGGCTCACCCTGCACCTCCCTGTGATGCCACAGACCCAGCTGCACCAGAAAGTGGCAGGAGAGAGGGAGGGGCACTCTTGAAAGATATTTCTTGCTGGCATTTGGATTCTTTTATTATTCTGGCCAAGTCCAGCCTTTCTGCTGAGGTTTTGAGTGTAGCTTCTTCAGCTGGGTCACTGAATAAGAAGCGTCCTTTCTCGGTATGGAAGACACTGGTTGTTTACGCTTCAGATTTGCAGTTCGGATAGGCCCCTGTGTCTCAAGGTATTTGGAGGATGAGCTGGGTACGCCAAAATCTTTCCATAGCATCTGCCTCATCCCCAGAATATCCCTTTTATAAACCTGGTCAGCTTATCATTCCCCAAGCACAGAACTAGAGGATTTTCAAATAAACATTTAGTCCTTGCTCACTAAGATGTTTCTGTTTTAAATGACAACCATCTATTAATAGACATTGATTGTAAGGATGGCTTTAAATGAAGATGAGGTCTGCTTTTAGGACACAAGCCCTATTTTTTTTTCCTAAAGCAGCAGAAGCAGTATTTATTTTTTTGTTAGAGGTAGGGTAGTCCAAAGGAGGTAGAGCAGAGAGATACTAGGGAAGGTAAAATAGAACAGCTAGAACATGGAAAGGAATGGATTAGAATTTCTTTTTTTAAGTGAACATGCATACCCCAGGGAATCTTCCCTGAGGCCCCTTCACTCTCACAGCGTCCTGAAAAATTACTAAAATTTGGGAAGCACTTCTTCATGTCAAGCACTGTGCCAAGCATTTTCCTGTCACCCTAGAGGGTAGGTACTGTTGTTGTTCCTGCTAAAGTGACAAAACTGAAGCTGAGAGCTTAAGTAATTTTCCCAAGATTGCACAGCTGAAAGGAGGAGTGGAGGTTTGAGCCAAGATAGTGATTTACAAGCTTCAGTCTGTCCCTGACACAATCTCTAACAAAGCATCTATATTGTTTTGCTATACAAATTGTATTGCAGTTGTCACTAGACTGTGAGCCCCTTGAGTGAGGGCTTGCGTCCTAATCACCCACAGTACCTGCCCGTTGTAAGTGCTCAGGAAACATTTGCTGAATGTCAAATGAATGGGCTGCTCTGTTATATCACTGATCGTCCAGAGGAAATGAATTCAGAGCAGGGACACGCCTGGTCCAGTTCTGTAGGGCATTGTGCCATGACTGAGACTAGAACCCAGGGTTTTCCATTGGGTGTTTTCAGGGCCCACTGTTGAGCTAGAGAGTCTGCCTCACTAGGCCTAGCGGCTCTACCAAATGCTTATCTTCTTGCACGCAGCTGAAGAAAGACAAGGCTTTGATGAACAGCTTCCGGGATGGCCTGACCTACTCTATTTTCAAGACCATCACAGACCAGTTCCTAAGAGGTGTAGATACCAGGGGAGAATCAGAAGTTAAAGCTCAGGGCTTTAAGGCTGCTCTTGCAATAGATGTCATGGCCAAGCTCACCGCCATCGACAACCACCCCATGAACAAGGTGCTAGGCTTTGGAACCAAGTACCTGAAAGAGAACTTTTCGCCCTGGGTCCAACAGCATGGTGGATGGGTAAGTACATCCTATTTAAAAATTATATCTTCCCAGATCTCAGAGTAGATGGGATGAAATGGTTTTTTGTTTTGTTTTGTTTTGTGTTTTAAGTGAAGGGAACACATCTGTGAAGCAGTTCTCATGGGTTTAGGACACTTGAGTGGCAAGAGATATAACCCATTGACGGGAACATATTTTTAGTGATTATCTTTATCATCAATAAATATTTACTGAGCTCCCAAAGGGAACACGGGTATGTGTGTCAGGGGAGAGGGACTGGTCAGATGTAACAGGAAATGAGATGTTGAGATATAAAATGTTTAGATAGAAAAATTTCTGTTTTCATAAATTTTGCAGGCAGCAGAAGTCTGGCAGTGAGACAAGGAGAGGCAGACAGTTCCTCATACTCTCAGATGCTGACAGGGTGTGGGCATAATCCTCATGCAGAGATTCAAAGTTCATGACATTTTGTCATTGCTGCTTGGGCCCAGCATTTTGATGGGGACATTTAGATACAAACTCAAAAGCAAACAGTTACATTTTCATCTCTTTTTAAGGACCTGATCTCAGGCAAAACAGACATTCTCACCCCCATGCCTCAGCCTTAATCTCTCCCTCATCCTTTGTTCTCATTCCTTGAGATTTCCTTCAAACTGCCATGTTCAAATGGCCTCATAAGGTCAACCTCGTCAAAATGCTTTACCCGAGAGCTTTAAACCTCAAGAGGCCTAGGGCATTTTTGACTGTTTAAGCCCTTCCTGGAAGGACAGGCCTTTGCCCACATGATTCTTAGCCTTTTCCATTGGAATGCTCAGGGGCCAGCAGCAGGATCAGTCTGCTCTCAGCATGGCCCAGCATGACCCTGAGGCCTCCAAATAGGCTTAGTTTCTTGGCCACCAGAAGAAAAGTGCAGCTGATCTTTCTAAGGGGCTGAAGTACCTCCCATAGTCTTCGGTGGATGCCCATTGAGTTCACCCAATCTTCAGTTCTTTCTCATTTTCCACTTTTGCACCAGATGTGATAACCCTTACATGGCTGTTCTGAACAACTAAGGCTCTTAAGTGTTAGAAGTTCAAGCAGCCTTAACTTGTGCTAAGAGGAGAACCTTAACATTATATCTAGGACCCCCTCAAGTTCTTCCTCTGTCCCAGAGCCTTTCCTGGCCACTCCAGCTCAAGATCCTCACCAGCTCTGAACCTTATAACACTTCATGTTTGCATTATAATTATATACAGAAAATCACCATCATTGTTGGTCCAGTTAATATATTTTCCAGAGAGATTATAAGTATCAATTGGGTTCAATAGTCCAAAGACTATTTAGTTAATTAATGTAGCTGAAATGCCAAAAGTGTCCTACAAACAGTGGCGATTCTACAGCAAAAGCACAAGCAACAAAACAAAAAATAAATTGGACTACATTAAAATTAAATAGTTTTCTGTTTCAAAGGACACCATCAAGAAAGTGAAAAGACAATCCAGATAATGGGGAAATATATATATATTTGGAAATTGTATATCTGATAAGGGACTTGTATTCAGAATATATAATGAACTTGTTCAACTGAACAATAAAGACAAACAACCTGATTTTAAGAGGGGCAATGGATTTGAATAGACATTTCTCTAAAAAAGATACACAAATGGCTTATGAAAAGATGGTTGCTTGGTATCTTCATTTCGATATTAGGGAAATGTAAATCAAAACCATGTAGCATGGCTAAAATAAAAAAAAAAAACAAGTGTTGGTGAAGACATGGAGAAACTTGAGCCCTCCTACACTGCTGGTTGGCTTCTAAAATGGCCCTGCCCCTTTGGTTAACAATTTGACAGTTCCCCGAAATGTTCAATATAGAGTTACCAGTTCCACTCTTAGGTATATACCCCTAAAAATTGAAAACAAATGTTCACATAAAAACTTATACATGAATGTTCATAGCATTATTTATTATTCTTAAGCCAAAAAGTGGAAACAACCCAAATATTCATCAATGATGAATGATGAAAAGCCAAATGTGGTATATCCATACAATGGAATATTATTCAGCTATAAAAACAAATAAAATACTGATGGATAGATGAACCTTGAAAACATTATGCTAAGTAAAGAAGTCAGACAAAAAGGCCATCATCTATTACATGATTCCATTTATACAAAATGTCCAGAACAGGCAAATTCATAGAGAGATGAGTGATTTACTGGGACTTTGGAGAAAATGAATGGTGAATGACTGCTAATGAAAAGGAGTTTCTTTTGTTCTGAAATCAGATAGAGGTGATGATTTGCACAGTCCTATGAACATACCAGAAGCCAATGAAATACATAGGTTAAAAGGATGACTTATGGTTTATCTCAATAAATTTGTTATGAAAAATACTGGGTCTAATAAGCAAATAAAAAGAGGAAAGACAAAAGAACATAAACATTTTTATTATTTTTTTAATTTGGCTGCTGTTGCTAGAGAGAAAAACACTTCTAATTAGAGAAAACAGATGGATTTGTCAGAAATAATAAAGGGAATTTTAAAAGGCTTTAAAATTTGATGGTGCTAGTTCTTCATCATTTGTAGTTTTAATTCAAAATTTATTAGTTTCCTTTGCCAGGTCATCATAAATTTTAATTCCAAGTCTTGGACATAATTAGGTTTAATTTGGAGCATGAAGTTGAAAATTAAATTAGGAAGAAAAAGGAATGAGAAAGAATCAAGTTTTCCAAAGTGACAAAGAGTTGCAAAGAATAAAGAAGGATGTTGATTAAAAAAATATATCTTTAAGTTGTTCTGAGCTATAAATGTGTGAAGTGGACTGAGACCTGTGTTCCATTTCCCTGAACAGGAAAAAAAAGATGACACCAGGTGGCAAGCCTCCAGGACTTCCACTGGCCTCAGTTTTTGGGGGGGTTTTATTTTTTAGTGGCTCTCTGGTGTGTCCTTGTAGTGGTGTGGAAGGAAGAAAACTATTCCGAGGCTTTTAGGAGCTCAGAGTTCATTTCTACTTATCCCAGTACTCCACGTTTCATAAAAGTGCATCTAACCAACCTTCCGAGCTAAATTGCAAATCTGTGAAGCAGGATTATGTATTTTATGCCTCTTCTCTCTCATAGCTCCCGTTACTTTTATATACATCACATATGTTCAGCCAATACTTATGGAATAATGAATCAACCAATCAAAAGAATGAATAACAACTCTGTTTACGAAGCATGCTAAACAAACTACCGTGAGATTTCAATTCACTCCTTGGCCCTGTTTCCTCGCTGTGGAGTACAATCCACGTAATTACCCAGTGGTCCTGCCACCTCACTTATTAGCACTCTGAAAGGAGAAGTGCACATTCTCCATAATCATTGATCTTTCCAGATGTACTCTTGAATTTTAAATACGGCATCAAAGCCTTTTCTCATCTAGCCTGTCTGCCTTAGATGGGTAACCTATGTTCTTAGCTGATGTTTCCCTTTAAAGCATACCGAGGATGGCAGTCACCTTTCCAAGCCCTCCCCCGTCCCTAACACAATCTCTGAGCCTTGGGTCATGCCCAGAATAACAAGCATATGTTTTCACTTCAACAGTGAATCAAACTTGGAATTTTAAGAATCTATTTCTCTTTCTCCCTTCTAGGAAAAAGTACTTGGGATACCACATGAAGAAGTAGACTGAAACATCAGATGTGTAATCTGGAATTCTCATTGGCCAACTGTGGTCCTGTGTACATCAGTCTCAGCAGAGATTCCAGGAGAAAAAGAAATGTACATGGCAAATGGAGCACTGAAATTTTCAAAACCTTATTCCTGTGAACCAGAGGCATCAGGAGAGATTTTGTTCATCTGAGCTCATACACTGTAGTAGCATGGCCTTGACATCCATGTTTCTCAGGTCCTCCACTGAGAGTGTGGGGAAGTCTAGAAGGACAAATGGTAATTTTCCTTTCAAATATTCAGAACAAACCATCATCCTACCTCTGCCGGCCAACTTAGGGAACATGTGTTACAGATAATCACCGAGCTCATGAAGGCAAAATGATAAATTGTGCATGTGCCTACTCTTTGGTTTCTAGTACGATTTATTTTTAAAACTATACTTGGGATGACCTAATAATGACATTGTTTCAAGCCTACCTTTAAGATGTTGTTGTTTATATTGGAAGACATAGCTCAAAGAGACTCTTGAGTGTACTGCTATATGTACTACTTTGGGGAGATACTGCTGTATCTTGACTCACTTCCCTGGGAGAATTGTTTGGCAGTTTAAAAAAGTTCCATTTGATGGATAGCTACTCCTAAAACCCTCAGCTCTCTCAGTGACTTCACCTCTGCCTCTTAAGGTCTCTGGAACTTTTTTTTTTGTGGGAGTGGGCTGAGTAGTAGCTGGTGAAATAAATATGTTGAAAGACCACTGTCATAAGAGTATCTCATGGTTAAAATAAGCAATAAGTAATAGTACTAAAACTTCTATGAGGATAAAATGAATTAATTTATATTAAGTGCTTAGAACAGTACTTGGTACTTAGTGCCAAGTGTTCACTTATATTCACTATCATGTGCTGCCCTAAGTTGAAAATTTCCTCTCTTCTCGAAGCAGTCACAGATTATTTTTCTGAAAATGACACTGTTCAGAAAGAGGTGTTTTAGTAAGCAAAATATGTTTCATAGTATTTAAGACACACCAGTGTTTAAAAATACTTTCAAATTATAGGGTCTTACAAATTTCTGGACCCTGAGCACCCAAAATGTAGCCAGATATAAAATAGGTGTTTAATAAACCTTTGGGGAACAAATAAATAAATTAATCAGACATGCTTTCAGCTTCAAGAGAAAGTTGGACCTACCTATTATCACTTGTTTCACTATCTGGCCCATCTCAATTAAAATGAGTTATTCTCTTTTACTTTCTTCCCTACCCTGAAAGTCATGTTAGGGAAAAAGGAGTTTATTTTTACAGGTGGAAATACTGGAGACCACCTCTTTTCCCATTTTGATCCAACCATTTCAAACTATGTGAAGTTCCCCAAATGTATTATGCAACCTTGCAGCCCAGAACCTTCATAACAATACATTCTCCATTTGAGGTGTTCTTGCCTGCTGGTCCTCTTGCCCCCATTTCCACTAATTTAACTAACTCTAGTTTACATTTCCACATTCACTCCATTTCCCCGAGGAAGCATTTTCTAAGCCTCCTTTGGCCACAATGAGGCTACATTTGGTTGCCTTTCTTCATAAGGATGCTTCATAACACTCTCTCTAGACATTAAACTTAATACATTGTATGTAAGAGCCAGTCTTTCACACTGTATCACAAACTCTTTTGTAAACAAGTATTATGTCTAATTTGATTTTGTATACCTAATGTCTGGCATATTTTCAGTGCACAGTTGTAGAATCATACCTTAACCTCACTGCTATAACCTATAAATCAGTAAGATTGGGGTATGGCCCAAGGTATGTATAACTTTAACAAGCTCTTCAAGTGTTCCAGTATCATCTGCAGCTCCCAGCCAAGATGAAGTAATAGTGACTAAATTTAATCTCCTCCTTAAAACAACTGGAAAAAAAAAGCTAGACAAAATATATGAAAGAACAGTTTCTAAGACTTTGTGCCTCAGGTAATGAAGGACTGGTCCCTGAGAAATGAGAAACAAAGTGAGCCCTATGACTACCCTAGAATACTGCAGATAGAAAGTATTCAGGCTGTGCTGGAAGGTGGGGAATCCATGCAGGGCTCAACAGTCTCCCTAAGTGGAGGAAACAGAGCCTAGTCCAGGAAGGCCAAGGCAGCTAAAGTTTGCTGGAAAGAAGAGAATGAAACACAAAGCTCCAGAGATCTGCAAATAGGTCCCCACAATTGTTCAGATGAATACTGATCGACATGTGAAGATGTTACCCAAAACAGGGGAAAAACTGCATGAAAATATTAAGGGAACATTCTCCAAAGCTCATCTAAGGCTTGGAGTAGTGCCTATTTCCACTAGCCAGAATGGAAAAACCTCAAAAGTTGCATGACAATAGGTAGAATGCTCAGAAAATTTTGCCTCAGTAATGGGAAAGAATTATCCCTAAACACACTTTTGGTTCTTCATAAAAAAGATGAAGAGCAAGAACCAAAAGAATTAAAGCATTACCAAGCTACTTAGCTGTGTTCTAGAACAAAGCTCAAGAGTATCCAACATTCAACAAAGTAACATAGACAATGTCTAGCATCCAATCAAAAATTACAAGGCATGTAAAAAAGCAAAAAAAAAAAAAAAAAAAAAAAAAAGAGATCCAAGATTAGGAGAAAAGTCAAGAAAAGGTACCCCAGAAATGATACAGCTGATAGAATTACTTGACAAGAATATTAGTACTATTTTAATTATATTGCATATGCTCAATAAGCCAAAGGAAAGACTGAACATGTGAAGTACATAGAAATTATAAATACGATTCAAATCAAACTTCTAGAGAAGAAATCTATAATTAATTCTGAGATAAAAAAAAGACTTGAATGGATTAATAGACTAGACATTATAGACAAACAGATAAGTAAATCTGAAGACATAGCAATAGATCCAAATTAAAACACTGAGAAATAAGACTGGAGGAAAAAAAGAGCAATAGAGAATTGTGAGGTGACCTCTACTGGTCTAATATATGTGTAACTGGAGTGAAAAATTTCTTAATTTGATGAAAACTGTAAGTCCACCGAACCAAGAAACTCAATAAATGCCAATTACAAAAAAATATGTAGAACACTATGTTAAGACACATCATAAATTGTTCAAAACCAGTGATGAAGAAAAAAATCTTGAAAGTAGCCAGAGAAAAAGACACATTACACAGAGAAACAAAAAGTGATAGCAAACATTTCCTGTGAAATCATACAGACAGAAGATGGAGTGCCATCATGAAAGTACCAAGAGAAAAAAAGCTGTCAACACAAAATCCTATAAGCTAGACATAGCTATATGCAGCCTACAAAAACAAAAACCCACTTTAAATATTAAGACATTATGTTAAAAGTATGAAAAAAGAAATATGACAACACTAGTCAAAAGAAAGATGGAGTGGCTATATTAACATCAGCCAAAGTAGACTTCAGAGGAAAGAATATTAACATTAGTGTTAATATTAATGTCATTTAAAAATAAAAGGCAATTCATTAAGAAGACATAATTCTAATGTTTATGCATCTGCCACTGTATGTGTATGTGTATGTGTGTATGTATGTTTCCACACCACCAAGAATTCTCCAACACTAGCTGAGTATCCTACAATTCAACTCCATTCTGACACTACCTAATTACATGAGAAACTAAGAAAGCAGGAATGGGTATATTAATCAGTCAACGTAGAATATAGGGAAAAAGAGGGACATTACAAAATGATAAAATGGTGACCTATTAAGATATAATAATCCTAAATTATGCAGAGCTTGAAATAAAGCAAAAACTGATTAAACAAAAAGTTGAAATAGACAAATCCATAATTATAGATGGAAATCTCTATACTCTGATTGAAGTAGATAATCAGTAAAGACTTGAACAATATAAACCAATCTAACCTACCCGACCTTTATAGAAAACTACATCTAACAACTGCAGACTATTATTCAAATGCCCATAAAACATTCACTATTATAGACCACAGTCTGGCCCATAAAACAAGTCTCAATATATTTAAAAGGATTAAAATCATATGGTACATATAACCATCATGAAATTAAATCTAAAAAGAATACCTGGAAAATCCCCAAATATTTAGAAATTAAACATTTTTATGTAACCCATGGCTCAAAAAAGAAATCACAAGCAAAACTAGAAAATGTTTTGAACTAAATGATAATGAAAACATCAAAATTTCTGAGGTGCAACTAAACCACGCTTAGAGGGAAATGTATAACTTATATCAGAAATGGTCTAAAATCTATGATATAAACTTGCACCTTCAGCAGCAACAAATTTAACCCTAAAATAAAAGGATGAAAATTAGTAGGAAACAATGAAATAGAAAAATGGACATACAATAGAGGAAAATAAATCAGAACATGAGCTAATTTCTTGAAAAGATCAGTAATATTGATAAGACAAATTACCAATGTCAGAAATGAAAACACATTAAAAGGTTAAGGGCACACTTTATGTCAATAAATTGACAACACAGAAGAAATGGATATATTCCTGAGACATCAACAATGAAAATTGGTATAACAGAAAATATAAATCACCTTAGATCTAAATTGAATTTGCACTTAAAAACCTTCTCGTTATATACATCTGTGCCTAAGAACCTAAGAATTGCAGCACTGGATAGAATCTGAGGGCTCTAACCCTTTCCTTCCCATGGAATCCCTAAGGGAGGGGGGAACTCTAATCACTGGACAAAACACAAGAGTCTCTAAGGCTGTGAAATTGGGTAATGATAGTGGGGAAGCTTTTGGTAGGATGATAAGAAATCAAAAAGCTCCCAAGAAAATCACTTGATTCTGCCATGCAGCTTATGCTATATGATGGGCTGGGGCTGTCTTTTGAGAAGTATGAATTCCTTTGAAATGTAGACCAAGATCAGAGAAGAAATCAGAAGAAAGAAGACCTGCAACAGGTATCTGCAAAGAATAGGACACTACAAAGATGTTTGGCCTCCAGAAGACCCTGTAACGCTACTCATCACCTAGAATGCTTTACATACAGTAGCTGTCTGGAAAAGCAGTGGAACTGGCTGGCTGAAGAGTCAAGGTTCAGAAAACTCCAGTAGAGACTAGTACCAACAAACACTGAGAGAATAAAAATAAATGAGTTCAGACATGCCTTGAGAGTTAATTAAAATGGAACAGAAATTAGTTTAAATCTCAGTGCAGTTTCCTTTTCCCTCTACCCACTGCCAACTGCTTCTGATCAAAATTTAGCACTGGAGTTTTTCATACTAAAATTTGGCATTTACTGTCAAGATTGGTCATTAATCAGTTGGTTATTTTGAGGGGGGAAAATGGGATACTTATCACAGTAGCTGGTACAAAGTAAATTCAGACCCAGTTAGCAGAACTATCTTTTTTAGCCTCTTTTTGGGAAAAGATCAGCTTTATACAGTGATTAAATCTGAATTTACAAATGCAAATCTCAGAAAATTTTCGTAAGGGGTGTTGTGCAGACAAAAATATCTAAATTCTGGACTGGGATCCCTCACAAGAAAAAGCATACAAATATATTTAATGTTTTATGTGACATGTGAGCCCTCATAAGGAAATGAAGACCCAACGAAAGGTTTAAACCTGAGTGTGTTTATACTACCTTTGATAAAGAGTGCAAAATCATGAGAAGATATGATGGAAATATATATTCATCCTATAAATAGTATGAACTAAGTGTAGTAAAATGGGGGAAACTTACTAGGGCCTGTTTCAGCTTCCTGTGTCCCATCTTTTGAGATAAGGGTGCTCCTGTCCTCTGGGTACAGAGAAGGCATCTCTCTCACAGAAGGGTTGACAACCTGTGTCAGGGAAGGTCAGAGTCCTTCCTATACATGCCATTTCCCAAATTCCTTCAGCTTAAGGTATTCAGCATGCCAAACTGCCATACAGGGAGTAGCTTGGACTGAACCTCATCAACAGTAACATCCTTTAATTTAAATTTATGGAAATGATATAACCACATACAAGGCAAAGAATTAAAATTAAAGACCATAAACTTAGCCGAAAACCTACCTGGGAAAAGAAGAACCCCAAACAACTCGCACTGTTTTCCCCATTCTTGTACCTGCCTTTAAATCAGGCAAACCAACCATAGTTCTGCCTTTCTTTTCTTTGACTCAACTGGAAATGGCACAACCTAACCCGATTTTTGTTTTCCCTCCAGAGGAAACAATGGGAGGATCAGCAAAGAAACCAAGGTAAGCTGGCTGATTCAAAAGCATCTGCTAAGGAAAGATCTTTATATTAAAACTTGGTTTCCATTAACTACCTGATGTTTGAGCTCAACTACTGCCAAAAAGTAAGCCTTTCTTCTAAGGCTGTGTTTTATGTGAAATGCAAACAATGAAGGTGAGTTTTGTTGTATCTGAAATACAACAGTCTATCACAGCAAAGCACAATCAGCTGTTTTAATTTATTGCTGAAAAGAAATGACACTTTTATTTTCCACTGTTTTATTATAAAAATCAACATTTCATTTGTTACAACTCAGCTTACTGCAATAATGAAAAGGAGGATTTATACAAGGTATTTTTATACAGTTTACAATGAAAGCATTTATTTTACAAAAAGGGGGAAGTGAATAGTGGACAAGGGCTGACCAAATGTTGGCCATTAAAATATAAACACATCCTTGCAAAGCACCATCGCACCAAAGGCCATGAACAAGGAACACCAGCTGACTTTAAGACAATAACGAAGATTAAAGCTTAAGAAAAATTTTAAAACACAAAGGATAAACATCTGAAAGCAGCACCAGATCCTTCACTTGCAAATACGGCTAGTCCAGCTTAAACTTCTTGGTATCCTCTTTATTCTTTTAAAAATTTCTTTAACCCCAGATACTTATTTGCTTATTTTACTTTTGTAATATTCATTTAAAGGTACATACACATCACCATCGCTGCCCTGCTTTTATTTGATTAAAAAAAAATGGACAGTTAAACAAAAGCAGTTGTCTGTAATTCTTTGGTGTTAACTTTTAGGCAAACCCTAAGTAATGGTGGGAAAAAAGTTTTTGATAGGTCTCTAATACACTTAGTGTGTAAGAAATCAACTAGTTAGCAATTCTATCAGAAAAGTCATGAGGACTTTTTTCAGCAGTAAACTTAAGAATGGTTTAAGGATGTCTTACAAAAAAAGAAAAACAGAGTAAAGTGTACCCAGACTGAAAGAGGGTGAGAATAGTCAATAACCTCATTCTAAATCATCTAGCTTACCCTAAGACTCTCACTCTTCTCTACCAGGTACAGGCTTAGTTTAATGACATTTGGAATCAAGACAAACAGAAATATCCTAAGTATATGAATTCATAATGCTCCTGACTTAAAATTTAATTATATAGGTAAAATTATATATTTTTGGCTCTAAAGTCCTCTAAAACTTTGAGAATTTCAAGAGCTAAATTTCAAGATTATAATGAAATGATACCATCACAGAAGTCAGAAACCACACAAATGTTACCACTACTTTCTAAAATCATGTTATTTCTCTTGGCTCTTTTTAGGTTTGGGAAAAAGAAAGGAATACCAAATATAATTAAATATCTTGAGTTTAAGAATTCTGAGAAAATGTTTTAAACACACTTGATTATAAACTTATGACTTAGTTTATATCTACATTTAATGTATAGCTTCATTTGTGGATGCCCAAATATTTGTCAGTCAACTAATATTCACATACTCAAAACCACACTCCAGATGTACTATGTATGCCATCATACAGACTTCTTAAGCACTGAACTTATTAAAAGTATGGCATAATTGGGGTGTAAAAAAGCCCATGATTTTTGTTTCTGAATTTTATTAGATACGAAATGGTAACCAATATGCAGCTCTTATGGCATGCAAATAAATTAAGTGGCATGTTTTCCTCTGCAAGAGATAAAATAATTTTGAAAACTACATTTCTAAGCATCTAATATAGGCACAGGATTAGAGAGGGAAACAGTAGCAGCACATCTACTGCAGAGAAGCAGCCTTGCTTAAGGAAAGCCTCTCCAATACCAGAAGTAAATCATCTCCACTACAATTACTGGTAACAGGTTACACAAATATACAGTTCATTAGCAAGCTAGGTAAGCCTCAGCCATAACCCTACTTCAAGTCTTCTTCATTAATGGGTCTTTATGGCAAAACAAAGATTTCCCCCGAAACTAATTGCTACCTAATACAAATAGAGGCTATTTTTATGTTCTAATAGTGAATGAGTTGGCCTTACACAAATTGATTTGAGTATTTTTAAATGATGAAAAATGCAATACTCAATCATCTTAAAATTTTACTGTTCAAACAACCCCCCTCCAAATTATTTTCCATTATTAGAGGAATATGTACTATAACCTTCATTTCTAAATACATATCACCCCTTTATAATAGCTGTTCTCAAACTTATTAAAGGGTAAGATCAAAACCCTTTGGGCCACTGCTTAGAAGATCAAGGCTTTACAGGAGTGAAGTTCAAAGTTAGAAAAGTTCAGTCACAGAAGGCCATTCCAATGCAGAATAGCGTACTACAGGTGCACAGAATGCAGTTATGCTGAAGTTCATTTCTCAGATAATTCTAATTACATCAGTAAGTGGGCACACTTAAAGACATGTTAGAAATTAATACTTTCGTATTTTAAAAAAATCTAAATTTTATTCACCAGTCTCCCATGGATAATGACTCTAACAATACACAAAATTCAAAACCCTTTTTCACTTTTTCCCCTGATTTGTGAGCATATATGTTTATTGTTTTTTACTGTTTTTCCCCCCAATTAAAACTCTTGTGTTTAAAAATCAAGATGGTTTACTTAAGCTTAACTGTCCATGTAACCTGAGGGCCAATAAATCTTTCCTGAATTTTCCAAATTAAAGGTACTCCCCAAAATATTAAAAATTCATCTCAACTACCCCAGAAAGAAGATTCTTAAGATTAAGCTGAACTGCCTTCAAATAATTTCAAATTGGCACACAAATCAGCATTTTGCAAGAAGAGCCATTGCCATCGCAGTACAAGCACTTGGACTGAGATATAACAAGGCGATATTCTTCTTAGTTCATTATAGTGCAAGTTTCCACATGGGAAGCCCACCAGATAAAGATGCACATTAAAAAATGTAAACATATAGAATTCTCAAATTCTAATTGATACCCAGTTATTGCTAACCTTTCCATCTTCATTTAAGCATCAAGTGCCCCTGTGTGTCACAGAATGCAATTTCAGTGCCCATTCTGTTAGGCTGTGAGCACTCTGATCCATCAACAGGAAGAGTTAACACTTGTCCGACTGAAATGCAAGACACTGATGGATTACCATTTATTTATATGAAAAATCAAGTGCACCTGATTCTTATAAGGTGTCCCCAACAATCTAAGCATTATTCTGAAACCACATTTTTTTCTCTTTAAAAAGTTTACTTAGGTATTTTTTAATTGCTTAAAGAATTACTTCACCCCTGCCGATTGTTATCTCTTGGGCCTTGAAATCCAGAGAGGCCTCAACAAGACAGAATTTTAAAAACATCATTCAATAACTAACTGACCAACATCTGTTAAGGTTAAAAATATATTAGTTTAAAAACACATTCCATTTTAGCAGAGAAATGCTGGAAACATGTAAAAAGCAGGAAACTAACTTCTGGCAAGGTCGCAGAGCAGTACTAGAATCATTCCACAGGTCAGCCCTAACAGCTGAAGATGTAGCAGCCCCTGTACCACGCAGGTCAGGCAGATTTTACGTAAGGGCCCTCCCTCCATTATTCCCCTCTACCAGAGTTCTGACAGCTGAGAAGGTGTTTGCCTTCTCATTTAATTCATATTGTTTGTTGAATCACCTTAATCCAGAATGGGATGAGAGAGAACACACATAAAAATATATAAGAGGTGATTATAAGAATAGTTTGTGGATAATTTGAAAAAAAATCTAACATTCACATTAGGTAACAAAGATATTAAACTCACGTCACACATTAAAAGAGGTATATATGTAGACATCATTCTGAGAAACATTGGCCTAGAGAACATGAAAATGTCACAAACAGTTAATAAAGGGAAAAATCTAAAAACAACAAAAAAATTATCTTTTTAAATAGATTGTCTCTAACTGGAACATATTTAAATGTTTACTAGGAAAAATATATATAAAAATGATTTCATATTGTGATATTATATGCTGAAAGTACTGAAAGGATATATGATTAATTTACAACAAAAACATAATGGTTAAATTTGTAATTCTTAAAAACTGTCTATATGTGTTGTAAAAGGACATTGTAATGAGCATTAAAATAATTTTGGAAGAGGAGCAATATGTCTAACCTTCAATCACTATGTAAAAACAGCAGTCAAAGTGAAGAGCTAAGCCTACAGGGGAATGGAGCTGGTATAAATATTAAAATAAAACCTTAATTTAGAAAATTCTATTTAATCAATCCTCAGATAAAAAGCTTTGAATAAATCATGATATCTTGGCAAGATGTCCTACAAAACTGCTAGAGGAGGAAGCAGGGTAAAAACACCAACAGAAAACAATTAATTTTTGAAAGAGGTGGGTTCTAAGGTAGAGACATAAGACTTGCACACACAAATAGCCCCACAGTGTCTTACCAGACAGCTGATCTTTTCTACTACAGCAACGCCCGAAACGGACTTTTATAAATATCTTTCCTCACTAAAATTGTTGGATTGCTAGAGAAAACAAAGCCCTTTGTCTGATTAGTAATAATTCCTTTTTTTTTTTCTTTCAGCATTTCTTAAAATTGCTGGCCCTCAAATGTTAGTTAACATGAAGGCTATTTGGCTACTTCCAAGTATCTATGGTTTGCTGCTCTGAGACGAACTTAATTTTTCTTCTTCTTTTTTTTTGGTATCAATAAAGCCCAGACATTCCTGGTCAGTGATGCCTTTATTATTCCTGTTTCCTTTGTACTCAGTCGCTTCACTGGGTTTAAGGCATGCTTTGTGTTATTTAGTTTGCAAAAATAAAACTTTTAGTACAAATTTATTTTTATACAAATTTTTATGGCACAAGCAGCAAATTTGCTGTTTTAAGAAAATATATAAATATCCTTTTTCTTCTGTACAAATATCTCCAGTATTCCCTACCCCATTTATAATTTTTAACTGTACATGGTCTGCCTCATCCTTCTCTAGTATCTCCCTCCCCCCCCTCCAGATCTCAACCAAACTTGATTATGTACAGTTTTGCGTTGGAGGCAGTCAGAGGAGGAGGGCCCCTCCTCAGGAGGAGTCTGTACAGGGAGAGGGTGGTGGTGGGTAGAGGTGATGAGAGTAGCTCCTCTCTGTGTATGGAGAAGGTGGGCAGCTTTCATAGTTCTCTTCTGCTGACAAGTATTGGCTTCGGGGTGTGGGAGGTGGGGGAACGGGCTCTGAGTCATAGTTCAAGTCACTAGTGTAGCCCTTGGCCGTTGCCACTGAGGTCATTCTCCGGCTGGGAGCATAGTCACTGTCACAAACATCTGTGCTGCAGGGTGTGGTGGGGGGTGCAAAGTGCCGGTAACTGTATGGCCTGTAGCTGGTATAGAGAGAAAATCAAGAGAAGCAGTTAGTTTTATAGAAAAGTGGTTTTCCTATCAGAATAGAGAGATATTAGATGTAAATTTCAATTTGAAGATAATAAGCTATTACAATTTAAATTTGTATAGACTAAGAGGTAATTTTCAATGGCAGATTGAACAAAGATAGATTGTATTTTATATCTGCAAATGTGATTAGAGGTAATTAAAAATGGATAGGATGGGAATGGAGAAGTGAACTCAATCTAGACCTTGATGTGCTCTTTTATCTTTATGTTAAACTGTATCACAAAATTAAAAAAAAAAAGAGGAACTATTCAAAGTTGTGCTTAATGGTTATCTCTGAACAATCTCTCAGTTATACATTTAGCATTTAGTTTACATAGTAGACCTCAACCAATTTCTATACTTCATGGTCTATGAGAAGAATGGATTTACATGTTTTGCAACATTCAAACGTGTTAGCACTCCTTCAACATTCTTTAACCATCCTATAATTTACCTAATGAAAAAATTAATGATGCCTAAAGACTTCATTCATTCTCTCTTTAAAACTCAAACACTGTGCAAGACAGGCTGAATACTGTAGAAAGCCTAAGCAGCATGTCTATGCTGTCGCTGTTACTTACCAACAGTAAAGGGAAAATGCTGTGGTTTGGGAGAAAGAGTTTTGATACCCTGTGTATATACAGACAAGCATATTGTCACAGAGTTGCTTTAAGCGAACATCAAAATGAAAAACTCTAAATATCCATACAGGAACAGCGAATTTTCTAATATGTGTTTCAGAGACCTAATTTATTTATTACACTTGTTTACCTACCTTGTAAGTAATCTATAGCTGTTAATCAAGGTGGTAGCATGGCTAACTAAAAAAAAGGCACTGGAAAGAGAGGATGATATAGTGAAAATAAAAGCCGATTTTCCTATCATTTCTACCTTTACCTGAAACTTCTTATACCATTTACATTCTAAATATGGTAAAGTTAATCTTACTTACATGCTTTCTCATTAAACAAAGTAACTACAAGAGAGGGGCAAGTGCAAAACTGAATTAAGAATTCATAAAATACCTAGTGATAGAGGAGTACCTTAAAATGCTGCCCCAGGATACAAACCATCTGATAGTATTTAGGACTTGCCTCAAAAGGAATGGCTGTCAAAAGATTAAAGGTTACATAACCTGCTGAGCACATTTTCTCAAAAAAAAAAAAAAAGTGTTTGTTTTTTTTTTGCTACCAGTAATGACATGATGTTATTGTATTTTTTAGGTCTTATCTTTTTCTAATCAGGTGTTGAGCCTAGGTGAAATTTCTTGGCTCAACATTTAAAAGGCTCAATATGTCTATTTTAATGGGGGAAAAAACAGAAAAGAAAGTTCAATCAAACACCTTAACTAATGATAAAAAGTTTTACTCAGAAAAAACAAATGACTTAATTTCAGATGTGAGAAATGATTAAATAAGAATTGTTTCTGATGTAATTATATTCATTTTAATCAGTGTCTTATTCAATTAAAAGAAATTAGAATTTTTAAAGTAAAATTTTAAGTCTTTTCTTTTTTTCAATTTTTAGGTTTATTCCTCTCTGTTTTGGCTTTTTAGAACAAACTTGTGGCAGAGAATGCAACATTTACAATAAAACATAAAAATCCATTCAGAGTCAAGCCTATCTCAAATAGTCCTATTTATAAACTGAAATAAGAATTCTGAATGAGATACCATAAACAGTTTCCACTTGATTTCTATATAAAAGGTTACGTAGTGGAGCGATTTGACTGAATGCTAGACACACCTTACCTAGAAGATAACAGGCACTTGAAGGATGCCAATAAATACTAGGACCTAAGTGTTTAGACAGAGAATGTCAAGCTTTTGACTTTCTGCTGGCCTTTCAAGTAAGAGGGAAGAGTAAGGTGGCAACACACTTAACCCTGCTCAATATATTCTGTCTACTCACAAATCAACACAAAGGCATAATTTCCCTTTTCTGACTTACAAATACCTTTCATTTATTTTAGTGAGTTTTGATCTATTCCATGCTGACTATATGAGAAATGTCTCATTTCTGAAAATAACGTAGGTAAGCAAGGGCTGAACTTAAACTTCTCTCGAATTATGTGCTCTCAGTAATTCTGCTGCCTTAGAGCTCTGACATCTCTCTGAACCACAGTTGTATCCCAATATTCCATCCTGAGACTATTAATCAAACCTAACCTAAGCACTAACCTATTCTGAAGTCAGCCACTCTGGCGAGTAACTCTCTCTTAGAACACTGCCAAAGCACTGGGGCCTCTACTTTATTTATTACTCTAAATGCCAACATTTGTGTCTCTCTTTAAAAATGTATAATGTCCTCAAAAAAAAGAATTTGTGGTAGGGGTAATGTCAGCATTATCGAGACAAGACGCCAATTTCCTCTCGGTGACCATTATCTACCCACTTAGGGCTATGTGAAGCCCACAACTAGAATACTCTTCCTTCTGATAAACCCTCCAATTTGCATTAGAGGAGGATGTATATTACCTGTAGGACCTATGAGTGGAAGGACTGTTTGAAGAATAACCAAATTCCATAGTGTAATGTGATCGCTCTGTAGCTGGGGATGGTGGAGGGTTCAAAATCTAAAAGGAAAAAGAATTAAATTATTAAAATCACAATGGTAAGATAGAAACCATTAGACTTTCTTTCAACTTCCCTTCCTTCTTGTTCGTATTCCTTCCCATTACACTACTGGCATAACCCTTCCTTTCCAAAGAACTAACCCTGAATTGTACTTTAGGATCCCTTCTCCTCAAAACACAATGTCATCATGGCCAAAACAGTGCGAGGTGATGAGGAAATCTACAATCTACTGGTTTAAGTTAAGCACAGCTAGGGTCTGGTTTTTAAAAATTATAATTGTTTAGAGAGATCACATTATGTGCTTCCTCTTTTTGGATGAAGGTCCTGAGCTTCTCAGGAGGTACTATTCAGCAGTTCTACTTTTACCTAAAATATACAATTAATGTCCAGTGCTTTCAAATATGCTGGTTACTACACAGTAAACTTCAAGGTGGATTTATAAGTCTCACACGCTGATGGTAAAGCCTTCTTTAAGCTTTATATGCCTAAGTTCTATACTAAAAAGCTTTTCACATGGCCATTACTGAGTACGCACATTGAAATAAGCTAAAAATCTAATGATCCTATTTATCTTTGTATTCAAAGTGAAACAAAGGAAACATTGCTTACTGCAGGGAAGTAAGTGCCTTTGGTGCTTGAAGAACTACTTGATGATGCTCCTGTGACATGAGCTCGGTCATAAGGGGGTCCGCTGCTTCCTCCCATGATACTAAGGGAGCTGATCATTGATTTACCTCGAGACATTCCTAAAATAAAGGAGGAGAAGTACTAAAAATGAATAAGACCTATAAAAATGCATGAAATAATTTTCTTCAATATTAGGATTACAAACGCCAATAAAGAGTCTGATTTTTAACCAATTTATGTCCTCTTTTCCCAACAATGATTGAAAACACTTAATGGAGAAGGGAAATGATCTCTAGAAGTGAACAGGTCCACTAAGAACTGGCCAAGAACACAGCCAAGAATAGCTCTCATCCCTTCCCCCTACGAGGGAAGCAGAGCTCGTCAAAATGAAAGGTTTTCAACCTTTTAGAGGATTTCAGGAAGAAAGAACTGTGGAGAGTGGAGGTTGTGGAGCAGGGTAGACTAAACAACAGATTTGCTCAAAAAGAAACTAACTAAACCCATTTCTGAGGGCATAAACACAATGTATGGAAGAGTATTTCTTTGGCTACTATATGCAAAAGTTGTAATCACAACTACCAATGCTAAAGAAAAAACTAATTTTTTTTCCAAGTGACTTCCTAAATTCCACTGACTGCAAATAGGTATGGCAACATGGAATCATTAACAGTTTAAAAATCATGTCTGTTTACTTAGTTACACCCAGCATAAGTCCTTATTTTCAGAAGGCTTTTGGCTGGCACCTCCTTCTCCACATTCATTTAAATAAAGGCTTTTATACCCTAACCACACCAGAAAGCACTGATAAGAAGTGTACTTCTCTAGAGCAATTTGGCCTACCTAAGCAAAGAAATTCTGGCTACTTGGCTATGCCTGAACAAACCCATGCCCATTCCACCATCAATACCTAGAGTTAGGACGAAACATTAAGACAACATATCTCTCCCTGCTATCATCCAGCTATTTCCAAATCTTTGCTGAAAAGGAATCTTAAGTCTATTTTTTTGGCCTCCTTTAATTCCTGGGCTCAGAAGTACTGAAGTAGCCTGGTTGTGAACCTAAAGAACCTGTGATTTATATATTACTCTTTTCACCAAATGACTGGCTAATTCACTTTCAGTAGAGTGCATCCAGAAATGCAATATATGCAGTCTTTATAAATGCTTGTACGTACAATTGCTTTATATCTTTTGGCAGTTTCTACCAAACCATACCTCAAGTCTATTGTGTAAAGAGAAGTTACTAAATAAAAAGAGAACATCTGTTCTTTTAATTTTTTAAACCCAAAGTAGTCTAGTTTAAAATAGACCCTGGGCAGTATCCTTTTTCAATTATGGAAAATTGGTAATCTTGTCAATGGATCAGTCTAACTTACCTGGAAGAGATCCTGATAAAGAACCTGGGTGTGGCACATAACCAAGGGGCACAGAAGCTGGTCCATGAACTACATAGTCATTAGTCATGGTTTCCCCATCTCCCTTCATACGTGGACACAACATCCTCTGGCAGATAAAGTATATGGTTCCAGACACGAAAATGGTGACAATGACTCCAATAACTGAACCAACTGTATTGGTGGCCTGTGGTGTTGGCTCTTCAGTTGGATCTAAAATAGAATTGTA
The DNA here is from genome assembly GCA_030015415.1 of Cynopterus sphinx. Taxonomy (NCBI): domain Eukaryota; kingdom Metazoa; phylum Chordata; class Mammalia; order Chiroptera; family Pteropodidae; genus Cynopterus; species Cynopterus sphinx. The sequence goes on along the minus strand of CM057380.1, from coordinate 151,382,263 downwards.
GGATAATTATATACTGTAAAAATAACTGTAGATTCAAAATAGTAATCGAAAAGAATTGGTGAGTAGAATGTAAATCTAATGAAGAGAATTCATAAATATTTTTCTTTTTTATAAATATTTATACACCATGCCCATGGATATATGGGTATTATCATTAGGAACCAAAATGAACCATCCTTATGTGAAGACAGACATTAAACAATACACTGGGAAGTACAACTGTAAACTGATAAAAACAAAGATGCATCTTATAGCTGTAAATACCACTAAGAAGCTTTAAATACGTATACAGATAACACCTATCTTACTTCTTCTGAACATCATAAAAATCAACGAGGTTAGTTTGGAATCCCTGATAAGATTTTAGAGCCAGAAGGGATGAACCCAGAAAAGTCACTGCTTGATTTTCAGTTTTGAAAAGTGATATTCAGGCCTGGTAAAAGGAAATTAGAAGCTAAAGATGAGTAATATCTCTCAAGCCCAACATGATGCTGCCATCAGGGTGAGTCTAACTGCCTGAGGAAAAAAAAACAGAAGGTCTCTGATACTTGAGTACTTGAAGAAGAAAGCGAGATTGGGAGCACTAGAGGAAGACCCTACAATAGCATCCACCTTCACAGGATCCTTGAGCTATCTGAGGCTTTAGAAGCAGAAAGCATCAATATTAGAGAAGGAAAGAGCAAAAGGGCTCATCAAATTTAGAGTATTGCTCTTTCATTTAGAGGAAAATTCTTCCATTCTAAATAGATTATATCTCACAACTGCAGATCCTTTAAAAACCTTCCTTCGGCTCCATCTTACCTCAAATCTCACATCTACATAAACTAACCATCTGGCAGAGTAAATGAAAGGAATGAGAGAAAATGATATTGGTAGTTACATAATATGTAGGGGCTGCCAGTTACATATTTAGTCTGTGGACCATGACACAGACTCTGCTTAGTCCTTGGGAATAACCATCCATCATTTTCATTCCTTAAGTGCCTTGCCATTCTTTTCCAATGCCAAGTTTCAAGAAAGAACAGTTTACAATCACTAGTTCCAATTCCTAGTTTCTGGGTCCCATCTTAATTCACTGAAATAAGGTTTCATCATCCTCACGAACACACTAAAACTATTCTGGCAAAGGCCGTTTTCCTATTTGCCATGTTCAATAAACCCTTCATCTCACTGACCCCTCAAGTTATTCAATACCACTGGTTCTAATTCTCAAAAATGTCTGATTAATATCCTTCTAAAAAACTACTCTCTTAGTTTCCCTATCTCTGATTATTCTTTGTTTCCTTTTGTTGGCTTCATTCTCTCCTGTCTGCCTCTTAAGTGCAGGTGCTTCTCAGAGTTCTGTCTACCCCCTGCTACTTTCCTCCTCTGTATAACTCTCCCACGGAGATTTCATCCATTGCCTCAGCTTTAATTAACATTAATACATTGAAAAGCCCAAATATTTGAGGTACAGACCTATACAATCAACAACTTCCCGAACAGCTTCAATGGAATATCTGATGGGTGGCTTTAATATTCAAACTGAACTGACTGTCACCAACATCTGTCAGTTTCCTAGATTCCAGGGGGTAAAGTAGATCATAAATAAATGAGGCACTGGTACCAAATTAAAGGAACTTAAATTTAGAACAAAAATTAAAAACCTACATCAGCCAAACATTATATCTGCAGCCAAGATATGAAACGATATTCAGTTTTCAGTCCCTGCTATATATTCTCATTAATGACTCCGGTCACTCATTGAGGTATTCTGTGCATCAATCTAAACTTTCTAACTATAGCTAAGTGGTTACCAAACCCTTTTTATTCCATTTCTGAAATAACTCTGAAATCTATCCCCTCCTTTCCATCACCACTGTTCCTAATTTAGATCATCATCTGCCTAAACTACAATAGTCTAAGTATTTTTAAATTATAGGCTGCAAGTCACTGAATGGTGAAAACTTAGTGGGATGCAACCAGCATTTTAAAATAGAGATCTTCACAATGCATTCTACATAATATGGATAAATACTGTTGTATGATGCATTTCCTTATGTGTACCCCTACATCTCTGTATTCCTCCTGTGATCAAAAAAGTCTAAAAGCAACCAATTTAAGAGATTTCCCTGCCTATAATCTTATCACCTCCAATCCATCCGCTTTACAGTTTTCACAATTATATAGCCACGTCAGTCCTATACTTGTTTTTCAAAGACCCTCCTCCATTATGCTGGGTCACTGAATACTGACGAGGCTCTTCAGAAGAAAAGGAGAGTCTACTGTGACCTTGCTTTTATGTATCTGATCTCCTGCTAACACCCCTTCACAATGTAGCATATATTTTGGCAATTAGTTTCCCAAAGGTGCTATTTTGATCTGCTGCTGTTCTGCCTGGAATTCAATCTCTTCACTTATCTTCATAATTAATGCTATTTGTTGATTAACACCCAATCTTTTTTCCCTCTCTGAAGCCAGGCAGCTTTATTTAGGCGAACCCGAGCAATTTTGGGTGTGAGCCTTGCATATCAAGGGATAACGTCATTTCTTCCCAAAGTGCTAAAGTGTAGTCAGGCTCCAAAATGGGAGCTCATCCCCTCCCCAGCTCAGGGACTCCACTGTTTGTTGCTCCGGGAGCCCTAGACATTTCTGTCAAACCTCTGAGGCTAAAACAGGAAGGCTGGGATCTGGCCAGATTATCTGCATGGCCTGTAGCAAGGAGCACAAGAGTGACCAAGGAGTCTGGCACCCTGCAGATCAACATCTCAATCTTAAGCATCATTTTTCTAAGAAGTCTTCTTTGAGCCCCATCTTCATTCCTTTGTGCTACTACTTATAGTGATCTCTATTGTAGCACATTTGATATCCTTTATCACACTCTTTTATCAGCAGAGCCAGGCTATATGTTTTATATACATTAAATCATTTAATTTTCTCACATCTACCAGACTAAATATTATCTTCATTTTAAAGATGAAGAATCTAAGTTTTAATAAGAACAAATTGTTTGCTGGTGAGAGGTGGAGCTGTAACTCAAATCCATCTCTGCTTGGCTTTAAAATCCATGATCTTAATATTACAACCACAGAGGACTTTGAGAAACTTAGTGTAGGTACCATGGAGCTTCACCATCACCACATAATAGGTATTCAGTATATGCTTAAAGAATAAATGAATAGATTCTAAAAGTCTTAGAATCCCATTTGAATCAAAAAATATCAGCTTAAAGTCTTTATTAAGATTAAAGAATTTTTAAATGAGTTCTATCTAAATTCCATTAAACCAATTTTGACAAGAAAGATCTAGCTTACGCTGAATTCTACTCAGAACTAAGTTTATCAATTTTGGATATGTTTTATGTTGGGGCATTGGTCAATAGTCAATAGTTATAAACCCTGAAGAAACTATAAGCTATTCCCTCAAGAGTCTCTAAGCCTAGGGCTGTATGTTGGCTCAAGTATCCTCAGGTTGCATTTTAGAGAATGTCTTAAATTTACTGAGAGTCTGGTGGAAACAGGTCAAAAAATAAACTGATGTTAAACATGAACTAATTTTTCTAAGGTTGAGACCACTGACTGATTTCCACTATCTACTGGCATACCTTGTTTTAGTACTCTTCATAGATTTTGTGTTATTTACAAATTGAAGGTTTGTGGCAACCCCACATCGAGCAAGTCTATCAGCACCATTTTTCTACCAGGCTCAGATGACAGTTTACATTTTTAATAATAAAGTACTTTTTAATTAAGGTATGTACACTATTTTTTCAGACATAATGCTATTATTGCATACTTCATAGACTATAGTACAAAGTAAACATAACTTTTATATGCACTGGAAAACCAAAAAATTCATGTGACTCATTTTATTGCAATATCTGCTTTATTGCAGTGGTCCAGAACCAAATCTGCATTATCTCTGAGGTATGCCTGTAAATTAAGAATTTTGTTAGTTGTGGCAAAACAATATATATTCTTTTCTTATGCTTTACTAAATGTTTCTGTGAAGATTTTTGTGCCTAAGAAAACTGCTGTCTTTAATGATTATTAAAAGAAAAACAAAAAAAACCCTGGTACAAATAACTAGCTTAACATTAATACCTATTACTTAATAAGGAAATATTGATAAGTGAACCTCATACGTAAAAAAAAATGTATTTAAAAAATTCTCCCTTAAGAGTACTATACAAGGTTGAAGTCTTACTTACAACAATCCACTTCATCTGATTTGTCACTGCAATCCACATTATGATCACATTTCTTATGTTTTCCAATGCACTGACCATTGGCACAGCGAAACTGATCAATTAAACAAAGCACTGGGAAAGAAATACAAATAGTTTTCTTATTTTTACTATAATGTAAAGACAAACTCTGGTAAGAGTCAAAAAGTACTTTCTGGGTCCAAATGAAAAACAAACTAGACTTTTAGATATAACTTAAAAATTATTCTCTGGGGATTTCCATTGGTAGAAAGAAGAAAGGAAAACCAGCAGGAAATTCCTTATTTTGTTCTTTATGTTAAATTTTACCTTTCACTAATAATTTTAAGAATTAAAGAGTAGGAAAATATGAAATTACTTCACATTGTGAAAAATTCATAAATTCACTAATCCAGAGTTCATGGGAAACAAAGGCTATTTTTACATACTAAAGGTTTAATCTTTTGGCCTCATTTCTCAATTTGCAAAGCTAATTAATGTGTATAAACCTCATGGTCATTAAGTGAATTAAAACAGTAATTTGGAACATGTTACTATGCTTAGACATAATAAAGGTGAATGTACTTAAAAATCTCAAATCTACCATGGAACCATAGCAATGTTCTGAATTTCAAACAACTTGATGGAATAAGAACTACACGACTGGTTCCTAGGACTTTGAGATACCTTCACAGTTCTTCTCATCTGATTTATCCTGGCAGTTTGCATCTCCATTGCATCGGAGGGCACCATCAATACACTGACCACTGGCACACTGGAACTGGGACTCTGAGCACACAGGACAATTGAGCTCATCACTATGGTCTTCACATTCAGTAAATCCATCGCAACGCCAAGCTACAGGGATACAGTCAATTTCTCCTGTGAAACAGGTAAACTGCTGGGGAGAACATGTTGGGGGTTCTGTAATAAACAAAGATGGGGTGGAGTGAGAAAAATAAAATAACTGTCACAGAGAGGTACAAACACACCTGAGTGAAGCTAATTTAGTAATCAGCATATATAAAACATTTTATTGCTGATAAAATTTATAATCCATCTCATCTAATCAGAGAAAATAATGTTTATACTACTTCATTTAGATTCACAAACTTGTAAAACTATAAGGCAGAATTTTTCTCATATATCGTAATTCAAGTAGATCATATTTCCAATTCATTATAATCTCACACATAATCTATGAATAATCACTATAATCATTAACCTCTATATATTTTAAAATTAGCTTAGAATTAATAAGATTTCTAGCTCTGAGATTCTCAGAGTGGTCCATGAACCATTTTTCAGGGTCACAATGTCAAAACTATTTTATAATAATGCTAATATGTCACTTTCCTTTCTCACTACATTTTCATTGAAGTTACCAAAGAAACTGTGGGTAAAACTTTTGGCACTTTAGCAGATTCAAGGCAAAGAAACCAAACTGTATTTATACTTGTAGCCATTGCATTCTATACAGCCACACACTCAACAGAAGAAAAGTTTTATTTAAAAATCAAGTCTAAGTACATGTATCTTCAATACTGTTTGATAAAATGGGAAGTATGCATAAAGTTCACATTGCAAACCAAAGTATAACAGTTTCTTAAGGGAAAGCACTTTAAGTAGGTATACTCAACCCAAAATGGAGCACTATTTTTATTTGAAAGAACTTACAGAGAAACTATAGTTATTTGCACTTGGATATTTGGCAGGAAGTTTTTAAACAATGAAGTGAGACTGTTATTTCAAGGAAAACAGCAGCAAATCATAACATCATGTTTTTGTGGCCAATTATTACATTGGTGATAATTTTGATATTAATGAAACGCATCAAAATCTGAAGATCTGGGAACATCTGAATGAAATTCTAATATTTCCAAATGACCAAGGTGTTGGGTTACAAAATCATGCATAGTAAAATATCCATTCAGAGCACAAAATAGATCAAAAGATTTTAATATAAAAGACTATGGAAAGTTAATTGATACGGTTTCAAATTCCACATTGCAACTAAACCTATAGAAAATTGCCACTTGTCACCTGTCAAAATTTGGTGTAGAATTCAAGATATTCATAATTATTTGAAAAGGCTATTATTATAATCTTGTTTTACAACTACATATCTATATAAGACCAAATTTCTTCATAATTCAACCAAAACTACTTATTAGAACGGATTGAATGCACAAGTAGACATGAGAGTTCAGCCTAACATTAAAGAGTTTAGAAAACTGTAAAAGAAATGCCACATTCCTCATTAAAATTATTTTGCTTTAGCAAATAAAATTTTTTAACAGATTTAACTTGTAAACACATAAGAATTCATTATTGCTTTTTAAATAAATATTTTTTAAGTTCTTAGTTTTAAATTCTACTATAGAAAATAAAGGTAAATATAACCTAAGGAAACAAAAGCTCTTTGGGTCCTCATTTTTTTTAAATGTAAAAATATGCCGAAACTATTTTGAGAATTGTCATTGCTTTGTTTTGCAAATGAGGAAACTGAGGCTCAGAGAGCCCAAGTGACTGCCCAAGGTCACACAGCTTCCTATAAACAAGGGATAGTTTTTAAAAAACAGAGGACTAGAAGGGCAGTCTCCTTATCTTTGGCCCATTCCCTTCACTATATCACAGGCTCACTGACTTCTTTTACAAACTTGTCTGTTAGTAAATTCTCTAGAGAAAACAATTTTATTATATGACCACAGATCAGAAAACATTTTACCTTTAAAAAAGAACACTGCAGATTACAGGTGAACATTTTACATGGGGAATCAGAGGGATTGTTTACAGAGGGAATTTAAGTCTATTGTGTATTCAGCTAATATTACTAGATCATGTGGAGAATAAAAAATTTTAAAAAATGTTTCATGTCCTTAAAGAGCTTTACTTTGGTTGGGTATAGGAAGAAACTAACGAATATAAAACATAAAATTCCGTTATTCTAAACTGAATGTTACTTTATGCAAATTGTGGTAACAGCTACAATTCAGAGAAAGTGAAGAACAGCTAGTGAGAGTTTCAAAGATCGTAAAACTAGCTGCACCTTGAAAAATGAGTAAGATTTAGGATGGGCATGCAAGAAGAAAAATACATCCTGAAATACTATAGGTAAATCCACAGAGGCAAAACAAAACAGAAGATGTCATAGTAATCATCAAACTCAAAATAGCCAAATAAACAGTGAGCAGGTTGTGAATACAAAATGAGATGAATAGGTAACAGGCTCAAATGAAAACATCTTGGAAGTCAGGCAGAGGAATTTAGATTTTCTATTTTATTTACCTCCACTGTAAAATCAAAACATTCACTGCAGTTTTATTCTTAGTATCAAAAAATTGAAAACAACTAAATTGTCCCTCAAGAGGAGAATAATAAGTTGTGGCATATTTATACAATGAAACACTATTTAACAATAAAAAGAAGAAAATTACTGATTCAGTCTATACTGTGTAGTTGATCTCAAAAATACTATATTAACCAATAGACCCAGACATTAAGATACTCATATCATGATCCTTATATAAAGGTCAAGGACAGGCAAAACTATGGGGATAAAAATAAGAATAATGGTACTTCTGGAAGAGAAGAATGGACATGAGGGTACTTTTCTTAATGACAGCAATGTATGTCTTCATTTGGGTGTTTGTAACACAGCTGTACGCATTAGTTAAAACATACTATTCGTGTAATACACTAAAATGAAAAAATCAAAAGGTTTTTAAAAGATTTCTAAATGGAAGGTGATATCCTTGATTCAGTTTTATCTATGTTAACATTATATAAAGGTAAATTTTCTAAGATTTGCTTTATTAAACACTCTAGGAATCCTGATATGGAAACACTTTTTTTTTTTGATTGCAAAATACACGTTAAAGTGTTTACCATTTTAAAGGGTACAGTTCAGTGGCATTAAGGACATTAACACTGTTGTGCAGCACTTGCTATTTTGGGGAAAACAATCCAAGAACCAGAGTTTAACTTTTACTGGGTACATAACTGATCTCCGCAACCAAACTTTAAGCTCTATCTCAAAGATCTTCAAATTTCCTGTAGTCTAGAGTGCCTCACCTCTGCTACTCAATACATGCTGTTTTTTTAAAGATAGGAAAGTTAGAATAAAATATTCTTATAATACCATCTTCTCAATGACTTTTTATATTTTATGTATAAGCCCTTTCGATCTTTGTTCACAGAAATATGTAATACATGTAGCTGTCATAAGTAAAAAAACACCACTTTAACACATTTTTTTTCCACTTGAGCCAAATTTTGGCTTTATTTTTACATCAGCTTATGAACATAATGTTTAATAGCTATATAAACAACATATACTTAATAATTTTCCTATCATTAGAAATTAGATTGTTTTAAAATTTCTGCCACTGGAGAGTTAACTTAATTTAGAATTACCCAATAGGATTTCTGAATTAAGGGGATGAATGTTATTATGGAGTTTGATGTTATACTACGCTTTAGGAACGCACTAATTTGTTATGCTTCCATGAGTGATTGAACCAATTTCACTATAATATTATCACTACTCAGGAATATAGTTAAAAATTTTTTTCTAAATAAGTAAGAAAAACAGGAAACTGCTGATAGATTTGACCAAAAAAAATACTTTTTTCCCTGGATACATTTCCAGCAATGATACATCAACTAAACAGAATCTAGAATTCAGTGGATGGAGATTATAAGAGGTAGAATTCATCTTGTTATCATCTGGGGTGGAAAAAGCTACTATTAGTAGGAAAAACACTCATTTACAGGATGAGTTTCTCTCCATAAGGCACTGCTGTCACTGCTGTCTTAGTCTCAGGATTAGCACTCTCACAATAACCCAAAAGTCAGTATAGTGCAGATGAATAAAATATGAGAGACCAATCAAATTAGGAGAAAGAACAATTTTACTGCCAAATCACAGAATGCTAGACTAAGTTATGGAACATGTTAATTGGCATTTAGAACTGCACAAGAAAATAACACACTTACCTCCACATGACAGCTCATCTTGAAGCAGAACCAAGTGCATGGGGCAAGAGCACCTTGTAGTACCATCTCCTTTTACAAGACAAATATGTGAACAGCCACCATTATCCTGAGCACAAGGATGTTGTCCTATAAAAAAAAAAAAGAAAAGAAAAAGAAAAAAAGAAAGAAGGAGGAAAGAAGGAAGGAGGTAGGACAGCCCAGTCAAAAATCAATCATTTATGAATTACCAAGAAAATCAAATAAACCACACAATAAAATTCCTCGCTCCATCCCTATAAGATCTATAAGAAAATGAGGATAGCCATTTAAAAATACAAAACACTGTCTTTACATATTTATAAATAAAATATTTTAAAGTATTTTAAGCAAGGTAATGGTCCTGCTCATGTTAATTTTGTGAATAAGAAAAGCTGATTATTGAAACTAGAAAAATTTGTAGGAGGAATGCTGAGACCTGGATATTACTCAATTTAATATATAAAAACTCCTCTAACCTATAGATTTTAACTCAGAAATTCTACCTTTTTAAAAGATAAGGTGATTTTACTCAAAAAAAAAAATATTTTAATGAGGAATTCATTGAAAATTAGAGTTGTAAGAAGGAAAAAAAGTTCACATGAAAGTCAACCACTAAGAAACAATAAAATTTCATGCTTGGTCAACTGCAAAAGATAACCTGAAATGTTACAAATACTTATTTTTCTCATATCTGAGTTAAATACACACTCAGCAACTTTTAAAAATCTGTCCCACAAGTTGTACTTAATGATAATGAAATCATTGCTTTGGATTTTCTACTTAGCTCGAGGTAAAAGCAACTTGACACATCATCACAGAATGCCATCTAATGTAGCCACCCATTTATAATCTGACTCTCTTCTCACTAACACAACAGTCCTACTTAAATGTGTGTTGATAACACTGAGGGAGTCAGCTATCTACAAATGAGCAGCTGTGTTATACTACATAGATGTCCCAAAAGAGACACAAGTCATTATATTAGGATACACAAACTACATAGCAGTGCTTCTTGATCTTTTAATTCCATGACACTTTTGACAAAAATCTCATTCTCTTTAATATTAGAAATTTGAAAAAATGTTTTTCCAAATATAAAACCATATTTAAATATTGAATTATTTAAAAAGATATTCCCTGGGAAATTCTGAAAACCTCTACAGAGATTTTCTACAATAAGATATTCATATATCAACTGAATAAATAACTTAGCTAATATGTCATGATTATCTTATTTCTATTAAGTGTTCTACATGAGTTACATCTCGTAACATAGAAGAGCAACACTTCTAACTTGCTAAATCTGAAATGCTTCTATCTTAACTTCTAAGTTCATAAAGAGTGACAACATAATGAAGACCTAAAGAAACAAGCAGTAATGCTCTCATTTCTCCATTCTCCTTTCATAATCCACTTTGATTTGAAAGTACTGTGCTGGGAAGTTGAATTTCAATAGTTCTCTCATCAGTCCTCCAACATTAGCACTCCTGGTACAATCATGTAACACCCACAGGAGTGACTGCTATGAGTACTTTTGATTACAGACACATGCCAATAAGAAACTACTCCAAGATGATTAGCCATTTTCAAAAGTTTCAATAAGATAAAAATATATATATTTTTGGCTACTTTTCTAAGCTGAGAATTGAAAATTTATCCAAGAAGGGAAAAAAACACTAAGCACGGTCTTAGCTCTAAGTTGACACACTAATTTTAAGTTTGTTTTGCTTTTGCTCAAGAATAAGATTATTCCATAATTCTATTCATCATTATACAAATATAATTTTTGCTTCTGTTCCAACTATGGGGTGTGCAGGGAGCAAAAAATAAATAAATAAAAGCTTTATACGAGTATTCTTAAAGTGTATGAGAGAAAGAGAAGGCATGACAAGCAAAGCCTTAGTAGTACCTGGGGAAATTTTTGAAAATGAGTAAGAGCATTCCTTCCCCCCTCTCCTGTTTTATGGGAAAAAGATGTTTAATTTGAAAAAGCTCCCAAATGAGTTCAATACCAGGCTACAAAAACATGAAGACGTTTTAAAAAGTGGCAAAACTAAAAGAACATGAAAATCTTCAAAACAAAGAGGTAAGAGGACACAAAAGAACATATGAATTTTATCTTAATTTCTTAAGCACAAATCCTGCAATTAACAGTACACCAGCAGCACTTACTATATTCCTGAAGGTTCAGCTCCTTTACTGCATGAATATCACTAAGCTGGGCAATTCGAGCCTGGACTTTAGTTCTACCCTCTCGACCTGTCATGTCAATTTTTTCAATCATTTGCTGCTGCTTATCAATCCAATATAGCCAATTTTCAAACACAGTCAGTCCCACAGGCTGCAAGATATTGGAGTCTTCTAATACTATCCGGTTGGCACCTTGGAAAGCACATTCAAAAGAAATAATTCATGTGGGTCAAGTCATACATTCAATAATTTATTGAATATCAGTTAGAGTCTAAGTGTACTAAAATGAAAATAAAAGCTCTCTACCACAAAATTCCAAAATCATTCTTAGAAGATATTTACAGACCAAAATATAGGTAAAACTATATATTCAAGTGCAATCAAGAGCAAGTAAAGCCCAATACATAGTAAATATTCTAGTTCACAGAAATGTAGAAAAGAACTTAGAGCAGTTTTCTAACTTCTTTTTAAAGCAGAGTCTATTTTCCAAATTAAAGATTATGAAAAGCTCTAACATATAAAATGTCAGAACAGTACTTGTAGTAGTGTTGAGCCCAGAGCTCTGTGCTCTTGGCCTCATGCACTCACTGCACACACCTGAGGCACCTGTGAAGAACAAATCCACCCTCACCCCACCTGGCCATTCAGAACACAGAAAAAATGACAAACTCAAAGCATTACCTGGTTCAAGTCTCACCTCAAAGTCAGAACTCTTTCTACAATATTCTAGACACAGAACCACCCAGACTCTGAAGAAGCAACCTATTCTATTGTTGAACTGTGAGAAAGTTCTTTCACAGTATGCTGAAATCTGTGCCCCTCTTCCCACCCCTATAGCTTCTCACTCATTCAAAAAGAAATAAAATATATTTCTTTCTTTTCTCTTCTTCATAATAGCTCTTCAAATATTTATAGAATATTTTCATGGTTCCTAAGTGATGAATTCTATCAAAAAACCATTAGTTTATACTTTGAAAATATCAGGGAAAGTTACAGGAAAGAGGTAAACATAAAGCAAAGGTTTAATAAATGGAGAAAAATGGGGAGATGATTCAAGAAGAGAAGGCATTGCCTAAGTCAACATTCAGATTCATGGTGGGTTATACACAAATTTACTTAATGTTCCCTCCTAAAAATCTACCTAAATAGTGGCAAAAAATTAAGGTATAAACTCATAAAGACAAAGAGGACAGAAGAGCAGGAAAGTGATATAAAAAATGAAAGTTAATTTGTTAAAGTGCTAATAATGATAATGTTTTGAATATATATATTTTTAATTTTCTAAACTGTCTTTAATGAATGTGTTACTCTTACAACAAAAAACAAGCATCCTACATGAAAAGAAACAGAAAAGGGAAGAAGGGGAAAAACCCTTTAATGTTAGTAAGAGTTAAAACATTAATATAAATAGCAATTATACAAATTAAAGATGATATAAGATATTGGTGATTAGATGAGGGAAAGAATATGCCATGCTAAGCATATGTGTACACACATACGTGTGTGAATGACTATTTAAAACCAGAGAAGGCATAATGAAAAGGGAAGCATTTGAACCCAGAAAGACAGAATATTTAGTTTTTTAAAAAATACAGATGTATTCAAATGATACAAAAATAAATACCTTTAATATATTGGAGTATACTAATCTTCCAGAGCTTTATCAAGGTATATTTTGTTGCATATTTCTCAAGGGATAAACATATATATCCACATACTTCTTAACAGTATACATATGTGTAATGTATATGTGTGTTTGTGTGTTGTACAAATACAACATATTTGGAGGACAATTTGCTGATAAATATAATATTAAATTTTAAGTAAAATAGATCTTAACAATGAACTTAATTTTTTTTTTAACTTTATCCTTCTACATCACCTTGTTTGTTGGAATTACTGTAATACTGCATACACTTGATATAGTAGGAATTATTTCTCTGTAAAAGATTATATAAATACCCTTGTATACTGGGTTAGCATTTCTCTAAGACAGTATCTAAAAGGGAGATTTATTAGCAATTGCCCTCCAAAAAAGTTCTACAAATTTCCACTTCCACCAAAGTGCATGAGAGCATGCCATTTTCTACCACTCTCGCCATGTTGGGTATAATAAACTTTAACATATTTTTGCCATTCTGACATATGTAAATAGTGTATTATTTTAATTTCATTGTTATGATCACTAAAATAATGCCAAATAGAGTATTTGGACTTCAGAAATTGTGGGGAGGGAAAGTAACTGACTGTAAAGAGGACTGCAAGAAATGAGAAAGTAAAAGTACATCTGAAGACCAACAAATGATTCAATTTGGTTAAAACACCAGGAATATTAAGATCATTTGAATTTGATGACGAGTTTGTGAAAGGCAAATACCAACTTAAGTGTATAGCTATACTTGTTTTCTTCAGGTTATGAGACTACCCTGAAGATTTTTTTTTAGTAGAGCAGTGACATGATTAGAAACCATTCTTCTGAAAATTAAACTAGGAAAAGTATGTAAACTTTCAGGGAGTGGGGTAGAGTGGGGAATCAGCAGAGAGACTAATCATAGGTTAGAAATCAGGCTAGAAATGATGAGAACATAAACTAGAGCAGAAGAATTTTAAAAAGGAGAAGACATGCATTAGAAGTATATTATTTACAGAGCCCAAATGAAGAATACTGGCAGGTTATTAGATAACAGAGGGAGTAATCATACCGATGATTGAAGAAAAATCTGCTTCCGAACCAATTTGATGCTGATAACTTTTAATGAATAAAACTGTAAAGAAATGTGTACAAAAATAATACAGTGGAAGAAAATACAAATGCTATGGATGAATCATCTTCATAACCCAAATCAAAATAAAGGAACACATTTTTTTAGATACCTGAGAGATCACTGCTTTCAATTCGCCGGAGATCTGAATCAGCCCAAAAGAGTTTGCCCAATCGGCTATCAAGGGCTAAAGCAATTGGTTTACTTAAGCCACTGAAAAAGAGGACCTCTCGTTCCGTTCCATCCAAAGCAGCTCGTTCAATTTTGGGAGATCTTTCCTGAAGATTGGTAAAATACATATACCTGAAGAGAAAGGAAGAAACGATAAGTTTACCAAAATAAGAAATCATACAAAATGAGAATATTCTTGCTGATTAAAATACTTCTTTTACTTTCAGTAATAGTAACAAAGAGTACACAGAATTTCTGAGGGAGCTAACTTCCATAGATTAATAAATGAAGTATTAGACATAGGCCTACCTACACTTTTGAAATAATACTATGATAAAACAAAATAAATAAAAAAGTAATAACCGGAGATCTGGACACAAAATTTTAAATTCCTTTTCTAATTAGTCCATTTTATAACTAAAAACAAGTCAGATTTAAATTATTTCTTATTTTTAACTTCTAGATTTCATCTCTTTCCTGTAACTTTTTTGAAGCTACTTTCCCTGCTGAATTCCTTATCATTTATTCAGATGCAAATAAGTACTATTTATTAAATGCAAAGCTCTGTATCAAATGAAAGAAGACATATTAGTTCTTGTCACAAAGGAACCGAAAGTCTAGTAGGAAATATAAGACCGAAAAAGAAGTATAAGGTAATTTGGAAAGGACTGGGTATGACTAGAGAGGCAGAGATATAATGCGCTGGGCATTTGGAAGGGAAAATCATATCTGGCCGGGAATGGGACAGATAAAGAAAACTTCATGAAGGATGCTACAGTTCCAATGGTCCTAGAGGTGTGGGGAAAAATTAGAACAAAAGCAACAGTGACTAAGAAAGGAAATTCCAGGGAATAAAATCAGAGAAAGCACGGATATAAGAAAAGGCAGAGGCAAGTAGATAGAGAATACCAAGTTTTTCACTGGAGCACAGAACACTCAAAGATAAATAAATAAGGGCTTAAAAGAAAAGTTGATGAGGGTCTCAGACATACCCTTTCTCTGGGTTTACCACAATGGCTCGAGGTCTGTCTTGCTCGCCTTTTAGCACCACTCCAATTGATCTTCCATCTAATCTTGTTACGTTAATGACATTGGTAGCCTCACAAGTCCAGTAGATATAGCGACTATAAATATCAATGCTGAGGTCATAGGGTTGTATTTCTAGGTTCTGATTAGGAACTGAGCTCACCACCACAGTAAAGCCCTAAGGAAAGAAAAAGACACATGACACATGGAAAATCACACTCTATACCAGATAGCCCTGAGGCAATTACTCACAGTGCTTACACTTAGGTGGTCACACACCTGAGAAGTCTCAAGGGACATTTCTTACTGACATATTTTTTACGAGTAATGTGCCTCTTTGTTAATATACATTTCAAATGTACCCTTTGGTTATTATGAAATGGGCAGAAGAGTGACCTTAGGCTATATTAGTTAGTCTAAGAACCTGATAATGCACTGATCAGAGATGAACATGAAAAGTTGGCAGCTCTCTCTTATAGACAATCATGGCTAGAACTATACCTTAGAAATACCTCTAAAAACAGAGGCATTTAGCAATGTTTGGAGACATTTTTGATTGTCATGCCCGAGGGGGGGTATAACTGGCATCTAGTGGGTAGAGGCAAGATGCTACTAAATATCCTACAGCATATACATCAGTCCTTCAGAGAAAGAATTATCCAGTCCAAAAATGTCAACAGTGCTTAAGTTGAGAAATCCTGCCGTAGAGACAACATCAATTAGGGCAACAAACCACATCTATCAATCATGTCTTTCTCTAATCCTCAATCCACACCCTCCCCCAAAATTTTTTTTACAAAGCTGAGCAAAAAGAGCTTTGTTTATCTGTTCTACCTGAATAAATTATATTTTATTTTCTCAGCATCTCTAAGGTAACATATTCCATAATGAGGCTATCTTATTTATTTGCTGTGTCCTTAATGATAATATAATACCTATAATTTCTCTCTACTACTTATCGACCTGTTATTTCTGGCCTACAACATGTAAGGTGCATTTGCAATATACCATTATAACTATATCCCTACCCTAGTGACCCCTCAGCAGCCCTAAATACATTATCTGCTTGCTCTTTTGAGTGAGATGACATATAAAAAATTAGTTATCTAATCTCTCTAATTTTTAACACATTCAAAATCAAACTTAACATCACTGCCATGAAGATGACAAATAATTATTTATAGTAATCCCAGTCTAACACTACTTGATCATAGAAAGAAAGCAAATAAGTATGGTTAGTGGTATGTAAAACCATGACTGGTATGTACAAACAGGTAAGAATTATAGATAATATTCTCATTCCCACACCATAATCAGCAAATATTTACTCAAATGAAAAAAAAAATCTGAATTAATCATAACATATCCTAAATGTTTTTAATTTTACTTAGGTTGTACTGTATGTTTCCTATCCACCAAACCTTTTAGATAATAGTTAACTAGTAACAGAATTGCTATATACTGAGTCCTTATCTTGTAACAGGTAACAGGATATGTGCTTTACATTCTATTCAGTCAAAAAGTTCATAAAAAACCTAGTGATGGATAAAGCTGAGATCAGAATCAAGGTCTATTCATTTTTGAAGCTTCCAACACTCCATGTAAAGGGAATCATAATGAAAAAAATACTATAATAATGGATCTAGGTGGGAGTGATAAATTCACTGCCAATATATAAGCATAAGTGACCCTAATATGACTTTCATTCCAATAACATTATCAAAAAATTATTTACTCAAAGATCATTAGAAAGGAAAAAAAGCTGCTCAGTCCAGAATTTTAATTTTACACACACACACATGCACGCACAAAATCAAGGCTTAACAGGAGTGTTCATTAGTCTAATTACTAGGCAGAAGAAATGTATTTTGCACTGAGCTCTGAATTACCTGGCTACCATCTTCTTGTGCTTTTCGGATCATGTTTTGTCGTGAGTCAATCCAATAGAGTTGTTTGTCCAGTGGGTCATAGTCAATGGCCCGGACATTTCGAAGGCTGTGAATGGGAAGGATGATGTCAGGGCTCTGTTGCTCATCAATCACCATGCGGTTAATGGCACTCTTCTGACTGAAGAGCAGGAAAGTAGTTGGAGCTTAAAAAGGAAAAGTGCAAATATGAAACACAATTTTCTAAGTCTGTATCACTCAAAGATTTGATCAGATAGCTATATCTCATACAAAACAGACAGAGAGGTAAGACTGAGGACAAAAACCTTTGATATGCTACCAGAAACTTTCTAATCAGCATTCTGGTTACCAAACCAGTTATAAATTTACTCAATGGCAGAGCCATGTAGCTTAATTTCCCCCACCTTTTTCCATAGTGGTATCACAGGAGATTTGATTTCAGTGAAGCGTTTGACAAAAACATATAAAATTCTCCCTGTTTATCAAGTGAATAATCCTATTCCTCCAGGCAGGAAGCCTGGGCCTCCACAAGTCAAAGAAGACACTTTAAGACTGGTTTCAGTCTCAACTCTCTATCTAATCACTTGATTTTAACTAAGTTACTGAACCTCTTTGCATAAGTTTACTCACAAGGTGTTGAATGGAAGAGCACATGTGTTTTTCCAAATCCTGCCCTGCCTTTTCACTTTTATTTAATGACAATTTCTTGAATTTATCTATTTGCCAAGCACTAATCTAGGCACCTAAGATATATCAGTGAAAAAAGAGGTAGAAAAATGCCGCTTTGTGGAGTTATATTCCAACAGACAATAAGCAGTAAACATAAAAAAGTTGTAACATATATAAATAGACTGTATAAATTATATAGTATATCAAAGAGTGACAAGTATTATGGGAAAAAGAAAAAATACAGGTAAGAGAAACTGGCAATGCTAGATAGGGTGGAAGGATGATTTGCAAATTTTAAATAGGGCAGACCAAGTCTTCCTGTGAAGACAATAGGCAAAGTCTTGGAAGTGAAGTATATCCATGTAAATATTTGCAGGAAGAATACTCCAAGCAGAGGAAATAAGCGGTTCAACAGTTCTGAGATGGGGAGTAACTGGTATATTTGAAAATAACAATGTGGCTAGTGTGGCTGTCATGGAGAGGGCAGGGAGAGAGTAGTAAAAGCTGAGATTAGAGAAGCAAAAGAGGGGAGGTGATCACGATCACATAAGAACCGTAAGAACTAGGTTTTTACTCTGTGTGAAATGGGGAGCCACTGTGAGGTTCTGATCAGAAAATCATGATCTGGCTTAGCTTTTGAAACACAGTTGAGGGAATACATTACACAATGTTGGAAAACTTTTTGAGTACAAGTCCTTTGTGTTAGATGTTTCTTGAAATCTAATAAACCTCTACACAAATATTAAATAGTATTCATTATAAAAAGAATATACAACAGGAAGCTTCTTTAAGCACTTGATCTATCGTGGAAAGGTAACCAAAGACAGATATTAGAGATACTCAGCACTGATTTTTCATGGCTTTCACTCACCAATTAACATGCACTCATAATGATTTCAAAAGGTCATTCTATTTACTTGTCTCGATTCCCTGTTATTTCCCCCATCATCTTCTTCCATTCAAAGTCAAACTTCTTGAAAAAGACATTTATATATACTACCTCCCCTTCTTTGTCTCCATTCACTTTGGATCTATTTTTTCACCATTATATCTCTGAAATTACTCTCTTCTGGGTTACTAATAACCTCATTATTCAAAAAAACCAATGGATAGATACTATTTTAGGCCTTATCTTCCTCATCCTCTCAGCAGCATCTGACATAGCTATTTTTTGAAGCAAGCTTATCTCTCATCTTCTGTGCATTACTCTCTCCTGGTCTTTCTCTTAATCTCTCTGGCTGCTACTTTTAAGTGTCCACTGTAAGCTTTCCCTCCTCAACCAGAACTCTTTAGGTTACCAGATCCCTTATTTTCTCTATATCAGGAGGTGGCAAACTACAGTCCATAAACTAAGTCCTGCCTGCTGTTTGTTTTTGTAATAAATTTTATCAGAATTCAGTCACATTTTAAAATGTACTGTCTATGGCTTTTTTCATGCTACAGTGGATAGAGTTGAGTAGGTACGATAGACTATAGGACTCACAAGCCTAAATACTCATTTCTTTACAAAAAATGTTTGTTGACCCAAGCTCCAAATCTTCTTCCTAAGTACTCTTTCCCATTTTAAATATGTGTTGGCAATTCCAAAGTTTATTATCTGCACCCTCATTTCTTTCCTGAGCTGTGGAATCTTCTATCCAACTACCTATTTAGTATTTCCATTGCAACACCCCATAGGGAAATCAATATAAAACCTAAAATTATTTTTTTATTTCTTCCTGAAAACTTCCTCTCTATACTTCCTCATCTACTATCTACTTCACTGCTCAAACCAAAAATCTAAACGTTATCTCTTGCTTCCTCCCTCTTCTCCTTCCCCATATACAGCCCATTAACAAGTTCTGGTCATTCTAGCTTCAAAATATACCTTAAATCAATCAGCTTCTCTCCATCCTCACTGCCACACCCCAGTCCAAATCTACTAGCATTACCACACTAGACTAATTGACTTTCCTGTTACCACCTCTTTTCTTCTTCAAATCTACTCTATGCAGCAATCAAACCATGTTATATCATATTTATTTTTCATGGTAATCCTACAAAGTATTTACTATTATTCCCATTTTACAAACGAGAAAATTCGAGGCTTAAAAATTTTATGTGATTTGCTTTACAAAACACAAACTGCTATGGCAGAAACTCCAAATCATTAAACTTTATTATAAACTTTTGTTCTTTCTTTTTCACAACTGAAGCCTTGTATCAGAACAGACTAAATCCTTTCCTATGTGACTTTCAGACATGGAATAAAGTTAATTTCAATAGTTAATAACACCCAATATCCTATAGCAATTTTGTTATCTTCTACCTTAGTAAACTATACCCTACTTCTCTTTTATGAATCTCTTCTTTCTGATCTAATCTCTATTTCTTTGTCATATTTACCAATTTGTTGTCTAACCACCAAGACATGGGCATCCATGTATACCTGAGTCATAAACAAGGTATCTCTAAGCCAACAATGTTTTGTTACACACTGTTTTATTGTTGTTAGCACTGTGTGTCTGTGTGTTTCTGCTGAGTATGTACTACTTGCTAACATTTAAAAATCAAGAGATAGTGCAGCCAAAAAAAAGAAAATTTTTGAACTAAGAATATCTAATAACATCACTTGGAATTAAGCAGCGACCACCCACTATGTTCAGAGCATGTGCTCTCTCGTTTCTCATCTATTTACTACTGTTGCATACTGGGCTAAATTTACTCATATGTATTTCCTGCCTGGCCTTTTATACACTTAAATTTTTTACCTTTAGCCTATTCTATGAACTTCAAAGGACAAGAGGGCTGTATTTTGGAGATTATTTTTGTTGTACTACTCTTCCTTGCCTTTATAATGAATAAATATGAATTACATATAGCACATATGGATGACTATCTCTCAATAAAGCTATACAAATTTTACACTCACTATTTAATGCTCAAGAGTAAAAAATTTAATTTTTCTATAATATCAATTTTCATAATATCAACTATCATCAAGAAAAAGTAATAAAGAACTGTATTTTTCTACTGTTAGTCTTTCCCTTTTATTAAATAAATGATCAACTTTGGACTTCTATAACTTTTACTCCAAGAAGAATAAGAACTACAGTGTTTTCCAAAATCCTTTCTCCAATTCTAGTTTTGGGGGTTGGGGACGGGGGTGGGGGAGGAAATGCAGCTTACCACTACAAGTCCTGTTGTCAGAATTAAGAGAGTAGTGGGCAGGGCATCCACAAACAAAACCTCCAACTGGCACAGCCAAGCAGAGGTGGGAGCAGTGCCCATTGCTGGAAGCACACTCATTCCATCCTGCCTGCCGAGAGGAATGAAAGACGAGGATGTCCATCACATAATCCAAATGGCCCTGAATGATGGTGCGGTTTTGGCCACTAGTTTTGTTGGCACGTTCAATGCTGCGTCGGCTCCAGTCAGTCCAATAGATGTAATCTTGGTACTGAGTTAAGCCAAAAGGATGAGGCAAGTCATCTGCTATAACTTCACGGTTGAGTCCTATTTTCGGAAAGGCAGCAGACAGGGGAAGAGCAGACGGATAAAATATGTGAGAATATGAGTCTTGTTGCCCCCTCCCTCAAACTATAACACATAAAACATTACATTTGTAAGCAATTTAAAGTAGAACAATTCGTTTAAAAGCAATTCTAAAACCAGACCAGTCCTCTGAAATCAATCCATCTGCAGTTTGACCCCATGCCTCAAACTTATATTCTTGCTATAAATCACTGAGTTTGTTTAAACTCCTACAAATGGTCTATTTTGATTGTGGTCTTATTTTCTCTCCATTAGGGTCTATAATTCAACTTCTCTTCTTCCTTCCATAAAAAGATGGAAATAAATATAGTGTATTTTACTTGTACAAAAAGTCACTTCAGGAATATCTAGGGAGTTATAAATTCCATTACAAGCACAATAATGAAATTTCCACATAATAAAGATATGTGACTCCAAGTACCTGGCCCACTATTAGTAACAATAAACAGAATTGAATAACAGACAAAGGAAGAATCTAGACATTCATATGAAGTTTTATTAATAGCATCTAACAATAGTAATAGCAACTTTTCTGATTTTTGCATAGAAAAAACAATATACTACTATGTGTCTGAATAAAAAAAAGAGAGCTTACCAAGCATATTTGAAGATTCTATTAAGTTGGTGTCCAGGTCTGTCCAATAGAGCCTCCTTTTAGCATAATCAATAGTTAGGCCATTTGCACGCCCCACGTTCGGAACTAATGTAGTACGTTCACTTCCATCCATGGCAGCTCTGTCTATCTTAGGTTTTCCACCCCACTCAGTCCAATACATAAATCTAAATTCAAAACAATGGATAATTAACATTTCACTTTTGATTATTTGGAAGAAAGGGTCACGTTCGTACATAGTTAATTAAATAATGTTAAAATACACATTAAATCAAGAAAATTGGTAAAACAAAATCATGGCTATAATTTTTCAATTATTTTGGCACCCTCAACTAAATATATTTTCTTATATCCTAAAAAGGAAATGAGTCAGCGTTCCTTCGTCTTTCCAATGAATGTATTCCATCCAAAACCTAGGAATTGGAAACAAACCAATGATTTCCTATTGCAGGACTTGCATTTATAAAACTAATATTCAAAAGGATAGAAAAGGATGAAAGCTCTGGTCTCTGAATCTGGTTCACTTCTGAATAAAACATATTTATGTATTTCTGAATAAAAATAACATGAGTTTCTAAATTTTTAAACTTACTTTTCAACTTGTGTAATCAACTCGCACCAAAAACAAGTTGCAGGTACATTAAAATACAAATAAACAGGCCTTAACTGAAGTTTAAAAAGCGAAGTTTGAAAATGTATTTGAATACACAGTCCTAGGGAACATACTATAAGAGCAATGAATCATCCCTGAATGTGTCAGCTGAGCAGTGAACACTGCTACTACAATGGCTGTGAAATTTTAGGATATTCTTTTGCTTTACTTTAATTTTTCAAGTTTTCCACTTAGAGTAGCCCTACAGTTCTATAGGCTTTTTACAGACAAGGAGGCCAAAGCACTAAAAGAAATGTGAATAATTTGTCTAATGTCTTTAAACTAATCACATGACAGAGCCAGAACTAGAACCTAATCCTCAGCTGAATGCCCTTTCAACTAAACTAGTAAGTTGCTAGTTTCGAGATACTCTGAATACTGGTACTTGGAAAGCACTCCGGAGACATGTCAGCTCTCATCAAATACATAAAGACAGATATTTACTCATTAGCCTGTCAACTAATGGCTGACTTGGTAGCAATATATGAATATGCTTTTCTGAAAAGTTAGTCCTGGACTTTGTTTTCATTTCTATTTGTCAGCTGACAGGCACGTACACACCACAAGAGCCAAAGAGAAACAACTGTGAGAGAAATTTCACAGTTGCCAGCACCCACATAAACTAGAGTCCTTGGTCCCAACTACTAAATTTATCTTGTCTGGTAACTAATGCTTAAAGTAAAAGATCACCATAATCCAACCACAACATGTCAGCAAAGGGAAGCTGCCTTTGATATGGCCTAGTTCTAATTAGATGGCTAACTAGCTAATCATGGAGTAAATGTGATTTCAGGGAAACTATTTTGAATTATAGATATTGTAAAATATATCTGTTATGTTCACTTCTGCTTTTAAAAGTGGAACTATTCAAATTTCAGAACTCTTAACTGCTAGCTTTTTAAAACATTAAATCATGCAGAAGGATCATCTAACTCTTTGTAAATAGTTTACTGTTAATTTATAAATAGTTGTTTAATACCAAAGTTTGTCAAAGCTTATAATAATGATCAAACTAACTGTCCATTTTGAATTAACAAATATTCTAAAATGGAGCTTTCTTTAATGCAGTTGTTTCTTTGCACATAACATTATATCCATGGGTTTAGTAGGTTTGGAACCTGGTATAATAAGGAAGAGGGTATAAGCATATGTGAACTTGACACCTTTAAAAGTGCTCTTTAGTTGGTATATATGATAAGTAATATTAGACTATTAATCCATTTCATTAACCTTTCTTCATCCAATGTTAATAATGGCAAAAGTAAAATTTAGCTAGTAATTATTCATTCTAAATCAGTGACTCCTCAACTAGCGGTTTTAAAATAAAGTCTATCTATGGTTTAGCTGTCAGATTTCTAATACCATTAAGCCATCAATAATATACTCCACAAATAGCCCATGCACAATGAAGTTGTAAAGAATGCATACATAAGGCTGTTTACCCTTCAGCAGGGTCCAACGCAAGAGCTCTGGGACTATCTAGGTCTTTCCACACCAAAACTTGTCGGTGCTGCCCATCCAACTTTGACACCTCAATTCTATTCGTTCCTGTGTCTGCCCAGTACAAGTTCTTCCCAAGCCAGTCCACTGCCATGCCTTCTGGATAATCTAAGCCGAATTCTACCACATGTTCCAGTGCACTGCCATTCATAAAGGCTCTGCTGATGGTCTGCAAAAACAAGATTAACAACAAAGTCAAAGAGCTTAAGACAAAACTTTCCAGACAGAATGTTTGGTTTGGGTTTTGTTAGGTGGAAGATCCAGAAGAACCAGCAGCAGATTTTCTTAATATAATTCACATATTTTATGAGCACAGGAAAAAAAAAGATATCTCTAACAAATAACTGTGACTTCAAGTTTTATTGCTAATTCACAAAAAAATTTCTGACTTTCTCAAGTACCAAAAATTTATTCTAGTAAGACAGTGAAATGACTGTGCTTTAAAATTTATTAGTAATCAAGTAAAAATTATGTGACCAGAATGTTGTACTCTTAACTAGTAATTGGCTTTCTGACGGTGCTTGATAGTATGTGCCATACCACTATGTGAATTTAAGATCTCAGATCTCAATAACCTTTTATACCTTATAAAATGCATAATACCAGTATATTACTACTACAGATCTGAATTCCCTAAAATTTAAAACAATCATAATCCAAGGTATTAATAATAGCTACTATTTCCTGTCAAGCACAATCCTAGGTACTTCATGTACACATATTTTTTCATTTATTCCTCACAATAGCCCTGAAAGATAAGCATTATCTCTATTTTCAAAATGAGGAAACTTAGGTCACACAATAAAAGCTAAGATTTATTTATTTACTTCATTTATTCACTCATGTAATAGATTTTACTGAACATTACTAGAATCCTATTCTGCCTCCAATATCTCATGATTTTTGAATGTGAAATTTTAGACAAGTTATCTGAAACAAGTCCAAAGCCATTTAGAAGAAGAAATGATTATTCTCCAGATTTTATGAGAACTCCATTTTCTCAGTCAGTATGCTTTTCAGTATTTATTCTAGAAAAAAGAAAATCAAGTTGTGCTATAATTCATAATTGGCATTTTCTACCTCAGTCAGGCTCCTAAATTTTGTTGAAAATAAATTGAGTCAAGTCTCTAAAAGCCATTTATGCGAAGCATACAACTGATGACTTTCCATTATGTAACACAGTAGAGGAAGATTAGGTCTTACAAATTGAGAACAATCAAGAAAAGTATCTTATATAGAAGGTACCTAATAAAATACTGAATGGGCCTTTCACTTAATTTCCTTTAAAAAGTTAAAGGTTTTTGTTGAACTTTGTCTATCAAGCAATGAGAGGTTGATCACAGCATAAAGACCAAGAAATTCTAGAAGCTCTCCCATTTAGACCCAATTTTAATATTCCAATTCTTTTGCTAACCTTGAGTGATATATCAGTCCAGTAAATTCTGTTGTCTGTCACATCAAAATCCAAAGCAGAAGCTTCTTTGACACCAGTGAGCGGAATGGCTACGTTATTATTGTTAGTTTCCAAAGAAATTCTTCTGATATCTGCTCTTCGTGAAAACAAAAGAAAAGCCTCTGGGACAATGCAGGTCTTCATGTCACTGATGAGTTCAAAGCCAATGGGACAGGCACAGCGAAGTCCCTGAGGTCTATAGAGGCAAAGATGGCTACATCCCCCATTTTCCTCAGCGCAGGGGTTGGAACCTAAAGGATAAAATAATTATAAACGAACATGGAACACATTGACATAATCAACACATTTTCACTTTAAAATGACTAAGCAGTTGGTTCACAAAGACCTATGATTAAATCTTCTCCCAGATCTAGAGTTTTAAATCTAATCTCACAAAGGAGCACTATGAGGATCAATAGGGAATAAAAGGCCCAGCTCAATGTTGCAGGCTGTCCCAGCTACTCAGATGGCTGAGCCAGGAGAATCCCTGGAGACCAGGAGTTCTCAGTTGTAGTAAACTATGCCGATCAGGTGTCTTCACTAAGTTGGCATCAATATGGTGACCTTCCAGGAGTAGGGGACCACCAGGCTATCTATGGAGGGTGAACTAGCCCAGGCTGGAAATGAAGCAGGTCAAAACTCCCTGGCTGATCAACTGGGAATAAACGTATGGCAAAATACTTTCCTTTACACCTATAGTAAACTTTAAAATAAGCTACATTATTCATGCAATAGGACTGAATTCTTTTGATGAAGGACTGTGTATTTACCCCTTCGACTCAAACTATATAGGCAGAGTACTAAGCCAACAGTGAAAAGATATATTCCTGGTTAGAAAAAAGGGTTAACAGATGATTTCTATATTCCCTCAAAAGATAAACAATTTATAATACTGCTTTATAAACTACCGCCTGTCATTACCTATTCTCATTCCTGGCTTCTACCACTAAGATTTTTGGAATTACTTACCAATGATTCTATGAACATTTGTGGCCTTTAAGCCCATGAGGTCGGGGAGCTGATCTATGATGATTTCCCTCTCTGCACTTCGTTTGTGTACTCTTTCGATGCTACGCCTCTGCCAGTCAGTCCAGTAAACATAGTCACCCAACAAAGTAAACCCAAATATGTGAGGAATTTTGTCTTCCACTAGTACTCGTCTCCCAGTGCCATCGGTATTCATAACCTTCAAGTTTAAAGAGAAGGAAGAGAAAAAGATGTGTATTTATTCTTAACATGTATATAAAAATGATAAATCCAACTGCCTGTTACATCAAAAACCAAGTGTTATCTTAGTTATCCCTATTACAATGCTTTCTCAAAATAGCAAAATGCTGATATAATGAGAATAATTTTAAATATTCAATATAAGTCGCATTTTACCTCTATTTCTCCAATTTCTTATTACCCATCCTTCTAAAAGTTTCGACAATATTAGATTTAGCATGTGTCTCTTCTATTAAATGATAATTTAAAACTTAAAAACACCATTACCTTAAGTTTGCTTGTATGTTTGTTTTCAAATTATAAGGTACGGTCACATACATTATTTTATTGCATTTCTTTTATAACATTTTATTTTATCCTGAGAGTTTTGCCCTTTTTTTATATATAAGGAAACAAAATCTGTTATAAGGTCACATGGCTTGTAAACAGAGTTGATGTCTTTCTTAGGACTCCTTCCACTTAGTATATTTTGAATTTCATCGTTTTTATTTAAAATTAACATTATTAAATTCATTCTGACACTCTCATAAACATCAGCAATTTCCCTAGAGTGGCAAATGCATCTTTTGTCTCTGACACTGCAACGTGTACCAATCTTCTGTTCTAAAAGATGAAGTCTTCTAAAGCATCAACCTGCAAGTTGCAAACTGAGACCATTTCTACTATTTAAAGTGTCCTGTGTGCCAGGCAAAGTAGCCTTTGGAAATGTTAATCAGGTACTAAAAATATGTACATGTAAACAATATCTGCCCCCAGACCTACCTAAAAAAAGTATCCAATACAATCTTCTATGCAAGTATTTTTTATCCATAAAATTAGTAAAAAATATTCTATCTAAGCCAATACTGTGATTGCCTAGATGGAATGACAGCCAGATATTTCTTTCTCTCTCCTCTCTAAAAATTAAAAACTTTTTAAACAGTGTCTTCCTAAAGACATATCACAGAAAATGATGACCTTCCAAGAACAGCCAGCCGATCACTGGGAACAAAATACTTAAAAACTGAGCAAGCAAAAGTGGTTATACCCTTTCACTTGCAAGTATCAATAAATATTTGATCTATATCTGATGGAAGAGATTATATTAGTTGGATGTTTGCTCATATGAGAAACAAAAAAACTTCCATTAAACCAACTGTATAAATCTACATTTATGTAAATGTTTTTTAAAAGTCAAAGTCAAAAACATAGTTTAAAAGAATTAAGTACTACTACTCCAACTCCATTAAATATTTTTTAGAGTTAATAATTTCTCTGAGACATGAGTTTAGATGCTTTACATTTATATTTTCTTGCAATACGTCATTTCTTCATTCCTTCACATATTTTATGAGGTGTGTGTGATATCTTAAAATTACTCTGTTGTTTAATAAAAAGACTAAGCAAAAAAAAAGGGTTAAAAATTTGTTTACATATCTAACTGGAATGTGAGCTCTAGAATAGCAGGAACCTTCACTCAACCATTTATGTGTCTTCCATAGCTATTAAAGAGCCTGGCAAAGAACACAATACATATTTGCAAAATACTTTTGAAAAGGAGACTGGTAGACACTTAAGAAACTTTCCTAAAAATAGAAACAAAAATTTCTATAACAATCTTATCCTCGGATTTTACAGCTTAGCCATTTAAATGAATGAAAGGTATTCTTGCCTAAATTTTAATCCCTACTTTTGGAGAGGGGATACATTCCTGATCCCTTCTAATGACAGAACTCTGAGAAAGAATTTCTGGCCCCATTTTATTACTGACTGAAAACTGATTAGTGTGAAAAAAATCTTTCCTTTATTAGACATATCATTTTGAAAAGTCTTTATTTTTGGTAAGGAAAGTTTATTTTTAAAACTCTACACCTTTGCCTCCATGCTAAAATGGACATCATCTCTTGATTCCAGTATCTTCCTCCAACCCCTTCACAAGGACTTCCTCCCAAGATCTTCAGCATCTTCATCTCTTTAAGGTCCTTCTTTCCTGCCTTTAACAAAACACAATTTCCCCACTCTAAGACACTGTTTAAAAGTTGAATGGTTCTGTTTTTATTGCTATATGCTTTGAATATGAAGTCTAACTGCCTCCACCTCTTACCATTTATTCCCTTATAAATGGCTTCCAATCTATGGCTCGGATTAAATAACTCTACTGAAAATAGTCAATGACTATTTTCTTGCCTTTTTTCTTGTGTTCTTTTGCCTCCCTAACATTTGATCATCTTAACCACTCACTAAAACTCGATTTTGGGTTTTTATGGAACAATATGATCTTATTTCTTTTTCTATAGCCAAGACTGCTTTATCTCTCTTCATTTAACTGTTTCCTCCTTCCTTTTTCAAATCTGGGTGGATATTTCCCAAGATTTCCGAGCTCTTCTTTGTCTGTAAAACACCCTTTGAAAAGGCCAGCAAGGCTTATGGCTTCTACTATTATCTTAAGTAGAAAAATTACAAATATGTAAAGTTCTAACTAAGGTCTAGTAAGTTTCTACTACAGAATTTCTAACTGCATCTCCCAGAAAAGGTACTGCTACCTCATCTAACATATCATATACTTAACAGTGAATCTATATTCTCTATCATCCTATCAGAGAGCATCTAATACAGTGTTAAATACTCTGTATTATAAAACTCTAAAACATTACTTTCTTATAAGCTTAAGGTATATAAAACATCTGATTTTATTTTATTGCTAGTTTCAGTACTATCTTAAGTCAACTGTTATGCAGCTTACATTTAAAAACTTAACACTAATTTTGCTGATTATTATGTCCAAATATTTGCCTTCCTATTAAAATTTGCTGATCTAAAAGCATATAGATATCCAATATTGAACATTTTTAAAAATAAAATTTAAATTTCTACTTCAAAATATTACAGGATCAACTCTTTTCTCTTTTAGCTATGTCATCCTGCAACATTTTTGTTTGTTCATTTTGATATATGAAAAACTTAAACAAAAGACTGCTAATTAAGTATGAGTTTGGATAATGAGCAAAGAATGAAACTGAAAATTGCAGTGAGAAAAATAACAAAACCATAATTCAAAAACATCTGTTTAGTTTATATAATTAAGCACCTTCTATTTAGCAGTTACCCTTCACTTTTCTGCTCTCTAAGAAAAACTCATTAGCAAACAATATTCTGGCAGAATTAGATAGATCTGTTATTTCAAATATTAGCTCTGTCACTCACTGGGTAACATTAGCCAATTTCTCATATCTAAATTAGGGAGTAGCTCTTAACGTCATTGAATTAAGGATTAAATAAAATAATATTAAATATAGAACAGTATCAGATGTGTAGCAGAAATTTAGTAAATGCTGGTTCTTGTGCTTTAAAATTATTTTGGTAAAATTCTTTAGTCCTTAAAAGTAAACAGCTATATTTATATGGTTATAATTAATTAAAATGTAGTTCTTAAAAAAAAAATTAATGCACACATCTAAAAGAATATGTGAAAATATAAGACCAAAATAACCTCACGTTGTTAAACTGAAGAAAAAAAGCAAGACAGACCTATTTCTTGCCAACTAGTGGAAAACTACAGGGCCTTGTTCCCATTTCTAACCCCCATTTTACTGTTTCTTTATGCTACTTAGCTGTATAGTAACTAAAACAGTACAGAAAAAGGAGCAAAAAGTTTGACAATTTGATCAGAGCATACTTTTGCTGCTCAACCAGACCCTCATTCCACTCCCCCCGCGATCAAATAATAAACATATCTAACAAATGCAAATCACCATTAAGTTTTATTAAAGGGCCTCTTCTAGCTTAAAATCTAGTTGAGGAGGTAAATTATATTTACATTAAAACCATACACATATGCCCTTCTACAGCCAATAGTTAACAAGGAGTAACTTCAGGAAACAGTAGGAATTCAAATCCATCTTGAAAAATTAGAAGAATTTTGACAGAAAAAGAAAAGGATTTTCCAGAATAAAAGAAATAACACATATTAAGAAACAGAGTCAAGGATGTTTTAACTGACTTTGATAGAAACTTTTTGGGGTAGAAAAAATACAAAAGGGATTTAAAGACAACAGTACCATGCAGATATCACCCTACTACAGGTATGAAATTCCAGGATAAGAAGAAATATGAATACAAGAAACTTTTGAAAGCACTTTGAGAGTGACACGACAAAGGTATATTTCAGGAAGACCCCATTTACCTCTGTCACTGTGTTCAGACTGTATGTGCTAAAGATAAATATCTTAAAATATAGAAACATCTTAACTATAGAATTAAACACATTATGAATAGAAAATACTTTCAATTCTTATGAGATGGTAACAGAAGTTCAAAATACCTTACTGAAAGTCTTATATCCAGCTTTCTATCAAAATTCAGACTTTTTTTTTTTATATTTAGAAAGATTAACACAATGCACATAGCATATCACTTCTACCTGAGTCCAGAGAAACATTTTATAGCCAAACATATTAATATTTTTTTTACAGCAAACACAAAAATATTTCTACAAAGGAGGATACATAAAGATTACAAAAAGTCTTATATTGCTTTAGGTCAGGTTCTCCGCCAACTGATTTAACAAAAATAACTTGATTTTGAGAACTTTTTGGATTTCAGAATTGCACATAAATAATTGTAGATCAGAAATGCTTTCTGGTCTTCACTGTGGCCCCTTGAGAAAACTGGGATTTGGATCAGTGTTAATGCTGCTCTAAGTGCAAGCAAGAGTCTCAAGAAGAAGCAAAAAGCAAAGGACATATTAAGATTTTTAGAAACATCTGGAGGAAAAACAACAAATGGTAAAGATCCTAAAAAGATCTTTAGAATAGCACAATGGCCAGGAACTAAAAGCCACAACTAAGGATTTTGTAGCCTTACTCACTAGAATATTAGTCTCTTCCAGTTATTTGTTTTGTAAAAGCAAAAACCAAGTCTTGCAGGGGAGGGCAGCAAAAATAAAGTACGAACTAAAGCTAGATATATTACATCTATTTCAAATTGAACAATTAAGATGTGCTAAAGATTTTTTAAGTGTAATTTTATAAGCACTGCTTCTCTTAATTTCTTATCATCCTATTCTTGTCTGTTGCAGTTTTTACAACAGGGTTGAGTCTAGAACAGTGCTAAGAGAAATATAATAGAAACATATAATACAAGTCATAAATGTGAGGCATGTGTATAATTTTTAAATTTTCTACTAGCCAGATTATAAAATGTTAAAAAAAACAGGTAAAATTAATTTTAATAATATATTTTATCTAATTCAATATATCCAAAATATTTTTATTTCAACACGTAATCAATATTTTAAATTTTAGTCATGAGATCTTATTTTTTTATACTAGGTTGCCTTAGTATGTATTTTACACTTTCTGAAATCTCTTTCCTTTAATTATTTGTGCAGAGTTGACTTTAATTAGAAAATTGACTTCTCCCCAAAATATTTCTCTTCTACAACTACACAATCTCTACTTGGCAGTAACAACAAAGTGAAACAAAAACATGCTTCTTTGTCTCAAAGAAACTCACTATCATATTTCTCATACTCAACTAGCAACAGTTTTGGACAGGTTACTAGGGCAGTAAATATGGTTTTAAGCTGGTAAAAGCTTGCTTGTACATTCTGAACCCAGAAAAAGGGAACCGGTTTAGGTGATTCCAAAAGATTACCCTTGTGCTTTAAAAGCTGAGCCAACACTAATTAAATCTTCTGGCAACTCTTGAGGGTGTGCTTCACTACGTTACCTTAGAGTGGTTTAATTAAACTGAAATTAGGCTTTTGTCACCTCTAAAATCTACCTCCAAACCTGAACCAGAGTCTCCAGTAGTTTCAACTGCTTCAACCACATTGTGGTATGGATTTAACATTCTGAGGCATTGCCAAATATTGCAAACCACACTGAGAAAATAGGCTACAACAGGAAACAGATGTGGGTTAACCAGAACATTATCTCTACAGAGAGGAGGTAATGGCAAACCTTCTATAAACATCACATCCGGTTTTTGAGCAGTTTCATCAGTTCATTAAATGTCAAGACAGGATTCTTCAACCCATGAAATCTTGGAATGCAGCCAGTCTACTACCAAAGTTGCTGCTATGCAACTTTACTCGACTAGACACGTTCAAGAAATAAATGACGACAGGACAACCAGGCACCTATCATAAAATAACCTGGACTGGGAATAATATGTACTTCCAAAAGAGAAACTCAAGTTAGGCTCACAATGGACCACTCTTCTTCCAATGTTCCAGCTAATATCCAAAACTAGTAGTGAACTAAATTTTATATGTAAGAGAGACAAACAGATATCACTGGGGGCTGACTGATACATTTCATAGGTTATAAAATACAATTTCAGAGCATTAAAAAAGTAGAATATATATCCATGAAAATAACATTTCACTCATGCATTATCTCATTGGGGTGACAAGAAGAGAGAAGTGCTTTGGACCCAGTAGGTAAAGTAAAGTGATGCCAAGCACCTGTTTAAGAGTGCAGTAAGGGCAATTAAAGGCTGTTTGTTAAGCCTAGTTCAAGACATATTATACGTCTGAGTATACATAAGTGATTTTTTTAATATGAAATAGAAAGTATCATAGTTGCACTAAAATTTTTTTTCCAAGAAAATTATGCTTAGAATATTAAACATTTGCTGTTACTATGTTCTTTTACAGAGAGAGCTAAGAATTGCTACTGTGACCAAAGCTTTCTAAAACCTGAATTACTCAGGAAAATTACAAAACTGAGAACATAATGATGGCATCATTATGAACAGCAACACCACCTTAGTCAACTATACTGAACTGCTTCACAAGACATTTCTGTAAGTCCCACTTTCCTGGCACCTTCAATAAACCCTACTGGGAAAACGTGAGCCCATTAATAAGGGAAAATGGCTCCCTTTCTTCTCATTCTTTTCAAACGCCGCTAAAGTAAATTCTTTGCACTCTGAGTAGAAAATCAAATCAACTGAAACACCTTACTGTCGAAAGGTAAATTATTCCAGTATCAGTGAGCACACCTTATACCCAGATATTTTTAAATACTATTCTTCATTAAAAAGAACCATGGCTCCTTGGAGCAACAGCTGATTCCAGGGCTGAGGCAAGGTAAAGCTGGAATATATTGTTTTTCAGAAACTGCCTTAAAAATGATGGGGGTAAATTAAAAAATTAAAAACAGAATTATCATATGACCCAGCAATCCCACTTCTGGGTATATCTCGGTAAGAAGTGAAAACAGGATCTCAAGAGATGTTTGCACATTTATGTTCATTGTAGCATTATTTACGGCAGCCAAGAGGTGGAACCAACCTAAATGTACACAGATGAACGGTTAAAGAAAATGTGGTATATACATACAACGGAATATTACTTGGCCTTAAAACTGAAAATCTTGTTATATGCTACAACATGAGTGAACTATGAGGACATTATAGTAAGTGAAATAAGCCAATCATAAAAGACAAAACTGCAAGGTTCCATTTCTATGAGGTATCTGAAGTAGTAGCACTCTTAGCAACATAAGTAAAATGATGGCCTCTAGAGACTAGAGGAGAAGGGAAGGGGAGTTATTCCATAAGTATAGTTTCAATTTTGCAAGACGAAAAAGTTCTAGCAATCTTGTTGCACAACAATGTGCATATAATTAACACTATTCTACCATACACTTAAAATGGTTAAGATGGTATGTTTTATGTTATCACAATTAAAAAACTAAAGATGAAGACATGTGAAAAGGACATAGGAATCAACCTGAGGGTGCTTCTTATGAGAATTTTGGAAAATTTTTACGATATAATGATAATAATGGACTATACCCCATAGAATAAAATAAACATCCATAGACCCAGATTGATATACGTGAATAACTGAATAAACAGAGGCAAGTGGACAGTTCTTCCTTATGAGAGAATTCCAATTAATAAATACAACGGCAATAATGGAAATGGTATCAATGCTAACTTCCTGGAGTTGATATATAAACTGAAGTTGGGTGAAAGATACAGATTTCTTGCAAATTTTCTGTTTATGCCCAAAATTATTTCAAAATGAATAGTTAAAAAGAGACAACAGATCATAATACAAAAAGTACTGTATTAGTAATCAGGAAACTTGAATTCCATTCTTTCTAAATAGAAAGCTATCTAACCTTGGGCTAACAAAGCTAACTAAGCAAAAAGCACCAAGCACTGCTGAATTTTAGGAAGAAAAACTTGGGATAAAAAGAAAAAATGTTTGGGAGAGTATATTATCTAGAAATCATAGCTAATTTTATGAGATCTGAAAACAGCTTTATTTTACTCAAAAACAACAACACTTTGAAAACCCCTAAAATAATCTTTGCTTAATATCTGTAGATGAAATCTACCATAGCATAGAAGGGTCTTTGACATATTTTAAGAATAATATTGTAACTAAAACACAAAAGTATTACAATTCTCAGCCAAATATAAAAGCCAATTAATGAGTCAATCCGATATCAAAAATAAATGAACAACAAACTCTGAATGGGGCTATATTAATTGCATAAAGCCTCTAATTTCATTCCTACTTACAAACTCTCCAAGTATCAGCAGATTTCTGAAGCTCAAAATTATAAATGAAGTACTAAACACCAATCTACTGAAAATCTCAGTACAAAAAAAGGAATTCTAATTCTTCTCTGAGATTATTTCAGATCAAATCTAACAAAAAAACCTATAGTATACAATGAATAAAGAGTTTGAGAAATTTATAATAGGGTTCAACAACACAAAAAAAAATATGGGGCCTGCATATAACATTCTTATCAGGTCTAATTGAAGGAGAATCCATTGTTATGAATAACTTTAGGAACGACTATTACACAGAATCTTTCAATAGCTAGTGGTAACTTTAAATTGAAAAAAAGTTAAAATGCCTAACACTGTTAACTTCTCAAAGGTTTGCAAATTTCCTCCCACAAAGTCTCAAAATTGTGACCCTTGGCATTAGGTAACTGCCTACTCTTCCATATCCTTCCACACCTTAAAAAACAAAAATTAAATCTCTATGACCCTTTTTATATGTTTCCCACCTACAGAGAAATAATAACCTCCTAAAAATAATGTTTTACATGGACTCTTTTAGTAAAAAACATTGACATATTTGACAAGCTTCAAAAAATAGCTCTAAACATTTCAGGTTGAAACTAAAAATGTCTCCACATATTAAATGATTTTATATTAAAACATAAAAAAAGTGTAAAAGCATAACATTTAAAAAAACGATCCAAGAGCAGGTTTAAAAGTGGTCACTAAAATGCTAAGTACCAACGTGCATCAGATTATCTTATACATAGATAAAACTATACTTATTCCTAAAGGAGGCAAAGCATCTTGATTAATGAGGCTCTAGGGTTTATAATGACAGTTCAGGAAAGTGTGATTACACTTATCATCAAGGACTGTTCTCTCATTATATACATGCAATAACTTTTTTAGTCAGACAAAGTCAAGTGGATAATCAGGCAACTGAGCATATAACTGGAGGATGTACTACTTTGGCTGCTGTAGACTATAACAAGTTAAATAATGTTGCTAGAATTGTACGTGAATAAGTAATTTTCAAATTGGAGTTTAAAAATATACTACTATAAGATATACTCCAAACAGACGCAAGATGATATAATAAGACAGCACCATATTTATAAACTGAATGAATATAGTCCCTAAATCCAGGTATTCTGTTGGGCTGAGGAATCTAACAAGAGTTTATCAATATCATTCTTCTGTTATTGTATGTTAAGAAGGTGATGGGAAAAATATATATTCACATACATACACAAAGTGTGGTAAAGTAGTACAAATGGGCAAAGATTCAAGTATTTAAGTTCAGTATCTTGATTATCTAAAACTGAAAGTATACTACAATCTATTTTAAAGAACACTGAATGTTATAAACTAGCAAAGATTCATAAGAAAGTACTTGTTTGTCCCTGTCATATAATCAGAAGAGCTTTATCAACAGATGACTATATTATGATTTCTTGAGGAAGTAATCTTAGTCACAAACAATAAGAAAAAACATAAATGGGTCCTTATGTGTTTTAATAGACTTACATGATACACAGGCTAAAGATGCTAGACAAAGAAATTACTTTAAAAAGAAATCTGAATACTTGGGAAACAAATCTCCTTATTAGGGTATTGATAAAATACAGGAAGTTGTCATGAGAGTAAAATGTAGCGCTGCAATTTCAGCCTTAGAATATGAAGTAGAACATTTACCAAATGCCCAGTTTTCAGCACAGATCCTACACAATAATTGCCTCTTTCTTCAAAACTTCTTAGTACTCAAGGTTCTAAAAATCTCCATTTCTGTTTCCAACAAAATTATGCCAGGTATAATTAGATTTGGACAAAACTACCTGTTGGCATTGTATTCTCCAAAGTAGGGAACTTTACAATAAGGGGGGTATTTCAAAATACATCTACAGGCCCTTTAAGTAGATGAGAAAATCTCTCTTTTTATCCCTAACTATTAAGTGTTGCTGAATCCGTCCACAGAAACTAAGAAACGAAGGAAGGAAAAAAAGTGAAATAAAAAGCATTTAATGAGAAAATAAATTGTGAAAAAAATTTCGCTGTGACAGTATTATTTTTGATAAAACCAGTGATTCAAAACACATTAATTTCGTCAATCAGATAAACTGAGATGTAATGAGAAAAGCATCCCCCCCAAAATACAAGTTAACAGTGTATGCTTAACTTTATATAATGGCAAGAAAAATGCTTTAAACTTCTGAATTATCAATGATATGTCTGCTATTGGTAAGCAGTACTGCAGGCCTTCAGTGCAACAGATGTTTTTTGCAGTGAAATGTAACCAAGGAAAATGAGAATGTTGTTAAGAAACAATGTGTTTCTGCCTACTGCAGTGTCTTAAAAAACAGAAATAAAGGCTTATCTGATGCTTCCCCTATCAGAAAAATAGAAGTAATCCCTTCTGCTAATGCTTTAGTACTTTATTGTAAGGAAGCCCCCGAACATTATATTAACACTAGGGCAGGGCAGGGG
This sequence comes from Cynopterus sphinx, assembly GCA_030015415.1. Lineage (NCBI taxonomy): Eukaryota > Metazoa > Chordata > Mammalia > Chiroptera > Pteropodidae > Cynopterus > Cynopterus sphinx. Next base: position 151,344,356 of record CM057380.1, on the reverse strand, counting down.
GTGGGGGAAGCCCAATGCCAACAACCAAAGCAGACGCTTGTTCATAAAAGGCGATGAAATGATTTCAGTATAATGAGAAAGCAGCACAAATAAGTACTGAAATGTATCTTTTTACTATCACCTAATGATTAAGGAAGGATCTCAGACATATCCTTATAGACATATTCTTTCATCAAAGCACCAACCAAATATTATGAGTCTTTTAAAAATTTTGATGTCATTAGCAGTTCCCTGTATCCCATCCTCTTTGCAGAAAATGGTTATAAACCTCAGGTAAACCTGTTCATTCCTTCTGCAATACTGTACAATAAAAATTGAATCTGAAATCCAGAGTTCCCATTCATTACTTTTCTCTGGTTTCCCTAATCCTTAGCCCTGGTTCCCCAATATATCTAACATCTGGTTACATCTCACTTATATAAAAAGTGAGAACCTGATCTAAGGAACCGCCATTGAGGGAACAGATAGTGAATCAACATTCCAAGCTTTTCCCATAACATCTGCTCAAAACACTAGTTTACTATGCCTTACCTTGTTACACAATAATTTACCAAACAAGTACCTTTTCCTCCCAAATGTACTATAAACATATATAGGGCAGTTTGATCCCAAGTAAACTCTAAGTCTTACAGAAAAGAACAGGGCTATTAAAGTTATAATTTGATTTTTTTATAGACCAAGGAAAAAGCAGTTTTCATTCTTGCTATGACAAAGGCTAGAAAACTTTCTTAAGAGGATGAGACTAGAAGAGAACACGTGACCTAAACTAGGGTCAGATCAGTATTGAGGATCAGCTGCTACATAACAAAAGGCTAGCAAATCTTCTCAGAAAGAATATTTTAAAAATTGTGTGTGTCCAGTTCAACATAATCTACCTACTATTAAGCAAAACAAGATGAAAAGCTGGTGGTGGCAGTTGCTTCTATAATCACTCATAGTCTCAGAAAGGGAAACCAACAGTTTTCTCCCCCAATTATGCAAGATTAATTTAAAGAGCTATCCTCTTTCCTTAGTTTGCCATAGATTAATGTTACATATCATCATAAATTAAGAAGGGAATAAATAACAATACCTGTCCTCTATTTCTCAGATGTGTCTGTGAAAAGAAAATGACAAAAGCACTGATGCTCAATTAGGGAAATTTCATCAGAATCTCCAGAGGAAAGACTAGAGGAGGTCTTTGTGTATATAATTTGCTGGAAGTAGATGAACCACTAACTACAAAAAATCTGTCCAAAAGAGGACAAACAGCAGCTGTATTCCAGCAAACCTGGAGGAACTGACATAGATCTGAAAGGTAGCTTTAAGGATGCTGGTACCACTCAGGGAAGAAGGAGAAATTGAAGAGCAAATGACACCACTGTGCACTCACTCATATATACTCGAGAAGATAGAACAAAGAGGCCAGAATGAAAACTAATTTTAAGATATACACTCACTGCAAACTAAGAATATGAATCCTGTTTAATAAATATATTTTGTTATGTAATGTGTATTTTTATTCTTAAACACTGTCACTCAAAACCTCCATAAATTCTCATTACCTGAATCTCTCCTGAACTACTAGTGATTTTGAATAAATTTCTCTAAAGTGCTGAAAGTGATTTGTAGTGGGGAAAATAAGACTTGTTTCCAGTAAAAACAAATGTTTTATTTACAATCTACTCAGTGATAATAAGCTAAAAAAGATTAAGACCAAATATGGAATTTTTAAAATCCCTACAAAATAATAAATTGAGTGCTCTTCTCTATTATAAATTATATGTTCTTCCCTTATTTTCATTCTTCTTGGACACATTGGGGTTTAAACTGTTTTTCTAAAAGTAGTAATATCTCCACACTCATGTACAGTACACAGCTGATCAACAATAACACATTTGTGAACTGGTTGAGAATGGGTGTGCAATTTATATTCAAACCAACCCGAGTGAAACTAATAGCCTGTCTGAAAAGTGAACCCATAACCTTTGTCTCATTAGCACTGCACTCCAGCTGTTAAGGATTCAAATACTAACTTGGATTTAAAGGCGGGTAGGGGGGTGTAGGGAAAAACTAACAACATGGAGAAATTTATATAGTCAAGTCTATGCAAAATTTTCTATTAATGGAAACCAGCTGCAAGAATAAGAAATGTAGTTCTCAGTATTTGAGCCTGGTGGGAATACTAATGTTTTTTTTTTTTTTCCATTCCAAGTTTCCACTCCAAAAGGAAGGTCCTTTAATTCATCACTCATTCAGAATTACCTTTCTGAAATAACTGCTCTAGGTCCCAAATTATCTATGTATTAGGAGATATCTGCCGTGGCAATGAAGAGCCATTCAAAGCCACTCTTTATGTGAGAGGTCACGCAGCCCTCAAAAGAATATTTTGATAGAAATTCTGTTTTAAGTATGAGACCCAGATCTCTAGCAAAGCCTAAATGAAGTTGTGAAATTTTGACTTCACACTCAATATCAAAGATATATGCTATTTACAAAACACTGTGATAAAATATTCACCACTGGTTGTTTCCACCATAATTCTATTCTGATGGCCACAACTTAATTCTATCATTTGGTAATTATTTTTTCCTTAGCTTTGGTTAATTAATCTATCACACAGTTCATAAATAAATTTAAAAACTGTTTGCATTTAACAATTTTAATACTTAATATATACCATCACCGGCTCCCAACACCAATACAAAAAAAAAAGCTATATATATGTATGTATGGGCTTTGTTTTCATGACATGACTACAAGCTCTTCCAGTATAGATCTTATCATAATACTTGATTTGTACAGAAACTACCCCTAGGAAATCTAGGCAGTGGTTTTCCTATAATGAAGAAAATGATTCTCATAAACTTTTAAAACTAGAAATAGATGAATACCCATTTCTCGTGCCAGTATAACTCAAAAATCTTAGGGTTAGGTACAAGAGAATACATAATCCCTAGAATCCTAAAATTTGAGTAAATTTCTGTAAAAGATACATCTGGAACCCCAAACAACACGTAAGAATATCTGTATCAAATTACCATCAACTCAAAACCATTATAAAAACTGGTTTTAAAATGAAAAGGCGAAAAACAAACCTCAATTTTGTCTGTTTTGGCATCTCCCCAGTATATTTTGCCTTCATCATAATCCAAGGCTAAACCATTTGGCCAACCAAGAGAAGTGTTAACCAACACTACACGGTCAGAACCATCCAGAGCTGCTCGCTCAATTTTCGGGATTTCTCCCCAGTCAGTCCAATACATGTACCTATAGAAGTATACAGAAAATGAGCTAAAAACAGATAACAAACTGTAACTTTCAGATATTCTAAAATTGAGATCCATCCCTCGTACTACATTATTATCGATTAAAACCACAGAAGGAGAAAAAACCCAGGACTTAACCATAACAAGAGTATGTTTAAGACATTTATAATGGCAGCATATAAGCTTATAAGAAATTTTCTGATTAAACAGTGTTTTCTAGAACTGATCACAAAAATGACTTCTAAGAACAAGAACTGCATTTTTAGTTACATTTTTTCAAAATATTTTGGGTTCCTTCCCCTGAATGATCCTCTCTTTTGTCATTTGGCTTGTCATCCAACCCCAAAAGGTTATCCCAGTGATAATATTCAGACAACAAACTGATTTTCCAAAATAATTCACTCTTTCTGTGGTGCTAAGTGATTCTTGTGGCTCCTGGGAGTTTAAGTGGCTCTAAGGCATTTTATACACTGAAGTGTAAGGATCTGTCACTATGTTCATCCTCAGAATGAATCTCATAGTAACAAATAACATCGGTGAGTATGTGGAAAACTGTGTTTCCCTGAACTGTGGTCACGGGTGTTATGGCTAAAACAAGAAAAAAGAAAAAAAAAAAGAAAAGAAAAAAAAGACTGGGGGTAAAGCTGCACATCCTGACAAAGTTTTGGAAATCAAGTCATTCATATACTTGGAAATACATAAAGATTTCTAGAAGCAATGCAAATGGGACAAAATTCTTTTATAGGAAGAGAAAGAGTTCTGAAAACAATTTCTTTTCATACTTTTCATGGTCATGATGCAACCTCGACAAAATCTGCAGCCAACACCCAAAGTCAGCCAGCATCGACTTTTAATTTAGAAAGAAAAAGTATTCAAAACATTCAAGAAAAAAAAACTAGCAATTCTTAAACTTGAGATTTTATTCCAATCACTATATTCTAAAAATGGACAGCCATTAAAGAATTATTTACTAGAAACCAACACATGATTGATAATGTTTTTGTCAATATTTTTAGAGACCTGTAGAAAACAAAATCACCAGGCAAAACTTTCTATCAGCAGAACTTCTTACCCAACCATGGGATCTAACACAATAGCCCGGGGTTCCTCTAAGTCCTCTGAAATCAAGATCTTCCTCATGGTGCCATTGAGCCTTGTCACTTCTATCCGATCAGTGCCAGTGTCTGTCCAATAAAGATTTCGGGCAACCCAGTCAACAGCAATACCATCAGGATGCGCAATTTGAGCGGTGACCACAAACTGACTGCCAGTTCCATCTATGAATGAGCGGCGTATGGCCCTCACTTCATCGTCAGTCCAGTAGATATAGCCTTCCACAGGGTCATAATCTATCGCAATGGCATGACGGATGTCTTCTAACTGTAGAACAATGTCTGTGAAGTCTGGTGTATCCAAAGAAATGCGTCTCAAGTCTGTCCTTCTGGCTAAAAGCAACAATTCAGTGGCACCTAAAACAACAAAGTGAAAAATACAGGGGAAGAAAAAGAATTGAAACCCACAGGCAAAATTTAGCCACTCTAAATAAAGAATGCAGAACTTCTTCAGGAATTGAAAAGTAAATGAGTACAAAAGGGTCTATTTAAGGTGGAAATGGAAAGTAATGCAGTGAAACAGGAATTTAATTATGAAGTAAAGCTCTGTAATGGCAGAACTCTCCCAGTCAAGTTTTGATTCCCTCTCTGGTTTCATTCATTATATAGGCCTGGAATTAAGACAGCTACTTAAAGGTATAATGAATAATAAGTAATGACTAGGAAGCTAAGTAGCTAAATATTAAAGGAAGAAAGAGACATAATATAGATCCTTTGTTCAAAAAGTATGCTTAAAAAGGTAAGGAAATCTAGGACGATCTTTTGTGACTGATGAGAATGTTCTAAGATTGGTTTGTGATGGTTGCACATTCTGTAAATTTATAAAAATCACCAACTTGTACATTTGAAATGGCTGCATTTTATGGCATATAAATTATATCTCAGTAAAGCTGTTTTCACAAAGAGATCTATAAGACAATGCCTGACAGAATTAGGACAAAAGAGGCTATGCAGTAGGAAGAAGGAATCAGATAAATCTAACATAGTGGTTAAGAGTAAGAGTTGTGGATCTGCTAGAACTGGATTCAAGTAGCTATATAAACCTAGGCAAAATACCTACTCTCTCTAAGCCTAGTTTCTTCATCTGGATCTTATTAGGGTTGCTGTGAGGATTAAAGGAGATAAATATAAAAGTCAGGAATGTACTACACATAAAAGTACTCAATAAATATTAGCTAATAAATTATTATTGTTAGAAAATATTTTCAAATTTTTATTTCACTACGCTTTAAATCAGATTTATGAAATATTTTAAATCCGAATTAGTATTCAATAAAAACACTGCCAAGAATGAGGATATTAAGCTTCATCCTTTTTTGTTTTGATTTTTAATGTTCAAGTAAATCACTAGCAAAAATTCATCTAACTACAAAAGCTAATAAAAGATAGTAAGCAAGTTGACATCTGAAAGAGTGAAAAAAGATTTCTAACCAAAGAAATGAGCCCAAAAGAAAATAGTGGCATTAAACTTCAAGCATCAATCTGGAATTACAGTTGAAAAAACTGAGAACAGAAAGCTTTCAACATCAGCTTTCTGAATGTAGGACTAATTACAAATGAACTCTATCTTGGAGAAAATACAGTCCTAAATGCCACAGCAGGCACCAAAGACAAATAACTTTGTAAAATTCATTGCCTCTGCTAACTATCAAAAGTAGCCAGCCCAAAACTTTGCAAAGATGTTATAGAAAGTGAAGCTGTTAATTTGAGCAAGGTGATCAAAACAGAAGAGTAAATAAACTTAAGGCTAGTACATGCCAAATATATATCTGAAATTCAAAATACTTGTTAAACATGTACATTTGCACACTGTAACGGAATAGACAGACCACTATTGCTAAAACAAATCCTCTGTTTTAAAGTCAAGCTACATTTTTAAACAAAAAAGCGATATTACAAAAACCTTTTGTTTTAAATTGAAACCAAATAATTGTTTGCCATGGAAACCATCTGACAAGAGTCAGCCAGCTTCACCTTTGACTATGAGGATAATTTATCAATGCCAAGTCATGACAAATATCCTGTACACTGGCTCAATTCCATTTCTCTGACTCTCTGACCCCCTTGCCAAGAACTCTCTAACCCAATCCGAAATAAAGGCTTCTGCTTTTTAGAGTTAGATAAAGAAGCCACTGCTAAATATAACAATTTTCTTACCAGGTCTTGCTGGTGGCTAGAGAACCAGATGGTGATCCATAGGGATAAGAATGAAGAATAACATTCTCATTAAGAAGAAAAAGAGAAGAACTGTTGTGTTCTCCCAAACCAGAAGTCCCTTGAAATGTCCTAATCAGTATACTTCTCCAACATGCCCTCTCTCTACAGGGAATTAAGAAAGTAAGGAGAAGAGGCAGTGTAGGTGGTAAGTATAGAAAGAGGTTGCTTTAGACAGTACAATATGGAATTTTTTCTTCTTCTGAAAGCACTTCACTGTTGTTATAGGCAATTAAAAATACTATTCAAACATTTTTAGAAAATATACCCCACAATAATCTTTATAGTTAAAAATTTAATAAACCTCTTTTCCTTACAGAGGTTTAAGTGCTACCTACTGTTGAAAATGTATTCTTTATGAGAATACTCATTTCCATAGGAAACGAATATAATATCTGTAAGATTTGATAGAGAAAAGAGCACCCCCTAATATTTCCCAAAAGTAGTATGTTAAAATTTTTAATTATTAATTTATAAAATACTATATAAGGCTATAAAACACAAAACATTCCTGTTATATAACCAAATGTGAACACTAAGATTAAGTGACTAGTCTCCTAAAGCACTGTAACCTACAGAGAGCTTATTAAAGAGAAATAAAATAAATCATAAAGAATCTCAATTGCTATCTAAAATTTTTCCTTTTTAGAGACCATCTTCTTCTTACCATCTTTGCAGGTTTTTCCATTCTCCAGGAGTTTGACCCCTGTCGGGCAAGCACACTGATAAAAAGGCTTGGCTGGAGACATCAAACACAAGTGGGAACAACCACCATTATCAATTCCACATGGATTTGTAGCTGTCAAATATAAATCACACTGATTAATACCAATGATTACAGATGACCTCCCTCACTCTAGGTACACAAAGGTTAACAACCATAACATAAGCAACTGTGATAAACCAAATTATTACCAAATGTCATCCAGGTGCTTGACTACCAGACCATCTGCAAGGAAGGGAATTAATCAGTGAGAATTTACTTAGAATTTTTTACCCAAGAGGAATACACAAGAAATAAAGCAGAGGCCCCTGTCCTGAAAGAGCTTATAATCTAGTCAGCACAAACAATAAAACTAGAAAACAATACAAAACAGTGAAACTAAATGCTATTTTGTACATTATAAACTGCAAATAAATATAGAGTCAAATGGGAAATAAATCACTAGGCATTAAAACACTGAAAAAAACAAAGCTTCATGGCGGAGGTAGGACATAACTGGAAACTTAAAAGATAAAAAAAATAGGTAAGAGGATATTTCAGGTGTAATGAAACCATATGAATATAAGCTTGGAGGCTGTACACTGGGAGATAATAAGGTGACTAGTTTAAGTAAAGATCATGGTTTCCGTTGACTAATAAGAACTTAATGTGAATGAGAACAGACTGGCTAAGCTGAGGGCACTAAAAGTCAAGGAAAGTAATTCCAATGACCAAAAATCACACTTTGAAAAGATTAACATGAAAAAGATAAAGATATGGATTAAATAAGAGAAAACAGAAGCAGAGATTAATTAGCAAATTTGTAGAAACTAAGAAAAGGGATTCATTTAAATAATATAGAAAAATCAACATAATTATCAATGAAAAATCAACAAAAGATGAAAAATAAAAGAAAATAATATCACAGATAACAACAAATTCTCAAACTAGTAAAACAAAGAATCAACAGTGCAATTTAGGAAAAAAAACAAGTAAATTCTTTTCTGAGGGCTAACCATGAGAATAAAAAATTCATACAAGTAACTAAACATTTTCTCTTTTACAGAAGAGTAACACATATATTTAAAAACATTTTTATGGACTCATGATCATAAGATTCCAATAAAACAAATTCAACATCTAAAGATATGACCCCCTAAATGGAAGGAACGAATACAAAGCAATGCATAATCCAAAAACCCTTTATTTTTGGCTATGGAATACAATCAGAGACATGCCAAATATGTATTTACACACAAGTGCCAAACACTTAACATTCTCATATTCCTTTTTAAACCTAATTCTAGTTTCTTTTATAAGCCATTGTTATTCAGCAGTCACAGTCCAAGTCATTGTAAAGGTTGATCAAAAAACAGAAGCAAAACTAAGAAAAAAGGGGGCTGAGGAGTGTGCACAGAAAAGTTTAAGCAGATACTTTATTCAGCAACCTGAGGTACTTAACTCCACCGGTTAGATTAAAAGATTGATTCCATTCAAAAAAAGTGTGTTTTTAAATATACTCACATGAAACAAAATCAAACACATATTAGAGAGAAATAATATGAGCAAGAAATGCATTGTGTATAAGCTTAGCATATGAGCTAACTCAATTTCTTACATTTTCCCTTCTCTACCTCCATAACCTTAGACCCAAACAAAGAGTTGAGGTGGGTCTATAGTAATAGATATCAAGCTACAAATGGTCTAGGTTGTTTTTAACCTAAATTATATTTTAATGTTTTCCCTATTTTTATTTCTCCCCACTACCTCTAGATATGTCCTTCCTCCTCCTGCCTCTTAAGAACACCAGGCATCACAGTGCCACAAAGCTATTCCAACTTGCAATTTAAAAATCAAGTTCACTTACCATTTGGCTGCCTCTGTTGGCTGAAGGCATGTATATCCATGGGAGAGAAGATGTTAGAATGGATTTCACGCAGACCCTCGCCAGTGTACTTGTTGCAAGCCAAAATGGAGTGTGTATTCCAATCAGTCCAGTACAATGTGTCCTCAAATAACGTCAAGGCAAAAGGATGTGGAAGGGAACCTTTAACCACTGCCTGCCTATTAACACAAAGAGAAAAACTCAAACATTTCTATATTTTCTTCTTTTATCAAAACTTCATCTCTCCTATTAAAATGGTTTTATAAGCCATGTTAACACATACAAACCCTGAGTAACACATATCTTAAAGTCAAATAAAACTGCGAAAAATAAGTCAGTGTAATTTCAAATATATTTCCATGGTGTCCAAGACCTCCAAACCAAGCACTTCAGAATGGTCCCTAACTTGGCAGAGGCCCCAGGTTCACTAGAAGCTTCCAGACAGAGAAGGCCCAAGTACTAGCACTGTGGTCAATTTCTATCTCTAGACTCACATCTCCCATCCTTTCACATAATTCATCTCATTAGAAGGAGAAAAGTGGGCAAAAAGAAAAATCCTGGAGTTTACAGCTGGCACTGAGAAGTAGTTTTAAATCAGCAATAGGTTTTTCCCTTCTTGACGTGAAAGAACAAACATCTGAGCCTGTTTATTTCATCATTCCTTATGGTTTTGGTAACTGAAAGTAAAAACATACACAAGGCTAAAAAAGGCACCCTGGTAGAGCTTTCTTTCTCTGCAAATCCCAGTCTAGCTCTAACAAAAGACCATCTTATCTGGCTTTCTGCTACATGGTTACTTAACCTTCACAAGTCATGTAGCAAAAAGGAAGTCCTACCACTGGCAGAATGTGTCCATGAGATAAAACAGGCCCAAAAATTTCAAAAGTAAGCCATACTATATGAGAAAAAAGGTAGAAAGCCTGATTAGTACTCAAGGCACAGAACTCTGCAGTGTCGTGGAGAATTACATAATTAGAAATACTCCTGAATAATGAACAAAAAATGTTTTGAGCCAAAATAATATTCAAGAAAATAAATGCTTTGACATTTTCATGATATCAAATATTATATTTTCATAAATAGCTCACCTGGAAGGGAGGAAAAGACAGAAGGAAGATGGGTGGAAGAATGTAAGCAACTGAAGAGAAATAAAGAGTATCATATATTTTAGGAAAAATAATCCAATTTTAAGTCCTTGAGCTTATCTGATGATCTGTAATATCTAAGATACTGCAAGTAAAATAAACTCAAAATCAATAAAAAATTTTTTCTAAGAATTTATAGGCTGTTGCACATGAAATGATCCTAGGTGTTTTATATTGGAGCCAGATATTTAAAAATTGAATACAAGATTAGCATTGTTTGTCTACCAAACTTTGTTTTAGAACCTCATACCTATTTTGCCAGCTCACATCACCAATTTTCTCCTCTCATTTTTCTTAACTTTCTCCTCCCTAGCAGATTACTTTTCTCTTATTTCCCCACAAGAACTGTCATGACGTCTACTGAAGTAGTTTCTTCCACTTTTTAAATAAAAAGTTTTATTAAGTTCACTAAAGTGATTATGATATTTATAGGAGTGATATCACAATTTAAGTCCAAATTTAAATAGATCTGCATATTTCACAATGTCTTCCAAAATTCATTATGGTAGGGCATAAAGAGAGAGTTCTGAGAAGTTTTCAAGAAAGACAACACAATGAAAAATAAAGAATACCGAAAACTAAATTACTTAATACTTCATTAACAATCTTAAAAACCTGCATATAAGATCTTTGAAAACCTTTGGAGAGAAAAAAGCCTTTTAAGTCCTTTGTATATTATTAAATAAAAAGTTAAAATTTACTCTAATGAACTAAATGCCACAGAATAAACAAATAGGAAAAACAAAATCCCTCCCTAAAAGACATACTCATTTTATATATTGATTAAAAACATTTATATGTTGATAAGAAATCAAACAGAGCTAAGTTCAAATGTCCCTGACACTATTTATAATTATTTCTGCAAGCTTTGTTTTCCTCATTTGTAAATGAAAATCATCTAACCTCACTAATTGTGAAGATTAAATGATAATATATGTAAAAGCATTTATCATTATGCTTGATACTTAATAAACTCATTTCATAAATGAGTCCTCAATATCAGGACACATTTTCAATATTTTAACATTTCTAATATAGAGATAACACTTTACATCTAAATTGAACATTTCATTTGGTAGTTTTTAAATCACTAAAAAGTTCTTAAAACAGCTTATTAAAATGAAGTAAATACTAGACTCTGGCTTATTTATATTCCCCAGGATCCCACACAATACTATGTGCACAAATTAGGTGGACATTAGACACTCAGGGAATACATGATAAAAAACTTCATTTCCTTAAATACAGTATGTAATTAACAGGGCTGAAAAAAAAGCAGAGCTAAGGAGGCTGTCACTCGTTCTTGTCAAATTCTTCAGTCATTTACTAATTTGTCCAGCCAATGGAGACTTGTTCCTGAAAGTAAAGATAACTGGACATAGTCTTCACCTTTCTAATCTCTGGCTAGGATTATGAAGAAGGTATCCCCCTGGAAATGCAAGTTACTTCAAGGAGTTGATCATGGGTAGCAAAAACAACAGTGGCAGGCACATTCAAAGTGCCGTTCTTTGGTAGTGTGCCACAACAACAACAGGAGTTAAAAAATGGATCTCTACTAGGGAGAACAACATCTACTCTGAATGATTACCACAACAGGTTCAGCAACAACCATTATCTCATATAACAATTTAAAAGAAAAAAATTTTTTCTTCTTGTGATAAAAACTCTTAGGATTAACTCTCAACAACTGTTCCACATATGACACGGCAGTGCTGTCATAAGAGACAGGAAGGCAAACAAGGATGGGTCAGTCTGATTAGGACACCTTTCAATCTTGAACCCTGGAGAAATTCTTCAAGGTTTCTGAAATGCGGCTGTTATCTTTGCCTGTGTCTCTAGTACTGATAAAATTTCCCTATGTTTATAGTACACAACTTCAATAACCATTAACTTGATAATAAGTATTCATCTATATCTTCCTCTGAGACTGCTCTGCTAAGCTCTCTAGACTTTATCACCACAGTTTTCTGTAAAAAACTCAAGCACAAACATGTCCAAAGCTGAACTCAACCTCATTCTCTTCCTATGTAAAAAAAAGAAAGAACAAAAGGAACATTTCATCACAATAGTTTGTACTTTATCCTGAAAACAATGACAATTCATTGGGAGATTTAAGGATCTGAAATAATTAGTTTTTAAATCATTTTCTACACAACTACCAAAATGGCATTTCTAAAAGACAAATCCAGCCATGTCAATTTACTACTTGAAATGACTCCTAATACTTTTCAGGAGAAAATTCAAATGCCCTATCTTAGAATATTAGACCTTACATGATGTGGCTCCTTCCTATCCATCTCTCTAGACTTGCCTCCAACCATTCCAACACACTTCCTATTTCTACTGAATCATACTGATAAAAATGAAGTGTTTTTTAGTAACTGTAACTTGAAAACTTGACTCTAGTAATTAGAAATTAAAAATTTCCAGAGAGGGTTTTTATAGTCACCCTGTTTCTAAAGTTTATTATTTTTCTACAGTGTTTGTCAAGTCAGGTTAAAAGAGCATATTCACATCCCAGATACCTATGTTCAAGTCAATTAGCCATATATATGTGAACCAGTTTCTGAACACTACTTTGTTCAGTTGATCTCTATCCTCAGATTTAATACTTCATCATTTTAATTATTCTAGCTTTACGGCATGTCTTGAAATCAAGTGGAAAACTGTCATACTTTAATTATATAAAATCAATTAAGCTATTTTAATAGGTCCTAGGCATTTCCACATAAATCTAGATTCAATTTGTCATTAAAAAAACACTGCCAGCTTAACAATATATTGATAATTTTTTTTCTTAAAAGATAAATAATACAGTCTTCCCCTTGCTGTAATAGAGAAGAAAGAACTCCACATTTTACCTCAGAAAAAAAGTTTTAAAAGTATTGTACTTTCTGCAGGGATAGTGTTTAGGGGGTATTATTAATTCATGATAAGAAATACATATAAGAACCTTGAGTTATCTGTGTCCAAAAACAATTGACACACTTAAAAACTATTATCCGCTGCTTATACAAAGTCTGTTTTGAATGATATACAAATATAAAATAATTAAGTATATACTATAAATATCTTGTTTTTTTTCTAAGGAAGAGGGGAAGGAATGAATCTTTGAAGTTCTTCATGGGAATTGTATAGCTTATCTGGGTATTTCAGTTAACAAAAAAAGACAGAGAATTAGCAATTATATAGCTTTTCCCAGAACTGAATGGTAAGACTCTTTTTCATTTTTGTATGAGATTCTTTGGAGAATTTAACAGATCTAAGGTTATGGAAATTGTACTCAAGGGCCTACTGGTGATCAATTAGCTTACTCCTTTCCTTCCAAGATCAGTTTGCATCCTTAAACTGAATGCTTTTCAGGCAAACGCACTGTTATTCATCTGAAAAAGAATTCAAGAAATGTGAAAGTTTAAGGACAAATCCTTTATCACTGGAAGAGCAGCTAAAAGCTTATGACTTGCTGACAACTTACCGAAAGCATCATAATCATAAATAGCACACAATTATTATTCTATAATAAATAATACTATTTGACACACATCTACTAAACATCTAATAAGTGCCTAAGTACTTTGCTCTTCTACATGCTCTTATCAAAAGCAAAAACTAAACTAGCTTAAAGGAAGACCATTTAAGAGAGACAGAGTTTATACCTTACCTGGTTACTGTAAGATCTATCCTTATTTTGGATTCAAGATTTCCATCTTGAATAACATTAGCTTAATCATTTGTAAAATTACCTTTACTGAAATATGCTCCCAATTTTAAACAAAGCCAATCATGGAAAAGTAATATGAAATTCACACACACCAAAAAAAAAATTTTTTTCAAATACCCATTATAGCCCTTACGGATTCTACATTAAAATTTCTTCTCAAATTTAGTATGATGAAAACATTCTCTTGCAAAGAGCTTGTATGTTTCTACCTGTCCAATGGTGTGTGCTAGTGACTCATTTTATTCTAGCTGCTGAGAAGTTTATAGATAACTTGTTTTTAAATTTTATTATAAAATAAAGCAGATAGAAAATCAAACAAGAGAATAATATAACTCAATTAGTTACTATGTGGTTATCCAGTACCCTTCATCCAGGTTTAGAAAAAACTTTGCCAACAACCTGAGAAAGTGTTCACCAATCCCATCCAGAACCCTTCCCCCCTCCACAAGAGTAACTATTATTTCAACTTCACAGTAGTCATGTCCTTACTTTTCTTTATAGTTGTATTACCCAAGTGTGCATCCACAAAAAACTAGTTTAGTCTTGAGCACCTATTTTTTTCGTTTGCTGTGACTTTTAAGTCTCTCTTTTTTAAAAGATTGTTATACATTTAGAGCAGTTTTAGGTCCACAACAAAATTGAGGGGAAGGAAAAGAAATTTCCCATATACTTCTACCCCAACACAGGCACAGTGTTCTCAATTATCAACAACCCCAACAGAGAGGTGTTTTTGTTACAACTGATGAATTTATACCAGCCCATCATAACCACCCAAAATCTACAGATTACCTTAGAGATCAATCTTAAGTGTTGTACATTCTATAGATCTGGACAAATGCATAATGACTTATATCCATTATTACAGTATCATATTTTTACTCCCCTAAAAATTCTCCGTGCTCAGACTATTTATTCATCCTTCCCTCAACTACATTTTCAATCTCTTTTTAATCTATAGATGCCCTCATCACTTCTTACAGTTGATCTGTTGAAGGACCTAGAATATTTGACCTGTATGTCTAGATCTGCTAATACATAATCATGGGATATTTCAATGTTTTCCTGTCCTCTGCAAATGGCAAGTTTGATCACACTCATGTTGAATACTAAATATATCATTTCTTGTTCATTAAACTGGAATACCTTTCCCATAACTATTATTTTGTCAGCTATTGGTAGATTCATATAGCAAAGGGAAGATAAATTGCCTGACAACATTCAAGGTAATTAGTTTGGTTTCCTAACATACTCTGAAAGTTGACTGCTTCCTTTTTAAAATATCATTAGGAACTCAAGAATTAAACACAGTTAATGGGTTTCTATCAATCACTGACCAGTGAGAGGCCTCTCAAGTTATTTCTCAGGTTTTCTGAAATGACCCAATTAGTCTGTCTGTAGTCACTTCTCCTTGCTGTCTGGTATGATACTAATGTTCCAGCTCACCTTGTACCTTTCTTGCCAGAGATTTAGAATTAATCATTTCCTCTGAAGGGTATTTCTGTTAAGGTGGTTTTACAAATTTACAGTCTGGGTGCATTTTCCCCCCTAGTCCTCGTTAGTGGTCATAGTATACAAACATGCATATTTGTGTGTATGTACTTTGATAACATAAAATAGCTAATGAGCTCATGTCAGTACTTCTAACAAAAACTCAGAATTATCCGTTTCTTTTACCTAACTTCTTCAGTATTTCATCAATATTTCCTTTCGCCCACATCAAGAATCCTACATATGTAAGGGCAATAAAGTTAATATATGATAATCAGTCATTTACTTAATCCAACATTATAGGCTCAAAAACTCAACAGTAATACCTATACACGAATGTAGTTACTATAGAGTTTAACAAAATTTTTGCATGTAGTTGTTCTATTTCCATTTCAACTTTTTAGTGGCACTTTATCTACATAATCTAAACATATAGTCATTACATATTATACTTAATTTTAAACATCTTTTAGTTTTCATACTACAAGAAATTATATTTAAAATACTCTTCACTAAGGCTTATTCAATCATCATTTTGGTTGTCTAAAGTGCAGTTACTAGTACCTTCTCAAGAATGAGTCAAGGAAACAGTATTTCTTGACTTGCATGTTGATAATGTTATCTATGGCTTTCTATGAGAAAGTCAGTTTTGCTGGAGAAAGATCACTGGCTCACATTTTCTTACTTGGAGTACCTTAAAAATACTACTCCACTTAATTCTGACAGAGAAGTGTTGCTGTGAGAAAGTCTGATTTACTCTACTTGTCTTTTCCTTTTAAGTTATTTACATTATTCTTAAAGATTCCAAGAATTTTTTTTTCTACAGAGTAATTTTACTAGAATGTTATACTTGATGTTTGCTCTGGTTTATATTCTCAGGTACATAACATTCTCTTTCAATCTATAGTTTCAAATCTTCTTTTAAGAAAAAACTTTATCCTGAATTATAGTTTTTCTTATTTGTTGTTTCCTTGCTTTGGTTATCTTCTTAAAAGTCTTTTATCTGTATGCTACTTCTCCTTCTCCAATACTTGTGACTATCAAATCTTTTGCATCTTTTCACATTCTTTTTGGTCTTTAATTTTTTTTACTTTTCAACTTCTATTTAAAGATCTTTTCTGTTTATTCATTTTTGCATCCCTTCTGGTTTAGCTATCTTTTCAGAAACAATGTTATACTTTCCTGAACTCTGTAATATCATTTCTGAGCTTTCTAATTTTAATTTAAGTGGGTTTTTAATAGGTGATATTGGTTACTGATAGACATTTTAAAATAAAGGTCTGATCTGTTCTATGGTCATATCTTTCTAGGGAATTTCCTATGTAAGGCATCATTCTGTTCATCACTCGTTTTTTTCCCTTTATAACTTTTTTTCTTCAGTGCTACTGCGGTATAACTGACAAATAAAATTTAAAGATATTTAAGGTGTATATTGTGATAAGATATACATATTAATTGTGAAAGAATTCCCCATCTAGTTAATCACTATCACATCTCTCACAAATTTTTGCTCGTTGTATCTTCTTTTCCTTTTCAGAATTCTTTGGTGAGAACATTTAAGTTCTACTCTCCTAATTTCAATTATATAATACAGTTATCAACTATAATCATGTTATATACTAAATCCTCAGATCTTATTCATCTTAAAGCTCAAAGTTTAAACCCTTTACCAACCTCTATTTCCCCCACATCCTAGCTCCTGACGTTTTCTTCTGTTTCTATGAGTTTGACTTTCTGGTAAGATTATATACATAATTGTTATCATACAGTATTTGTTTTTATCAGACTCATTTAACTGAAGATGATGCCCTCAAGGTCCATTCATATTGTCACAAACAGCAGCATGTCCTTATTTCTCATGGCTGAAAAATATTTCATTAATGTACATATACTACATCTTCTTTACCCATTCATGCACTGACATTTAGGTTGTTTTTAAGGAGTTCGGGCTATTGTGAATAATGCTTCTATAAATATGGAAGTGCAGATATTTCCTTAAGACCTTTTCTCATTTCCTTTGGATATATATTCAGAAGGGAGATTAACTAGGATCACATGGTAGAAATATTTTTAATTTTGAGGAGCCTCCATATTGTTTTAGACAGGATGTACCAATATACAATCCCACCAAAAGTGCAAAAGTTTTCCCTTTTCATCACATCCTCACCAGTACCTATCTCTTGCCTTTTTGATGATAAAAATTCTAAGAGGTGTGAGATGGTAACACATGGTTTTGATTTGCATTTCCCTGATAATTAGTGATGTTTAGGCGCCTTTTCATGTACCTGTTGGCTGAATGTAAGTCTCGCGTAAAAAAAAAAATGTCTACTCAATTCTCTGCCCATTCTTAATGCAGTTTGCACTTTTTACTATTAAGATGTATGAGTTCTTCATATTTTGAATATTAGCAGCTTCTCAAATATGTAGTTTGCAAATATTTTCTCCCATTCCACAGGTTGTCATTTCATTTTGTTGATGGTTTCCTTTTTCCACACAGAAGCATTTTAGTTTTTTAGTTTTAGTAGTCCCACATTTTTTTCCTTTCACTGCCTTACTTTTGGTGTAAAATTCAAAAAAATCACAGCTAATACTGATGTCAAGGAGCCTTTTACCTGTTTTTCCTTCTAAGAGTTTTGTGGTTTTAGTTCTTAAATTTAAGTCTTTTACCCATGTTTGGTTAATTTTTGTGTATCAAATACGGCTCCAGTTTCATTCTTTTGCGAGTGGCTGTCCAATTTTCCCTACATCATTTATTAAACTATCCTTTCCCCACTGTACATTCTTGGCTTATTTTTTGTATATTAATTGATCAAATATGCATGGGTTTCTTTCTAGGCTCTCTATTCTGTTTCACTGACCTCTGTGTCTGGCTTTATGCCAATACCATATTGTTTTTATTATTACAGCTTTGGAATATAGCTTGAAATTAGAAAGTGTGGTGCTTCCAACTTTGTTCTTCAAGATTGCTTTGGCTATTCAGGATATTTTATGGTTCCATATAAACTTTAGGTTTGTTTGATTTCTGTGAAAAGTACCATTGGAATTGTAATAGGGATTGTATTCATTTTCAGATGGCTTTGGGTCGTATGGACATTTTAATGAACTAATTTTTCCAATCCATGAGCATGAATTAATTTCCACTTATTTGTGTTTTTCAATTTCTTTCATCAGTGCTTATAGTTTTCAGTGTACAGGCCCTATACCTCCTTGTTTAAAATTTTTTGCTGGGTATTACATTCTTTTTGATGCCATAGTACATAAGACTGCTTTCTTAGTTTCTCTGATTGATATTTATTAACATATAGAAAAGCAACCGATTTCTGTATACTGATTTGTATCCTAAAAATTTACAAACTCTTTTCATTAGTTCTAACAGTTCCATGGTGGACTTTTTAGGATTTCCTATAATAACATAAGGTCATCTGCAAATATAGACAGTTTTACTTCTTCAATTTCTATCTGGATGTCTTTTCTTTCTTTTTCTTGCCTAAGTGTTCTGGCTAGGACCTCTAGTACTATGTTGAATAAAAATGGTAAGAGTGAGTATCCTTGTCTTGTTTTGATCTTAGGAAAAAAGCATTTAGCTTTTCACTTTTAACATTAGCTGTGAATTTGTCATATACAGCTTTTATTTTGCTGAGGTACATTCCTTCTATACCCAGTTTGTTAAGAATCTTATCACAAATGAATGCTGAATTCTGTTAATTGCTCTTTCTGTATCTATTAAGATGATGTAATTTTTATCCTTCATTTTGTTAATGTACTGTTATCACATAGACTGGTTTTCATATGTTAAAACACCCTTGGTCCCTGGAATAAATTATATTTGATCATGGTGTATAATCCTTTTAATGTACTGCTGAATTGTATGTATTTCCTAATATTTTGTTGAAGATTTTTGCATCTGTAGTAGTGCCCCCTTATTGCAGTTTTCAGTTATCCACAGTCAACTGCAGTCTGAAAATAGTAAACGGAAAATTCCAGAAATAAACAATGCATAAGTCTTAAATTATACACTGTTTTGAGTAAATGATAAAATCTCACATATCCTTCTTCATCCCAGGACATGAATCGTCTATTTGTCCAGTGTATCCACACTGTACATACTGTAAAATCATTACAGTAATTATTATTATACTATTATTGTATTGCTCTATATTTCGCCCTCTACGTCTATTAATATTTGCATTATATACAGAGGAGCTCCTATGCTAGGTATATGAATCTTTACAAAGTTAAATCTTATGCTGGACTTAATGTTGGCCCCATTATCATCATATAATCACCTTCTTTGTCTCTTGTTACAGTCTGAAGCTTAAAGTTGATTTTGCCTGATCCAAGTATTGCTACCCCTGCTTTCTTTTGGTTTCCATTTGTATAGAATCTATTTTACTACCCCTTCACTTTCAGACTATATGTTTCCTTAAAGCTGAAATGAGTCTCTTGCAGGAAGCATATAGTGTGGGTCTTGTGCTTTTATCCATTCACAGACTATGCATTTTGACTTAAGAATTTAGTCCATTTCCATATAAAATTGATAAGTATGAACTTATTATTGCCATTTTGTTCACAGTTTTCTGGCTGTTTTTATTTCCTTTGTTCTTTTCTTCTCTTGCTCTCTCTTCCTTTGTAATATGATGATTTTCTATAGTACTACGTTTAAATTCCATTCTAGTAATCCTTTTTGTATCTACAATAGGTTTTCATTTTAGGTTACCATGAGGCCTACAAAAGACATCTATCACAGCAGGGTTCAGCACAAATGTATCGGTAAGAATCGCCACCTCCCAGACTTTCCCTGAAAGAAGTCTATTTGCATACTTTAAAAGTTGCTCTCTAATGATCAGGCTTCTAGGTTAGCAGGTATCTAGGAGGTGACTTGTAATCCTTCCAGGAGACCAGGGAAACCAGCAGACATCACCTCTGCCTTCTAGCTCTAGCTCACTCCAAACCTCTAGTATCTCCACAGAATCAGCTTGTAGACATATCCGGTTCCCCAGCTTTTGTTCATGCTGCCCAAGGGATGGGCCCTGTACTGTCTAGCTCTGAAAGCCAACAAGTCTTGCATTTCCAAGTCCCATAGGACAGTAGTAAATAATGAAGCAGTTCTTATTAGATACAGGTGCAACCTCTTCTGCAGCTATATATCTACATCCAGCACAGAAGGAGCAGGGAGAAAAACCCATCTCTCAATTTCTCCCTAGAAGGGCACTGAATATATACTTTCCCAGCTGCTGCCTAAGAGTCCAGCTTCCAGTCAGCCTCCATCTAGGTGCTGACTGTGACCCTCCACTTTGAAACGCAAGACAGATATCAGGGTACCCTCAATTACTTGGAGCCACTAAGAACAAAAGCAATTTGGACAATCACAAAAGTCTGAGAGCCATGCAAGAGCTCAGGCCAGGCTGACTGGTAACATTCACTCCTACACAAGATCACTCACTCCATCAAAAATAGGAGAGGTGGTTGTTTTACCTTATGCACAGAAACAAATACAGAGCCAAGGAAAATGAAGAAACAAGGAAATATGTTGGAAACAAAAGAACAAGATAAAACTCCAAAAACAATAAAACAGATATGTGATTTACTTGATAAAAGAATTCAAAATAATGGTCATAAAGATCCTCACAGAGATTAGAACAATGTATGAACAAGGGAGAATGTCAACAAAGACACAGATAATATAAGAAAGTACCAAATGGAAAGATCACAGAACGAAATAAAACAATAAAGTGAAAAGTTCTATTGAGGAGTACAACACGGCCCACTAGATCAGACAGAAGAAAGGATCAGCAAATTCAAAGACAGCACAGCACAGTGAAATTCATCCAATCACAGAGGTAGAAATAAAAGTGAAAATAGTTTAAAAGACTTATGGGACACCATTAAGTGGACAACTTGCATGATAAGGGTCCCAGAAGGAGAGGACAGAAAGACAGAGAAAGCTTATGCAAAGAAATTGGCTGAAAATTTCCCTAACCTGGTGAAAGTAATAGACATCCGGAGCCCAGGAGCCTAGAAAGTTTCAAAAAAGATGAATTCAAAAGGACACACATCAAGACACATTATAATTAAACTGTCAAAAGTTAAAGACAAGGAGGGAATCTTAAAAACAGCAAGAGAAAAACAACCAGTTTCACATAAGGGAATCCCCAGAAGACAATCAGATATTTTTAGCAGATACGTTACAAACCAGGAGGGAGTGGCACGACATATTCAAAGTGCAGGAAGACAAAAACTGCCAACCAAGAACACATCAAGTCCTTAATGTCATTGATAGGTACTGCAACTTTCAGCAAATTGATAAAATGACATATAATGAAACCAGTTTCATCACAGGCTAATTTATACAAACAAGAGTTAAGTTCTATGGCATCTTATCAACATTGTAACAAAACCAAGTTGAACAAAATGTTATTCAAGGACCAGCTCTACTCTATCCAGTAAATTTGTCCTTCAGAATGGAAGGAAAGATAAAGTTTCCAGACAAGCAGAAGATGAAGAAATTCATCACCACTATTATCAGCCTTACAAGAAATGTTAAAGGAACTTCTTCAAGCTGAAACAAAAGAGCATTAATTAGTAATAGCTAAACACTGATATGATATGATATGATATGATATGATATGATATGATATATGAAAGTATAAATTTCACTGGTAAAGATAAAAATATACTTACTATGGTAGCTTCCTTTCTGAAGCTGTCCCTCTGTCCATCCTTCACTGCTTTCACGCCATAACAGCAGAGGTAAGTAGTTACAACAGAGGTCATATATGACCCACAAAGTCTAAAATAAGTTTGCCAACCACTGTCCTAATCTGGAGATTTATTAAATGAGATTCCATGAGTAGTACCTAGGGGCCATATAGGTAATTCTGAATAGGATGACTCTTTGTTGTACTGGATATCCAGCACATTGCATAATATTTAGCATCCCTGGCCACCTCTGGAACTAAAAGGCTAGCACTACTCCCAGTCCTTGTGTTAACCAAACTTTCCTACACATTACCAAACATTCTTGGAGAAAGAAGTCCTATTCTGATTGAGAATCACTCAAGAACTAAATTAGCTCAGAATAAAGGAGAAAGAGTCCGTAAATTCTAAATGCTACCAATAGCAATATAGTTACCGTTTTCCAAAAGTAAACTAAAAGTCTATTCTTCTTCCCCTTTGACACTTAGCCTAAAATATGCTAATTTATTCATAATAAAATTAGGCTTTATAATTCGATTACTATATCAAGACACTGTGTCATCTACTTTTACTTAAAGTTTCAAAAATAAATGTACACGGCAACCTTACCGATTTGTTCCATCCAGATTTGATTTATGGATGAAATTAAGTTTTGCATCTGCCCAATAAAGCTTCTGTTCCTCATAATCCAAAGTCAGTCCATTTGGCCAGTAAATTTCAGTGTTTATTATAATGAAGCGACTTGAACCATCCATTCCAGCACGTTCTATCTTTGGTACTTCTCCCCAGTCTGTCCAGTACATGAATCTAAAAATGATATAAATAATAAATAACATGAGCAGATTAACAGCCAAGTTTTTATAATTATCATGAAAACTCTCAGGAAACACTAAAACTTAAACCCCTTGAAATTATCAAAATTTTAATAATCTACCTTTCTGCCATCGTCATAGTAATAACTGATTCAGGCAAGCATCACTGAGGATGTAAAAACCATATGATCAAAGTTTACTGGGAAAAAGGACATTTACACTATTTCAATGTATCTCTCTAGAGATTACTTATTGACAAAGAGAAAAATGGTAGCTTTAGAGAAAATAAACTAAGTATTCACCACCTTAACCACATCATTAAGTAAACGTCATCAATAAGGGAACAAGTGGCATTAAAAATGTGATGTATTGGAAAAGACATACCATCTTTTTTGTAGATCTCTTACACAGTTTTCCTGACAAGTTATTTAATAGAAATGTACTAAATTAATTTTCTAAATATGATCACTGTATTATAGTTAAAGTACACAAAATTTCATTGTACTATTTATGCTTATAGTCTACAAGTTTGAAATTTTTTTCATAATAAAAAAAAATGTAAGTCTTAATAGTCTCATTCCTGATGGAAAAAGAAAAATTTCCCTGATTTACAGGTAAAACTTTTAATGTTATATTCCAATTAAAAGCACATTTTTAAAAAGTTATGAGGATGTTATGAACTACATATGAGGTACTCAAATATGTTTAAATGCAAATGAAATTCAAGTATAATTTTTACTCAAAAAATTAGTGGAATGGTGATACTGGAATAATTTCACTTATGCATATTGGTATTTCATATAAATTGCTTACTCAAAAAAATGATGGGAAGAGAATATCAGGGGGGGAATAAACATACTTCCTAGGTACAAGGCACTGTGCTAACTGCTTTACATACATTTTCTCACGTAAGCCTATTAGCAACATCATGAACTATTATTTCTGTCACCATATTTCAGATGAAAAAAATGAGAAAAGTTAGTACACTGCTCAGTCACACAGCTAATAAATGCAGAACAGAAATTCAAACCTGTATCCCTCAGATTCCAAACTTATGTCACAGGTGAGAGCCTTGACTTATAAAAAATAAAGAGCAAAGTACTCCCTAAATTGAGGATAATGTCCAGTATGAGGGGAAAGAGAATGATCAGACCCATAAAAGATAAAACTGTATACACAAGAAAACAAGCCAGACAATTTCAGACCATATTAGTATTTTTGGTTTTATTCTCAGAGCAAACATAAAGGCACTTGAAAACTTTTAAGGTTGGAGGTAAAATGACCAGCTTTGTGGGTTTGGGGGTATATGTGTGAGTGTGGGGGCAGGGGGGCTGGCTGCAATGTGAAGAAAGATTGGAGGAAAGCTATAAAAGAATAGAGAGGCCAGAGCTCCCAGAATGGCTGTGAGGAACTCAGCAAATCCTCTCCCCTAAATGGAATGAGGAAAAGAAAAAGATTGTCAAATCGAACAAGTTTCTGAAATCAATCAAAAAACATATAACAAAATGAAAAGAAATTTCAAAATTCAAGAAATTTAACAAATCTCAGTAAGAACTGTGGTATTTCAGCTACAGGTTACTTGCATCACTATCCGCAATACTGCAGGGTTTGTGGCACAGAGTTCTACTCTAAGCAGACATGGCAAGCCATGGAGATTAGTCCTGCAAAAGAGGGCTGATTTTATTTAGAGTAGTTAATGCAAAAATCTAAGCCTAGGAATGTTGTCAAAAACAAGAGTGCTTTTAGTGGCAAACATCAGAGAGGGTTGTTATTATTATCACAGCAATATTGGTTAGGGAAAACAACAAAATGGCACACCAGAAAGAAAATTTAATAGAGAGATCTGGGAGGGTCTGCAGTCTTACTCAGACACCTACAGTAGACAGACACACCCCCAAGCCAACCCCTCTTTGCATGGATATGTGGAAGGATGTAATTAAGATTATCAAAATTATTAGCTCGGTTTCTGCCTGAGACTCTAAGAATCAGAGTAAAATAGAGTCTTCTGGAGTTTTCTAACAATGGTGATAATTTTAGAGCTAACCTAGATACTATCTTGGTCCAAAAGGTATTAATAAGTTACCTCTAATTTCACCCTGGTTCAAACAGGTCAAAAAAATAAACTTCAAGGTAACCACAGGGGGGGAAAAAAAAACACAGAAACAATTATTTAAAACTAAAAAGAAAAAGAAAAAAAGAATAACAAATGTGAATAGGTAATATGAGCAGCCCTATATCTATTAAAGAAAGTAAATTCATAATTTAAAATCTTACAATAAAGAAAGCTCTTCGGCCATGCCACCCTGAACAAGCCCAATCCCATCTGATGTCGGAAGCTAAGCAGGGTCAGGCCTGGTTAGTACTTGGATGGGAGACCACCTAGGAAAACCAGGTGCTGCAGGCATAAAAAAAGAAAAAAATAAGGGATTGTAAACTGGCAAGGTCCTTGCAAACTGTGAGGTTGGCCAAGGGTTGCCTGGAAGGGAACAGAAAGGATCGGAAGGGAAGGGGGGAGGTGAGAGAAGAGAAGGAAAAATGGAAGAAAGAAAACTCAAGGTTTAAATGGCTAAATTGGTGAGTTCCACCAAATATTTCAACACTAAATAATACAAATTCTACACAAATTCTTTCAAAAATAGAATAGGAGGGTGCAATAAATACCTAATGTATTTTATGAAGTCAGCATGATCTTGATTCCAAAACCTGAAAATGACATTACCAAAAACAACAATAACAACTATAAACCAATATCCTTCATGAACACAATTTCAAAATCCTCAATAAAATGTTAGCAAATCAAATACAACAATATATCACAGATAATACATCATGACCAAGTGGGGTTAATCCCAGGAATACAAGGCTGGTTCAATATTAGAAAATAAATAAAATTCACCATAGCAAAAGACTAAAGAAGAAAAACCATGTACCATCTAAACAAATACAAGAAGGCATTTGAAAAAAAAAATTCACCATCAATGCATAACAAAAACTCTCAGCAAATTACAACAGAGAACTTCCTTACCTTAATAATGTACATCTACAAAAACACTTGCAGCTAACACCATAAATAATGATGGATGACTGAATGCTACTTGAAATATATGGTAAAGATGTCTGCTCTCACTGTTCCAATTTAACATCCTACTGGATGTCTTAGCCAGTGGGATGGGGGAGGGAGAGAAAGAAAAAGAGAGAGCAAGTAAAAGAAGCACACAAACTGAAAAATAAAAATGTCTCTATTGACAGACATAATTATCTATGCCTAAAATTCCAAACAATCTACAAAAAGGCACTAGAATCAATACATGAGTTGAGCAAGATCTCAGAATATAAGGTTGATACAAATTCAATTATATTCCATATAAAGTAATGAACATTTGGAAGTTAAAATTTTTAAACAGTATCATATACAACAGAATTATAAAACATGAAATATTTAGGTATAAATGTAACAACACATGTGCAGGATCTATAGGCTGAAAAAATACAAAATGGTGATGAAGAAATTAAAGACCTAAATAAATGAAGAGCTATGCCATGTTCACAGACTGGAAAACTCGATATGATTAATATGCTGATTCTCCCAAAGCTAATTAGGATTTACAATCCTAATTAAATTCCCAACAAGATTGAATCAGAAAATGACAAGCTGATACTAATATTCATTTGAAAAATGAAAGACCAGAATTGTCAAAACAATTTTGAAAATGAAAAAATCTTGGAGAACTCATACCGTTTTCAAGACTTACTGTCTCTACTACAGTAATCAAGACAGCATGTTATTGAAAAAAGAACTGACAAAAAAAATCAAAAGAATAGCCTAGTATTCAGAAATATACTCACACATATATATTTAACTGGTTTCAATAAACACGCAAAGACAGTTCAATGGAGGGCAGTTGCTTCTGGAACAACTGAACATCGATAGGCCAAAAGATAAACTTTAATCATACCACACATCACATTAAAAAATTAACTCATAATGGGTCCAGGATTAAATGTAAAACCTAAAACTTTTAGGGGGGATAAAAAAACAGAAAATCTTTGTGACCTTGGATTAGACAAAGATTTCTAAAATATGACACTGAAAGCCAAAAGCACAAGCCCAAAAAGAAAAATGATAATCAAAATATAAAATGTCAGCTCTTTGAAAGATGTTAAAAGAGTGAAAAAAAAGCCAAAGACCAGGAAAAAACAATTTATCAAACACACATCTGATAAAGGACTTGTATCCAAACTAAATCATCAACTTTTGAAATGCAACAATGAGGAAACGCAATATAAAACTTGGCAAAAGTTTTAAGATATTTCAACAAATAAAATATAGAAATAATATTAAACACATACCCAGATACCATCATTAGTCATTAGAGATACAAATTAAAACCACAATTAGATAATACTACATCCATATAAGAATGGCTTAAACAGAAGCTGACAATATCAAATACCAGTGAGGATGCAAAGAGCAACTGGAACTCTTACACTGCTATTGGAAATGAAAAATGGTATAGCCACTTTGGAAATTTTTCAGTTTCTTAGAAAGTTAACTATAGTTACTGCAGTGCCCAGCAATGTGATTTCTGGGTATTTACCCGAGTAATGAAAGAATAAAGAAAATTTATGTTCATATCAAAATCTGTACAGGGATGTTTATAGTAGCTTTATTTGTAATCACCAAAACTGGAAATAACTCAGGTTCTTAAACTGATTCATGGATAAACAAATTGCAATACATCCATACAATGAACTACTACTCAGCAAGGATAAAAAGCAACCTACTGATAAATACAGAAACGTAGATGAATCTCAAATGTATTGTGCTGAGTGAAACAAGCCAGTCTCAAAAGCTACATATTGTATGATTCCATTTACACAACATTCTGGAAAAAGCTAAACTATAGGAACAGTAAACAAATCAGCCATTGCTAGGAGCTGAGGATGAGGCAAGAAGATAAATACAATGGAACATACCCTTTGCTCTAATGCCTTACTATCCAAAATATGGTCCATGGATCAACAGTCTCAGTAAAAATGAGGGTCCACCTGAGAACTACTAAATGAGAATCTGCATCGTAACAAGAAAATAAATTCAAAGTATTATCTTTCCTTACAGACGTGTCTGTAACATCAGAAAATGCACAGTGAACACACAGGAATGTATATACACAACTCTAGAGAAACACTAAGCAGTATTTCTAGGATAAATCAATAAAGCATTTGGCAAATTGTTCCTATCAATTCAGAAAAACCATCAATTAAATCTCGATTATATTGTGACTATTTGCTGAACCCAAAATTATAGCTAATACAGTCCAATACCAAGATAAAATACTTTAGATCATTCTCCCAGAAAATGTGGTAATAATTCATGCCATTCACTACGCATAATAAAATTATAAAGATGATCCAAGATTATTAAGAAATATATGCTCCAAGGTTTCTAAGAATATTTCCTTAATTATTTCATCCAAACCTTTCATTTAATCAAAAGAAAAAATAGGATTTCAATTTTCTCAATCCTTTATATGCATATTATAGTCATTAATCTCAGCCTCAAGAATGACTTGGAAATAGCCATTCTACAAGTCTTGCCACAAAGTGTTTAACTTGAAAATTAGATACAAGCACTGGCTATGTTGAAATTCTGTTGCTATGTTTCCTCTTGGGGATGAGGGTGAACAACAGAGTATACTACATATATTTAACAATAATTTAAATAAAATTACAAATACTGCAAAATACAATCATTACTCTTAGATCAAGGGGTTTGTATTTGTATCAATACATATCTCCTTCACATTTGAAGTCATTAAACAAAATGACTGGTATACACAGGTTAGGACTTAGGACTCTTGTCATTCTGTGATATCTGACAAACGCTACAGTACTTTTTAAAGCAAACGCTGAAAATTAACAATAATAACTTTCCTATTACTCCTTCCTACCTTAATTATAAAAATACTGTGTAATAATTCCAAGGTTGACATGTTTACATTTTTTGCTTTGAGGTTAATGAACTAAAAACTCATTTAAATGTATACTGTATCTAGAGTAGATTAAACCTGAGCTCATATTGATGTCTCCAGTTCTAATCCACTACCACATGAATCATTCGGGGCTCAAACAAATTGCTTACCTGTAATTTCCCACTACAGCAGTAAGAAACCTGGTTTCCAACACTTACCATCTATTTTAACTTAACTGTTTACTTCTAGTACAGAACCAGAATTAACTATACTTCTATGGAAAGCAACATTACCAACTAGAGTACACTGCTCACATATAAATTCCTTTTCCTTTAGTGTTACAGGTTCCATGCATTTCAAATGTTACTTAGGTCAGCATCGTTCCTTCCCCACTCTTCAGTGAGATTTTTTTCATACATTTCTAACAGATTTTTGTGTCCCTCTCAGTCTGCGTTCCATCCTGGGGCCCACCAACCTCCTAACTGATTTTTTTAATTAGTACTCATTAAGGTTCACTTTCTGCTGTAAAGTTATTTTGGTTCTGATAAATGTACAGTGTGTTTTTTTAATGATGATTCATTTATATATATAACATCCTACAAATAAGTTTACCAGACATTCTTCAGTTGTAAGCATTTACCAGACAAATTTCCAAAGTTCCTTTCAATTCTACTAAACAGAGCACAGAGTCTACACATTTGTAGGCTTATCTCCATGTACAGACCACTTTTTTCACAATCTCTGAGGAGACTCATTTCAAAAAAAACTGTGCTTTTAGATCACTAACAGTTGTCTGCTCGTGATTAGGCTTCAAAGGGAAAATGTTAGTTATATAAGAAAAAAGATCTCATGCCTTATTTTACAACCAAGTTCTGAGAGTTTCACTTCCACTTCCATCATTAACAAATTAATGGAAGCTTTAAAAGACAGTTATGAATTTATTTTACTGGTCTTCTTATATATAAACTGAGATGATATGGATTCGCTTAGCTCAGTCTCACTATAAAGATTTGTAAACAAAATCAGTCTAAACAGTGTTTGCTGTAAACAGTTTATAATATTAAATAACAGTATTTTAGACACAATACCAATGGTTCAGAGAACCAGACTAAGCCTGGGGATATAAATAAAATACAGGAGCATAAAGAATTCTATTCCCTGCATGCCTGCCCCAATCTAAATTAAAACCTCAGAAAATGTCTGGAACTCATCTACCAAAATTCAGATTCCTGACTATATATACTACGTAAGGTCCTTCTAGTTAATAAGTATTGTATTATTCTTTACCCATTATTCAGATTTTCAATGCAAAAAAGCAAAGCTATGATTTCTGCTTCCTGGTCTAGCATGTAAGAAGCTTAGAAGTCATCACTCAAACCTAACAACAAGCAAAAACCTGAACAAACTGAAAAATCAACAATTCTTGGATTCATCCGAGAAGGTCACAGATCAAATTGCTACAAAATGGGATATACAGAAAGGCAGATACAGAGAATCACAACTTATCAGAGTAGAAACCCACATGGAACCAGTACCAGGGTAGGAAAACCTAATCTGTAAGTGACAAATTGCTGGAGGCTTAGTGTAGACAAGTCTTAAAGCTAAAAACTCCAGAGGAATCAGTCATGAGGGGGCCCTCACACTTCTTTGAGTTTTACCTCCAGGAACTCTAGCAGGTATTCACAGTGAATATCAAAGAAAAATCCCCTCATGCTTCCAGCAAGGGGAGGGAAAGCTACCACTCTGAAATACATCAGAGCATTCCATTCTTAACAAAACCTGCCCTCAAGAGAAATTTTTACCAGAGCCTAACCTATTGGAGTTACAGCAGAATCTAACTGACCCAAGAGAAGGGAAATAACCCAACTCCAGCCCCCTCTAGCCATCCTGTCCCTACCAAGGGGGTGAAGAAAAAAAAAAAAAACAGAACCATTCATGAAGCTCACATCCCAAAAGCACAGGCTCACTAAGAGACTAAGACCTAACTATATAACTATAGAACAATTCACTTCTCCTCTCCCAACACCTCAACACATTACTAAAGGCCTATTTACTGCAGTTCCTTTTACCCAATAAATCATGTCCAGCTTTTAACAAAAATATTACAAGGCATAATAAATGGAAAACTTTGAAACACAGAGCAAGCATCAGAACCAGAC
The DNA here is from genome assembly GCA_030015415.1 of Cynopterus sphinx. NCBI lineage: Eukaryota > Metazoa > Chordata > Mammalia > Chiroptera > Pteropodidae > Cynopterus > Cynopterus sphinx. The sequence goes on along the minus strand of CM057380.1, from coordinate 151,313,201 downwards.
TCAGATATGACAAGGATGTTCTAATGATGAGACTAAAATTTAAAACCATCATGATTGATATGCTAATGACTCTAATAGAAAAGACAGTCAACACGGAAAAACAGATGGGTAATATAATCCGAGAGATGCAAATTGTAAGAAAGAACCAAAAAGAAATGCTGGGGATCAAAAACACTAAACAGAATTGAATATCTCTAATGGGGTCATTGGTACTAGACAGAGCTGAGGAAACAATCTCTGGGCTTATGGATATGACTACAGAAACTTCCAAACTGAAAATCAAGGGGAAAAAAAAAACACTGGAAAAAAATGGAACAATGTCCAAGAACTGTGGGCCAACCACAAAAGGTGTAAAATATATATAATGGGAATAGTATAAGAAAAAAAAGAAAGCAATATTCAAAGCAATAATGATTTAGAATTTCCGCCAAATTAATGACAGGTACCAAACCATACATCCAAGAAGTTTAGAGGACAATAAGCATAAATATAAAAACAAAAATAAAACTCTACACCTAGGAATATCATTCAAACTCCAGACAAATCAAAGAAAAAACACGTGAAAGAAAAAACTATATAGAAGGGAAAAAAAACACTTTATGTATTATTAAGAAGCAAAGATGAGAATTCCATCTGACTTCTCAGAAACCATGCAAGAAAGAAAAGATGGGAGTGAAATATTTAAAGTGCTGAGAGGAAAAAACCTACCAACCTCAAATTCTGTACCCTGTAAATTGTCCTTAAAAAGTGAGAGAAATACTTTCTCAAACAAAAATTGAGGAAAGTTATTGCCTATAATCCTGACTTGCAAGAAAAGTATTTCAGAGTGAAGGAAAATGATACAGGTAAGAAACTCAGATCTGCATTAAAGAAAGAAAGAGCATTAAAAAAGAATAAGTAAATATAAAGACTTGTTTTTCTTATTCTTAACTGACAATAATAGTTAGTTCAAAGTAATAACAATATATTCAGTTATTACAGCTTACATATACGTAAAATGAATGACAGCAATGATAAAAGGGGCAGAAGGAAGGAATTAATATTTTGTCCCACTCAATTTTGCTATGAACCTAAAACTGCTCTAAAAAATAAATTCTATTGGAAAAAAAAAAAGCAAAGCTGTTTTTGGTTCAGTTAGCTTTTCTACAAAGCTTCACACTCACTTTTGGTGGTAAGATTAGTACCAAATTCTAATTTGGCACATTTCCCCAAAAGCATCTAAATCATGTATCCAAAGAAAGGAATGAGAAATAGGACCTGAAAGAGATAAATGATATTCTTAAAATGTCAGTAGTGGATGTCTGTAGTCAATGCAATAAACCTGACAGTAGAATAGTGTCTTGGCTTGGGTCTTTTCTACAGCCATCACAATATATGTTTCCCTATGCTTCAGACTTAGAATCTGGTTTATGAGATTTTGTCCTTCCCTGGGGAGTGCATAAAAATGGCAAAGGTCCTAGAGAGCCAAGCGTGAAGCACTCGTGGCACTCACAGGTGTGGCCCTGAAGCTGATCCCAAAAAAGTGGAAACTACTGATCCCTGCTCAGAAGACACTGTACAGGGATGTGACGCTACAGAACTGTGGCAGCCGATCTCACTGGAAAATTCATTTTGCAAATCCAAACTCATCATTCAGCATGAGGGGGGAAGAAAAACCCTGGAATTTGTCCTCCAAAATCAAAGTATCCTCTGTATCCAACGTAGATAAAGAATATGCATTTTGTATCTTTGAGTTATGATTATCTGAGGACTTTATTTGTTCCAGGTGAGGGGACAAAGTTGAGTTACATTTTAACACTGTCATATAAATACCAATTTATATCCCTTAGTATAAGTGCTGTGCAAGATGGCTAGAATGCTCTGTCCTCAAACAATCCAGACATGGCACAAATATACAATATCTCTATAAAAGAAACTGTTCTAGGTACTAAAAGAGAAATTAGTGTTCTAGGTACTAAAAGAAATTAGTGGTTTATTCTATGTATCAGAAAGAGATTATGTGAACTAGAAAAATTCCAAGTTTACAAAAGAGCTTTAAAAATTCCCAGCAAACTGTGTTAACTTTCCAATTTTTCACATCAATCTATTATATTTTTTAAAATTGGATCCATTAAGGGTTTTTGTTTGTCATTTTCAAAATTATTCTGTGACTACACAGCTGGAGCAGAGCTGCCAAAAGAAAGCATCATGGGATCAATAAATGTCTAATAAATCAGCATGAGTTATGTCAGCATGGAGACGTGAGGGAAGGCCATTTCCAGCACTAAAATATATAACAGATATACAGGCTTGGACTGTAACCTGTTAAACTGCATAAGAGAATATGAAGAAATCTGGCTAATACGGTAAAGGGTACCTGCTAAAAGCCTGAATGACATAAAGGTGTCAGATTTAATAAGAAGCAATAGTTAGGGGCTACTTTAAAAATACAATTAATCTTTAAAAGGGGTATATATGGCACTAGCCAATGAGAGAAGGTGCAAACTTTTTATTTAAAGATCAGCTAGTAGAATAGAAAACAGACTACTAGCAGAATAGGGACTTCAAGATGCAGGAGGGAAAATTCCTAGATTCTGTTCTAGGATATCACATAAATTTTCTATTATTAAAATGACAGATTTGAAAACCTCCCACTTAACCCAGCTACCTGAAAATTAGACTATGAGGTAAACTCTTTTACTACACCATTTTATTTTGAACTCTTTCCAAATTTAAAAATAATTGGGGATACATATTAAGGAATAGGCTTGGTTTGGCTTAGTATTTTTGTTTGGACAGTTAAAAACCTATGATTACCTAAACGTACTTAATAAAGTTGCTAAGTTCAACTATCTGTGTAATATATTCTGCAAATGATTTTTATCAGCATTATATTTAAAAGCCAATTTCAGTATTCTTTAGGAAATACAAATGTTTGATAACTCTTATGGCTTCTCAAAAGCCAGGCTACAGATTCACACAGGAGAAATCTCTCTTCAGCAAAAATTATTACTAACTCTCCAATTGTGTAGTCTGTTTGGCCCCTAATTTACTTCGGCTGAAATAAGGTCTATCTTGACTTTGAATTAAAAGATAAACATTAACTTGATACTTAAGAATTAAATATATATGGTTACAGTTCCTCTTTGCAATAGTGTACACATCTGCTATTCATCAAAAATCATTAAAACTAGTACCAGGTGTTATATGCTGTTTAATAGTTTTTATATAAATATAATTTATTGCTGTATCTGGCATCATAGCCATTTATGAAGCCTTCTGGAAAATAATTTTTAAATGAAGAAGAATAGAAGACAGGACTCATTTTAATTAGGAAGTATTAAAATAAGTAAAGAAAACATTAAATTTTCAAGAGGTCAAAATTTTATGCCAGAAAGTAAAATTATTTCAACTGACAATCAGATTAGATACCAGCCATTTTGTGCAAATCTGTTACAATCCAAAGCATATAATTTCTACAATTAGATATGGATGAATTTTCCATAATATTCACAAACCCCTAATCTAATATGTATACTCAATCTGAATCCAATTTCCCCTAACAAAAATATTCAGAAATGTTCAGGTTCAATAAATATAAACTGAAGGAATAAATTTTCAACCCTTACAAGATATAATTACACACAATGGTGGCTAATTAAGACAACATTTAGAAATGAGTCATAAAAACTAAGTGAACTAGATCTATATTAGATCATTAATCGTATCATGATCCTTGAAGTTATATAATCATACCTATAACTTAAAGAAGTCATTAATACACATATTAGTAAGTATAAATAATTCCCAACTACCACGCACATATATCCCCAATAAAAAAAGGCAATATTTAAAAAAAAAAGTTAGATTTTCTATTTCTGGTAATTTGGTAACAAGATAACCAGAAAACTCTCCTTTTACAATACGTCTAGAACCACTGGTTAGTCTTCTTATTTGACTTATATATTCCTATGGTCTCCTCAAAATTCCTGTGTTGAAATCATAACCCCTAAAGATGATAGTATTAGGATGTGGGGGCCTTTAGAAGGTTCTCAGTCGAGCACAGAGCCCTCAAGAACAGAATTAGTGCCCTATAAAAGAGGCTCCAGAGGAATCTCCCATGCCTTTTCACAATGTGAGGACACAGCAAGAAATGAACCAGAAAGAGGGCCCTCACCTACCTAAGGGGACCAGGCTGGCACCTTAATTTTAGACTTCCCAGCCTCCAGAATGGTGAACAATAAATTTCTGCTGTTACAAGCTACTCAGGCTGTGATAACTGTAATAGCAGCCCAAATAGACTAAGACATAAACATACACAAAATAAAAATATATAAACCCTCCTTTAAATGTAGAGCTATGGTATCATAAAAGTAGCGAAATTCTCTAGAGAGCCAAAAAAGAACAGGGAAGCAGTACATGTTTATGCTACAGCAACTTTGTAGGATTATCTCATCTCAAAAATTGAGGGACTTTTATTTCAATGGCAAAGCAGGAAAGAAGGTAAGGTTTTGACACACAAAAAACACTGTTATTAGTAAGATTTTTGCACAAAATACAGACCCTCACAAAAATCTGCCACTGGCAGAGGGAGACAAAGCTTTTCTGTCATCATCTAGACTGAAAAAGTGGGGAAAATTACCAAAGACTTTGTAACCACAAGACTGCCCTCACAGTTTATTTAGAGTTTGAATTTATTCTATCAACAGTACAGAAACTCAGAACTCCAAAAATTAAACATAAAAAGTGATCTCTGCCTGAACAGGGTGGTAACATAGGTGTACACGTTTGTTAAAGTCTGTACATTTTACTGTTATTTAAAAATAAAAAAAATAAAGTAGTTTCTGGAAAAACCTCAAGGGTGCATGGCAAAAGCAAACCAAAACCTCTCTGGAGGAATATGCCCTCCATGAAGCCACTTAGGATTCTCCAAAGATCAGCTTATGATCCAAAACTAGAAAACTCCTAAGGAAATAGTTTGCCTTAACCAAGAATCAGCAAATATAACAAAGAACCGAAGTGGATTTCTAAGAAGTTCAGACAACTAACCAAGCTGTTAAAGTGTAAATATTTAAAATGATTAAAGCACATAAAAGATGGGAACAAAATATAAGACAGACATCATTAGACAGTAAGATATCCTTAATGAAATAACACAAGAAATGATCCTCAGTGGATACTAAAACAATAAATGAGGAACTAAATATTGCCACAGTATAAAAGGATCACCCCCCAAAAAATTAAAGATATGAGAAAAGCTCAATTTTATAATCGATATAAACTTTCACCATCTCAACTTTATGAAAATTCTTAGCATCACTACAAGTTGACATTATATACTTTCTGATGGGATGAATACGTAATATTCAGTAATACCTATGAAGCATTCATGACAAAATGCTGAATTTGTTCTCATTAATCAATTCTTCTATTTTAAATTTCATTTTACAAGAAATACAAAGGGATGGAAATAAGTCAAATGTCACAAAGAGCTCGTAGAAAATTCAAAATCTAGAACATTCTACAGGACAACTATAGAATCTGTTCAAAAAGTTAAGAAGGAAAGAGAAAAAAGGTGGGGGAAGTGAACTGTTCTGGAGAACTTTAGGAGGTATAAACAAATGAACTTGTAAACCTTGTTTTGGATACTGATTCAAATATACCAACTGAGACTTTTGTAGATATAAATACAGAATTATTAAAGAATTATCCATTCTAGGGGTGTGTGCAAGACAATGGTACTGCGGTTATGGAAGAAATATCTGGTTGTTTAGAGATCTAAAATGAAGTATTCATAAATGAGATAGCAGTGTGGTTTGCTTTGAAATACCTCAGCTAATAAAAGAGATTTAATGTCTAAATACAGGAGAGCGGTTGTATACAACCATGGTACACTCACACAATGGAATACTATGCAGTCACACACACACAAAAAAAAAGAATGAGGAAGATCTCTGAAAAGATATAGAATGATATTTAGGACGTACTATTAATTAAAAATTAACATGCAAAAGAGCACTTTTGCTGTTAACTCTTTTGTGTAAGAAAAAATTAAATATAATAAAATATACATGTACCAGCTCATTTGTACAAAAAGGAAATCAAGAAAACCAGAAATTAATGAGATTACGATATCTATAAAAGATAAGTGAGAACAGGCTAGAAAGGAGGAATAGGACCAGCATAGGATAGAAAGGAAGGACACTACTGAGTATAACTTTTTGTGTTATTCCTAGCTCTCAGAAACATGACAATTATTTCATATAACCCTAAAATAAATCGATAATTAAAATCAACCAGGATACTGGGGGTAGAAAAGGGGTAATGAAAATGGAATATGGTCAGTAACAAATGTATTTAAAAAAAATAACAGCCACTTTGGAATAAGTGAGAAAGAAAAATAATTAACTGAATATAGTTGTAAGACAATATTTTGACTCTACTGGCAGTACTTTCATAGTATTAAAATCTAAACAGTAAATCTGTTTCTCCCAAGAGTACAGGTTAGCAATTCTGAAACTCCTACTAGGATTGAGCAAATAAGAAAATAGATTACAAATATTAAGAACTAGGTTTCTCACTATCACAGAATGAAGTAACAAAAAAGGAAAGGGAGAAGACTATAATGTAATTCTGTGGTGGTGGATTGGAATTGGAAACAACATGAACTAGTTTTTTTAATACGCAGATACAAACAGAAACACACATAACTAGGTATATGTGTATATATACATACATACACACACACACACACACACACACACGTTTCCCAACTGTATCCACTGAGATGACTTAAAAGCAAAGAAAACTCAGTAGCAATGAACACACCTAGCTTCCAGATCTTAGTTTCTAAACACCATTTTCTAATAAAAGAATACAGGGCTCTTTGGAGAAATAACTGATTCCAAGGGTGAGGCAAAAAAAGGATAAGTCTGGAACATCTTGTGCTGCCAGACATTAAAAAAATGCTTTAAAAATAATAAAGGACTGTCAAAAGGACACAGGAACAAATGTGAAGGAGCTCCCAATGGCCAAATCTGAGACAATATGAGCAAGAAATAATAACAGTAATGGATTATAACCTAGAGAATAAAAATAAATGTCCATGAGTACAAACTAGATAAATAACTGAATAAATACATAAGTGGAAGAGAAAGGACAGCTCTTCCTTAAGATAGAATTCCAATTAATAATGCATGTAAGAGGAACAATGACACTAGAAAGGCCACCATTTGGCAAACAACACAATAATAACTGTTATATAAAAGAATGTTAAAATCAGCGAATAGAAGCGTGATGGGAGACAGGATGACTGCATAGCTTCAAATACTACAAGGCAAAAAATAGTAAATGCAATTTTTAAAAATCTAGCAGACAACACCATAACCAAGTGATTGAATGTAACACAGCCAGTATCCATATCTTGCACCAGCTGACAGGATGCCCTGAGAAGAGCAAAATATCATTTCTGTGGTATTTTTGCCAAAAAAGTATAGCTTTAATCTATTCACAAAAAAAAAAAAAACATCAAATTCAAATTTTTGGACATTAAAATGTCTGGGCAATAACCTTCAAAAAGCCGTGGTAATGAAGATGAAGGCTGCTAAAATATTCCAGATTAGGAAAGACTAAGGAGATAACAACTAAATGCAATATGGGATCCTAGACCAGAAAAGGAACACTAGTGGGAAATTCAAATATGGTCTATATATTAGTTAACAGTATTGTACTAATATTAATTTCCTGATCTAAATAACTGTTCTGTGGTTATGTAAAATGTTAATATTAGGGGAAGCTGGGTGAAGGTTATACAAGAACTATGTATAATATTTGAAACTTTTTGTAAGTAAAATTATTGATATACTAGTTTCTCTACTTTTATATAGGCTGACATTTTCTCATAAATCTTAAATGAGGGGGATAAATGAAAATACAGTCACTAATGTTAAAAACTCAACTATCAATCGTAAAATTAGGCACTGTTGAAGAAAAAAATAGTTATATGGAAGGCAGTTACAAAAATTAACTGGAAAGTATCTCAGAGAGATAAAGAAATAGATGATATGAAAGCAAAATTAAGAAGTACGGAACAGAAAATCTGACAATCCCGTCATATATCAAACACGAGTTTCAAAGCAGACTAAATAAAGGGAAAGTAAGAAATAATGAATAATTTTCTAGAGATAACAAATAATAATAATAATAAGATTCTAGAAAAATGAGTTCTAAGCAGGATAAATAAAAATATAGTCACATCTAGACAGGGCAGGCAAAGCTGCAAATACAAAAATAAGAGATGCTTAATTAAGGGCTGCTTTTAAGCAATCAGGAAAAAAACAACCTTACAAAAGCAACAATGGGAAAATAGCAGACTTATAAAAGCAACAATTAAAGTCATAATAGTTGGAAGGACTGAGTAAAAAATAACTGTCACCTATAATTACCATTTCAAGAAAGAGGGCAAAATAAATACATTTTCAGACAAAGATCAAGAGTTTACCATTAACAGACTTTTGCTGAAACATTTAAAAAACATAATTCAAGCAGAAGGAAGCTGAATCCTTCTTAAATAGATTTAAGCGGAATGCAAAAAGCAATGGTAAAATAAGAAACTGATACAGTGATTAAATCTAAAAACACAGAATTTATTGAATAGACTACCATGTTGCCTTTTTAAAAAATTAAATTGCAAAAAATAAAAAATAAAAACAACAAAACAAAATAAAATAAAATAATAAAAACCATGGCTTCAGCAAGATACTTTTCACGAAGAACAAAGCACCACACACAGAATCAGAAAAATCTCAACTAAGAATCTGGCTTTCTCTTATCTTATCTTGGCCATAGGCCTCAGTTTCATCAGACAAAAAGTAAAGACATTTAGCTAAAAGATCCTTAACATTCCCAACCAGTTAGAAAACAGGGTTCCCCAATTACCAGAACATCTTTTAAAACAAAGCTAGGTATGACATAAAACAAGCTCCAGTGAGTATATTTTTATAAAATATCTTAATAACTTCTGTTGAAAAACTATAAATCTTAATTATATTTTAAATAAACGATTGTAATCAAAGCCATACCAATGAGAATTCACAAACATCCATATTAAAATTTACATTTGCTCAGAAAACCCTTTCTCCCCTCACGAGGAATAGGATTATAAAAAAATATATAAAGTCCAGTCACTCAAGAAATATTTACTGAACACCTACTATGTGGCAAGAACTATTAGTCATCTGGGATATACCAGTAAAGGAAATGGTTTAAACATACCCAAGATATAGCAATTATATGTCTATAATTGATAAGGAAATTATAAACCATCTTTTTTTTCCATAGAGTCAGGTCTACAAGTATTTTTAAAGTAGAACTTATAATGCTGTTAATATTATTCTTAACAATGATAAAAATGTATTTTTAAAATACACAGTTGACCATTGAACAACATGGGTTTGAATTGCATAGGTACAATTTTATGGATTTTTTTCAATAAACACTATAAATATACTTTCTCTTCCTTACAATTTTCTTAACATTTTCTTTTCTCTAGCTTACTTATACAATACATATACAAAATGTGTTAATTGTGTTATCCGTAAGGCCAACAGTAAGCTTTTAGTAGTTAGGTTTCGGGGCAGTCAAAATTACATGTGCATATTTGACTTCTGGGGGGTTGATACTTCTAACCCCTGAGTTGTTGGTCAACGTATGTTATTCAAAGCTGTCCAGTAGAAATTCACTTCAGACTGAATCACTACAGTTTAACTTTTTAAAAAATAACCAAAATGATTTGGAATATAAACAAATCCTAAACCACAAAAACCCTTAAGACTGCTTTATTCGTACCTGAAACAGCAGGTCCTCAATATCATTTAAAATTAGTACAGTCATTGTGGAACAGATTAAGGAACTTCATCATTAGGAGCCGCCATGTAGTCAGAATAAAGTAAGAATACTATTTTCTGTGATTATGGTTGTTCATTTCTGGAACAACTCATATACAAGTTTTCCTATTCTTTATTCTGAATTGTATACTGCCAATCACTCAAAAGAAAAAATCTCAGACTAGCAAAGGCCAAATTTAGAGAGGGAAATAAATATCATCCCTTCAGTCTAGGCTAAATGCACTGACTACACAAAGAACTCCATACATCCGAAAGCACACAGATGTCTGCGCTAGTTCCCAGGGCTCAAACAATACCAGTCATTCAATAGCTTTCCTTTTACATAAGCTGATGTGAGAGAGCTCAGTCAGCTCTTATGAACCTCGTAACCCAGGATCCTGGAACTCGAATAAAGCCTACATTTTTCTTCAGCACTGTTTTCATGTACTTTCTCTGGAAAGAAAACTTCATTTTTCCCAAAAAATAAATCAGAAGTCATCTCTTCTGTTTGATAAGTGAGATACTCAATCTCAAATTACTTTTTCTAATATTAAAACCATAATTCTTAACACAAATCTAAGATCAACACTGAAAGACTATTAAGTCCATGAGTTTAAAATATAATTTTAAATACACTCCATCATGCTCATTACCAAATGTATATCATTTGGCTGCATTCTGTCTGTTTCAATCACATACTTTTAAAAATAGTATAAGACATAAAAGTTTTCCAAAAATTAAAAAAAATTTTAGGAGAAAAACTGTTGGGGGGGGGCATTAATTTACACACATACTCAACACTAACCACGGACATCAAAAATATAGTTATTCTTCACTGAACGTCCCTCAGAAACTTAAATAACACTACTTTCTACCTTCAAAGCAATTACTGATCCTTCCATTGATAATCTTTATTAGTGGAGTCTTCGGCAAATTCTCCCCTTCAATATTGGTAAGTATCATGGATAAATTAAAGCCAAAGAAACTCTAATGTGCTTTCTAATCATATAGTAAACTTAAGACACTTACCAGACTTGCCACCCAGAAGTAAAGCTCATTAGTTTTAGGGGACAAAGTGATAATGATTCATTTACTCATTATTAGATCCTGAATAATCAAGAGTTGCCTATAAATTCAGCTCCCTTGAACATGTACTATCACATAATCATTATTCTATACAGAATTTATCAAATGCTGCTCCAGAATTGTGGTAACAAAGCTATTTTATCCACCTATGTTCCTTAAGAGCTATTGTGGCCCTCTAATTTCTTTAACACTTTCCCCTTTCCACGTACATACTACATAATGCAAATAAACATATTTTGAATAAGAAAAAGTTCTCCCCCAAGTTTTATGTCCTTAGAAAGAAAATCCTTAAAGGTATTTCTCCTCTCTTCCCAGCAAGAGTACAAAAAGCAGAGCTCTGAACATACTAACCATCTACTAGATGGTTGAGTAAATTTCCATCATCACCCTTACAGTTATAATTGAATTTGTCAAAAATAAAAAAAAAAAACATTTATCTTTTCACCGAAGTATTATTCCCAATGACCACCAAAACCCTGTGTGCTCTACAAAGCAATAACCTCAGAAACATTTCAATACTATCTGAGACTTACAAACTTTGTGAGCAAAACAGATTCCATTTCTCAAAAATATGTTGCAAGTTCACAACAACCAATCTGTCAATTAATACAATTTTCTGCACGTGCAACATCTACAACTTCCTCCTTGGGGCACACAACTCTTTTTCCTACCACAAAGCCACTACAACATTTTCTGATGCATTATTAAGAGAGCATCTGACAAGCAGATATCTTAATGCCTCTTTTAAAAATATATAATGTTTGTTATATAAAGTATATATAAGTGTATTTTCCAGAATGCCTCATCCTAAAATTTCACTACATTATTGCCCATGTTATCTTTTATAGTCAAACAAACCTTTTTACTTTCTTACAACATGGCATCTTTAACCTTTGTCATCGAATAAGGCCTAATATCAAGACAAAGGGGCACAAAGGAACCTTTCTTTCATTTTCCCCAAGTTTTACTTTATTACATAATACTAATTAATTCCCTTTTAAAAGCAAGTTTTTAAGCACTTTAAAATACTTGAAAGTCAAAGAAAACCAAGTATTAAAATAGTTATTTACAGGTTATTTATCTTTCGATTTTAAACAATTATTAGTAATTGATTTCAGGTTCGTGTTTAGTTATCTATATCTAGCCATGACACTCTGGCATGACGATACATTTAGTAGAGAAATATCAAGGAATGGTATATGGCAAGACTGAAGCATAGTAAAAGAGAAGCATGTGGGGACACAGTTCACATTTTCTAATGGAACTTACCCACCCAGAGCTTTAAGCTTCCCTTCTCATTTGAATATATGTTTAGCTAACAGCAAATATGTTTAGCTAACTAGAAATGAATCATTTAACTTAATTTTTATCTTTCATTCAATATTGACATTAATACCTAAGAGTTTAATATAAAAGACACTAGTATTACAAAATGATTGTGTATTTAAAGTTATAAGACACAGATTTTTTATATCACCTTGAGCTATCAACTACTACTCCTGTTATGTCTTCATTCTTTGACTTCTAATTACCCTCTCATAATTACAAAAAGTAAATAAAAAAGAAAAACAAGAATATATATATGGCTATACATAAGTGGTATTAGAAACAAAAACTATTAACAGAAATACCTTACTTTAAGAACACAACACAAATTCCTACATTTTACTTGACAAAGAAGCCCAAAGAACATGAAATATGGTTTTTGATCTTTCTTTCCTCTTGGGAATGAGAGGTTTCTATGCTAGTGGAGAGAAACCAGGAGGAGGAGATGCAATATCTTTTGTACATTACACAAAACTTACCCACTTGAAGGATCTAAGGCAATAGCTCTCGGTTGATCCAACTCTTGCCAAAATAAAACTTTTCGTAAAGATCCATCTAAATTAGAAACTTCAATCCGATTAGTTTCAGAATCTGTCCAGTATAACTTTTCTCCAAGCCAATCGCATGCCAACCCATCGGGGGACAATAATCCAGAAACAACAACATTCTGTACACTCTCAGTTTTGTTAAACTCTGTTCGTTTAATGGCTTCTTCGCTGACATCACTCCAGTAGATCAAACCATGACCAAACACAAAGTCCACTGCAGCTGCATCCTCCAAGCCTCCAACTACAATTGTAGCATTCTCTTTGCCATTTGTAGCATCAACCAATCTTAAGTCCCGTCTGTTTGCATAAAGCAGCAAAGGGGCCGCTAGAACAAAAAAGAAAAATATGTAAGTAAATAGAAGGAAATGGATTAGTTCTTACAAACTGAGTTTCAAATTAGCATTAGTGAACAAATACTACCAAAATAAGAGTAAATCTATGGAAGACTGTCTTGAAATCATCTCACAAATCAGATATTTAATTATAGCATTTTGAATACAAAAAGTTACAAGAAGGAAATTAATTCTACCAGGACAGACTTTTCTTGTTAAAATATCTGTAAGATAAAATTTAGAAGCTTGGCCATACCAAGAATTGGCAAGGATCTGGAGCCAGTAAAACACTCACACTCTACTGGGGAAAATGTAAAATGGTGCAGTCACTTTGGAAAAGTTTGGCAGTTTCTTAAAAGGTTAAACATACAACCTATCATGTGATCCAGCCATACCATGCCAAGGTATTTACTCAAAAAAATAAAAGCATATATAAATACCTACATCAGTACATAAATGTTCAAAGCAGCTTATTTGTAATAACACAAACTGGAATCAACCCAAATGTCATCAACAAACTAATGGATGCCTACATTGTGATATATTAAATAGTTCATTAAAAAAATGAGCTATTTGTACCTGTAATGTTGGTGGATCTCAAAATAATTATGCATCATGAATAATTAAAAAGACAAAAAAAAGACTATATGATGCATGACCCCATTTATATAAAATTTTAGAAAACTCAAACTAATCTATTATGGCAAAAAGCAAAAGATAGGTGGTTGTCTAGAGGTCATGGAGAGAGTGAAAAAGAATAGGAGGCAGGGATAACAAAATGGACATGAGAAAACTTATGGGTGATAGCTACATTACATTGACATTACATTACACACCAAACTTATTAAATTTTATACTTTACATATGTGCAATTTATATCTTAAGCAAGCAGTTAAATAAAAGTCTGGTAGACATAGTTCTTAACACAACTGTTTTATTCTCTTTTATGTTATTATTAGAATGACCTTTGAATAACACCTAATACCAAAACTAAATATAAAGCCTATCTTCAAGAAATATTTAACTATGTAGAAAGCTGAAGTTATTAGGCCTGAAGTAGTATAAATTCTATGGTTTTGGTTATTTTAAACAATCTGTTCCAAGTTTCAAACATTTACTTTTCTGGTATCAACAGTAATTAATGATCTAGAGTATCACTATCCTACAGACCTTTCTGTGATGATAGAAATGTTCTCTCCACTATGTGCTAAAGTAGTCACTGGCCACATACAGCTATGAAGCACTTAGGAAATGGCTTAGGAAATTTTTAATTTCTTTTACTCTTAAGACAAGTGGTCATATAGCATAGGCTGAGATGAAGAACATAAACGAGGCAGCAAAAACAAGACCAGAGTTAGGATGCAATAATTTACATGATATTCTCTCACACTTAAGTTTCAAAGGTTTTAAAATGTGTCATCCAAAGCCAAGATCAGGTACCATTTAAAAGCAACCACTCCCTCTTTTCTAAGAAAATAATTTCAAAAACTAAAGATGCTCAAAAAAGTGACATTTAAGTCAATTTATGGACTATGTCTGCCAACTAGTATGAAGTCTACTACTTTCATCTGTCTAAGGTTAAATCTAACTTTTGGTCAAAAACGAGTAGACATGTATTTACTGCTGTTATTGGCAAAATAAATTTCCCTCTCAGATTCACTTTTAACTTATTTTGGGCCATCACACATCACACTGATATAATCAGTCCCCATACTGTCCACTGCATTATCCTATCTCACTTAGGTTTTGATTTGCATTTCCCTAATAGTTAGCGATGTTGAGCATCTTTTCATATGTCTATTGGTCATCTGTATGTCTTCTTGGGAGAAGTGTCTGTTCTGGTCCCCTGCCCATTTTTTAATTAGATTGTTTTGTTGTTGTTGTTATTGAATTTTAGGAGTTCTTTGTACATTTTGGATATTAAGCCCTTATGAGAGGCATTGCTTGCAAATATATTTTCCCATTCAGATGGTTGTCTCTTTACCTTGTTGATGGTTTTTTGTTTTTGTTTTTGTTTTTTTGCTGTGCAGAAGCTTTTTAGTTTGATGTAGTCCCAATCATTTATTTTTGCTTTTACTTCCTTTAAAGGCCTTTGTGGTCAAATGCATAAAATCCCCTTTAAGCCCAAGGTCCATGAGTTTAGTTCCTACATTTTCTTCTATGTAATTTGTTTCAGGTCTTTTGTTAGGGTCTTTAATCCACTGAGTTAATTATAGTGTGTGGTGATAGACAATCTAATTTAATTCTTTTGCAGTTGGCTTTCCAGTTTTCCAGCACCACTTATTGAAGAGGCTTTCCTTTCTCCACTGTATGTTTTTGGCATTTTTGTCAAAAATCATTTGTCTATATAATATGGGTTTACTTCTGGATTCTCAATTCTGTTCCACTGGTCCCTGTGTCTGGTTTTCTGTGAATACCATGCCATTTTGATTACTGTCACTTTGTAGTATAATTTGAAATCAGTAAGAGTGATACTTCCAATCTTGTTCTTTTTTCTCAGGCTTACTTTGGCAATTCGGCTTCTTTTGTGCTTCCTCTCCAATCAGATGATTTTTTTTTGTTCTATTCCTTTAAAGAATGCAGATGAGATTTTGATGGAGATTGCATTAAATCTGTATAATGCTTTGAGTAATAAAGTCATTTTAACTACATTAATTCTTCCAATCCACAAACACAAAATATGTTTCCATTTCTGTGTATCGTCAATTTCTTTTAACAGGTTCTTGTAGTTTTCATTATATAGGCCCTTCACATCTTTCATTAGATTTATACCCAGGTATTTTATTCTTTTTGTTGCAATTACAAAAGTAATTTTTTTCCACTTATTTTTCTTACAATTCATTATTAGAGTAAGGAATTATGAACACTGGGTTTTTGAACACTGACTTTGTATCCAGAAACTTTACTGTATTTGCTTACTGTTTTGAGTAGTGTTCTTGTGGAGTCTAGGGTTTTCTATATAGAGAATCATGCCATCTGCAAATGATGACAGTCTGACTTCTTCATTTCCTATTTGGATGCCTTTTATATCTTTCTCTTGCCTGATTGCACTTGCTAGGACCTCCAATGTTATTTTGAATAACAGTGGCAATAGTGAGAAGCCTTGTCTTGTTCCTAGTCTTAGAGGGCAGGATTTTAGTTTTCACCATTAAGTATAATGTTGGCTGAGGATTTGTCATATATGACCTTTATTACGTTAAGGTACTTTCCTTCTATACCAATTTTGTTAAGTGTTTTGATCATAAATGGATGCTGTATCTTGTCAAAGACTTTTTCTGCATCTATTGATATGATCACGTGATTCTTATTTTTTAATTTGTCATGTATCACATGAACCAATTTGTGTTACGTTGCATCATCTCTGTGCCTTTCAGATGCTGTATTCGGTTAGCTAGTATCTTATTTAGGATTTTTACATCTGTGTTCATGAGAGGTAATGGTCTGTAGTTTTCATTTTGTGTGTTATCTTTACCAGATTTTGGCATAAAGGTAATATTAGCCTCATAAAATGAGTTAGGAAGTATTGCCTCCTCTTCAGTGTTTTGGAAGTGTTACAGAAGACTAGGTATTAAATCTTCTTTGAATTTTTGGTAGAATTCACTAGTAAAGCCATCTGGTCCTGGACTTTTACTTTTTTGGGAGGTTTTTTATGATTATTTCCATTTCCATACTACTTGGTCCATTTACATTTTCTGCTTCTTCTTGATTTAGTCTAGGAAGGTTGTTATCTTTCTAAGTAATGGTCCATTTCTTCTAGGTTATTAAATTTGGCATTATATACTTTTTCATAGTATTCTTGTATGATCCTTTGTATTTCTGCAGTGTGTCATAATTTCTTCTCTTTCATCCCTGATTTTGTTCGTGTCCTTTCTCTTTTTTCTGTAATGAGTCCAGCCAGGGATTTGTCAATTTAATTAAACTTCTCAAAGAAATAGCTCTTTGTTGCATTTATTTTCTCTATTGTTTTTTGTTTGTTTGTTTTCAATTTCATTTAATTCTGCATTAATTTGGATTATTTCTTTCCTTCTGCTGATTTTAGGCTTCATTTCTCTTCCTTTCTAGTTTTTTAAGATGAAGCATTAGGATGTTCATTTGGGCTCATTCTTGTTTTTTGAGATAGGCCTGTAATGATATGAACTTTCCTTTTGTGACCACTTTTGCGTGTCCCAAAAGTTTTAATATGTTGTACTATCATTATCATTTGTTTCAATGTATCTCTTAACCTCTTTTTATTTCTTCTCTATCCCATTCTTCAGTAGCATGTTGTTTAATCTCCATGTATTTGTGATTCTTCCCACTTTCTTCTTACAGTTGATCTACAGCTTCAAAGTATTATGATCAGAGAATCTAAATGGTATGATTTTGACCGTCTTATATTTGTTGAGGCTATCTCTGTGTGCCAGTATATGGTCGATGCTTGAGAATGTTTCATGTGCACTAGAGAAGAATGTATAAGCAGCTGTTCTGGGATGAAAGGCTCTGTAAATGTCAATTATGTCCAGCTGGTCTAATGTGTCATTTGAGGATGTTATTTCCTTATTGATTTTCTGTTTGGATGATCTGTCCATATCCAACAGTGGGGTATTTAGGTCCCCTATTATGGTAGTCTTTTGGTCTGTTTCTCCCTTTAGTTCTGCTGGTAATTGCTTTATACATTTCGGGACTCTGTGAATGGGAGCACAGATATTAATAAGTGTTATGTCTTCTTGGTGCCTGATTCTCTTTATCATTATGAAGTGTCCCTCATATCTGTTCTTACCCTTTTTATTTTGAAGTCTATTTCATCTGATATTAGTACCGCTGCTCCCGCTTTTCTCTGAATGCCATTAGCTTGAAAAATCATTTTCCACCCTTTCACTTTGAGTCTGTATTTCTTTCAAGATGAGATGTGTCTCCTGGAGGCAGCATAGTTGGGTTTTGTTTTTTGATCCAATCTGCAACTCTGCCTTTTTAGTGGTGAGTTCTCCATTTATATTTAGGATGATTACTGAAATATGAGGTTTTCCTATGGCCATTTTATCTTTTGCTTTCTGGTAGCTTGCTGTTTCCATTGCTTCCTCGTCCGTGTGTTACTGGTTTCTTATTTTGGTTGGGTTTTGTGGATTTCCCCTCTGGTCCTTGTTTTATGTTATATACTTGTTTTGAATCTTTGGCATGTGTTACCATTATGTATATGTAGAAGATATATATATATGGAATATATATATGTATATATATTAGTCCATTTATTTTCTTCTGCATGTACCTTCTCTCTATTCTTTGTGGATTTGATCTTTGAATCCTCCCCTTTTCAGTCATTGTCTCAATCTGTCCCTACGTATGCTGAATGCTCATTACTATCTTGCAAAAGCAAATCTCTTCTTATTGTTTAAGCTTATAATGCCCTGTTCTTAATAAGGGTAACACTCCTCTGCTTCTATCTACCTGCTAGTTGCCTTACTCACAGTTATGTATTTTTTCTAATGTCCCTTTTTATATAGTCATTTTGTTTTAGATGAGCTGACCCATTCAGTATTTCCTGTAATGCAGGCCTTGTAGTGAAAAATTCTCTCAATTTTTTTATGTCTGGAAGGGTCTTTATTGCTCCTTCATATCTAAAGACGAGATCTGCTGGACACATTATTCTTGGCTGGTAGTTCCTTTTATCTGTTAGTTTAACTATTTGATTCCATACCTTTTTGGCTTCTAAGATTTGTGCAGAAAAGTCCGACGATAATCTAACGGGTTTTCATTTATAGGTTACCGTCTCCTTTTCCCCGGCTGCCCCAAGAATTCTCTGCCATTGTTTTTTGATAATTTTAATACAATGTGCCTTGGAGACCTTTTTGAGTTGAGATAGTAGCGTGTTCTGTTGAGTTCTTGAATTCCAAGCTTTAGTTCCTTCCATAGATTTGGGAAATCCTCACCTATTTGTCTGAAAATGCTTTCTAATCCCTGGCTCCCTTTCCTCCCCTTCAAGAATGCCCATCATTCTTATGTTTCCTTTCTTGATGGTTTCAGCTAGTTCTTGCATTTCTCTTTCATTATTTTTCATTCTTCAGTTTCTCTTCTTCCTCTTGATTTATTTCTAGATTTCTGTCTTCAATATCACTGAGCCTTTCCTCCATTTGGTCGATTCTATTTCCCAAGCTTGCTATTTCATTTTTCAACTCTCTGGTTCTTTTTGAGAGTTTCAATCTCCTTGCTAAAAACTCATTCTGCTGATCTAGTTGTTTTTCAATTCCTGGAATTGTTGATATAAATTGTTTTGGATCTCATTTTTTTCCAGAATGCTGTCATTTAAGTCACAAATTTGTCTTTATTTTCTGGAGATTTTTCTCTTTCTTCCCAAGCTGCCTTGTCACCTTGGTTGTTCATGGTGTTTAATGGACTATTTCTCTGCCTGGGCATTAATGAAAGTGTATTCTACTTTTTTTTCCAGAAAGATTTACTATATTAAAGTATCTTTAGCCTATTGCTAAAAAGGCATTTTTCTTTTGGTTTCCAGTAGGTGGTGTCTAAGTCTCTTGGATCCCTGCTAAGTCTTAACAATGCCTTCTTTTTCTTACACATTCAATCACACTCGGTACCCTCAGTCTCAGTCCATGTCAGTGTTAGTTTCACCAGCGCTTGCTCAGATTTCCCCTGGGCTCCACAGTGCTCGGTCTTGGAGGCTATGAGGGGAAGTGCTATCTGGGTTGGGGGATGAGAGCTGCATTTTTGCACCCATAGTTGGTAACAATCAATTGTTGCTTCTCCACCATCCCCACTTCTCTGCTTTCTGCCCTCATCACTGGGTACTGCTGCTGTATGGAGCTCATAACTCATTCTGGCAGGGCGTTCAGAAAACCCATGGCACTTTCTCCCCTCCCCCTCCTCCTGCAGGGAGCTCTGGCTCCGAGAGGCAACTTATTTGTTTTTCCCAGTCTACCAGCCGACTCCCATGGTTCTGACCTGTGGTACCTCTTATTCACATATCCCTCACTCAAACATGCTTTAGTGAAGGTTGAGTGTTTTTTGTTGAGTTTTATTATATTCAGTTTCTTGTTCTTTCAAGGGGAGAGATCTGGGGACATCTCTCACTCTGCTATGTTTCTGACATCATTTCAATTCTTATTTTTAACCTTTCAGCACTCAATATAAATATGTTGGCTACATCCATCCCTATGTAGAAAATTCTCCTTATGTTATACTGTTATTCTTGTTTTATTGGTCATACTTTGTTAGTTTCAACTCTTCCTCCCATTTCCCAAATATAGGTATCTTCAAGATTCTCTGTTGTTACCCAAATAAGAGAACATAGAAAATTATTCATGTTTGCCAGGTCAACAGGGAACTCCGTTCAACTCCATTACAAATCATCATCTCCAGCCTAACCTTCAGTTCTGCACTTATAACTTCCTGTTGACCATCTCCTCCCCCCACAAAAAAAAAAAATAATCCTTCAAGTCAACGATACCACAATTTTCCTCATCTTACTGGTCTGTGTTGGAGCAGTCTTTGACACCTCCCTTTTTCCCCTGTCTGCCAATTACTGTCTTGTTGATTCTTCTTTAGCATGTCCTTAAGTCTGCCTCTTCTTTACCATTTTTAGAATCACTATCCTACTCTTGACCTTCATGTCCTTACCCTTAAACTACCCTAATAAAATGACCTCAAAACTCTCCCTTCCTTTTCTACTTCTAATAGTTCTACTTTATCCAATTCAGAAAGCTTTCTGATTTCCTTTACTTAAAAAACCTCAATAGACCTCTACCAGGTGACCTGTAGCTATGACTCTACCTATTATAGTCTCTGCATCACACAAACTGGTTTTGAACACATCAACTGTGAGTATATAATATTCCATCACCACTGTGTATTCATTTTCCTGTCCACTCCATACATTTATCTCATTATACCAGCAATCAACTTCTTCAAGGCCAGATTCAAATTTAATATATTCCATGAATCTTTCCAATTGCCTCAGCTTTACTTCTTTGAGACATTAGGGTCTTTACTTTTTTTGCATTAGCATTTTTAAAAGTATATTTCCTACTTCAACTAGGATCTCCACCCCTCGGGAAAGAAGCCATATCTTATAAATAATTTTATCCCCAATCCTTAGCACAGTTCACTGCACAATAGTAATATGGTAATATTTAAAAGAAATTTTACTGAACCTGATCTAAAAATGTTTTTAATAAATCCAAAAGGATTTTACATTAAGTACTGGCCAAGTGCTCACAAATGCCCATCACTTACCCACTGAATTGGCTTGACCAAAGTTTAATCAGGCTTCTCTCTTCCCCAAAGACCTCTAAACTCTGGTTAGCTCTAAGCTTAAGCAAACCAATGAAGAACTGTTAATCTTTTTAAGGGCTCATTCTAAGCAGCTGACCACAGAAAAAGACATCTATTAAAATGTCCTTATCGTGTCATCATGCTTGTACCACTCTCCCACAAAGCTCTTGCTCTCACTATCCACTTCTACTTTAAGAGAAAAACCTTTCTGTGTGTGATTTTGAGATACCTGCGTATCTTGTGATCAGAGATTTCTCCCTGTTATGATTGACTTTTCAAATAAAGTTTCTCTCTACCTAAGGATTTATTTTTACTTGCTATTGGTATGGTAACATGACTTGAAGATTGTGCTTCACCTAAGTACCCATCTCCACCTCATTAATGACACTTTGTGAGTTATGTACACTCCTTTCCTATTCAGAGATTCAGAGATATTTCCTTGAGTTCAACTCTTGAAACAGTGCTCCTGACATTTTTGTCTGGGGCAATAGTTACTTTGATATTTTCAAGGAAATGAATTTTTTCTTTGGCTCTTTGAGTAAAGAATCATACCCTAATTCTTGAGTGGAAACATTCTCAGCTCTTCCTGAGGACTCTTCTACTTTCCCTTGACTCCTCACAAAAAAAAAAATACTCTTTCCCAGCTTATATCTGATTTAATTATCTAATCCCATAGGTAACTCTCTCTTGGGTGCCCTCCCTCTTCTTCTTCCACTGACTGCACGTTTCACTCACTATTACAAACTAATTCCATTCAGTGTCTTCAAAAGTGGCTAAATTTTACTAAAGACAATTTAGAACTTCAATGTCCTCCTTAGGAAATTTAAACATTCCTCAAACTGACTCACCTACAACTTCTCCTTTTCCATCACCCTCTTCTCTTCCTCATGACCTTCTCTTCAGCTCCTTTGAATCCTTAATCCTCCTTTAATACCCTAATCTCCTCCGTCCCTTTCTATTCACCTATAAGACCTTTCTTTTCCAACTCTAACTCATCTCCCTGTAGTCACTTGAGCTTTAAGGCTCCCTTTTCCCCACTAGGAATTCATGAGGGGCTAGGGGACTTAGGGTTAAAAATACAAATTGGAAACAGGCTGAAACTTTTCTCCACTCAGATGAGCTTCAGAGACACCCAGACAGCCCCTGATCGCTCTCTGTTCCCTGACCCAAAATTCGATTCATGACCTCCATTAGATTACACATCAGGGCAAAGAAAATCTTAAATGTCTCTTCTGCAAATATTGTTGGGGATACTTCAGTCCTCATAGTGCCTGAGCAGAAAACACAATCACAGTAAAAAATATAAAGTTAAAAGAAGGTCAAGAACTAGCTTTTTTATATAAACCACCAGTGAGTTGTAAATTTCAAGCTATAAGGTCTTTATCTATGTCTGTTTGTATGTCTTCATAAGTATATGTGTGTGTATGTTATGTATATAAAATATCTTCCTACCTCCAGACAGTACTACCAATTATAACTTTGGACTATAATATCCCTAATAAGAGTTCTGTTCTGACTTCAAGACCTCATTATAAATTAAGTATCCCAGAATTTCCAGCAATTAAAGAAATTAAACTTCTTATATTTCAAAAGTATTTTATAGAAACTAACCCAAATGTTTTAGAATCCAAGTTAACATACGTTTAAGTAAATCTTTGGCAAATAAGACTAGTTCAATATTGTTGGTTTAATAAAACATCTGTCTTTTTGATAAAAAAAAAAAAGCATTAAGTATAACACAAGCATATTTTTATTCTATTTGAATATGTTCTTCCTAGACCTGTAAGGTTTACTGATAGAATAAACTGCATTACAACTATATCTGTATTTAGCCAAGTTGAATCATTACTCTGATGAATTTTATTTCAATAGTAATTATGTTTTGTTAATAAACCAACTTGAAGATATCTTTTAGTAACTTAAAACCTTAAACACGCTAAGTTAATTCATTGATATTTATTTATTAAACATCCAGGTGATTTCAAAGTAAGAGAATATTGAAGCACTTAATATGTGTTTCAAGTTTACACATTTTTTTGCCTCTTATTTTTATGGTACCAAAAAACTACATATATTTGAGTCTATTAATGAACACTTTCATTTTGCCACATTGAGAAGTTATACTATCAAGAAGTATGTGGCTATAAATAACCTGTAAGATGTATATTCACAAGCTCTGCCAGTCTACTACTGGCATGTGATAGTTCACAATTATCCACTTCGTAGTTTTCTCTGTAAAACAGTAGTTAATGTAATTATGTTATAATCTTATATGTAAATCAAAGTCTTCTAAGAGAAATAGTGAAAAGAACAATGCTATGCGAAGAATGCAGGATGTGCTTTTATTCAGAAAAAAACAGTCCTACTGTAAAATGACTAATTGTTCCAGAATGAGAAAGAGGAAAATGTAGGACAAAAATTGAATGGATATAATAAGTTATAAATATTTCATGAAAAAGGAATTGTATTTGTTGTGGTCAAAGTCAGCTAATATTTGATGAGTTGATTTTTAACATTTTCGAAAAGCACTTTAGTATCAAATATTAACCAATACAAAACTAAAATTTGTTTTTTTAAATGACAAAATTTTCTTTAATGATTCGTCTGCTCTTAATAAAGAGGTTATAAAAGGTTTTTCTTTACCTCCTAATTTCCCTAGAAGGCAAAAATTCTGTGTCAGAATCTCCTGTGCTTATGTTGACTTTGTCATGTCTTGATTATAGTCACATGCCACATAACAATATTCTGGTCAACAACAGAATGTCTATGACAGTGGTGCCATGTAAGATTATAAAGAAGCTGAAAAATTCCTGTCATCTGGTGACATCATGGCTACCATAACATCATGATGCAAGCACTGCTTATAAGTTTGTGGTGATGTCAGTGTAAACGAATCTACTGAGCTGCTAGTTGTATAAAAGTATAGCACATACAATTATGTACAGAACATGATACTACATAATGATAAAAAAAAGTGTTACTGGTTTATGTACTTTACTATACTTTTTATTATTTTAGATTGCACTTTAAAAAAAAAAGTTTGCTGTAAAGCTGTATGTTGTTTTATACCAGCAGCACCCTCATACCTGTTTACCAGGTGTCTTGATTGCATCATTTTCTCTTGTGCTTGATCTAATCTCATGTTGTTTTGTACTGTAACATGCTGTCCAGGCTTGTACCCTGGGAGCAACAGGCTATACCATTTAGCCTATGTGTATAGTAGGCTATACAATCTAGGTTTAGTAAGTGCACATTATGATGTTAGTACAATGACAAAATCACATAGCGATGCATTTCTCAGAACATATCCCTATCATCAAGCTAGCCATTACTATAATTAAATAAACAAAGTCATCTCACTTTTGATGTCTTTTGCACTTAACAACTGTCTGAAATTTCCCAAAATGCCCCGTAAGGTGCACTGATGAAATATGATCAATTTTATGATTTGCCTGGGAAGCACTGTCAATCCAGAAGAGAAGCTTATTCTCCCCTAGGTTAAATCTGTATGGGTAAAATGTTAATATAATTATTTCAGAAACTGTTAGTTCCTAGAAATTTCTCAATACTCTCACTGTCCATGATATGTTTCTATTTATCAAGAGTCCTGGTGCTGCTTTGCCTAATATTAGACAATAGTACAGTGTCAAAAGTAATAATTTGTTATACTTTTTATATTTTTAATGATTTTTTAAACTTGGTCGCAATTTGACTTCCTTAATTTGAATACAATATAATTTAGAAAGCCAGTGGTTCTCAACTGATAATTCATACCACTTATGGAATTTTATTATACAGATGTTTAGGACTTACTCCAGACATACTCTTCTTTAAAATAAGCTTAATCACTATATTTTGTCTAAAACTTTTGGATTTACTTGATTTTGGTTTGAATGTCAGAAAAACGAAACTTCCTTGTCTGCTGCATTATTTTTTACAATAAACAGTCATCAGATCTTTCACTTTTAAAATTATCAGTAATAAGTTAATCACTACCGTTTCGAGTCTTTTATCATCTACAGATGTTTTTTGGTTTTCTCTGATGATTCCCTGAAAGTGCCTGAAGAGCAGCTATAGGCCAGAGTGCTTGTCTTTAACAACAAAAAAAGGACTGCTGAGAAAGGACTGTACCAGGTACTCTTGGGCACAAGCTTCTGACGGCATCATTTAAATAACTTAGAGACCATACCAACAAACTGAGTCAGGATTTCCAAAAAGCTAGTGGAGAAGCAGTGGATTGATGAAACTGCTAACCCAAGATCTAGCAGAACAAAAATTGATTACACAGGACTGAATAAACTGTTGAAGGATGATTATGGGTTTTGTTTAAAATACTGCTGATGCCTTAATGCCTTGTTTTTTGGATATAAGGAACTCTTTTCTATTAAGCTATCTCTAACTCGCAAACAATGTAAGCAATCTATGCTTTTGTAAATGGAAACATTTGGGTTTTTTCCTCCCTGACTCCTCCATAATTCAAAGATTCTTACTCAGTATTCATATTCTCATGTCATCATAGTTATTTACGTATGTTCAGGAAGAGTCTGTCCTCCTAGTTGGAAAGATTGGTTATGCAACCAAGAATTGGAGTGTAATGCCATATTTGAAAGTGATGCTCATTTAATCAAATATGACCAGACACTTTTAATGAGCTATGATCAATTTTACAGAGCCCATGCTTACAGGTCTCTCAGAAAACTGAACTGGTAAACCTGGTATAAAGTTCCCAGCCTTACAGGTGAACTGAGCAAGGTCACTTCTGGACAGGGCCAAAAACCTAGGATATTTTGGAATCCTTGGGAATTTACCTAAATCTACAGGTACTGCAAGCGAAATCTGATGATAAATTCTTGGCTTGGCTCCCCTGCCTCAAGAGGTTTTAAAGGTCCAATCCAATATTCCTTATAAAAACTTCCAGCAAAGCAAATGTCAAAAGGCCTACCTACACCTACATAAATAACCAGGCCAATTCTAATGATACCAACTTTGTAATGACTCTTATTTTATCCCATTATAGACTAAATGTTTTTGTCTTCCCCCTCAAAACCCAAAATTCTTATGTTGAAACTCTATCCACCGCCCCTACCTCGTGTGATGATACTAGGAGGTGGGGCCTTTGGGAGCTATTTAGGATTTGATAAGGTCATGAGGGCAATGCCCTCAATAATGGAATTAGTACCCTTATGAGTCAAGAGAGGGCTTGCTTCCTCTCTGCTCTTTTCCCTGTGAATATACAAAGAGAGTCAGCAGTCTACAACCCAGAAGGTTCCTCACCAGAACCTACTATGGCACCCTGATCTTGAACTTCCTGCCTCCAGAACTGTAAGAAATTTTTGTTGTTTATAAACCACCCAGTCAATACTATTTTTGTTACAGCAACTGGAGCTAACTAAAACATATCCCTAATAATGACAAATTTTGTTTTAAACAAAGGGAGACTGATCAAATGCTCACAATTACCCATGACTTATCCAATGACTTGGCTCGACCAAACTTTAGTAAGGCTTCCCTAAACTTTGGCTTGCCCTAAGTTTAAGTAAGTACATGTAGAACTCTCTCTCTTAACAGCTCATTTCAAGCTAACCACAGGAAATAAAAAATTCCAATTAAACTATCCTGATCATGCAATCTGTTCACCTCCACCCACTTGGCCCACACACCTAAAAAAATCCTGCTAGCCCTGCTTACCCTCCTGTATAAAAAAAGTCTTTTTATATTTGATTCTGAGAATGACTACAGATCTGGCAGTTAGAGCAGTCTCCCTACTGCAATAACCCTTTCGAATAAAGGCTCTCTTTACCTAAATCCAGATTTGTTTTTATTTAACAATACTATGACAAACTAAAAACATATTTTTGCAACCTCCAAAATACATTGACATTTACTTTCCTCTATCAAAAGTGACTGGTATCATTTTCAAAACCATAAGGCCCAGGTAAAATTACATACAGAAAGCACTGCATATAAAATCACTGTCTAGAACAGTAATCTGGCCTTAAGTTAGTCATTCATCTTCCTTATAAAATAAAGAAGTTGGGCTAGGTAATTTTTAATATGCCTTCTATCCTATTACTCTAGATATGAATTTGGTAAAAAGTTTAACTGAGACAGGGCTATTCATAAATCAATACACAGAAATAATATGCTTGTGAACTACCGAGTGTTTCTCCAGAAGAAAACAGGAACTTAGATTTTTTTAAAAGTCTATTTCTCTAACTTCAAAATAGAGGTTCCAGAAATAATTTCTCAAGATTCCAAAATTCAAACCCACACTCATTCAAAAGTAAAAGTATTTCATATATCCATACAATGGAATATTATTCAGCCATAAAAGTGAATGAAGTACTGATATATACCACAGTGTGAATGAACCTTAAAAACATTATGCTAAGTGAAAGAAGCCAGATACAAAAGGCGACATATGGTATGATTTAATTTACATGAAATGTGCAGAATAGGTAAATCCATTGAGACAGAAAGCAGATTAGTGGTTACTAGAGATGCAGGAAGGGAGATAGGAAGTGACTGCTAAGGGGCCACTGAGTCTCTTTTTGAGGTGATGAAAATATTCTGTACTTAGTGGTAATGGCTGTACAATCCTGTCAATTTACTAAAACATACTAAACAGGATACTTTAAAATGAAGAACTTTATGGTATATACATTCTATCTTTTTAAAAAACTGGATTAAAAAAGTAGTTGAGTACATTAATTGTATTATCAATGCAATAGTTATAGCCTAACCGAAAAACACATTACATAATCCACTTGTCAAATTCAACCTCAGTTATAAACATGCTGATTTATTTCTGATTAGTATTATTAGTTTTCCCTAATTTGTGCTAAAAAAAAAAATACCCCAAACTGTAGTAGTTATAAATTCAAAACTTAACCATATCTAATAAATGATTTGAGACAAAACACAAAATGAAACTTCAAATAAGGCTATAAATATCATGAAAATGCATCTTTTCATATAGCTTTAAGTGTAAATTTTAGAATACTCAATATGTGCAAAGCTCTGGTACATGGCCATAATAAAGAAATAAACATTCTTGAAACACTTTTTATCTAAAAAGAGCTGTTGTCTTTACTGGCATAAATGAAGGAACTGTTACAAATAAATACCACATAATGTATAGCTAAGAGTTCATGCTAATGAAGTTTAGCTGTTTGCTTTCTCAGATCTGCAAAATATAGTATCTTTAAATTGGATATGTAAATATACATAAAGTATACCTCCCTTAAAGTTGGCTGGTAATGAAGACAACTCCTATCCTTACATCCTGTACTTGATTTTGGTCCAAAAATGAGTGATGACTAACCAAGGCCATTAGAGAAAATGGCCTCCTGGTCAAACATACGTATTTGATAACAAGGTATAGTTTTCCAATATCTGAGAAACTATTTTCTTGAAAAGTATGACTACTGTTGATCATGTTCACCTCTGCACTTTTATTTTTACTGATAATCTAATAAATAACTTTATGCCTAGCGTCAGTAACTTAAAAATTCATTTAATATTTTTTTGCTTAAAAACATGATTTCACTTCACATCCCTAATCTCCTGGCCATTCCAAGCAAGGTATCACAGAAATACAATTTTGCAAATTAAATAACAGCTAACAGAATCACAGCACCGATTTACCAGTAATTTTCACCAAATAGAGCCCAGGCACATTTTAATATTTTCCAATCCTACATTCGAATGTTTTGAATCTTCCGCGAGGATAATATAAATGGTTTGAGAAACAAAAGCATATGCTAATAATATCAAGTAACACTGCTGTCCTTGTATTTACAACAAATTATATTTTAAATGAATAATTCTATTCTTAGGTTGCCCAATCTATGTATTTGACTAAATTTCAAAGTTATTTGCATGGAGTAGTGTTTCATTCATTAAGATGAGCTCATTTTACAGAAGATAGATAAGGACTCTCATACAAAGAATTGTGAAACACGCAATGCAGAAACTCAGTATATCATTAACCCATTCTACAAGGAGAAGTCCATCAATTGAATAATTTTAATTGTTGTAAACAAATAATAAAATTTCTCAATTGGACAAAATGTTTTGAAAACATTATTTACCCATAATTAACTCTTAAATAAGTAAATATCAAAATTAACTGAACTGCTTATCCTCTACCTTATTTATAACGATCACCTAAAACTGGGTTAGTGTTATAAACCTTTAGAAGGAAAAAATAAATTTAGTAGATAGCGGCATAAAACAAAACTGAAAATATCAGAAGTCAAATTATTTCACGGAGCTTTTGTTTCAGTCACAGAAGGGTCAGAAAGGTTAAAAACCACTGGCCTAAAACTACTGACTGGACTTGAATGTTTTACTAGTCTTTCCCAAGCATTAATATTTATTTTAATTGAGCCACCTTAAGCATAGCAACCATTCAAAGACTACTACTGACTGTGCACTGTACTACCCTCTTGCAAACATTACCTCATGACAGTTCCCACAGTAATCTTGTAAGGTATCAGTCCATCTAACTGGAAAGGAAAGTAAAACTAAGTAACTTGTCTTAGGTTACGTATCATTTCTGATAGCTGAAGCACATATAACTATATGGAAACAATAATGCAATTCAGCAAATGGAAAAACCTCCAATTAAGGCAAAAACAAAAACTGAAAAATTGAACCATCCAAAATCACTGTTAGGCCTGATTATAACAATGAAATGAAACCTTAGTTTCATAAGCAAATTATTTCATAGCCAAATGAGCAAACCTTAGGCCAAGTAAATAAGTAGGGATGAAAGTATCAGATTCAACTACAGTATTTGAAACTGTCATCAAATACCAATTCACATGAATCAACCCAATGCCAAAAGGGTTATCTAATTCGGGTTCTTTCCAAGTGTGCTGCTTGAAACAAAGTTTCAGAATGTTAAAAGGAGTTTTGAAAAAATTTGTCATCAAGTTTGGGAAATAGATTAAACAAAGTTTAAATTGGTCTTTCTACCTCAGGACCTTGCAGAGCCCTTGATGTGCAACCATGAATTATGAATCTCCAAAAGGATTCATTATCCTAATGAAGATAATAAGGCGTACAGCGATTAAATGACTTATCCAAGGTCACACAGCTAGCTAATGGCACTTAGAATCAGAACCTAATTCTCCTGATTCCCATTCCTAAATTCATTCTACCTCCCCAAGACTTCATCATACTTGATACTTAAAACAAAACAAAACAAAAAAGTTTCCAAGGATAAAAGAAATGATGGGAAACACTAGTGGCTTGTTCTGACAGTATTTACCACCACCTCACCAAAACAAGTAACAAAGGAAAGGTTCAGTAGCAAAAAAATCTTATCAAACAACAAAATCCCCCTCAAAGCAAGACAGGTCATAGTATTTACAGATTATACACAGACTGTACTCCAAATCATATATTCTTATAAAATATTTCCTCTAGAAAATCAAAGATATAATCTTTTCTAATCAGTACCTGGATCTACCTAAGAGAATAGTAACGATGACAACCTAGATTGTGAAGCCCATTATAACAGCAACCATGTTTATTTTGCTCACCACTATCCCAGAGCCTGATATACAAGAGGTATTCCATATATATATTTGCTAAAAGAATGAACAATAAATCCCTACCATACCACTAATGAGCTGTTGGATATTGATCATCATAATCTCTCTGAATCTGATTTTCCCAATTTGCAAATGAAGCAGATCAAAATGATCAAGATTTCTTCTACATTTAAGAATTCATGAATCGTATACAAATTTAATTTCAAATCCCCAGCATTTGAGAATATGTCCACAAACAAAAAAAATTGTAACAAAAAGAATATTTCCAGGTCACTTCATATTCATTTCATTTGATACACCCAATAAACCTGCAAATTAGAGCTGTCTTACCACCCACGTTTTACAGGTAAAGAAACCGAGGCCCAGAGAAATTGATGGACTAGACCAGAAACACAAACTTATTAAGTAGCACGGACTTTAAACCCAAGATTTTAGCAATGAAATCTCCAATTCTTCCATTACACCTTGTCCTCCAGTAATAGAGATGGAGAAGCAGCCTAGATAATGACAGCATTATTCCAACTTTCAGCTATTGATTTAACAGGGCTATCTAAGGGACAAAAGGTCTCAAACTCTCATCAACCCATTTTCCCATGTTAAAGCACCAATTCTTCAGTGAAGAAAAATGATCTTAATGCAAAAAATTAATACATTTTTTCTCCTTGGAGCCCAAGGTTAACTAATGTCACTGTTATGAGAGGATAACATTATCAAAGAAAGAAAAGAATCTAAATTATGAATAAAAATCTTTCCCATCAAAGACAGTTTTAGTTCAAATAGTACGTACACACTGTTAGGTACCGTTAAATTCAAAGGCCGCTATTAATATGTTACATTTAAAATAAAAGCTCCACTTTTGAAAATTTTGTTTACTAGTGGAAATGAGGCCATTTAAACTATTAACTCTTAGGTCTTGTTTCAAAACTGTACTTCAAAATATTACTCAAGTCCAACTTCTCTTAATTCCAACGCTAGGCTTAAACCTGGCGTTAAAATAAACAAATGGCATTTACATCACACACTTCTCCAAGAAATACAACTGGTGAACCAGAAGTATCCTGGGTTACAAATTTAGAGTTGCCCAAAACTTTAGCCAATTAGCTGACTCCTATATTTGTTAATTCTATTAATTTTCTGTCTTAAATATATAGATATAGCTATATTCTATTAAATACAATTGTTTCTCACAGGTATGGCAGGGGGTATACTATAATAAAATAAACATACACTTATTAAGCTTCTCAAGTGCATAACACTGCATTAAGTCCTCTATCAAGAAAATTAAATGAGCATTGTTTCTGGAATTAACATGGGGAAACCGTTTGGTGGTATATG
Organism: Cynopterus sphinx; assembly: GCA_030015415.1. Taxonomy (NCBI): domain Eukaryota; kingdom Metazoa; phylum Chordata; class Mammalia; order Chiroptera; family Pteropodidae; genus Cynopterus; species Cynopterus sphinx. Next base: position 151,280,886 of record CM057380.1, on the reverse strand, counting down.
CTTACTGAGTCCTAATTATTAAGTACAAGTAGATATAACATGCAAACATAATAATCCTGCCGAAGAGTTAAAAAAAAATTCTTCCTCCTAAAAAAAAAAAGGTCACTCACACAGAAATGGCACACCTGGCTCATTTACATCACAGGACTGTTAGCTACTATCACATTCTGTAAACTTCAATAAGTTTTGGAGACTTAACAAGTTTAGCTTGTTAAATTAATAGCTAAAAAGTTCCACAGTCTTATAAGGTCCCAGAGCTGAAAAGAACTGACAATCCTGGACAGAAGGGAGAATTTTTAACAAAACCAAAGCTATAAGCCATTGCACTGCATCAATTAGGACATAAATTCCTCTGCTGGTAAATACTCAATAGCATCAGACTTAGCACCACTTCAACACTGATAAGTTTGAGAAAAGCTGTTGAAATCCTGTGGGCCAGTCAAACCTCAGTTAACTGTCACAAAATAAAAGTCACGGCGTATTTGACAGCTTTGCATGCAAACTCAAAAACCACAGGGCCATCGAACGTATGGGATTCTCAGAGTAAATTACCTAGAATAACCTATGTTATCCACCAAAGTGCCAAGCAGCATCCAGGGGAACGCAGCAAATGATAACTTAGGTCTCAGGACAGGCTCCTTTTCGCACAGGGATGACTTTCCTAGTTCGTGCCAACTGTACATTCGCATGCTCCGAAAATAGGGGCAAGTCCTGAACACCAGGAGTTAGTTCCAAGGGCAACGTTTCTACTTGATCATGGGGCTGGAGCCCAGAAGATTCCCAAGGCTGAATCGCTCGACCTATAACCTCGGAGTCACTTTGCAACTGTGCGCTCACTCGGGATCATTATCATATCCCCCGACGGAAGCCAATTATTAGTTGTAACAAGGCCTGGAAAAAATAGTTAGGAGGACTCCTCCGAAAGTTCGCAGAATCATGAAGACACGGGAAAGGTGGGGAGCGTCGAGGGACAACGAGACCAATCGCTGTGAAAGCGACTGTTAAAGCTCAAATGCTAAAAGCCAAAATAGATACAAAGACCTTTCCTTCTCCCTGAGGACTCCAGGCAGAAAGAGACACACGGACCGTCTCAGTCATTCCGACAGCATGGGGCTCCAGGGTTTCACCGAGACCGGCAGCCCCGACCGAGGCTCTGGTCTGCCCCGGTCCGGTCAGGAAAACCAGGCGGGGGTCTGCATGGTGGCCAGGCGGGGCGCACAGCCCCTTCTCCCGGCCCCTTTCTCTCTCCTTCCCCACGAGCAGGCCTCTCCTCACTCCTCTCTCCCGCCCCTCCCCCCCGTACACACACAACAAGGCCACCTCTCCCCCCCCCCACAATCCCACCAACTTTACCGTGTCCCCCACACACACACGCACACACTCTTCCCACCTCTCAGGAGCACGCAGAAACTGCAGGCCAGCAGGCTCCTCAGGACGGCCCCCATCTTCCCTTCTGGCGTTCTCTCCTCTCACCGGCGAGGGGCGGCCCCGAGAGGGGGAGGCGAGGAGCCGGGGCGGCCGCCGCAGCGGCAGGGCTGCACGCTCATGCTTCCCAGCTTTCCCGGGAGAGAAGAAAGGAGAGGGGCACGTCAAGGCGCCGCCGCCGCCGCCGCCCTCCCTACCGCGCCGCCCCGGCCGGGGCTCGCGCGACGCCAGCGTCTGCTTCCATCCCGCCGTCTCCTCCCCCGGCGCGCCGCGGCCCCCGCGCAGCTCCTCATTCAGCCGCTTCCTCTCACGCAGCGGCGCAGGGATACCGTCTGGCCGCCGCCCCCACGGCGCCCGGCACGATGTCCCTGCGCGCGGTCGAGCTCCGTTCCCTTGCAGCCACCCTCCCCTTGCCGTTACGGAAGAAAGTGGGGGTGCGCGCAGGGCCTCGGCTTGGGAACCCCCGCGAGGTGTGCGGGAGGAGCCGAGGGGAGCTGGCGGGGAGAGGCCGTGCGGCGGCGCATTCCGATGGGACTCTTTGCCGGGCCTCCCCGCGGCGACCTCGGACAACATTGGAGCCGGCGTGGCCGGGACTACTTTCTGCGGCTCGGCCGGGCCGCCGCCTGCTCCGCTCTTTGTGCCGCTGCTCCTGGCCGGGCCAGGTGGAGCGAAGGGTCCCCGCCGGCGGCCACCTGGGCCGGGGCTATGGGGGGGTATGGGGGGGTGTGGGGGGGAGACGGCAGGCCGGAGGCGGCCGGGCTGCAGGCTCACGCTCAGGGAACCACGCGGGTTCTGACACGGGGTGAGGATGAGCTCAAATCTTCAGGATTGGAAAAATCGGCTTCAGTGTGAGTTGAAGGAAAAGCCAGTGCCACTCAACTCCAGCTTCCCCCGTGAACCGGGTGAAGGATGTTCAACCGAGATGTGGATTTTCTCCCTCAGCCCGGAACTACAGACTCCCCCACCCCGCCCCAGAATTAAATCCTAACAGAACTAAACATTTCTCAACTGGAAGATAAAATTCCGATATATAAATGCATCAGCACCTAAGACAGAGCAATGGGACGATTGAAAGGGACTGCGTTGGGGAGTTTTGCAAGTTGCGTTTCATAATGAATGTTTGGCATACTTTGGTGATAAATCCTCAGAGGCTTAAGGAGAAAAGGATTCCCCAGAGTCTCAGACTGATTTTTGCCCAGCCTCCACTGCTCCCGCTGCACTGAGCATTCAACAGCAGTGGCCCAGACGGCCCCCTGAAACCAGGCTGCTGCTGCAGTCTAGGAGGGCACTCCAGTCATGGAGCCCTCAAGTCCATCCTGCCAGGGGGGCACATGGCTGGTCTGGGGGAGCTAGTCCAGCAACGTTACTAGTATCTCAGCAGTTTGGAGATCACTAAGTACTTGCATACACATGATCAGATTTGACATTCAGAACTACCCTGGGGTAAGGCAGGTTTTGCTTCTCAGCCTCATTGCACAGAGCAGGAAAATGAGAACCTGAGGAGCTCAATGACTTAGCCGAGGCCACTCAAATACTGAATAGCAGGACCCAAACCCAAGCCAGGACTTCTAACTTCACTCTCCACCTTCCAAGAAATGCACCCTGAATGCACGTCTGTAAGCAAGCAGAAAGGCAGAAACGGCCAAATCACTTTCTCCTAAATTTTCCTAAAGTCCTAAGAAAGATTAGCCACCATTGATTTAAATTATCGTATTCCAAAAACCATGTCAGTGCCCTGCAAGTTTTGTATTCTGGACTCCTCAAAACACATAACTGAGAACCAGGTTTTTCCTGTGGGAAAAATGTGGTACGTGGGCCTATTTGCAAAAGTAAGACGATTTTTGTATTCTTTTTCTTTAAACATCCCACAAAACTGGTATCTGTTTCTATCTATAATAGAAAACTGAGTACAACCTAAGTCTGTAGCTATCAATCTAAGAGGATTGTATCTCAATACAATGCTGAAAAATGATAATTTGGTGGACTATGCAACAGTGTCGAAAAATGTTTATAAATTAGCTAAACTTAAAAGCATGTAAAAGCACATGCATGTTTTAATTACAGCTATGTAAAGTATAAATATATATGCATACATGTTACATATTTATCACATACATAGATATATAAATATTTATCTCATCTGAGCAAAGGCAAAGTAAATTCACTAAAACAAGCATAAGGATAGTGAAACAAAATGAGATTTACTTTACTTTTATGCTCTTAAATTTTCTTTAATGCTTTATATTTTTTTTTACAAAATTTCTAAAGGTACGTAAGTGAAAACCTCTATCTTACACTTAAGCCCTAGCCTGGACACTATTCTCAACACTTAACTAGTTTATTTTTTCATCATTCAAGTGCCTATTAAATATTCAATGCCAGTCACTGTGTTAAGTGTTGGATATACAAAGATGAGATTAATCATAGCCCCTACCCTCAAGGAGCTTACAACCGAGTTTGGAAATACTAATTAATAAAATAAATAATTAAATGTTAAAATTGCTATGGTGCAGGAATGTGCCATATTAACAAGAAACTCAAGTGCAGAAGCACTTAAGTCTGAAGAATTTAAAGAAAGGAAAAAAACACTAGAGCTGAGTCTTGAAATATAAGTCAGAGTTAGTCAGGCCAGCAAGACTGACAAGAAATTCCAAGCAGGATAGCAGGTGCAAAGGCACTGAATTATGATAGACCTCTCGGCATGTTAGCAATTTGAAAGTAGACCCATATAGCTGAAGCACAGGTTGGTTTTAGAGAATATCAGGAAATGAGTCAAGACCATTAAGTAGGTATTGGATAATAGTTTTATTAAGTCATACTAAGAAGTTCAGATTTGAACCTCTTGACAGTATGGACAATAAATGATTTTTCTCACTGATTTGCATGTTGAATTAGTTCCCTGGCAGCAGTGTGGATAATACAAGGGAGGCAAGGCAAAAACTTGGAAGACCAGTGAGAAGTTATTTTTAGTCCATGAAAAAGGATTGTGAGAGAAAGGATTGTGAGGACAGCAGCACTGGGGACCAAAAAGAAATAATGGATTTCAGGAACATGAAATTAAAACAGCAGGACTTAGCAACCTATCAGATGAGAATTGAGGGAGAGAGAAGGGAGAGAAGATGAATTTCCAGATTTCTAAGTTATGTACCCCAGTGAATGGGAGTCTCATTTACTAAGAAATGCATAAGGAGTATTTCAAGATTGGGTGATGATAAGTCAAACAATGGGTCTTTAAATTGGTAGTGTCTATAAAACATCCAGCTGGAGATATTCAGTAGACAGTTTTGATACAGAAGTTTGAACTCAGGAGACCAATGGAAAATACAGCTATCAGTGATGATTGTGAAGCTCATACACCACACAACCCAGGGGACACATTGTTGAATATCAAATAGTGATTGAATGGTTATTACCACAGTTTTCTGCACAATGATAGTAAGATTTCTTCAGGAAAGGAAATCTTGTTCTAATTCAAGTGAAATAATTTTTTGGCCACTTCATTGGTGGGCAGAGGGTAGCTCGAGATTTGAAACCATAAACATACCTAAAGTGAGAATAGAGATTTAGTGTAAATAGAAACTGAGCCATGGCAGAACCATGTGGTATACAAGTATCTAGGAACAAACAGAAGAAAAGCTATGGAAAGAAACCAAAATGAGGCAGGTGGAAAACTGGTTTCAAGTGCCGCCACACAAGGAAACATGATCAGTAATGAACAAATACAGTGTGCTGTGCAGAAGTCTGCTAAGAGAAGCATTGAAAAGAGGCCACTGTGACTTCTAACTTCCCAAAAGGTCATCGATGGGACCATACATTATATTAACATTTGAGGAAAGCAATCTATTTTCAATGAGTAAAATATACACACCTTTTTAAAAAGAATTCACATCTTGGAATTTATCCACAAAAACAAAAGTTTGTAGACATATGTACCTATGGGTATTTACTATTATATTTGTAATGGGAAGTAACATGACAAAAAACATATCTATAAATATCTAATCAATGTAGTGTATACTCAAAACTAATAATATTTTTTTAGATGCCTACATATATGGTAGTTTTGTATGGCTCAACTTAAAAGAAACTGAATGCACTTGGATAGGAATAAACAACAGCGTATCCATATTGTGGAATATTATACAGCTATAAAAAGAATTATATAGATTTATATCTATTGATTTAGAAGTGTAGACTTGAGATATTGGTAACTGAAAAGCAAGTTAGAGAATAACATGTATGTTGTGACGGAAATTTTGTTTAGAAGAAAAGAAAGAATGAAGGGAGGGAGAAAGGGGAAAAAAAGAGACAAAGAGAAATGCAGTTAAACATGTGTCTATTTTGGATTTGGATGGGCAATGCAAAAAATATGAATGATAAATGTAAAATTGTTAAGCATGGACCCTCAGGAGTGTTTTTATAAGAGAGAGACACTTAATTCTACTTTAGACTCTTTATTATTTGAAATACTATGAGGACCGTTATTTTTTAATTCAAATGACTAGGTTTTTTTTTTTAAATCACAAACTTAAAGTGAACAAAATAGTCATTGGTAGCTTTCGCCAAAGCAATTTCAGCAGAGTTATGAGAGCCAAAGCAAGAGTGCAGTGAATTGAGAAATTAATGGAAACAGGGAGGGAGGCCAGCGGTTTTTCCAGAATTTTGTTGTTGAAAGCAAGAGAGCACTTGGGTGGCTGGAAAGGAATTTGGAGGTGGAGGAATTGGGGGTTGATTTGGTTAGGGTTGATTGTACTTTATTTTTAAGTTTAAGAGGAACATGATCGTATTTATAACCTGAAGTGAATGGTCCAATAAAGAATGAGGAAAGAAAAGTGATCTGGAGACTTCCCAGAGGATCTGGAACCCAGCAGTTGGATTGGCCTTGGATGGGAAGAGGAGGAGGACTGCTACTTCAAGATGTGGGGAGAATGAGTGTGCCTATCAACGGGTTCTGAAGTTTCAGCTCACTTCCTCTCACCCCCACTTTCACAGACTTCTTCCAGGGCCCCTAGGAGTTACATCCAGTGATTTAACAAGATCATATTAAATGTGCAAGGGATTTACTGAGGGAATGTGATAGCCTCCAACATGGCCCCAATGGTTCTCACCTCTTGGTAGTTGTACCTTTGTCAAATATTCTCTCCTGAATAGAGTTGACTTATTGCCACAGTGACAGAGTGTGACTTTAAGGTTAGACAATAAAAGATATAGTGGCTTCTTCTCTTGGAGCATTTGTTGTAGTGGGGAAATCATCTGCCATGTCTCAGGGACACTCGAGTAGCCCTATGGGGTGATCCATGTGATGAAGGCTGAGATCTCCTGCCAACAGCCAAGTGAGCCATCTTGGAGGCAGCTCTTCCAGGATGGAGACTGGCTGTGGTGTAGCTGTGCTGTGGCTGACATCTTGACAGATTCCAGACTCACTAATCTGTTCCCAAATTCCTAACCCACGGGAACTGTGAGATAATCAACTTTTATTTTGCTTTAAGCCATTACGTTCAAGAGGTAATTACTACAGTGATAGGTAACTAATACAAATAGGAAACAAGAGAGAAAGATCCTTCAGACTGAAATGTAGCCTGCCATTCATGGAAGAAGAAAAAGAAGGAAAAGCTGGAGTAGGAAAGGTCTTGGACAGCAGTACAAGATGGATTTACCAGGTGGATGGAGACTTCCCAAGCCAAAGTTGCCCATTGAAGAATTCTTGTGTCTTGCCAGAGTAGGCCTACGCCAGTACTCCCACTAGTCTCAGGCATCAACTGGGAGCACTCATTGGAAAGTATAGCCTCAGGGCAAACAGGGCAATAGATCCAGTGGGCAGTAGTTGGGACTGCCAGTCAAATATACTTCCTGTAACAGGAGATCTGAGTGACACATTGTTATAGCTACCATAACAAGCCTGGAAGTGTGACCGCCTAGTAACAATGAGCACAGCTAGAGTCAAAATCTTGTCTTCTAACCAACACTTTTCCTTCAAAAGAAACTAGAGCTCCTTAGAGAAATAGCTGATACCTCAACTGGGGTAGCAAAAGTATGAGTTGAAAGCACCTTGTTGTGACAGAGAACAAAGAAGGGCTCAGGGAATGACAGGAACATGTTAAAAAACATAGAAGCCAGCTTGAAGAGACTTCTACTGGCCAAATCAAGAATATTTGTGCATCAAAATTAAAAAGAGAGAGTAAAATACTATAACCCATTGAATAAAATACGAAATGATGAGTACAAACATAAATAAATGAGTACATCAAAAGTTTGACGAGGAATGGGATGTTAACATGGTTTTGAGAGGGAAAAGAGTATGTTCCCAGAGGATATACCTGGCAGGTGCCACCCTAATCAAGAAATCACAGAGAACGTCATTAGTAATGGTACAAACTGAAATTACCAGCCACATGACAGGATATAATGAGAAAAAAGCAGCATCCCTTCTATGATATCCTTGCAAGCAAAGTTGTTTAACCTGAATCTAATCACAAGGAAACGCCAGTAAACCCCAAATTAAGAGACAAGTTACAAAATAACTGGCCAGTCTTCTTCAAAAGTGTCATGGTCATGAAAGTCAGGGAAAGACTGAGGCTGAGGGAGACTAGAGAGACATGACAACTCAATGCAATTGAACTAGATCCTGAACTAGATCTGTTGCTGTAAAACAATTTGCAAAACCTGAGTCTGAGTTTTAGATAGTCATCATGTATCTGTGTTAATTTTCTGATTTTAACAGCTGCACTGTGATTTTGTAGGACTAAAAAGCATCTGGAAATGGTAGGACATCAGGTCTATACTTACTCTCAATGGTTAAGGACAAAAAAATACTTGGTACCGTACTTAACTTTTTTTTGAACTTTTCGAATGTTTCAAAATAAAAAAGAAATAAAAGTACTTATTTGATTTAAAGATAAATGTGTTATAAATATAAGGTTTTATTACATAAATCCAGAGAGCCTTTTAACATTGTTTAACTTGATGAGTAACTACCCTTTCTTTTCTCTCTATCCAAGATTACTGCAAATTCATTCACAAGACTGAATGGAATCTCAACGTTTAAACGCCTAATCGCTTTATTTCATCTTTGGCACAAATGAACTGGATTTCCCCACGTGTATGAGTCACCTGATAACAAATTTCCCAGCTTATGTAGGTTTAAAATTGCACTAGTAAAGCAACATTGTGACTTGTGTCTCAGATTCGGGACCCAGAGTAACAATGTGTTTTTTAGCATTCGTTTTCTTTCTCAACATATACCTTTCCTTTCACGCAGTAAAGATTTTCTGATGTTGAGAAGTTTGTATGCAGCTATGCCATACATAATAAAGGCTTTCTCCCTCTTCTCACTCCCAGGAAATCAGACAGCTTGATGTGCTTTTAGCTTTAATCTGAATTGTAAAACACGGCATTCTTTCAGTTTTCCCACAAAGTAAAACGAAAGAAATATGCAATTGGTATTTTGGGAGCATATATCCAGATAAATAAATCATGGTCCTAACCTTGTCCTCTCCACCCCCTTGCCATTTCTTAGAGGGGAGATAAAGGGAAATACTGCCGTCGGTGGAGGAAATATTCTTTTTCCTTTACCATCATCAGAATCTATTCAGTTTGGAGGCATATGATCCAAATTTGTGCCTTAGAGATAAAAGAGAAAAAAAACAGTCCTCCCAAAATTTACTTAAACTGAAATGTTTAAGCATATTTCCTAGATCAGTGTTTCTCAAGGACGGAGAAAGGGGAGCAGATTTGTCCCCTCTCCCAGACTTTTGGCAATGTCATAGAGACATTTTAAGTTGTCCAAATCGGGAGTTAGAGATACTACTGGCATCTCATGGATAGAAGCCAGGGATAGTCCCCACAACAAAGGCCTGTTAGTGCCAGGATTGAGAAACCCTGCCTAAAATGAAAACAAAGAGAAAGAAATGGGAAGGAAACAACATACCAAAAAGCAAAAACAAATAACACAAATTAAAAAAAAAAACCTAATAATCAAACTATGACTTTCACATAGATTTATAAAGATACAGATTTTTAGAAATTAAATTTTTATTTCGTGGCCTTTAAGATATAACCGAGAGGCAGTTAAGGCCATTTTGTGTTTTCCCATGACCTACTGAGGACACAAAGATGGATGAAGCTCTCCCCTCTCTAAAGGAGCTAAGTGTTTTAGTGGTGGAGGTACCTTTAAATAAAGAATTATACTACAAAGGGCAAGAGCTAAAAGGGCAAGTAAAAGATTTATCACAGATCTTCTCTAAGCCAAGCACTTCTGCTTATCTTGAATAATTCTCATACCAGCTGTCTCCAGTGATTATTGTTCTCATTTCACACACACACACACACACACACACACACACACACACACACACACACCAAAACAAAACAAAACAAAACAAAACAAAATTCTCCCCTGCACCAGGAAAGTGCCCAAGGTGCAATGGGCTCACTGATGCCTGCCTTTGACTGGGAAAGACAAAGCAGAATTCACATTGAAGCTAGCATCTGAATCCATTTTGGAAGTCTAAGGAGGGAAGCCAGGGAAAGGGACAGCCCAGGCAAGAAAAGAGCAGGATAAATTCCATTACTGCTAGCATGTTGTTGTGGTTGAAATGCAGTGTACAGGGAGAGGACTAAGAGAACATGGAGAGGTAAGTAGTGGCCAGATCAAGAAGTATAAGCTTTGTTCCATAAGCAACAGGGACCTAGAATAAATCTCTTCAATTATTTTCTGACACTCTGCCCACCTGTTCTTCCTTTCAATTCCACTTTAACTGGTTTAAATGTTTGCAGTGTGGGAGAAGAAAAGGAAGACTCGGAACTGCCTCTCCCCTAGCAATTCTCCCCAGCAACTCTCAACCCCTCTCAAGCCAGCTGATGGACGGGAGTTGTTAATGATGACAGTGCTGGTGAAAGGCAGGAAGCAATGTGACGCAATTATAACCAAAATTACACTCTCCAGATTGATGTGGTTGGATATACTTTGAGTGTGGCAGTGGTCCTATTAGTAACACTCATATAGTGCTTTATAGCTTACCAAGCTTTTTCACATGCACCTTGTCGTTTGATCATCAAAACAAACCAAGGAGGTAGGTATTACTCCATTTCACAGATGTGGAAGCTGAAGTTTACAGGGCGTGTGTGAGTAAGTAGAAACGATAAACACAAAACCTTCAAGGCTTCAAGACCTAGCCTTCTCCTTGGCTTACTGCCTTTCCTATCTTCCTCTTTAACAATCTTTTATTAAAATGTATTTATTAACAATGTCTTTTTATATGTGTTTTAATTTCCCCTCTTGTGTGGGACAGCAAAAGCCAGGAGATTTGAGTCTGCCTTCCCTTCTCTTGTAGAGGCTTAGCCCACTTGGGCACCTCGACTTGCTAATGCAGCCCTGTAAGATTTTCCCAAATACAGTAGTCTCCCCTTAGCTGAGGTTTCGATTTCTGTGTTTGCAGTTACCTAAGGCCAACTGTGGTCCTCTAATACTAAATGGAAAATTCTAGAAATAATTCATAAGTTTTAAATTTAACATCATTCTGAGATACATGGTGGAATTTTTCACCATTCTGTTCCATCTCACCCAGGACATGAATCATCCCTTTGTCCAGAGTATCCATGCTATACGTGCTCCCCACATGTGAGTGCTATTCACTTAGTAGTCCTCTCAGTTATCAAATCGACTGTCATGGTATCTCAGCGCTTGTGTTCAAATAACCCTTATTTTACTTACTAATGTCTCATTCACCTACTTCCTCTCATCATGTAGGCCTGTACCATCTCACATTATTACAATAAGGGTGAATATAGTACAACAAGATATTTTGAGAGAGAGACCACATTCACATGACTTTTATTACAGGATATTATTACAATTATTTTATTTTAAGTTGTTAATCTCTTACTATGCCTAGTTTATAAATTACATTTTATTATAGGTAGGTATGTATAGGAAAAAACATAGTATGTATAAAGTTCAGTAAGATTTCACTCTTTCTTATGGCTGAGTAATAGTCCTTTATATATATGTATCACTTCTTTATCCAATTATCTATTGATAGGCATAATCTTTTGATTTCTTCCTTGATCTCATTGTTAACCCATTCATTGTTTAGTAGCATGTTATTTAGCCTCCATGTGTTTGTATTTTTCAGTTTTTTTTTCTTGTAATTGATTTTCCAATTTCATAGCATTATGGTCAGAGAAGATATGATTTTAATCTTAAATTTATTGAGACTTGTTTTGTAAACTAATGTGGTCTATCTTGGAAAATATTTATTTGCCTTAAAAAGAATGTATATTCTGCTGCTTTCTGAGTGAAATAATCTAAAGTATCAATTAAATTCATCTGGTCTAGTGTGTCATTTAAGGCTGCTGTTTTTTTGTTGATTTTCTGTCTGGAAGATCTATTTATTAATGTCAATGGGTATTAAAGTCTCCTACTATGAATGTATTACCATCTATCTCTCCCTTCATATTGGTCAATATTTGCTTTATAATTTTAGGTGCTCCTATGTTGGATGCATAAATGTTTAAAAGGGCTATGTCCTTTTGTTGGGCTGACCCCTTTATTATGAAAAGTCCTTCTTTGTCTCATATTATAGCCTTTGTTTCAAAGACTGTTTTATCTGTTACAGGTATTGCTACTCCAGCTCTTTTTCATTTCCATGTGCATGAAGCATTTTTCTCCATCCCTTTGCTTTCAGTCTGTGTATGTCTTTCAATCTGAAGAGGGTCTCTTGTAGGCAGCATGTGTATGGATGGGTCTTGTTTTTTTCATCCATTCACCTACTCTAGGTCTTTTGATTGAAACATTTAACATATTTACATTTAAAGTGATTATTGATAGGTACATAGTTAATGCCATTTTATTATTCATATTTATGTCCCCTTCTCCCCACGCTCTTCTTCTTAAAGAAGTCCTTCTAATATTTCTTGTAATACTGGCTTGGTAGTGATGGACTCTTAGCTTTTTCTTGTCTGAAAAACTCTTTGTTTCCCCTTCAATTTTAAATGATATTCTTGCTGGGTAGAGTAACCTTGGTTGTATGTCCTTGCTTTTCATCACTTTGAATATCTTCTTGCCTACAAAGTTTCTGTTGAGAAGTCAGCTGTTGAGAAGTCTATGGGAGCTCCCTTGTAGGTAACTTAGCTGCCTTTCTCTTACTGCTTTAAAGATTCTCTCTTTGTCTTTAACTTTTGCCATTTTAATTATGATGTGTCTTGGTGTAGGCCTCTTTGGATTAATCTTGTTTGGGATTCTCTGAGCTTCTTGGACGTGTATGTCTATTTTCTTCACCAGCTTAGGGAAATTTTCAGTCATTATTTTTCCAAATAGGTTCTCAATTCTTTATTCTCTTGCTTGTTCTGGTATCCCTGTTTTATGAATATTGTTATGCTTGATGTTGGCCCAGGGGTACCTTAGACAATCCTCATTTTTTAAAATTCCTTTTTCTTTTTTGGTGTTCTGATTCGGTGTTTTCTGCTACCTTGTCTTCCAAATTACTGATTCAATCCTCTGCTTTACCTAATCTGCTGCTGATTTCTTTTAGTGCATTCCTCATTTCAGTTATTGTATTCTTCATTACTGACTGGTTATTTTTTATGCTTTCTGCCTTTTATTATGCTTACTCTTTCCTTGTTGAAGTTCTCACTAAGTTTTTTGAGCATCCTTATAACCAGTGTTTTGAACTCTGTATCTAGTCATTTCTTGCCTCCATTTTGTTTAGGTCTTTTTCTGGAGTTTCCTCCTATTCTTTCACTTGGAACATATTTCTCTGTTTTCTTATTGTGGCTGTCTCTCTGTGTTTGTTTCTATGTATAAGGTAGATCTGCTATGTCTTCCAGTCTTGCCAGAGTGGTCTTATGTAGTAGGTATCCGTGATCGCCTAAGCCAGGAACTCCAGGAATGTCTCTTGTGTAAGTTGTGTGTTCCCTCCTGTTGTAGTTGAGCCTTGATTGCTGTTGGCATGTAAATGGGTGGGTTTGAGCCTCAAGCTGTCTGGATGTGATGATTGGCCAGGACCACAGCATATGAAATGCTGGGAAGGAGCTGACCCCATGGAATGAATTTGCCCCAGTGGGCTCAGGTGCCTGCTGAGACCACCATTTGGGTATGCTGCTTGTGGTGTTAATTGGGTAATGCTCTGTTGTGGTCTGAAACTGGCCATCTGGTTTGTTGGTTCTGGGGCCTCTTGGGAGAAATTCTCATGCAGGCCAAGGTCAGCTGCTGATTGTGACTGGGCCAGCACTACCTGATAAGAGCTACAAAGTGATCCATGGTCAGTTGCTGCCTATGCATGGGAGATGCATGGGAGAGGCCATGCTGTAAAGCAAGGCTGGCTGTTACCAGTGCCCTGCCTGGGTCTGCTTAGCTACAGGCACAGCAGACCTTTAGGCCTGTTGCCACCTACTGGCTGTCCCTAAGGGTCAGCTGCTGAAAGAGCCTCAAGCAGTACTCAAGTTGTGTGAGGCGGGGTCTCAGGAGATTATCAGGATGGAAGTGAGTGGTGTTCACTGGTCAATGCAGATTCAGATCAGGTGCCAGTGCTGAGCCTGGGGCCACTCAGTAAGAGGTACATAGCACACCAAGGCCAGCCATCACCTGCCTGGGGCCTATAGACCTTCAAGAGTCTTTAGAATGACTACAGCATGTGACAGGTTCGACTACTTGCTGCTGAAAGAGCCTCTGGCAGTGCACAAGTTGGTAAACCATCTTTTTATCCTAGTCTCTAGTAGAATTCCTGGCATATAATCATCATGTAATAAAGGTCTGTGAGCAGATCAAATGGTGCTGGAATTCTGTAAGAATTTTTCTCAATTCCCTTCCACAGGCTCTTGCAAGAGAGAATAGGTCCCTTCAGGGAAGTACATTAGAAGACTCAAGAAGTGAGCAGAGATGAGGCTGGGCCTTCTATTCTAAGGGGCACAGTCTTCCATGGTTCAGCAGTTGAGAGTAATTGATGGAAATTTTCCTGTAAACTCAAGCATAGTCTTGGCAGGAAAAAAAAGAAGTGTAGGTAAACAGACCAGCTAGAATAGAATAGAAACAACAATGATACAAGAAAGACCTCCTAGTTTAGCAAGAGTTCTAGACACCCTCCTTATGGCCAGAAGAGCCTCAACGCGTGAGTGTTCTTGAGCCCACATGTGTATCTGGGTGGAGTGGGCATTGAAGAACAAAGTAGGAAACATTTTCTGACAGGAAGAACTCAAATAGTTTAACTGCAGAGGCACACATACGGGTAGATGGTGTATAAACAATTTCCTAGCACAGTGAGCCTCAAACATGCATGCATCAGAATCTCCTGCAGGGCCTGTCCACATGCAGATTGCTGAGTCCCATCCCCAGAGAGTCTGATTCAAAACATTAGGGATAGGCTTGAGAATTTGTATTTCTAACAGGTTCTCAAGTAGTGTTGCTGATCTGGGGCCAAATCTTTGAGGACCACCACACTACTACCCATTCCACGTCTTTCTCTTCAACAGATAATCTTGCCAGTCCTTCACCTAGGCAAGCAAGATTCCCTGTGATCCAAAATTTACCTCTCTCCTTGCTGTCATTCTTTTACTGACTCATTCTCCTCTGGACATTGTCAGATCTATATTATGGAGGATAGAGGAAAGTAGAACAAAAAGGTGCATTCATACTCTCTTTAATGTCCTGTAATCTTTTTTCTACCCTGTCTACCACTCTTCTGTTTATAAAGATTATTTATAACTTTATGATTACCAGATCCAGTTATTGTCAAACTTACTATGTGTCACAGATTTGATATTGTTGACCACTTGTACTCAATATTTATAAGAAAAAGCTCATGTTTAAATCATTTTCTGTATGTCCCATTTTGCTTCTCCTTACTAATGCTACATTCTCTCTCATAATTTTGGTTAGTACTTACCTCACTATCCCTTGCTAATAGAACCCCATTTTTGTTCAGGCATCCAGGTTAGGTAAGTCCCTTCGTATTTCCAGGGAATGGACCATGATCGATTTAAGGCAACATTTTATAGTAGCCTCCCGTTATTTGTAGGGGGTACATTCCAAGACCCCCAGTGGATGTCTGAAACCAGATAGTACCAAACACTATATGTACTATTGTTTTATTCTATATATACATAACTATGATAAAGTTTAATTTCTAAATAAAGCACAGTAAGAGATTAACAGCAACTAATAATACAATAGAACAATTATACCAATATACTTTAATAAAAGTTATGTGAATGGGGTCTCTCTTTTACAAAATATTGTATTATACTGAACTCAGTCTTCTCCTTGTGATGATGTGAGATGATAAAATGTCTTAATAAGTCAAGAATTTGTACCCTATCATTGAAAAAAAGCACTCTACAGTTTCTCTTTGGCCTACTGGAATTGCCAGCATCACTACCCCTGTGCTATGGGACCATTATTAAGTAAAGTAAGGAGTATTTCAACACAAACACTGTGATATGACAGTCAATCTGATACTCCAGTTACTAAGTGACTGACTGTCAGGAAGTGTCTACAAATGTGGATACACTGGACAAAGGGATGATTCACAGGTAGGGTATAGCAGGATGGTGCAGGATGACGAGAGACTTTATCACCTCAAAACGGCACCCAATTTCAAACTTATAAATGATTTATTTCTGAAAATTTTATTTAACATTTTAGACTGCAGTTGACCACGGATGGGTAAGTGAAACTGTCGATAGGAGTTACTACCATAATCCGTTTGCCCACTACCACTGATTAGTTTAAAGGCAAGTGTATGGCTTATACTGGCCAATGAGATAAAGAAGAGTTTGGTGGGGGATTCCTGAGAAATAGTTTTCTTCTTTAGAAAGAGAGAAGCACAAGGAAAGACAACTATTCCTTCCTTGGAGACAGTTTATGTGAAGAGGCAATACTTGAAGTTGTGGCAACAAGTCTATTACCACGAAGCCTTACATCTGCGCACAAAAGCCAACACACTGAAAATGTGAAAGCAGAAATTTGTAAAGCACCTGGGTTATCAACAACATTGTTTTGCAACCAAATGAACCAAGTCAGGAATTATCTATCTTCAGACTTCTTGCTATATGAAATAATAAACCCCTATTTAGCCCAAGCTAGTGTTTCTTCTAAAACTTTAATGTGCTTATAAGTCACCAGGAGGATTTTGTTAAAATGCACATTCTAATTTAGGCTCAGGGTGGAGCATACATTCTATATTTCTATCAAACTTCCAATGTTGATGTTGTTGATTCAAGGGCCATACTTTGAGTAGCAAAGATCTAAGCTATTTTAGTTAAGCATTCTGTTTTTTTGTAGTCTAATACATCCTGACACACCTCTAGTATCTACATACTACTCTAAGTATTTGCTTATAAATGCAATTAAAGAGTACCTCACTGATTCATTAAAAAAAGAGAGAGAGAAAATGCTTAAAGCCCAATGTTAAAGGAAAGAAAAAAAATTATTTTGAAAACCATACTACTGAGGATATTTTGTACCCTGGTGTCCAAGTAGAAATGTTCTGACCTATTACTTGTATTTAATTAATTAGTCCTAAGTAAGTGAACTTTGTCATGGCAATCACCTACTAGGCTCCAGGCGTCCCTAGAACTTTGCAAAGGATTTGGATCTTATAATTAAAGACACTGGAGGAAGAATACAGACCACTCAAGATTGCAGTTGCACACAAACACTTTATTACTCACTGTTAGGTTTCTGGGTTCAGCTTAAGAGTGAGGCTCCATGGTCGTTCTCCTTGGCATTGGCTGCAGCCTCGAGTCAGCTCTCTTGACACAAACTCTTGGTGGGTCAGTGTTGGAGCATGAAGTTCTAGAGTGCTGAAGTGCTGCTGTGTGTTTTCTCAGACCCACTCGGCCATTCCTCGGACACCTCCTTGTCTTCTTCACCACATGCAAGCATTACTTCGTTGCATGTTATGACCAAGAGAGCAAGTGAGCAACCTAAATATTTTCTTATGCTTACACTCTTAGTAAATACTGACATCAGCGGGCAGTCCGCTTATCTGTCTCACACAGTCAGCACACACAATTAAGTGAATATTTTGGTTTCACACAGTTAAGTAAATATTTTGCTTCCTTACACACCTGGGTATATGTTAGATGAGGATAGCTGATCTTGTTATTGTTGCATTTGAGGTGGCCATGGAGGAGGTTAGGGGACTGACTAATTTTTCTCTTTTTTTAGGTAGACTCCTGAAAAATATTTCTTTTCTTGTTTTTTTTTTTTTATCTCTCTCTCTCTCTCTCTCTCTTTTTTTTATAGAGAAACCTAATTTCTCCTTGATTTTTTTCCCCCACTGGAGTTAAAAATAGGATGGATCTATTTATTTAGTGCCAATTTCCCTTAGGATGTCTGCAGATGTTAACAGATACTTCAAAGTCAATAAAGGAACCTCAGATTTTCACATTGCAGTGGGTGGGGAATGGAAGGCCCTTGATTCCTATTAACTAACTTAGTTGGGTATCATCACTGTTGTTTTCACTGCTAAAAATATTTTTTTTCTAATGAGAATATAAATATTAAAATTTTAACGGCAGTTTTATATCTACAGTAAACTCATAGGCATTAATTCATTTGCTACCAAAATGTTTACTTCTCAGAAGTCAGACACACTGGCTATTTAGCAAGATACATTTGATGTAAGAATGAATTAAACTGGCTGAAAAAGGAAAATTACACCTACTTGAAACTATGGAGAGGATGTCATCAGAGTGCATATTTATTACCATTCCTGATTATTGATATTAGAGGAGGAAATTCATTTATTGATTCATTAAAAATACTAACTGAGCACCTCTTGGACACAGATAATAAGGGTAAATACTAAAAAATAGAACTAGAAGTCAGTTATGTTTAAGAGACATGTAATGTAGTTGAAGACAGGAGACATGTATACAGGAAAAACTAGTTTATGTTGGAAAACAATGACACAAGAGATTTTTTTGAGAAGCAGAGTGCCTACCAAGGGGTGGGGACAGAAAGTGCTAAGAGTTCATAGGCATTAGCTCCTTCAACAGTTGAATTTCGTGGAGCAGGGAAGATTCTCTCCGAGGAGGTTTGAGAGGGAGAGAAGTGGAAGAGTTTACCTGATCACAATATGAAAAGGGAGCTGGTAATAGAGGGGAGGAGAATGTTCTATTCAAGGAACACCAAAGAGCAACAAAGCATGTCCAGGGACCACTGGATAGAACAATCTGACTGGAGCAGAGATTTCAGATGGTGAAAAGTAAAGAAGTCATATTTTAGTACTGTTAGCAAATGTCTAAGATTTCGTCAACAAGTCCCCTGGGAGAAATCAGGATTGGAAGCTTAGTTTGATTGATCAGTCTCTAGTAAAGTTGAAAATGCACATATTATATATACTTCTTAGCATCTTCCAAGAAAGAGAATGTGCTCTCACCCTGGTCACTGGGGACAGTTTAATAAAAGAATCATTTCCAAAAACACAGGTAGGGTTAATGAAAACTTTAAAAAGCAACAAAGACAGCAATAGCAGGGGAGCTTGGGGAATGCCATTGCTACCTCTGGGACTGAAAGGACAAAAAGAATCTGTGGTCACCAGATCTACAGAACTCAAGAATTAACAGCCTTAGGAAGAGAGGGGAAAGCATTCAACCCTTGGAAACATGAAAACTCAGGGAGACCCAGCAGGGGAGCCAAGAGCATAAATACCTTGATCTCATTCCCACTCTTCCCTCCTTTCCTGCTGGCACTTGCCACTGGCCAAATCCAACTAGAAGCTAGAGGGAAAGGGAATTCACTGTTGTAGTCATAAAACTTTGCTTCCCAAGCCAAGCAGAATGGAGGAGAGGGGATCTGAGCAGCCAGTGGAAAACATCTGGCAGATCACAGGACCCACAAGTCTACTTCCAGTTTACTCTATAGAAACTCTTCCAAATGTGTACAAAAGGAGCATGAATATTGTCTTGTAGTGTTGTTTGTAGTGGCCATAAATTGGGGGAAACCTGAATGTTCATCAATAAGAGGCTAGATAAGTTGAAGTATAGTGATTTATTAGAATACAGTGCAGCCATTAAAATGATAGAACTGGATACATATAAACATCTGCGTGTGTATGCGTGCACATGTGTCTGTGTTGAGAGATAGATGCAGTATAATAGATAACTGTATAAAATATTTCAAGCAAACAATGGTTGTATATTGTTTACACCTACATGTATGGACTAGAAGTATAAAAGCTTAAGTAGAATACGTGACATCAGAGAGATGAAAACTATAATAGCAGCTCCTCTGGTAAAAGAGGAACAGGGAATGACACTGGAAAAGATGGAAAAGGAGACTTCAACTGTTTTCCTCATTTGAGAAAGATCTGAAGCAAACATAACAAGTCTAGTAATAAGTGCTAAGAAGGGGGAGGCAGAGGAAGGAGATAGTGAATGATGGTGGATAACATTTAAACACAGAGTGACTGCAAAAGGTCCTTTTGGGGAGCAAAAGAGCCTTACGGCAAAGAGCCAATGAAGGGAAGATAAAGAGGATATCTGGGGCACTAGAACTCTGGGCTAAGAGAACAGCAAGTGCAGTGGCTAAGGGGGCAGCACATTTGGCCCATGCAAGTGCTAGGCCAGTGTTGACAGAAGACAGTAAGCAAAGAGAGGGTGACAGAAAAGGGCTCAGACGGTTGGGCAGAGGCCAGGTCTTGGTAGGGTGTTGAAGGCCATAGTAATGACAGTGCCAAGAGGGATGGGGGATGGGGAGAAGGGAATAAAGGGAGGTACCTGAGAAAGGGAAGCCTGGGCTTCATGAGTGACTGGTTATGGGGGCTGGAAAGAGAAAAGAGACAAAGAGAATTTTAAGTATTCAATTCGTTATGATAGGAAGACTATGATGGTGGAAATAGGGCACTGTGGAAATGGAAAAAAAATTTTTAAATTCAGTTTGGAGGAATAAATCTAACTAATATGGGTAAGGGAAAATATCAGGGCACTTTAAGGTTTTTTAGGTTTATGTGAATTTTACTAGCTTCTTCCCCAGAAGTACTCAGAAAATGTCTTTTTCATGTGAAATTAAATGGGCCTATATTAAATCATGGTCCTGAATGAAACACCAAATTGATCTAAGTGCGAAAGAGATGCAAATTACTCCTGTTTCCACACTTTCCTTTTCCGTTTTAGCTGAGAACGTGGCCATTTACAAGTTTCTCCTTCAGTGAGCTGACCATGTGATTAAGTGCTGGCCACAGGTACAATGGTATCTCCAGGAACCCACTACTCTAGTGGTATTGAATTTCTCACTCTTCTCAAAGCTGCTATGCTTTTTGAAGAGTCACTCAGTTTTGTACATACTTTTCTTCCTGCCTGGAGTATTATTCTCCACTTTCCTTTTAGAGAAACTCCCATAGATCCTTTAAGACCCAACTCAAACATGACTTCGATTTTTCAAAAAAGACCTTCAAAACCTTAAATTTCCTAAGACAACTTTGTTTCTCCATGCTACTTTGTTCATACCTCTAGGGTCTCCACGGCACGATTCATTATAATTGTTTGTGTATTTATCTGAATCCCCAGTTCCTAACACAATACCCAGCACCAAGAAGTTGCTCAGTCAGTGCTTGTTAAATGATTGAGCTGAGAAAAACTGTCACAGTAGTACTTTCAGTGTTCACCAGTAAAATTACAGGTTGGCCAAAGGTCATTGGCTTTTATTATCTTAGACTGGGTTTACAACAGGTGTCTTTTCCATGAAACAGGAAAGCAGGTGTAAGGCTATCTTCAGGACACAGAATTAAACACCTTTGGTGCTATACTTTTGTAGCCCATGCGTCAGTGAGCATGAAGTGTTTAAGCAGTAATTTCCAGCTGCCGCTGTCAGGGAGATATTGAACGATGTCACAGAAAGTATTGCATTATAGTTTGTTAAACACAAACTTTGGTGAGGATCAGGTGCCCATGGTTTGCATCTCAGTATGTGGATTCAGTCTTTTCAAACAAATCCATTTGTTTTTTGTTATTTTTGTAAAGCCTTGATTTTAAAAATTTAAAATATATGTTTTAGAGATATAGATATATTTAATATCTGGACCCTGTGAGTCCTACGTGAGTATCTGAATGAAAATTCTGGTATCTGGATAGCACAAAAATTGGAAGAGTATGTACTTTCACAGAGTTACAAGGCTCATTTTCATTGCAGTTGGCCACATGTCGCTCTCTACTTTAGGGTAGTCTTTCCAGAATATGCCCATTATACCCTGGAAACAGCCGCCAAACTGCCTTAGCTGCTTCTCATCACTAATCTTCTCATAAGACTGGCAGGATACCCTTTCTGTTAGCACAAACACACCACACTTGGAAACTAGCATCTGTTTAGGATAACACAAACCCTGCAGTTGAGTCTGAGAATAATAAAAAATGTCAAATGATCCTCCAACTCTGGTAGATTTTTTAAATCCAAAAATCTTAATTCTGTATTAACTTTGCAGCACAGGTATCCACTTTATAACGTGCATTAACCAAATGAAAGTTCAAGGGCGAAAGATAGAGGAAGGCCAGAAGGAAAGAGGTCCTTGAGTGTCTGATGTGAACACAAGAGAGTCTCTAGGGCTGGTGAGAAATAGGAGCTCTTAGAGTACCCACTGACAGATAGCTTGATCTGGGCCAGTGGACCTCAACCCTGTCTGCACACTAGGACCACCTGGGGAACTTAAAGAAATATAAAGTTGTACACCTGAAATTTATATAATGTTGTTAACTAATGTTACCCCAATACATTTAACTTTTTTTGAAAAGGATGAATGAAGATTTAAAAAATATTGATGCCCTGGCTCCAACTCATCAGAATCTAAGGGATGGTTGGTATAGCCAGTGTTTAAATATCCAGTCACACATCTGCAGTCTGACAAGTCTTCTGATTCATAAACACAGTGCCTACCCCATGTGAGGGAAGCAGAGCACTGTCAGAATTCCACCATGAGTGTATTGTTCACCCCTTTTTGCCCCTTTCAATCCTTCAAACCCACCAAAAACATGGGATAGTGATACCAGAAGAAGCACAAGGAATGCTGGGCAGGAAAAATGAAAAATAATTACAATAGTTGGCATAATTATGTCTATGACTTAAAGTTCATACGCTGGTCTATTGGCAATTACTAGTTGCCTAAGTCTTATTTTGGTTCAGGACCTGGATGGAGCTGACCTTGAACCTATAAGTAAACAAGGCTGGGATGCAAGATATAATACAGATAGCAGCAAAACTATGGGCACATTTTCTTAGCTTTGTGTGAAGAACATAAAAAATTAGAGAGAAATTCCCATTTTTAAGGTTAATATCTTTTAATGTTGGAAATTTAAAGGTAAATGTTTATAATCCCCCATAAAAGTTTCAATTGCCTTATGTATATGTAGTCAATTGGATTAAGTGCTGATTCATAATCTATTTGTGTAATTGTTCCTTAATCATAAAACGTATAATGTTTGTTAATGTTGATTTAAGGCTTAAGAGAACAAAGTGACCTCTGCTTTGGCTCCCTCCTGCTCCAAAAGAGACAAACTAATAAGGACAGTGAAGTCTCATTTTTAAAGGCTACATTTACAGATGTGGTGCTAAGGAGTTGCCCCTCCATCCAGGTGAGAAAGCCTTGCCCCAAGATCAAACAACCAGCGCGTCACTATGAGTCGCCCTCGCCCTAGGCTCCTTCAGGTCTGGAGGGAACATGTGTCCAGAGCAGTCTTTACTGAAGCATTTCTAGACTTTGTCCATGAGCAAAACATCCCTGAAGAGCATTGATTCTTACCTACATACACTCAACTCCCCGATCTATGAGAGTAGAGAAGACAATAACAGCAATAAACAGTGACTTCAATTTACTTCCACTGTGTAGGCTCTGTGCTGGGTATTTTATTTCATCTTTACCATAAATAACCCTGTGAGGTAGAACTTGGCTGAACTGACTATGTCTGAGTTAGGTCTTTCAGGTGTGTCTCTGAAACCCAGGTTTTCCCATTTTTTTCATGTGTGGATAAAATCCACAGCCCCTTGAACTGAGGAAAATCTGCTCTGGTTGCCTAATTGCTTCAGATGATCCACAAATCCAGAACCTGGGATTGGTGCCTGAGGCCTGAGGCCCTGCTGCTGAACTCACTGTTGCCAAGGGCCACTTAGGCCTCTTCCAATCAATCACTTGTCAATTGCCTGCCCTACTCAAGCTTGAGCTGGCCCTCAGATTCTTCTGTGATTTGGTTGATAGGCATGAGAGTCCATCTGCCTTTTTCCTTTGGGCTTATTTATCTTTTGGTCATGGCATGTTTCCCATGGCTTATGTTCTTAGCCATGCACCTATGTCCAGGCCAGGGACCTCTGCCTGTTCCCACTGGTATGCCTAATCTCTGGCCTTAGCCTGGTTGTAGTTTGGGCTCTGTTTATGAAAGAGAGAACTTTCCATACTCCAGACACATGATTGGAGATTTAATCTGCGATTCTACAAGTTTTCATCCGTGATGTAGCTAATGTTTTGTCTCAAAAAAAAAAAAAAAAAATGTAGATTGTGGCTTCTTGTCCTTTTAGGACCAGAAGCTTCTGTGTGAAAAATATGGTGTTATAAGTATTTTAACAAAGAACTTGTGCTTTTTAAATTATAAAAATAACATTTGAGTTTTTTTATAAACAACAGAAAATACAGATAAATATAAAGAAACAAAATTACTCAAAGCTCAATAACCCAAATATAAATAATCACTGTGAACAGATTGGTGTGTTTGGAAACTTTTCTTTAAGCCCTTATACACACATAAACACACATGTACACAAAATTCACATTATACCTAATAGAGTCTCATATTTCATTGAATATTACCCTGTTAGTATTTTCCCATATGATTAAAATTCTCTTTCCAGCTTTATTGAGGTATAATTGAAAAAAATTATATTTTAAATGTACAAAGTGATGATGTGATATACATACACACTGTGAAATGATTACTACAATTAAGTTAATTAACATATCCACACTTCACAGTCATCTTTCTGTGTGTGTGCGTGCAAGAATGCTAAGATCTACTCTCAGCAAATCTCAAGTATATAACGTTATTAATTCTAGTCAATACACTGTGTTAGATCCCTCAGAGCTTATTCATCTCACTCTTGAAAGTTTGTATTCTTCAACCAACATCTCCCCATTTGCCTACCCCTGACTGCTTTGTCATTTTGTTGATCATTTCTTTTGCTGTGCAGAAGCTTCTGGTTTGATGTAGCCCCACTTGTTTATTTTTGCTTTTGTTTTCTCTGCTTTTGGTGTCATATTCAAAAAATCATTGTGAAGACCAGAGTCAGGAAACTTTTCCTCTATGTTTTCTTCTACGAGTTTTATAGTTTCAGATGGTTGTCTTTAATTTTGAGTGGATTTTTGTGTATAGTGCAAGATGAGGATCCAATTTTATTTTTTGCATGTGAATATCCAGTTTTTCCAACACCATTTATTAAAGGTACTGTCCTTTCTCCATTGTGTATCCTTGGCATGTTTGTTGAAAATGAAGTGTTCATATTCATTAAAATTCTTTGAAAATATGTTCACTTACTGTATAATAGTCTATGTATGAATGTACTGTGAGTTATTTAACTATCTTAGTCAGAGAATTAGGTTGAGTCTATTGATAAAAGTGCTACAATAGACATAGACTACTTTGATTTTTAAGTGTAATTCTATAGTCTGAGAATGGAATCATAGATATAGAATTACTGGGACAAAAAATAAGATTACCTAAAGCAGTGGTTAATAAATTTTTAGTCTCAGGACCTTATACACGTTGAACTATTGTTGAAAACTTACAGAGATTTTGTTTATATTGGTTATAACTACTATTGTTTACTATATTAGAAATTAAAAATGAGAAATTTAAAAAAATGGATGAATTAAGAAGTAAAAGTCATGTATGCAACTTTCCTGCAGAGGCCTAAAGGAAAACTCAGGTTTCTGGTGGTCCCATTCACTGAAATGGAAAGTGGACAAGCAGAGAAGTGGGAATGAGGAGGTGGCCTTAATGGAAATACAGTAGGAAAGATGACAAGTTTGAGGGAGAGTCAGCCAGTCTCCCCATGGGACACTCAGAAAATATCTAGGACTCCAGTTTACCGGTGGAAGTTCAAAGACTTATGCCATTCTCTGCCTTTTCACACTTCCAAAATGTTCTTCTAAAATACTTGCTTTATAGAATTTAAAATATCTACTTTACAGGATTCTTTTTCAAACATTAAGCCACTTATCTCCATTCTCAGCCTATTCATAAGGAAATCAAAGCCCCAGGGGGTGACGGGGAGTGTGAGCAGTGGACTCCAAGAAAGAGTCAGCCCTCAGTAACTTGTCCTGCCTGCTGGCCCAGTAGCATGCCCATTGATTCTGGAAAGTGAAAATTATTGGTTCAGCTGTCTGTCTTCTAAATTTGCTGCTTCTAAAGGTGATTAAAAGTTATAAAAAGTACAAGCTACTCCCTAGGCGCTTAGGCAGGTGCCTAGTTGTCTTCTGAGGTAGTCAGATCCCTTCCACCTTTTATTTTCTATTGAGAGACTGAATACCTAAACAGACAACAACCGATCCATATAGGACAATAGAACTCTGACTCACAACCCCTGCCACAATCAGCTCAAGATTGGCTTAACCACTTGACTTCTAACTCAGGATCTTCATCCCCTTTACATCGAGGACCAACCAGGGAAAGCCAAAATTATCCCCAAACCAACCGCATGAGATGCATCGCTTCTAGGTAGCTTGCCTCTACCTTCCTCACACCAGTACCTCCAATCAGGGCATACCTGAAGCCTTCCCTTTTTCTCACCATGAAGTTTCCCTGATCCTCCGCCTGGCTCGAGTCTCTGCCAAACTGCAAGTGATGACGGCTGAGTCCCTTATTAAAGCGAGCTCTGAATAAATGACCTCTGTGCTTATTTGGCTTGTCTTCGTTTATTTCCACACCATTGAATGGATAATGAAGGATGTGACACAGCCAAGTTATGAAAAAAGCATTAGTTACCAAACATTTGTAAAGTGCTTTATAATAATTTTAGTATGCCTTGTAAACACCTTGTGAAATACAGATATCCCCATTTTAGAGCTGAAAAAATTGAGAAGGAACCAGAAGATTAAGTGATTTGCCCAGAGCTGGGATCAGATCATAAGCCCCCTGTGTTTGAGTCTGTTGTTTATACGCTGGACTCAGCTACACTTCAGAACCATTACCATTTTAAAGCATTTTACTCGGGGTTGAGTGAATATTAAGAAGTAGATCCCATTTCAGTCTGGCAGGCGCTAAAGTATTGTTTTTAGTTTGTTTTTCTAAGTTTTAGTAGACGACATATGGGCTCCATTAACTTTACTATGTAGCAAAATTTCGAAGATGGTTTCTTTTCCAAAATTTTTTTCACCGTAACTTAACATTTTAAAGTTCAACACACGCCATCCACCCTTGATGCTTGTTTTTCTCAAAGTTGAGCCCTTTTCCCTCTCTGCTGCAGGGGGTGGGGGTTGGGGAGGGAGGTCAGAAACCCAGCCAGAGGTATGTGCTGTTTTTGTGTCTGGGTCGGGTGAGGGGAGGGTGAATGTCACCATGCCCGCACTGGACAAAGTCCACAAAATGCAAGAGCTTTCCTTCTTCTTCTTTTTTTTTTTTTTTAAAGAAGCCAAGTATTAAGATGGCCAGTGATGTTGACCAAAGGTGATGTGAATAACAACTGAGATATGCAGAACCTGACTTGCGTATGAGAATACCTGCCTAGAAGGCAGAGGCAGGTGGGAAAGGATGATTCTTAGCAGCTCCTTGCTGTCTGCAAAAATATAGTAGTCCTGGTGTCTCTACCCTGGAGCATTTGAAAAGCAGGCTGTGTAGCAGCAGCATTTGGCCAGTGTTCCACTGTACCTGATCACACCACTGTGGAACACCCTACTGGTTTGTTAGAGGATTTTGGCTGAGACTGATTAATTTAGCACTGTGTATAATTTCATTAAATATTAAATAATAACATTAATTTGCTGCCTAATGGTTCATTTGCTCAGTCCCCTCTCATTCACCTATTCACTCTCACTCACTCACTCACTCACTCATAAACTTACATATTAGCTTCAAACTCTACTTATTCTACATTATCCTCTCACATTTTTTTAAAGCTTATTATGTCTATGCCTGCATAAAGGGCCTGCAGATGTGTGTGATCAGGTATGTGTCGTGAGAGCTGGCGAGGGAGGGTTTCCATTTTTCCTCTGTTGGTGTGAGTAGGTAGTTTTCAGTGATGGTGAGGATAAGCCAAGTCTCCAAGGAGAACTGCAGCTCAAAAGCAGAGTCTGCCCACTCCTTTATCTCCCCATTTCCTGTTGAAGGCAGAGGGGATGCTTGTGAGGAACACAGATCTCAGGATCTGGGGAGTTGGAGGGTGGTGTTGGGAGGAAAGGATAGAAGAACGAGAGGGGTGAGGAGTGGCACAGGCCAGACCTGTGGAAGGCCCACCATGCCTAAATTTTATAATTCTTATCTGACTGCGTTTGGGCTTCTTTTCATCCCATGGAAGAAAGGCCAAAAACCTTAGAGCTTAGACGTCTAGAAGATGTTAAAACTAACAGATGTTTACAGCTCACCTATTCAATGCAGGGGCCAGCAGGAGTTGTCACAGCAGAAGAAGCAAAGATGGAAAGGCAGGGATGAGGTTGGGCAAGTCCTTCAATTCTCTGAGCTGTATTTTTTTATCCTGTAGCCACAGGTGGCAAATAAGAAATGGTACTAACATATAAAAAGAAATATAAGGCAACATGCTACTCTTCCAGGAACTTTCAGTTTGCTGGGAAGACAAATTATCTACATAAAAATGTGAAAACAAATATAAAGTTGCATAGGTAGTTCTGTTGGTCCTTGATGAGGACAGTATTCGCATATAATCATTGAAAGAGAATTTAGTCTTTAACAAGTCTTATATGTCCTCATTTTCTATTACTTAAATGTTAATAGATTTTTCTCCTTGAAAAAAGATGAAAAACAAATGTTTACTAAAAGATGTTATAAATTCCATTATATACAATGAGATCAGAACTCAGAATTGAACATCCTCCCACCAATGTCAGGGTGTGTGAGTTTTGAGGTGCATTATTCCCACAGAGACACAGCTCTGCCCATAGTAGTACAGTGTGGTGGAAAAGATGTTGAATCAGAAAGCTGGAGGTCTCAGTTTCAGTTTTGACTCTTTTGCTAACCAACATCATAATTCGGGGATAGATAACTTAGATTCTGGGCCTTATTTTGGCTGTAAAAGTGCTCAAAAATTACCTTAAAAGTTAAGCAAAAACATAAGAGCACAAACAAAACCACTTTCTGTCAGCTCACCCTCTCTATAGGCGAAGTAAATTCTACTACAACTCTAAGGAGAGAAATAAACAAAATCAAAATACTTATTCACTGCCTCCTCAGCACATGGTCTTAGTTAAGTATATCTACTTTATCACTGTGCACCTGGATTGTATCCCATTCTCCTAAAAAATGAATATAAATGGAGTCTTAACTGGATTTTCCCTTCATGATATAGAAGCTCTTGCATGTGAGTTGATCACATTACCGCTCGTTACTAAAAGGAATGAACTTCAACAAACAGGTTTAAAAATTCACTTGTGATCATTTATGAAGTGTTTACTCTGTGCCAAGTGCATTATTAAGTATGGGAGAATCAGAGAAACATCATTCTCTAACATACCATGGTTTAGTGGTGTAACATAAACTGATACATTAGAAGATACTGTGGAAGTGCATTGCTAACTGTATAATTCAAGAGCTGTGCTGGAAACTCGGAAGGAATAACACCTCTCCTCAGACACTCTGGGAAGACAGTGGTAGAAGAGGTGAAAGGAGGGTGGAAATTTGCCAGGTGAAGAAGGGCAAGGCCATTTACAAGCGGAGGAAATAGTATGGCTCGTGAAGGCACCTGTCATGTTTGAGAAATAGTGAATAGGGGTATAGGGCTGCATCCCAGGTTTTATGGGAGGAAGGGTGGATGAGAGGACACTTAGGTTGAGACTAGAGTGCGGGAAGCCTTGTTATGCAACACTCAATGGGTAATCACCCCTGCAGATAATGAGAGGCACAGAGGTTTATGTAACGCATGATGCATCGTACATGTCGTGCTTTCAAAGTAACTGGAGGTCACATGGAGGAATTGTGTAATTTGGGAGTAGAGTAAGGAGAAACAGGTTAGGGAGAATAAAAAGGAGATGGTAGTGGGAAGAATTGACTTTGAGAAACATTTTTGAAAGAGAATAGATAATATTCGGTAAACACCAGATATGGAGGCTGACCGAGAGGAAGAAGCAGGGTATGATCTTGAAGTTGCTCAGTGTAAGGGAGACTGGGGGGCTGGTGGTATTATTGAGAAGTGAGAACCCAGAAACAGGATGGGTTCTCTATTCCAGTGTGCCTCTGACTTAAGAGTGACCATAAACTTTGGCACAGGTAGTTGCTGACTATACAAGAAGAAGGAATGTCAGCAGCTGAGAATGTGGAGGAAGCCTACCCTGGAATAAAACCCCTGACCTCTTAATTTCTATGGTTTTGGCTCAAGGTATCATTCAATTCAACACAATTTAAAACCTGCTATCTAAAATATGTTTGATCTATGGCAAACGTCTTTTTAAGCTATATTGTTGATCATTCCAGTCATAAGAATGTAAAAAAATGGAAACTCTGGAGTCAGATTGTCTGGGCAAGTGACCTGAAATGTGTCACTTGAACTTCTCTGTGCCTCAATTTGCTCCTTTTCAAAATAAGTATAAAAATGAGTAGAAATGAGTAAGCTTACGTAAGAGTGTACCTGGCATATAGTGTAAGAATCTTGTGTTTGCTATCATTATTAATAACTAATATTCAACTAAAATGGTATAAAATAGAGATTTATTATCACAGAACGAGATTGGTGATGTTGTTTTACCAAGTCAATATGAACCAGACTCTTCCCACATCCTACCTTGCCAAGCTCAGCTTGTTAGTCATTTCTCCCCCTCATGGTGGCTTCTTCCCAGATTGCCCCTTGCAGCAGTTTCACCCACTGTGGCAGGAGTAATAAGCAAGGAGGGCAGTGTGAGAATTGCTACTCTTCCTCTTTGAAGTAGGTCTTAAATCCAGTGGTTTCCTTGCAATCTGCATCCATGCCCTCAGTCACGGCCAGAGCATCTCTCATCTGGACTACTGCTATGACCTCTATTCTGGGGCTTCCCATCAGGTATCTCCATCACAGAAACACTGTGTGCAGCAAGGTGGACAGAGAGCTAAAAGAGAACCAGAAGATAGCTTTTATAAACATCCACAGAAAGCCTTTTTTCCATGATCCAATTCTGTTGAGAGGGAGAAATTATGAAATTCTGAGGCACTTAGTTACTAATCTGATTCTGGCCTACATGTGGCTATTCAATAAATACTTGTTAAATTAAATTGATTCAAGGTTTTATTTATTCAACCTACTTAAAGCTTATATAAACCCCTTGGAGATTTGTGTCAAGCTGTTAAGTTGGAAAATATATGAAAAGTAATTATTTTCAATAGAACTGCTTCCCTCTTAAGGAGCTTTATGAGCTTAGTATAAACCAGAGGGAATAGGGAGGGTTCCAGGAGAGGGAATGGGAAGCAGGAGGTGAGAAGAGGAGAAAAGCCTGTTTCTATCATTTCTTACACTTATTTTCGTTACACTTATTAACCAGCTACTGCCCTCTAGTGCTCACTGTATAAAATTCTCACTGGAATTCTATTTTATCACTAAGAAGGGACCACATCTCGTTTTGCAGGTAAGTAAGCAACTTAAGTCCAGACAAGTGAGGTGTCAGACTGACCCAGGTGGCCTCCTGGATTCTTAGTTTCTCACTATAATTTGGCTGGCGAACTCTGCATATTAAAAGCATTTCTCAGACATTTTAATAACTAATCAATGTTATAGCACACTAATCATTTAATAATAATTTTAAGTACTATTATTCACAATGCTATTCCAAAGGCAAAAATGATATTGTTACATTCTTAAACTTAGTAAAGTTTAGAAAACACACACACACACACACACACATTTATTTTTTTTTTTAAGTTAACTAGAATAGATCTAAAGTAGATTTTCAGAACTGACTTTTCACTGTCTCCATGGAGGTTAATATTCTCCTGGAATTCTCCCAAAGGATCCTATTTGCTCATTGATGGGAAGGGGGGTGTCATTTAAACTTAGAACACATACTTTCATCATTTAATCATTTTGCTGGTGGGAATAAAATGAAAGTTATCCAGCTGGTCATATGACTTACAAAAACATAACTGTGTAACAAAAGATTTATTCAAATATTTAATTGAAAGGAAATACATCTGGAATAAGTTTTATTAGAATTCATATAAAAAGGAAAGTAAATCCATTAGAATTAATATCATAAATAGTTGACTTTATCTAGAACCAGAAATATTAACAAATTGCAGCCTAGAAGTCCTAACCTTTTTTTTTTTTTTGCAAAAAGCCAGTTGTTTTCCAATTTATATGGCAATTAGCCCTTATTACTTTAGGCAGAGCTCTGTTTTCAGCTAATATTTCAGAAACAGATCACTCAAATTACCTAATTTGTTTCCCTCCTCCCCCACCCACCCCCACTACTCTTCAAAACAAAAACAGAAAGTGATAGGAGGCAATTATTTGTCTGTCTTCAAAACTTCAAAAATGCTAAGATTGGTGAATCAGCAGAAACTCACTACATTTGGGCTACTAGAAACTACATAAATTAAGAGACATCTAGGTTCGTCCTTATATGTCAACATAGATCCCATTGATCAAATAATCAAGTCTCGAGTAACGTTTCCTGCGAAGTGATTCCAGGAGCAGTCTACCAGAGAGGGCAAGGCCTATCACAAGGAACAGAACCCCGAAGAGCAACATCCCAATGAGGAGCCATTTGTCAAACAGAAGGCTGTGTTGCCTTTCTGGAAGACTATGCCAGGAGGAACTGCCTGAACTGGTCTCCTGGTTTTCCTGAGAAGCAGTTTTATTCAAAGAAGAAGAACCCACTTTTGGTAAAAGAACTGTAGCAGGGTTATGGGTGGTCTCAGTATTCAAAGTTAGGTTGAAATTTTCTCTAAAAGGCCCTGTTCCCTGTAGCTCTTTCCAGTCTGTAGGTGCCTGAAAGACGGTAGTTGGAACTGCTGTTTTAGTCATGTGAGCTTGGGGTGTAACCACAGCACGTGTCAAAATTGCAGAAATGACTGTGGGAGACTGAGAAGTGACTGTCACTGCAGGCTGAGCTGTAGTGGCCACCTGTGGTTGAGAAACCACAGAAGTTATCGCAGGAGCATTGGTAGTAGAGAGGACCACACGCTTTGTGGTGACAGAGATGGTGTGTAGCGAGGCAACAGCCACTGTAGTGGGGAATGCTGTCACATTTTCAGGCAGCAGATGAGCTACTTTTTGTTCTGAGGAAAACTGTGAACTATGAGAATGGCTTTTTTCTTTATAAACAGAAAACTGTGCACTCTCTGGATCAATCTTGATTAGTTTTTCCAAGTGATCTGAGGATCCAAACTTCTGAGAATTGGTGTCTGTCCATAAGAAATCAGTGGGCTTTGAATAATAGCCTGTTCGACGAGGGGTTAGGGGAGTGGTTGTTTGTGAAGACTGGCCGTGGAAGACAGAATCTTCTTTGGCTAACTCTTGGCTTGGCAAATCAGGTTTGGCCAATGATGGAAAATCTGGAAATGTTAAGAAAAAAAAAAAGGGAGACTTAAATACATAAGGTAGGATAAAAAAAGGCAAACGTATCGACTTGTTCAATAAGTCCCCACACTGTTGATACTTGACATTTCATTACAACTGGCGTGAAGTGGAAAAATACAAATTACTAAATCAGAACCCGATGACATTACTTCTCCACCAGATGCTGTGTTTTATTTCTAGAGTGATGGTACAGAGGAGAAGAAAAATGTGTGGAGGATCAGGCAAATTAAGAAAGAGGTGCAAGAAGCAGGAATACTAAGAAGAGCTTAACATGAGCAGCAAGAGGTTTAGGAAGATGGAGCCACTTAGGGGCCAAGGCCAGGGAAGAAAGCTGAGCCAGGGTGATGTGGCATGATGAGAAAATGCCTGTGTGAGGCCTGAGCTCCTGCAGGCTGTGCCAGCTGGAATGCGATGACAACTGGGCAGCAAGCAATCTATCCCTAGGAGAGATTAACAGTGGGGGTAGGAGACAGGCAAGAAAAGTATGTGGAGGCCATGGGACAATACGGAGAGGAGGCAGAATCCTGGTGATTTGCTTTGGCAAGGGAGGAGGAGGATGAAGCCAGTAGGATCTGGTCTCCTCCAAAGGCACTAGGGCCAAGGCAACAGCAGAAGGCTAATGGCATTTTTCAATTTAAAAGGAAAAAAAAAAAAAAAGGTTTCAGCCCCACAGGGGAGGGAGGCAATCTAAGAGATTCAATTTTTACTCTCAAAGATTAAAACTTTAGAGTCAATGTCTTAGGTTCTAAGAATAATGGGGCCAAAATTTGAAATCACGATGGCCACACTGTTGACATAAAGAACGGAATATCACACAGACCTGATTCCTACTGAGAAGGAACCAGCCTCACATTTTCCTCATGCGTGAGAAGGTTTAGCATTTTGCTCTTAGTCACACATGCCATTTATCATAGCCCAAACTGCAGAGGCTTGTTAAAGCAATCGGGCAGGGAATGATCATCTGAACCACTCTACTACTTTACTAATCATTTCACTTTGATGAGAGCTGCAGGAAACACATGAAGGAAGCAAAGGAACTTCCTAGTATTTACTGATTAACTCTCTCATTCTCTTTCCTCTTTTTTTCTTCAACTCATCTCAATGCCAGTTTCTAAAGAAAACCTCACTCTTCTAGTTCCCAACAAACAGATCCAGAGGCAACTTCAGATTTGTGATATCTTTGACTACTCTCTAAGCTACACACTTCTATGAGGTCCTGGAGAACTGTCACTTATTAATCTACCTAGTACAGGAGTCCGCAAACTACAGTCTGAGGGCCGAATTGGGCCTGCCACCTGTCTTTGCATGGCTTGAGTGATAAGAATAATTTCTACATTTCTAAGTGGTTAAAAAAAAAGAATATTTTGTGATACATGAAATTTAAATTTCAATGTCCATAAAGCTTTATTGGCACACAACCATACTCATTTGTTTATATACTGTCTATCACTGCTTTCGTATGACAAGGGCAGAGGTAAGTACAGCAGATTGTGTATGACCCACAAAGTCTAAAACACTGGCCTAAAAATCCTAAGGTACTTATTTGGCCCTCGACCAAAAAAGTTTGTGGATACCCACTCAAGGATATAGCACTTTATTCTAAAATAGAATTTACTTGCCTAGAATTCCTCTTCCCAGCAACAATGCTGAAGAAGAGAGTTCCTGCTGCAGGTGATATCACATTCATAGACCAAAGTATCTCATTATCATGAGATAAACAGCATCTCTATTTTTAGGTAACATTAGATATTTTAAAAAAGACAAGACTCGACATATTTCATTTTAAAGATTTTTTTTTAAGGCTGTTTAAATAAATGCACTGGGATGTGTGTGAACTCAGAACGTAAATAAGGCCATTGATAAGAATGACAAAAACAGCTGTTTTCTTTCTCAAGAATGCAAGCTCATAAATAACGCAAAGAAAAGGCTAGTCCTATTTCCTGATAAGATTCATCTATTGGCAAAGATCCTAGAACCACACAGGGATCCTGCACACCTGCTCCACTGACCTCGCCCACTAATGTTTGCCACTGGGGTGTGGTGCTTTCTCTAGGTCACGCAGAGATGATCCACAGAGAGAGCTAGGAAACAGCTCTGTACCCTCAAGCCCTCTCTTGTGTTTCATTCCCAAGTGACTTCACTAAGTAAAAAACTTAGGGACTGACTTACTTGGAAACCAGATGAGCGAACAGACACCCAATTTATTCTACTTTGGAATTCCCCTATCTTATTCCTTGGTAGAAATGATAACCCACAAGCTGAAAAAAAATTTAGATAACTTCAAGCTGCAACAGAGTACACTGTCATCTTTCAAACTTCGGTCTGTAAATATTAGTTATAAGAAATAGAATTCAGAAACACATAATCAGATATTTAATTTCACTTTAAGCAGGAGGCAGATAATTTACTTTTATGGAGTAATTTCAATCCACCAGCATGGGCAGATTCACAAATAGGCTTGCTACACACAGCTTGTAAACATCCTGCAGGTGTAAATAGTCCACTGCACACTACGGCCAGCGTTGCTACCACTTTGCACCTAGCTATCAACCGACCATTCTGGGCTGATGATACCTCCTGGTGGCTGCCAGAGGAACTGTTGGATTCTAATTCCACTTCATTACCGTAACACTAGCCCTCAAAAGGTTTATTATTTATGCATGTGCCAAGTTCCCTTTCTCTCATTTCCATTGGAGAGGATCTTTTTCTATATACTCTCACTTTAATATATGTATTATAAAACCAACAACTTATAGAAGTATTATGAAAATTATAAGACAAATTCACTATAATTTCTATCATGTCTCAGCAACTATTAACATGTCCGTATACCTTAAAATTAAAAAAAGAAAATTTCATGTAATTAAAAAACAACTGTTTTCACCGGAAATGTAGGTGAATTTGTTTATTTCTACACCTCTAACTTATTTTTTAGTATTTGTATTATATTCCCTCAAGTCAATCCATCCTATTTTATACCCAACTATGCTCTGACAATTGGAAATTTATGCTGCTTCTAGTTTTTCACTTTTTGAACTATATAATAAACAGCTTCATACCAATAGTTTTTCCTTGTTTTGATATCGTTTCTTTAGTGAAGATTTTATGAAAGTAGAATTACTGGATTAAAATAATCTAAAATTTCTTTAATTTATGCTTAAATTGTCATTGCAGCAATCCTCACCTTTTTGGCACGAGGGACCAGGGCTCCTATGAGAATCTAATAACTGAAGATCTGAGATGGAGCTGAGGCAGTGATGCCAGCACTAGGGAGTGGCTGCAAATACAGATGAAGTTTTGCTTCCTAGCCTGCCACTCACCTCCTTCTGTGTTTCTGGGTTCCTATCAGGCCACCAACCAGTACCAGTCCATGGCCTAGAGTTTGAGGAGCCCTGAGGATGACAGACATAGGGAATACACACTGACAGTGGAAGAAAAAACAGAATGAAGAGGTAGTATGAAAGGATAATAAAGACAGAACATGATGGCCCAAATTCCACGTGATGGGAGAAGAACAAATGTTCCATTTGGTGTCTCGAGCCCTGATCTCTTTGGAAACTCAGATTGGCATAACCAGTTCCTGCTGGACACCATCCCCGGGTATCTAACAGGCCCTGCAATATTCAAGGTAATCAAAAGAGAAACAGTGAAAAGCCATATCCACACCACATCACCACATTGCAGGTCCCCAGTGGTTTTAGCCAAGATTATATACATACAGACAGAAGTGAAGGAGCCACACTGATCAGTGGCAGGCACCTGGGAAGAATGGGACAAGACACTGTCCATGTGAGGTCAGGTCTTGAGTGTTTTGAGAAGCCTAATTTGTTCTATGCCATAGTCTTTTAAAATTTATTTTTAAAAATAATTTTTTAATTTTAAATAATTGTGGTAAAATACATGTATGATTTACCTCTTTTAAGTGTACCTTTTTAAGTGTACAGTTCAATGATATTGAGCATATTCATATTGTTATGCAACCACCACCATCATTCATCTCCAGAAGTTTTTTTCATCTTGCAAAACTGAAACTTTGTACTTATGTGCCAGTCTTTTTATACTTGGGCTCACAACACTGTGTAGGAAAATTTTACACAAATAATCTGTTTAAGGGAATGTTTAATACATCAAGTTTTCTTGGTACATAAAGAAAACTCAGACACAGTCTCACCCAGGGGACAAAGAAGAGTCAGTGCCCAGGTGCCTTGAACAGTATCAGTCCCCAAAGGGCTTCACACACACCATAGCATAATATGGTCAAGATAGAACCATTGACTGAACTCCCCCTCCCAACCCTAATGCCACTTCTTTTCTGATCTTTCTCGGCTCAGTGGATGGTGCCACCACCCATCTAGATGCTCAACTCAAAATCTAAGATTCAGCTTTCCTGCTTCTCTATTTCTTGTGCTTGACATCATGCCAGCAGCAAGTCCTGCCAACTCTACCTCGGAAACAGCCTGTATGTTTCTTTCTCTCCAACTCCTCTACCACCTCCCTAGCCCACTGTGTCTTTGCTTTTCACGTGGATCTCGCCCCACCTCCTACTCAGTCTTCCCACTTCCCCTCTTGTTGCTGCATCATCGTCCATCTGCAATACAGCAGTCACGGTGAGCTTTGAGAAATCTCCTTTAAAACACTACATTACATGCCTGCTTAAAAACTTCCAACGGCTTCCCATTACACACCTAAAAGGGGGGGGGGGAGAAAGAAAAGTCCTAACCTACTCTGGCTTACAAAGCTTTATGTGATCTCCCTACCTTTATGACTTCTGGCATATCACTCTTTTTGTGCATGTTTTTCAACATGAGATAGCCAGCTGGGACTGGAGGGTCTTGCTCTTCAAACACTCCAAAGTCATTTTGCCTTCAGATACTGAAACAGGCTGTTTCCTCTACCTGGAAGTTCTTCTCACATGCTTCTCACATATCTGGCTCTTCACTGTTCAGATCTCAGCTTAGGGGTTACTTCCTCATGGATGCTTTCTCTGATCACCTAACCCAGCAAGTCCACTCAGCAATTATCTATTACACTGTCTTAGCTCAGTTACCTGCAGAGCACTTGTGACTATATTTTTCTTGATTATTTATTATGATTATTGTCTCTCTCTTTTAAAACCCACATTTCATAAGTGAGAACCTAGTCTTTCATATTTAATGAAGTATCCTTGTATTCCCAGGGTGTAAAGAGCACTTGGTGCAGAGTAGATGTTAAATAAAATTTATTGTTTATTGAATAAATGGCCAAATAAAATATTAGTAAACAAGGGTATAATGATAAAAACTCTGAAACTTAAATAGGAAATCTGATACTGAAAGCATTTCATCCTGAAAAATTAACAAGTGAAAATCTCACCAAGATATATCCAAATAATTATATTATGAATTTGCAGTTATTTTCTTCATTCTGAACAAATACATAATTTTCATGAGCATGAACACTGTATTTCCAATGCCTTGCACAGAATTTGGCACATGGTAGCTGCTCAATTAATATTTTTAATGAATTTCTCTCCAGGTCTAGACAATAAAATCCACTGACTTGAGATTTCAGGTAATGCAATTAAAAATAATTCTAACCTAATGATGCAAATACAAACATTTTGTATATTCCCATAGGTCTTAACCCTTTCAAATCAGAAGACCTGTACACTTACTGTGATATTGCTGACATTGTTCTAAAGAAGTGTTTCAAAATGTTTCATGAAAAGTCTGTAAACTTTTTATGAAGGTAAAAAAATAAAAGAAAACAAAATAAACTACTGTTGTTCAGAGGTCTTTCACTGGGAAAAAAAAAGGTGTTTGGTTTAATAAGTTTAATTTTAAATCATGAGATTTTTCTGGTATGTCTCTATATTTTGGCAGTTTTACTTAGACTCTTTTGCAGAAAAGCTTTCACCTGAACCATATTCTTAAATAATTCATTCGCGTAAGAAAAAGAACAATGTTGTTATTACCTCTAATTATCCTGTAACTCATAAGTCCCTTCGCTGGTTTCAGTGGACAGGCTTCCTCACTGGGACAGAAAAATAGGTAGCAGTTGGGCTGTCTAGTTGTTTTTCGAGTGTCGAAGATCATCAAGTTACATGCTTTGTCCCCTGCAATGAAAGTTTCATAAGCATTATTTTGAAAGGATTTTCTAAAGAGTAAGGCAAGCAGGAAAAACTTCATTTATTCTGGTGTTCACTTTCTTGCTGACTGCTGAATCATTTCCTTTTCCTTAGTTTAGTCACTTGAAGCATTGTTTAAAGACATTGGGTTTAAAAATCTGAATTAAGGTAATTTTGGCAAAACCAATTTTTA
This sequence comes from Cynopterus sphinx, assembly GCA_030015415.1. Taxonomy (NCBI): domain Eukaryota; kingdom Metazoa; phylum Chordata; class Mammalia; order Chiroptera; family Pteropodidae; genus Cynopterus; species Cynopterus sphinx. The sequence continues at coordinate 151,241,475 of CM057380.1, read as the reverse complement.
ATAATACATTGCATTCTTTAGAAATAAGATTTCCATTTGCTAAACAATGAACCATGATATACATAAAAATACTGTCTTTAAAATCTTTATGCAACTTGTAGTTGAGTTGAGCCTTAAGAAATAGAGCTAACCCTAATAATTTCATGTATCTCTTGCATCCTGAAGGCATCTCAGACACCTATGAAGCCATGAGTTTGGCTTTCTTGGGTGGAGTCAGTAAATTCAGCATCATTCATATACACCTCTTTCCAGAAAGAATCTGTGTATGAAATGTGAAGTTTATTTTTTGTTTTGATCAGTACCATTCTTCTTTTGGTTATTTTCTCACATTTCCCCTCTTCCTTATCATTTTTGCTTTTCTATTTTCCTTCCTTCCTCATTTCCCACTCTTAATTTCATTTCTGGGTTTTCTTTCTCTTCCTCTTGTCCAATAAAAATTATTCTCTCTAATCATTATGGCCTACATATGGCTTTGGCCTCAATCTGCTGCAGTCTCTCATCTTGGCCTGTGAACCCTGAAGGATCAGTATACCCTGGGTCAAGTTGAAGCTTAAGAGACATATAGGCTAATTATTAAAACCCCATGTTCTTGACAACACGAATGGATCTTGAGAACGTTATGCTAAGTGAAATAAGTCAGATGAAAGAGGTCAAGACCATATGGTATCACTCTTACGTGAAATATAAAACAAAAAGCAACAAATGAACAAACAAAACAAGTAAATAACGGCCCCAAAATTCACAGATACAAAAAACAGAATGGTGGTTGTCAGAGGGGAAGGGAGCAAGGGCAAAGAGGGTAAAGGGGGTCAAATAGATGGTGATGGAAGAGTTTAGACTTTGGGTGGTGAGCACACAATAAAGTTTACAGGCATCGTATTAAAATGTACAATTTATACAGTGTTACTAACCAATGTTACTCCAATAAATTTAATTTTTAAAAAATCCCCCCACATGTTCTACACATGCATGCACACACACACACACACACACACACACACACACACACACAATAACTATGTGTTAACTAATTTTATTGTGGTTATCAAATTGCAATATATACATATACCAAAGCTTCATGTTATATATTTTAAAACTACACACTGTTATGTGCCAAACACATCTCAATAAGGCTGGAAAAAAAAACAACACATGGTCTACCAACTATCACTGCCACTTCTTCAAATCACACAATGGTCAGGAATCAACCTTGATAGGACTTGGTTAGTTTCTTCAGGGGTTTTATCATGTCATCTCTCCACTACCAAGGTAATAAGAAAGGAACCCTTCTAGCTTTTCCTTTCTCTGCACTGTGATAATTCTACAACACCATTTTTGGAGGGCACTTAGGTAAAGGCAAGGGTCCATAAGCCCCCAAGATTGCCGCAGAATTTTGTGTTCTTATGTGTATTTTTCTAGAGTCCACAGTTATAAGCAAATTAAGTTATCCAAGTGCTTTTTGAACCATAAACGGTTAAAACCATCTCAAGGAAGGCAAAGTGTGAGATCCATTAACTAAGACCCATGATCACCTCTTACAGTAAAGCAGAAACGGTACTTCTATTTGTAGAATAAAGCAGCAAACCTCACTTCTTATTAAGAGCCTACCATGGAACTGGAGAGAAATACAAAGTTTCCTACATTGCCAAGAAATACCCACCACATTTGGTCCTGTTTGCAATGGTGTTTCTATTTCGCATAAATGTTGCGATCAACATTTAAAGAAAAACTAGAAATATAAATGAAATCTCTGTAATTTCCATAAATCACTCCTATAAAGAGTGTCTAAAAGCACACTGCTCAAATTAAGAAAACCACTGAAGGGTTTTTTCCTTCTGAGGGCAAATATGTCGTGTCTTTTCCACACTAATTCTCTAATTCTCTGACTCTCCAACAACAACTGAGTGTCCTACAATTCAACTCAATCCAGACGCCAAAAAAGAAAAAAAAATGCTGACTTTCTTATAGGATGAGTTAAAAATTTTTGTCTCAACTCTCTCTGTTTAAATGTTCTATATAATATCGTACTGTATTGTATTCCATAATGGTGACAGCTAAGCATTAAAACAGGATTTTTGTTTTCAATATCTTAGGTGCCTGTTAGAACATAACAATGGCAGTACTCAACTTTTTTCTACCCAAATACCTGAATGACATAGAAACACACTCATCATTAACTTTGACTCAGCTTAGGGAAGGGGAGGGTACACTTGAAAAATGTTACCCCAGTGATTTTGTCACCCACCTTTCTACTCCATTGAGAACCAACTACTTATGTCACAAAACACATAGAATAAAGGGGTGTTAAGGGAGTATTACTTACGTGATATATTTTTTGTTGAACAGCAAGAATTAATGCAGTCTTCTTGAGTTGATGTATATATGGGTTCATTGCCTCTGATTCCCTTAGAAAGAGATGACTGGATGTCAATAACAACATCTTCTAGACTCTCAGTCGGACAATTCTGACTGGTGGACAGCCTTAGTGTCAGGAAACAAATGATTACAAAAGTGTAGGTCAAGCTCTGCTCTTCCCTGAAGACCATTTTAACTTGCAGTTCAATTTTAGTCTTCAAAGGTCAATAATAACAATCCCTCTGGTCTTAGTTTGCTTCAAGAAGATTGCAGAGATGATGAAATTTCTCTCTAGAAAATAGAAAATCATCTATGTTTCTTTTAACAAATCTAAGAAAGACACATTTCATTTCCTTCAAGCCAATGTAAATGACTTACAATCTATAGAAGAACAGAAATAAATAACTACTTTTTTATTCATTTCGCTTTTAATAGATTTGGGACAACCTTTCATTAAAAACTTGGCAAAGAACTAATAAGCACACACACATATACTATCCTGTCAGTGCTTAAAAGCTGACATGAGTTTATAAAGAAAGAGGTACAAACAGCAGGCTGGCCTCCGAGTTCTACATGCCTTCCTCTTCTTGCCTCTCCTAATCACAAGTGGAGAGGACACAAAGTTCTCTAGTCACTGATGCAGCATTGGTAAAAGGTTTGGGCAGATTTCCTTTCTCCATGGTAAAAAATAGCATTTTTAAATCACTCAGGCAATGTGCTAAGAGATTTGCATATACTGTCCTATTTAATCCTTATATGAGCTCAACAAAAAAGCTATTATTTTCCTCATTTTATATTTGAGGAAACTGAGGCTGCCTATCTTGTTTCTTCTTTTCTTTCAGTATCAAGCCAGAATCAAGTAACCTACATAATCTACTTCTAAGACTTAGTCTTTCAGCAGGGGGAATATGGCTTGGTTGAAGGGAAATTTAGGGACAGATGTTCTTTTTGACATTCCTAAAAGCGCAAAAGCCATACTATCTGTAACACCAATTCCATTGGTAAGATGGTTCTTCTAGGAAAAATAAAAATAAATGTTAACCTGGCAAGGTAACACCAGAAAACACCTCTCGTCCCCACATTTCCAGGATGCAAATTATTCACTAAATGATAGCCTACAGCAGAATTACTTTAATTTGGGGGGGGGGGTAACAAACCATTTGGTAGCCTTGTGAAGCTCAGGATCTCTTCTGAGATACATGTTTTAAAATGTATAAGATGAAACTTACAAAAATGTATAAGATGAAACTTAGAGAATTACAAAAGAAGTCAGTTATATTGAAATATAATTATGAAAGTAGTTTTTGAAATAAGCCTACAAAACTCATGAAAAAATCAAAGAATATCTAAATAAATGAAGAGATATTTCATGTTCATCAATATTGTTAAGATGTTGGTTCTTCTCAACTTCATCTATGGATTCAATGCAATTCCAATAAAAATACCAGCAAGTAATTTTATGGATCTCAACATACTAATTTTACAGTTTACATGGAAATGCAAAAAGGCCCAGAATAGCCAAAACAATACTAAAGAATAAAATTGGAGGATTGATACTACCCAATTTCAAAGCTTACTCTAAAGCTACAGTCATCAAGACAGTGTGGTGTTGGTAAAAGAATAGACAAATAGATTGATGGAAGAGAAGAGATAGCTCAGTAACAGACCCACACAAATATAGTCAACTGATCTTTGACAAAAGAGCAAAGGCAATTCAAATGGGGAAAAGGATAGTCTTCTCAAAAATGTTGCTGGAATAATTCAAAATCCACATGCAAAAAAAGAAATCTAGACACAGACCTTCCAATATAGATTACAAACCTAAATGTAAAATGCAAAACCATCAAACTCTTAGAATATAACATAGGTGATTATCTTTGTGAACTTAGATTAGGTGACCAGTTTTTAAATACAACACCAAAAGCACAATCCATCAAAGGAAAAAATTGATAGGTTGGGTTTCATTAAAATGAAACACTTCTCTGCACAAGACACTATTAAGAGAACCAAAAGACAAGCCACAGACTGGGAGAAAGTATTTGCAAACACATATCTGATAAAGAACTGGTAGCCAAAATATACAACTTAACAAGAAAACAAACTATCCAATTAAATGAGCAAAAGATCTGAACAAACATCTCACCAAAGAAGATACACGGATGACAAACATGAAAAGGTGCTCAACATCACTGTCATTGGGAAATTGCAAATTAAAACAATAATGAGATACCACTGCTCACCTATTAAAATGGCTAAAATGTAAAAAACTGACAATACCAAATACTGATAAAAACCTACATACAAATGTTTATAGTAACTTTATTCATAATTGCCAAAAACTGGAAGCAACCAAGATGCCCCCAATAGATGAGCAGATAAACAAAATGTGATACACCCATACAATGGAATATTATTCATCAGTAAAAAGAAATGAACTATTGCATTACAAAATGACAGAGGAACCTTAATTGCATATTGCTAAGTGAAAGAAGCCAGTCTAAAAGTTATAATTCTAACTATATGATATTCTGAATAAGGCAAAACTACATTGATAGTAAAAAGATGAGTGGAGCAGAGGAGATTTTTAGGGCAATACTAGACTATATGATACTGTAACGGTGGGGATATGTCATATTTGTCAAAACTCAGAACTGTACAACACAAAGAATAAACTCTAATGTAAACAGATAGACTGTAGTAAAAGACAACAAGATACTTTAATAAAAAACTGGTAAATAGTAATAGAGCACAAGTCTAATAGCTATCTTGCTAACTATTGTGTCTAACTTTTGAAACAATGAAAATAACAAGAAACTTTATATTTCTTACCTTCCAGTCTCTGTACTAAGCACTTTACATATATGCCATTTAATCTTTACAGAAATCCTAACGAGATCCTCTTATTATCCCCATTTTTAGTTAAAATAAAACACTGTTATGTGTTTCTTTATTAACTTATTAAATAACAAGTGGTACATTTAAAATCCACCATAATTTTGAAGTAGTTTTGAATAGAAATGATATTGTGTTGAGATATGTGCAATAAGTAATTTGACATGAAAATATCTGTTATTTCTACTGGTTGGCAAAACAGCTATTTCTAATATTACGATGGCTTTAGCCTGCATGTCCCTTAAAGGAAATGCTACATTTCAGCTAGAGATTTGTAAAATAATAAAATTTTCCACCGAAGTTCACAGAATACTGCCTATGGTCTTCCCCAGTAAAAAATCCTGGAACAAGTTACCTTTTTATGCTGCCATACTTTGCAAGTCTATTTTTCTAGGCCCCTAAAAAAACTAAAACAAAGATCCCCCCCCAAAAAAAAATCAGGAGCGAAAGAGAAAAATCAGGCCAATCTTTTATTTTGAATGGATTCTGACAATCTGCAAAGCCCTTGCAAAGAAACCCGAATTAGGCACAGGAATGGTGCAGGAGCTATGTTTTCAGTATGCAGCATTTGTACTGTGCTTGGACTGTGAGAAGTACTAAAGAGCTTATTTCATTAAAGATACTCAACAATTGCTAGGTAAATTAATTCTTCTAATCCATTATTTTTTAGGACTTAAAGTTCCAAAGGCAAGTTGAACCCTGCTGAAAGGTAGAGGGAAAAGGATACAGGTGGGAGAGAGAGGAAGAACCTGAGCTTTAATGTCTGCCTACTATATTCACTCAAAGGTATGTGTACGTAATAACTGTGCCAAATACTGGAATCATTTTCGTTACAGCATAATCTAACCTAATTTATCAAGATATTTACACACACGTCCTACCGAGTATTAGACAACTGACAGGTTTAATAATGAGTACAGGAGACCCATCGTACAAGGAAAAAAAGGGGAAATTTCCCCTTGAGGAAATGTATGTCGCTCACTAAACTATTCTGTCTGTCCTGATGACGACGCGGAGTCAGAGCCATTTATGACAGATGATGCTGGCCTGCCTTGGGAGCCCCATTAGAGTATAGCGCAGCCCCAAAAGGTCGGGTCGGCGGCCCCTAACCTGGTCCTTGCTCCGGGGTGGGTGGAGAAGCTTCACCCCAGGCAAGGAGCTGAGCTGCTGTCTCCGCAGGTGGCGACGCTGCCTGCGGCCCGTGGGGGGGGGGTGCCTTTACCTGGCGGTGAGAGGACCTCGGGGCCCCTGCAGGCCACCCTGTGCGAGGACAGCTCCGACACGCTCCGAGGGTCTCGGCGAGCCCGCCCAAGGGATGCTTCGCAGCACCCACCGGGCCCGGCGGGTTTGTGGTTCGCAAGTTCCTGCTTCCGTTGCAGCCGCCGAAAGTTTACCGGGTGTGGAGTGCACATTCCTGCCCTGCAACCCGGAGCTGCTTCCCTGCCATTGTGCGTGCGGTCTTCTGGGCGCCCGCGGCCCCCTCAGGCCCCGCCCCACACACACCCGCGCGCGCACCCGAAAGCCAAGGGCGCGACCGAGGGTCTGCAGCTGTTGTGCCTTCTCGCTTCCCGGAGGGGAGAGAACGCGCAAATTCACAGGATGGAAGTCAAATGGTGTGTGTGTGTGTGTGTGTGTGTGTGTGTGTGTGTGTGTGTGTGTGTGTGTGTGTGTGTGTGTGTGTGTGTGTGTGTGTGTGTTCATGCATGCATGCATATGTGTATAAACATTTAGACACATGTATGCACACACAGACACGTACATGTACATATGTATATAGATGCATACACACACATATATATGTACAGTAAAAACTCTGGTTCTCGCCCCGTGTCCTAGTCTAGTTGCCCTCCCCAAAGGCCACCCCAGTGCACTTTTCTCCGCCTTCAAGAGTCTTCAATGCAGTCTATCTGGGGCATAGTTATGAGAACCTATTTGGATAACTGGAGGCAGAGAAGGTCTCCGATTCTATCTGACAATTCTTGCGTTAAATAGTACATGCAAGTCAAGCCTCAAGGAAGACATTTGGGATTCTGCAGGATTTCTTGTTTACAGGTATGGATAATGATAAAAATAATGGTGTCTGTTATAGTTATTAAAATCGTATCCCTAACATTTAGCACAGTACTTGGTATGTAACAAGAACTCGGCAAATATTTAAAGTGTGTTTGTGGATTGAATGAATGGCAAAGAAGTACCAGGGCATAGGTTGTAGAAGTGTGTTTCTAAATCAATGCTCTCTCCACCCCCACCCTATATACCGGGAAAGAAAGGGAACGTTACTGCACCGCTGACACTTAACCTGTCAAGTAGTCTAACCTTTGGTCATTGTGAAAGACCTTTCAAATCTAAAGCAGTTTGGAATTGTAGATTATTATTCTAGTTCTGACAGAGCCAACAGCTATATCCTAGTTTTAACCAATAGCTACAGGAAACATATGTTGACAAAGAATGCCCATGAACAATGGTCCATTGTGTGAAAATAACTCTAGCTGTATACAGAGGATGACCTATTCTTGAATTACAATACTATTGGGAAAACTAGGTATTAATGAGTTTTCAAAGACAAGGAAATTCCACAGCGATTTCCCATTGGAAAGATTTTCCTGATGCAATAAAAGACTGATGTACACAGTACATTTTATCTCTGTAGATATACTTGGGGTTTCAGGGTATAGAAAGGTTACATTCTTTGAATCCCCCATAAGAAGTGGTCCATACTAGGCACTGAGTGACCGTTTTCTCACTCAGACCTTTCCCCATCAGTTTCAGTGTTTTAATATAATGAACCTGTTATCATTGAAGTGATAAATTATTTTTGAGTTATGACAGAGAACATAGGACATTGATGAAAATAATAAAGAAAATTTTTCTGTTGACATGAACTTGGTGTTTAAATTAGAAATTATGTTTGTTGTCACCTCATTACCTGAAGAATATTGATCTCCTTCTGACACTTAAGAGTCCCATTTATGTAGAGGCTGGTTTTTTTTTTTAAGTGTTTTATCCAGAAAACATGTAGTAAGCACCTACAGAGGAAACTAAAGATCAAGACATGGGATCTCCCTTCAAGACGCGTATAGTTCAGTAGGATAGATAGGTAAGTCAATGGTTGTGTAAAGTGTAAATGTTATGATAGAAGATGCTAAGAAAGCCCAGGAGAGGGGCATCTAATTAGGACTTCTGGGAGGAGGTGCATAAATTCAATCTTTTTTATTTTTTTAAGACAAATTTTAAAGAGAAATTTTAGATTCACAGCAAAATTGAGAGGAAGGTACAGAGATTTCCCCTATGGTCCTACCCCCAGCATGCAAATAGCTTCCCCAGTATTAACATACCCCACCAGAGAGGTACATTTGTTACAGTTAGAATGTAAAGTCCATATTTTACCTTACATTTACTCAATGTTGTACATTCCATGGGTTTGGACAAATGTATAATGATGGTATGTATCCACCATTACAGTATCATACAGTGTATTTTCACTGTCCTAAAAATCCTCTGTGATCAGTCTATTCATCCCTCCCCCAACTTACACCAAACCCTGGCAACCACTATCTTTTTATCATCTTCACCGTTTTGCCTTTTCCAGAATGTCATATGGTTGGAATTATGCAGTACTTAGCCTTTTCAGATTTACTTCTTTCAGTTAGTAACATGAAGTTAAGGTTACTTAATGTCTTTTCATGGTTTAATAGCTCATTTCTTTTTATCACTGGAAAACAGTCCATTGTCTGGATATATCATAGTTTGTTTATTCATTCATCTACTGAAGGACATCTTTCTTGCTTCCAAGTTTTGGCAATTATAAATAAAACTTCTATAAACTTCTGTGTGCAGGTTTTGTGCGGATATAATTTTTTTTAACAAGTTAAATCTTGAAGGATGAAGTTCAGTTAGATGAGAGACAAAGGCTGAATATTCCAGACATAGAAAATAGCATGAGTATTCAGAGAATTTCATCCTGATTGTCATGAAGTTTGCCTTTGTACATAGATGAATAGAGAGGCTGGGTTCAGAGCATAAGGTTTCTCTTATGCTAAATTTTAAAGTTTATCCTGAGGACATGGCAAGTTATTGAAGGTATTTAATAAGGCAAAGACAGGTCCAGAGACCTAATTAATATTCTAGAAAATTCTCTGTGAAAGCCACATGTAGGATGGATTGAAGGAGGTTAGGCCAGAGTCCTTCTGATTTCCAAGAAACTGAAGAAATTAGGAGACCCTGAACAGGGCATAGAGATTGAAGAGAGGCTCTCCAGATTTAGTGACTGGTTGGATGTGGTGATAAGGGTAAACAGGTTTCTGGCTTGGGGACTGGATGGATGGAGTGTGAGGCAACACAAAGACAGGAGGAGGAGCTAGTCTGGAGTGAATAGAAGCATGAGTTTTAGAACATTTGACTCCAGGTTTTATCATTTATTACCTGTGTGATCAAGAAAACCCCCTAAACCTACATGTAAAATTAAGAAAAGTGTTATCTACTTTATAGGCAGATCACACAGGGCCAATATATATGAAAGTGCTTAATAAACTTGAAAAACTGTTAGTTGTGTATATAGGCCACATAGGTTGCTGTACATGTGGAAGTAATTTTGAGAGTGCTAAAAGGCATCAACCTCAAATGTCTCCTACCTCAAAAGTCCCACTAGCTGAATCCTTGTATTATAAATACCAATTTAGTTTTCTTGACACCAGATTGTAAGTTTCCTAAGGATAAGGCATGGGTCTTGTTGGATCTTTTATCCCTGGCCTCTAGCAAGTGCATATTATAGGCTCCCATTAAATGTTGATTCAAGGAATGAAGGCCTTTTATCTTCTGGCATCCTTTTTCTGAATGATAGCTTTATTGATATATAACTCACATACCATACAACTCACCTATTTAAAGTGTACAGTTTAGTGGTTTTTAATATATTCACAGAATTGTGCAACCATCACTACAACAAAATTTTAGAATATTTTCATCATCCCTAGAAAGAAATCCCCATACTCATTAACAGTCACTCCCCATTTCCCCTCTAACCTCTTCCTCCTCAGCCTTAGGCAACCACTAATCTATTTCTGTCTCTATAACACCTTTTCTGGACATTTCATGTAAATGAAATCTACTATATGTGGTCTTCTGTGATGGGCCTTTTTTTTCATATTGCATAGTGTTCTCAAGGTTTACCATGTTGTAGCATGTATAAATACCTCTTTTTTTTGCCAAATAATACTCTATTATATGGATACACTGTTTTATTTATCAATTTATCAAAATCAAACAAACAAAATCCAACAGTGGCATAGGAGTCTCTAACCTCTGTCCCCTAACAAATATCAACAATTAGCTACGTATAAACAAAAACAGTCAGGGAAAGCTCCAGAGTCCACTTAAGAAAGTTAGCACCACAGTAGACCAGAAATCCCCCTGTGTCTATATAGTCATACCATACCACCCTGAACATGCTGGATCCCATCTGGTCTCAGAAACTAAGCAGGGTCGGCCCAGATAGTACTTGGATGGGAGACCACCTAGGAAGACTGGGTGCTGTAGGTGTAAAAAAAAAAAAAAAAAATCTAATAACCCTGAGAATAACAGCACAAGAAGAGAGGGAACACAGTTTCATTTTGCCTGCATCCTCCTACCTCCCAAAACAGCACCTCTTAACACCAAGAGGGAAAGGAAGAGCGGAGTGAGCCACCAGCTTTCTGGGTATACTGCATACAGATCCTGCTTTGGTTTCACCACCCAGAATGACAAAGTTGAGACGTGTAGAGATGGGTAAGAATAAGGAAGAAAAATAGGGGCTATTACAGCAGCCTCGTAGCAGGAGTGATTGAAGTTCCCTATGATCTGCTCTGCAGACAAGCTCAGCAGTTTACACCACTGAAGACATCAATGGCCAGCACAGCTGCCTTAAAGGCCTTGCAGATTTCACCAGCTTTCACATATTCTTGTTTGCTTAGGACTGCTGCCTGATTCCTTCCCTGCTCCTTCCCCTGCTCCAAGGCCCAGAACCATACAGGGAGCCAGTGCAGGCTTCTGCAGCTGCATGAGTGCAAGACTCCAGTGGAACCCCTGCAGTTGACCCCCACTGCTGTGCACACACTAGGGGGCAGGCCTTCGGTAGTGCATTTGCATGCCGCAGGCCTGAGGCCCATCAACAGCCTCCACTATTGTGCATACACCTGCGGAGATGGTGCAGCCAAAAGGGAGCACACCTATTGCCAAGCCCCCACTCCCTACCTCAGCCCTACTGCTGTTTTGGGGTCTAGATCTGGCTCTGTCTTCTATCAGTAACCTGTACCACTGTGGCTAGTCTCCCCAACTGTAGAGAAACCCACCACTGGCCTCCACTTTGCCCTTGGTGAGACCCAGCAGCCATGTCAGTGCACACCAACAGCTCGAGACCCTGTAGCTGCCAGTGAATATGTAGTTGGCACTAGCTCTTGCTGCTTTCCCTGGACCCCTGCCCTATGTATGTGTCTACAAACACCCCCACTTCTACCTAGGCACCTACAGCTGGCCCTCTTAGCTTAGTGTATGAATGCCACTGACTGGTCACCATTGCTCCCTGCCTTGGTTCCTAGCCACTAGACCTGGAGTTGTCACTGAAGATGCCAATAGTCCTTCCAGCCACTGAAAACACCCTGTAGTGCTCACCAAGAACCACAGTTATTGATTCTATGGACTCAAGTGGCCTAAGCCAAAAAGATCATGCTCCCCTGAGCCCTGTGCCACCACATGCCCCTGTACTTGGTGCCCTGCATCAGTAGGGTCGCAGCATGCTTCAGTGTGCCTCCACCTGTAGGTGAAAATTTTCCCTTTCTGAAGTCAGTCCATAAAATCTGGAGGAAGTGACTGCTTCTTCAAATGTATAGGCACCTACACAAGACTACAGGTATCATGAAGAATCAGGAAAACATGTCTCTACTAAAGGAATATAGTAAGCTTACAGTGACTGGCCCCAAAGAAATAAAGACGCAGAAATTGCCTGACAAAGAATTCAAAATAAATAAGATGCTTAGAAAACTACAAGAGAACACAGATAAAAAATTTAACAATATCAAGTAAACAATAGAAGAACAACATGAGAAGTTCGACAAGGAGATAAAAGGTATCAAAAAGAACTAAAAGTAATTTTGAAGCAGAAGAATACAATGACTGAAGGACTGAAAAATTCTACAGAGATTCAACAACAGATTTGACTAAGCAGAAAAAAAAATCAGTGATCTAGAATAACAGTCCCCAACCTTTTTGGCACCAGGGGCTGGTCATCCTGTGAGAATGTAATGCCCAATGATCTGAGGTGGAGCTGAAGTGGTGATGCTAATGCTGGAGAGCGGCTGCAAATACAGAAGTTTCTCTTGCTGGCCCACTCATTGCTCACCTCCTCCTTTTCAACCTGGTTCCTAACAGGCCACAGGTACCAATCAGTACCTAACCAGGCCTCGGGGTTGGGGAACCCTGAGCTAGAAGACAGATTAATTAAAATTATCCAATCAGAGAAACAAAGAGAAAAAGGAATGATACCATTATAAGAAACAATGTGTGCACCATTGGAGCCTCAGAAGAAGAAGGGAAGGAGATGAGGTAAAAGCTAATTTAAAGAAGTAATGGCTGGGTCTATGACCACGCCACCCTGAACACCCACGATCTTGTTTGATCTCGGCTGGGCCTGGTTAGTGCTTGGATGGGAGACTACCTAGGAATATCAGGTGCTGTAGGCTTAAAAAAAAAAAAAAAAAGGCTGAGAACTTCTCAAAGTTCTTGGGAGAGATTTGGACATCCAAGTTAATGGAGCTATTAGGTCACCCAAAATTTCAATCTAAAATGTTCTTCTCCAAGACAAATTATAATAAAACTATCTAAAATCAAAGACAATTAATTTTAAAACCAGCAAGAAAAAAATTCTCTTATACAAGGGAACTCCCATAAGGCTATCAGTGAATTTCTCAACAAACTCCCTGCAGACCAGTAGAGAATGAAATGACATATTTTTCCATTTCTCAGTCGATAGAATATTCCTTTTAGAATGCATTATGTATCCAAAGGGAAGCAAGAAAAACATCACATCAGCATGGATTAGGGGATAGAACACAGGATAAATGTACTTTGATGTGAAAGAGGGAGAAAAAGACCCAGGATATATTATACTCCTGCCTTTTCCTCCCTCTCGCATCCACCTCAAACAAGAGCAGATCTTGGAGATGAGTGAAGGGCTGACCAGGAAAGCATGGCCACATTTCAGTCCCATCAACCTGGTGGTCTGCGTAAGCCTCAAGACGATAGCCAAACACCACCTCGCAGGAGCTTACTCTGACCTCAGGCAGTTTTTAGTTCTATTTTCATACTCTCACAGAATACTGAACTTGCATTCATTTGTACTTTTTTTCACAGTATATTAATGGTGAGTATAGGAAAGAGTATGAAGTTGGATATGAGATAACTAAATCCTAGTTCCACCACTTACTACCTGGTGACAATGAAGAAGTTACCTGTTTGTAGGCCTCAGGGTTGTTGTGAAAATTGAATAAGGTAAAATGGAGGAAATGTCTGTGATATAGAATAGAAGGGGCTTAATCCTTTGGTGAATTTGACACTCCTTCTGAAATTATATTTACCTATATAAAATCTCAGGGCATTTCCTTGAAATGTCACGAAGCAAACAATATAAAATGAGTTGCAAAGTTCTGAGCACCCCAGAGAGCCACCCAACTCCTTGACGGCACTTGCACTGCTAGGTCTATGTCCTTGCCCTGACAAAACTGGCATTTCCATTTTGCATCAACACGGCTCCTTTCTCACTTGTGCTCGTTTCAGAACGGTGGCTTGCCGATAATTGTCAAAGTCCCCAGAAAGAGCCGAGACTCGAGCGGCATCCACTTTCCTTTTACGGTGCACACGTACTCTAACACGTGAATCGGCATTTTCTGCTTCTTCATGTTTGTCGCATTGCCAGCTCCTTTCACCATCTAGGTAGCAGTTTCTGTAGGGTCGTCCACCGCCACACTCTCAGCTGTCGTAACTAAAGCAGGAGCTTTGCATCCAGATAGCTGTGGATTCGGATCCTAAGTCTACCTAACACCTTTTTCTACCTGTAAAACACAGTCAAAAACGCCTATTTTGTAAAGTTCTAACGAGAGGATGAAGTACTGAATAGGTGGGTGGCGCTTAAAGGGGACGCATCGTTATAACAACAGGAAAGGGCTCACGCTTTGGTGCGGGTCTGGGTTTCAGGTCGTCGGGTCCTTTAAGGGGGCGTCGCCCTAGCCGCTCGCGAGAGTCTCCCCGCCCACTCTCGGGCGGTGAAGGGCGGTGACTCTCTAACCCGGAACTGACGGCCGCGCGCGGCGGGCGCCGCCAACCCGCGTCCCGGAAGGAGCCGGCCTGCGGCGCCTGAGCGAGTGAGTGGAAGCGGCGCCGCCCGCCGGTCGTCGGCGCGGCTGTCGCCTCCCGTGCCCCGCCTCCTTTCCTTGGGGTTTCCCCTAAAGAAGGCGGGCGACCAGCATCCGTCTCAGACCCACCTAGAGACTCCCGCATCTCCCACCGCGCGCGCCCCTTCGTGGGCCCCGCTGCGGCGCGCAGACGCCGTGTAGCATCCCCGTCCCGGTCCCCGTTTCTGCCCTGTTGCCCCGTCACCGCCTGTCCCGCCGTTCCTCCGCTGCCAGCACCATGGGCAGTGAGCAGAGCTCCGAGGCCGAGAGCCGACCCAACGATCTGAACTCCTCAGGTCGGTGCCCCGATGCCCACTCTCCCCCAGCCGGCCCTGTCTGCTCGCGGAGCGGGCTGTCTCCCCGTCTGGTGGGGTCTGGGACCCGGAGACAGGGACGTAAAGGAAGCCCTCATATTCATGCTTTTTTTTTTTTTTCCTTCGGGGGAAAAACAGCCACCAGTTATCCTAGCCTTGATTCCCCTGAGTGCAAGCTGAGCCAGCGTGGGCGCCCATGCACATTATTTTCAAAACAGCGGTTTCTCCCAGCTACAGCCTATTTAAAAGATAACCTGATTGATTATTGGCTCTAGTGCTTAGGACTATGATTTGGCTCTTGCAGTGGGTGGGTCACAGGCCGGACCTCTACGAACAGGTTCCTTTTTTAAAAACAGATCTTAGAATAACCTTTTCAGAAGGGATGTGTGATAGGGGTAAAATCTCTTTTAACCCTTGGGTGCCTTAGGTGAATTACTAAAAGAGGTCAAGAGACATTTCTTGAGCAGTAAAAGCAGAGATTGTAGAAGAGTGAATGCCATGTCATAGGAGACTCTAGCCTCTAGGAGGCAGGGTAGTCCTATGGCATCCCTGGGTCTACCTTTAAGACCTCACACCACTGTGCCTGCGACAACTACCTTCCAGCTTGTAGGAACACTTCAAATGTTTGTTTTTGCCCTAACCAGGAAGAGGATGATGTCTGGGGCTAGGGCGTCTTTGATAGTTGGAATCACTTCCCTCCAAATGGATTACATTTTCGGAAGAGACCTGAAATTGGCCTGCCTCTCTAGAAGTCCTCCAAGTTTCTGAATTTTGCCTCAGCCTAGTACTTTCTTGGACTAGTACCTGTAACTTTAAGGATGAGAGGGCCAGTGCCTCAGGAATAGACCCATCATCTAGGATTGAATATTAGGGTTTTTATTTCCGCGTGAGTGGGATCTATTAAACATACTTGGCTTTCTGTGATGGGTGTCACAAGGATGGGCCATGTATACCAACAACCCATAGACCTCCAGTTCCTTTCCTAATTCTAGCACTGTTAACCTGGGACAAGTTAACCAAATTTTGTATCCTTATTTCGTCATTGATAAAATAGCGACAAACATCAGGAAGATCAAAGAGGTAAAAATTAAAAACAATTTGCCTGTTCTTTTGTGTGCTGAGTAATAAAATATATTAAATTACAAAGAAAAAGTTTCTCATATATATGTTTCTGTAATTTTTGAATTTTTATACATACTATAAAAAATAGAAGTTCTCCATAATTCATTTTCCTTACCCGAACCCCTACGGCCGGGTAAATCCAATTATCGTTTTGTGTGTATGACTACAGTGAAAACAGCTTTGGTGAGACAGAGGTAGCTTACAAACATACAGCTCCTGAGTGGTGTAACTTTATTTTCAGTGACCCCTTCTCCAGCTAAGCATAGAGCCAAGATGGATGATATCGTGGTTGTAGCTCAGGGTTCCCAGGCCTCAAGGAACGTCAGCAACGATCCTGATGTCATCAAGTTGCAAGAGATTCCAACCTTCCAACCACTTTTGAAAGGTAAGTGCTTGATTTTGATTTATCTAGACTTGCTGGAAAGGGTTTCATAGCCCCACTACTCTCCCCAGATATCCACATCCTTTAGATATTTGCTTAAATGGCATCTTCATGAAACTTTCCTTGTCTGCCCCATTTAGCATTACAGCCCTTTTCCCTGCCTGTTTTTTTTTTCTTTTTTTTGCAGTACTTAATCATTGATCTACTGCATAGATCACTGTATTTTTCTGCCAGAATGTGTGCTCCACGATGGCAGGAACTTTGTTTTGTTTCCTGTTGAATCCTCAGCACTTGGAATACAGCCTGATATAAAGTAGGGACTGAATGAGTGAATGAATATTGTTGGAGTTGGGCCTTACCTGTTATATTTCCATGAAAATATTTTTATTTGTGGTCTAGAAGAGAGTATGTGTATTGAGGGAAGAGAGTGTATACAAACTATCAGCCTTCCTGATTAACATATATTGATGTAGTTAACTTTTAATATGAATTTTATTATTTAATAACTTTTGTATATTTTTTTATTAGTAAGTATATTATTATTTTCATACTCCATTAAGTAGTGGTGATAATTTTCTATTAGTAGAATTTGGGTTTCTGCTGTAAGAATTTCTGTTTCCCTTTTCCCTCAAAAGATACATAAATGAACATAAGGTCCTGGTTTATTAACCTGGTACAACATATAGTAATATAACACATCTTATATAGATATTTTAAAGCCCCACTTCCCATGCATATTCCATTTCTTTATTTCTTATGTCATTAAATATGTTTGAATTATTTGTACCAGATCAGATAGCTGGCTAGGCTGAATCTGAACTTTTATCACTGATATCAAGTTCTATACTAGTTACACTGTTCTACAGTGTACTTAAACAAAAATATAAAAACAAATGATACTTATAGATGATCCATATGTCATCTCATTCTACCTAGTACTTTAATCTGTTTTACAGATGGGGATATACAAGCTTTTGGTCTGTTCCCCATAGTCCTCAGGGTTAAACTTTGGTAAACTTTTCTGCTCTTATATAAAACAACACTTGACATCCTGTTACCTATCTTGTTAGTTTTCATCATTTTGAGGAATAATGTGATTCTCCAAAGAAGCCAATGTTAATGAAATTTCTGTCTACATAAATTAGCCTTCATCTTTGGAAACTTGGAGGTGGACACTGGTATTCTATACTTGATCCCTTCTGGAGTTGCATGCAGTACTGCCTACAGTCACGGTTTTCATGGCTCTCCTTCGTGTTAACTATGTCCTTTTCCTCCCAAAGTCTTCTAGTCCTGGGTGAAGCCTTATGTGACCAATTTTTGTCCTAACTTTAAGAAAATATTTTTTAAAAAACCCCAGAAATTTGAGATATATTTAATAATTTTCTGGGAATAGTGTTTTTTAAAGCACTGATTCATATTCATATTTTATGATAATAAATTAATAAGTAGGGGAAGTATTTAGGAAAAGGCTTGGTTTTAAGGGAAGCTAACCTCAGATTTAAAATGATCACGGGAACTCTAAAAGTGAATAATTAATGTGTAGTTAATGCAATGCAGCTGGACTTGGTTGCATTAATACCTAGACTTTAACTGGGACTTGGCCACCAACTAGCTATGCTGCCCTGACTTTGTTTTTCATCTCTTTGAATCCTGGTTGTTGATAACATTGAGAATAGGTGTGGGAGATGGGAGAGCTGGTGAGTAGCAGGTTGCAAATAAGAGCTGATCTAGGATTTGGAAGGTAGAGAAATTACTTGGTGAGAGTGGCATGAAAATAGAAATAGAAATACGTGACAATGTCCAGACTGCAGGAAACAAAACAAAAGCCGGTGAGCATTTAAGTTGATGCTCATGTTTCACTTGTTAAGTAGAAACATCTTGGACAGTGGTTAAAGAAGAAGGGGACAATTGGGTGGAAATAATAAGTATAATTATGATAATAAAAGTACCTAATCCCCTCCTTCCATACCTCGCATGATAGATATTATTCTTTCCATTTTATAGATTAAAACATTGGTGCTCAGAACTTAAATCCATTGCCTGAAGTCATATGGCTGCAAGTGATAGCCCATCTTGAGGTGGCATCAGGACATCGAGTATTTAACAATTTTGTACATAGAATAAAACTCAGTTTCCAATTCTAGCAAAGCCCGTTATCCACATCACTAGGCTGTAGTAGGAAACAGTGATGGGTGTGAGGCTGTTTGGAGTTTTAGGTGCATCATTTGTTGTGCTGCCTCCTGCTTTGACATTGTTCAGTCTGGTAATTTAAAGCCCTGCCAGTTGCCTGCTGGGCGGCTGCAGAGGCTACTCATCACTGTTGCCTTTATACTCTAATCTCTTTTTACCCTCTTTACTGCTTTCAGGATGAGGCTATTTCTCAAAGTAGTAAAAGGGCCACACAGTGAGGGCCCTACCCCCCCCAGGTTTGATTCCAGCAGGCTTTTATTCAAGTTAATGACAGTTTATTCTTTCAAAACAATATATTCAAGTATTACACAGAGTTCACTATTGTTCCATAATGTCATATGATGTAATGCTAATGCTGGTGGGTGATCTGCAGAGGCAGCGGCCTGGCGAGTTTGGGGCTATTCGTATGACTGAGGTAATGTTTGCATTTTTAATAAGCAAGCAGATTCTTTCTTTGGTCTTAACTCTTTTGGGTAAATATACCAGATTATAAGCTTTATACTAATGCCAAATATCCATTCCTCTTTTTTTTAAGTGGAAAGAATTTATGTTTTTTAGAGCAGTCTCTGAATTAGCAATTTATTTTTAAATGTAAAGCATTTAATAGCAAATTAAAATTAAAAATTAAAAAATGAGAAAGAAGCAATGAATGGCTGTGACATAACACAAAGTCAAAATATAGATTTGATACAAATTAGTTAGATCCCCAGAGTTAAACAAACTCTATAGATTTCTTACCTAAAACTTAACCGCTTATACATTTTAGTGAATCTCATTGTTTTACGTCATTCCATAGAAATGAAATATTCAGAAGACGAAGACACTTGATTATCATATATATATACATATAATGTTATAAAGATAATCTATTCCTGGTGTTGAATATGTGCATATATACATACACATGCACAGGTGCACTCCTACACAAATGACTTTCTTTGTAACTGACATGTTTTTTTGTTACTGACCTTGGATACAACATAAGGTTGTTTGCTACCTAAGGAAGGAACTCTCCTTGTTACCAACAAGGAAGGTCAAACATATACACTGTAGGTGCTTCAATGATACAAAGCAGCTTTGTTGCGAGTTCTGTGTTTGGTTGTGAAGAACAGATGTATGTGAAGTGGATTTCGACAATTAAAAAGAGCTAGGGGCTTTTCTTGGTGGAGAAAAATCTCATAGAACCGCAGTGAAGGCTCTCAAATCACATGGAATTTTGACAATTAGTGCTTGAGTTTGAAGCTAGGGAAGAATGACTCATGGAAAAGAGTGATAAGGAGAACATGAGGGAGCTGGATTTACAATCACCATTTTCTTCACATCTTTCTCACCCACTCATCCATTAGCCAAACAAATAAAATAAAGATAGAAAGTCTTTGCATTTGTCAGACACCTGTTTCTGCCAGGTGTCAGATCTAATCTCTGCATTAGAAAATAGAGTGCCTAAGGAGGGGATGAGAAAATGAATGGTAATCAGAATAGTCTTCTCTGTCTTAAAGGTGACCTCTAAGCCCACAGTTGATCCTAACAGCATATTTTCCTCCAAATACCAATATTTGAAAAATTGATAACTTATTCCTGATTACTTTGTAGATTTGTGTGTGAAATAGCCTTTTAGTTAACCTTTTCAACATGGCCGTTAACCAGAAAGTGAGCCTTACTCAGAAGAGTGGGAAGCCCCAGGCAAATGGTCTCTTTATATTGATTGAGAAGGTGAATCCATTTTGCAAGAGCAGCCTCACTTTTCTCCTCACCCCAGTCAATCTCTGTCTGCATCCATTCTTGTTTCTTTGCATTAAATCTCAGAGAAGGTGTCTGTGCCTTTCTCTGAAACTTAACCTTTTTCATTTAACCTTTTTCTTCATTTGCTGGGACTTTGCTTCTGTATTTATCTTGTCTCCAGCATCTAGCTTAATGGACCTCTTTCCTCTTGTTCAGATATATAGACTTTTTTTTCTGTCTTTTCAATAGAAGAGACAAAAATTCCTTTTTTGACTACAATGCCTCTCCTGGCTACCATGCTTTCTTTTTTCTTATCTCTGCTGCCAAATCTACTGACTATATGGCCACTATATACTCTCTCTGCATCCTTTCTATCTCTTCTACTCTTGAAATTCTGTTGTCAGGCTCTCACATACATCATTTCATCAACACTTCCCTCTTTGGAATCTTAATAATGGTCTCTTTCTATGTTTAAAGTTTTTCTCAGTCCACATCCTCCACCTTTACCATAGGTTTCTATCCCATTTATTAAATCTACCTTGAGCTTCATGATCCCCCCATCTCCTTAGTTTTCTGGTTTTTCCTTCTCACTCTCTTCTATTCTTTGCTCAGCATTGCCTAGTGTTCTTTTGGAGAACCGAAGTTCTAGGAACTTTAACTGTTTTGAAATATAGACAACTAGATGATTCTAAGTACAGTATCAGCTTCAACTTCTTATCCATTTCTACAACTATGAACTAGTCAATTCAGCCAGGTTTTATTACTTTAAATTCCATATGCCCCATCTTCTACCTATGTATGTATTTATTTATTTAAAAAAACATTTATGGGACCTCGTTTTTGTTAGGTGACTAAGACACATTTCAGGTACATTTGAAAAGAATATTCTGCAGTTGTTGGGTGTAGTGTTGTAAGTCAAAGTGTGGTTGGTAGTGCTATTTAAATCTCCTATATCTTTAATTCTATCACTGAAAAGTCTTTAAATCTCAAGCTGTGATTGTGAATTTATCTATTCCTTTTGTCCTGTCTGTATTCTGTTATTAGGCACATACCCATTAATGATTACTATATTGACCCTTTTATCATTATAAAATGTCTTTCTTTCTTTGATATTACCCCCTATCTTGAAGTCTATTTTGTCTTATATTAATATAGCCATTCCAGCTTTCTTACACTTGTTTGCATAGTATATCTTTTTCCATTCTGTAATTTTAAACATGTATTCGTGTCTTTGTAGTTAAAGTGTATCTCTTGCAGACTGTATATTTGAGTTTTGCTTTTGTATCTAGACTGACAGTCTGTCTTTTAATTGAAGTATAAATTGGTTAGATATAGGTCTACCATTTTGCTCTTTATTTTCGATTTGTGCTGTGTGCTTTTGGTTTCTCATACTCTTCCTGATGTTTTAGGATCAATTGAGTATTTTTTAGTATTTCATTTTAATTTTTCTATTAGCTTTTTTAGTTGTGCTCCTTAGCATTATTTTAAAGTGGTTGGTCTAGAGATTATAATATCCATACTTAACATATAATAGTTCAAATAGAGTTAATATTGTACCACTTCGTTTAAAATTAAGAACCTTTCAGTGGTATGGTTCAAGTCACCCTCACTTCTTTGTGCTGTAGTTGTCATATATAATACATCTCCATGTTAGAAATTACATATATGTGTGTGTGTGTGTATATATATATATATATGCAATTTCACATACACACACATATATGTGTGTTTTAAACAATCATATTTTTAAAGAAGTTAAGAGAAGAAAAACTGCATATTGGATGTTATGTTTACCCATGTATTTACCATTTCCAGTTAATTCCTTCCTACAGATTCAGATTTCATTTGATGTCATTTATTTTTAATCTGAAGAATTTATAGCATTTCTTGAAAGTGCAGGTCATCTGGAAACAAATTCTTTTTGTTTTAATTTACCTGAAAATGTCAGTCTTTGCCCAGTTTCATTATAATGCTTTTTCTTTTTTTTAAATGTAATTACCAAGTTTTTGAGGTGATAGTGTGAGACTCTGTGAAACCTCATTTTTCAACACACTTCTTTCACCAGTTATAATATCCATCAATGTTTCTTGCTTGAATTAATTATATAGTGATGGTTGCCAAATAGTGATTATTTACCTTTATCATTCTTTCTAAATTAATATTTTTAGTTTGCATTTTACTGTAGGGAGAACCTTTTTCTATGCCCTATTTATTTAAGCCAGTGTTGAACAGTGAATTCCTGTTTTATTTAATGATCTATAATCTGTTACAATCATTATTTATTTTCAGTCTTAACATGTTCCAAATGTAGCTGGTTGAAACACCATCCTTCTAGCTTCCTATGTTCTTTCAACATATTATTATTCTTTGAACACATTTTTATTTTCTGGCACAATATATTTCAGACTCATTTTATTCTTCCCTGGCCCCAGCCCTAGAGTTAGGGGCCCTTGTTCTTTTAGTGGAGAATGGTGTTTAGAAACAACATACAGTCTCTCTCATTGCATTTAGCAAGGAAATACACACACACACACACACACACACAGATACATGTTTATACCTACATATGTATATTTATATATTGAAAATGATGAGTTCCCAGTAATGTGCTCCACATGTTCTTTGATCTATAGGTTTATAGTTTTATCAAATACTTTGGCCATTATTTCTTTTAATATTTTTCTGCCTCACACTTCCCTTTTTGGAGGTCTTCCAATTTCTATGTTAGACCACTTGATATTTTCTCACAGGTCACTTACCTTTCATTAAAAAAAAAAATCATTTTCCTTTCTGTCCTTATTTGAGATAACTTTTGTTTTTATGTTAGGTCCAGTGGTCTTTATTTCTGTTGTTGTCTATACTGCTCTTAATTCCATCCAATGTATTTTTAATTTCAGATAATTTTATTTTTCAGCTTTAGATGTCTCTCCCACCTTTTAAAAAAGGTTTTCATTTCTCTCCTTATCATGTTCATGTGTTCTTCTACTTTTTGAAAGAATGTAATAACCTTTAACTTTCTTGTCTGCCAATCCATAATTTCTGGACCTGTTTTTTATTGAATAAACTTTTTCCTTGTTATAAGTCATATTTCCTACTTCTTTGCATGCTTGGAAAATTTTTATTATATGCCAGGCACTGTATGTTTTATGTTTTGGGGTGCTTGATTTTGTTTTATTCCTTTAAAGGATATTGGACTTTGTTCCGGTGTAAGGTTAAGTTACTTGTAGTCATTTTGTTAGTACTCAGCCAGGCAGCCTTTAGTCTAGTTTAATTAAGCCTATCTGATAAGCGGTCACCTTCTTTGTGCTCTGCGGATGCCCCAGGTATTACAGAGTCTCTCCATTCTGTTCTGGGGGAACATGAACTCCTTTTAGCCCTGTGAGAGTTTCAGAAATTGTTTAGCCTACTGCTTTCCCATAGTTCTTTCTCCAATCTTGTGGAAACGCACTGCATTAATTCACAGTTTAGTGTGCAGCCGAAGATGTGAGTGTGCCCTGTGAAGTTCTCCAGAGTACTCTCTGTGGAGCTCCCACCTTTCCCATATTCTGGATACCTCAGTCTCCCCGCTGAGAAGAGTTAACAGTTATAGAGGCCACAGAGACACTGAGACATTCTTAATGCTAATAAATACCACTGTTCATTCATATTTTGCCATTTTTTCCCGTAAGATGGCCTCCCTTTAATGCAGTTTAACACTTTAGCCACTAGATGTCACTAGGCTAAAACAATTAAATTGGTTGTAATGGCTACAACCTGTGGCAGTATTTTTGCAGTCCTTTGGTTGATTAGGTTTGCTCTGTAGCATCTGGATTTCTCATAAAACCAGGTCACAGCTTGCTTCAAGCACAAGCTAGTTTGAAAATATAAATGTTCTGTGACACATTAGTAATCTGTAATTAGTTATTTTAGTGTTTTATCAGGACAGAAAAGGAAAAACTTTACTGCCACAGGAAACTTTTAATGACCTCAATTTTTGAAGAGAAAACTATTTTTAGTTTGTCACTTACTTAAAGAAATATTTTTTTACACCAAAACTTTCTCAAGACTTGGGATTGTATCTTAATCATCTCTGATTTCTCAGGGCCTAGCACAAAGCTTGACACTTGGTAGATATTCATTCTATGTTATTAAGCATTAGGGCAGTATACTAAGATGTAATAGGGGAAAAAGGCCATGAGTCCTGCTCTTAAAAAGTCTCATTTTGGAGACAAGAATCTTCAAAAAGATATGCCCACAGTTCAGGGTAGGGTCCATGTACCAAATGAGCACTGCATTTATTCTGTGGGATTTCAGAGGATCAGTAGCTCTTAGGAGCTAGGGGCAGTGATTAGAGATGTCCTCAAGGAAAGTATTTAGACATGAAAAGGGAGGGCAGGTACAAGTAAGAAAGTAATGAGCCAAAGTTCAAGGGTAGGAAATAATGGGCAGTAAAGATTCAGAGAGGTAAGAACTCAAGGGTCCTGAATTTAAGGCTTATACCTGGACTTAACATTTTTTTAGGGAGAGAGGACATTATAGGACTTGGGAGTGGGCGAACAACAATAATATGTTTGATAATGCTTTATAAATTACAAAACACTAACATTTGAAGAAGAGTAAATTAAAGGTGATTATTCTTTGATTTTAAAATGCTTCTGCTGTAAAGTCTATGAAAAAAACGCTTCTATTTAAGAATAATATAAATGGAGAAGGCTTAGCAAAATGCCTGGCACTTAGTAATTCCTCAATAAATGATTGTTGATGATGATAATATTAAGTCAAAAAAATATTAGGGACATTCTAAAAAATAATTGATCACTGTTTTTTGTAAGAGTCAAGTCATGAAAGAGAAGGTATGACTGAGAATTATTATAGATTGGAGGAGGAAACTAAGCAGACATGCAGTATAGGGTCCAGAATTGGGTCCTGGAATGGAAAAGGACATTAGTGGAAACAATGGGAATTTGAATAAGGTATTTAGTTTTAGTTGATTGTATTGTACCAATGTTAATTTCCTCATTTTGTAATTGTAGTATGTTACACACTGTTAACATTAGGGGAAACTGGTAAAGGGCATATAGGAACCCTGTACTTTATGCAACTTTTCTCAAAGTTAAATTATTCTAGAAATAAAAAGTTCAAAAATATAATATTGTCTTAGAAAAGATAGCAATTCTATGTTTGGTCTAAGTTTTCTACTGAGAGGTCAGATGTTAGAAGGAAAGTTTTAGAATCCCCTACTTCGTAGAATTTTTAGGGTAGACATCTACTAGGATGGCTTAAGGCAAAGTGAGTTCTCTTCAAAACAAGGAGGTAAAAATCCAGAGGACCCTGGATTCCATTTTAATATGTCTGTACATACTGTAGCTAATAGATCAGTTTCCCCAATGTCTTGGCCTTTAAGGTCTCTCCAAACTATTTTTTAATAACCCACTCCCCTTTTTAGGAGGTTCGCAGTAATCTAATGAGGCTTCCCAGGGCTTTACTATCAACCCATACCTTGTATTTCAATTTAAAAAATGCTTTCTTCAGAATTCTGCCTATGAGCCTATTTATATATTCCCTCAACTTTATTTAGATTATCCTGTGGGGTCAGAACAACACTGGAGGAACATCTTGTGTTTGTAGATATGTCAGGTTAATTAGTTTCTAAAAATCAGTGCATGAATTTTATATATAATTATAACCTTGAGAATTTTTCAAAATTCATAATAAAGCATACTTTAAAAAATATATACTCCTGGACTTTAAAAGTTTGGAATAAAAGAGAAGTCTGTATACATATGTCTGGACATTCAGACCATTTTGACTTATAAACAAGGGATTAGTTTATAGATTTTGTTTTTCTCATGATACCTTTGGTATGAGGGTATTATCGGATTCATAAAATCAGTTGGGAGGTATTTCCTCTATTTTCCTTTAAACATTGGTAAAATTCACAGTGAAGCCACTAGGCCTGAGATTTTCTTTATATGGTATATAGGGCTATTCAGATTTTAGATTTCTTCTTGAATTTTGGTATTTTCTTTTTTTTAGGAATTTGTTTATTTTATCTATCTAATTTGTTGACATAAAGTTTTTCATAATAGTCTCTTTTAATCCTTTAAGTTTCCATGAGGTCAATAGTGATGTCCCTTTTCTAGTCTTAATGTTTATCTTTTTTTTTTTCCTTTTTTTATTTGGTCAATCTGGCTATAGATTTGTCAGTATTGTTGATCTGTTCAGTGAACCAACTTTTGGTGTCATTGTTTTTCTTGGTTTTTACATTTTTATACTTCATTGCTTTCTGTTCCAATTATTATTTTTGTTTCTTTTCTTAGATTGCTTAGTTTGGGTTGAATTTACACTTCTCTTTCTAGTTTCTTGAGATATAAGTTTAGTTTATTGATTTGACATCTTTTTTTTTCTGAACTAGGCATTTAAAAGCTGTATATTTTCCTCTAAGCAAATGCTTTAGCTGTAGCTCTTAAATTTTGAAATGTTTTAATTTTATTCAGTTCAAAGCACTTTCTAGTTTCCATTTTGATTCTTTCTTTGACCAATTAGTGATATAAAAGTATACAGTTTACGGTCACAATATTTTGGGATTTTACAGATTTCTTCCAGTTGTTGATTTATAATTTAATTCCATTGTGGTCAGAAAATATACTTTGTATGATTTAAATTTTTTTTTATTAATGAGATTTGCTTTATGGCTTTGCATATGGTCCTGGAAAATGTTCCTTGTGTACTTTTAGAAATAATTATTTTATTTTCTAGAGCAGGTTTACGTTTACAGAAAAACTGAGTGGGAAGTACAAGAGTTCTCATATTCTCCCTTACCCATTCTCCCTCCAGTTTTCCATATTAACATTCTTGTTTAGTGTGATACATTTGTTGTAATTGATGAGCCAAATTTAATACATTGTTATTAATTGAAGTTCATAGTTTACATTAGGATTCATTCTTTGTGTTGTGCATTCTTTGGGTTTTGACAAATGTATGATATAAACCCACCATTAACATCTGTATCATACCATTACATCTGAATCATACAGAATAGCTTTACTGCCCTAAAAAGCCCCTCTGTTCATCCCTCCCTTCCTACTTCTCACACCCTTGGCAACCACTATTCTTTTCATTGTGTCCAGTTTTTTCTTTTCAGAATGATATAGTTGGAATCATACTGTATATAGGCTTTTTAGATTGGCTTCTTTCATTTAGCAATATACATTTAGGGTTTCTCTATATCTTTTGTGACTTGATAACTTGTTTCTTTTTATTGCTGAATAAAATTCCATTGCCTGGGTATACCATAGCTTGTTTACCCATTCACCTGTTAAAGAACATCTTGGTTGCTTTTAAGTTTTGACAGTTACAAGAAAGCTACTATAAACATTCATGTGCAGGTTTTAAGTGGACATTGAGTTTTTAATTCATTTGAGTAAATACCAAGGAACATGATTGCTGATCATATGGCAAGACTATGTTTAGTTTCATAATACATTTCCAGTCTGTCTTCCAAGGAGATTGTACCATTTTGCATTTGCACCAGCAGTGAATAAGAGTTCCTGTTGCTCTGCATCCTTGCCAGCATTTGGTGGTGTCATTGTTTTGGATGTTAGCCATTCTAATAAGTTTGTAATGGTATCTTATTGTTTTAATTTACGATTCCCTAATGACATATGATGTTGAACATCTTTCCATATGGTTTTTGCCATCTGTATATCATTTTGGGGGATTTTCTGTTTGAATCTTTTACTCACTTTTTAATTGGGTTGTTTTCTTATTGTTGAGTTTTAAAAATTCTTTGTATATTTGGATACCAGTCTTTTATCAGATATGTGTTTTACAGATATTCTGTAGCTTGTCTTTTTATTCTCTTAAGTGTCTTTTGCAGAACAGGTGTTTTTAATTTTAATGAAGTCTAACTTATTTTATGAAGTCCAGTTTTTTCTTTCATGGATCATGCTTTTGATGGTATATCCAAAAGGTCATCACCATCACCAAACCCAGAGTCACCTAGAATTTCTCTTGTTATTTTCTAAAAGTTTTATAGCTTTGTGTTTTATATTTAGGTCTTTGATTCATTTTGAGTTAATTTTTGTGAAAGGTATAAACCATGTGTACTTCTAAAGGTTGTGTATTTGTGGTCATTGGCTGGAGTGTTCTATACATGTCAGTTACATCAAGTTGGTTGATAGTGTTCAACTCTTCTATAGCCTTACTTTTCTCTTTAGTGTTATCAGTTATTGAGAGTAAGGTGGATAATTCACCTGTTATTGTTGAATTGTCTATTGCTCCTTTCAGTTCTGTCCGTTTTTCCTTCATTTGTTTTAAGGTTATATTGTTAATTGTGTAAAAGTCTTTTTAATCTGATATTAACATAGCCACTCTCTCTTATAGTTCTCTGTATGATTGATACATTATTTTACTGTACATATATATATATCATATATATACATTCACACATTTAAACATAATTATAATGAATATAAATATATTTATATTTTTACTTTTTCATATATAGATTTTTCATATATATGATAATAGCACAAAGGAAAGAGAAAGAATGGAGCTATATTGGAGCAAAGCTTATATATTTTACTAGACTTAAGTTAGTATTAGTCTGAAGTAGATTCTGATAAAGACGTATATTGTAATCCCTAGAGCAACCACTAAAAAAACAATTCCAAAAAATATATAGCTTAAAAAAATCAAGAGTTAAATAGTATGCTAAAAATATGTATTTAGTACAAAAGAAGGCAGTCAGTAGGAAACAGAGGAACGAAACAGATAAGAATAGAATATATGGAAACAAAATAGAAAAAGGCAAATGCAAGTCCAGAGTCAGAGTGTCAGACTAGATAAAACAGCAAGCTCCAACTACACCCTTTCAATAAGAGAAATACCTTAGATTCAAAGACACAAATGGGTTTAAAGTAAAAGAATATATATCATATATTGTAAACCCCAAAATACAGTATAATAGAAATTGCATTAGAAATATTTTATCTCTTTGAAAGATGTTAAGAGAAGAAATGAGTTAAAACATATTTATATGTTAACCCTCATATTTACTATTTTGGGTGTTTATTTCTTCCTGTGACTTCCAGTCACTAACTGGGGTCTCTTTCAGTCTGATGAGACTTCCTTCTGTATTTCTTGTGATATAGGTCTACTACTACTGAGTTTACTTATTAATAAGTTTTGTTTGTCTGGAAGTGTCTTTATTTTCATTTTTGAAGGATAAATTTGCTGTATATGAAATTCTTGGGCTAAGTTTTTCCCATACTCTGTGTACATCGTTCAACTCTCTGCTACTCTCCATCATGTAAGTCTCCTTTCTCCTGCTGTTTTCAAAATTCTCTCTTTGACTTTGGCTTACAGCAGTATTATATATCTAAGTGTTGATCTCTGTGTATTGGTCCTATTTAGAGTTTATTATCCTTCTTGAATGTATGGATTAATATTTTTCATCAAATTTGGTAAGCTTCCTCTTCTCTCCTTCTGGATTTCCATTGTGAATGTGTTGGTGGACTTGATGCCGCACAGATTTCTGAAGCTCTGTTTATTTTTCTTAATTCTTCATTTTCTGTTATTAAAATTGTTATTAAGATTCTCTATTATCAGGTTCACTGATTCTTCTCCTGCCATTTCAAAACTGTTGTTGAATTGCTCTAGTGAAAAACTTTTTTTGATTACTGTACTTGTCAACTCCAGGATTTCTATTTCCATATGGAGAATCTCTACTTGAAGATTTATTTTTGCCACACTTTTCTTTCTTTCCTTATGATTTTCTTTAGGTCTGTGAACCTATATATAATAACTGCTTTGAAATTTTTATCTGCTATATCTAGTATCTGGGATACTTAGAGAGTTTCTATTGGCTGCTTTTTGCTTTGAGTATGAATCACACTTTTCTGTTTCTTTATATGTCTTTTAATTTTTGTTGTGAACTAGACATTTTAGATAACAGCACCTTTGGATTCTGATCTGCCCAAGATTTTGGTTGTTTTCTTTACCGGAGCAACTTTTGACAATTAAAAATTGTGTGTATTTAAGGCATACAGTTTGATGATTTGGTATACATATGCATTGTGAAATAATCACCACAATGAAGCTAATTAATATATTGTTACTCTTTTATGTGTTTGTTATTTCTTTGGTAACATGCTTGTGAAATCTCTTTTCCCTTGACTTCTGGCCATTGACGTCTCTGCTCACTTTGTAAACTTATTTTTATTTTTAGTGTGCTTTCCCAAGAGTTAACCATATATCTATATGACTTATTAGTCAGCCAGTGATTGAATAGAAGTTATACCCAACCACCTTGATACAATAGGGTTTCTGTCATCTGTCAATAGATCTATGTATGGGTAAGTAGTACATTTAAAATTCAGGCTGTTTTCAAGCCTCTCCCATCTTTTATATTCTGCTGGGCCTTTTTCACTCTTCTCTTGGCATGCATACAGCTTCAGTGTCAGCCAGGAGTCTATAACTGGTTGGATCCTCTCATGTTTTGCTTCAAAAGCACAAAGACTCAACCAGAAATAAAATTGCTCCAATCATGACGGCAGCCTTGTGCTAGTAGAGCTTTTGGGCCTTCTGCTGACACCATCTCTAGGCATGAGTGTTACCCTCAGCTCCAAATTAATTGAGCCTCTTCCTGCTGCAGCAGAAAAAGCTGCTTATTCTCATTAACCTGCCCCATTCAGACACATCTGCTTCACCTGAGGCAAGAAGGATAGGAGAAGCCCCAGGTCAGGATGCTACAGATTCCCATTGTTCTCATCCAAGTTTATGTGTTTTTTAGGCATTAATGCTTCTCAGATTATTGTATGCCTTTAGTTGATTTTTCAAATTTCACAAATTGGTTATTTTTATGAATTTTTCTAGTTTTACAGTTGCTTTTTGCAGAGAGGATTTGTTTTTTGCCTCACTTGGCTATAGCAAGAAGTCATACCTGTCCCATCCATTTGCTTTTGATCTAGCTATGTTTATACTTAAAGTGAGTTTCTTGTAGCCAGCATATAATCGAGTCTTGCTTTTTTATTCATGTTGAAATTCTGTCTTTTAAAGAATATCTTTAGCCTTCTTATAGTCAGTGTAATTTCAATGTGGTTGGATTAAACTCTTCCAACTTGCTGTTTTCTCTTTGTCACATTTGTTCCTTATTCCTTTCCCCCGTCTTTTTCTGTCTAGTATTAATCAAATCTTTTTATGATCCAATTTTTCTCTCCACTATTAGCTTATTACTTAAATCTTAAAAAAAAAGTTGTATGGTTGCCCTACGGTGTATAGTACACATATTTAATTAATTACCACTTCACTTATATTGTAGGGTTTTATCACAGGAAGGTTTTTATATTCCAATTTCCTCACCATATTTTGTGCTATTGTTTTTATACATTTTTTCTTTTACATATGCTTTAAACCCACAATACATTGCTATTTTGGCTTTAGACCAGGGGCAGCAAACTTTTTTCAGTAAAGGGTCTGATAGTGAGTATTTTGGCCATTGTAGGCCATCTGGTCTTTGTCTCGGCTTCTCAGCTCTGTTGTTGGGTGTAAAAGCAGCTATAGACAATACATAGAGGAATGGGTGTTACTGTGTTCCAATATAACTTTACTTACAAAAACAGGAAGTGGGTGAAATTTGGCCCTTCAGCCATACTTTGCTGACCCCTGCTTTAGACAATCAATTATTTAGAGCTATTAAAAATAAGAAAACGTGTATTTTATACTCACCTTAACTTCACCCATCTCTGTAGATCTTTATCTTTTAATATAGATTCACATTTCTATTTTATATCATATTCTTTTTGCCTGAAGACTTCCTTTTACATTTCTTGTAGTGTGGATCTGTTGGTAATGACTTATTTCAGTTTTTGTTGCTCTGAAAAAGTATTTCTCTTCATTTTTAAAAGATAATTCTTATCTATGTTTTTGTATCTTTTTACTCTGATTACCTTAAAGATTTTCTTTTTTCCCTTTTGTAAAAATTAAGATATAATTTAAATACAGTAAAATTTACACACTTGAATGTACAATTCTGTGACTATTGATGTATCTGTACGGTTGTTTAACCATTCTAAAAACCAAGATGCAAAATAGTTTTATCATTCTTCAAAACTCTTCCTATCTTTCTCTGTAGTCAGTTTTAGTCTTCACCTCAGCCTCTAATATTGATCTATTTTCTGCTCCTATCATATAGCCTTTTTCAGAATGTCATTTAAATGGAATCATTTGGTAATGTAGCCTTTTAAGTCTGGCTTGTTTCACTTACCATAATGCACTTGAGATTCATCCATGTGCTTCTATCAGTAGTTTGTTCTTTTTTATTGCTGATCAGTATTCTGACTTTCGAATCTACCGTAGTTTGTCTATAAAAGCCACTCTAACAGCTTTTTTGTGGCTGTAACAATGCATGGCAGGATTGTTTTCCAAAAGATCGAATAAACCAATATATAGTAAAACCAGCAGTGTCTGAACAGATATTTCTTAATATCCTCTTCAATACTGGACATTATTTAAATGTTTTTTTTCTGCATAATGAAAATGTCTTTTATTTTGATTGTAACAATAATATGTGCTCCTTTAAAAATTATAGAACTGTTTCTCTCTAAGCTAACAGTTTCAGTCTTGTATAACATGATTTTGTATCACTCAGCCCTTTGATCTAA
This sequence comes from Cynopterus sphinx, assembly GCA_030015415.1. NCBI lineage: Eukaryota > Metazoa > Chordata > Mammalia > Chiroptera > Pteropodidae > Cynopterus > Cynopterus sphinx. The sequence continues at coordinate 151,208,435 of CM057380.1, read as the reverse complement.
ACCCTGAAAGTACTCCATTTTGGCCCTTTTAGAATATTACCCCTAGCACTGAACAGAGTATTCCAGGTGTGAGCTGGATCTTCTGCCTTGCTCTGCATGCTGTATTTCTCTTAATACAGCCTAAGTTTGAAGTAGATTTTTTTGGCAGCCACATGTATTTGAGTCATATTGAATTATCTAAAACCCTAAGGTCTTTTTCACATGTGCTGATGTTAAGCCACACCTCCTTCATTCTGTATTTCTCCAGATAGTTTTTTTGACTTTCAGCGCAAGACTGTATAATCATCCGTAATTAACTGTCAGATGTAGCCTGTGTTTTTAGCTTGTTGAGGTTTTTTGTGAACCCCCATTATTAACATACTATGAGTGGCCTCTGATGAGGTCATTGAAAAATGTTTAACAGGACAAAACCCAGGTCAGAGAGCCAGAGGAGAGCTCTTGCCATTTCACAGTCATCAGACACAGAACTCTTCCCATGTGTTAAAAATATTTTTTTTTTAATTTCTAGTTTCTATTTAGTAGTTTTCGAGATGAGATTGCCATCTTATATGTAGTTAGTGAGAGATAATGTTCAGTATTGTAAAATTTATTGAGATGCCTTTTGGTATCTTTATTAGCACTATGTTTTATTATATATATGTGGAAGTATATATATATTTATAATTAATGCAGCATTTATTGTGGTATCATATGTATTACCACTGTGTATATTTATTATTACTACCATACTTATTTAAAACATTGAGATGTTTTTTCTGAGACTGAAACCACATTGTGGACCACACTTTCCAAACATATGGTGGCCGTGACCGCAGAAATACAAGTTACACTATTGAAAGGAGAATAAAAATTCTATTTTAAGACCTGCTCTAAACCTAAATAGTGTAGCAATGTCATGGCTGCTGCTAATTTAGATCACATGAAATCAATAAAGAGGAACTACTAGCCAGGGATAGTTAATATCCAAAAGCAAAAAACATATAAATAAAGAAGGTAAAGTAAGTTTCATCATGATATCCACTGCTTTCTTTGGAAATGGTCTTTGAGCAGTAGTAAATAAGCATGTTAGTAAAAGCACTGTATCAGGCAATGTTCTATAGTAATACAATAAGGAAAAATAGGACAAGGCATGAATAATTATGGAAAGGAAACCAGACTCATAAAGGGAACATATAAGAAAAGGTAAGTCATTTGGGAGTCTGGTCTGAAGGCCAGAAGAAAGCTGACATGAGCACTGTGGCCAGATGGGCTTTATCTTTCTGCTATTCTTTCCATTTCCTGCCAATACATTGGATGAGATTGAAACAGTATCAAGGCAGCCCCACACATTACAAGTGCTAGATGGAAATGAAAAAAATGTTCCCAGATATGAGCATAACTCCCTTTGGTTAGACAAGTAAGCCATTCTTTTAGCAAGTTGCAGCCAGCCCTCCTCTGACTTGCAGTAAATGCTGGCAAGAAGCTGCAGTTTGGGGGCCTCTTTATTTTGGCTTTGTTTTATCCCAATTTTTGCTTTGGTAACACTCATTGACTCTTTTTCCAAATGGGGACAGGAGACAGGTTGTTGAGGCAGATGCTCTTGGTTCAAATAGAAAGTATATGGAAAGACATTATCCCTAGCCAGAGTTTTTTCCTAGGCCTATACAAATAAATGAATTTTTAATGAACGTTGATAATTCTAATTAATTTTGCGCACCTCTGCCAGAATTTTTCTTAAGCCTAACTGAAGTTATATGATTCCTGTTCAGCATGTTTGGTTGTTCCATACTACCTGCTAGATTCAGATCTGCGCTCCTCAGCTTGACGTGAAGACCTCAGGAAGTCTTTACGTCCTCATCTCCCATTGCTTGTATGTGTCTTGAGCTCCAGGCCAAATTGGACTGCTTTCCTCTGCTTTATCACCTCTCAATCCTTGCTCATGCCATTCTATCTGAAAACTGTCTTCTCTACTGCGGCCTGCTTAAATCTTACCATTCTTGAAGATTTTGATTGTTCATTTGTTTAACAAATGCCAAACTCTAGGCACTGTCCTAGTAGGTGAACCTCTAGCAAAATACAAAGTTTTGGCTCTGGTAGAGCTTAGTTTCTAATAGTTCACCCCACTGGAATGTAAGTTTGTTTCAAGCCATCTCATCATCTTTTTTACTTTCTCTAAATTAATATAATACAACTTTATACAAATCATTATGAAGAGTTAGAAAAAGGTAAAATATTTGAAGTGATCACTATGTCCGGGCAGAGAACATTTTAATATACTTTAATTTTTAAAGTATGTGTCCCAAATGTAGAAAGAAACAAATGTAACTAAAGATGGGCATAAAAGAGTAGTATGGACTTGAATAGTGTCAGGATACATAAAAGTTAGGATGAACAGGCTTTCAAGTTGAAGGTCATTAAGGATAACTAGAAATATAAAAAGTAATATTCAGAGCAAAGGTAGCAAGCAGATGTAGTCAGCCTCCTACCAACTGAGATCTTTTCGATGTATAACAAAGCAGAACTTTGCTTCCATACATTCTGTCAAGAAGAAAGATAATTAACTGAAAATGATAGAACAAAGGAGTAGCTAAAATCCCAGATAGAAGTCTTTGTAAGTGCAATTAGCTTGTCAAATGCTTTGTTTTCTGGTGTTTGTCTCCACACCCCCACTCCATTCCCCTACCCGTCTCCTTACCTCACAAGCCCAGGGAACCTAGAGAACTTGTAGACTTAGTTACAGAACTGCTGTCTTTAATGAATTGTGGAGAATAGAAGAGGTGTCAGAAGCTTAGACGTAGAAAAAAATATAAAAGGGGTAGCATTGGGGGGAGAGGGAGTGATTAAGTTATTCCAAAATGTGCATTCATTGTAACATTTCATCCATTGATTCCAACCCTTTGTACCTACAGAGTTTGCTCCCTTTTAAAATATTTATAGACTATTTTCCTCTATCAGCTTTGTCTTTCGTAAGCTAAACATTTTTAAGATAAGCCCCCAAGAAGATCATAAGATGCAAGGTTCTGACCTTGACCTCTGTCTTATTCAACATTTTGTCAGTTGACTTAGCTCCTCCCAGAGGACCCTGGACATACTTGTTACTCATTAAAGATTTGTTGACTGACTTTAAATAAAGAGGCAGAAGCATATTAATCAAATTTGCAGATAATGAAATGTTAAAAGGACTGTCTAACATGATGGATGACAGATCCAAGGTTTAAAATGGTCTCAGTAGGTTTGAAGTGGGCTGAAACCACAGCAACATTTAAAAGCAGTAAATGTCAAGTCCTACATTTAGATTAAAAACAATCAATTACATAGGACAGGATATGAGAAAACTTGCTCAGGACCAATTCAGTGGGGGCTTTTGATAAGATCGGGAGGTGGAGGAGCAGTAGTACCAAGCACAATATTTGGCACTTGGCACTCTGGACCTGTGAGAGTGTTCTGGGTGTCATGCTTAAAAAGATACTTATAAACGAGGATACTTATAAACTAAATAGAGTGAACAGAAGGTTGTTGTCTGGAAATCTTGTCATGTAAAGAATTGTGAAGCAGATAAGTGTTTCAGGGTTGGAGAAGACACATCTCTCTTTTAGTATTAAATGGCTACTGAATAGATACAGAGTTAGATCTACTTTTGTGACGTCCCAGTGATCAGATCTGAGGCCAATGGGGAGAAGTTATTGGGAGGTAGAGTTTAATTTGATATAAAAACTTTTTATAATAATTGTTTTAATGGTAATATTGAGCAATAACAATATGTCAGACAATGAGCTAAGCACTTTTCATGTAGCATCTCACATTTAATCCCCACAGCAGCCTTGTCATATGGGCACTTTTTAATTCTGTTTCATAGATAATGAAACTGTTGTTTAGAGAAGTAGATATGTTCAAGGTCCTGTAGCTAGAAAGTAGCCAAACAGCTGTTCTGACAGGTCTCAAAAGCCTGTGCTCATAACCATCTTGCAAAGTAATGACTTCTCCATTACTAGATATGTGTAAGCAGAACTGGAACCAATTCTTGTAATTCACAAGAGTGTGGAGGGGCCGTGTGGTATATTGGGAAAATGGCACAGGCTTTGGAATTAGTTCAGGGATGGAAACTGTCACACACTGGCCACATGATCTTGGATAAGTCACTTAACTTCTTTGAGCCCCATTATCCTCATCTGTAAAATAAGGATACTGATACCTGCCCAAGGGGTTAAATGGGAGGAGTAATTTATGTGAGCAGCATGGCTTATGTGTATGTATTTGGTACATATTGGAGGTTCAACAAATAATTGCTGTAATTATGCAAAAATTCCTTTGAACTTTAACAGTTATGATCATTGTAATTTTCAGTGTTTCTCTTTCTATTATTTAACATTAGGATTACTTATCTCTGAAACTATACTTACTAGTACCGTAATTAAAACAGAAGCTTTAGTTGCTAGACTTGATTTCATTTATGGTTTTGTACAGATCAGGTGTGTATATTTACTTTTTGCAGTTATTCTGTTGTCTCCCTTACTGATAGTAAATTGCAGCCATCTCATGATTTGTTACTGTCAACTTAGGAACCAAGATAAAAATCACTAGGCTTTTAGGGGCTGTCTGAAGGGCTTCCTGTTACTAATATATATAGGCATTAATGCAAGGAATTTATAATAAATTATTTGGGTGACCTGTAGGCCATTTTTATTTGTTTTTCCCTGTTTCTTGGCTGTCCAGGGAGTTGAAATTATTAAATAAGTGAGATACAACTGGATGTGACACTACTTTTGCTCTTGAGTTTTGCAATCTAATAGAAAAATCTAAATGATCAATTTAAAGCCTAGGATTTTAGAAGCATAGTGGTCTTATGCTATTATATGATGTTATAATACCTACCACATACTTAGTGCCTGTTTACCATGTAACAAGTCACTAGTTGCTGTCCATGCAGAATCTTTTTTAATCCTTAGACTAATCCTATGAAGGAATTATTAACATCATCCTCATTTTGTAGGTAGGAGTGCTGAACTATGAGAATGAAATAACTTCAACTTCCACAGAGAGTTAAACTCAGGTCTGTCATATTCCAAAGACTTAGTTCTTTTCATTGCACTGGAAGAGGTGGGCGACAGTCATAGAAAACAGCTATGTTGAGGAATTATTAATTGAGCTGAGCTTAAAAGAACAGGCAGGATTTGGGTGGATGTGCTGGCTTGGGTTAGCAGGGGTGGAAAAAGGAATTCCTAGGTAGGAGGATAATATGAGCAAAGTGGACCTGAGTATGCTGCTGTTGGGGAGATGGAGTGGAGACAATGAGATAACTTCTTAACCAAAGGCAAAGGTGCATGTTAAGGAAGAATAAGAAGTAAGGTCAGAAAGCTAACTTGTAGCCAAATCATGGATGCCCTTAAAAGCCAGGAAAGGGAGTTTGGAGATGATGCTATAAGAAACAAATGTAGTTTTTTGTCTGATGCAGTATGAAGAGGGTATTGACACGTTGAAAGCTATGGTTTTGGGTGACTGGTAGGACAGTAGCCAGAGATGGGCACACCAGTTTGGAGACAGCCGTAATTTTCTTGTGATGAGCTGATGAAAGTCTGGACTGGGGTGAGAACAGTGGAAGGAAGAACAGATCTGAGAGACATTTTCAAGGAAGAGATGACAGGGCTTGACAGACTGGGCATAGGAAAGAAAGGAAATGGAAAACAGCTATGGGATTGCTTACTTGGGGAATAGAATAGCGGAATTGGAAAGGGAGAGTAATTTTTTAAATTGGTTCTGTAAACACACGGCTGGTAGGAGTCATTTTGGTGCTGTACACTGAACGTTCCCTGCTGTAGCGCCATTATAGTGCCCCTTGGGTCATGAAGGACAACATGTAAGGTGGCACCATGGTTGGGGTAGGGAGTGTGGTAGGGAATGGGAAGGGCATGTGTCTTTCAAACTTTGCTCTCTTTTTCTCACTTGATTTGCCCTGAGTCCACTAACTACAGTATTATAGTCATGGCAAATGCCTCTGTGACGATGTGCTTAAACACAGATGTAGTCTTTTAGAAAGGGCAAGCTAAAAATCTTGGGTGGGATCTGGGGGAAATTATGAGTCTTCATATTATTATTTTACTGTTCATGCCAAGGATCAATTCGTCCTTCTGGGTCTGAATCTTTAAACAGAGTGAATGCTAACATGAATTTATGGTACTCGTGTTGGAAATTGCTACCTTCATTTAGAAGCCATTAACCTTTATGTTGATAAAATAATGTTCTTAACTGAGCATGTGAAATCTGTGCTGAACAGCTGCAGCTTTTCCAGAACACTAACTTAAAAAGTGCTCATCATACTTTTTAAAAATCAAAAGCATGTGGATGGGATGAAGTCACCTGAGCAATTTTATGTAATTTCAACTTTGAAGGCCTTTTCCTTGTCTTTTTTAGGCTGGCTTCACACACACACACACACACACGCACGCACGCACGCACGCACGCACGTACCACAGAAGCACAATCTGAGGATTTTCTTGTTTTTTTTAATATACTTTTTGTACTTGTTTTTGTTAAATATTTGTAGTTCCCCAGGAAGGTATATGTTTTCTTTTTCCTCTCCTAGTTTATTTGAAACCTTGCATCTTTGAAGACTTTGGAACCCTCCAAACAGAACTAGCTGTCTTCTGAGCATTAAGTGAGATCTCTGAAACCATGTCTAGGTGCTTTGTATCTAAACAACTCTTCTCAGGTAGAACTGGAAGTCTCAAAGTGCCTTGACATTCTAGAAAATGAACCAGAAGGATGTTAGAGGGGCATCACACAACATTTTCTATGTGGATTAGTTTCTTCAGTGTTGTCCTGCTCAGCAAACATTGGAATGTGACAGAATTGGCAATCGTTCCTAGGACCACCCCACACTGGCACTAACTGATGCCTTCTGATAATTAAGTATGGTTTTCTGGTAATAGACCCTGAAGGAAGGAGAACTAAGGAATAATAGTTTTAAATTGTTCATTTTAATTAACAGAGGAATGGAATGGAAAGGGTTTAAAGAAGTCTTCATGTGGAGGGATTAGTACCTGACATAGTTCAGTGGTTCCATCATAGTTGGACACATATTAAGAACACCAGCACCAGTTTTTTCAGTAAGCTAACAGAAAATAATTTTGAATTTTAGTTTATCTTATGAGTAGAATAAAATTGTTGGCTTTTTAAAATTATTCAAAAGGTAGTGCTTTGCCAAAGTGATGTTAAGCGTGAAGTAGCAAATGTCTGTCTTACTATTTTTAAGGGTCACCTATATTCTTTTTATTTCCCCCCTAAGAAACAGAAGTTCTTAGAATAGAATTTTGGACTTGCATTTTCTTTAATATTGATAGCTCTTTCTTGTTATTGAGACAACTATCTTTATCGGGGAGATTTTAAATTACCAAGTTAACGCATCATGTTCTGTGTTTCCTTTTAGTAACAGAGGCGATACTTTGTCCTCCTAAAGATGTTTGAAAAGATCTTTTATACCTACATGTATAGTGCCTTGTATCATAGAAATGCGTTACATCATTGTTTCAGAAGACACACTAATACATCAAAAAGAAGAGAAAGAGGAAACAAAATGCAGTTAGTAATCTTGTTGCTTCAAAACTAGCAAACGTTTTGGGAGAGCAAGTTCTTGCTGGACATCATTAAATAAGAATGAGTTGATGTCACACTTGGCAAGAAACAACTCAAAAAAAATTTTTTTCCATACAAATAGTACAACATGGTGGGGAGGAGGGATTGTGGGCAAAGGGTAAAGAATTACAGGGAAAAAATAAGCAGGAGAAGGAATGTGAGAATGAGTTGCCTGCTACAAAAGAATTGCTATGACATAAAAGCCATGTTTGTTTTGTCAGGAGGCATCTGAGTTGGAGCATGAACTGATGAAGGGGAGAGATGTTTACCGGGCCCCTCCCACACTCCTTCTGAGGTCGCTGTGTGCAGATCCCTGTGGAGGGTTATGTAACTGCCTTGACTCATTTTCAGGGAAGAATGGCCCCTGTAGCTGTTTTGGCTCAGTAAAGTGCTGCATTCAAGTGTGAGTGAGGAAGTCTCTAGAACACAGTGATACCAAACTCAAAACATAGTCATTTTATTTTAGGATTTCCAAACACCAGAAGGTAATACTGCAGACTGTGTGGAGTGTGTGCCACCACCTGCCAACCCCTCCTTAGATTCTGTGCAACATTGGGAATGTGGGGAACCTGATGGCCTGTTTGCATATTCCTAAAAGCCAAGAAACCAAGATGAGCTGGATATTTATGAAAATTAGCTGGAGTTACCTCCCTCAGTGAATGTCTGTTGGCCAGTGTTGCATTGAAAGAGTGGGGGAGGGGTTTGGAGGCACTGGCGTTTTGGACAGACCAGTCTTCATTGCATGGGACTGCCCTGTGCATTGGAGGATGCTTAGTACCCCTTTCCACTAAATACCACTAGTGTCCCTAGTCTCTGTGACAGCCAGAGAGGCCCTCATTCTTCCAAATCCTCCCCTACCCCAAAGAAGGGGCAGAACTAAAACCAATATGGGCTTTTCAGTATTATTAAGCGGCACAGTTTTATTTATTATTTGTTTTGCATAAAGGTCTTGGAAAATCTTAGGAGTTGTGCATCTATAGGTTTTATTCAGAAGAGATTTCATTAAAAAACCACTATTGGGAAAAGCAGTTTGGAAAGGTGGATGGCAGGGAAGGACATTGCCAGGAAAGAAAAGAGTGAGGTGGAAATGGCTTAACTAGCCTGTTGTTGTTCTCCCAGATTTAAAGTTTTGTGTTTGGTATCTCTTTTTCTGCGAGGCAGCAAATGTATATAGCCCAGGAGTAGAGGCAGGGGTAGAAGTTAAGGTAGAGGGAATAACAGGACCAGAGAAACGTGGGTGAAGAGGCATGTGTGAAGAAAAGATTATATAAAGATGGGAATAACAAAGAACCTGGAGATTTTACATGGCATTGTTAAGTGTACAATGTCAGTATTTCTGGGACAATTTAGTGTATCACAGATTTCAAACTTCCAGGGGAGAAACTTGTCTAAGTCAGTTTAAGACTTTCACGTGGAATGTTTGTAGGTTTGATTTCTTTAAGACTCAAAAGACTCTGTCCTTCCAGATACTTAGCCAGCAACTTAGGTGTATTGTCAGCTGTTTCTTTCATTATGGCTTCTTGGTCACAGCAGCCAGTTTCCTTAGACTTCATTAACTGAGTTACTAACCAAAAGTGTCATTTTTTCATTTATCTAAACTTTCTGAAAATAATACAATGCTTTATTGGAAAAACTAGTATAACCATTAGTCAAATATTAACATAAAAATTAGCCAAAGTAAATGTTATTAAATAAGGTGTGCAAATAGAGGAAAGTATTGAGAAATATTAACAAAAATCTCACTCATCTTCATTATCAGTCACAGCATAATTTGAAATTTTGGTTTTGCACCAAAGCTTAGTTAATTAAGTATAAGAACTTTTCTTTTAATGTTCCCCAAACCATTTAAATTAGTTTTAAGACTTTCAGTTGCATGTAATATCATTGGGATTTTAGCCTCCCGTCTAGTTGTCAAACACTCTGGCAGTCTTTCTTCAGTGAAAGTCTTGTTTTTGTCACAGGCTATCTTTCTGAGCAGCTGTGTGTCACTGCCTTCCAAATTGTCTGGTCTTGCTACCTCTAGGCATGAGTAGAAATTACCTTGGTCAACCACATGGCTACAGAGAGAGTATACGTTTTCCTGAATGAGGGTGGAGTGCTGGTGGTGTAATAATAAACCTCTGTGGGGAGTGGCATGATAGTTTCCATCAGGTTTGCAAAGGAATCTCAGTCTCAAGAGTTTAAGAATTACTTCAGTGAATAGAGCCTTGCCCTCAATAGAGATTGCCAGCTGCTACCTAAAATTTCTTTTTTCAGTTGGAATATGTCAGCATATAGAAAAAAATAACACTTGGATCTTCATTTACTAACTTTGTCAGATTTTAATATTTTGCCATATTTGCTTTATATCTTCTTTTGTTTCTGCCTCCAGGCGGGTGGGGCGGGGGGAGAAAACATTTCAAACATAAGCTCCCTTTCCACCCTTTTATAACCTTCCCTAATATTTATTCTTCCTTCCTCTCTACCAGGAATCATTGATCTGACTGTTGTTCATCATGCCCATGCATTTTTTTGTGGCTTTACTTTTTACTGCATATTTATATATCTCTAAACAATATCTAATGTTCTTTTATGTGTTTTGACTTTATATAAATCACATTCTACTGTATACATCTTATACTTCTATAACTTCTTTCTTTTTTGGTATATATTTTGAGATTTATTCATGCCTCATTTTTACTGCTGTATAGTATTCCATTGAGTGACTGTTTCACAATTTAATCATTGCCCTGTTAATGTTTGAGCTATTTTAAATTTTTTAACAGTTTTGCATTGGGCATCCTTATCTATGCCTCCTTGTGCAAATGTATGACAGTTTTCTCTAGGGTATGTAACCAGAATAAATTACTGTCTAGCAGGGTGCATGCATTTTCAGTTTTACTAGGTACAGTCAAATTACTCTTCAGAGTGATCATGCTGGTTTATATCCTTGCTAGCTGTGTTTGAGAGTTCCTGTTGCTCCACATCCTCAATAAAACTGGATATTGTCTCAGCTGGTTCTTGTTTACTGATTAATTTAAGGACAGCACTATGCTTAGCAACCATCTCAAACATAGAGTCAGATGCAAACTTGCTTTTTTATTCCAGGCTTCCGCCTTTCAAAAGAATTGTTTTCACTTTCAGAGTTATAAATCCAAGATAACTATAACAGCTTTTTTTGCTCATATTTATTTTTTTAAGTAATGTTTTTTATGATCACTAAATGAATATATGATTATATTAGATAATTTGGAAAACTGTTTCAAAAAAGAAAATTAAAAACTCCACCACCTGGACATAGCCATTGTCAACGTTTTCTATGTATTTCCTTCCAGTACAAAAGTATATCCGAAATGCATTTACTTTAAAATTATAATTATGCTGAGTTTTTCATTTAAATTACATTTTACTTAAAATTATATTAAGTGAAAATGTGATTTAACTGACAAACTTAGCCATATAATAGCCGTATAACATTTCTTTGCATAAATGTGTAATAATAGTTGTATAGTTATACAATCATTTTACCCTTGGAGGACATTTTTGGTATTAAAATAATACTGCAGTAAAGAATGTTGGTATATAAACCTTCAGTGTTTCAGTTTGTTTCTTTCAAGTGGATTTTTAGAAACAGTAAGTAAACATTTATAGAATTAGAATGAATAGATTATAAGCAAGACATCAAGGGGAGAAAAAGCTGTCGAGAGAGAGGAAAACAATATGGTTTAAGGGGGTCATGAAATCCACTATCTGGGCTTCTCTCACATTTGAGTGGCAAACCTGTCTCTTACCTGACTTTGGAGACCCTTCTCTTATTGGGGATAATATTAAAGGTGGAGTCTACTCTACTGTGGACACTAGAGATGGTTGTGCATTGTAGTGTTCCAAGATTGTAGAATCTTAGAATTGGAAGGGACTTTTAAAGTTTTATCATCCAGTCTACTTCATGTAGAGTCCCTGAATTGAGTGTATTTTGTGGAATATTTCATTGAGGTAGATTTCTGGGCTTGACTTTCTGAATATTTAATCCCAAGCAGCTCTTTGTCATGCAAGGCAATCTATTCCTCATTGGACAGCTTTGATTAGTTGAGAGAAGTTCCTTCACTTAAACCCAAATTTGATTTCCTGTAACTTTTATGTACTGTTTCATAATGAAAGGCTCCCTAAAAATAATCCTGGAAATATTTCACTTTTATATATTTATCTATTAGCTTCTACTATAATTAACATAAAATAAACATACATTTAACCTACTCTTTGTCTTCCAAGGTATAATTTAACCTTGTCTTGTCTTTTTAATGAAAATTATATAATTTTAATGAAAATTATATAATGAAAATTATATAATAACAGGTAGGCTAGAAAAACTATCCATATATTTTTAAACTTGGTAGACATTTTCTTCATTTGACAGATGAGGCTGCTGAGGTTCACCGAGGTTGAAAGACCTTTCCTGTCACACAGCTTTTAAAAATAGAGCCAAGATTTAAACCCAGGTCTAATTCTAAAACCTGTATACTTAACCCGTTTGCAAGTCTGTCTCCCTAATTTATATTAATTTCATCATAAGATCAGATGTATTTCTGTTCTAAAGATGTTTGTCTCTTTGGGTTACTTGTTTAGTATTTCACATTGGTGTTGTGTGTGCAATGATTGGAGATAAATGGCTTCTGCTTGTTTCTCTTCCATAATCTCAGCTCCTCTCCCTTGGCTGGGGTACCAAGGATCTCCCCCTAGTCCCCTCTGGGGCTCCTTTCTGTTTCTGAGGAAACTGAAGTACAGAATGGGAAGAGTAACAAATAATGACATAACATTTTTTCTGAGTATCATCAGCTGATATGTTTCATAAAGGAGGATGTTTTCACAGCTGGGTGCTTTAGGGATAGTGGGAAAAGTTTGAATTTTTATAACTTGAGAATCTTCTACAACAAAGGCAGTGACACACATGCTTGATGGTCTTGGAATGTAGAAACCTGTTCTCTCAGCCCTGTGATAGGAATCTTTATGTTTATGGTCACACTGGGATTCAGATATACTATCTCAGTGAACTTGAGACCAGGGATCAGAGAACCAAGGAATCAACTTGCTGAATGTATGATTTAATTACTTTAAATCAATTAAGTTTTGACTGAGTGATGATGAGATATATATGGTGTGTGTATTTTTACGTAGTTGCTAGGGGGAAGGAGCAAAGTATGATCCTTGGTTTTGCTGACCTTTGGTATCACTTTTATCTTGTAATTCCACGTAACTGCCTTAGCCGAGTTTTCAAAAGGCTGCAGATAAGGTCTCATTCACTGCTCGCACAAGAAGAGCCCATATCTTCAAATATGGGTGACGTAAGTTTACTTTAGAGGCAGGAATGAGTTCATGTCTTTGGAGAGAGATGAATAGAACGTGTGTCTCTTACTCTGTTGAGAAATAAATTTAAATCAGAACTTTGCTTGGAGGAAGTGGAATGAAGTAACTGGGTACTTGAGCCTTCAGAAGTTAGGGATCTTTAGCCAAGGCCTAAGGGGGCACCAATTACGGGTTTGTAGGACTCATCCGAATGTAAGAATTTCTCAGTGTATGTATGAAACAGCAAATGTCTATGGAGAACTACTTTGTATATGTCTATAAAACACTTATGTGCCTTGAGTCTTTCAGAGATAAAAACACATGATTTCTTCTCTCACAGACATTACAAGGCAAATGGGGGAAAAGCAAGAATGTCAAAAAAAAAAAAAATGCACAAAAAGGATGCTTTGGTAAATGCCAAAAATGAACCTTTAACCAAGCATGCTCCAGAGATACAACTCACAGAGTAAGATTTAGTTATACATGAGTTATATTGCTCCTGAAAACTTTTGTTTTCAAACCAGATCTCAAATAAGCAAAACTATCTTAAGTATAAATTAAGAGGAAAGTGGTATTTTAAATTAATTCCTCAAATAAGTTGCCAAATGATGTACACCGAAATTTCAAGAATTGGCAACTCCAGAGCTCCCATGTTTAAATTACAGTAATATTTCTGTAATCAAAAGTCATTATAGTTTTTTATTTGTTAATTCCAGCACTTATTTCCATCACTGTGATTTGTTGTCATGATTATTATTACTACTGTATTACTATATTTACTAAGTATAGAAGATAATAAAATGCCTCCTGAGGTCCTCCTGACAGTTAAATAACATGCTTCGTAGCGTGGTTGGTAAGAGAGTGCTGTTATTAATGGTAGCTATTGTTTTTCTCATTCAAGAAATGTAAAATGCTTAATATAGTATCTGAAATAGTTAAATTTTAATAAATTATTTGCTAATTTACTAATTGTTTACAAAAGGCTTTAACATATTTTATTTAATCATCTCAATTTGTATAGTATTTTCCCTCTTTTACTGGCAGAGGAATTGAGGTGAAGTGTATCAGTCAGATTTTCTGGTTGATTTAATCAGATACAGAATTTATTGAAAGGATGATAGTTTACAGAATCTCCAGAAGGCTCCACAATCAGGTTTTGGGCTACCTATTTAAGTATAATGGCCAAAATCATGACACAGGATGACCAATGAGTTCACTACTGCTGCCTTGACACACCTTGTACCACAAACAGTGCTAGCTGGCAGTGGAGACTGGACTTTGCCACTGGTTCTGTTTCTGCTGCAGCCTCAGAAACATTTTTTTCCTTTTTCTGGAAAGTGCTGTTAACAGGGAATGTACCTTGTGGAAGATCCCTATTTTGCAACATTATTCCTTAGAGTTGGGGGTGGAGTGCAGTGTATAGATTGGAACTTCTGTCATGTGTATTCTAGGGTAGGTGGGGGAAAAGGGACTCTTGGTTCTTTAGCTTTGTGGTGTAATAGGCAAATAGGCTCTCCTATGTGACACTGCTTTATTGCCAGCTTCTTGGGTCTTAACTCTCTGTGTGTCAAGAAGACATGTTTTATATTTCCTGTAGATTATATATAAGCTAAATAGAAATTGATATTGTTTTCCTTATCAGTAGACTTCATATGGAAAAATCAGTGTTTTTTCTAAAATTGATCTTATTCTTAGAAATTAATTGTTATACATTAATAGTATTGCCTCAGCATTTTAAGCTACTAATAAGTGAGAATTCCCATCTGATCAGGGCGTTTTCTCCAGTGTAAACAATCCTGTCTTTTTCATTGTCTAGACTATGTGATCCTTCAAGGAAGCCATGAGTTAACACCTATTAGAGGGGCAACCCCTTTGAGTAAGGAAGTCCTAATATTAATATTTCAGATTTTTTGTTGTTGCATCTTTTCCTTCATGTGTCTAAAGTGAATCGTGATTCATCTTTCTGAAAATGTCAAGAAAAAATTTTAGCTCCCCAATATGATCGCTGTTGACCCTCTAAAGATACCTTCCCACATGTAAATTCAGCCCTGGTGTGGCTTGCAAGGTCTGCATTTCTAACCAAAGTTGTGTATACACTTCAAACTAGTGCAAGTACAGTCATGTGTTAAATGCCAAGTTTTAAAGAACATTTTCAGTTCCTTAAAACAAACTCTCTTAGAAAGGGAAGAATCATTTGGTCCTTCAAACAACAATCCTCACTTTGTGTAGAAAGCTGTATTTTGGGGGTATTGATGTTTCAGCAAGTGGAGAGCACCTGAATTTGGTGAACACTAGCTGCCAAGTTGTAGGGAGGATCCAGGTGCCCCATTTTTAGGAGCTGGCATTCACTCTTCCAAAAAAAGGTGACAAAATGGGCTTTCTGCATTCATTCAGTGAGAGATCTTGAATGGTTGTAGCATCCAAACTGTGAATGTTTGTAGTAGATGGCATTTCTTTTATTTTCATACTCAAAGTAAGGGTTTTCTAAACTTAACTATATTTCTTTTTACAAACAATTTTAAATCAGTCTTGATCCTGTAATAAAAGAAGTATGTATGGCTGTATAGAATAATACTATTGCTCTCCTCATAGAAACATGGAATTTTCTAAGTTCAGACTTGGAAAAAATACAATTCAACTTGCTCAGTTTTCAGAGAAGGAAATGAGATTTATTTTTCCCTTGGCTTATTGTTTTCTTTTTTTCATTTCGTTCCCTATTTTTTTTTTTTTTTTGCTGCTTTATTCGAGAGGTGTTATGGAATATTTTTCCTTAGCAAATATTAAAATCTACTTGATTTTTTTGTGGTAAAATACATGTAACACAAAATTTACCATTTTAACTTTTTTGATTATACAGTTCAGTGGCATTAAGTATATTCACGTCGTTGTGAAACACCACTGCCATTCATTTCCAGAACTTTTCCATCATCCCAAATTGAAATGCTGTGCCCATTAAACAGTAATTCCCTTTTCTCTGCTCCCCTCAACCCCTGGCAACCATTATACTACTTTGTTTCTCTGTGAATTTGACTATTTTATGCACCTCATGTAAGTGTAATTGTCCTTTTGTGTCTGGTTTATTTCACTTAGCATACTGTTCTCAAGGTTCATCCGTGTTGTAGCATATGTCAGAATTTCTTTTTTAAGGCTAATAACACTGCATAAATACCGCATTTTTCTTATCTGTTCATCCATCGATAGATGCTTGAGTTGCTTCCACATCTTAACTATTGTGGACAATGCTGCTGTGAACATGACTGTACTAATATCTCTTCGAGACCTGCTTTCAGTTCTTTTGGGTACGTACCCAAAAGTGGAATTGCTGATATCCGTAAGGTAATTTTATGTTTAATTTTTTGAGGAACTGCCATGTTGTTTTCCACAGTGACTGTACCGTTTTACATTCCCATCAGGAGTGCTCAAGGGTTCCCATTTCTTCATATCCTCTCCAACACTTATTTTCTGTGTTTTTGATTTTTTTTAATAGTAGCCATTCTGATGAGTGTGAGTTGGTATCTCATTGTAGTTTTGATTTGCATTTCCTTTATAATTAGTGATATTGAGCATCTTCTCATGTGCTTAGTGCTTTTTGGCTATTTTATATCTTCTTTGGAGAAATGTCTATTTAGGTCTTTTGAATCATATTTATTTTATGTTAAGTTTTAGTTTTCTATATGTTATTTTGAATATTAATCCCTTATCAGATATATGATTTGCAAATATTTTCTCCCATTTTGTGGGTTGCCTCTTTTTACTCAGTTGATAATGCCTTTTGATGTATAAACTTTAAATTTTCATGAAGTCCAGTTTGTCTGTTTTTTTCTTTTGTTGCCTGTATCTTTGGTGTCATATCAAAAAAATCATTGCCAAGTTCAGTGTTGTGAGCTTTTGCCCTATATTTTTTTCTGAGAGATTTATAGTGTTAGATCTTTGGTCCATTTTAAGTTAATTTTTGTATATGGAGTTAATAAGGGTTTAACTGTATTCTTTTGCATGAGGATATAGACTGTTTGTTAGCCTCATTTGTTGAAAAGACAATCCTTTCTTCCATTAAATGGTTTCTTGTAGAAAATCATTAAACCATGTATATAAGGATTTATTTCTGGGCTATTAGGTTCCATTGATCTATATGTCTTTCTTTATGCCATTACCACAAAGTTTTGATAACTGTAGTTTCGTAAGTTTTGAAATCAGGAAGCATGAGTCTTTTACTTTTGCTCTTCTTTTTTAAGATTGTTTTGGCTATTGGGAGTGCTTTGAGATTCCATATGAATTTTACAATGGGTTTTTCTATTTCTGCAAAAAAGGTCATTAGAATTTTGATAGGGATTGCATTGAATCTTTAGATCACTTTGGGTAGTATTGACATCTTAACAATATTAAGTCTTCCAAGTCATGAAACATGAGTTATCTGTCTATTTATTTATGTCTTCTTCAATTTCTTACAGCTGTGTTTTAGAATTTTTATCGTAGAAGTTTTACATAAAAGAAGATTGAGATGTAGAGATATAAACTAAGCTGTCAAAATTCACAAAGCTAATAAATAATGGGGCTGAATCCAACTTTTCTCATTCTCCCTGTCTGTTTCTTTGAGCTGCTATAACAAAATACCATAGTTTGGGTTCCTTATAAACAATAGGAATTATTTTCATGGTTCTGGAGGCGGAAAAGTCCAAGATCAAGGTGCTGGCTGATTTGCTATCTGGTGAGGGCTTGCTTCCTAGTTCATAGACAGCTGTCTTTTTGCTGTGTCCTCACATGCTGGCAGGGGCAAATGAGCTCTCTGGGGTCTCTTTCATAATAGCACTAATTCCATTTATGAGGACTCCACCCTTGTAACCTCATCACCTCCCAAAAGCCCCATCTCCTCATACCATGCCATTGGGGATTAGGTTTCAACATCTGAATTTTGGCGGGGGACACAAACATTCTCTCTGTAGTACTTACTACCTCAATGAGAGTGCTTTTTTGGCCTCTGGTAGTCATTGGAAACTATTAAGAGGGAGATCCTAGGAGCATTGTTTATATCCACACTGAACATTGTGTTAGGTTGGCATGTTATACTGTGCTTGTTTGTACTTGCAGTCTCTTCTGCCACATAGTTTAACGGAAACAATGATGATAGCCATTCTGAGTGGCTCCTTCTACTGCATGAGATTGATGCTCCTCTGAGGTGAATAAATGAGATAAAAGTTTCTAAGGGAACCAGTCATGAAGGGCACCCTTTTCTAAATTCCCCAAGGAATTGATCGCTAACACACATCATAAGACCCTGTCCAAGTTGGGCAGATGTATTTAGACTTTTCCCTTTAAGAAAAGATGAGGGAGTGCCTTTGAGAACTAGAGTTTGTTCACATAAGGAATACACATGGCTTCTGTGCTTTTTGTCTTCGAAATAAACCGTGACCAGTATAGTAAAAAAATCTCTTATTAATTTTAGGGGGAAATAGTTTCTTTTTTTCATCATCTGTTGTCACTTAATTGTATCCTCACAATAACTTCTGACAGCATTACGTAGATTTTGTTTTCTGGATTCTGTAGTAGAAAATGGAGCTTGTTACAGTTTCTCAGACATGGGCCTCACTATGCTCAATACTAATTTCTAGTCCAATAAGTGGCTGAGACTTGAAAAATCAAGGAATTCAGCTTGGGAATAGCCTAGGTTAATACCTACATGGCTCTTTACTATACTTTAGAAAAACTTTTTTCCCCTTACCTGACATTTCAAAAAGAAAAAGATTGCTCAGCAAAATTTCTAACCCTGATGATTTTTCCACTCAACACTTTAACAAAGAGGTAGGTACAGATGGTCGTTTGCTAGATCTCTGTAATATTCAGTCTTGGTCCTTACCCATTCCTTGGAGCCCCCTCTCCCTTTCTGTATAAACAAAGTGGTTTCACCAGGGTCTTAGGAAATGTCTTCGGTTTTTACCATTTGCAAAACAAACCCTTAATACATGGAATCTATTAGGTCAAGTTTTTAGCTCAATAAACATCTACCTTGTGTGTATCACTGTTTTAAGTTAAAGAGGAATTAGAAAACCAAGGGTAATGGTCCTTTTCTGTAGCACAGTAAGGAAGACGTCATTTAGAAACTTATTTAACATGAAAAACTAACCATAAATATGTGGAAGAATAGTATATTTATTAGGAGTGAAGTGTCGTGACATCCACAATTTTTAGTGGCTTAGCAAAAGAAAAAAAATATAAAGAAAGATGAAGTAGATATGATAAAGTGTTAGTTGTGGGACATAAATGGTGGATATTTGGGTACGTAGTTTTTCTACTTTTCTAGATGTTTAAAAATGTATATAATAAAAAGTAAAAAAAAATCTTAATCATAAAAACATTTATAAAATTATACAAAAAATAACTTCAAAGTGATATGTGGTTCATTCTCTTTTACTTAAGGGTTTAGGTTATTATTAAGTAGGAATTCAGACAGTGGTGTAAACCTAAAGGCCCACAGAAACTGGGCCTGCATTGTGAATGAGTAAAGCTGGCTTGGGTGTAAGACAGTAGGAAGTGGGGAGAGACAGAGAGTACACACCTCATTTAAAGCATCCACATTAAGGAATTTTTTAAAATCCTTAATGTGCATTCAGAATACAAACAGATCTGAGAGCTGGTAGTTTATCATCTCCTAAAAGTCAAAATTTACCATCTCTAAATTTATCTAAATTTCTGTCCTCTCTCCTCCTCTTATCAGAAAATATAGGGGTGGTTCAGTCATCAAAATGAGAGAAATGGGTTCCTGACACTTAAGAGTGATGGGAGTGCTTTGTATCTATTTCTACTTGAATTTGCCTGGATTGCCACAGTTTGTAACTTCAAGAATAGAAAAAGTGGCCCATCATTTATTTCTCTGTCTTGCTTCTGTTATCTGGAGGAGGGTTTGTGGCAGATATTCAGAGATTCCTTTAAGTCAAAGAAACATATTCTGATAATAGACCCTTATACCTGAGCTTTGTTTTCAAATGATTTTGAGCATACAATTGTGGTTTATAAGGGTGATTTAAAGTATAATTTCTTTGACTTTGAAGTTGGCTGGGAAACCTTAGTGTACCTGTTGGACCTGGCAGCTTTCTCGATATCCACCCCCTCCTCACCCTTGCTATTTTTGTTAAAGAGGAAGAGTAAGGGTTTTTTTTGTGAGCTAAAGTTGCATTGTGTCCTCTGCTTTGTTTGGCCTTTCGGAAGCTTGGGCTGGACCTTCAGCTTTTCTCCTCCAGGTCTTCAGCACAGGCTCCCAGTAGTCATCTCAAGCACTGGAAATCTTTCTGTTCACTTTGGAAGAGCAGATTCAGACTGGGACCAGGCTTCACTCTTTAGTGTATATGGAGAATACAGAGTAGGGACCCTGAAAAGCCTTTTTTCCTCCTAAAGTCTAACTCAGCTTACTCTTTCCTTGGAATTACAGCAGAATTGCATCCTCTTAACCTAATTTGAAAGGCTTGCATGTACCAGAGATGCTATATATTAGACACAAGGGATAAAAAGGTAAATATAACATGGTCCCTGTTCTACCAGCTCACAGTTTGTAATGAGGCTTTTAATTGCCTAGGAGAAGATACTGTTTTAATGTGTAGTCAGCTATATAAACCTTGGTGAAAATGAAAGATAGTAACTGCGTTTGACTTATAGAGTTGGGGATATTTGGGATAAAGGAAAAAAGGAAAACTGCTCAACACAACATTACTAATAGGTGGGAAAGATCTTGGCCACTTTTTGTTAAAATGAGTTGATATAAAATGTTTAAAAGAGTCTATAGCCATGCTAACCTGAACAAGCCAAATCTTGTCTGACCTCGGAAGCTAAGCAGGGTTGGGCCTGGTTAGTACTTGGATGGGAGACCACCTAGGAAGACCAAGTGCTATAGGTATAAAAGAAATAAAAAATAAGGTATTGTAAGCTGACAAGGTCCTTGCAATCTGCGAGGTCAACTAAGGTTACCTCGCCTAAAAAAACAAATATATAAAAAATAAAAAAATTAAAATGTTTGAAAGAGAAATACATTATGTGGTTTAAAAAATGTTAAAAGTCTGTTATGAAAATCTCTCTCCATACCCTCTTTCTCCATCTAATTCTTATCATTTCAGAGTTTCTTTGTGCACATATAAGTGAATATGAATATATATTTTTATTTACTTCTCCTTCTTACATAATGGTAGCATACTCTATACAGTATCCTATATATTTTTATTTTATATACTTAAATCTTATGGAGGTTTCTTAATGTGACTACATACAGAGCTTACTCATTCTTTTCTATAGTCATATGATACTACTTATGGATGTACCATAATTTAATCAATAAGCTTCTTACTAATGGACAGTGAGATGTTTGCTCATATTTACTATTATAATCACTGCTGCAATGAATCTTATATATACATTATATGTCATTTAGCATGTGAGCTAATGTATGTGTAAATTCCTAGTAGTGAAATCACTGCATCAAAGGCTTTATGCATTTGTAATTTTGATAGCCATGCCAAATTGCCCTCTGTGAAGATGTTAACAACTTATGCAGTAGTCATCCATGTCTGTTTTCTCATAGTTCCACCTATGGAGTTTTTATCGTACTTTTGGATTTTTACCAATTTGATAGGTGAAAATGGGCTAGCAGTGAAGTTTTAATTTCTTTTTTTTTATGATGAGTGAGGTTGTACATCTTTTCTTAGAGTCAAAGCATTAGTATTTCTTTTTCTGCGAAACACCTTTCATATCCTCTATCTTTTGCTGATTTCTTGCTGATTTCTAGGAGCTCTTTATGTAAAAAGGAAGTTTACCGTTTTTGATTTGAGTTGCATGTATTTTTCCCAGGTTTCTTTTTTTATCTATGGTATTTTTTACCCTGAGGGATCTTTTATACTGTCAGATTTGTCATAATTTTCTTTATGACCTTTACATTATCCCTGCCACTAGCAATGGTACAAAATCATTCATTCCCCCTTGCATGTTGTATGCTCACTCTTTTCCTACTTCAATCTTGGATTGAAAGCAAAAAGTTTTTGGTACTTCCCTCTCCAAGTCTGTTCTGGGACTGTATTATTTGTCAGTGATAGGATAACCCTTGATAATTTTGTTAGATATTAGTGGCCTGAAAATTTTCATTTCCTTGTTTGGAGACACTTGAGAATAAACTGGCAGTTTCTTATAAAACTACATATGCAATTACCATACAACTCAGCATTTGCTCTCTTGGGCATTTATCCCAGAGAAATGAAAACTTACGTTTACACAAAAACCTGTACATGACTGTTCATAGCAGGATTGTTTGCAAGAGCCACAAACTGGAAACAGCTCAGATGTCCTTCAGGAGGTGAATGGTTAAACAAATGCCAGTACGTGCATGCTGTGGATAGTACTCAAATAAAAAGGAACAAACTACTGATATGTGCAACAACTTAGATGAATCTCTAATGTGTGAGGCTGGGTGAAAAAGGTTATGTGTTGTATTATTTCATTTATAAAACGTTTTTGAAATGACAGTTTTAGAAATGGTGACCCGATTAGTGTTTGTCAGGGGTTAAGGATGAGGAAGGGGATGAGAGAGAGGTGGATGTGGTTATAAGAAGCAACAAAAGACATCCTCGTGTGATGGAATGTCTCAGTATTTGTGGTGGTGGATATGTGGAAAATTGTGTAGAACTAAATAAACACACACATGCAAATAAAATAGGGACATCTGAAAAAGATTAGTGGATTGTATCAATGGCAATATCCTGGTTGGGATATTGTATTGTAGTTTTACAGGATGTTACCTTTGGGGGAAACTGAACAAAGGGATACACAAGATCCTGTACACTGGGTTTCGATAAAAATTTCAATTAAAAAATAAGTCCCCATTTCTGCAAATACCAGCTTCACCAAAAGCTATTATATAGAGGCGGGTTCCCTTGAGTAACTGGTGTCCTTTGTGTAAGGATCAACAGTGGAAAAGCTAAAGGACCTAGTGCTGGCAGTGGAATGTGGGGGAGCAGAGCAGTGCCTCGGGTTCAACCTTGTACTCTGCCATAACAGGACAGATAGAGAACTGAGAGCCCTGACTGGCATTTCCAAGGATTCTCTGGGGCAGCCCATCTGGGTTGCCCATCATAAAGGCTTAGGCTCTAGTACCTGAGAACTAGTGAGAGTTGGACATTGGTGATTGTGGGCAGGAATAAGGAAGGGATCCCAGGATGAGCTTTGGTGAGGGTGGGACCACCACCCTAATCATGCTTAGCATGCACCCCATTGGCATGTTTATTTTGGTCTACCTTGCACTTTATCATCCGCTCTGGTATAGACAGAATGTGACCTAGCATAGTGCTGCTCAGTGTGTGACAGGGGAATCCCTGAGATCCCCAGGACCCTGTTAGGGATTCTCTGAGGTCAAAACCATATTCACAATAATACTTAGACATTTGCTAATTACTCTCATTCTCTTACAAGTGTACAGTGGAGTTTTCCAGAGACTAGATGGTATGAAATAGCAGATTAAATGCAGAAGCAGCTATGTGACTCCAGCTGTTTTCTATTAAGCCAGACATTTAAAAGACTTACAAAAATGTAAACCAGTTGCCCTCTTTTTGCATCTTTGTTTTGGAAAATATAATTATTTTCCTTAAAATATGTTACTTATGTTAACTTGTAATGGGATTATTGCTATTTTAAAATGATTTATTAAGTATTTCAGAATTTTCTCAGTTTAATTTTTAATAGGTAAATGTTGATATAAACTATACAAACCAAAGCCCTTTGGAGTTCTCAGTTTTTGAGAGGGTAAAGGAGTCCTAACAGCAAAAAGTGTGTCATCCTTTGGCTTGGTGGAAAGCCCTTGGCCAGAAGTCAGTAGACATGAGTTCTAGTGAGGACTTTGATGTTTGACCATGGGCAAGCCATTTAAAACTTCTTCAGTTGATTTCTTCTTCTGTAAATATTAATAATTATCCTGTTCTATATACTTGAAAGAATAGTAAGAAAACTATATGAAAGGAAAGATAATATCCTATGCAAATGTAAGGGAATTTCATAGTTATACAATCAAACTGATGTTGGAAGAAAATGTAAAGAATGAGATTTATAGTATGTCAGCTGGCATTCTGTTCACTTTTCAAATTTTTTCATTTTTACATCTCTTTAACAGTGTCTATATTTTTTTTCTCAGTTTCACACCATTTTAATTATTAAAAGTAATTGAGTAAATACATCTTCCTAAGTTTTCAGTCAAAAAGAGATTTATAGTCCTAATACCTTGGGTTCCTCATTTGTAAAATGGGTACAATGATGCTTTACTTTCCAGGGTGATTAGGAGCATAAAAAATTACACAGGAAGCTCTTTGCCAAGTGCTGGGCACATAATAGATACCCCATAAATGATAATTGCTATGCTCATTTTTAGTGTATAACAAAAGATGCAGGATTAAATTTAGGTTCTTACCCAATCTTCAGTACACATATTAAACTACTTTATTCACAAGTTTATTAGCAGTAATTTCCATTTCATTTAATTTTATTCTTTTTTTCTGCTTTGAAGGGCTACTGAGTGGCCAGACGTCCCCAACAAATGCTAAATTGGAGAAACTGGATTCTCAGCAGGTGTTGCAGCTCTGCCTTCGATATCAGGATCACCTTCATCAGTGTGCAGAGGCTGTTGCTTTTGATCAGAATGCTTTGGTTAAACGAATCAAGGAGGTAAGTATTATGACAAAGTAATATTGCTGCCTCATTATTGTGATTTCCTATGACTCCTGATCACTTTTCTACTGGGCAGTAAAGCCAGTGATCCCAGGTTTATGGGAAGTAGTAATTTTCTAATCTTGATGTTTGTCCCATTGCTTTGGGGATTTTTTTTTTCCTAGCAGTAAAATGTGATAGCAAAAAAGAGTGGTCTTTGGAGCTAGCCTAATCTGGAGTTTGAATTCTGGTTCACCCCTTATTTGCTTGGGCAAGTTGTTTAACTTCTCATGGTCTCAGTTTCCTCATCTAAAAAATGGAGCTAATAGTAGTAACCTACCTCAAGGGTTGAATGAATATTAAATTGCTCAGAAAGTGTTAGCTATTATTAGTATGTGTAAAGTCCTGATGTACTACTTTGCTCTAGCTGACATCATAGCTTCAAATTGACTTTAGCTGTTTCCTATATGTAATTTATATTTTATTTTCAGATAGTGTGTCAGTTCTTTGAGAGCAGGAGCCTTGACACCTCCCTAACAATTATATTTTTCACTGTGTTAGCACATATAAAGCTCAAAAATTCTTATCGGTTAGATGAAGCAATTATGCCTACTTAACACACAAGGTTTTGTAAGGAAAGAAGCAAGATAATTCATGTGAAAGTACTTAGTAAACTAGAGAGCATGGTACAAATGTTGAGTAATTATTGATAACAGTAAGTAGCTACTTCTTTTAAGCACTTAAATATGTCATTGACTGGGCCGCTGCATGGCACACCTCTGGGAGCTCCAAGGTATGAGTAAATACATTTTTGTAAGTTTTCAATCAAGAAGGGATTTATATTCCTGGTCCCTTAAAGTAGTGTCATATAGAGAAAGGACAGGAGCTCTATCTTGGAGAATCCACTTATACGAATGGCATCCCACGAAGTTGTTTAACAAAATAGTTCAGGCCGTCGAATCAGGCCAAAGAAGAAGGTGGACATGAGGAAACACATAATTGAAAGGTTGAGAATCAGTGAAAATTAGTTAATTATCTATTAGTAATGGATATAGTACATCCTTGATTACAAAGTAGTCGTTAGTTATATTGATAGATTTAAATTTGCCAACATCTCCAACATGCTGGTACTCTCTTTCATAAAATGTATATACTTCTCTCATGGAATTATTTTATCTGGAAGACTATTAAAATGACATGATATTTCATATTGGTTGGCATTGGTGTGGCCTTTCATATAGTATAAACTATTTTACTACATTATGATCTACATATCGTTAAGTTGCAAACCTGACTCTACCTTAGAATTACTTGGGTTTTTGTTTGTTTTAATACTGAGTTCTCCTCTCCCCCAACAGTTTAGGATGTGGTTTGTGAGTTGTTATTTTAATAAGCTTACCAAATGGTTTTGATGTCATTCTTCATTACCTGAGATTTGGGAACCTCTGGTCCGAAGCACTATTTTCCAAAATAAGTTCTGTAAAACTAGTCTATGTAAAGAAGATAACACTTTTTGCATATTTCCTCACCACCTTAGAAAGTCACAATGCATATTATCTAATTAAAAGTTTTTAGGAGTCTTAACTACAATAAAAAAACAGCACTTTTCAAACTTTTTGATCTTAGAACCCTTATATTAGATAATATCTATTCACATCTTATAGAAGTAGCATTTTCTTAGAACATTTTTTGGGAAATACTCTTGTAGGCATAAGAAAGACCTTACCACTTTTGACTATTGTGCTAGAAATAGACCATGACGTGACCCTCAGAAGATTTTAAAATAAGTCAACTTTTTAATGCTTCTTGTCTTCTTTTTGAAAGGTCCTCTAAATCATATATGTAGTTTTTTAGTTCAGGGAAGCATGGTATAGAAAGATTGGCTAGTTCATTTTTTAATGATCTAGGTAAAGTAGTTTGTAGCACCAAACAGAGCTCCTCATTATACCACATTTTTAAGAGTCTCG
Source organism: Cynopterus sphinx (assembly GCA_030015415.1). Lineage (NCBI taxonomy): Eukaryota > Metazoa > Chordata > Mammalia > Chiroptera > Pteropodidae > Cynopterus > Cynopterus sphinx. The sequence goes on along the minus strand of CM057380.1, from coordinate 151,181,880 downwards.
AGCAGTGTTTCTTGGCCCTGGATACATGTTAGAATCACCTGGGATTTTTTCTCTCCAGTATATATGATGGAAAATTTTACACATACACACTTGAGAAGACAAATACTGTGAACCTTCATGTACCCAGTGCCCAGCTACCACAGGCTTATGAACACTCCTGCTTCATCTATACCCCCACTCACTCCCTGCCACCTCCTCATCTGGTCTATTTTGCAGTAAATCTTAGGCATTTCGTTTCATTCATAAATATTTAAGTATGTATCTTTAAAGCTAAAGGACTCTTTTAAAAAAAAAACTGTTTAATCTGAACCAATTTTAGACTTAGAGAAAGGTCACAAAAGAGAGTTCTTATATACCCTTCACACAGCTTCCTCTAAAGTGAGCATCTTACCGAACCTCAAGTGCAATGGTCAAAACCAGAAAATTAATGTTGGTACAATACTATTAACTAAACAAAGACCTTACTTGAATTACATCAGTTTTTCCACTAACTTTTTTTCAAGAACAGCCACATTGCTGTTATCATACCTAAAATACTTAACAGTAATATCTTGATTCATTCAGTATAGCTGAGGTGCTTGTAAGAAACTGCTGATATACAGGTCTCACTCTAAACCAGTTAGATTGAAATCTTTGAATGGTGATGGATGGGGAAAGGAGGAATCTGAGAGCATTGTTATTTATGAAGGTGCTCTAGAATCTAACCAATGTTGAGAATCAGTGTTCTGGAGCATTCATTTAAAACGATTAAGCAGAGTTTAAAATTCTCTTTGATGACCTTTGGGATTCACTTTGAGTAGTCAGTAGTTACCCAGGATTGTTAGAAAATCCAGAACAGCACTCAGAATACCAAGAAGGACCTCTGTAGTTCTCTCAGGGAGGAGGAGTTGAGCAGTGTTGTAAGGTTTTCATTGGTCGTCTTTGTTGGAAAGTTCTAGCAAACTCCTGAAAATACACATCCGTCTGTGTTCACTTCAGTCCTAAGAGTTAAAATTAGTCATTTCCAAATGAATAAAGCAGAGGATGTAGATTTACTCAAACACCAACTCTCTGATATTATTCCAGATGTTTCCTGGAAATTTGGTTGCGAGAGTGAGGAAGTAACATAATGTTATATGTGTTGAAAAGTAAGGGAACTTAATAACCATGGAGAGTATGTATTCGTGGAAGTGTAGAACCCAGATCAGCTGGAGGTCCATAAAGCTACAGTGCTTGTGATCACTTGAGTTTGGGTCAAAGGGAAACGTGGCTGCAACTGTCTGATTCAGATAAAAGAAAATCAAGGAGTTAGCTAAACATTCCTGTTGCTAAATTTGGATGATGCTCTTGAATGACAATTTTATATTTTATAAGTGTGTGTATGAGAGAAGAGAGGAGTAGAAGATAGAGGTGGTCTTCCTTCACAATTAGGGATCTTATAATATATGTTGACCATTAGTTTCCTTATTGGCACAGTATGACCCTGCAATCAACCACCCAGCATTGGCGAACAGCTCTAGTGTGAGGTTCTTTAGGGGTTACAGAGAAATGCAACATAGTTCCTGCCCACCAAGAGTTCAGTATTGGTGAAGGAACAAAAATACATAGAATAGTAATATGAAAGGTAAGTAAGTATCGATGGAAAGTGCTCAATTATGGTTTATGATTGAAGTTCTATAAGAGTTAAAGGTCAAGATATCCTGGAACAGGTGAAGTTTAAGTTAGGTCTTAAAGGAAAACCAGGCTTTGGGAAATGAATAGAGAGAAAGGGGTGAGCACAGCTTGACAGTCTTAGAAGAAAATTAACTTTAAGGCTTCATGGGATAGTAAAGAAACTAAACTTGGGCAAATAAAGCTTCTCTACATTAAGAACCACAGAATGTTGGAGTTGGAAGGACCTTGGAGACTATCTGTTCCAGGGCCCTTGTTTTTTAGATGCATGTTGAAGCCTGTAGAGGAAGCAAACAATTTATCCAGGGTCACAGAGTAAGATAGTGGCAGAAATATGGAATTAAAAGTAGGTGAAGTTCAAAAGAGGGTGGTTGTTTTGTTTTGTTTTGTTTTGCTGATGGTGTGCTTGAACATGTTTATTGGTAGAGGAGGAAGAGACGGAGAGACCAAAGATGAAAGATAGAAAGGGAATTCATGGAGAAAGGTCCCTGAAGGGACAGGAGAGGGTAGGATTTAGAGCCCTGAGGTTATTTATTTTGAGAGAAAAGGAAGGATATAGGCAAGTTTTGAAAAAGAGGCTACCTAGCACAGACCAGTCACACCGAAGAGCCTATGTCCCCTCTCCGAAGAGGGGAGGTCACTTGCTGAGAGTGACTGCTGGGAAGGAGCACAGTCACAAGCACTGGGAGTTGCTGAGGGCTCAGCCACTGGGGAAACCTCTACCTTGTATTTGGGGATGATTGCACATAGCAGTTGGTAGTGTGAACTCCAGATCCTTATTGTCTGGGTTCAGGTCCTGGCACTGCCTCTAGCTACATGACCTTCACTAAGTTACTTAATCCTTCTGAGCCTGTTTCCTCTTCTATTAAATGGAGGTAAGAATAGTATGTACCTCAGAAAGGTTTTGTGATGGTAAAATGAATTACTCTATGTAAAGCACCTAGGACCATGTCTTCCACCTGGTCAACCCTGTACTGTTAGCTCTTGTTATTGTTTAAGTAGAAATAATGACTACCAGAGAAAAGCCTAACCTTATTGCCATGAATTGGCCCATATGAAGTTTCTGGATACCAGTAGCAGCCTAAATATTGGCTCATTTTAAGCAATACCCTAAACAACCCAAATGTGATAACTAAATGGAGGCAAGACAGATAATTTTTAGCCCATTCTGGTTTCCATCAAACCCTGGCATGATTTCTTTCATGCCAGTGAACATGTCATTTTTGGACTTCTTGTTATGAATTTAATTGTTTATTCTGCGTTGTTAATAGCAAACTGGTATCTGGGGAACATGGGTCATGAGAAAAGTGACAGTGAATGGCAGCAAATGATTAGTCTTGGCTTCTACTGCAGATACATCGCTTCTTATCATTTTGGTGATTTTCTATGCTGTCTCATCATTTCTAATTAAGGATTTGAGTTGACGGTCAGACGCTTTCAGTTTTAGTCACATTTGTCATTGAAATTTGGGATAAATGAAAGGTAAAGAGACATGCATCCTCCTGACGTGGGTACTTTCCCCCAGAGGCAGGAAGAAGTACACAGCAAGATGTGGTTCAGACATTTGGAGCAGTGCTTGTTACTGATCTTGATCACGTTTCTGCCTCACTCTAGTTGCTGTCACTGTGTAAATAGATTAGAATACCTTCTTAACTAAGGTTAAGCCACTTGGTTTGTTGTGTCACAGTTCTTATGTACTCACTCAAAGGCTTTGAAACTAAATCATGATATGATTCCAGTAGTCTTTTTATTTTTAGATGCATTGATAAGCAGGCTCTTTTAGCATAAACCAAAGAGAAACGTTGAATGGGAGGTTCAAATGAACAGGTAAGAAAGAGTTGCACTCCTCAGAAAGCCACATGATTACGTAGGATTACAAAGAGACCCTAAAGTTTCTCTCACACGGCCCTTTCATTGCACAAATAAAGAAACCAAGGTCTTTGAAGTTTCTTTGGGACTTGCCCAAGGTTTTTCTCCTAGTTAATTACTAAGACAATAAAATATGAGTCTTCAGGGTGCCAGTCCTCTTCTCTGCTTTACCATACTACTGTGTCCTCTTTCTTTGGAATCTCTCATTTTGTCTTTAGTTATTCCTTTTTTATGCAGTAGGCCCTCGATTTGATATTTGAAGGAGTGAGCTGCTGTTCATGGGCCTACACACAGAAGTGGGCAGAGAGTCTTTCTGTTAACAGTACTGTAATGTTAAGAACTAACTGGATCCGTTTTCCAAATGTTTGACCTGACTTCCTGTACCAGGTTTCCTCCCATGGGGCTGGAGGAGAGATTGATCAAGGTTACATGAATTGCTAACAGTGTTGCACGAAGAATCAGTGGCTGAACTGGCATTAGCATTCACTCTGAGCTCCTTCAATTAAACATCTGATCCGTGTGAACCATTTGGTCAGGTGAAGCTGTTACTCTTTGCCTGCCACCTTGAACTGTGAATCTTCTTTAAATGGCAACATTGCTAAGATTCCTGTTGCTGCTTTTAAAGATATCCTGGCAGTGTTAGCTATTTGCTTGATTTCAAATTTTAAAATGAGTTGGGAGTGTTTCTTTAAAACTACAGATTTTGGTAAGAGCCTTGAGATGTTGGGCTTCTTTTAACTGAAATGGTGAGGGCAAGGCATTTCAAGAAAGTTTTGTGTTCTTTCTATCTTATGGGTAACTGGTGTAAATTTCAGGTCGAGACCTTACAATATAATTATAGTGTCCCCCGTTCTTGTCCTTTGGGCAACCTTTCTTTTTTGTAAGAAATACAACTGGTCCCTTGGGTGGCAGGAAATAGAGATGGGGATTGGGCTATTCTGGTTTGTCTGGCTGTAAGGGCTGCTGTACAGTACTTCCTTCAGCCTGGCCCCACACTTCCTTTATACCAGCACTGCCAAAAGGCAGAAATCCTGGAAGAGGGCCCAGTCAGGTTTATTACTTGCCTTTTGGAAATGTAGGCTTGTGTTTTTTGGCAAGGTATGAGCAAAGCCCAATTATTTGGCTGCTCCCAGATTTAACTCCATTCAGGTTCTGGATAGCAACATATGAGCATGTGTGAACAGCAGCCCCATTTCCCCCAGTTTGCCTGCCCTAGGTGTGCCCCTAGACAGATGGCTCTGCCAGTTCTCCTAGTACCAGCTGTATTTGCCAGGTACTAGGTCCTTTCCCTCTCCTTCTCCCAGCTCATTTCCATTCTGTCACAGCGGGCAATGTTAGAGGCCCCACATAGCACCTCTTTTGTGAGGAATGTCCAAGTAATTGCAATCAATAAGCCAGCTGGTAAGCTGTATTAAGGGCACATGGGTTATAGAACCAGAAGTAGGGTTGGCAAAATATATTTCTTCCTTCCCCTGTATCTCTTTCAGTGAAGAAAAACAGAATTTTAGCAAATTTGAGCATTGCTGAAAATGTTCAGAACAATAATTAGCACATAATAACATTTAATAAATGTTTGTTAAATGAACAATTTAATGCATTCAATTATTTTAATATCAGTGTTCTTATTTTATTAGAGAAAATAAAGATCATGAGTTCTATTAGGTGGGGTAGGCTAGACTGCATCTATAAATTAAATAGACCCCAAGATGTGTAATGGCTCAAATGCAACAGAAGTTTATTTCTTGCTCATGTTCAAGGTGGATATTTCTGGTTACTAGGTAACTCTCGTCCCTGGAGTTCAGGGATTTGGGCTCCTCCCATCTTGTGATTTTGCCATACATAATAAAGACCATACTGCTGATAGCGTCCAGTTGGCCGAAGGGGAAAAAAGAGTGAAATAGCACAGATGGGAGGTTCTTAGAGGCCAGACCTAAAAGTGTTACACATTACACTGGCTAAAACTCAGTCACGTGGCAACAACTAACTACAAACTAGACTGGGAAATGTAGTCTATGTGTGCCCAGGGTTATACTAAATTTTAAGTTACATTTTGAGCATCTGTGTTATCTTTGAACTAACATTCCTAAAATGTATCTGTAGCCCAGCTTTGAGATTCAGAAGAGCTGGTACAAGGTTCCATGGTAAATTTCACATGGTTTAGGTCTTTTCATCTATGAAAACCAAATGATATTAAGAAAACACTTAAGCTTTTAACATTAAGTGAAAAAATTAGGACATAGCTTTGTATAGTCAATATGATTTCAACTACATTAAATAGCCTTAAAAATATTAGAAGGAAACCTGACAGTTGTGGTTGCCTTTTAGTGAGGAGATGAGTAGTGATTTTTTTTAGCCTGCTTCATTGTTTATTTATATTTATTTATAGATATTTGCATATCTTGAATATGCATTTTTTTCTAATTTGGAATACGTGTATTTTTTTTTCATGATATATGAGCCTTGTTAGGGTTCTGTCTCCCTGCCTGCAGAATTGTGACTCACCGAGATAAGAATATGTGTTTCCAGAACTTTTTATGCATGTGCCTTTTCATTTATGAACCCATTCAGTTTTGTTCCAGGCTCTGTTCTGGGTTCTGAGGATGTGTCACTGAACAAAAAGGAATTCCTTCTTCATAAACCTTTCATTCCACTGGGGAAACAGACAATAAACAAGGTAAAAAAGCAAAATGTATAGCATGTAAGATAAATGCCGAGAATAAAAATATAAAGCAAGAAAAGGGATTTAGAATATTAGTAGGGTGGGAAATTTAGGTAGGGTGAACTAGGAAGGCCTGTCTAGAGAGGAATTTTTAATATTAAGCCCTGGCCAGTACAGAGCAAGTTTAAAGACTCTTCCTTCATACTCTGTCTATACCTAAAATTTATCAAATTTTTTGACCAGCAACAATCACAATACCCAAGATTCTGTGCATTCTTAATAGTCTATTCATTGTTATACTGATCTGGATGTTCTGAACTGGAGACTTACTTGCCACCTCTCTTGTTGGTTGGGAAGACACTTGCAGATTCATTCTTCTTTAAAAAATATCTCTAATTCTTTCAGGTCTCGAGGATTCCCAAAGGATTTGTCTAGGATGCGTTCCTAGAGCTCAAGGCAACAGCTGACTTTTTTTCTGCCCATGTTGACAGACTGACTATACTTTAATATTATAAGATTTAAGATGCTATCCTGGCATTACACCACAGTGCTCGTTCTATGCATGAGTAGAGAGTTTATCACTTATCTAAGGTCATATCAGACGATTGCTGGAAATTGCTCATGCAGAAATTTAGGGTGACAGCCAACATGTAGCCCAGAGCAAATGGGATAATCAATGTGCAAGTACTCTGCAAGACTATTAGGAGCTATGTAAATGAAAGGATCATTTTAGGAAGTAAGTCATTTATTTCGAAGGTAGCAGACCAAGAAGGAGGTGATATAACTCTGTAGAAGTGTTAGTGGCACAATTACATCATAGTTTCACTAATGTTATCTTCCTATATCTTAAGGTACCTCAACCATTTTCTTTCACCCTCGCTGAGACCTAGATTCTCAGGAACCAGTCACTCTCCTGCCTTTCTATCTCATAAGAGTCATAGTTGTATAATCCAAAACCCATTAAATTCAGACTATTCCCTGGTCTCCACTTTAGCTCCATGCCTTCTGCTGTGCTCCATCCTGCCAGAATCTGCTCCCCATCTCTGCCTGATGAATCTTATATTCCCATCAGCATAGACCAACAACATTCCTGGTTTCCTTTGATCAGAAGCCATCTTCTGCCTCATTTCTTCTCTAGTACTCAGGAAATGTTTGCTGGCTGAATTTGTGTGGTGAGGATAAGTTGTTACCTCAGCTCTCTGTGTGGCTAATGATATGGGCCTCTGGACTCGATCAGGCTTTTTCATGTCAGGAATGGTCATTTGCATAGTGTGTAGGAGCATAGACTCTAGCATCAGCTCAAGAATACCAGGTTATGTTAGTATTCTCATCGTCATTGTTGTCATGGTTATCATTTCATATCAGGTATCTCCTGTTCTTCAGGCATAGGGTAGAGGATTTGGGCTGTAAAATATTTACCTCCACACCACCTCCAAGATCTGTTCTTTACCCTGAGTCAAAAAGGGACTGTGTTAATGGATAGTTTGGGTGCATAAATGAGGGAATTACAGAACATCCAATTAATTTGGTTTTACTTTGTTTAGTCATTTAGCTCAAGTTTTAAAATATTTAATGTGTCACTTAGGTCATACAAACTTATTCCCCTTTAATCCTGGAATTTGGAAGGGGAGTCTAGGTTACTGATGTGACTCCCAGATTTTCTTCACTCTTATCTACCGACAGGGCTTCTCCAAAACCTCTCTTAAGAAAGTAGTAATAGTAAAATAACAATACAGATAAAGAAACTGATAAAGAAACTGAAGTTCAGAGACCTGAAAGGTAAACCGTTTGAGGATACACAGTTGTTAAACTATGGAGCTGGGTCTCAAACCCATATCTAAAACCCACAATTGAGACTCCAAATGCTTTTTCTATGATTCTTTTTTTTTTTCTCTTCAATTTTTTATGCAGGTCATTTTACTTCCCAGCTCCTCTCCTTCTTTGTAGTTAATACTACCTTTCACTGACCTGATATCCATTTATAATATTCTCTTCATAGTTTCACAGTATACTTTTCTATTGCAGAATCATTCCATATAAGATGCAGTCACACTTTAAAATAAATAACCCTGAAGACCCCACATTTACATATTTAAAAATGCCAAGTCTGTCTGCTTTGAGGCTAACTTTTCTACACTCCCCATCAATCACTGTTTTGTGAAAGGGACTTTTTACCAGGATCCCTGAAGGCCATGGTAGTAATGAAGGTGGGCTGAGAGGCAGTCAGGGAGTCCAGAAAATGAACTCTCTCTGAGGGGCTACGTGTCTCCTCAGTCCCGCTCTGGAGGGACTGCAGGGAGAGAGGGTCTTTAATGAGAGAGAAAGCAGAACAAGGACTTCTCAAGGAGGCAAAAGATTTTCTAAGGTGTCAGTGTGCCCTGTACTAATGTTTTTCATGAGTCCAAGGAAAGCTCTCCCAAGGGAGAGGAAAGAGTGTGATGTTTGCCCTCAGGCTTTTATTTTTACTCTGATATTTGCCTTTTCCTGATTTGCCTTTCAGTGTCACTCTGGCTCTTTTCTGGGGGACGAGGAGGGAGAAGGTAATCTGCCTAACATATTTAGTTCTGGGAACTGCTTAAAGGTTTTAAGATTTCTTTCCCACCTTCCCACCTAGACATAACTGCTGAGGGTAAGAAGGCTTAAGGGGAAGTGGACAAGTCATAAACTAATTATTGGAATGGAGTGATGCAATTCAAATTCTTGAGGTCTTGGTATCTCTTAATTCTCTTGAAGACCCAAATAAAATTTGTTCCTTTACTGAGACATTTAGATACATTGTTTGAACAAAGGAAATAGGGTCACTTCAAAATGTCCACTGTGTGGTAATAGATGCCATTCAGCCTGTGGTGTAATTAATGAAAACACTGGCGACAGTCTGCCCATTGTTTGACCGTTGAGCAACAGGAAATGGCAGACTAATAAGGAGCTGGAGAAGGCTTACATAATTCCAGAAGGAAGCAGAAACTGCACAATTTTACTGATGTCCTCCCAGTTGCAGACCTAGATCGACCTGTGCAGATTCCTGTCCCTAGTAGACATGGAGATGTTCTTTTGATTTGACCTTATCATTTGATTTTGACATCAATTAACAATTGATGTCATTTCTGGCTATAAGGTCACAGTTTAGATCACAGTTTCCACTCACAGTTATCATTCGTCTGACAAGGTAGAACTAACTATAGAAAAGGAAATGTCATTGGCTGACTTTGTTTCTTCGGACAGTTGACAGTAATGTCATGTGATGGCCCTTGGAATCAGGAAATCTGGAGTCCAGTCCAGGCTCTGACAGTACCAGCTGTATGGATTTGGGTAAACTGCTTAACCATTCGAGTAGTCAAGTGAAGTGAGGGGGATGGGATTGAGTGAGCTCTCAGGACCCTTGCTGCTCTCACATGCTATGTTCTAAGCCCCTTCGGTGAAGTCAAGGATTGTGAAACTTGTATAAGTGAAATGTCCGGGTACAAAGCGTACAAACAAACTTTGCCAGAAAGTTTATCTACTAACAGATAGTTTTTTCCTTTGGTCTCCTCTCAGTTTTTACTTTTATAAATGTCTATTTTATATCTGGTAATTTGTTATTTTTGTTATTAAAAAATAAATATTGATGGTTAAATTAGAAACAAAAGTATCTTTTCACTGTACTCGAAAACTATAAAAATTGTCATATAAATTCATCTGTTAAGCATTCAAAAATGTATTGAACACGTCATTCAACATGGTGTATATTTAAATGAAATGAATTGACAATTTAATTAATGAGCTCTGTGGAAAAGATAGGTGAAGATTAGGTGAAAAAGCATGGATTTAAATTCTGGTTTCACTCCTAGTACTAGCTGTATGACCCTGGACATGTTTTGTGAGCTCTGAATCCCTAATTCCACATCTCTATTAGGAGAATGTTTTTCCTATAGGATCATCGTGAAGAATAAAAGATAATATGTGTACATAGTACAATGCCTGACATGTAATAGATACTCGGGGAATAGTAGTTATAACTGCTATACATTATTTTATTACATCAATTAAAGTAACTAGGGAATCACTGAATACTATATACTGTGTCTACCTACCTAGTCATCCTAATATGGTATATGTAGATTACTAAGAGAAATAGTCCTACTGGTATGGATTTTAGTATTTGTTTTCAGTAGACCATATAGACTGTGATTTGCCAAAGAGGGGTTTTTCTTCTTGTCTGATTTATAAATCAAAGGTATGATATGAGAATAAATGGTTAAGAGTTTACATTTTTAAGCTGTCATTGCAAACTATTGTCTTCAGAAACATGGTCACTTCAACATGTGCAGTATGTGGTAATTGGTGACAGTCTTGCCTATGATGTAATTAATGAAAACATCTGCCCGTTGTTTGTCCATTGTGTAAGAGAGAGGCGTCCCAGGGAGGATTCTCACAGAGCACCCCCATGTCCTCTATAGGCATAATCATCTGGAGGAGGGCCAGAAACCTAGGACACACATAATTGACCAGGAAAAGTTTGTGTTGCCACCTAGTGTACCCTAACTTTTATAATCTGTTTGTATCCCCAGGAGAGGTCAAGTGGAAAGTCCTGTGAGGCTAGAAGATGGAGAGGGTAGGCTAGATCGTGCCAAACTTTGATTGGTGGCATGGGGCATTCCATTCTCTGATGCAGCTGATGCAGAGACAGCTAATAATAGGAGTCAAAGACAAAATCAGGAGGTGGCTGATATGTGAAAGCTGGAGCAACTAAGCTCAGGCACCAGGTTCTCAAAGTGGAAGGAAGATCTTAAGAAGAAGGCGCCTCTAGTCAGAAATGAGATTAAGAATGTGGCCATTATGGGGTCAGTTTAAGAATAAGCAAAGAAGTTTCCAGGAGATTGCTAAGAACTCAATATTGAGGTGCCTCCCACCCTTTTATAGTATGTAATTCAGTGGTTCTCATTATAGTTACATAGTTGTGCAACCAGCACCACTATCTAATTCCAGAACATTTTCATCACCACGAAAAGAAACCCTGTATAAATTGGCAGTCATTCCCCATCCCCCATTCTTCTATCCCATGGCAACCACCGGTTTACTTTCTGTGTCTGGACTGCCTATTCTGTGCATTTCATGTAAATGGAATTATTTGTGGCCTTTTGAGTCTGACTCCTTTCACTTAGCATGATGTTTTCAGGGTTCATCCATGTTGTAGCTCATATCAGTAGTGCATGCCTTTTATGGATGAATAATATTCCATTGTATGAATATACCACATTTTGTTTATCCATTCATCAGTTGATAGACATTTGGGTTGTTTCCATTTGGGGGCTATTATGAATAATGTTGCTATGAACATTTATTACAAGCTTTTGTATGAATATATGTTTCACTTCTCTTGGGTATATATATACCTAGGATTAAAATTACTGAGTCATATGGTAACTCTGTGTTTAACTTTTGGAGAAACTGCCCAACTGCTTTTCAAAGCATGGCACCATTTTACATTCTCGCTAGAAATCCATGAGGATTCCAGTTTCTCCACATCTTCACTAACACTTGTTATTGCCTCTCATAAGTATAAGGAGTATCTCTGTGTGGTTTTGATTTTCATTTCCCTGGTGACAAATGAGGTTAAACATCTTTTCATGTACTCATTGGTCATTTGTGTATCTTCTTTAGAGAAATGACAAGCTCTATTTGTAACACCAGATTTTGCCCTTTGGACAGTACTACTATAGAGAGTTACGCTAACTGCTCTCTAAGCAGAAGGATTGGTAGTTCTGAGATTTAGAACATGTGAAAGGGTGAAACTTTATGTAAAATATTAAAGCATTTTCCTTTGTATATGTGGTCACATAATTTTGGAATTTCTTAGTTTCATTTTAGTGTTAAGAAAAACAAATCAAGCATATTTGGCCATTAGTGGAATTTGTTATACTATAACCCTTTTTTTATAGCTCTGTTCTATTATTAGATCACTTTTGTATATGTCCTCTTGTTTATAATCTTCATAACACTACTGTGAGATAGGATGGACGAATGACAAATATTATTATTATGACTTTTAAAAAGTAAAAGCTGAGAGACTCAGTTTGTGATATGTCACACAACTAGTAGGATTTAAATTCAAGCCTTCTGTCTTTTTATGGTAACATTATTAGCCATGTCAAGGATTTGGGGTCAGGGTGAGACTACATTGCTAAATATCAGTAATATGTCCATCTCCAGATAGATACTTGCAGCATGGCCAAGTCCTCATGGATTGTTTACTGACCTCAGAATTTATTATTTGGATAAGTATAAAACAGGATGAATTTTCATTTTTTTCTTTTAACACCATTAGCTAGAAAAACCTTACAGTAAAAGAGCAGGATTGTCTATCACTATATGTTCATTGCATTTTGGAACATAGAAGGATGTCTGTGCAAAAGAAGGACAAAGCTTGGGCGGGACTCAGAATGTGCAAAGAGGGACAGACAACACTTGGTTAGCTGGCCTTGGCCCATCATGGCCTCCTCCTCCCCATCTTCATATTTTTAAATTGACCTCCTTAAGAAACAGAAATATAAATGTAGCATGAGTGCAGAGAAAGTGAACTGTCTGTTGAGATCAAATAAAAATTGACCTTGAGGCTAAAGTTAACTGAGAAGCATTGCATTCAAAGCTGGACATTACTTATTAATGTTGGGAAAGATGTGTGACTTTTTAAATGTAGTCTCTGTTAAGTCCCTAAATAATCTTTTTTGTTTTTAATGTTTCTCGTAAACCTGAGTAACTTAGGGATAGGAAAAACAGTCTATCAATCATAGAGACTTGAATTTTGTTAACTCTGGAACACAATTTACCTACTCATTTTTCTTTTGACCCATGAAAATGGTATTAAACTTGTTTTTTGGACATCATTTACATATCTACAACTTAAGGTTTTGAGAATCTAGAAGATATGCAATATCTATATGAAGCTATTATTGTTTTATCATGTATCTTTTCTAACTAAAAGCTTTAGGCCTTTATATTATATATCACTACTTTGAAAAGATTGCCTTTATTTTGAAAAGGAAACTAAAACAAGCATTTAGACAAATTTCATAGGATGATCCATCCACCTGTCCCAAACCAGCATCAAAGCTTATTTTATCAGGAAATTTTTTGTCACAAAAATTTTTAAGCATTGTACTCTTGTTGAGGGAATATATCACTTTTTAAAGCTCTCCTGCTTGCCTTCAAAATTTATTTTTTGGAAAAAATATATATGCATACATGTACACTTGTATATTTTTATTTCAACATTTCGGGTAGCACCAACCAGTGGTAATAGTTACTCATTCTCACGGCTGAACATAAAAACCAAAAACACATAGAAGGACTTATAGATAAATAATGATTTCATTTATTATGTAGTGTGAAATGTTTCTGTCAGGAAATTTGGGCATGAGTAATGTGACTCTGTTGTAAGATTTTCAGCAGAAGTTGAGAACAGAAGTAAAACATGTCAGCAAAAATACACAATGGTAAATTGTCAGCTGAGTGATTATGAAAGCCTTGAAGATAGTTAATGTAATAGAGATGAGGCCTAGCAGTAAGCTCCCCCGCCTTTATAACAAAGATATATTGTGTCTATTTGGGTACCTCAAAATGCCATCTCTGTTTTTCTGCCCTTATTTGCTAAACTTACCTTGCTTTTCCATTCTTTATGTAAAGGAGCTTTCAACATATGGTTGCAGTTTACATATATTTTATAATTTATGGAGCTCTATTTTTCTGGGGGCTATCCTAGGTGTTATGTACATGTTATCTTCATTACTCCTCACATCGACACTGTGAGGTCAGTACTAATATTATCCCCAATTTAAGGGTGAAGATGCTGAGGCTCAAAGAGGTTAAGTAACTGGTTCAAGGTCATAGGTAATGAATATGCAGAGCTAAGATTTTGACCAGTTCTGTCTGACACTACTGTCTTCATCCGCAAGCTATCTGTTCTTGGTCATAAAGCTGGAATGGTTTTTTAGCCTCACATTAGTTCTTTGTTCATTGCATCTATAGAAGCTGTCACTTCTTCTGAGAGAAGCCCACTTCTTACAGAGTGACTGTGAATCACAGCTTGAGCTTAGCAGTGCCTTCAAATATCTAAATAGGTCATTTGCAGAGTCTGAATGGTTACTTAACACCTGGGGTAAAAGCTCTGGATAAACCTTGGAATGTGAACTTTGGAGGATTTAAGCCAGTAGGTCCGAAAGCAGTTGAGTCCTGTTCTGCCACTCCACCCCAGTCAGGATGGGAGCTGCTGTGAACAGGTCCCTCCTGAATTAGGAGTGCAACATCACTGTGGGCATTGTTGCCACGAATAGCCAATTCATTCAGCAGCAGCAACTCTCCAGAGACAAAAGATTGCATTCAGGATCATCTTGGCTATGAGCTGGAAGAGTCCAGAGTCCTCAAAGTGGTGTGAGAACTGACCAGATTTTTTCCCTTTCATTCTCTGTCAGGCTTTCACCAGGGGAGTTCTATTGAGATAACTGCCTGCTTATCATCTAGCTACACTTTTTGTTCCTGATCTGTAGTCCAGTTGACTTAACAGTGCCCATGGATACAACCTTCAGCAAGTGTCACTCCTAGACCTTCTTGGATCCTTTATCCCAAGGTTATATCCTACTTCCAGGTGACCTCCTACAGGACTGTTCCCTGAGTTTCTAGCTCATTTCCAGAGGCCCTTCACTGACCCACTCTTCCTTATTTTTCTTTTTAATAAACTCAGTTGATGTTCAACAGATCAGTTGGAGGCTCACCTTCCTGGAAAAGATCTTAATTCTTTTTAAAGATCTTAAAAGTTGATTTTTTTCATTAAAAAAAATCAATATTTGAGTGAGACAGAGTCTCTAGGGCAATTATCCTAAAAAGATCCCCAATTTGGATTTTTTCTTGATACTGAGTTATAAGAGCTATTTATATATTCTGGATATATATGTTAAAAGATATACATAGTGTGAATAATTTCTCTTAGACTGTTGCTTGCCTTATTAATGGTATCTTTTGAAGAGAAGTTTTAAGTTTTGGTGAAGATCAATTTAATGATTTCATTTTTCTATTATAGTTAATGCTTTTATGGGCCTAAGATTGGTTTACTCCAACATAGCAAAGGTTATCCTCCTGTTTTCTTCAAGAAGTTTTATAGTTTTAGCTTGTAGGCTTAGGTCTGTGATCTATTTCATGTTATTTTTTATGTATGGGGTGAGGCAGAGGGGTCAAGTTTTATTTTTTTACCTATATAGATATCTATTTATTCTGGCACTAATAGTTGAAAAACTTTTTTTCCATTGAATTATCTTGGAACCTTTATTTTTAAAAAAATGAATTGACCACATATATTTAGTTCTATTTCTATACTCTGTTCAGTTTCATCAATTTTTATATCTGTCAGTGCCAATACCACACTATCTTGATTACTGTAGCTTTATAGAAAGTCTTGAAATCAAGTGCCGTAAGTCTTCAAAGTATTTTTTTTTTTTCTTCAAAATTCATTTGGCCAGTCTGTGTACTTGGAATCAGCTTACCAAATCCCACACAAAAAAATGCCTTTTACAATTTTGGTTCATATTGCAAATGAGTCAGTAGATCAATTAGGCAAGAATTAAGATCTTAATGATATTGAATTTTCCAGTCCATGAACATGTATTTACTTCTCCATTTTCTGAGATTGCCTTTAAATTTTCACAGTAGGGTTTTGTAATCTTTTGTAATATTAGTGTACAGGTCTTGTACACATTGTGTTGAAATTTTCCTTAAGTATTTCATATTGTTGATGCAGTTCTAAACAGCATTTTTTATTCCATTTTTATTCTTGGTAAGCATATAGAAATACAATTGATTTTTGTGTATTGACCATGTATCTTGCAGCCTTGCTAAATTCACTTGTTAGTCTTACTAGTTATTGGTAGATTCCTTAAAATTTTCTAAATACACTATCATGTCATTTGTAGATAAATACCATTTTATTTATTCCTTTCCAGTGCCTTGCCACCAGTATGTTAGCTGTAGGGTTTTCATAAATGTCCTTTATCAGACAGAGGACATTTCCTTCTTTTCCTAATTTGCTGAAATTTTTCATAATCGAATTTATTAAATGCTTTTACTGCATCTTTGGAAGTGATTTTGTAATTTTTAACCTTCATTCTGTTGAAATTGCAGATTAGTTTGAGTTGCAGATGCCGAAAAAGCTTACATCCTTGAGATAAACATTACTTGGTCATGATGTATTATCCTTTTATATATTTCTGGGTTTGATTTGCTGATGTTTTGGATCCATACCTGACCAGGTGGGCAGGTAGGCAGCACCATCCATATGAGGTATTTAGAACAAGTCTGAGCACATTCCGCAGCTATCTAATGTTTTAGTGAAGCCTGTAGCTATACTCACAAATCAGTTCACCTCCCTTTTCACCCATCCTTTCAAATGTACTGCCACGAAAAACAGTAGATGAATACGTAGGGCAAGGTTTAAAGTATGAGTTTGAGAGCAAATATTTAGTTCCTTGAGGGCAGGGACTTTATCTCATTCATTTCTATCAGAATAAGATTAAATTCAACTGGTGTTACGGAGACCCACAATTAGGGAGCTCATACAGAATGGAAATATCTTCTTCTCTCCCAGGCCAGGTACTGTTCTCACGCCAAAACGTCCTCATGGATCCAGACTTCTTCTCGCTCACTGCTCTGCTAGCCCAGTGATGTGACCTTAGTTATTCTCAGAGTCTAAGGGGACTGCATTCACAGTCCAGTAGCAGCAGATTGAAGGAAGAGAGGAGGAGCAAAGAGAGTGGGCAAGCTAACAGCTGCCATGGAGGCTTTCATTTGCATATACCACCAACTAGAACTTAGTCGTGTGGTTATAGCAAGGCAAGAGTTGAGAAGAAACAGTCATTCTTGGTCTGTTGGAAAATCTAATGGTTTTTCATTTAAATGCTTTATTCTGGAAGTTCCCAAAACAAAGTTATTTGCAACATTTCCTGGGCCTGAGTTTCCTGGAAAAATGAAGTCATGTTAACAAAGACAGTGGAGAAGAAAGGTCATATTAATGTACACAGTAATCTGTGTGGGTATAAATTTGGTTTTCAGTATCTGTATCCCGAGGACTGCACATGGTGCATGGCACACTGTAATATTTAATATATATCTGTTGACTTTGTGCCAAAAATAGAAATAGGGAAGTAAGGATATGTCCCAGATTGTCAAAATGGTAAGATCCAGAATTACATTAGATATCAACTTATTACTTAAAGTCATGTCAGATGTGCTAAAATAAGTCTGTACTGGAGTTCATGGCTACATACAAAAGTAGGTATTAGGGATCAGAAACAGTGTTACCTCAAGACAGCAAAGGGCAAGTACATGAGTAGGTATCACCAATTTTATTACACTTTTCCAGGTATTAAAGTCTTACTTGTACCATATGAAGACTCTTCTTACAGCAGTCAGAAAGAATGGGAAAAGATTTAAAAGGCAATGAGTTTTTCATCATATGATTCAATATTCTTTAGTGCTATGTCATGTACCAGTTAAAATCTCATGTGCCACCAATGGTACACACTCTCACTAAGGAAATATGTGTAAAAGGAAGATGCTGGACTGAGGTGGTCTGGGTTCTAGTCTTGGTTCCATCACTTTGAGACCTTGGAGGTCATTCAACCTTAAGTTGTCTGTCATTTTTTTCCATGGACTGTTATGGAATTGATTCTTGAAAGACATAAGCTTGTAGGAACAGCATGCTTGAATTATGTGTGCTCACCTAAGCATTAAACTTGAAATGGCTTTGGACAGAAGCTCTGGATGCATTTAACTTGGGCCCAGCTGGATGTGGAAATGTATGGGGATGTATACGCCATCTGAAGAAATACCTTGCTAAGGTGGTTGTAAAAACCAATCAAGGATAAATCAGGATGGGGGTAGGGAAAGATTGATTGTCAAGGTCTTTAGATGTAAGTCAGAGCCTTGAAGACCATTTCAGATAAACTCCTTGGGTGTCTAATCTGGTACAGTTGTGAGGGACAGGAAAGTGAAATGTGACAACCCAAAAGGGCTCTGAATCTGGAGGATACTGTTCAGTGAGCCATGCTGGTACTTAGGAAGATTCCAGTTGGCTCCTGCATCTCCCACTGTCTCTCAGAAGGCGGGGTGTTTCTAGATGCTGGATTGAATTGCCAGCCTGAAAAGGCCCGGCGGTTGGCTGTTATGAACTATAATTTACTGGATCACTACCTCCAAAGTGCTGAATGACCAAATAAGGTTGCAGAGAACCCTCTGAAGGTATAAATTGTCTCCACATTATTTGGAGTTTTCTATTTAGATGGGCTTTTTTTCCTCCCGGAGCTCTTCTCCCTTCTCCCACTAACCATCTTTTTGTCCCCTAGGTATTTCAGAACAAGGGAGGGAAGAATTAACATAGAAAAAACAAGAACTAAGTTCTTCTAACACACCTCCCCTCCTCCCCATCCTCCTTTCTCCACACACAATATAAAAATGAAACTGGTGATTAGAGCTGGCTTTGGTCTCTTATATTAATGTATAGATTTTTTGTTCGTTTTGTTTTGATCACACCATTTTCAGAGGTTCTATAGTGACGTGTTGAGTGCAGCACTTCACATGATGCTGGATTGGCAAGGGATGCTCCTGGAATAGACTAGAAGGAAGGGCTGAAGTAGATAGGAATGTGGTCTTGGTAGTTTGTATTTTCCCTAGTCCAGGGAGGAAACTAGGGAGAGAAAATGGATGTGGGGTCCACACAGAGGAGAGGGTACAGGCATCTGACACGCCGCAGGTTCCCTCCCACTATTTTATCCAAATGGCAGGCTCCAAAAGACTTCCCCAGGGGAAGAAAAGAGGTCACAGAAAGGGCGCCCACAGCCTAATGTTTGTTTAAGTGGGGTAGAGGGTACATGAAGCAGTCCTCACAATTTACCTCACATGGTATGGATTTGAGCCTTGGTTGTCATTTTGGGTCCTGGCATCCCTTTCCCTTCAGTTTTTTTCTCCAGAGTAACTCCATCTGTAGCCATTCAGGGAAGAGAGGAGGAAATGAAGAACGCATTTTAAAGTCCCATGCTACGACGTGTTTGTGTGTGTTCTCATTTCATCCTTATAGCAACCCTGCAACTGTGGAATTTGCTCCCTATTATCTGTGAGGACCCTGGGACAGGAAACATAAGTATTATCAATTCAAGTGGCAGAGCCATATTCAAACTCTGGTCTCTCTGATTTCCAAGTCCAGGATTCTTTCATGTGGAGAGATTGAGATAGAAATCTCCGGGTCTCCACAGGGTATAAATGGCTCACATTCCCAAAATGTAGAGCTGGAGACAATCATCTCTTAGTCTCTCCGGAAAGATGGTTCTGGAATCGTCACTGATAAAGCTAGATTCATAAAGGGTTTGTTTTTGCTTTGGTTTTTATCGCCCAGTACTTCCCCTAAAGCTAGTCGGCTTCCATCTGACCTCTGGGGTTCTGTACCTCCTGCCAACCATGCTGATTACCTGATCCTCTTGAGGAGACTTGTTGGTACTAGGTTTAATGCATTCCACTTCTTTTCCCCTCCCACAGATGGATCTGTCAGTAGAAACACTCTTTAGCTTCATGCAAGAGCGCCAGAAAAGATATGCCAAATACGCAGAGCAGATCCAGAAAGTCAACGAAATGTCTGCCATCCTCCGCCGCATACAGATGGGCATTGACCAGACTGTGCCCCTGATGGAGAGGCTCAACAGCATGCTGCCAGAGGGTGAGAGGCTAGAGCCCTTTAGCATGAAGCCTGACCGGGACCTCAACCTGTAGAGCTGCATCTCCCCTCCTGGCTGTTGTTCCCTGAGGACAGAGCTGGGGACAGAGCTTGGGACCACCCATATCCTGAGGACATTTGAAACTAAAGTCATTTGCTGTGACTTGAAACTCGTTGAAGGGAAGTGAAACCTTCCAGCTGGCCTAAAAAATCGGACTTTGCCCTGCCTACCCCTTTCCTTGATACTTTATCCCTTTGCATAGTGAATCAAATTCACTCTCAGCGTAACTGAAGTTGGAACAGTTGAATTATTAGAAATTCTTTACAGAGCTCTGCATTGAGAATTATTTTTATTTTGAGAGTGTATATTATCTAGTCTAGCTTGTGGAGTAAAAATATGGAGAGAAGGAGAGGAATATTTTAAGAAGCCTGTGTCCTTCGGGAGATTTTGCTCAATAGGTTCCCTGGCTTATGGGTTGTAAACATAAAGAACTAATTTAATCCAAGTCTCTGTGTTACTGTTCCTGCCCTATTTCCATCCTAGCAGGTCTTTATCTGGGGCACTCTTCCTGTCCTGATGAAACTGTGGTATTTTTGTTGTGTGCCAGGGTGCGTTGTCCCTTGTACATGGTCATCAGAAACCCAAGGCTCCCTTTCTACACCCCCATCAAGTTCAGCTCCCACTGATAACTGGTTACCTTGATGCATAGTTTAAGTTCCTTTTTATTACATCAACACTGGCAGGACTCCAGTAGTTGTAACAAGGTTTCAGTCAGCATTTGTTTTACTAGCCTGGTAAACTTGTGGTGTGGCCCGGCCTTGACAGCAGACCAGAGAGCACTCACTCAGTCGGCATTTATGGAGCCCAGTAGACATGCCAGACATTGTGCCGGGGATACAGAAATGGCTACAGAGTCCCTGCTCTTCTTTTCTGAAGGGAGTGAACTCAGAATACTGCTGAATTTCTATGGGAGTTTAGGAAATGAACCAATTTGAGTAACCACAAAAGTACTTCATGCAGCACTTTGCACATCATAAATGTTCTAATGGACGAAAAGACTGAAGAAGCAAAGAAATGGAATGTAGGAGCAGATCCAGGGAAATTGAGACTGAGAGCTACGGATATCATGCAGGTCTCCACGTGCTCCCTTTATTTCTCCCAACCTCAAAGGTGTTTTTTTTTGTTTTGTTTTTTGTTTTTGACATCCAAATGCCTTTGGAATATTTATAAGATTAAAATTGAGCTCCTTGAATTTTTAAATTTTTTAAATCTTAGATTTTAATCAGGTGCTATCTTGTAAGGTTCTTAGAACTCAGAATAAAATGTATGTAGGACAAAACAACTTGAAAACAGAAGAAACATGCACATTTTAAGTTAAATGGAAAACAAATTTTTTAAAATTCAAACAGAAAAAAAAACAGCTTCTAGAATTTTTTAAGGACCAAAAAAAAAAAAAAAAAAAAATCAAGGTTGTTTTTTTCCCTCTGAGCAGGAAAAACAAGTTGGAAACCAGAGCCAAGGGAGGAGGCCAAGACAGCATCTGCCTTTCTCAGAGGGCAGCCTTCAGCTCCCATTTCTGGCTTCCTGGGCACTGATGCCTTTCTTTCCCCATAAGTAAGGTGGGGTAGAGCCATCCAGCCTGAGGAGATGAAGGGGACTGAAGGAGCCTTTGAAGGAATTGCAAGCAGTGAACTGGGAGTGGGGAGTTGTACTTTTCACCTTTATTGGGCCACACTGGTGGAAGTTTGCCTTTATGGTGTGCTTTGATGGTCAGGAGTTTAGTGGGACCTTAAACCATTTCTAGAGCAATTCATTAGAATACAAATCAAGAAAGATGTTCTGTAACTTAGAAACCTGTTAAATAGCTAAGGTTATTCTAGGAAATGTCAGGGAGAAGATAGCAACATTTATTGAATAATGTATCTTTACTCATTAATGTACAATATCCCTTCTTTCCTGTATTAACTTCATTTTTAAAGTTTCAAACTTGCAGAAAAGTTGAAAAAAATAATACGAGGAATACTCATATTCCCTACACCTAGGACTGATGTGTGTGTATAACCATGCATTTGGCTAAGCTGAACTTTGTTTCTCAGAATTCCTGTCCCTGTTCATTTCTGGCTAGCTTTGACCATAAGAGAAATATGTGTGAGATTTGTTAGTGGAAGAAAAGCAGTGACCATGCTTATTTGTCAAAAGTCACCCTTGGTCAGGCCCTATTGCATCTCATGCACATTTGATCTGGGCAGCACCTGGGCCAACAGCTTCTCCAGCTCCCACAGAACTCTGCCTGCAACTCTTGGAAATCCTGGCCCAGATATGACACTAGCTTCTCCTTCAGGGCCTCTGCTGCAGAGAAGACAAAGGCTTAGATAAGAGGCCAGCCTGGGTTCTGGTGAGAAACAGACACTGGTTCCATCTTGTTGCTTGCGAGCTTCAGTTGTCATGGCTCTCACCACTGCATCCCTAGCTTCTTGCCTGACCATCTGCTCAGCAATTTCAGTTTAAAGAAGACAGCTGAACCCGGGACGCCACCAGCTCCTATAATTAAATGCTCAAGGTCAGTCCCTTTAATAGCCCCCTTATTCAACATCATTTCTAGTGGTTCTTCTCTGATGATGTGGTGTTACCTGTCTTTTCCCTCATCAGTTATTTTTGCTTTTTCCAATGGATTCTGGGAATCTGAGTGATTTTGGTATTTTAAGAATCGGTTATACTAGATCTGCTGGTTAATATCCAGTGACATGTCTGGCTACTGTTGGATGTTTCAGGAGTGAGGAGGCAGCCTGGAGTTGTCCAAGAGCCCTGGCAATCTACGGTAAGTCATTTAAATTTCCTGAGCCCGTTTCCACCTCCCTACAGCATGAGCTGGTCTGGAAGGGCTTTCAAACCCCTTCCAACTCTAAGATTCCAAGTCTGCAATGCTAATACTTGCTCTTTAGCAGTGAGGAGAAGCATCTTTACCTGTTGTCTCCGAGCAGTGGTCTTGGTAGTGACTTTAAATTTTGAGTTCCCAAGGGAGAACTTTCCTTCTGTTAATTGTAAACTAAGTGTCCCATGACTCCCTTCCTTTAAGAACCTGTTTTGTTCATCAGTTTATTAATCTATATTTATGATCACCATCAAACAGGCCCCTATACTGTAGTCTCCTTGGCTAGTTGAAGTAGGCCAGTAGACGCTGGCCTTCACCCCTTGTGATATGCGTATATAAATTTACAATAAATGAATTGTGGGCTAAGAGGAAGTGAAAATGTAGATTTCATGAGCACCTTTATAATCATAGATTTATTGTCTTCATTTCCCTCCGTTTTATCATTCTTAGTAATTTATTTTATATTCTCTAATTTAGTATTTGATTAAATGAGTTTTGAGGATTCCATGCCAAGAGATGAGTACACTCAGGAAATGAGGTTTTCTGTTTTTTTGGGTTTTTTTTGTTTTTTTTTTTTTGAGGGGGGAAAAGGAGGGAGGTATTCCCTGGGTATTTCTTTGCCTTTTCCTCTGACTTATGAAAAAGGTACATTATGGGTATTACAAACATGCCATTTCCAATCACGCCCCAGGGGAATGTTTGCCACTGGTTCTCCTGTGTTGATTTGTAGAACTTAACTTTGGCATTTCCCCTAGCAAGTCCCAGGGCAAAACCAGGCATCTTCAGAAATTGAAAGCTGTGAGCAACTGTATTAAATTCTAGAGTGATTGAAAGTGTTCTCTTCCCAATTTATGCTTCAGCTAACCCCAGATACCTAGTACTCAATAGGAAATTACTCAAAAGGTTGATACTTTTGAGTGTAGTGTGAAGTGAAAATTTTTCTTCTTGTGACTTTTTAGGTATAAGACTTTTCCTTAATCATGAGAAAAAAATTTGCTTTTCTTTCTCCCCTACCCTTTCATTCCTGTTAAGAACTACATAGTGGAGAGGTCATTGTTCACTCATTTATAACAATATTTAATTTCTTGCCCACACACAAGGCATTCAAATGTCATGGCTACAAAAGGGAAGGGCAACTAGATAAATTATGCACATGCTTCAAACCAAAATGTCCTAACCTTTTTGGCAGTTAAATCTAATTGGCTACTAGGATAACCAATATCGCATATGGTATGCAGGTGTGTATCCATTATTCTTAGCAATTTGGCCATTCAGTGTCACATATCAGACCTGATAGCATTTACTGATGCAATTTTTATTCTCCAATCAAAGCATATTCTACTGCTACCTTTTATTACATAGTGAGGTATGATTTATGCTAAAAGCTTTTATGAACTAAGGACTTTTAATTCAGTCTTTGAAACTGTTGTGATTCCCGACCAAGGAGGGCCCAGACTATAATTACCCTGTCTGCCTGTGACACTGATCCTACTTACATTCTGCATGTCCTGTGGGATAGCATTTCAAGCTGATTCTAGTGTTTTAGTTAGAACCAAAGGAATAAAACTTCTGTTTTTACATAAACCCAATTTGATGTCTGTGCACATAAACTGCAACAATGATTGACTTATAAACATCTTCCAAGAGGATGCTATAATTTTCCAGTTGATTTCACAACACTTTGAAGATATAACCAGTATAATTATGCTGTACAAGGATAAATGAGCCCCACAGAATGCTAGAAATAACTTTCCTCTTCCATTTATAGACGTGGAAAAGTAATAGGGTAAAGCATCTAGAGAAATTTTTCTACTAGACCTAAAACATTCCTACTTAGTGTCAGAAAAAAACCAGACAGGAGTTACTTAAAATAAAATGGAAGTGAAAGTTATAAAGGTAAAAAGTTTTCATCAGCTGGTCTCACTGTGCACTCCCTACCCTTCAGGTCTACCTTCATTTCCCCTTCGTCTAAGCCCTGGCCTCACGTTAGCTGTCAGACCCAAACTAGGCCCCCGAATCTGTCTGCCCTTAAACTAGTAACCAGCTTGAACTTCAGGGCTTCCCAACATCTCCACTTCCTTATGCAAAGCCTCTAGCTAAAACAATTGCTGCCTTCCGCCACCTTCCATCGTCACACAGATTCCGCCCTCCCTTTATTCTTCTGTCACACACCCACCTCCATTTTTCTGCAAGGCCCTGGCCAAGACAGCTCTTCTCATGGTCACCTACCCAGTACACTAGTTGCTTTTAAATTTTCTTAAATCTGACTGGAAAGCCTCTCACAATGAACTTAAATGACATCACCTATGATTCTGTCGATTGCATCTGCTTGCTCTGAAGGTAAATGCTTTATTCTTTTAATATGTAATTCTTTACTAACAGACTGATGAGACTTTTGAATCTCATAAGTCATCACAACCAGTGTCATTTATAAGCAGGTCATTAAGATGTATATGGCAAGGATAGAGAACAGTATTCCTCCTCAGTTTTTCCTGCAAGAAGTATAAGTCCATTTACGTACATTAAAATGTACCATGAATGTATATCTGGTCTTTTAAATTCCTACTCTGTATTTGTTCTGAATTCAATCAGTTAGCAAATATTTACCAAGGGCCTTAGTGTGCATATGATACAGACATTAAAGAATGAAGGCTGGCATGAAATTGCCAATAATCCAATGTTTCATGTGAATAAGAGGACATAATGACTTCACCATTTCATTTTGAGCTAATTACTCTTTGACATGAGAAAAATAGCATAGGTTCCACTAATGCCTCCTTTCACAACTTGGACATTGCTGTTCCCACCAAGTTTATAGATGCAAAGAGAGGTCCTTTCTCATATTTATGTATAAACAGGTACCAGTTTTGATTTTATTTTATCATATTAACACACATGACACATCATGAGAAATGCACAATTTAACCATTCAACAGCTTGCCTTACTCCAAAACAACACTATATTCATATTAAACATTTATACAGTCTTTCCACCTAACTTTACAAATGTCTTAAACCATTTTCCAGCATTTCTCACATAAAGTCTAGGTTTTGCTCTTTAAAATCACCATTCTGTATCATCCTAGTAGACTCCAGGGCTTCCCCTACAATGACACTCTGAAGAGACCCAGCCACCATGCCACCCAGAGACACCCAAGCAGCTCCAGGGCTTGCCTCTGCGGCTGCCCCTTCAGTATGGTAGTCTTGATTCCAAGAAGTGATTATTTGTCATTAGCAATCAAGGACTAAAGGCTGTAGTGTATGACTACATTACGGGAAGGAAGGGGACCCATGGCCAAGAGAAATCTCAAATGATGGAAGGCAAATTTCTTCCCAAATATCTCATCTAAACCAAGTTCCCCAACTCCCCTGAAACATATTTAACATTGAAGCTATTGCTTCCATTTCTTAAAAATGTTTAACAGTGTGACCAAACTTTGAAAGCAGTGTTGGTGTGTCTACATAACACATCAAAAATTACTGTGAAACCTTGAGAATGTCTGATTACATCCAAAATTTAAATGTACAAAGAAAAACTCAGATCATTTAACAGATTTTTTTCAATATGGTAACAATGCACTCTCTATGCAGTTTACTTTCTTTCTGCCTTCTTCTTAAACCCACGTCATAGAACATTATCCGTGCATAACCAGTTACGTGAAGCCGATAATCATCATGATCAAGTCAATTTTGAATCATGTCATTCTATGCTGGTTTTCGCAGTCACCATTGGAAACATTAAGTCACATCCTAGTCAAAAGACTGTCCATTTCTCAAACATAGAAAAACCTGAGATATGAGTCAAAAACTAGCTACACTTACAGTAAAGGACAATGTGACACCCCCACCCCCCAAAAAAGCTGCTGACGTGAATTAAGGCTTCAAAAGAGGGCCACACTGTAGTTGACAAAACCCACGCCAGGAAGTTAAAAAGCAGATATGTACTATCATTTGTGTACTTGTTCTAATCACCTCCTATTTTCAGCTGCCAGGATTGAATCCATATAGTGATTGTAGGACTGAGAGACCACCTTGGTCCCGCTCCGTTTTGCTATGTCCCTTCTAAAAAAAATGCTGGGGATGTTTTCTGAGAATAGCTTGGCTGTGGCTTTCCACTCTGCTCACAATGAAACAAAATTCAACCTCCTCTCCTCACCTTCCTATAGTGTTTAATTCTGAATATTCCTTGCTTACTAAAACCTCTCTCAGCCCTATTAGTAAATTGGAAAGTCTAAGGAAATTACAGAAATACCACCCTCATCACATGCTAAGGGGAAAAAACCATTGAGAAATAAGTTTCCTGCTTCTTAACAATCTTACAAACTTCTTTAATCTTTCCATAGTTTTTCTCCTTGGTAGTTTCCTAAAATTCAACCTTATTGTTACATTTTTACAGAATGAAGGTGCTGCTACTCTGCTACTGACCCAAGTAAATTCACATCTGCCTTTAAACCAAGTTTATTTAAAGGATTAATTATCCCATTTTGAACAATTCTTTGATAAGGAGGGAGGTAGACCTGTTTAGCCTCCCAACCTAGCTTAAATAATTGTGCTGCCAGATTCCTGGCTGTTACACGAATCTTAGTTGGCTTCCCTTCTTTCTTCTGAAGCTGAGGAGAAAAAATTATCTCCATCCAGGCCCACCTGGAAATTTGTGCATAGACAGTTTGAATTGGTCTGAAAGTGTGACTAGCTACCTACCTATTCACAATGCTGAGAAAACGGGCTACCAGACATGGTAGTGGTGAAAGCCCCAACTTTCTGTCTGAGGTACTGGGTTTGCTCTAAAGTAGATCTTAGAAAGGTCCCTAATGGTCTGAGCAGGAGAATGATACTCGAATTACTCTCCTGTCCGGTGAGCTCAGATCTGTGAATCAGATCATTTCCCTTGGATTTACCACCATTAGGTTCCGTCCCTAGCAGGGTCTACCCACCCGACCCACAAGCTGGCTCAGTCTCAGCGCTAAGGTGCACTACAGAAGGACGGGAGAAAGGCTAGTATTCGAGATCTCTGCAGTACATGAAAACGGCAGGGGATTTTGTCCTCCAACACCAAATAAAACTTGTTTAGTAAGAACAAGAGGATGTGCAATTCAAGGCATAAAATTGTTTCATCTGTCTAGGGGGAAATCTGGCATCTACCCTTCTACTTTTGTTGAGAGAAATACTAGCTGCTCTCTCAAATGCAGATGTTGAGAACAACTGTGTTGATCCATCTTTGTGTTTACACCATAGCTCCATTTTCCAAAATATATATGTATGTACATATATATATTTCAGATTTACAGGGAATATTTTTTTGTGAATGAGAAAAAAACTCAATAGAAGTCACAAGTGTCTTTCTTCTCAGGAGACCTCAATGATCTCCATGCTGCCTGAAAAGCTAGACTGGCTGCCCACTTTTCCCAGTTCTTCCCGCGACCTGTTCTCTGACATGATGCCCTCTCCAAATTCCATCTGGCAGCTTCTGCGTTTAAACTGCTTTTCAAAGGGGCTCTCTTCATGCCAGCTCCGCCGGGAGTCAGCTCTGTCACTTGGCTTCTGCCGCCTGCGCACAGAATAGAGCTGGTCACTGCAAGTGGGCAGCTGGCTACAGCTATAGGCAGAGTAAGTGGCATTGCCTCCGTAGATGGCTGAGGCGGAGTAGAAGTGAGAGGACTCCGTGGCAAAATACCAGCTATTGGTCAAGGAAGGGGTGGAGGTCTGGGGAGCCAAGATATCTGAGTGCCAGCCCTTGAGCCCCAGCCCAGCAGCAGACTTTGCGAGGTGTTGCTGGCTGGTGGAAAGGCCAAAAAGGAAGTTGGTATGGTAGTTGTCTTCCACACTCCCACTTCGATGCAGTGGAGATAAGAAGGACCTTTGGGTGGCACCACTATTGCTGGTTCTTACTGAATGTAATCGCTTGTTCTGGCTGTCTGAAGGCCTGGTAGTCTGAGGCTTCTTAGGGATGGTGACTTCCTCCTTATCTGGGCTGGTTTCTGGAGTCTGCTCTGATACTTCCTCAACCGGAGAGAACTGGCATAGCTTGCTGGGCCCATCCAGAGTCGTGGAAGGTTTGTAGTAGTCCAGAGCATCTTCTGATGAGAAACCATGTAAGGATGCTGCCATACTGGCCGAGTATGAAACTGATTTGATGTCCAGAGAGAAGGAACGCTTGAGCTTATTGCTGTCTTCCAGCTTGTCTGAGGACAGGTGGAGCCCGTTGAGCGCCTGTACCAGTGGGCTGTCCTCTAACAGTGATGGCTGAATGCTGGGCACACTGGCAGCATGCACAGGCCTTTGCCCTGCTGCCTCTGAGGTAGCAGAGTTGGCACAGGGTGGACTGAGGGTCATCTCGCTTTTCTGTCCACCCTCTGAGACTGCAGGGACAGGTTCATTTGGCTTCTCCAGGTGCAGCAGCTTGAGTTTGCTCTTTGGCCCTGATGCTCCAGTCTGGTTCTTAATCTTCTTCTCATAGTCCAGCAGCTGGCCCAGAAAATTGAAGTTTGGAGATATAGTAGGTCTTTTTTCTTTCACAAATCTATGAAGAGAAGAAAAACAGTAAAGACTTGAATTTTATGGATATACTCTATCTTAAGAATGTTAAGTGAACATACGAGATAGGAATTATTAGGCATACCCTCCCAAATACCTTTGGAAGATTGTTTTAATCAGAAATATACCTCCAGGTGGTGAACAGAAGGGCCTCTGCATTGGAGTGCTTTATAGAATGTCCTTGGAATATGCTAGAAAGGGGGGTTCCAAGTTCCCCAAAGCTCTGGTTTTAAACCCCCTTATTTTGAAGGACTCATAGCTTTCTGTGCAATTGATAAGAGATGGTTCCTTCCTTACCAGAAACTTCCCCACCGGTGCTACCCTCAGAAAGAAGTATAGCTTCAATTTCCCAATATCAAAGCCTTCTCAAAGTCCCCGAAATCATTTCTTCAAGACAATTCACGTTTTTAATTAATGTCTATAAAAAGGGTATCAGATGGCCAGAGCATCAAAGCATACATTTCTGGATTATTCTCTTTGTACTTAATATGACAGCATAACCAGCTACACACTGGTCTCTTGTATGCCGAGCACTATGCTAATATGTTTAATAGACTCAATAGAGTTTTACTGTCTTCAGTACTTAAAACCACCTTATATCAGGTGGTTGTAATTATCCCCATCATATAGGTAAAGTCCTTAAGTTACTTGCCCCAAATCACATAGCTACTAAGTGATGGCACTGGGATTCCAAACTAGGTCTCAGCTCCTTTTTTGTCACCACCATGGTAAAGAAGATTCATTGAAGGATCAAAACTAGAAATAAATAGCTTTTATGTTTCACTGTAGAAATAAAGACTCTTAAGAGTAGATAAATTCTTTAGCAGCCCCTGGCCCTCACAGACACTCCTCAGAAGATGCAGGAGTGAAACTACACTGAAAAATTATATTTGAATAAGAGAAAAATCAAAAACAAACTTGTAAATCAAGTAACCTAAAGCAAGTTAACAAAGCCAGAAACAACTGGCTCAACTATAAGAAGTATAAACATAGGGTCCTCATAAGACTATGTACATAAAACATAGCTGCCTTTTCCTTCTGGTTTTGTTTCTACACGACACAGATGAGATAAACGGGGGAACTATCCCTTTCCTTCAAACTAAAGCTGTTCAGGCAGTTAGTTTCTTTTTCCAAGAACAGGCCAGCTCCATACATCTGTATTTACTGATTCCTAATTACATGAAAACTAACCACCTCTATCCAATGAGACATGCAGAAGACTCAGATTCTTCAGTCAGTAAACAAAACCCCAGTCCTTGGTGCTATTGTCACTTGCTCACCTGTTTTTTTTTGGGGGGGGGAGGTAGGTGGGGGATGGCAGATTTGTCAAAATTATATACTACAAAATCTGGGCAACTCTAGGATATAGGAAATTTTAATCAATGAATGGAATTTGACAATTATTAGGTTTTATACTTGTATATATCAGGTTTTTTTTCTCATAGTGAAAGAGACAAAGTTTGAGGCAGAGTAGAAATGTATTCTGGAGTTTTTCTCTCATGTAAATTAGAACCAATGATACTTCCCCAATCAGAGAAAGGTATAAACTCATGTAACAGGACAGAGATCAGTTTGTGGCAGCTGAGGATGAATCTGATACGTTAGGGTAGAATTAATGCTAAATTATAAAAATGCCTTCTACACAGGACATGTTCCTGTCCTCACCTGTAAGCTTCATCTAAGGACATGTCCATCCTCTTCATGATGTAGGCAATAGCAATGGTGGCAGAGCGAGAGATCCCAGCCAAACAGTGCACCAGGACACATCCATTGGAGGCCTTTGCTTTCTCTGTATGAGTCAAATTCAAGAAGGGTCACTGATAACACCTGTGTCCAGCAGTGAAATCTTGTTTCCATTTATTTAGTCACTGTCTTTCATCTGACAATTCAAAGTACATCTCATCTGTTTACAGATATATTCTTTCAATATTCTTTTAGGGAGGCAGGGGAAGATAATTTCCCCACCATTTACATATAGGACAGTGGAAGTCCAAATGTGTTAATAAGCAACATGTCTGTAACTCAGGGTGACTGACTTTTATTCAGTGCTTTTCACTGGGTATTTTTTTTAATGTTCTTTTTATTTTATTTAATTTTTACACCTACAGCACCTGGTCTTCCTAGGTAGTCTCTCATCCAAGTACGGATCAGGCCCAACACTGCTTAGTTTCCAAGATTAGACAGGATCGGGTGTGTTCGGGTTAGCAGGGCCATAGACTCACTGGGTAGTTTTTACATGTTATTGTTAATAGCTTTCCTTGCATATAAATCCTACATTATGATTACATGATTCTACTTGTTTAGTATAGAAAATCTAATACAGAAAAGTATAAAGAAAATAACATCCAAAATTTTAACATTTAGCTAATAATACTGTTTTATCCATGTTGTCTGACATCTCACCTTTTTTCTAGCTATGTAAGACATATTAAATTTTTTTCCAGTTTTGAGATAGTGACATATAATATTGTATTACTTTTAGATGTATAATTTGATATATGTAAAAGATATTAAATTTTTAAAAATATTTTTCATTTCAAACATATCTGACATACATTACCATTTAAATAGAAGGGAGGGAAGGGGAGAGACTTAATCACAATGGTATCACAACACAAACAGATGCCAGCTCAAGCTTCTTTAAAATACTGATCCACAGAACATACAGTTTCCCTATTTTTCTTTAGGAAGCTTTCCTGTATATCATAAAGTGGCTCAACTTCATTTGCTGAATTTAAGAAGAAAACCACATATATACTACACATCAAGTTTAGCAAGTCACTTTATTGAAGACCAAGGGAACTCACTGATATTCAGTAATGATGGTCTGATTACATCATTACATGGTAGAAGGACTTGTGGACATTTTGTTAGAGCCAAGAACAAACTTTGCTGTCATCTCTCACTGTTGAGGAACTTTAAAAGCTTTCTTGTGCGAATGGATGAAGTTATCCCACATGGCCTGGAAGCAACTAACATTTTAACCAGTACTATGACTGCTTCAAGTTACCATGGAGGAGCTAGATTCCTCCCTTTTCATTCTTGTTTTAGTTGATACTACTAAAAGCTTACCAAACCTTACATTAATATTCTTGTAATTAACAGATATCCAGGGAATCTGCTCTGGCAGCTAAATACCACCAGGCTACTCCAATCTCACCACCTCTATTATAAATGTTACAAATTTCTAATGTATATGATTAATTATTCATTATTCATATGATTAATTATTATTAATTATGTCCAAAACACCAGTATATATAGTATGTGAACAATCAAGCAGCTTTTTTTTAGATAGGGAAATAAAAAACAATAAAACAAAGGAATACAAAGCAACACTGAAACAAATAAGTACTAAACAACATATTTGTATATGAACTCATGCACATCAAATCCCATGCCTACCTGGGCCAACACAGTTCTCTTTATTCTCTCAGCTATGCAATATTTAGCCTATACTACTCTTAGTATTCCTCTTTTGCTGTGGCTGCTAAGAAGCTCAAAGCTAAGGTTTCACTCAATTTCAATAGGCAATTGTAGTTCAGATTTTATACCTTTCCTAGCCTTTTTATCCCATTGTAATGTGTATATGTGTGAATATGTGTACTTTTTGATCTTAATCTCTTACTGTAAGCGGCTTCAAATTCTTATTGGAAATAGGTTGGGTTTAAAATTTTTTTAAATGTTGATAATATTCTTATTATTTTAATAATTATCTCAAAACTATGTTTTAAGGACCAATAAGGATCTTTCTTCTAACATTTCTCTCAAAGGGTTTAACACTGGTTACACAGTATGTACCCAGTAAATACTAGCTGGCTGATACCTATTTTAAAAAGCAATCTTTATAATAAAGAGTTGGAAGGAAATAAAAAACAATAACAGATGTGTTAGAATGTTGAGGTTACAGGTTTCCTTTTCACTGTTTTCCAAATTTTCTACATTTTATGTATACTGTTTTTATAATTGCAGCTCTTTTGATGATGTATTTTTAAAATCTAATTAAAAAGTTATTATACTGGAATAGGGTTCATTAGTACACATTTCTTGGCAAAAATGAGTGCCAAACTGAGTGTTAAAGCAAAAAGTAATATACAAAGACCTGACAAAGAAAAGAAGAGAACTGTGTGAAAGAAAGCTCTACTGTGACAAAATAGTCTGTCGGCTGATGCTCATGCAGTGTGCAGTAAGTAACCAGAAAGAAGGTTTCATAGGTGGGAAGCAAGTGCTGGAGGGTCTGGGTATGTTACGATAAAGACTTGTAAACAATTAAGGAGCCTCTTCAGTTTTCTGAATAAGAAACAAGGCACTGCAGGTTACCATTACAGTAATTCAGGAAGGAAATCTAGATTAAAAAAGAGTGAGAGGATAAATATAAGGGGTAAAGGGGAGCCAGTGAGGAAGTAAAGTAATAATTGAAGTTACAAAGAATAGCTCTAAGAGGGAAAAAAAAACACATCTCAGATAATTTTTAAAACATCTATTATTTATTAAGAGTCAATTATAAGCTGGGTACTTTGCAAGATAGTCTACCTATATTATCTGTTTTAATCCTCACAATATTCCCTTAAGGTAAATATATTATCTTCAATTACCAGGGGAAGGAACAAAGAAGTTTTAAGTAACTTAACTAAACTCACTTAACTAATAACCAAGGGAGGCAGAACTCAAATACAGTTTGGCTCCAAAGTACATGCTCTTAATTACCTCCCTCCCTGCACTGAGTACATGCAAAGTCATGAGTTTGGTGTGGGTGAGGTGGGGCAGAAGGCCATATAAGCAGCCAGCTGGGATTGGGGCTCTTCATGAGTGTCCCATAGCACAGACAGGCAAACCATGCTTACTGCTGTGAAAATACACAGTCTATAAGTTATTAAATATGGTATAAGACTACATCTTCAAATTATATACTCTGCCATGACCAAACATGGCTTAAAAAACCCTGGAGAAGATTAGCAGCTGTAATGAACATGGGCTGGACTCCAAAAGTGGGCTGGAGATTTTGCCCTGAATTATTGGGTGAGATAAGGATGGTGACCCTTGTAAATAGGGCCAAACAAATGAAATACTGGTAACTAAAAATATTTTCAGATACTACAAATAAATTATATGTATTTGTGTATATTTAACCAACTTGGAACATGGTAAAGTTCCTTTTATATGAATTAAAAGTGGCAGGACAACCTAAACCTCTCCCAAGAAAGAAAATACGTTAAGGGCAAAGTTATTCATAGTCTTTTTTTTCCCATTAACCCACCTAAAGCTTAGACATTGTCATGACTTAACAAAATCAGGTTCTCTTAAACAGATTCTGAAGCCAAATGTCTCTGGATAGAAATGATAAGCAATGAGAACACTGATCATAACTTATCTTTTAAAGAGGCAAAAACTGAATGATATGCTAAATATTTCCTAGAAGTACAATGGGGGAGGATTAATTCTGAGTTTTGTTTGTGGTTAATAAAAATTATTTAAACCATTTATCTCCAGATGTTTTATAAATGCATCCTAACTAAAGATGAAAACTGAGAATCTGGAATCTGGAAAAAAAGAGAACTTTTTTCAGAAATTAGCCAAAGTTCCAAAAGCATTATCTCAAAAATTTCTCACAGATTAAAGTATATACAGTGAGGGGCTTAATTTACACAAGCTCACTTTTAAAAATGAATCAGTTCTTTGTGCTCAAATTTATGTGCCTCTGGGGAAAAGAACAAAAACTCCTCATATAGAATATGAATAGTCAACCTGCTCAAGAGCTGCTCAAGAGCTAGCAATGTTTCTCCTCTATTCACTGCTCTCCACTAAAACCACATTGCAAATACAGGGCACCAACTTACTACCAGCAGGCCTATACTATGGCACCAAAATGGCACAACAGCACCGATGGCACAAGTTGGGATGTGAGGTAGAGGGGTTCCTCCAGGACTGGCAGTCTGTTACAGATCAGATCTTGTCACAACCAATGCCAAGGAAATGAGCGAGAGCGAGCGAGAGAGAGGGAGAGAGTGTGTATTTGATGGAATTTTATTAGCTCCAATACTACTTGAAATTATTGGCACATGGACTGAGGCTTAGAAATCTTGTGACATAAAGACTTAAATGTAAGGGGATTTGTTTTCACAGGATTTGACTTTTCTCTGGGGAAAACATAGCAGCAAGGCAAAAACAGTTTAAGGAATGCCTCCAAAGTTTCCAAAAGTCTTTTATAGGATTTGAAAAAGTAGGTGAGAAATTTAACCCCAAAAGTTTAAATGATTTTCAAATCCTGGCAAATACATAATCACAGATCCCATTGGGCTTAACCCTGGTAGTTCATGTTAGTTAGAATGTCACAAGGCCAGTCTCTTACGGAGAGCATGGCACGTACACATCACCTTGGCCACTAAAGGAGATAAGCAGCATCATGTGTTGTTTTCAGATGTTTGAAATCTCTGAAATAGGCTCCTTTTCTCTAAAAAAAAAAAAAAAAAAAAAAAAAAAAAGGGAACGGAGGCAGGGGGCACACCCATAAATGAGACTATAATCCAAAGGACTGGTAACATTACTTGAACTACGTACCAATGAAATCTACGGATTTGTCCAACCACGGCAAGATTTTCTCACAGAAGCTATCATTCACAGGCACTCGCAGGAAGTGAGACTCAGGGATGAAGTCAGGCTTTGGGCAGGTATTGCTGGCATTTAACACATAACCAATCCCATTCTGTTGCATCAGCTCCTATGTAGGAAAAGAGCAATTAAAATGACTAATAACATACTAGCATGATCATTCTGAAAGAGTAAAGTTTAACGTAATGATAAAAATTACTAGTTTCCTTGAAATAATCAGTTTATTCTATTGGTGAATTCCAAAAACCTAGCACAATGACTTTTAAAGACAAGTTAAAAATAAAATTTTTTTAAGGGCAAAAAAGGCTGTTTTAATAGTATGCTTGGAGATCACATACCATTAATATAGTCAAATCTCTATTACTTCATTATTAGAGAGGGAAGTGGAACAAAGAATATAAAATAAAACCATTCTAGTTTACTATGCCTTTAGAATATAGTCCTGAGGCCCTTCAAACTCAAAATGTCAGAAACTCAACACATTAACTTTCTCTCTTCTCTACCCTAATTCCTGTTCCCTCTCTATAATCTAAAATTGTTTCATGGTAATAACATCCCCCCAGACACTTGAGTAGAAAACAGGACCATTTCATTTCTCTTTCTCATGGCCCACATATCCAAAAGGTTGACAAATCCCTTCTGTACCACCTTTCCCATTTACCCTCCTTCCTGTTTCCAGCCACTGCTGCTCAGTGGTCCGCCCTCAGCAAAACATAAAAGCCACCACCGAGCTCCTGAAGTTTGCAGCATTTTCCTCTCCAAACCATATACTGAACAAAACTAGAATGATCTTCTTATAATTGACACCGAGTAAGTGCTTTATCCACTTTTAATTTCATCATGTCTCACCGCCTGTTCCTGACCCATACAACCTCCAAATCCCCCATCACATGAACACCCAACCCTTCAGTGCTGCCATGAGCACCGTTCCTGTCCTTAGCAGGCCCTGTTCCTCTTTCTGAGGACTCTCTTCCACTCTTTCTACTTCGTTTAAATTAACCTTGCTATGAACTCCTTCCCACTGATGCATAATCAGTCATTCCATTTTGTCCTTTCAAAGTACGTAGTTCACACTATTAGTAAAGCACCCGGCATACTGGTACACTTAGCAGATAATTCTTGCCTATCCTACTGCACAGGAAACGAGTAAGATCTTGGACTGATTCTTGCTTGTTTTTCTACAGTCAGCACCAGGTACATAGCTGCATTCAATAAGTGTTTGTTCAAATGACACCCCATCTGCCATTTTCCAGGCAAGCCTATACAACCCTGCTGCATTTAGTCATCCATTGCTGCCTCTCAGGAAATGTTCTAAGCCTGAAACAATTCTAAGCAACTCTGGTCACTTCTTCCTTTTCTTGGAATGCTACCTCCTCTACAAATCTTTTCCAACTACATGAAAGGCAGCAGGTAATTTTCTTCCTATTTTACCCCTCCAAAACAATCTAATTCCCAAATCCCTTCATTTATCACATTTGGCACAACAAATATATTTTATTTCACATAAAAGGTAGACTTCATAAATCCAGATCACATAGGCAATCATCTCTCAACTGTGAGATGACAATGTCAAGAAACAGCTTTTGGAACTAGGCAAGCTTCTAAAGAATGACTGACCTTCAGCTGTGCCCCCGTCTTCTGATGGTCTCATTAGGTTAATAATCAGGCTGTGAAGATCTTAATGGTGTTTACTACTACAGCTTTTAAACTTTTGTACACGGAGCCAAGGTCACATCTGTTTTTCTACACTGGGTTCACCTACTACCATCTGATCAACAACAGTATCTCCCATGTAAGAACAGAAGTGGGTCAGTCAGGAGGTAAAGGCCTTTCAAGCCTTTCTCACCAACGATCCTTAAAGAAAGGAAGCGTTTTATCTTTCTTTCCCCTTTCCTCCAACAGTACTACAAAGATTAAATTAAAAGTAGTAACATCGCTTTCCACTTTAATTCAATAATAAAGACATAAAAATTTCTGAGAAAAGGGCCAATACTAACACTGTTATCGCCTACATACATTCAGAAGACAATAAGAATTCTAAGGATAGAACAAAAGTCAATGACTATCCCAATCTCATTTCCCCACAGAGAACATAACAATGCACATTTCTGATAAGCAGCCAATTAAAAAACCTACATTTTTTAGAAATTAAATTTTAAAAATCTGTTTTGGCACCTTTTTGCTAGAGGTCTATTAATAATAAACTATTATGGCACATGGTACATAGTAATAAAATATTATCTAACATTTAATGAATGACTACTATGTACCAGGTACGGTGCTTAGCATTTAAATGGACTACCACATTTAATCCTCACACCTACCCTTTGACTTGGGTATTATCTTCATTCTTAAAATGAGCAAACTGAAGCTTAGAGAGGTTACATAATGTTTCCAAAGTTACACAGCTACCAAGTGGTAGAGTCAAAATTCAAATCCAGGTACACTTATCTGCCCTCTTAATTGCTATATTCTACTGGAGTTCTTTTTAAAACAAATTCGATGGAGCAATAAAGGAACTAGCCTACGCACTTTTTTTTTTTTTAACTAAAAGAAGTATTAAAAGTTTTAATTTCTTTTTTACCCATTTTAACTATAACTTAGAAAGTAAAGGAGCACCATGCTGCTTGTGGACCTGAGACTTTGGAGCAATTCAGGACACCAGATAACTATTTGAGATTCATCCAAGTCGTATTCACCCTCTTTATTCCCCTACTGCTGACTCAATTGCAGGTGTAGGCCTCACAGTGCTGGTCTTTCTGCCATGTTTATACTAGTATCTGCTGTGACAGTTTGGGGACTGGTTACCTACATGCGTGTTCACTGCCCTCACCTGACTGCTGCCAATAACCAACCTGCAACAGCACTTTTATAGCTGGACTGAGAAGAAACATGACAAAGGGGCCACTCTGACCTCTTCAAAGAAACATCAATAATCTAAACTTACAACACTGTTTTTATCTCAAAAGTATTCTTCACTTATAAAACAATGTGCTATAAAAGATATATTTAACTAGTAACTTTTAGATAATTGGCAAAAGAGGATGAGAGGGCCGAGTAAAAAGATGTTAATGTGTTAAAATTGAGCGATAGTAATTTGAATCATGAATGAGAAGAAAAAAAATAACTTCAATGATAAATATAACTTGATTTATAAAAGTTTTACTTAAAAATTTATTTATTAAATTGATTATCCAGATGCTACCTGAAATTCTTTTCTTAATAAAATGTGACTTCATAAATAAAACATGGACAATTTTAAAAACAAAAAGGCAAACAAAAATCCTAAAAAGTCACCATATAAAATTTAAATATAATTTGGCTACTAAATTAAATACCATAAATAAGTACCCTCTCACCTGGATTGATAATTACTACATCAGTGCGAAAAGTCAAAGGAGGAAATCATTAAAAATGACACATATGTACTTGAAACATTTTATTTTAACTCAGCAAATAAATGTACGTTAATTCACTAACTTCTGATGCAGGACCACGGCTTTTATTTTTATAGGTTAGCTGAACAGAGTTCTTAAGCAAATCATAACCAAATGCACCTGCTACTTAGTTTCCATTCCTTTAAAGACCAAGAACTGGTAAAATAATATCAGTATAGAATCCAAGATTATGACTTTCCACTATTTTACAGTTGCTTTCCTCCCACTTACCTTAGGGAAAAAATGTAAAGCAATTTATCCTTCCTGAATCTTTTGAAAACATTTAACTTAGGTCACAGAAAAACGACACTCCTCCCTCATTCATATTTCACCTGTGTATATGATGTTTTAATTCATGTATATAATTATAACAAGTACACTGGTCTAAACAGGTTTAAGAACAAACACAATTGCCTCCTGGTTTTGGTGGGAGGAGATAAGCTATATATATGGTGAGGTGCCTATTGCTGCTCAGCTGGAGGGCATGGGGGGGATGTATCTCTGAAGTCAAAGTTTCTGCTGACGTTTCATATAACTATTAACTTGCTCTCCTGTTTATTTTTATAAATGTACAAATAAGTGGCTGATACAGCATATGTCAATATTTCTGACAATGGAACTATAACAATTACAATTATGAAGAATGGGTCTGACTGTTTCACAGAACTGCTTTTATTCAAGAAGGATGTCAATGACTCCTTACTAAATTATTAAGATATTTACATAATTCATTCAGGTTTGTTTCAGTATGTTGTGTAAAACATACACAACTGAACATTACTGTTCTATAATTATATAACGTCATAATCTTTAAGCTTCCAGAGAGCAGTCATCTTACATTGTTTAATATTTAGCTCAACTTTATGCTAAGTCTGCTAATACATACTTTCTGCTGATAAAATAATCTTTCTTCTCTGGCCTTCAAATATCCTTCCAACATTGTGGCCTCTTAATTCTTTGAACTCTTCACCTTAACCACTTACTCCCATAAGACTCAGTCTGGTCCCTGCCATTACCAACAACTACAATCCCTCCCTAATCTCAACCTCACCCAACCCACTCTTGAAATTCTGCTCTCCTTCCAGCTTGCTCTCTCTTATCCCGGAACCCTTCAATCTCCCCAGGACCTATAATCTGTTGATCCTGCCCCCTTTTCCTCAGCCTTCATCCTCATGATGTCTGTCTTCCTTTCTTCAACTTAAGATTCTGTGGTCAATCACTATAATCACTGTTGCTTTCACACTCAATTCCTCCACCCCACTACTGCTTCTTCATATTCACTTGGCAAAATTATGACTTTGGTTAAATCTACCCAGGCAGTCTGCATCTTTATCCATACAGCTGAACACAGATAGAGGAAAACACTCAACAATGCTGCCGGATCTCACTTTTAACTCATTGCTCCTCAGCAATCATTCTATTTCCCTAGTCTGGTTCACTTTTCCTTTCTTTGATGTGCCATTCTAACCACTTCCCTTTTTCTTCGAACCCTCTGTCTGCTCCCTTTTTATCCTTACTCTCAGATGATGAATGATCTTGTTTCCCACCACAGTGAAAAAAAACTGAAACAATTAGAAGCAAAGTTTGATCAACTTCTACCACATTTAACAGCATATGTACTGATATACTCTACTTTCCCTGCTATTACTGTGAATAAACTCATGAAATAATGAGCAGTACATGGGTATTGGCCCCAGAAAAACCAGAGCATAGCTTAGCATGTTACTGTTCATTACCTGAATGATCTTGGGCAGGTTACCAAACCTTCCTTAGCTTTAGTTTCTACACCTGTAATATAGGGCTAATGGTATATATTTTGTAAAGCTATTATAAAGTGACTGGCACATAAGAGTCTCATTAAATGTTAGTGCCCTTACTTTCTTAAGAACAACTCATAGAAATACCAATTGGTGCAGCCATTACAAGGAACAGTATAGAG
This sequence comes from Cynopterus sphinx, assembly GCA_030015415.1. Classification (NCBI taxonomy): domain Eukaryota; kingdom Metazoa; phylum Chordata; class Mammalia; order Chiroptera; family Pteropodidae; genus Cynopterus; species Cynopterus sphinx. The sequence goes on along the minus strand of CM057380.1, from coordinate 151,140,584 downwards.
GTTCCTCAAAAAATAAAAGAATAGAACTACTATATGATACAGCAATTATACTTCAGGATATTTATCTGAAGGAAATAAAAACACTAACTCAAAAAAATAATCTACACCCCCATTTTCACTACAGCATTATTTAAAAAGCCAAGATATGGAAGCAACCTAAGTGTCCATCAATGGATGAATTGATAAAGACAATATGGTATATACATATGCAATAGAATACTATTCAGCTATAAGAAAAAAAGGACTCTTGCCATTTACGACAACATGGATGGACCTTGAAGACATTCGCTAAGTGAAATAAGTCAGAGAAAGAGAAATACCATATTATTTCATATGTGGAATCAAGAAGATGAATAAACAAAAAACCAAACTCATAGATACAGAGAACAGATCGGTGGCTGCCAAAGGCAAGAGGGGGATGGATGAAGGTGGCCAAAAGGTACAAACTTGTAGTTATAAAATAAATGAGTCAGAGGGATGTAATGTACAACATGGTGACTACAGTTAATAATACTGTGTTGTATATTTGAAAATGGCTGAGAGAGTAGATCTTAAAACTTATCATCACAAGAAAAAAGAAATTGTAACCATGTTTGGTAATGGATGTTAACTAGACTTACTTGGTGATCATGTCACAATACATTATATTGTACACCTGAAACTAATGTTATATGTCAATTACTTCTCAATAAAAAAATTCATAAATCATATGACATATGAGCCAAAATAAAGTTGTTGCTCCCCTCCAAGATAAGCTTATAATGTATATTTTTCACTAGTTCTAGTTGTGCTTTCTCCTAATTGGTATTAATTACACTGAATGTAGTGAACTAGATATATAAAAAAAGGTTTATGTAACAAAATAGAAGAGATAACACCCTAAGAATTTTAAAAAATGAATTCTGGTTTCAATATATAATTTAAAAGTTTTCAAAAATAATATTTGTGAGTCAAAAATAAATCTTAACTTTATTATGATTTTCATTCACTATTTTTCCCTTTAAAAAGTTTTTTCTCCTAAACCATGAAATGAACTTTCCCTTGTAGTTACACTAATATCTAAATATGGGATCTATAATATGTTAAGGTAGACTGTGGAGTAATGTATACAATGCAGATTAACATATACCCTTAATAAAATTGCTATAGTTGGACAAGTTCTCCATATCCAGCAAAGCTGGTAACAGAGATCCCATTAAATCACCACATGGGTACTGCAATTCTAGATAACAGAATTGTAACTGTAATTTTTCTTTCTGAAGTCACTCCTTTTGCCTTCAAATCTGACTTTATGTTCTACTTCCTCCATCTAGCCTTCCTCAACCAACCACACCTGTTACCTACCACTTATATAATCTACATCATGATGACAATAGTCACTATATACTAGGAACTATACTTAGTGTCTGGCCTGCCATTCCATCTGAACCTCACATGAACACTGAGAGGCAGGAATCATTACAGTTTGTAGGTGAAGAAAGCAAGATTCAGTAACTTGGCTAGAGTAATAAGGCTGGTAACATGGAGATCTGGGATGCAAAACTGCTCACCTCCAAAGCTGGATCCTAGCCATTATGCCATGCTGCCTTGGTATGGAGACTCACAGTGTCAATCACCTTGTCTTATGGATTATGGTTTAGTGAACAGGTCTTGTCTAACCAACGTGCACACTGCACAGTATTCTATACACAGTGAACACTAAAAAAATGCTGTTTTTACTAGTAATTTTGATAATACTCGTCTTCTTGGGTCATATGGAAACCCTGAAAGCAATATTTGGCTGTGTTGTATCTATGCTACTGCATAACTCTCATAAAAAATAAAAATAAAAAACAGGTGGAACAATAAGGTAGCATAGCAAAAGCAATTTTGTATGGTAAAAGACTGAAATCAGAAGGTACACAAAGAATATTGACAGCACATTGTTTAAAATGGGGAAAGAGAGGACAGCAGAACTGCTTTAGTGAAGAGGCTGATGTGGTTTACTGAAGATACAGTTCTGGCTTAGTAACTACTCATAATAGGTAATTCCGTCATACATTTCCCGTATTTAAGTGCGAAACAAAAGTCCGCATTTGAAATTTTAAGTGATAAGGGAGAAAAACGATCAAGAACTTTTGTCTTTCGCATAGTAACTAGAGTTCTTACTCAAATCCTACTCAGTTCAGATGGGAACTGGGCATCAGCAAACTACTTTTAGTATAAAAAAGCCATTCCTGTTTCAATTCTCATACAAAGACTAATGGATAAAGAACAGATTGTGAGAAACAAAGGTAGAGTTGTGAGGGAACAGAAAAATAAAAGTATTCTTTTTGCTACCAATGCCTTCTTATGGTCTTTTAGAGAGGAGCCATATCTTCGAAACGTAAGTAAGAATTAATACATGCTGAGAGTATTGACCTGGTAGCCAAAAGCCACATGTGGCTGGCTACTGAGCACCTAAAATGTGGCTAGTCCACACTGGGATATGCAGTAACTATAAATACACACCAGATTTCAAAGACTTACTACATGAAAAAAGTTAACTATTTCAATATATTTTGCTTGCATGCTGAAATATCCTAGGTGTGTTGCAATAAATGTTATTAAAATTATTTTCACCCATTTCATTTTCCTTTTTTAATAATGCTATTGGAAATTTTTAAATTATAGATGTAGCTTGCATTATGTTTCTACCAGACAGTGCTGGTATAAAACATGATATGGAAAAACCAGGCAAAGATAATCTTAGTTGTGATTCAATAGACTCTTAAGATTTGTCAAGTCCCTGATAATAGCGAGTTCAATTTTCCAGGAGATGGGTATTTCTGGTGTTATATAAACACAGGACTTAAAGCCAGAGCAGCTTGGATCTGAGTTTGGTCTTTGCCAATGACCAGCTTTTTCACAGTCTTCCATAACAACTTGCCCAAGTTTTTTCACCCATGAACTTTCAGACTCACTCTTTCCGGCCCCCCACAACCATTTTCTCTCAAAGCATCTATGTATGTATCCAGTTTAGTATACATATAAAAGCCAGTTAGAACAAGAAAACTGTTTCCCTGTCTTCAAGTCCAGGTTCCAGTTTAACTGCTCTCACCTTGCCAAAACTCACACATAATTGTTAACTGACATATTTGTTAAACCTGGAAAAGGTATGTAGCAAAATGAACATACCATTTAATGTCAAAGTAACTAAGATGATATGTAGCACAATTACTTGTGAAATTACCTGCTGGCTGACTGGTTAAGTTTTAGTGGGGTAATTGTGAAAAGGATCTCTAACTAGGAATTTTATTTTCTGATCTGAAGATTAAATAAAGTGTCTTCAGCTTTGCCCCAGGGAGGCATGTGACTTTAGAAAATTAATTTTGCTTTCTGTGACACAGTTTGCTTATCTCTAAAAGAGAATAATCATCACATGCTTAAGACATTGTGACCTCACCAGAAAAGCTAAGTATAAGCATAAGCTTTCAAATTTCAAACAGGCAGATCTCAGAGGAAGAGCTGATTTATTAACAAGTGACGAGGTAAAATTTTGAAGAGGCCGGAGTTTTGAGAACAAAAAAGAAAAAACAATGCATCATTGCTGCCCAATGATTGGTTATTTTTTTTCCTCCTGGAAAGCCTGGCTTTCCCCTTGCTAAAAAGCAAGCCAATCTGAAAGCTTATTTTATAGACAGCCCAATTCTTTCAGTTACTCAATGAGAAAATGTTAAGGTACTGCCTTCATATAGGAAAGTAATTCTTGTAAATCACCAACAGTTGAATCAGTATCTTTGACTGCTTTTTAAATTAGAGATGATGTAAATAAGAGGTTTTAGAAAAAAATCACTTTTGCAGACAGTACTGTTTTCTAACACTGCTGGTTAAGAGAGTATAAGCTGTGGAGGCAGACAAATTTTAGTTCTACTACTGTTATGTTTGTACCATTATAACAGTGACCTCGATCGACATGGGTTCCTCTACTGGACACATCTTGTCCAGTACAGCCCACGTCCTTTCCAGCAAAAATCAATGTTCTTCCTTCTTTCTCAACAAGACTGCTCCAATAAGCCTCAGACCACGTGGCCTAGGCTTCACCATCTTTTTCCATCCCTCTAGCTAGTGGTCATGACCTCCTCAATCCAAGCTCAACCTGAGTCCCTTTCTAGTATACTGCAACAAATTGTGTAAACTCAGGAAGTATTAGCTGTCCTGAGTGTGCCCAATTATTATAATAGGACAATGAATACCCTAAGAAAATAAGACTAACTGAAAAATCCTATCCTATTCCAGGTCTCTTGGACCTATGAGGAAGAAGCAAATATAACAGTTTAGGTTTCCTATGGCAATCATTAACATCAAACAAAACGGTTCTCCAAAAGATGATGCAGCTGCTCTCCAGTGGAGTCATAATGAGAATGGTATACTTTCTTTCTGGGAGCTCAGTGTGTCTGAAATGACAGCTAATGGGCATCGCTGTTTCTCCAGCTGCTAAGAGTAAACACTGCAATGAAGGATATTTTGGAAGCACCCACCTTGTTGAGGACATCTCGCTGGCAGCCAAGATAAAGATTGGGAAGAATTCGAGTTGGCCCAATGTTGGCAACAGGTAAGCAAGGCTGAGAAATGCAGGTAGGAACTAGAGTGGATTTTCCTTCACAAAGGCCAGGGAAACAACGGGAGAACTCAGCAAATCCACCTAAGAATAAATAGCATAAAATTATGCCATGCACGAAGATAACATCTGCTTCCCTCTCGTCATCCTCCATGTGAATTTTTTTTTAAATTTTTTTGTGAAATGTAAAGAGGATTTAAGCTAAGCAACAAGTAAGCAAGGCAAGACAATTTATTCAGAAATAAAATGGGGATGTAAGAAATAAGAACTGGGGCTCAGATGACATTTCTTCAAGATAAAATTGATCAAGAAAAAAATTCTGGAGTTAAGTTTAAATCTTCCTACTATACAGGTTTGTTTTGTTTTGTTTTTTTTAATTATAAAGGTATCACAAACATACTCAGCTCTTACAAATATTCTCTATGTCAAGTTCTTGGGATTCCCTGGGCAATTAGACAAGGTTTCCATAATTACCACTGACTTCTGGGGTCTCCTGTTCATTTTGCTGAGCACTATAAAGAAGTGCTGACAGACACTAATTGGTTAGGATACATGATGACACTGCAGTAAGATTCCTTGACTCAAAAGAATTCTATTTTCTCCTATTCCTGTCCTTACAATGATCTGCTCCATGACCTTCATTAAGTCAGTTTTGCTACTTCTTAATGAAATCTATCTAGCCATAGGAGGCACTCTTACCTCCTCTGGGAAAAGAAAAAACGAATAAGGTCTTCGCTGGGTTCCGGATAAATCCCCTGCTATCCAAAGCATCACTACTCAGTAAGCTCAAACTCAGAAACTAATGAGATTTGGGTCACAGAGAACATTGTATATTTTAAATACTATTTAATTAAAAAATAATTAGCATGTTAAAGTCTTATTAGAAGACAAGGCTGGCCCAATTTTACCTCTTTAATCAAGCCTTAAACAAGACCCTAAAAATCTCATTAAATATTTATGAGATCCATAAATCCACTTCCTTGAGTTACATTCTATCAGTATTTAATCAACTACCAGATATATACAAAATATGCCCTCAAAAAAAAATGGAGAAGTGCAGGTTGCTGAGAGGGAGAGGGTGCCATCCCTCATTAGTCCCTGTATTTATGTTCAACTCAACCATAATCTGCTGGACTCCTGGGTCTGTTTGCTCAGTATAAGTTCCATAATACAGCAAGGTAGGATGGAGGGAAGTCAGTGACAACTATGCCATCTGCAAAATAGAAAAGTTAGCCTCCAGTTTGACTACATATCTGCACTGTTTCACTTATAAGCAGTTTGCTTGCTAAAGTTCTTCAGGTAAACTGATGGAAAGAATACTTGGTTCCATTATAGAAATTTCAAATTGCTTTATGTGACAGATGAGGTCCTTGAGATCTTTACTTGTATATGTCCATGGTTTCATTTCTCACTTTTTCCACCATGACCTCCAGCCATATAAAACTTATTCCACATTTTCATTCTTTTCTCCCATCCAGGAACACCTATATCACCACCACCACCATCACCACCCTATCCCATGCATGCACACATCACATATAAACCACACATATACAAGTCCACGATCAATGCAACAGAGTAAGTAGAGCACCAGGCTCTTATACCCAAGTCCAAATCCTAGCTTCACCTCTTTCTAATTGTCTGATTTAGGCAAGCTATTTAAGCCCTCTGGCTATTAGTTTCTTCATCTATAAATAGGGCTAATGATCATACCTACCTCATATTGTTGAAAGGATTAGTTAACACATCTAAAGTACTTTGTGCCCAGCACACAACAAGTACTCTACAGGCATCAGTAATGATTATTTCAACAAGGTGATCATACATTTAGAACCAGCCTCATCTGTGAGGCCTTTCTCCACCCCTGACCTGCAGCTAGTTGTTTAGCTACACCTTGTTAGGATTTGCCAGACACAGAAAGTGAAAACAGCAATGCTTCTAAGATTATATTTCCCAAAGTGTGCTCCTGAGTGCTGGTGTCCTGAAGGAAGCTGACAGACAAGATATTGGTCCCCAAAGTAAGAGAAATACAGCACACCATATCTCCCTGGAAGAGTCAGAGCTCTGAAAAAAATCTCCAAAGAAACTAATTTAATTTTATTAAACTCAAGTAAGTTTCCCAAACTTATTTGACCATGAAATTCCCCTCCCTTTTTCTCCTAAAACCTATAAATAACCGTAACTCACACTTAAAGGAAATGCTATATGAGGGCCACTGCAAATACAGAAATGCAGTCAGAATTCCTACGTCTACAAGTATATCCCACAATCTCAAAAAAGGGGTCAGCCAATGCTGGCACACATATATGATTGCCACTGTTTAGGATTTACGATTTTGTTTCTATTACTGTTTTGTTCCTTTTTAGACTAATTGCATAACACAGTTATTTAAGGTGAAGTTTTTTTCCCCAAAGTAGTTCTTATAACAACAAATGTTAAAAAGTCTCATCATTCTTTGCCCATCTTACACCTACCAATAAAATAACTGAAAGGCACTATTTTGATTATAATTTAACTATATTAGTTTAAATTTTAACTTCTATTAACTTCTGTGGTTCTGGTGTTTCTCTAAAAAACTGTTTTCTTTTTTTTTTTTTTCCCTATTCTGGCTCCAAACAGTTTATGGGATGATCTCTCTTATTTAAATCCAATAGAACAATATTCCAGTAAATATTCTCAGAGAAAAGAGAAACCAGACAATCCAAGGAAACTCAAATTCCATTTTAAATGTATAAGTAACCATATTTTCAAATAATACAAGTAGAGAATTATCAAACATTTACTATGTGACAAGCATTGCTCTAAGCAGTTTACAAGTATTCGTTCAACCTTTACAACTACACTATAAGGCAGGCACTATTATTTCCATTTTACAGATTTAAAAAACAGAGGTTCAGAAAGACAGAGGGTACTAACTAGAAGAGATAGGACATGAGCCCCAGCAGTCTGACTTGAGACTGTACCCTCAATTGCTGTGCTATATCATTTATCTAAATACTACAGGATTAGCTTTCTCTAGGATGTGGGGACACCTGCATATCTATCGGATCCTCCTCTCACTAGCAGTGACCTGCCAGGTCTAAATACCAAGCTAAAAAAGACCCCAGGCCTCTTCCAAACTGACAGAAGAGCCTTGCTGCCCAAAGTCATAAGGTTCAAAAGCTTCAATGACAGAGAAAAAAGGGGAGGAGGTCTGACATGATCAGAGACAGAAGACTTTAAATGCACTTTGCATGATGAACTAGTTGCAACCAACAGTGTCACTGGTTTATTCATGATCATTTCCGGCCATCCTCCACAGAACATCTTAAAGAAGATACAATTTTTCAATAGTTGTAAACTGAGAGCCAGCCAGCCTGGGCCGTTCAAGGTCCAGCTCCATCATTAATTAGTACAGTGATCCTAAATCACTTTAACATCAGTGGATCTCAAAAATGAGTAAGGTTTGAGAAAATTCTAAGACAGAGAACAGAAATAAATGAGAGAAAAACGATATTGTTTCAAAACAAAACCCAAAAGACAAACAACACAGAAATAATACATTATAAACCACATTACAAAAAAGAAACTTTTTCTATAAAATGTTTCAACTAACCTCCAGCACAAACATAAACAGCTTTAAAATATTTAACAGATTTTGCTGAAATCAGAGCATTCATTCAGTGTTCAGTCTGGCTTGAAATGTCCCAAACTATGGCTCCTAGTCACTTGCAGAAAAAACCACCTCAGCCAAAGGGCACATTTTCCCTGATCTTTATCTATGACAATGTTCCACTCGGCTAACATCCTCCTTCATTGACAGTTTTTTCCATTCACTGACCTTTCATTCATTGCTGTACTCTAGTGACCCCAGTTTCATTTCATTAATTAACAACAGATGAGACATTGCCTGATTTTCTTGAACCCTTAAAAAAATATCTGTGGCTTCATCAGCAACTCAGTTTTGAAATGTCTAAAATGTTCCTCTTCCTTTTATAAAAACTCAACGTAATAAGAAGAAAAGTACAATTCATTTATGTAAACTTTTTGTTACAAATAGCTGACACACAAAATAGAGTCATCTTATCTCTCCTTGTCATAGCTGTGGGCTGACCCATACACTCCAAAGTAGATTCCATTATAAAAGACGAAACATCAGTTTATTATCCTCCTTTGTTCATGGGAAAGCAGTACTGAAAAACTGATAAGCTTCCTGAAAAAGTTTTAAAATATTTTTAAAGTTGTTCAAGGTTTTGACTCACCATCCGATCTTGCCAAGTTTCTCCTATCCCTAGATTAATGCTGTTTATCATCTGGAAATGTATAAAATAAAAAGCATATAAGCCATATGTGCTACCCTACCCTCAGATCTGCATTTAGGAACAGGTGTAGTTGCTAGGCCTCCTTATGCCAGAAGGATTTGTTTTTAAATGGCCTGTAGAGAAATGGGTATGGGAGATGGGTAGACAGGGGTATGTAGACATTTGGTTTCTACAAATTTGTATGGACAGACAGACGTACAACAATGTTAAAAATCAATATTTCTGTTTATTAGTATTCCACGAATCTAACCAGTAGAATGAATGTTTATAACAACGTATATTACTTTGGACAAAGAAAACATTTGGTTTTTTTAAAGCTTAAAGGCTTTCATAATTTATGTATTACTTTATTGTAATTCAGCTGAGAAAAAAATCCTTCCCTTCAGTGTACCTCCTTCACAATTCCATTCATAAATACCATCTTCTGTAAAAGGCAATGTGAACCACCATTCAGTTTTCAGAGGAAAAAAAAAAACTCTGCCAAGTAAAATAAAATACATACAACAATTCTACTAAATAATTCCAGTTAGTCATTCTTTTCCCTCTGACCCTTGCAATCAGTTAGAAATCAGTGTTTCTTCTTAAAATGAAAGAATGTTCACATAAACAAAAGTAGCCCTTTACTACAGCTTAGTGACATTAAAAAAATATTTCTAAGTCTCAGATTCTAAAAATAGATCCCTATTTTTTTCATCAAACTAGAGATAAATGTTAATTCCATCATTTCTCCCTATAGGAAGAAATTAGTACTTCTCTACTTATGCTTCAGTTCAAATAGGTGTGCAGAGTTGGCCTAAGTGGAAAGGAAGAATTAAAGGCAACATCCTCCCATTTTTTTGAATGGACTCCATGGCTATATACAGAAATAGTATATACACAAGGCTCTACTTTATGGGAGACTTTTTTTAAAAGTCACAGCAAATTTAATTTTTGTATATTAAACCATTTTCATATAATTTATAGTTTCATAGTTTTTAAATATAGCTCTCATGGAGTTTAATCCTTATATAAAACAAAGACTCCATTTTTGTGACATAAATATAACCCATTCATTTACTTATTCTAGAATGTATGTGAAAGATTTATGTGGAATATACCTGCATCTGTAGAGAAAACTATAGTTCTTACCATGCTGAAACTAAAATCTACTGCTTTACTATTGCACAAAGGAGACAACCCTAACATTAAAAATTGAGATATTGAAATGTATATTTAACAATAAGTGAAATATTTTAATTACTCTGAGTAATTATTTTCTGCGTTAATCTGAAGTGACTGATTCGGGCAACTTTGTTCTCTAGCAACTTAAAAACAGACAAGTATGGTTAGAATTCTTCCAGGGTCAGCAGACTATATGTACATGGAGAGTTGAAACTAGTTAAATAAAAACAAAAATTAAAGCAACATAATTTTGTACCCCCAAAGAAAGCAAACAAAAATATGTGGCTATCATATTCCAATACATTTAGGTTGGTCTGGGCAATCCATGCCTCACAGGTTTGATAAATCATTTCTAGGAGGGTGGACAGCAGCATATCATGGTTTTCTCAATAACATTAGCAGCATTCCACTGATGTCCCATCTACTCAAGACTCCACTGAGTGGCACTGAATCAATAAACAGCACTAAAAAGAAAAATCCCAAGTGATATAAAGCATTAATTTTAAAATCTTTTCCATCCACTCCATCTACTCAAGAGGAAAGTGGACAAATATACATTTCTGTAGAGACCCTCCAGGAAGCATGACAAGTGACCTACATCTCATAAAACTTGTCCTATAAATAATAAAAAAGTTCACTCTATATTAAGCAACTCTACCATCACCTGGCACAATAGGGGAGCGAGAAATTCTAGCTAATCTAAAATTTAGATTAACACAGTTATCATATACACAATAAGTGCATTTTAAAATTTCAAAGTCCTAGCATTAAAATAATCATCAAGTACTAAAATAAAGCAATTTATAATTTCTTGTGAATATCTATATGTTATTATTCCTCAAGATAACATTATCTAGGTCAATTCAACTGGCAAAATCCAGAAGTGGTGTTTAGTAGAGTTTTCAGAAGATGTAATGATATTTTTACTATTTTACTGATCTTTCAAATTGGCACTACATAACTATGCCCAGAAATTCCTTCCCTTAAAATACACACACAGACCTAGGTAGGACTCTTAATAAATGTTCTCATACAAATGCTAGTCTGAAGAATGGAACCAAACTAACCAATCAAAAGAGATGTGGCCAGAATCCACCACTTGGCTCATAAAATCAACAAATGCACTAAGTAGGAGTGCCAGCTTCACAGAGGCAATCCTGACAGGTCTTCTAGTAACATTAAGGTAAGAAGACAACAGCCAAGCAAACAACACCCTGGGACATCCTGAGAAGGATTCAGACACCTCTACTTTCATCAGCATGAAAGGGGAGGGTATTAAGGGGATATTGCATTTGCTCATTTTCACTGAAAATCAAATATTTCCAAGTCTGTGTTTTTGAACTTCATGTCCCAAACTCCAATCAAACCTTTTCAATGCCCTTTGGTCATTTTCACTCGAAAGACTTATTAACACTTTTTAAAGAAATTCAAAGGAATCATCTCCCTCTCATTCTGCATTCCTGTTCATGTCAGCCCCATTTTCCCAGGCATCTCAGCAACATTCAGTTGGTACATCTACACACTGGTTTACCTTTATAATGTCTTTTCTATCTCTTTTCCTGCTACCACCCTAGTCCATTCTTAGATAAATTCATTAACAGCTTTCTCTGATCCACTTGTCCTTTTTCTAATTTGTTTCCACATCCCACAAGATTAAGAATCCTAAAATGAACTTTTGATGTATTCTCTGCTCCCAAATAGAATGCAACCCAAATTTTTAGCCAAATATTCAAGATCCTTCATAATCTAATCCCAACTGTCCAATTTAATTTTGCCTTACTTTCAGCAATTCAGTCCTTCCAATCCATTCTATATTTCCTTCTAAACCATAGGCAAGTCACACCTTTTCTACAGCAGTATATTCCAATTTTTACCATGACCAATAAAATACATTTTACACTCACCACTGAAACGAGTTTTGTGATACACTCTCCCCTTACTGTGTGAATTGCTGATAGCTTCAATACTATTCTGTAGCATTTAAAAAAAAAAACTTTCCTGGCCAAAGAATCTATATACAGTCTTGTCAACTTAGAACTTCTATAAAATTTAGAGCAATCACCTGACAATAAGTAGTTACCACTGACCTGGTATTGTGAGTTATCTTTGTTTGTTGTGACCTCTTACTTCTCTAGCTATAATATATTGTGAACTACTTGTGGATAAGGATTAAGTCTCACACTTATTTGTAAACACCTCAGCATTTAGCATAGTGCTTGGCACATAATTAGAATTCAATAAATGTTTATTGAATTCTTCCTTGTGACAATGAATAGCTGTTGATGGACATAAGTCTTGTCTATTTTTGGTTTTCAAAAGGATTTCCTGATTCCATTCAAAGCCAAAAGCTATGTTGGCATGGGTGGGGGCCCAGAATCTGCTTCCTATTCTTAGACGACAATGTCTCAGGAGACTCTCAGGGTAAGAGAAGTGGCACAGGTGGGGAAAAAAAGACGTTTTTCTGCTACTAACGGGAAAAAAAGGTAGAATTGGTGAATGCTGCATTCGTCATCCAAAACCAACACTGAATCCTCCTCGGTGTGCTTTTGCCATACCCAGGGAACTTTATATGAAACGTGAAGAGAAAATTTTTGTCCCTAAGTGGTTCAAGAACTCCACAATGGTTTGGAGTCCTGTAATACCTCTACGTCTCAGGGAATCAGGAGATAATGCTATGAGTCAAAAGGAAAAGTATGAGTTTGGTCTCTGGAAAGACACTTAAGAATCAAATTTGAGTAACTCATAAACTGTCCATGTATCATCACCATAGAACTCATTTCTCAGGCCTTTCCATATGAAGCTCAAAGCTTTCTCATCTACCCTACAGTAAGCTCTCCCATAAGACCACTTGGCTCATAAAATCGAAAAATTTGTGTATTCTATCTACAGTCCTCAATCAACAGTCCTCATTTTTGGCCAACTGCTTAGCTTCCCCAGAGATTTCCTAGAGCAGTGAGAAAACTGATACCTGTCCAGTCAACCAAACACTAGAAACCATTAAATGAACATACATTCATTTAATGAGGATCTACTGTGAGCTGAATAGAGTGCTAAATGATGGAGATAGTGGTGACCAAGACAGAGGCCCTCCCTGGAATTAACAGTTTAGTGGGACAAACTTGAACAAAATAATGAGAATAATTAACTAATTATGGTAGGTGGCCAAAGTATACATAACAGAGGAAACCAACTTTACCTGATAGCTAGGGAAGGCTTAACACCTAAGTGAGTGGAGAAGAGGAGAGGGCCTCTGTGAAGGCCCAGAGATGGATGCCATAGGCTTAGAACCACTGAGATAAGGCCTGATGAGTTAGAATAAATGAAAAAAACTGGGGGCTTAACATAGTAATAGATGAAATTACAGAGGTAGGCAGAGAAGCCACTGCAGGGCCTTGTGAGTCAGCTAAGGACTTTAGAATTTATCCTAGGGTCACTAATACATCTAAACTGGAAAGTGATATAATCATGATTACATTAAGAACATAAAATAAAAATATAACTTTGGCTATAGTGTAATGGATTGGAAAGTGGCATGACAGAGGGTGTGAGAAGACCAGTTCAGAGGCTCCTGAAGCAATCTGAAGGAAGGATGATGTTGACTTGACTTAGCAGAAGAGGAGGAGGAGAGCAAAAGTGAGAAGAAAAATCTAGTGATTGAGAGGTGACAGGTGTCCCCAAATTGCCAATGGCGCACAATGCCCACCACAACAAAGTACAAGTTTGCCCTGCTGGTTTAAAAGGTTTGCATAATTTGATTTCATTTCCTCTTGATTCTTATTTCTCCCCTTCATAAAAAATCCACTCTAGTCTCTTGCTGTCCCCTAAAATCTATGTTCATTCCTGACATTTTTAATCATGTTTCTCTCCCTCAGTTAGCATACCAAGGACCCTCCCCACCCAAATCTTACTCATCTTTTAAGGTCTGATTAAAATCCCATTTCTGTTATCAAATCTTCCCCAACTTCTACAGACAATACCGAGTCATTCCTTATCACTATTTCACATACACTTTAGCACATTATCACATGGTTCTGCTTCCTCTACTTTAGGTGTGTTTCCCCAAATCAGCCACTAACTTCTCAAGGGCAGGGACAAGCCTTTTGCTTTTCTGCTGTTCTACTCTCAGAGCCTAGCCCTGTGCCCAATTAGAAGAGTGCCCATTAAATACTGAGAGACTGACTGAATAAAAAGGTCTGGACCTACCATTTCTCCAGAGCACACAGATAACATGACTGAGGTAAGAGAAAACTGATGTCACTGTTTTCATCTAGGCCGCTTTTGTCTGGTTTGTTCAAAATATCTGAATGAGGAACTGAGGAACTGTCTTTAGTTTGTTCTGCGGTTCATTTTTAAAAAGACACAGCCTTAGGCATTATATCTTAGCCACTAGAAGCTGGTAAGTAATATAAACCGGCTTACCACATACTGGCAGGTAGCAATTGGAGAAAAGATGATCCAATTAGAATAACCTCATGCCAACAGACACTCAGAACAGAGCCAGCAAATACACAGCAACCAGTGGGCAAAACAGCACCTGTTTTTAGTCTGTTTTCAGTGGCACTCAGTCTCTGTGGCTTTTTAAACACAGAATAGCCAATTCCTGAATAACTGTAGTACTTTTATTAAAATCCATTGATATTACTGTCTTTTGCTAACTACTACAGGATTTGAAATGGAATAATTAAAGATTTCTCTTCTCTAGACAAAGGGACAGAAGAAATCCCAAACTAGTTAACACACCTGATGATAACAATAGCATGTACAGAAAACCCATAACCAGAAAGATCAGGTATTGCTATATATACTTCCACTAGGAAGGACAGTAATTGATACCATTAAACCAAAGCTATACGTTTATTACACAGAACTGCTGACTAAATCCAGATCCCCGTTAAACTGAAAATGTGCAGAGTCAAACACATTTTTACTCACTCCTAGCTCTAACTACCATAGCAAATCTAACTCAAAACAAAGAAATATGTTTTGGGCTTTTAACTACAGCAAACATTAAGACCTTAGCACTGTACTAATAGTAAATGCTTAATTAATGGTATCTTCTATCATTACTCAGAGCTATATACTTCGGCACAGGACAGAGTAGTCAGACTTTTAATTGATGATCCCCTATGGCTAAAATAACTTAATGCTTTAAAATTTTTTTATATACAAAATATTTTTATACATTGCTCATTTCATAAAATGTGAAGTAAGAATATGACTGAAATCCACAGAGACTGAGAGCTACCACAAAAAGAGCCCTTCAAGATAAGCCTGATCTGAAATGGGCACCCTAGACTGCCAGTCCAGCCTCCTGATGAAATTCCAGAAGACTCTGGAATTACTGTGGATATGGGCTTTGGGCACAAAGTAAGAACAGTGAGGGCTTGGGAGAGTCACTCAAGGACTCTGTTATTTTCCTCATTTGTAAATGAAAGGGCTGAAGTCTGTGATTCATTTATGGTTTTTTTGCTATAGGATTATCTGTGCTTCATCACAGGATAAAAATGAGTGCTGCAGAATTTAAAAACTGTTATTCAGAGTTATAGCAGTAAGAAAAGAGAGGGAAATAATAGAACAGTATTTTTCATCTGTAAGGTAATCTTGATTTTTGCTAAATTAACCCATTTATTTTTTCTCTGTTAACACAAAATAAAAATCCAAATCAGTAGCTTTTCTCTTCTTTATTTTCAATCTGGCACCCTCAGGAATATAATAGGCAAAGGCAAGAAGAATAAAGTGATACACAGTGAATAAAAGGCAAGAAACAAAATGATTTTTTAAAGAGAACTAGTTTTTTGAAGGTTAACAAGACTAAAAAAAGTTATCAATAAGTCAACACTGGCAACTCTTTGTTTTCTAACTCATAATAATAATTTTTTTACAGAGAGAGAACTTCTGCTATATAGAGATTCTACATATAGTACCTAATATGATCCTCACAATAAGATCCTCAGTTAAAAAGTCATTTTTGTGAAACAATTATCTGTCACACCCATTCTGTTATTCCATTAATTTGAATTCTTAAATCTTGTTTTTAATGATGGTTATAAGACATGTCTTTGTGTTAATTATAACTGACTTTAAAATAAAAGAAGTGGAAAAAATGTTTTGCCATTACTTATCCATCAATGGTGATGGAGAACTTTCCAAAAGGATCTAAAGTCACTCTTTTTTGCTAAGATGAGGGTGCTACTGATAATTAAACCCTTTAATTCTTAGGAAAGGTGAAATAATGCTATGATTTGGTTTAACTTAGTTATTGGGAGACTAATGCCTAAACAGAACAATCGATTTACATATAAATATATACACATAAATTTTTTCAACCATTCTCAATTCATATGGATTCAAGAACTTGTATTTTCCTATGAGTGAAACTAGGTTTCTAGAGCTACTAGCTCTTTATCAAAGTTCAGTATTTAAAGATCACCAAAATTAACACTGTTTAATTGCAGAAATATTTTTATTAAATCTTAAAATCATGTTTAAATTTGCTTAAACAGACTGAAATATTTTCATATTAAATACTTTTCCCATAGCAGCTATATGTTTGCTCTATATGAATAAATATACTTTGGAAGTTGTTTATATCAAAACAACCTCAAGCTCTCTACACTTCCAGATTAGTTTCACGGCTGTTTACTACTATCATTTATATCATAAACTAAGAAATCATATGAAATATAAATGGTATAAACCTACATGGAGATAACATATCAAATATCAAATATTTATTAAAAACTTCAGTTCTAGGCCTTGTGGGGAACACAAAGATGAACAAAAAGAATCAGTAGCGGAGTTAAACTAAAAAATGAAAAAGTGACAATATAAATTAAAGATGATTAAGCTAAAAATGAAAGATTTGAGACACAATAGTATATGGCTATCAAATTAATCATTTTGTTCAGAATATTGACTGGGCTTAGAAAAAGGGAAAGTTGGCCAAGCATGGGTCAAGGTCCTGGCTGAGTAGGCCCACAATGTGGCCAATAAAGGCAGAGTTCATTGCAGAACCAGATTCAAAGTTTCAGGATAAGAAGGCTTGGAATCTAGGCTCATAGATAACGTGCTGTCAAAGCAACTTAAAAGAACCCCTATCATTTGCAGGGTAGAAGGTGAGTTTACCAGACTAGCCTTATCTCAAAAACTGGACCTGGTCTGTATTTATGAATTAAGCCTACTGCATTCCAGTAAAATTACCCCTTACTCCAATCTCCCTTCCTTCAGTAAGCCTTCATTTTTTTATGTCCATGTAACCATGTTCTACAGGTAAGTCTGGGTCTCCTCATATTTGGGGGAAAGAGATCACTATGATGCTTCTATCAGCTCTTGAAGATGGGTCCTCTCTTTCCCCTTCTCCAAAGTCATTTTTCTCTGGGTAAGAGAGCACTGAGAATGTGAATGGATTTTGCGCCACGATTTTACACTTCTATATCTAATGACCACAGAAATCATCTCACATACCTGATGCTCTCCTCCTGAATAATCTGAGTAGCTGAAACCTTTAAACTAATGGAGAAATTACTCCAAGAAATCACTTTTTCTATTATCACACATGAGGCTAACAAGATCTCTAACTGCTGAAAACCACAGGGTTGTTTGTAATGGAGGGCCATACCTTCCCCAGCATTCTCTTCCACTAAACCCCATTTTTCTGTTTAATCTGTGGAACAGACTCCCTAACCAAGGGAATTTTCAATTGGTCAAGAGGCTTTCAAGTTCGTGAGGCTTTTAACCATCCAGAACCCTCTCTTAGGTCTCAAAAGAGATCTGACTGCTCACAAACTCCCAAACAAGGCAATTCAGTCCCTGAGGCCACCTCCTGAGCTAAAAGAAATACAGAATTCTAGGGTGTGATGATATGGTGCTATCAATACATTCAGTGTGGTTCTTGATGCTGCCTCGACAAACTTGTGTTTAAGCCTAAGGAAATGTTTCCTCCATGAAGTGGGGATGTCAGGGTGTCCTGACTCAGTGTGCCATTCCATGTGTCCCTGGGGTTGATCTAGCTGATCATACTGAATCCTTTCTCTTCTTTCCCCAATAAGTGCTCTTCCCAAAGCTATACATGACTAGTAAGAACCTTCCCAGGTAACAAAGGTGTGCTCTTTGGTAAAGGGGAGAAAGAGTATATAAGTAACTGAAATACCTGAGCTAGAAACTCAGTATGAGCTCATTCCTTCACAGAATGTCTGCTTAGCCAAGTGTCAAGTCAGAGCACCCTCCACAGGATAAAGTGTCTCAAACAAGAGTGAGGTGGTATAATCACTCTGCCATGAAGCACACCTTGGCATACCCACTTTAGGAAAAACTCTAGTCACATTAATAGGATTTCAAGGTAAAGTCCCTTATAATGGCTACAAGAAATATGAAACGAGTTCCCCAACTCACCAACTTTGTTTAGTGGAACTCTAATAACGGTTGTTGCATTTAACAGATTAATACTCTCAGTAAAAGAAACTATCAACAAGAGCCAGAACAAATACTGTAATTCTCAATTACAAAATTCTGAAAACTTCATTCTAAGGTAAAACGGCTTCACTTAGGGAGGCTAATAGAGAGATCACACAGAATCAAAGTATAAACGAAAGGTATGGCAATAGATGATTTGAAAGAAACAGGAAACTATATCCTGGTTCACTGAGAACTGAAGCAAAGGCTGATGAGAAATAGAGACATGCAAATCTTACCTAAACTGCAGTATTTGACAGTGTTCACATACCAACAACTGATTAATATTACTCTCTTAAAACTGAAATGTTTACACTTCTAACAATTGCCAATAACATCAAGTTCACTGTACCCTCCCTTGTAACAAAAGACTATTAAGGTGTGAAAATGATACTATCAATACTTTGTTTTTCTTAGATCACATTTTTAAAGCACTCTTGCCTATCACTGTGGTAGAAGCTAACCAAACACAGCAGCTTTGTGTTAAAGGTGACTGTGTTTTGTCAAACTGTATTCCTGCTCTGTGAGCCAGTGTGAATGAAAAAGCTTTAGTAATGTCTGCAAAACAGTGGAAGCAAAGGATGAACATTCTGCTTGGGAATTCGATTATATGGAACTCTCACACCGCTCTCCTTTAAGGCAAATGTGAAATATTTAGCCTTTCCATACACTTTATAAAATCATCTGGCAGCTTAGCATTTGCAAGTTAAGACTTTTTTTCAGTTGTAAAAACAAACGAAAATACACAATTAAATAAGTTGTAAAGTAGTCCCCCTAAAATTATTAGAAGACACAGTCTATACACATTCTCTCCCTTCCTCATTGTTCACAATGTCCACAAATCGTGATCTGACTGCTGGAATCTGCTTTAACTATAATGTTTAATAAGGGTTTGACATAAGAATACTGGTCTGCTTCTTGCTACAGAGGATGGGAACTAAGAGCAGAAGCTGAGATGTAGAGCATCTGGTGTTCTTAGATCACAGGTGAATGGGAAAATCCTGGACAGAAGCAGCTGGCTATCTATACAGGCACAGAGATCTATTTATGTGGCCCTTCTAACTAATTAATACCAAGGGAAGAGATATTTGAGCTACGTCAAAAATACAGTGGCCATTGTGGAAGGATAACAGTATTCGAGTTCAATAGAATAGTTACGTCAATAAAAAGCTATAAACAAATCATCAAAGTTGTGATGACTGAAATGCTGCTTATTCATGGAGCTCAAGTCAGATTCTGAGTACTTTCAGTTCTATCACAAGTCTTACCTGCAAGCAGGTGAACAGAGCTGAAGCTCTTCTCCAGTTTACCCAGAAGTACAGTGAGAAAACAGTCTGAAGACAGAGAGGCAACATCCTGGGAGCTTTGATCATAAACCACAACCCTCTGACTGCAATCAATGTCGACCTAAAATGCAAATGTGAGGCTGTCAGGAAAGAAGGAAGGCGAGAAAAACAATTCCATAAACTAAAGGTGCTGAAGTTAGTAACTGCTTCCTGTTTTAAATTAATAATTTGAATAAAAATGAGAGGCAGTCAACGCAGCATACAAATGGTTTAAATGTTTGTAAAAATCAGCTTTTAAAAGGTGACTTGATGCTATTTCTTGTAGATGTATGTTCAAAACTCCTTGGTTTTAAATCTTTAATACTATAAAAGGGTACAGCATGTAAAACAAGCAAAATAAATGATACTTGAACCAAAGAAATATTTAAAAAATGGTTTCTACATTACAAAGAAATCAGTTAATAAAATTAAAACATAAATTCATTTTTATTCCTGAAGAAAAGAAATAGCCTTACCTACTACAGAGATGATATTTTGGTATCCTAGGAATAGCACCTTTAAGATAATACCCTTAAGTCTTGACCAGTATTACCTTACTTTTCCATAAATTAGTTTTTACTTTCTTTCCAAGGCAATATTTCCTTTCACTAAATTTGTAGGTAATACAAAATAATGTATTAATATATTATCAATAATACACATGCTATTACATATTAATACATAATTATCAATAATTATCAGTAACTTGTTAATTATAACTTTTTATTAGTGTTTAAATTAATAAACAATTTTAGCAAGTCATTAATGGGAAAACAGCACCTGACCAAGTTAAAACAAGTTAACCTCTCTGTACAGTTTAGAAATATTCTTAAATGTGACAGTATGGTTAGTAAATTCTTTTAAGGTATCATAAGGTACCAAAGCTTAAAAAGCAACCAAACTTCCTCAAATTATTTCCTCCTTTTAAAAAATGAGGCTTCATTTAAAATTATTCCCAGTGTGTCCATTTATTTCAAAAGGAAAAAAAATTAAGCACTTACCTTATGTTTTGCTGAATGCTGGATGAGTTCTGTAATTAACACTTTGTCCTGTTGCAACCTTCGCTTCATAAGCTTGGAACAGTTGATATTAATGGCTTCCAAAATGTGGGAGGTATTGTATTCCACAAATGGCCGGCTATCAATTAGCAGCACTTTTTCCGTTCCACTTTCCAGCAGAGCCACCAACCTCTCAGTAACAATTTGAGTTCCAATCATCTCATGGGCCATGACAACAATAAGTCCTCTTTTCCTACCTCCTCCTTTAATTTGCCACGATGATGTAATGGTGGTGTGCTCAAAGGCTCAGCCACTCCATTGTACTAAAAATGTATGAGGTCAGGCTGGTGGTGACTGGCAAAAGGAGAGTTAAACCCATTTTCAGCAAGAGCCCTCCAAGTGAATGTCTCTTTTTCTTTCCTGTTGATGTGCTCTTGCAAAGGACTCCTTCCACAAAGCAGCCCCTCACATTTGATTCATAAAGAGATGACTGGAATAACCATTCCACAACAAAAGATGCTTTGGGGCAGCCAGTGCATTACATCATTCTTTACCTTTGCTCCCGTCGCTCCAACAGCTTGACACTGGACTGAAAAGCCTACACGAAGAGAGAAAGACAGACAGAAAACAAAACATGAGGTCAAAAAAAGAAAGAGTATCAGATTAGAGAGAGTGTATGATTCATAATATTTACTCCATTAATTTAATTCCATACTTGATGCACTGCTTCATTTGAACAAACAAACAAAAAGGACAATTATGGCTTCAGAAAAGCATACAAATGATAATTCAGTTTTACTTCAAAATATAAAAACTGAAAGAAAACAAGACATTCATGAATTATAATCACCGGAGGCCCAGAACTAAATGAGTTACATAGCATGTTAATTTCATGCTATAGATAAAAAACTGCTTCAAGTATTATTATTCCAACATTTTCTTTGCTTATTTCTTAAAAATGACACAAAGAATAATAGCCTAAAGACCACAGTAACAACTACCCATTATTAAGACAAAAAAAAAAATCTTTTCTTTTTGTGATTTGAGAATTACTATAATGGTAGCAGTGTATGAGCATGCACACGCACGCACACACACCAAGGTGCAAACAGCACATACCCTTTAAATTGCCATCAGATAGGGGAAAAGAGGCAGGAAAATGGAAGTTTCTATAAATTTCTGCTGTCTTTTATGGAAAAGGAGGAACAAAAATGGCTGATGTTCTTGTCATATCAATGCTGAGCTAATTAAAAAGGCCTGTGCTGTATCCAGCTCCATCCAAGGAAGTTTCAGCTATGACCCTGGCCAGTCCCCCCATACTCCCACTCCTGGGAATTCCCTGACCCATCATACAGGCATACTCCTCACTTCTTGTGCCTCATTCTTAAAGCAATGACTGATTCGTGCTTTAAACAAAATCTCACAACTTATCCTGGTTCCAGATGAAAAGCAACCTCAGACATACTGAGCCCTTTGTACTGGACCCAGTGCTACTCTGTGCTTGACAAACTCCTAATTAACACTAGAGTTTAGTGCTCATAGCTGGGATCTTACTCTGACCTTTAATATTCTCAGATTCCTATTTCCCCTGGTCTATCCCTGCTCATATAAAATTTTCCACTAAATGTCAATGTTGGCAATTCAACTTCTAGAGAAAAAACTATTTGATGGCAGAGGTTTTATGTTATATTTCCTTCCTCCAGAGTGCTTTGTACATAAAATATTCAGTTTACGCTGTTATAAGTAAAATCTTCCCTCTTCCAAAAACAAATTAAAGACACTGAATACGTATCTGATCAACTGATTTCAGATCAGTATGGCAGAGCCCTCAAACATCAGTGAGTCCTACTTCCTAATTTTAGACTTACAAATTAGAAATTGAAGCATAGAGAAGCAGCAGGACATAAAGAGAAGTAGTCTTGCCATTTACATGTTATGTAACTCTAAACAAATGATATTACCTCTCTCAATCAGTTTCCTTATCTATAAAATATAGGTATAATATTGGCCTTGCTCCTCGTAAAGTTTGTTTTGAGGACAAAATTATCAAAGTTCTTTAAAGTGACTAAGTAAAAAAAGCAAACACGTATCATATAGAAAAAGGAGAAAAAATGGTGAACATAGCCATGCATCTGGAATCTAAAAAATATCACTCAGAGGTAAAAACAGAAGCAATTACATCCTCCTACAGTCCAACTTCAACCAAACTGTGTCCTTTATACAGAGGCAGACAAACACAGTTAGAAGGCACCTCAGAATCATCTCATTCACCCCCACATTTTACAAATCAGCTCTACAGAATACATTATTTGTTCATGTCTTCATTACATTATTTTTAGTACAGCTTAATGGCAGTGAGGTACAAAAGTCACCTCTATCTTCAACTGAAGAAACTACAGCAGAAAAATAGTCCTAGCCAATCAACTAACACATTTGCAAAGCACCTGTCAAAGATATAGCACTGAATCAAATCCTGACTGTTCAGTGACACAGTTCATAGCAATGTAAGGTCCTGTACTCAGATCATCTTATTCCTAAACAAGGGCTCTTACTACTGGGTTACCTTGTTTTCCCCAAGTACCCGTTCCCATAATGAAACTAGACTGAGAAAGAATGACGTGACTTGTCCATGAGGGTACCCAGGTGGCATATAAAGTGGAAATCAGAGAACAAGAGCAAGCTGACTCCAACAATGGCACTGAGTCTCCGAGTCTGATTGGCTCCACACAGTGATAAAATCTGATGGGACAAAGCAGTTATCTGGGTTAGCAGATCATGAGACAAAGAGAGGAAGAAGACAGCAAACATGCAAAAGTTGAATTAGAAAGTTCTCATCTTTGCTTCCCTTCAGCCAAATCTCATAAGCCCAAGTCACTGAAACCAAAGACAGGGTAGGGCAAATCATTTTACTGGGCAAAAATGGTCATTCTTATCCAGAAAACCAGAGTCAGTAGTTCCAGATACAAAAAACCCTCTTTCCCTGACCAAGCAAAGGTCTGGTCAAAGTGACCCTACTATGAGGATGTAATTGAAGCAAAGGTGTGAAAGTGAAATGAGGATAAAGTTACACCCTTTTACATTGTACCAAGGTCAGTTGGAGCTCTCCTATTTATTACATCTTTATGTTCAACGTCTGATTTTTTGTTGTCCCAAATCAATTATGTGAGAGGCAGAGCCCTGACAAGGGAGTATGGCAGGTGGGTAACAATAGCCTTAAATCTTTGTTTATTTACGGCTAGAGAATTTTGGTTAAACCCTCATCCTGGGCTACAACTTTTCATTTAGAAATTTATCTGCAGTGGCTCTACTGGCCTTCAGCTATGTCACTCTGCTGTTGATCCTGCTCCTACTGATCCTGAGGAAGGTGCTCAAAACTTTCCAGCTGTGCTGCCCTCTTGGCTGGCTAGGAAACATGGTGAGGGGGGGCCTTGGCCCACCTGATGCCCAAGAGATGAGGCTGGAGGCCAGAGGCTGGGCCAGCAGAGAGATTCTTCTGAGATTGTGGGCTGTCTTAGTCTACCACGGAGAAAATGTGGGAGGCAGCAGACCCTTAAAAAGACTAATTAATCCTTTTCTATACATATAATAAAGCTTTTTATTTCTCTAAAATAAAAACCCAAATAAACTATTATTATCATATTGAAGACTAGTAACTTTTAACCAGGGCCACTAAATAAATATTTGCAAAGTATCCTTTTTCAGAAATAAAGGTTTTAAAGGACTTTATTCATGAAAGGTTACATTTTAGTAAAACAAAATGACTACACAATCAGAGAACAAAATAGGAATATTCCCTAAAGGAATGTCAATTTGGTATATTTTATATTTCAGCAAACAATTTATGTTTTAAATTTTATAACATTTAATATTAACACAAGTTGCGTAAGAAACTCCCCCCTTTAATACATAATTTTAAAGTTTTTCTGTATAATTTACTTTGTTTTACATTCCATTCAGTTACCTATAGAAATGTACCTATGACTTTATAATGGAAATTAGTGGAGTTTTATTTACTGAAATTCACTTTGAAAGAATGTCAATGGAATATACTACTGAATTAGTTTTATTAGAGAACCGTAAGTCTAAAATTATTTTTATGATAAGGTGAACAAGTAGAGTCTATTTTGATTGAAAGAACAATATAAAGTTCTACTGTATAAAAACCAGAATCTGCCATTAGGGTAATTAGCTAAGAGGGAAAATGTTTTGTTTTCATTTTCTTCAGTCCTTGAAGCTTTTAAAGCTAATGTCCAACCAGAAAGCTTTAAAAAGATTAAGGTCATTTTTAAATGATTCTATTAAGCATCTCTCTCCTCTTCTCAAATGAGGCATTAGTCTTTTCAATTTATCAGGCACAATCCTGGCTTCTAGGTGAGTCATACTAACATTGTGTATATTCTACTCCCCCCCCCCCAAAAAAAAGAGTGAGAACCTTTCTCACACACTATTTCCCCTCTATCTATGGGTTGTTTTCTGTTCCTCTGTCACCAGGCACTGCCCAAATATACCTAATCCCAAAGCACACATCAAGACCTATAGCAGGCAGAGTCAGGGATAAAGTTCCATGAACACGCCCTGCTGGTCTGAAAAGTCAGTTCCATGAGGAGGCAGAGGCTACTTCTCAGAGAAGCACATTTTCATTTTAAACATTACAAAGAAATTCTCAGGAGGAGGAAAAGAATCCTATAGCTCTATGAGGTGCTTAAAAGCCCTGTTCAATGTCGTGAGCAATTGAGACTTATTTGGTTGGGCTTGAGCTCAAGTTCAAATTCTCAGAGAATTGGTGGAAAGGATATAATCAGGTGAGTTTGAGTTTACTTTTATTAAACTACAGGCTAGTCTTAATTTTTTTTTTCCTTCAATAAAACTGAAGAAATAGGCAACAAGATACACCAAACAGCCTTTCAGCAGAGCTTTACGCATAGACTTTCAATCAAAGAAAAACTGAACAAGTCAAAAGAGAGAAAAGAAGGCTGTGATGTCTGGAAGCAAGCATGAATACCTTACATGTTGACTGTTTCATTCTACATTGATTAAAGAAACTTTGCCTCATATGCCATTGGTTAACCCTGACAGAAATTCTGAGGTATGATATTTGGTAAAATATATTCAATATAGAAACAAAAACAAAACAAAAACCACCCTCACCAAAACCAAGAGGACTATATGAGCTTCACATTTTTTTCAGCTGCTTATTAAAGTCTTTACTATTTCCTTACCCCAAAATACAGGACACATACTCTGACAAGTGGTGGCAATAATGGGACAGAATGCTTGAAGCACAACTGCCTGGATAGTTCTAGACGGAGATAACACTGGGTAGCACTGTAAAATCTAGCCACCTCTCACCAACTTACAGAACTGTTGAGAGAACCCACTCCTACAGAAGCTCAGGTTGTTTACACACATCTCAAGGATCCACAGATAAAGGTAGGAAGAACAGCCATCCTTCGAATACTAAATTGAATGTCTTTGCTTCAGACACAGGCTAGCCAAGACAGAGTCCAGATCTGTGAGAAACTTTCACCAAGTTTCTGCTAAGGAAGAGCATTGTACTCTTGGGACTGGCTCAACTGCAGCCACCGTCTTTTCTTCTTAGCACTGCCTCCTGTTTATGCTCACCTGTTTCACCAGCTTCCCCTTCCTTAATCCACCTGAACAATCTTCCTGAAGGCTTCCCTCCTCATCCTTTCCTTCTAGCAAACCACGTATCTATGCTAGACACACTTCTCACTGCCCACCCTCCCCAACACTCTCACTCCTCTACATTTATGCTTCCTCCTGGCACTCTGTCTGCAAACTAAGGACTCTACCTACCCCTAGAAGAGGGGCTGGAGATAAGGGTCCTGAGGGAGTAGGAATGGAAGGATCCCTGGATGGAGTCACTGGGCAAGAGAAAATGTGGCCAAGGGTTGGTTTAATCTGAGAGTTGAGGAGAAAACATTTTGGAAGGATATTTGCAATAAAGATGGGCTTGAGGCAGGAGAGGAGAGAGAGAGATTCAGAACAAACCAAACAAGGTCAGATAGAGACTAATTTGTACATCCTGCTTTTCTTGAGAATACGTCAGGCTGACTATAACTCATTCAGCCAACTAACAAATAATTATTGGGCACCTACTAAGTGCCAAGCACTGCTATAGTAATGAAGAAAAAATAAAATTCCTCAAAGTTTATTCCTGTCCTCCTGGAGTTCCCAATTTAGTGATGAAAGACAAATAATAAAGAGCAACAACAAAAGAAATATGTTGGTGGTAAGAGAAAAAATAAAGCAGGGAAGGAAGAAGAGTTGGAGTAGGTTGTTAAAATTTTAAATAGAGTAGTCAGAGAAGGCCTTACTCTAATGATTAAGTAAAGATCACGAGGTTGGTGAGAGAGTGAGTTATGTGGATATCTGGGAGACTATAGGTCTCTTTCAATGTCAAAGGCCTGAGGCCAGTGAATATACTGGCCAAGGTGATAATGAATTGGGCAAATGTCAATAAAAGATGTGGAGGGTGTTCAGTTTTTTTTTCAAAACCATGGTTATATCTACAAAGCATTTCTAAGCACTTGAACTTTTAACTTTTAAGAATGTTTAGTACAATTTCTTCCTTAAACCTACAAAAGGAGAAGCTGTGGTGCCTATATTAGTGCATTATTTGGCAAAGAAAAGAAATATAATAAGAAATGTTAAAATTAATGTTAATTTAATACAATTCTCCCAACTCCATAATTTTTTTGCACCTAATAAGAGAATCTTGGTTTTATAGCATAAAATGTAGTAAATATCAAAGACATGTTAAACAAGGTATACTTGAATAGATCTATAGAATAAAGAAGTAGTTTAAAGGACCATTACCTTCAAATAAAGAAAAAAGCTTTCGAGATACTCTCTTGTCAGAAGGTATATCAAATACCACAAGGACTTTCTAGGTTCAATTACTATATTCAAGGGGTTGGCAACACTAACGTAAGTTTACAATCTTTATCCATGCATCACCTTTAGCCTACCCCACTCCCAAAACAACAAAATTCCACTGCTTGAACAATAAGGTGTACTTTCTTCACAAAGAGCTAAATTACTAAAGGTATTACAATCAGGGTAAACATCTGGACAATGTGGAACATAGAGAGAGGTTACTATTTAATTTTTCCAAATATCAGAAAGCTCTAGGAACAAGCAAGGAAAATAATTAAAAATCATCAACAGAAACTCCCACTACGTCCACTTGTGCCCAAGGTTATAACTATAATATTCAGAAATTTTATCTACTTTAAAACTCTTAATGCTAAAATAAGTAAAACTGGAATACCAAACTATATTCTCCTGAAGATAATTTTAAAAGGACTTACAAGGATATTTTCAAAGTGATTTACAAGACAGTGTTTCACCTTTCAGTTAAAACATACATGAAATATATTTGAAAACACCTACATGTGCAACACAAAGAGATGGGCTGAGAAACATATAAATTATGAAAATCCTGCAATACAATATCATGCAACATTTTAAAAGGATGGTGTAAAAGTATAATTTTGACAATGTAAGATGGTCATGATGTATTATGAGGATAAAATCAAGTTACAGAACAGTAAGTAAAGTACAACTTCGAATACCCACATACATGCAAACACATAAAACAGATATATTCAAAATGTCAAATAGTTTGGCTTGGGTAATTAAAGGTAATATTTATTGTAATATTCTTTTCCATTATCTTGCAAAGGAAAAAAAACATATTAGGAAAAGGGTACGACATACACTTAGAGCCAGCTACTAGTGTCTGCAGCAGTCCTGCTTGTGCTCCTCAACAGTAATGTTAAGAAAAGTGTAGGTTCAGGTAAGGTAAAATGAACAAACACAATGTAGAATTTACGTTAACTCTCAAGGTAAAAGCTGATTTTCTGCTTCACAAAATGACTTACAAAGAATTACTTTCAATAATAACGTTGGAGAGGGGAGAAAAATCAAGAAAATTAAATTTTAAAACACATGCTTGTGACTATATACCTAGGCTTTTAAAACAGGTCGGCAAAGGTATGATTTTAATGTAAAAAGTTTCTTCTGTATACAAAATTTATAGCTAGTTTTCTTTTGAAAATATAGTCCCTAACACTCCTTAAAATACATTTCAGTTTATAAAAATTTCCAAAATAAACCCACTAAGAGTACTGCAAATGAAGCACAATGTGATGTTCATTCTGCTCACTAGAAAAGCACAAATTCTCTTAACAAAACATAACAGTGGCCTCCTCACTATTCTCAGCTCCTAAATAGACATGCACAACAAGACTTGAACACATTCCAGGCATGGCCTTCAAGCCTGGACCACACCTGCTTCTGAGGCCCTCAGGCTAAAAATAACTCTGGGGCCTCAAAAATGGGACACTAGCCAGGCCCAAGGGTAGCTGCAGGCCCCTTGCTCAGCTCCAGGAACAGTAAAAGCTACAAAAAACTGAACCACAGGCTTCTTTCTGTCTCTTTGTACCAATCACCTCCATCCTAGGCCTGCTCAGTTTCTTTGCCCCTTGATGCCAAAACTAGGAACTTACAGTGAGGTTTTATGGTGTATTGTTAAAACAAAAAACAACAAACAAAAAATGCAAACCAGGACTCAGGAGAGTCCTAATTTCAGCTTCTCTATGATGAAGATGCTAAAATAAATGTCATATCAAGAGTCCCTTGACATCCCCAACCCTGTTTTTTCCTCACTTGTAGGAGGAGGAATCCTGTAATCACTTAAAATCTAAGGATTATTTCACTAAGAAAATGACATCGCTGTCAGTGCAACTCAGGTCTTAATATGGGTGCTTTAACAAGGTCAGAGTCCCACAACTGCTCTGATCATTAAACAGTCACATTAAGGAGTTAATATCCTACAGTACACAAATTAAAATGGGTGAGTTGAGCAATGGCTCCACAAACAGCCTGGCAACTGTTCCAGATCATTTCTTTTGCGGTGGGGGATTTCCAAAGTTTACTCTGAGACAATGACTTGCACTTCTCTGCCAGGCTGCCAGGCAATAGCAAAAGGCCCCTCTGGAGCTCGTTACTCTACCAGGTAAGGAATAAAAAAAGGGAGGAAACCCGGGGGGCATTAACAGCGTCACTGTTCACTCTAGGCTTCTAGGCAGTGCTAACTTAAGTCACTGCATCTGTCCCCACGCTTCCCCTTCTGGGGCCCCAGTGGAATAATGGTATCAGAAATCTGCACCACAGGGCAAAGTAGGTGACAAGGCCAAGACCTGAGCCCAAGATTCACAGCACCACAGAACAGTAAGGAAACTCAAAGATCCCAAGATGGGAGTCAGAATGCTCTCTTGTCCTCACCCCTTAGTTACTTTTCCCACTTTGTTCTTTTCATTTTCTATCTTCTTCTAATTTGGCTCCATCACATCATCTAACTGCAGTTTCTGTGCCCTTGTTCTTAGCAGCTTTGCTGTTTCGCTCTCTTCCTTTCCCTTACCTCCTCATATTCATCTTCATTTCTCTCTTCATGATGATAATGAAGCCTCTTCCTAAGGTTGAGCCCTTATCAATTAATCCACTTTCTGTTTTGGGGGTGAATTGCTTAGGCCCTTAAAATGTTGCTATTATAATGA
The DNA here is from genome assembly GCA_030015415.1 of Cynopterus sphinx. NCBI lineage: Eukaryota > Metazoa > Chordata > Mammalia > Chiroptera > Pteropodidae > Cynopterus > Cynopterus sphinx. Next base: position 151,110,185 of record CM057380.1, on the reverse strand, counting down.
ATAATCATAAATGCTCTAAACTCTAAACTGCTTTGAGACAGTTATCCATGGATTCAGGTGCCGTTATCAACTTTAAAAATCTATTTGTTACTGTAAAAAAAAATTATTTTGGAGAAGAGAGGTAAAATTTTTCCAGTTTGGTATTTCATACACAGTTATACTGAGATGATTAATTCAGTATCTTACATTTTCAGTAGTTCTCAAATGCCCTGATGACCTAGATACTAAAGGTCAAAACCCTATCTAAACCTCAGAGGAAGACACTAATTCTCAATGTTTTCACACTAGATTAGAAAACAAGATCTGAATTATTTTATAATCTAGTGCTCAGACTCCAAACACAAAGTAACCTTTGCACATGTGACTGGCAGGTCATGACTACACTTGTGCTAGCAGTTTCCCTGCCCTGCTCTTCTCTTCTTCCTCTACCACCACCCTTGGGTGAGCCTTAAGTCTCCTCTCATTAGCGCATAAACCCCAGGCAGAGGATCTTCAAAGAGAAATAAAAGGGTGAGTGGAAACTACTTTCAGGCCACTTATCTCAACTCCCAGTAACAACATTTAAAAAAAGAATTTACCAAATTGAATAGCAAAATAAATAGTAATGTATTATAACCCAAGAATAAAATTAATACTGAGTTAAAAAAAAAAAAAAAAGATTTCTCCACAAAACACTTGCCTTACAATGAGTTTAAGAGGATGGTGTTTCTATTTGATGTTTGCTTGGGTTGGGTTTTTTTTTTTTTTCCTTTTTCAAAAGGTTATTCTGTCATTTCGGATGGTATTACACTTTGCACCTTCTATAAATTCTAGCATGCCACATGCAACAGTCATCATTTTCCTATCAAAGCCTCAATCTCCCACCTTGAAAATGACCAATGTCTGTGTTAAGTTAAATTAACTTAGGTTAATTAAACCAATACAGGGCACTGTGGGAAAAACATAATAGATGGAAGATCCTTGATATTAATTGAGTAGTTGAAAAATGACATTTGGACAAATACAAATAGATAATGTGCTAGCAGATGTTTTGAAAGAAAACAGGGACATGACCTGTCAGAGAGAAGTGAGAAGAAAATTCCAGATGAGGAAAATGCATGAGCTAAGGTAAAGGGGGTAGGTTGTACAGATCTTCCTAGCCAGAGCACAGACTACTTCAGCAAGTAACAGAATACGCTGGTAAAGCAGAAAGGGCTAGCTGGTGAGGTTTCCTAAAAGTCTAAAGCCATCTTAGACATTGTGAGCTTTAAAACCGTACAAGTATTAGCTGTCTAAAGATGGGCTCTGCTTAGAATAGTGACTATAAAACTAGACAGAAAAGGAAAGATCCAAGATACTGGTAATGGTCAAAACCCATGGCAATGTGCCTGGCACAAAATATACCCTTATTAAATAACTGACTTCCTGACTGAAAGTGCTCATGAAAATGCCTATTTTGACTACATTATTAAATTATTCTACCATAAAAACATCTGAAAATGTCTCAGTACCCTATTCCATCCCTGCTTCAGATGAACCAAGCAAGATAAGCAATATGTACAGGTTCAAGTTTTACTAGTCAAGTCACTGTTTACAAACAGAAGAGATTTAGGCATATTAAAAGGAAAGCAGAACATAAACAAAGGTGGACTCAATTTTGAAAGTATGGGTGACTTTCCTTACCTATTTTTCAAACATTTCCAAGTTTTCTATTATATATGTAACTTTTCTAACAAAACACAAAAGTATACATATAGTTTTAATTAGTCATAACACAAGTCATGCTCATGGCTGGTCAGAGGAAGAAAGCAAGAAAAATTGGAAGTCGAAGTCCTGAAGCTTATTCTTTGTATGAGCTAAGTAAAAATAATTTTATATGAATCATTAAGCAAAGTTTTTACACAGAATTATGAGATTCATCCAAAAATGACTTAATAGTGTGAAAAAAGTATAAATACTTTTACATAGGGATATGTAAAAGTATAATTACATATCCCTATGACAGCCATGCTCCAAGGCATGAGCATTATATACATTCCATACAAAGAAGTATAAGAATATACAGTTTAGTACAAGGCATGTTTCTTTTCCAAACATAACCTTCAGTATCAAAGACCACACATTCCAAATTAAAATTAAAAGCAAAATAACTACAAATACACAAAGCTTGCCACATGTGAAATTTAGTATATAGCAAGCTGCAGCATTGCCTATTAAGAAACTTAATGACTTAAATACCAAAATATCTAGTTTCACCATCTTATCTAACATGCAGCCCATGCAAAGATCCTCAGAATAATGTTCACAAAGCTCTTTATTTTACCCCACTGCACAGATTCTCAAATGGGTTCAAAAGAAACCTGTCAATATTTGCTATCAACATATTTAAGCATCACAGAGCACTAAGTATCAGAGACTAAAAGGCAATCTAAGTACAATGTAGTTAATGTTCAGTTTTTCCCCTTGCAAATAGTGTTAGTTCTTCTAAATTTTATAGTTGTGGGCCTCAGCTGATCTGTAAAACTCCAGGAAAAGAAATTAAATGGGTTAGTGGAATAGACATGTGTTCATTTATGAAAATCTACTATATTCAATTTTTTATGGAGCAACTTCCCACTTCTATCTAATCACAGAAATCAAAAATTTGATAATATGATAAAATGGAATACTATTCAGCCACTAGAAAGAATGAAATAATGCCACTTGTGACAACTTGGATAGATCTTAAGAATATCATGCTAAGTGAAATAAGTCAGATGGAAAAGGACAGTCACTCATATACAGGATATAAAACAACTTAGGAAACAAGACAAAACAGACCCAGTCACAGATAACAGTATGGTAGTTATCAGAGGGGAGAAGGGTAGGGAAGATGAAAAGAATAGAGGGTCAACTATACAATGACAGAAGGAGACTTTGGGTGATGAGCAAACAATGCAACATACAGAATGATGTATTATAGAATCGTTCGCTTGAAACATATGTTATTAACCAATGTCATCCCAATAAATTTCATTTTTAAAAAACTTAATATAAAAATGATCATCCAGGCTCCACACCTGAAGATTGATACTTGGGGTCTGGAGTGCAGACTGTGAATTTGCATTTTTAACAAATATCTCAGGAGGTTTTTAGGATGAGGCAAGTTTGAAAAACACTGTTCTAGAGACAGATTTAGTTTTCTCAATGTTCACATTTGATCAGTCATGAAGACCTACTAATTTTCATTCTCTTACCTGAAAGATAAAAAGGTGCCAAAGCTGTGTTAGAACAAAAAATAACAATGGTAACTGCCCATAATGAGAGGAATGGGAAGTCAGTCAGAGAACAATTCGAATCTCATCACTGAAGCAGGACTTACATTTAGTCTTGTGCATGCCTTCTGGTAGGCTAATATCCCTTTTACAAAATGTTAACTATTTGCCCCAAATCACACAATTTATCCGTGATGGAAAAGGAACTAGAGATTGTAGAGAACAGTGCTTTCCACAATCCTGTTGTTTACCAAATAGTCTACAAATTTTAATAGACTCCTAAAAGGCACAGAAAGCACTATATTTCAAAAGATAAGAAAGAATGTAACCTTTTAAGGATAGGATGAGGCTGTGAAGAGAGGTGGCCTCATCAAAATACTGGCCTGCCATGGAAGTACAGATAAATAGCCATGTATGAAGTAAAGGACAAAATGTTGAGATAATAAGCCCTCATAGAACTCTCCTGAAGAGTGAAAAAAGCTGTAAGCAGAAGCTTATCTGCTTCACTGGGTCACTGTGAGAATACAGTAAGTGTGTAGAAGAATAGTACTTTGTGAACTGTAACATTCACTACAAAGAAAACTCAATACAGGATTAATGGAGGAATGTTTTGGCTAATGCAGTAGTACTGAACCTTGGCTGCACATTAAGATCATCTGGGGAATTCTTAAATACCCTGATGAGCAGCAGACCAATAAATCAGAACCACTGGGGAGTGGAACCCAGGTATCAGTATTTTTTTACACAACAGGTAGAAATGAATTCTTTACCTCCTCCCAAAAAAGAGTCACAAAGAACACGCCACTTGGAAGGCAAAGTTTAAGAGGAAGAAAGGAAAAATTTGGTCATACACACAATACTGTAATTCATCTGACCTATATTTTGAGGTGTTTTATAACAGCTGCTGAAAGTCTAAATATATGACTATAAGATCAGATAACAGATCAAGTTCTCAGTATCAGTTTAATTCCAATAATAAAGGAACACAACTATTCACTTATGGCACCCAACAAAAGACCACAAGGTTATGCTGGGGCTCAGAACACCATTCTGGATCTAGAAAGCAGTTTATGGTTGAAGTAAGCTAGTTTCCAACCTTTCTTCACTAAATGTAGATATATCAAGAAAAGATCTTTACAGGCTGGCAGGAGACAAGATAAAGCTCAGTGTTCACTCACATATAAGTTAAATAAATATCTCCATCCAGGAATTTCCTATTACTAAGGGCAAATCACCATTACAAAGCAGACAATCTTTTGTAATTCCTCTCTCTAATCCAGTCCTGTAAAACTTCATTTAATAAGCTGTTGATGGAAACCAAGATTTGGGTTTCCAGCCAATTTATATTACATTAAATAGAGGACATCCTCACCCTTCTCAATGTTGTACCCACAATTACTTAAAAAAAAAAAAAAAGGTGGCATTCAACCAGAGTCAGGAGTTTTTATTCATAATATACCCTTATTAACACACAACAAAAGAAAACACGAGACTAGAAAATGCTCATCTGGCCTTCTTCTCCCTTAAATAGTAGGTCTAACTTGTGGCTCATTCACCAATACAACAATTTTTGAACATCTATTTTGTTGTGCAAGCCTTTTTGCTCAGACACCACTGGAGGACACAATTTAAGAGAATATCATAGGAATAAAATATATACACATGTATCTATCTGCAAGGCTCAGTGCAATATGAGTGCCGGAAGAGTGAGAGAAGGAAAAGAATTCCTAGTGGTGATGTCTGGAAGTCAACAAGGAAGTGATAAGCCTCACCAACATAAATGGACTCCAGAGGCTCTCCTACCCCAACTCCTTAGGATACTACATGATCTCTTTGTACTCACAAATAGCCCCTGACTAAGGGAAGTTTGGAGGATGTGGGGACATAACAAGCCTGCAAACTTCTATAGATTCTGGAGGCAACTTCTTTACAGGCAGTCCCTGAAGGCTGGCTGCTTCCTGCCAGGAAACAGTACAGATTCACCTTCAGGAGACAAACAGGCTGCTGATTCTCACTGTGGCATTGATTTAGCAGAGGGAAAGGGAGAGAGATAAGATCACCTTCCTTCAGACTGCAGGTACATTTAGTCCCCTCCCCAACACAAATACAAACATTAAGAGAAGAATAAAAGGGAGGTACCAGCTTCATAAATCTGACAGTTTTCTGTAACACTACACTCACATCATTTCTGCCCAACAGCATCTCTGACAAGTGTTAAGTAGGAAAAATAGAGGAATCCTTATTAAAATTAGTCATTTTTATTGGAAGGCCCAGCAAGGTAGGCAAAAGGCAGGAACTCTCAGGAGCTGGGCAATCTATGATAGCTGTTGACAAGAGAGGTTAGGTGTTTATACTCAAGGTCTTCAAGCCTTTCAGTCTACAAACCACTTCAGAGTGGTAACTGCTTGGTCCAAGTCTTCTTAACAATTGCTTCTCTGACTACTCATGATCTACTACAAACCCTAGAGGAAACAATGGCCAAGAAAGTTCTGCAGTGCTATAGGGAAATAAGAAGTCTTAATCAAAATTTAGATACATGACTACTGAAAACATGATCACACAAAGATTTTAGCAAGAATGTTCACAGCAACATTATTTATAATGGCCAAAAGGTCCATCAACTGATGAAGGGATATGCAAAATGTGGTATATATCCATACAATAGAACATTATTCAGTCATGAAAAGGAATGAGTACTAATACCTGCGACAATATTCATAAACTTTGAAAACATTATGCTAAGAAGCCAGACATAAAAGGCCACATATTATATGAATTCATTTATATGAAATACCCAGAATAGGCAAATCTATAGAGACAGGAAGTAGATTAGTAGTCGCCAGAGGCTGTGGGGAAAGTGAGGTGATGAAGAGTAACTGCTAATGACTACAGGGCTGGCTTCAGGGATGATAAAAATTTTCTGGAGTTGGACCGTGGTGACAGCTGCACAGTTCTGTGGATATACTAAAAACCACTGATTAGTATACTTTAAAATAGCTGTGTATTATATCTCAATTTGTTTTAGAGGGTAAATTTTATGGTATGTGACTTATATCCAAATAAAACTGTTATTTAAAAAAAGCCAAAAAGAAAAAAAAAAGCAAAGGAACTATACCAAAATAAAGGAAACTAAAAAGACATATGCCAAGTAAATGCAGTATCTGATCCTCAAACTGGATCCTGTAGTAGAGAGAAAAAAAATGCTATGAAGATCTAAAAATATGACTTCTAAGAATTTGTACAATATAAATATTTGCCCAAGTATATCATATGTGAATTATTATTCACTGAAACATGTTTATAATTGTAAAAAGTCAGAAAGAGAAGCAAGCTCAATGTCAATGAATGACAAATGGACTGAATGTATTATTACATCAATGTAGTATAATTCCATATGTCTAAAAAGAAAGATGTCTGCCTATGTGTACTGATATAGAATGGTTTCCAAAAATATGGTCTCCTTTGTGAAGAAGAAAAAAAAAAAAACAGTGATACAGGAGGAATGGATTTATCCCAAGTAACAAAAGCAATAAAAAACTCAAGAAGCCTGGGAATGTCTTGATTTTGTTAGGATAGATTTAAGCCTGTTTTCTATATTTATTTAGGGAGCAAATTATTTGTATTTACAAATACAAATAATTTCCTCTTTTACAATACCAATAATATGAACTTTAATAATGAAAAAGAAATTAATACAATCTTGGATGCCGATCACTGCTAAGGTAAACTCCAAGTATTTCTTTTAAAAAATTTTTTAAAATTCAAATATAACATATATATCAAAAAGCATACAAATCATGAATATACAGCCCAAAAAATTTTTATGAAGTTTTCATGTAACTACCATCCTGATCAAGAATAGAAGACTCCAGAAGTCAGCCTCATGTACTATCCCATCATTTAATCTCCCTCTCTAAATATAATCACTATCCTGACTTCTTAAACCACAGATTAGTTTTGCCTGTTTTTGAACTCTTTTTGTGTCTGAACTCTATTGCTCAACATTATATATAACCCCTATGTTGTAACTAGCAAGTTTTTCTGTTCGTTGCTATATATTCCATTGAAAATGTGACAATGTATTTATCCAATCTTCCACTAAAGGACCCTGTAGGCTGTTTCTAGTTTGGAGTTATTATGAATTATGCTATGAATATCCTTGTACATGTTTTCTGATGAATATAGTACACACTTCTGTTGGCATACACCTAAGAGATTTGCTGAGTCAAAGGCATAGTGAGTATTGAGAGCTTTAACATAATACTACCAATTTTCTGAAGCAGCTATACCAATTTAAAATTCTACCATCAATGTTTGAGAGCTCTAAGTTGCTCTACTTCCTTGCTGACACTTGATATTTTCGAGTTTTTGTAATTATGTTTGTTTAAATTTTTAGTTATCTGGTCCATACAGCGGTAATTCACTGTGGTTTTATTCAGTATTCTTTGATGACTAATGTGTTGCGCACCTCTAGATGCTTTTTCTAACCTTACACATTTAGATCTACAATTGATGTAGATGTGAGGCAGGGGTCAAATTAGATTTTTTTCGATATGGATAGGCAATTGGTCTAGAATTATTAAAAAGATTTTTCTTTCCACATTGCAGTATAATGCCATCTTAACTACTAGTTGTGTATATAGATGTATATACAAATATACATACTTAGATAATATTTATTACATTTATGTATTTATGTCTGTCTGAGTCTGTTTCTGGTCTATTATATTCTGCTGATCTGTTTATTCCATACTGCACACCCAATAGTGTAAATCTGCAATTTAATTTTTCTTCTGTGTTATTACCTTGGTTATTCTTGCCATTTGTATTTCCAAATAAATTTTAGAATCGGCTTCTACAATGGTCTTGGACATCTTCCATTAGATTTAGTCCTATGTACTTGATATTTTTTGATGCTATTATAAATTTTATCTTAAAATTTCATTTTCTAGTTATTACTGTTATACAGAAATAGATTTTATACATTGACTTGGTATCTAAAAATATTACTTTTTTAAAGTATTAATTTTAATTTACATAAAGTAAAATTCAGGTCTTTTGGTGTGCAGTTGAATTTTGACCAAATATATAACATAACTTTCATCACAACCAAGATACAAACAGTTCCTTCACCCTGCAAAATTTCCTTATGCCACTCTTGTAATCAAACCATCTCCCTCCTCTCAAACCCTGGCAACTACTTACCTGTTCTCTGTACTTATAGTTTTGCCTTTCTTGAATATGACTTAAATTGAGTCACAGAGTGCATACCTTTTGAGAGTGACTTCTTTCACTCAACATAATGTATTTAAGATTAAGCCATGTTATATGCATCAATAGTTTGTGGCGATATACTTTTATCCACAGTTTGTACATTAATTTACCAGTTGTAGGATATTTCGGTTCTTTCTAGTTTTCATTTTTTTTTTTTTGGTTTTTTTTTTTTGGTGATTATGCATAAAGCTGCATAAACATTTGAGTTTAGGTTTCGGTGTGAACGTAAATTTCCATTTTTCTTAAGTAAATACCTATGAACAAAACTGATGAGTCATGTGGTAAAAGTACGCTATCTTTATAAGAAACTGCCTGTTTTCCTAAGCAGTTGTACCATTTTGCACTCCCACCAGCAACATATAAAGTTCCATTTGCTCTGCATCCCCACCAGACCTTGGTATTGTATTTAGGAAGTCCCTATATTTGTTTCTTATGAGCTTTTTTAAATTTATCCTAACAGATATTAGATTTTAACTAATGCTTTGTCTGAACTCACTGAGACAGTCATATTGTTTTGCTACTTTTTTATAGTTATTGTGGTGAACTGATTTTTGAATACTATCAAAATATTTTTACACATAGAGACCCTATTTAATTAGAAAAGCTGATTTATTTATTATACACATTATGGACAAATCTTAAATTAGTCTAGTAATAGATAAGCAGGTATGTGGATAAATGAAGTCTAATGATATTCTAAAAGCTCCCATCTAGCTATAATTGTAGGATCACTTCAGTCACATTTCCTAGCAAATCTTTCCCCACAAGTATCAAGCAGATCAGAGAAATGGTGACCAAACCATGGTCCTAGAGACATACGTACCACTCTAATGCTTAATATGTAGATTCTGAAGCATCCATTAGAAAAAAAGAACTTCCATTACAAAAGATATTGATGCTGAAATAGTGACATTATTTACTTTTAGAAACCACAAATGAAATTGTAGTATAGAAATGTTATATTTCCCATGCACCAACAATAAATGAATAATGAAAACATCTGATTGTCTTACACCTTATAAATTTCCTAACTGCTATCATTTGGAGGGGAATTGTTAACACTCTTTTGAGTGTTATTAATGATATTAATGAATTCTGGCCTGTAGTTACCAACTACATGTTAGTTTTATCTTTTCACTTTACTTGTGTTCTGGTGCTTGTGCTTTTTTTACAATTAAATTACCAACCTATGATCAGAGGAATGGTGATAAGGAACCCCCTCAGGGCCTAGATAACCTTTTGCAAAGAAATTGTCATGATGTTACAAAATGCACTTTAATCCCTGAATTGTGTATATAATCTGAGAATGACCTAGAGTAGCTGTGAACATTATGGCAGCTGCCCACAATGTCGCTCTTTGAAGTTGCCTCAGTACCTACATTACCTCCCCTGTTCACACACCCAGCTATATTCAGTATTTTGGCAAAATATTTAGTATTTGGTAATGTTCCATCAAGACCTGGCAACAGGCCAAAAAGGAATATAGATGCCACAGATAGCCAAGCACAAAGACAATGCTACACTGAATATCCTGACTTCTGTTCCAAGCACTTCCAATAACTCATTTTCTCAGTTACCATGCACACTTGAGAGTACTGTTAGCATTAGAAGATTTTAAGTCACAGCACCATATAGCAATAACATAAAACTCCATATAACTAAGACTAACTCCCTAAAGATTAGTTAGTATCTATAATATAAAAATAATTAAAAATATCAAATACTGGAAACCTAAAGTAATTCTAAGTATATCATAGCAGAACCCACAGTACCCTTTGACCTTCACCGCCACAATCACATTACTTCTTTTTTTTAATTACTACCTTAATACATATCTGTATAAAAGCCATGGACAGGGAATAAACAAATCAGTTGGGTAATATTTCTTTAAAGCTGGCATTTAGCACAAAAATATAGGTGGTTTTACAGAAATAAAAATTCAGTGAATTTGAACTAGTTGTTCTGTTTGTTCCACGTATTTAAAACAACTATACTGTCCAATGAACTTTGGCTTCTATTTCCTCATGACGGTGAGTAGGTTTAAAAAAAAAACAAAACTGCTCTATATCTCCAGGGCAAAGTACAAGCTCTACCACATATCCAGTGAAGAACCTGTGTATAGCAGCAGTTAAAGAATTAACCTTTAGGCTCAGTATTTTAAGGTGATACCATACTATATAAAGAGAAAAATGAGTAAGATTAATAATTAGAAAACCAAAGATCCAACAGAGCTTTAAAGTGCTCTTTATTGGCTATCAACAAAGATTTCTCAGTCTAGGAGTCAGATATTACCAAGGTTCCAAGGAAATTTTAGATGTTAGAGGTCAGTTAGGAAAAGGCAATACTCTCAAAACTTAGAATTTGAGAGCTGGAAGACACCTCAGTATCATCTTGTCCATCCTCCTAGTTTTACAGGTAATGAGGAGGAAGAGAGATAGGAAGAGGAGAACAAATCTGAGGCTTCAAATCCTCTTTGGAGTACAAAGCTCTCAACCAAGCAAGCTGCACCAGGAATGGCTAAAGATAAGAGAGGCTACTCTGCAGTTAGTGTATTCCACTCATCTCAGTTTTTATCCTTGCAACTATATCATATATGGTCTATGAGCAGTTCTAAGGTGTTATTCATATTTAAAAAGAAAATGGCATTCTACAACTTAACAACAAAAAAAAAAATCAAATAACCTGATTAAAAAATGGGCAAAGGACTTAAGTAGACATTTCTCCAAAGAAGATATACAAATGGCCAACCAGTATAAGAGATGCTCAGCAGCACCAATCATCAGAGAAATGCAAATCAATACAATGAGATAGCACCTCACATCTGTCTAAATGGCTGTTATTAAAAACACACATACAAGAGTCTAGAAAATAACAAATGTTGGCAAAAATGTGAGATACAGAACCTTTGGCATCATTGATAGGATTGTAAGATGCTGCAACCACTATATAAAACATTATGGCAGTTCCTCAAAAAATTAAAAATAGAACTGCCATATGATCCAGCTATTCCGCTATATCCAATAGAACTGAAAGCAGGGTCTCCAAGAGATATTTGTACACCCATATTCGTAGCAGCATGATTTGCAATAACCAAAATCAATTCAAATGTCCACCAACAGATGAATAAACAAAATGTGATTAGATTAGACAAAATAATACAATATCATTTGACTTAAAAAGAAAGACATTTCCTGTCACATGCCGCAACATGGATGAACCTTGAGGACATTATGCTAATAAGTCACAAAAAGACAACACTAAGATTCCACTTACAGAAGGTACCTAAAATAGTCAAATTCACAGAAACAGAATGTAGAATGTGGTTATCAGGGGCTGGGGGAGAGAGAAAAGGGGATTTGTTGTTCAATGCGTATAGAATTTCAGCTTTGCGAGATGAAAAAGCCCTAAGGATCTGTTTTACAACAATGTGAATATACTTAATACTACTAAACTGTATACTTAAAATGGTTAAAATGGTAAATTTTATGTCTTTGCCATAACAAAAACATAAGGAAAAAAAGAGACAGAGAAGAGAGAGAGAAAGATCTCTAGCTTTTTCTTGCTGTGTCCCTACCAAACTTTCATACTCTACAAAAGTGCAAAAAACTATTCCAGGAGACCATCTAAAACTGTTCCAGGACACTGTCTTTCCTCTCTCAAACTATCCTACAGAAGTAGCCAGCTAACAAACTGCTCTTAGAGTAAGCAGGGCAAGTCTACAATCATTGGAGAGAAAGGGGAAATGGCCAGGAGAGGACTTCAGATGGACTGACCTCCACTTCTAATTGTAACTTTATCTCTTAACCTAGGAAAGACTGGTATGCTGGATGCCCAGTGAAGAACACCTAGGACAAAGAATTAGGAGTCTTTTATGGTGACTTGTTTAAACCATGCAGAGATAATCATTAAAGAGATGCTGACAACAAGTTTAATTTTGATGACCAAGGCAATGTATTTCATCTCTTTGCATCCCCTGGAATATCTCTTAGAAATCACTCAGTAAATACTTGTTCATGTTGATGACAATGGCATACTGATGACCACTAGCAAAAAAGAATGATCTTCTGGTCCAAAAAAAAGCTTACTAAACACAGAAGCCAAGGTGCTTATTTCAATGAATGAATTAAGGTCATTTCTCTAATAAAAACCTCCACTGATTTCACAGTAACTTTTCTTAAAACTTGATATAAAACTACTTTTTCCTGGCAAGTGGATACCATACTGCCTATGACTTAGTACTTGGAAATTCCCAATTAAATACTGTATCTCTTTAACGTCACATTAATTACATTCTATGAGAGAGCCACTGGTAGCATTGAAGATCTTGCCACAGAGGTCATTCATTTGCCAGAAAAATCGCTTAAGTTTGTCTTTCAGATGGGACTGTAGACAAGAGAAGAAGGGGGTTTCCACTGAACATGACTTTTATTGTTGGTTATAAAACGAAGCAGCTATAAAATCAAGCTTCCTGAATATTTACATTAACAAAGCTCTTAGTCATTCACATAATGAAATATGAAAACAACTGCTTTAATTACATATTTAAAAAAGTTTCAGTTGAAGTTCTATATAGTGTTCCACCAATAAAAAAAATGGATATTTGGATATTCTGTGGCGATGAAATTAGACACTACCCCTATGCTGTTTAACGTAGCTATTAAGTACGTATACATACACACATTTTATTATTAAAAATGCATCCCAAATTGCAGATGCCTTTTGTCATCTTAAATGTCACAGTTAATGTTTATCTCCAGGATATCCCAAGACTGATAAACCATATATAAAAACCAGCGGGATCCCTCTGTAAGACTTTTGTTAAACAGAAGATTAATACTTTTTAGGTTAACATTTTAGCAGTCTCTTTTATAAAGCAGTGCAATTGCTTTGTAATTTGTTAAAGTTGGGAATATAATTTTCAACCCTCTGTATATCCAAATTCATATACCCTTGACAAGATTCTATATAAAGAACTAGATCATCACTCTCTGAAACACAAGCAAAATCCCACTTTAAAGCACTTGAAACATCAAAGGTTCTGCCTCATGCAAGTATAGTTGCTACAGTGCATACAGGGAATCACTTTCCCCTAGCTGTCTTTTCATTTTATCTAAGGCAAATGTGCAATGTGACTACTATTAATAAAACCAAATGCCCAACAAGTAAAACGGGGTGCTCTACCAGGTTTTTAACCAGTGTTTAAAATGCATCCTCTGTCGGGAAAGGGGGCATTTTCTCAGAATACTGTACATGGTATTTTGATTACAGATTACAGACATGTGTATTTTTCCCTATCAAAATAAAAATGCAATTAGTTTTCCATTTTTAATGGAATTTTGAGGCAGAATATGAGTAACTGCCAAAAAGCAAAAACTTAAATCTAGCTTTCATCTTCTATATCAAGATCTTTATTAGAGATACTACACAATTATCAAGATGACTATACACCACCATACATTTTCATAGCCTCTAATCCTGTCCAATATTTTAATTAAAAAATAATAATAAAACATTAAGTGGTCAAAAGACAGGAAAAAAGAGTTTTAGAACTGGAAGTTGTCTCAGAGATGATCTAATATAATATTCTATTTCATAGTTGAGAAAACTGAGACCTAATTGTCTCTAAGTTAGCCCTACAACTAATTGGGCTATAGGTCTATAGAGTGTTCCATCAAAATAAGAAAGAAAATGGATATGGCCTTGTTTGAGGGGAACACCTAAAACAGTCTCCAGACTTAAAAAAAAAGTTGTTTTATAAAGTTACTTAATATTCTTTGTGCTTCCCTTTCTGCTTATTTGTGACAGACATAGTTAGCCAGCTACCCAATTGACGTTTCTCCCCCCCTCTACCTTAACAGAATTCCAGTTTTTCCTGGGCAGTAAGTAATGTGCCTAAGCCCAGGAAATGACACAAAATGCATGTTATACTAACCCTCAGCAATACACTCACTTCTCTAATCTCTCCCGTGGGTGGAGGCAGTTTTGTAAAATAGTTTGAGCAAAGGACACTGAAGAGAAAATTGAATGGAAGCTTCTGAGAAAGATTTTATTCTCAGTTAGGCAAGCATAGGAGGAGGGACTGCTTGTACTATTCTCTTCCTCCTTCTTGCTTTGAAAGGGGATGTGATACCTAAAGCTGAGGCAGCCATTTTATGATCTGGTGGCAGTGTGAACATGCAAAAGATGGTAGAGCCAAAGACTGGAAAGAACCTGAGGACACTGCTGAGCAGCTGAACCATTCCTGAGACCACCTACCTCTAAAACTTCTCTGAACCAGATAAGTAACTTATGGTTTAAGCTTCTGCTAGTGGCTTTCTGTTAATTACAGCTGAAAGCAATCCTGAATTTAAAAAAATAATTTCTGTGGCATGCTATGATTTTCCTGCCCAATCTCACTCCCATTATAAACATATATTCTGTTTAGATTGCATGCCAACTAACGTGACAGGGTTAAATTTTTCCTGCATTGTTAACAGAGACTAGTTTAATTACTTTATAGCTATAAAACCTCAACTATATAACCCCATTAACATAAATGTCATCAGTAAAGAAAACAGTAGGGGAAAAACAAGATTTAGAACCATGTTTGTTCTTGATAATTGACTTTGATTCTTCATTTTGCCAATGCAAATCCTTTCTGGAATTAAGTACCACATAAATAACCAACTGATAAATGATATCTATTTGAACTGTCTCCTTTAATCATAACTGTCTGTTAATAAAAAAATAAAGTGTTAAAATTTCATTCTTGAATTTCTAGTCCCAAACTTAGCCATCAGTATTGTCATATATTGATGCGTGTAACCAAAGCTTAGAGATTTACCAGCACTACACCAAACTCGTGGTATTGCTGTTTTCTCTTACTGGTTATAATAACTGAACTGAATATTGGTAAAACCTTAAAAAGTCAGACTATCTGGTACAATTATTTTAACCATATTTTCATGGAAATCTTTCAAATATATGTTCAGCTCCATGACTCCTGTTATAGCCACCTCTGTACTTCCCCAGGCCCAACTCTTCCCAGACCCAGTTTACCCCAGTCCTCCTGTTGGCCCTCCAATGGTTATCTCCACTCTGTCCACAGCCCAGTTCTGCCTGTAACTATTCCCAGGATCACTAATGTCTACTCCATTTCCCCCTTTCACAATTTCTTCTTTCTAACCTCATGTGTCATCTGTCATCCCTCAGCTTCCTCAGAAAAAGTCAACAGCCTCCCTAGTTGGAAGTAACAAAAAACTGCCATGAGCAGCTGTTCTCCTCTTAAATAAGTTAGCATCTCTCCCATTGTCATTCAAGGGAAAAAAAAAAATGGCTGAGTACTCCTGATTTTGAGCACACACATAAATATGAATGAACATTCTATATATGTACATTTTTGTGGGCTCAGTCTTTTTTAGTTAAGAAAAGAGAGGGCAAATGCTCATTCTTTTTGTTAAATTGTAAAGTGCTACTACTGAGTCCTCCCTTCTGTCTACCCTTTATCCTATCACCCTCTGATGTTATATGACCTTCCACGCATTGTAGTCTCTGGGTCACACAGCTCATCCCACTAGTATATTCCCTTCGTCCTCATAAATTATTCAACTAAGATGGAAATATTACTTTACTGAAATAGATGTCTATGTTAGACTGCTCTAAAAATATTAAGACACCACACTAATTTATATCATAATTTTCAAAGTGTGATCCAGAGATCTCTGGTGGGAGGTGACTGAGACCTTTTCAGGGGATCCACATGTAAAAATTATTTTGGTACTACCAAGATGATTTCTGCCTTGCTCACTCTCATTCTCTCATGAACATACAACAGTGAACCCAGAGATACATGTTATGTGATGGTAATGTATCACTCTGGCACCTAAATAAACATGCTGCGTTTTGTGTTTTTAAGAAATTTCTAAAGTAGCAAAATTTTAAGATGTAAATATGCATTTTTTTCCAGAAATTAACTCAAGTGTGTTCTCAGTATTTCTATTTCCTAGGGATAACAATCTTTGATTATATCTGCTCTTATCTCCATAACCTCACTATTATCCAATGAATTCACTTTTTTAAGAAACTGAACGTTTTAAACACTGATACGATGAATTCTTTAAAAGCAAAAGATAAGTCTTCAAAATACAAATGAAAAAGCCATTGAAGCATCATACAGGGTAAATTATCAGATTACAAAGACTGGAGCTATACACAAAATAGCTGAGAACTAATAAAGCTTTGTATAGTTGACAAAGCTGAATGTCTACTTGATGAAGTCAGTAAAAAAAATCATGGCAATGCCATGATGCAGAATCTCATCAAATTAAAGGTTTTACCACAAATATGAACTACAATATCTTGCTTTAGAATTGTAGTTTTGTTTTGTTAATGGACAAATCCATAGATGTGGTTGGACTTACTGTTTTGTTATTATTATTCCAGTATCCACGCCAACTAACTATGGAAGAAGGTCTTCTTTTAAGTGAATCCTTGGCAACAAATACAAGTGCTGCTCAATTACTCAAAGTATTAAATAACTTTTTCAATCTCATGATTTATCCTGAAACAACCATGTTGGTATCTGCTCTGGTGGTAGGCAAAATGCTGGCGCTTTTAGCATGAGTTAAGGCGGGAGTACAAAACTGAACTAGTAGTATTCATATTTCTCATTGTCTAACCATCACTTTTAAAAAGCCAGTTTCACTTAATGTTTTTGATAAAATTAAAATTATTCATTTTATTAAATCTCACTTTTTGAGAACTTGGTATTTTTAACATTCTGTGTGATAAAATGGGAAGTACACAAAAAGCACTTCTAATACAATGGAAGAACATTTATGCAATTGTTTGAGTTATGAACTGCAACTTTTTTCAAAGAATACCATTTTTGCTTAAAGAATGACAGACAATTTATAGTTTATTCAGGTATTTGGTATTTGGCAGACATTTTCTCTAAAAGGAGTAAAGTGATCCTGACACTTCAAGGAAAAACTGACAAAATCCGTTGCCAATGATAAAATTTGAGCTTTTGAGAAAATTAGAATTTTGGAAAACGTGAACTCAACACCAAAATCTTGACCACTTCCCATTATTTTTCAAATGACCTGGGTATGTTATAAAATTACATACCCATCAAAGATCTATTCAAAGTACAAGATGAACCAATAGATTTTTAATGTTACAACAAACAAAAACTTCACTGATATGGTTTCAGAGTTAACACTGCAACTAATCTTTAAGAATCTACCACTTCTTGAGTTTTGATGTAACAAAGAATACTCACAATTTCATAAAAAGACATTAAAATACTCCACCCTTATTCAACTATGTATCTGTATATAATTGGGTTTTCTTCACATACTTCAAACAAACAACATATCACAACAGACTGATTACAAAAGCAGTTGTGAAAATCCAGCTGTCTTCTATTAAGCAATATAAGGAATGGCAAAATGTAAAACAATGTCACGTTTCTCACTGTATTGTTTTAGAATGCTTTTTCATAAAAGTACGTTATTTATGTTAACCTTTAATGAGTGATTTTTAAATGAATAAATATTTTCAGTTTTAATTTCTAATGTGTTAAATATAGATATAGCCCACATAAATAAAACATTTTTGGAGTCCTCAATTTTTAAGAGTACAAAGGTGTCTGACTCCAAAATGTTTGAAAACCAATGGTTTATAACACCACAAAAGAGCACTTATAAATATGTGTATATAAGAAAATGGGTACCTGAAAGTAAATCTGAAGATCTCGACTCCAGTTCTAGCACCACTTCTTACTTGCTTTGGGATTTGGATAAATTATTTAATGTCTCTAAGATCTCAGTTTCCTCATCTGTAAAATGGATAACTCATGTCTTGTTCTGAGGATAAAAGACAAAATATGAAAAAAACAATTTATAAACTACAGATATATTACTACTACAAGTTCTCAAAGTTAAGAGTTTTAAACACTTCTTGTGACCATTTTTCTACAAAATTCTCCCTTCTTAAAAATTTATTACTAAAAGCAGAACTTACCAAAAAAAAAGCTAAGTGGAGATTTTTGATTAGCTAATTTGCTCAAATGTCCAACCACATAGCCGTACTATATTAAATCTCTTCCCCTACAGTTCTAATTGGTAATATATAGTTAAATTATGAATATTATTGAAAATACAGAAAGTACAGAAAACAGTAACAAACCCCAATGCACCCATTCCCCAGCATCAACAATAGTAAAAAATTTGTCAACATTGTTTTATTTCCCATTTGTGTAAGTTTGTGTATATCCTGAAGTTTTCTAAAACAAATATTAGGCATGATCTCATTTTGTTTATAAATACTTCCATACGTATCTTTAGCACATGAGAATTTTTTAACATAACCACAATACCATTAATATAGTTAAAACTTTGTAATTCTTAAATACCAGCTAATATCTACTACACATTCTAATTTCCTGAATGTCTCAAAAAAAAAGTCTTAGTTTTCAGTTGGTTTGTATCATTGAAATAACATTCTTGCCAGCTCATTTTCAAGGAACACAAGATTTTTAGCAAAAGTTAGAGTGAGAGGAAATAATACCACACTTATATACCATGTGCAGTTTACAAAACAAAGTCAAGAACTTTCTTCCTGAGGAATGTGCTTCTCCCCCCATTGAACAACAAACAAAAATAACAAAAGAAACCCACTAGAAAATAGGCCAGACTGGTGATAGCTCAGCTGCTCAGGAAGAGGAGTTGAGAGTAAACAACCACCTGCCATTTCAGAAAAGATGAGGTCAGGTCTGCCACAGGGTCAAGCAAGCTGGAGGTGAGGTCAGGGTCCAGGTTTCACAGCGAGCATACTGCTCAAACAAGTCAGGTGCCCAAGGCTGTAAGGCAACCAACCCCTTTCAGTTTTCAACTCAAACTAAAAAAAAAACAAACAATTTTCTAAGCTACAGATATAATTGAACTATGATCAAAACAATAGTTGTGAGAATTAATTCAACTTATTCAGCAAACACTAATCAAAAGCCAATTCAACCAGGTATTATCCTGGGGTAGGAGTTTTGGTTTGTTTTGTTTTGTTTTTCATTTATACAATGCAAACAATAAGTAGCATATACTTATGTCCAAGTTTTTCCACATTAATTTTAAAAGGAGATATTTCATATTACCTTCCCATATATCATTACAATTTTTAGTGCATCTTTTTTCTGTAAATTGCAGTTTGCCCCACCTCTCACCTAGACACTGAAACAAATCTAAGTTCCACTGTCCTTCCTTTCCAAGTATTTCTGAAGCATATACGTCACATTAGCTTTTATCACACATCACAAACTTCGAGCATTTATATCTACAATTATTTTCTAAATGAAGTATTTAATAGAAAATCAAGGGAATGCTAAAGAATTTTCTACCTCCTCTGAAAATTGTTTTCTTTTCCATAAGCTTACTCAAGTGCATCAGAATCTATTGTAGATGAAAACTGGTTAGGTGCATTGCATTGAGAAAAATTTCTAAGTTTTGTTTCTATAGAAACACACAAATATCAATCCTTTATTGAATCCTTTACCTCAATTTTATCTATAAAATATCTTAAGTTTAAAATTACAAAAAGAGTAGAGAAGGTGGGGAATGTATTTCTTCAAGAATGCTTGAGAAGTTCTTTATGAATGTGTCCAAAACCAAGAAATAGTCACCAAGAAATTTTTAGCTGACAAGGCAAAGGGCATCTTAACAAAACCTGGCAATCAGGTAACTGCAGTAAGAATCCAGACTTCCCCATATTGGAACTGACACTTTTGCTTCAGGTTTCTACTATTTGTAGCAAGTCAGTGAAAATCCTAAATTTAAGATAGTATTTCCACTGAGATCACTAACTCCCCTCTCAGTAAACCTTTAATGAAACATAATTAAGCACACAGAGTACGACACAGTTCAAATTTACCATTTGATTCCTGTAGCATGTGGACAAGACCCAGATGGTGTCATTCTTTACCCTAGTTTACCCATCTGGTAATTAGGCCAAATAGTTTACTTACACTATATCTGCACATCCTTTGTGTGCAGATACAAAATGTCCTTAGAATTCAGCTTCACTTTATGACACTATTGTGACTGTTGTTCCTAATAGAGAATTTAACCTAAGTATATGGCCCAATACATCGCAACCCTAAGTAAATTGTAATATTAACCTCACTGCGAAAACATGAGATTCAAAAAAAAAATTGTATATAAATTGTTAATGAAAAGTTAAAAACTCAACACTTGCATGTTTCAATATAAAAAAACATTATGTACATTTTTTTAAAAAATGGTTAAATATGAAGTGAATGTGTGGCCTGCATTCGAATTGGTTTAAACTGCAAATGAATATTAAAGTTATATCATTAATAATATTTGTTACTATAGGCAAAACGGGTTATTAGCAGAATGAGTGAGACTATATCTAGCTCTCTACAATTTCCTTGACCCTGATCATTATTTTATTATCTTCACACATCACTATGGACATCACATTTTCCATATAGTGTTTATTTGTTTATTGACCTTCTGTCTTCTCCCACTAGAATATAAGTTCCATAAGGGCAAAAAAACATGTTATTTTCCACTGTATACCCAGTTTCTGAAACAGTGTCTAGCACATAACAAAGGATCCAAATTAATTTGCTGAATGGAGAGATGGATAAATGGCCGCCTTCTCTGACCTCCCCCATTTCCTTTCCTCCATACACGTTAACCATCTTTCAAAGCCAGGGTCACATTCTATTATCTCTATGAAGATTACCTCCCCTAATCCTCCAATCTCTTTCTCTTTTATAACCACAAATTTCACACTCCCCCACTGTCTGATCATTTATCATTGCAGATGTACATACCTCCTTTAAAATTCTTATAATCCATCTCTCCTTATTAAGGGTAGGGACTCATGCCCCCAACTTTTGATATCCACCTTAGTATGTATGTAAATAGTATACCATTAAGAAACGGTTTGCCTGATTGATTTATATCTGTAATTAAATCAATTGAGCTAAAGTTTCAATTTTTTATAACCTATTCCTCCCTTTCCAATAACTCAGTTGAAATTGCAGTGGGTCTCCCTCTATTTTAAATTTATCTTCGACAATTTCAAGTTTTACATTCTCATAGAATTATAATTTATGCTCAAAATTTACTATATCCATGCCCCTCCCCCCAAGATTAAAATTTTTATGTAATAAAAAATCATGTGACTTTTTGGTGATACCTATAATCAGATATCTAACCCTAATAGAGGAGGTGAAGTCTCATTACCTGCTTTTTGATGCTGAGGTACTGGAGGGTATTTTTTTCACTTTATGCCTTTTTCTTTTCATGCCAAGATGTATCCCATTTCCTTCTTTACTGATCATACCCCTGGCAAGCTTTTATTATTTCTTTGTACCTGTCTTTGGTAATCTGCCTTAAATCCTTCTCTTTGAGCCACTCCTGTTTCCTTCAGTCATTTATTTGATTAAATTTCAAATTCCCTTTCCTAGTCTGTGTATGGGAATGGCCTCTTCTTAAACCTGGAGCCTGCTTCTTTAAATCCAGCCAATCTTCCATGAACCTCATCCCTTCACATGGCCAACCCCTGATTATCTGGGCTAATGAAAATGTACAAAAATATCAGATTATCCACAAGAAAATCAGGGAAAAAAATGACATCTGGCTTTGGAATATATCGTATGTGGCTTTGGGCAAGATTTACTTTCTTAATTATGTTTTTACTTAAGCCAACATTAGTAATATTTTATTTTATGATGGTGGATGTCTTGGTTTTACATTTTAATATAATTTTTTTAAAAAATCAAGCATCAACTGTGGTATTTCCTATGAAGCCCTTTCAACTAGTTTTTTCAATCTGTTGATTCTGTCATAAAATCTGGTTTCTGTTTCCCTTGATTATTTCCTCCCTTTTCTTGGGTAGCTAATCCAAATCAGCTTGCCTATATTAACTTACTGCTTCAATTTAAAGTATCATTTGCTTGAAAACACAAAGCATTTTAAAAACATTAAAAGTCTAGTGAAATTTTTAGTCAAACTGGACAGAAAACTCCGCTTTTTGTAGACACTCCAGGAAAAGTTGTTTTTCCAGGATAAATTACACTGGTAATTCCAGCAAATTATATTCAGTGTGATATTATGATTGGTTGAAAAACATGAATATTGAACAGCTTTGTAAGTCAACTTCATCAATATATAATCCTGTAGGCCACAATTTCTATGGAATTAAATTCCAAATACAGGTATTTATAAAAAATACTGTGAAAACAAACTCACACATCAACCTTCTAACCCCAGTCTAAACTCTGCACTCACCTGAGACCTGATCTCAGCCTCACTTCCACAAATTTTAAATGTATAACTGGGTTAACAAGATCTTCTCTTTTGCCTCCTTTTCAGTTACTGCCATTAAGCTTTTAGCCAGAGATCCCCTAATCCTCAATTTTACAAGACTATTTTTACTTTATAGGTACTCAATTATTTTACAACTGAATGTAGGTTTATAGTGCTTGAACTGACTTTTTTACATAAACTAGCCTCCAGATTATCAGCAAAATTAAGAATAAATTCATTTTTAATTTTCCCCCATGTGGAAACTGGATACAAATTATTTTACATAAAAACCAACTTTTGGGTTTGTGTAATTTAGCTTAAATTTTTGCATGTTAATCAACCCCCCCAAAGAAAAATTGTTAACAGCTACCTTATCTACACAGTCCTCAAACTCAGTAAATTCCACAACTTTATTTAAAAAAATTTTTTTTTCAAGGTGCCTACTCACATTTTGACTAACATACCTACATAAAGCCATAAGTTCTTAAGTTTTGAAATTTACTTCTCCGGTTGCTGCCTTCACCAAATACAGAACTCCATAGGTCTCAATTAATTATGACCTCCAAAGCTGTGTGTCCATCAATATACACGATTTTCAAAGAAAAATAAATTTAAAAACCAACTCAATTGGTAAAAAATCTTGTTCTCTTTTTCAAATGTACCTTCACTTTAAAAACCTCTTTTCTTGATGGAGTTTAAAATAGTTTAATTCCTCTGAGGAAACAGTTGTCACCTATGTGCCCTCTCAATCAGTCCGACAAAATGAGTGGCATGAAGAGGCATTTTTCTGACAGTCTAGGTTCCCCCCAAATAGCAAGTCATAAAAGTCTTTCGTGGATGGTAAATTTCACACACACACACACACACACACACCGGAAAGAAAGAAAAGAAACATACCTGGTCATTTTCTAAACAGGTTTGATAGGTTTGGTTCACTTGTAAGAGCAGAGTGTTTACTTATAATCTTTTAAAGAAGAGAGGCAGCCAGAGCAGTGGGTAAATAAAAACTTCAGAGTTTTAAAAACCCTGCATCTTAACTCACTTCCCCTTGCTTGGTTCAAGGGGGACGGCACAGCAAACCCTACGGCAAATGAGATTATGCAACAGGTTTTTCCTCTGCACTTTACTCATCACAGGCTGGTTAGAGGTGTGTGTGCTTCCTCCCAACAGCTCGAGACACCCAGGACTTCGGGATCTTTGCAGCTAACGTTTAATAACGTTGAGAATTGGGCAGCCTCTGTTCATTTTAAGATCTGCTTATATTGTCTCAAGTTAATTACCGGGGTTTTTTTGTTGTTGTTGCTGCTGCTGCTGCTGCTGTTACTGTTGTTTTGGTTCAGGAAATAAACCGAGCATCTGCGAACTTCAGTTGTGCCTATTTTCCACTCTGGTGTTTCAGTCCATGGAAATGTGGACCCACACATGACGAACAGACCCTCGGTTGTCTCCCTGGGCTATTTTTTTTTCCCCCTCGTTTGACGACTAGGGTTAAATAAAGAAGCCCCCGGCGGTGCACTGGGCCCTCCCCCCCCCGCCCCCCAACACCACGGCTCGGGCCCCCAGTACGAAGACTGAACTGTGTTGGCTGGTTCGTCGGGTCTAAGCGAGCGATCCCGTCGCCCCCCCCCCCCGGGGGCCCGACTCCTTACAGCGAAGGCGACTGCGGGATAATGGGAACCGTCAGGCCGGGCCCCCCCACCCCGGCAGGCGTGTTGTGTACGCGACGCGCCTGGGAGTGCGCAGCGTCACCCGGTCGCGAACGCCCCGCCGGGGCCCGGCCCCCCCCCCAGCCAGGCCTGCTCCCCCCGCTTCAGACCCGCGCCCGCCGGCCGCGGGCCCCCCCCGCCGTCCGATACCGCGGGCCCGGCCGCCGCGGCCCCCGGAGCCCGGCTTGGCGAGGGCGCGCGCCGCGCAGCGTCCACGCTGCCCGCCGGCTCCCGCACCCTCCCGGGGGCTCGCGCGGTCCGCGCGGCCGGCCCGAGGCCACTTACTTTGGGGGCCGCCGACCTCCCGACTGCCCGTCACGGCGTCTCCTCCGCGCGGGCCCCGCTCGCCGCCCGGACGTGCGAGGCGCCGCCGCGGCCGCTCCCGCTCGCGCTCGCGTCCGTCCCGTCGCGCTCTCCTCGGCGTCTTCCCACCATGGGACCGTCTCCTGCTCTGAGGGGTGGGCGGGGGCGGGAGGCTCGGGGAGAGAGGGGACGTTTGCGACTTTTCTTCGCTCCTTCTCTCCCAGCAACCCCCCCCCCCACCAAGCGGCCTCGGAAAAACAATGTGGAAAGGGGCGAAGGAGCTGAGGAGGAGAAGGTGGGGGGCCGCGTGGGGGGGCGCGGAGGGAGGACGGAGAGGTGATAATAACCGTCTAAAACCTGATGAAAGTCCCCCCTTTCCCCCCCAAAAAAACAACAGGGACACGCACAGAAAGAGGGGCACCGGCGGGGGGTGGGGTGCGGCGGGGTGGGGGGCGGGGGGGAAAGAGAAAGAGTCGCTGGTCAGGAAACTTCAAGCGCGGATGAGGTCATTGGTTTAAAAATAAAGAGATGGCGTCACTTGAAACCAATCCCAGTGAATGAACTCAGCGCAGCCCGGGGGGAAAGGAGGAGACAGGCGAGGGCAGGGCGGGGGGCGCCGGGCGGGGCCGCCCGCGCCCCGCGCGCGGCTCCGCGCCTCGTTCCGGCCGCGCGCGGGGAGGGGTCGGGGCACGCTCCGTCGCCGAGTGCGGCGCCTCCCGGGGCGGCAGGTTCCGCGGGCGCCGCTGGGCGGAGCCGCGGCTGTGCCCGCCGGGGCGGCCCCTCGGTCCCTCCTTCCGCGAAGCCCGCGGCCCCCGGCGCGGGTCGCGGTCCCCGGGCCGCGCGCCTTCCGCGCGGCGGCCCCGACAGGTATCCCGCCCCGAGACGGAGAGCCTTGTCCTTCTCCTCCTCCTCCTCCCGGGGCTGCTTTTCCAGCGGCCGCAGCAGCGCGGGGAGACGCAAACAATGATTTGAGAGAATGACGATCACCCTTTAAAAAAAAAAAAAAGTCTGACGAGTCTAAAGCGCAGGACGCGGCCGGCTTTGATGAAGGGGGCGTCACAGGTACTGGAAGGGGAATCACACGGACGTTGTCATTCCGCCACCGACGTCTTTGTCGCTGAAATCTCCCTGGTGAATGTTTCTAACATCCATGCTGGTACTTGGCTCATGTTTTCTCAGACTTAACATTTACAAATGCGCTGTGTAAGAGCAGCCAAAAATTCTCCTTAAAAATGTTTTCCGCATCAGGCAACACAAAGTCATCTGTAAAGACCAGGGTGTCACTGCCTCTTCGGAGGTGCCAGACCCTGTTCATTTAAGTCCGTACATTTCGTGCATTTATTTATTTATTTATTTATTTATTTATTTATTTATTTATTTATATGAGTGAAAATAGCTTTGTTTTGAAACTACATTACATACACACTTTGGAAAACGAGAGACCTGCGGTGCTGACAAACCAGGACTTGAATCGCTGAACAGGACAATCGGAGCTTTATTCTAGTGTTCTTTGAGCATTTGAGCATGGAGCTGCTTCTGCTGAGGACTCACGTGGATATCACATAACAAAGATGTGATTAATGACGGAAAAAGCACACTGCGAGTGCACTGCTCCGTGAGCCAAAACTTATGTGCAGGGATAATCTAGCTCTGAAAATATTCAGTTTGCAATGTACTGAATTTGGGACATTGGTCCCCAAAGGCATCTTTGTTGTGGATTGTCCATTTGGACACTGCCTCAAGGACTTTCCAATTGGCCCAAGAACTGAGAAGCATATTTGAGGTGGGTTAGAAAGATAAAACATCTCCATATTTCTTTCTTGCCTTTAAATTCTACAGCCAAAGTGCATGGGTCATTAGTGGTAATCGTTTAAGGTTAAGGATAAGCCTCTGAGAACTTCGGCTCATCTTTTAGAGGAGGAAAGGGAGCCCATCTGGGGATGGGAGGCTGCTGAGCACTTCAGGCGATGAGAAAGCCTGAAGCCATAGGTGTGGAAGCCCACGTTCTGCTTCTGTCTCTGCTGACCTCTTTAATAAAACTTCTGCTGGGGAGCAATCTCTCTCGCTGCTCCCTGTCCTCTGGTGGCCAGGAGATGTTACTGCAGCTTCAATGGGATTATCTGTGCTCAAGTAAACCTCTAAAAATCTAACCATATACTTACTGGTTTTAGAACAGTCTTGAAGGGGAAGTTGGAAAGGATCCGCATCTCAAATCTGCTTAGTTGGAAGAGTTGAGATTTGGGGGAAGGAAGGAGATCTTGCCTGGGAGAAAGACTCCGTGAGAATTTATGGAGTACCCTTTACATGCTGCAGCTCCAGCACCCTTACTTTAACTGACACATCTTGAAACCTCTTTCCCCTTTGTACATCTATACAATTAAATTGAAGGGCCTGCCGTGTATGTGGTGCTATGATAACTCTTATGGAAGTTACTGTAGTATATTATCTAATTAGGGAAATAAGATAGATTAAAACTAACTCAAAACTAAATTAATGATCAGCATACAGTACTGATTAAAGGAATCAGCAGAGAAAAGTAGCATTGTAGGAGTTGTCAGGGAAAGCATGTTCTGAAGACCTTTGACCTCATCCTTGAAGTTAATTTGGGGTGAATGGGCTCAGTGGAGGGATTGTTCTAGAGGGGAAGTGACATGAGTGAAGCCATGAGGTAGAATGAATAAGGTATATTGAGGTGAGGGACAAGTAGACCCTTCTACTGGTAGTAGAGATTGTGTGTAACTTAAGAATTAGGTTGAATTTAAGAGGTTTAGAGGCACATTATCTAGGTCCTTGAATGTAAAAATAAATACCTTGTTAGGATATATAGTTTGTCAGATTAACATACAAGTTTACCTCAGTAAAGAGTACATTTCTCCTTGTTCTACTAAAAGAGTTTCTACATATGCTAATGACAAACATGTGGAAACAAATTTAAAAAACAATACCATGTACAACTGTGCCAAAGATATGAAATAGGTATAAATCTAACAAGTCATGTACAGGATCTGTATGCTGAAAATTATAAAATGCTGATGAAATTAAAGACCTAAATAATTAAAGCAACTTACTATATTCATTATATTATAAGAAGCAATATAATAATGTCAATTCTTCCTAAACCGATCTATAGATTTAATACAATTCCTATGAAAATCCCAGCAAGGTTTTTCCTAGGCATAGACAAACTCGCTTAATCTAAAACTGCTTCCAGCATGTTAAAGAAATTAGTGAATTCTGGATTCTCCAAAAGCAGACAAAGCTTATATATTTAGGGTACCAACAAAGCAGGGCCTCCAAGATCTTAAATCAGATAATTAATCTACAAAGAAGATTTTTTTGCTTCAGTACTTGTAAGTATATGGGTTTTGAGTATTGGTTTTAGAGGTAAATATGGGGGAGGAGCAACAACGTTTTTAGTTAGAATTATATATGGAGGAAAAGCGCCATAATCTTTAGTGCTTAGACCCTCTTAAAGTTTTAATCCATCCCTGGCTGAAGTTTAACCATTCATTCAACAATTGGTAATTGAGTGCCTATGGCCAGTATGTGCAGGGACTGCCTGGCTCTGGGAATAGAGTTAGAAATGAGAGGCAAGGCCCCTTCCCTCATGAGACTAGCATTCTAGCAGAGAGGACAATAAACTAATGAACACAAACAGTAGTCAGGACTGTGGTGAGACTGATCATACAGGGGAAATCCTGGGTAATGTGCTAGCAGATGACTTGAGGGTAGGGGCAAAGGTGGTTGGGGAACACATTCATGAGGGGGGAGAGTCAAACTGAGGCCTGAGGATGCCAACCAGGGAAGTGGTCTGGGCAGAGGAAGCAGTTCACTCTGAGACTCTTCAGCAGAAAGAGAGTGACTTGGAGAGAGTGGTGCGTTCCCAGAGCAAGAGTGGCTGGTGGGGCTCAAAAGTATAAAGCAAGGGTGGGCAGGAGCCAGACTATGTAGAACTTTATAATGTGTGGTAAGAAGTTTGCATTCTATTCTAAAAGATGAGCAAGTAAACATAATAGTGAAGTTTTAAAAAGAAAGTTTTAATAATCTATAAATATTTGATTTAGCTTCTCCCTTTTCCAATTTGAAGGAAGAAGCATTTTTGATAATTTAATTAATTCCCAGGGATCTCTTCAATGTCTTCAAATCAAATATTCATGGCCTAGGATTAATGGATTCCTAGGGAGTACATAACAGGCTTCGAGGGATTAGGAGCTACCTAAAATTTTGTGTGTATATGTTTATGTGTATTTTTCTGTGAGTAGTTTCCTAGCTTTCAAGAGATTTTCAAAGGATTTTATCTCACACACACACAAAAAGAATATGACCTACTTTAAGTCTTGGCTGTGCTTTTTGGATGATAGTTGCTGCTATTGTTCTAGGGTTCATGGCACCATACAGATGAATTACAGTTCTGGAAAGAAGCAAGTTCTTCCTCAAAGAGGTGATGCTATGTTGGAAAAGGGCAGTATATATTTGCAGCAGAGTAGGAGGGAATATTCCAACAGTTTGCCTCCAAAGGAACTTCATGGAAGGAAATTTTTTCCTACATAATGTGAGAACTAGATGATACTTAAGACATTACCTGGTTCTATCCCACTCATTTATAAGAAAGTGAAGGTCCAGAGAGGTGAAGTGGCTTGCCCAAGGATACACAGCTAGTTAGGGACTAAACAGATTGGAAACAGGTCTCCTAGTGTTCATCTGTGCTCCTCATCTAAAGGTTTACCAAAGAAACTGAACCAAAATATAGAGCTTAGAAGTCTAATAGGAATTAAGTGTTTAATTCATTCAATTCAATTAAACAAATACATGCTCATTCCTAAGGAAATAGAATGAAAGAGAGTGGTAAAGGGATTCAAAAACATAAAATTCCAGTTCTGAAAGAGATGAAAAACCTCAATATCAAGACATAAAACCAAGGAGTAAATAGCAATAACACTCTACTTTCAGTATGTAACTAACTGATCTTTCTGTGGCAAATATGTAAACAGACACAAGTTACAAACACTAGATGATTTTTCACTTATCAATTTGGCAAAAATTTTTTAAATGATTAATCCCAGGATTGGGTCAAGAGTGTGGAGAAACAGACCCTCTCAATACCACTGGTAAGAGTGTAAATTGTTGTAACAATTCTATAGGGCAATTTGGCAATGTGTTTTCAAAACCCTTTAAAAATGCATACCCAGCAATTTCACTCTTAAGACTTTAAGGAAATAATAGTACTATTTTCCAAAGACACATAAATAAGGATGTTAATCATTATTTAAAATAATAGCTAACATTCATTGAAAATTATATTATTTAATTCCCACAACTATCATTGCCTCCAATTTACAGTTAACTTGCTCAAGGTTGCACAGTAAATGGAAGAGCTGGGATCTGAAGAACATGCCAACCCATCTGAGCAGAATCAAGATTACACAGGCCTTATGAGGTAAGTGATGGGGGAGACACTGAAAGATTTTGAGCAGGAGAAATGACAGGATCAGATCTGCTATGTAAAGAATGGTTTGGTGGGAAGGACATAAAGCAAGATAAGAGACACTTGTTCAAGTTAGAGAAATAATATAAATGGGGAGAAGATTCAAGAGATATTTTAAAATGAGAATGAAAAGGATCTGGTGACCAGTTAGATCTGAGCTGCTAAAGGGGAAGGCCGTATCAGGATGACTCCGAATTTGACTTGAGCAAATGGGTGGATGATGGTGCTATGTACTGTAGTGAGGGGAAAGGTGGGAAGTTGAATTTTAAGAACATTGACCTCAAGGTGCCTGTGGAACCTCAAGAGGAATAGACTGTTCATTTATGGGTCTGCAGCTCATAGGCCATATGGGGAAAGGAGATAAAGATTTAGGATCCATTTGCTATATTTGTTTCAGTCATAGCCAGTAGATGAGATGAAGTAATGCAAGAAAAGAGAAAAAAGGGGTTGAGAATCAAGAGAATACTGATGTTTAAGGAAGAGGCAATCCGAAAGAAGCTTATAGGAGGCTGGGAAGGAGAAACTAGAAAAGTAGAAAGAAAAGCAGTGGACCTGGGTGTTACAGAAAGCCAAGAAAAAAAGTTTCAAACAGGAAAAGATGTGTTTCCAGTATGTTAATGCTCAGAGAAGCCCCATGAGATAAGATCTAAAAAGTCTTTCTTTGATTTAGCAATAGTGACCATGGAGAGGGTGGTTTAACTGAAAACAGTCTTGGAGAGGCAAGGCTGAGGCTAGCTGAAAAGGGAAAAAGAAGAAAGAAAATGGAAACACTGGAGTAGAAACTACTCTTTCTGATAGCTTGTCAGTTAAGAGTGAAAAAAAGGATGATACCTAGTTGCAGACAGATGTAGAACATTTAAACCCTACTGAGATCTTAATGTCCTGGTAACTGGATTAATTTTTTGTTTGTTTGCTTTAAATAATTCATGACAAACAGGTATTAGAGAAGTGCCTGAGGAATGAGAATTTCTCAGTTGCAGTCTCAGATTAAGTTGCAGGAAAGTTGCCCAAACTTTATTTTCAGTATTATGTAGAACACACATTTGGGGTTTTTGGTTGTTTGGACAAGTCTTTTAACAATCATGAAATAAAATAATTTTTTAAATTACCATTTCTAATTTGAGATGTATTTATCTTTCAAAAGACTTAAAAATTATTTTATAACCAGAAAAAAAATGATGGTAATAGTAAGAGGGAAGGTTAAAAAATATTTGTGAATTTTGCTTTTCATTGGACCTTAAGGGAAAATAATTGGAATGAATATAGTGATTCCTTTTTTCTCTGATATATAGAATGTCAAAAAAAAAATGGTATCTGTTTTTGAAGGCTGGGGATTTTTAAATGATTTTTTCATTTTCCAAGTAAATATAGGTCTCAGTGTGCTCAGTTTTAAAATTCACAGTGGCATTCTGGACTAACAATGACAACCTTCAATAACAACATGCATGTTTATAAATGTAAACATTTACCTTTAAGAGTAGTCTTTAACAAGTAACTAAACCTCTTATTCAGTGTTGGTTAAACAGCAAGATAGGATACTCTGACTAAATAGCAAAATATTATTTTGATTAAAAAGTACTTTTAAAACTGTACGAAGTCAGCTTTTTAATGTATTGAAGAAAAAGGTCTAGTCCTCTTTAGGCCACTGAGATTTAAGAATATTTCAAACCACTACTATAAAGAAACTAGAAATTAAATAGAATTTGAAAATAAACTAATATCACCATGTTAACTCAAATACACAACAATCAGCTCTTTTTTACAAGGTATATTGTGGGTTTTTAACTCTCATTACAAGTCTAAGAGTTAGATATTAATGTTACTTTCCTATTTTACAGTGGAGGAAATTGAAGCCGAGAAAGATTAAGGAGATAGCCCAAAGACACATAGCAAGGAAATATACAAGTTAGAACTCAAACACTAGATTTCCCGCTGGAGGTTTTGTTAAAGATAAACATAAATACAAAATATAAGTAGTAAAAATAACATTATAAGCAGTGTCACCATCTTAGAACGTACTTTCATGATTATTGGTCCAGTTTACAAAAGTTGGGAAAAAATAGGAGCTCTCTGAGCTGGGGCTGAATGGTCAGCCAGCTACAAATTCTAGCTCTTCCATATACTGGTTGTGTGACTTGAGGGACACTTAGTTTTCTCATCTGTAAAATGAAGGTAATTAATACCAACTGTTTAGAGTTCTCGTGAAATTCAAATAAATACCAAGTAAAGCACCAAATATAGTTCATGGCCCACAGGGTAAGTACTACATACTGATTCCTTCCTTTTTAGGAAGGCTATATATAGAACTGACTTAGATCTTGAACAATAGATTGAATTGGGATATTAGAAGAAAATGGGGAAGCTCATTCCACGAAAAGAAAACACACAGAGATACAGCAGAGAAAGAGTGTTTAAAATAGTTTAACTGAAGCAGAACATTTGTACTGAATAGTATATAATAAGACTGGAAAGCAGTTTGGGGACAGATTGCACATGGCCTCTGCCAAAGAATTTAGCTTTATATTATAAGTAGCAGAGAATAGTGGGAAATTTGGTTTCTTTTTTATATTATTCTTTATTGGCCTTATTTTCTATTATAAAGCAATACATGTAGATTGCTAAAATTCTGTAAATTACAGAAAGGTGTAAAGTATAAAGAAGAAAGTACAGATCACCTTATTCAATGGTTACCCTTGAAAGAGAAAATTTTTTTATTGCTAAATCTTTTGGTGGTGATTTATTTCAGTTTTTCTTTTACCCTGTACATTTATTTCAGTAGTAACAATGAACTTTATAATATATGGAAAACACAACATATTTACATAACTTTTTATGCAAAGATTTTCCTCTAAGAAATGGAATTGCATATTTGGGATGGTCAGATGACCAGTGAGAGCTCCCCAATGCTAGAACAAATGAAGTTAGAGCTACATATTTATAGGGTACCATGTTTGCTTGTCTTTATTATGTATCTTATAATTTCAACTTTTTTCCTTTTAATTTTAATGTAATGAAATTATTTTAAAATTTTTAAAAATGTTGCTACCATCACATTATCCAAGATGACCTTTGGGGACATTTGGTTGTACCTTCACCAGTTTAAAGATTTGAACTTAGAAACAGATGGAATAAAGTGTTATTTTAGGCAGCTTAGTCTGACCAAAGCATATTACAAAGATCTTAGAAAGAGGATCATGGCACCAGATAGACCATATTGGGCTATGAAAACAATTAAGGTATAAGTCCAAAAATGCCAAGACTGCTATAGTGGCAATAGACATGAAAAGAAAGCAACCAACGCAAGAAATAGTGCAGAGGGAAAATTGAGGGGACTTGGTGATTCATGACCTATGGAGGGGTGAAGGAGATGAATAATGAAAGATGATGCTAAGGTGTCACACCTTTGACAATTTATATAAGCTTCAATTTCATCATCTATAAAAATGAGGTTAATAATTGTACCTTCCTTATAGGGTTGTTGGGAGGATTAAAAGGATGACGTCTAAAATGCTTAGCACAACAACTGGAATGTATTCTCAGTAAGTGTTAGCTGTTATTGTTTTTATAGCTGTTGAATCTAGACAATTGGATTAATAACAAAATTCTTAGAAGAAATAGGAAACAGTGGAGGTCTGATTGAGGTGAGGGAGGTGGGGTTGAGCTATATTTAAGACATATCAAATTTAGGTTTATGGTGGATAGTTAACATTAAAAACATTCAGCAAGGTGTTGTCAAATGATGGGTCTCATTGGGCTACAGGCAAGGTATCAGCAGGGCTGTGTTCCTCTCTGAATACTCTAGGGGAAAATCCATATTATTGGCCTTTCTAGAGGCCACCACATTCCTTGGCTCATGGCCCATTTTCAAAGCTAGCAATAATTGGCTGAGTTGTTTTGACATCACCAATCCCCTATCTGATTCTTCCCTGCTCTCCTCTTATGCTATTAAGGACCCTTGAGATGACATTGGGTCCACCTGGATAACCCAGCACAACCCCTTTTTATTGAGGTCTGCTAATTAGCAACTTTTATTTTCTTTGCACTTTTAATCCCTCCTTACGGTGTAGGCTAACATTTATAGGTTCTAAGGATTCAGACAAGGACTTTGAGGGACCATTATTCTGCATACCACACCTTCCACAAAGGCAGGTGCAGGGAGGTTTGCCTCTGCTTTGTCCCTCTGCCTTGTAAGACCTCCCTTATTCACCAAATGATGAACTATCAATCACAATTCGATAATTTTAATAGTCACAATCAGGAGATATTTCATGCTAAGCTTTTCCTTGTAGTCTATTCCTCACTCCACGTTTAACAATATAATTGCAGTCAAACACAATGAATATTAACTAACTAAAAATTATAAAAGAAATAATGATCCCAGGTAAATCTTCTCTAGCTTGGGAAAGAAAGATTTATCTTAAAGCATTAATTTTTACAAATCATATGAATGTCCATTTCATTTCTGAGACCAAACAACCCACAAGTCATCATGATCATTACCAATTTATTTTTTCAACAGAACTTTCATAGCAGTGTTTTTATTTTAGCTCCAATTGATGATTAATGGACAGAAGAGTATGTCTTAAGAAAAACAGGTGAAAATATCAGGTTGAAAGGCAAAGCATGTAAATATACCAGAGACTGGAATTTTTTAAAGAGGTAAGAGGTCATCAGTACTATATTGGGAGTACCAGGAGTTCAAACACTATAGTTGGAAATGTGTAAAACCTCAATATCTTTGCACTTCACTCTGGAATTCAGTATTCCTTTCTTTTAATTTCTTTTATTTCTGCGGCATGTAAATGTGCTCGAAATGAATTGGTCCAAATCCCCAGTGAAGGTAATTAAAAAATTTTGTAATGGTTGATCCTAATTTTCTAGTGGGTAGGAGGCTGGCTTTAGTATGTAATTGAAAGAATATCTACCTTGAAAAACAGGAGAGGCCAGCACTTTTTTTTTTTTTTTTTTTTATGACTTTGGGTAGGACACTCAAGAGAAGGAAAGGAGAGCCAACAAGTATTGAGCATCTCCTACGGCCAAGCACTATATTTGCATACAACCCCATTATCTCACCTAATTCTCCTACAACCCCTAAATAGGCATTGTTACCCCACTTTAAAGATGAAGAAATTTAGAAGGTGGAAAAAATAAAGATGAAGAAATTGAGGCTCCAAGATGTGAAAAGACATCCAAATCACAAAAGTGGCAGCACTAGGATTAGAATCCAATTCTACCTGATCCAAAGCCCACAGACCCTCCCTCCACCACCTTCAACTGGTCTTTCCTGAACCCCAGGTTTCCTCATCTACAAAATAAAGGAGATGAGTCAGATAATCTCTGACGCCCCTCACAGATTTTACTATATGGACTTCGTGGTTGAGAGGAGAAAGAGGAAACAGGTAGGGGCCTCAGGCACTAGAGCAGAATACCTCTCCTAAGTGGGAAAGCACTGGGACTTTGTGTCTTACCTGTACTGTCTTGATGCCCAGACCTTTGAAAGGAGGCTACTGCTAATGACAACAACACAAAGGATGATGGGACTCCCAACGCCCACTACTTTAAAAAAGAAATAGTTCTTCTAATTCTTCTTTATGGAGCCATTTTTAATGAATTTACATTTCCAAAAACAAGTCATGAACACTTATTGTTAAGAATCTGTTGTACCTAACACTGAGTTAAATTGAGAGGCTCCACAGGTAAAAGACTTTCAGAGATAGTCTATATTCTCAGGAACTTAAAACTAGCTAGAGAAACACAACCAACACATAGAACAGTTTTTATAAGACAATACAATGCAGGACTGAACAGTGTAGTCTAGACAATATGTACTATAGGAATCCAGAGACAGGAGATATCAACATAGGTTGCAGTACTCAGAGCAGACTTCGTGAGAACTGGGGCAAAGACAACGTTCTTTACCTTGCATCTGAACTAGTCTTTCTTGGCCTTCACTGTAATTGTGAAATCTTGGTATGAACCTTTCACATAGTTCAAACATTGTCAGTTTTTGAGGCTCTGGTGATGTCCTTCATATCACGTCATCTGAATGCCACTTCATCTTTATTGGTACATTTGGGAGGGGTAAAACCCCAATGGTATGCAAACACCGTCATGGATACTTGCTTCAAGCCATGGGAAGTTTCATGCAAAACCAGTTTCTCAATAGGGCAATGTTGTGTAAAGGTGTAAGAAGCTTGAGAAACTAGTTAAAGCCAAAGCCTGTCACAGCAAGAATCAGATTTGAATGGGGACACTTTCCTGTCTGTCAGCTATGGTCTGCCTCCAGCCTGTCAACTGCAGAGACCCCCATCTTCAAGCATTTCTCCAACATTTTGGTCCAGAGGCCATAAGTCTTTGTCTTATGCAGCAAGAATTCCTTATCCCCTCATCTCCCTCATCTGCCTATTCTATTTGCCACTCTTATTAATATAAGAGACTCTAGGTCTGAAAAATTGTTTCAGATTTCTGGATCCTTCTTCACCCTCAAACAATGAAATGTGTTTCTCTTTCTCAAAATCTCACCCTAAATATAAACTGGAAATATGATCCCAAGAGATAGTCTGAATTGGTAAAGTAGGCTAGTAGATTAAATATTCACTATATTTACTGTGTATTCTGAAACAATGCTAGACTGAGGAATATCTTTCAAAGTAGTTGAAGATATAAAATTAATACATGAAAAATGGTATCTGAGTATACCAGATGCCAAATCAAGGTTAACTGGTTCAGAAAAGTGAGAAATCAGTAAGCACAGAATTAATGAGGGAAAGTTTCATAGAGGCAGGGTTTAGGATAGACCTTAAAGAATGGGAAGAATTTAGATAGGCAGGGGAGAGAAATTATGACATCCTAGAAAAGAGAAATACCATAACCAAAGGCAAGAAAAGTGGAAGATGTTTTAATGGAAAGCCAAGGTGGTAAGCCTGTCTGGAGCAAGGGTGGCACAAGAAGGCACATAGGAAAGACTAGTGGGAAATGAGATCATATGGATTAGATGAATTCATCAACAAACTTAGCAAACGTTTATTAAGTGCTGATTAGGTGTCAAGCACAGGTGTCTGGCACATAATAATAATAATAATAATAATAATAATAATTAATAATAATAGCTTATGCCTATTACAGCTTATAGTGTGCCATGCATATATTAAGCACTTTACATACATTATTTCATTTAATTGTCACTACAGATCTCGGAGGTATGCACTATTGTATCTCTATTTTATAGATGAAAAAGATGAAACCCAGAGAAGTTAAGAAACTTCCTTCATCCAGGTCACATAGTTACGGAGTGGAAAAGCCTGGATCTGAACCAAAGGAGTCAGGTCAAATGTGAGTTCTAAGCACAATGCTAACATGCTTCCACACATATTTATCTCATTAAATCCTCATAAAATTCATTATGTTATAGGTATTATTATCCCATTTTGCAAATGGGGATCCAAGGCTCTACAAGTCAGTGACTGGCCCAAGGTGGTTCAACGGAGTACAAAGCTAGGATCTGAAAGCAGGTCCACTAATTCCAAGACTTTCTAGCATGGGATCAGATTAGGGGGAACTTTAACAGTCTGATAAGAGCAAGAAGCTTACATGATAGGTATAGGGAAGAATTTTGGGATTTCAAACAGACATGACTTGATTAATGAAGATAGGTCTAGAGCTGGCATTGACCTGACACAGGAAATTCAATCAGGGAAAGAATGGACATGCCACACTTTCACTGTAGGTGGTGAAGACTTAGAAATGGATATGATAGGGAGGGAGAGAAGGATGGAAACAATGATCAGTATTTGAAGGAAAATTTGATTATTCTTGTGGACTGAATGGCTGAGGGCAATAAGGAGATTAAATCAAAGTGGACTTTGCTTCTCATCTAAATGACTTAATGGACTACTGATAGCAACTCAGAGGTTACGAGAGCAGCTGGTTTGAGACAAAAAATGAAGGTGGTTTTTGGACGTGTTGCAATCTGCTTGGCAGAATAATGACTGGCACATTCTGGAGGAAATGACCAGTACACAGTCAGGGATGTGGGATTGGAGCTCAGGTAGAGAACAGAAGCTGTCAGTCATATCTGACAAATAAGCTATGCAGGATCACTGAAGGGGCAGACAAGTCTGATCCCAGGGAAAATAGGTTTTTCATTGGCAGAATAGGCCACGAGTCATCAGGAACAAAAATGCAGTATTACAAAAGCAAGCCCAAGGGCAAGCCACAGGTCTGGACAAGTGGTTAGGGCCAAGGCAAAGATAGAAATTAAAGGTACAAAGCAGCAAATGCTATCCCACCTATATCAAGGAGAAATGAGCACTAAATAGTTTTCCGTCCTGCTTCTGACATTTTGAGGTGTTCCCATATTGCAGGAGCCAAACCCAATTTAATCAATGGGACCCTATAGTCTGACTCTGCAGAATAATCAAGAACTTTGCTAACAGAGCACACAGTCACATCAGCAGAGGGAGAGAACTGAAGTTTCAAAAAAGGCCTTCTCCACTGAATTGTGTATTTAAAAATGGTTACAGTGGTAAATGTATATTGTACCACAATAAAAAAGGAAGACTTCTCCCTTGAAAATATAAATGGCTATGGATCCTACAAAAATCTCCAAAAGCCCATCTAATTTAGAATCTCATGTACTTACCCCTTTTGATCCAAAATCTTGGTTTCCTTGCCTAAGTTGGCAGCTGTGCTGCTGAGGTGATGAAGGTACTTAAGAAGCCAGAGACACCAAAGCTATGTGGTTCCCGTGTCCCTTCCAATGTGGAGACTGAGATAGTCAAATGAGGCTAATGTGCAGTGGAAACTCCTCTTCTGGCCTTTCTGCTCCCTCTGTTCTTTTTCCAGCACATTGAGATCCATTGGTCATAGCCCCACCCTCTGTGACCTCTTCTGCCTGACCGAGTTAAGAAATTGAGACACAGAGCGACTCAGCCAGTACCTGGGAGGGACTTACCTGGGGCAGGAACCTAGGAGTCCTGTGATTTCAGTTCTTGCTTATTGCTCTTTGCAAATATCCTTTTAAGGTTCTAGGGCCTTCCTTCTGACTTGACAAAGATCACCTCCAAGCCTATATATAATTCCTTTTCTGCTCAGTATATACTCTGTTCCTAGGTCAGAGGTCCTCCATAAACTAGGGCAACTAAAGGGCTCTGACACTCTTGGAAGTAACTAGATGGGGTTCCTCCTCATTTTACAAGTGAGGAAAAGGGGCCCAGAGTTGTTGAATGGCTTGCCCAAGGGCATACACCTGGTTAATTGCTGAACAAGAAGGACATGCAGGCTTTCTGATTCACTCTCTAAATCTCTTTTAGCTAGACAAAGAGATTCCAGCTGAAACATTTGGAATTCTATTTTTATTAAAGCTTTGCTTTCCCCACAATTGGTCTTTTTTACTGCCTTTTTCTCAAAAGATGTTTAAAATGCCTGAAAATGCTAGCTTGGAGACCGAGAAGAGAATGGTAGTAGCACTGATGCAGGGAGGAAGCTCACTCGTTACCCACAAAACCATCTCTGACTGCCTGTTATGCTGTGGCTAAAACTTGGATCCATGGCCTCCCTCAGCCTGATACAGCCAAGCCTAGTAAGGGGGCCCTGTGTATTAGGGCTCTCTATCCTTTCTGTCATTGCCCTGTGTTGACATTGATCTCTACTTCTGAAATCCTTGATCACCAATGTCAATAAGCAGCTGGTTGGCTTGGGAGGGGCCCTCTAAGGCTAAGAGAAGGTAGAAGAGTGATAGTACAGCTCACCATAAACATGTGTATCAGGTAAACTTCAGGAGAAACTGGTTGCTCAAGCTTGCCATCTCAAGAAAAATAGTTTTGTATAAAGGTTGATGTGCGAAGTAAATGTAAGTTTGTTCCATTGCCACACTCATTTGGGGCGGTATCTGTGGGTCACTTCAGCACATAGAAAGATCCCCCAACCCCAGAGATCATTCAAGCTTTAAAGTCAACCAGATTAAAGTAGATTACCTATTTTCATCAGCCTATATATATTTTCGATGTTCATTTCCTGAAAATGTAGCAATTGAGGTTAAGAACTTTAAAGTCAGAGTCATGCACTTATAAAATCATAGAGCTGTATCGGGCTTGGAAGTCATCTAACCTAGCCCCTAATGTGACAGATGAGGAAACTGAAGTTTCCCATTATTAGGATATTGTACTTCTACTACACTGCCAAAGATTACACTCATTTCATTACAAGCCAAAATTGCAATGTTGGCTCCATGGAGATGGTGGTTAACTTAAAACCCATGGTATTTTTCATATAAACCACTGTTCAGCTAGATTTTCCCTTACCAAGATTACACCATTAATTTTCTAAAATTTTGTTTATAAGTTTACATTTTCTCTTTCATTCCATTTTGCTAGTTTTAATTCCATATTCCAGTCCGTAATTAGAATTTTGATTCTGTCTTAAGCGTTTTAAGTATGTTGGGAAAGGGAAAGATCATTTGCTAATATGCGCTTTGCAGTGTGCTTGCTATCTCATATTTAATACCTAAATTGTTCTAAATAAAACTCTGTAAAAATAATTTGGAATCCCCCCACCTAGTTTTCAGATCCTCAAGGAAAGTGAATAACTTTTCTCTCTTGTTACATGAAGGAGTTCTAGAAGGGCTTTTTCTCCACAGGACAGAAGATTATTCTCATAGCTTGTTTCCTGTTTGGCATTTATGTGCCTGAGATAATGGGGTGAAGGGCCACTCTCTACACTCCTGAGTCTAAGAGTCTTTTTTATGTCCCTTTTGATGTATCCTTTAATAGTTTATTTTTCACTAGCTATGAGAGCTGGAGGAGTCAGGAAATTTAAGAGTGGTGAAGAAACAAAAGAAGGATTTTCTAATCTCTTGTACTCAAAAGGATATCTGCTGTATGCAAAAGAAGAATCAACTTGAGTGAATAATTTGTGATGACTTTTCATATTGTAAATGGCCAGAAACCTAGGCATTACCTCTGATTTCTTCCTCTCCTTCATCCGCCATACCTAATAATAAGAATGGCTAGTATTTATCAGGCACGGTGTGCCAGATACTGTGCTAAGTACTTTATAAGCCTGACTCATTTAATTCTCACAAGAATTGTCATCGTTGTACAGATCCGAAGTCTGGCACTTTTAGAGATTAAATTATTTGCTTGCATTCATATGTCTAGGTATAGTGGGCCAGATTCACACCCAGGTTATTGTGATTCCAGAACCCATAAGCTAGCTTATCCACCATAAGTTTAGTTTAGGTTCTCTGAGAGAGCCATCAGACTATGATATAGGTCTGACCCTTATGAATCACAGAAGGAAGAAAAGGAGGGAGGGTAGAAGGAAGGTAGGAGGCAGGCAGGTTGGAAGGTGTTTGAGTAGAAGAATCTTAGACTGTAGTGCAGTTCTAAGAAAGTTCGGCAAAACTGATGAAACATCTTGGAGTTAAAGTTGCCTATCAGAGAAGTCCCACTTTCCCAGGGATCCTGCCTTAGTATCTTTCCCACACTCAGTCATGCAGCAGCTGGGGAAGCATGACCATAGCAAGAAGCAGTGATGGATTTCAGAGCACAGAAGCTTGGGGTTTTCAGTCAATTGTGATTCTTCATAGGATAATCACATTTTCATTGCTGCCACTTTATGCCACACTGCCTCTTCAAACAAATCTATTTTTTTCTTCAACAGGTGTCTCTATTTAGTACCCTAGTTCAGGCCTCTGTCATTGCTCACTTCAACAGTTCCAATAATGCTTTAACTTATTTTTCTACTTCCAGATTCAGTATCCTTAAAGTAATTTCCTGTAACACTAACAGAATGATCTTTTCAGTACATAAATACAATTATATCATAACTTAGTATAAGAAGCTAGGTGGAGACTTATTTTGGCAATCTTAGAATCAGTATAATAGTCCTCTGGCATATAAATAACAAGAATCACACCAGCTTTCATTAACTGGGTTAATTTCAAATTTCTTTATATTTTTTTGGTGAGGACTTCATTATGATATTTAAAGATAGTGCTATCCCAGTTACCATATGTCCTTCAACAGCTTAAAAACCCTTCAAACATTTGTAAAATGAAACCTAAGCTGTTAATCATGTATACTAGGACTCCCGGGACATGGCCAATCCCTGCTTCTCCAGCATCATCTCTGCCACTCCTTACATGGAATTTAACACTTCATAAATACAGTATTGAATGATTTGTAGCTCCCGCTGTGCTGTATCATATCTCCATCCCTTTGTTTATACTTTTCCCTCTACCTGAAATACTATTTTCTCTTTTCCTCTTCCCCTTTTTGTGCCTATTTGAATCCCATTCTAGATTGTCTCAGCTACCACTTCCTTGGGGAAGGTCTCCATTACTCATACACACCCTAATTCAAAGATCATTTAGTCTAATCTCTAGCCTAATTCAGGAAGTCTATCTAAGGCACCGGGGCAGACGGTCATCAAAGGAAGAACTTGTGACTTCATAAGGCAACTGGCTTTGGACTATGCTCATGGTCACGTAAACCAGGCAAAGTCACTTCCTGTTCTGTTTCATGAGGGAATCTATCAGTTCCTGTTCCTTTTCCCCAGCTTTTCTGTGGATAGAGGTTAACATAGTACTCATCTGAAGCTTCAAGAGGAATGGAGAGTTAGAAGTTAGGAGCCTAAGAAATTCCCTTGGCAGGCCCTATAGAGGTGATGTCTAGCTTTGAACTTTCAGGTTTTCAGGGTTTTGAGGGGCGGATGGTGATGGGAATGATGAGAAGGAAGGACAGAGCTTACCAACAGGCCATTGGTCATTTCCTTCTGGTTATAATTTCTGAACTTTCCAGCTTTTCATTTCTGAACCCACTACCAGTGACTCACAGATGTTTCAAGAGACCTTAAGAATGCCTATGGACTTCAAGAAGGGGGAGGCATGGGTAGAAGGACGTAACCCATGGTAAACCACATAAAGTAGAATTTGGTGACAGTGACTACAGGTACTAAGATTCCAAATGATTCTTTAGTGCTTTTTGATAAACCTGTCCTTTTTCCAAGACAGAAAAGTTGTATCTCTAACTAAATACATAAATGGGAGATACCTGGTAAGCAGAAAGAGATAGTAAACAAAGGCTGATTCTAGGACCCCACACTTACAGGGATTGTAGGATAAGAAGCATGATGAACATGAGCTTTCTTTATACACATTCTAGCACAGGCCCAGTGTTTCCAATTTTCAATAGGCACTGCCAGTTTTTGTATATTTTAGAGGATTCAGTGTGGTGACTTAGTAAATACTGGGACCTTCCCAAATAGTTTTCAGCCAAAAGTTTATTAGGGGGGAAGCATAAGAAGAAATTTTAATACATATGAACAACGCAGAACAAATAATATGAAATCAATGTTATTTACACTTAAATGTTGGAAATGAAAACAATAAAAATCATGCTGACTATTAAGAATCATTAAATTATCTTACCAGCCGTTTTTACTCTGTACAAACAGAGCATACAATTACATTTTTTAAATTGACACTTGAGTATCGATCATCTGGAAATATAAACATGAGAACAGAGTGATGAAAAGAAATCAGTTCCATTATATTTTTTAATTTAAACTTTATTTTTTAAAGACTTAATTTTTCTAGAGTGGTTTTAGAATTATAACAAAGTTGAAAGGGGGATTTACAAAATTACAACAAAACAGATTTCCTATGTATTCCCACCCTAACATATGCACAACCTGCCCCATTATCAACATTATTCACTAGATGATATAAATTTACATTGACACATCATAATTACCCAATATTCATACTTTACACCACTCTTGGTGGTGTACATTCTATGAGTTTGGACAAAGGTATAATAACATATCCATCATTATAATATCATTAGTATTTTCACTGCATGATAAAAATCTAATGCTATTAGTTTTTAAAATGTCTTCTAAAGCTACACTAATTAAAATGGTATACTG
The DNA here is from genome assembly GCA_030015415.1 of Cynopterus sphinx. NCBI lineage: Eukaryota > Metazoa > Chordata > Mammalia > Chiroptera > Pteropodidae > Cynopterus > Cynopterus sphinx. Next base: position 151,065,940 of record CM057380.1, on the reverse strand, counting down.
CTGAAATAGGCAGATCAATGGGAAAAAGTAGACAATCCAGAAATGGACCCAAATGCAAGCAAAACAAGTTTAGATAAAAGGAGCATTCCAAATCAGTAGGGAAAATAGTCACTAAATGGTGTTAGGATAAGTGATTAGTCTTTTAAAACAAGATAAAAGTAGAGCTGTATTTCTCTCTGCACATCAAAAGTAAATCCCAGGTGGACAAGAGACTTAAATATAAAATGAAACCATAAAGTACTATAATAATAAATTTTTGTATAACTTGTCATGGCTTTTTATAAGTATGATATAAAATTCAGGATTCATAAAGGAAAGGTAACAAATATAACTACAGTTGACCCTTGATCAATGCGGGAGTAGGGGGCGCGGACTCCAGTTTGGTTGAAAATCTGCATATAACTTTTGATTCCCTAAAATTTAGTTGTCTCTTGGGACCGATGGGGGATTGGCTCCAGAACCTTGCCCCTTGAGCATATAAAATGGAGCAGAACAATGCATATGGTTGGCCCTCCACATCTGTGGACTCCCAACCAAGGGTCGAAAACAATACAGATATTACTCATTCTAGGTAATCATTAACCTTGCAAAACAGATTTAGTTCAGCAAAGGTGAAAATGAAAGGCTTCTCTAGATTTAATTTCATCTCTAACTAACATTTTAAAACTTAATGTCCTTTCCCAGAGATATTACAATAGGCTGAATGAAAATTTTGGGTGAGGAGGGGTTAAGATCATTTCTGGAACATACAATGGGCATCATCATGTAGCTGCAATGCATACCTATGGAGACACACCAATAATTCCCTTATCACTTATTGTTAGTGTGTAATAGAATCTGGATGGCAAAGGAAGTCAGGAGGCTTGGCCTATGGCTTTGCCAGTACCACCATCTGACCAAGGGGGAGACTTATGTCAGAGTATTCATTCAGTCATCAGATTTTCAGTAAGAGCTTAATATATGCCAGCCCTTAATGTATGCCAGGTAAATTACATATACCATATATTCCATATACCATATACCACCACACCATTATATAGCATATAAGTATGACATAATTAAATGTCACAAAATAAAATAAAAGATGTTGAGGAGCTACCAGCTGCATGTGAAAGAGACAAGGTCCCCCTAGAATTAATTGTCATCCTCCTGCTTAAACTCTCAGTGGCTCCCAAATTAAGTCCCCACTCCTAATCTTGACATTCAATGTGTTTCATCATCTATCTCCTGTCTACTTCATTGGTGCTGGTTCTTGACACTGCTCTTCCCATCCCCTGAGAGAACTTTGTTGCACTCAAACCAAATTACTTGTAGTTCTCTATTGTTACTTCATGTCAGTATGCCCTTGCAAATGTTTCTTTTCTTGCCTGTTTGAAAAAATTTTACTCATTCTTTATGATCTTGCTCAGAAATCAGCCCTTCAGGAAAGACTTCTCCGAGATCCTCTCTATATTTCATGTATACCTTTATTATCACACTTAACACACTATCCTGCAGTTATTTGTTTACATATGAAAATGAGCCTCCCATTAGTGTGTAAGCTCCTTGAGGTCAGAGATCCTATCTCATTAACCTTCATGTGTCTAGTGTACAGCATGATGCCCGGTGAGAAGGAACAAAGAGCAGAGCAGTCAATCCAGCTTATAAATGGTGGATGGATAAAAAATGGATCAATCATGCTACAGCCAAAGGTTTTTTTGTAGTATAACATTTCTTAATAGAGTGACATATCGGGTAAAACTTGCCTCTTTCTTGGATTCCATCTTATCTCTACCTCAGTCCCAGCACCACAGACACTACTCAAGGCATTATAATGAGGTTCTTATATAGTTGACACTTGAATGTCAACTGTACAGTTGGTGCAGTCTTGTGTAGGAAACGGTTAACTTAAAAACACACCAAGTCACCAAGTATAGATCATTTTAATCTTGACAGTGTACTTTTAACTCGATGCCTGAGTTTTTCTTCCTTCGCATAGCTAGAATCTCTCCAAACAAGTTTAGATAGTAACCTGTTTTTGTTGGCATATTGATTAATGGGGACATTACTCATACGCCTGGTTGTTTGACATGTCCAATAACATTGTCATTTTGTTTCTGGGGTGTTGGGTAAAAATATCCAGGAATTTACTACCAGCAGAGTGACCACCTGTTTGCTGGAAATGTTAGAAAAATCTGGAGAAGCAGCTCCCTTGAAGAATGCTGAGGGGGGTCTGATTCTATCACCAGCCTCTCCACAACAAACTGCCCCCTCCAAACTTAGCAATAGCACCTGTGGAAACAAGGGAACAGCTGTGCCGGGTACCTTAGCATTTCAGTTGGCTTGGACTGAGCTGCCCTGCACGTCCCTGGAGAAACTTGCATAGGTAGCTCTTGCCAAGCCTAAAGGAGGGCAGAGCCTGGGAGCTGTCAAGTGCTGCATCAATGGCAAGGAGAGAAATAGATCTTGATTTAGGAATAGAAACAAGGAAGAGAAAAGGAGTGTGAATGAAAGAAGAGATGGGAGGTGGTGAGGAAACACAACTGTAGGGAAGAAAACTGAGAAAATGTAGCTGATACTACTTCCATCTTACCTCAGGGATCCTACAGTATAGTTTGGGGTGGATGGGGTCAGGAGGATTGGGTTACCATGAAAAGGAGGTAGTATTCCTCCTGGGCATGAAGGGAGCAAACATGTATTTGGGCCTCACCTGTAGCAGCCAGAACAGAGCAGATCAACAAATTCTGTGCTGAGTGGGAAAGGAGACTATCTAAGGGAAATTCATCAAAGGCCTGAGCTTTCCAAGACAAAACAAACGAGAAAATCTTACAGGATTAGAGAAAGGATAACTGCCTCCCAGAAGCTGCTATCTGAAAGCACAAAGACAAAACAACAGAGCACAAGAACCATACAAAAAAAGGAAAAGGGTGAAGCGTGTAAAGCAGGTAAGAGAGTCCAGGCTGATGACTGAGATGCCAAACGATCTAGCAAAAGATCAACATTTCTTGCATAATCCCTAACTGCATGTGTGTCAGCCAGCACAAGGCCATCTTGAACTGGCAACAGTACAACCAAGAAGCCTATTTGAGGAAGGCAGCATCACTTAAGATAAAATGACTTTCTATTCTACTTTAGAAAAATGCTTAGAGGTCAGAGCTTAAATGTAAAGTAAATCTATAAAAAGTTTAACGACAAGTATATATTCCTGATGAAAGTGGAAGGAAGGTGAATCTCACCATCATGAAGACAGCAGGAATATCAGGACAGGCTGTAGCACCAAACTAAAGACTTTTACATTCCTGCACTGCATTAGAAAATGAGTCCTGTAACAGAATAGCTAGTTGCATAAACTCAGTTCCAATAATGCCATCTTGTTGGAAAAACAAGGTGGCTGTCTAAAGTTCTGTTTTAAAGAGAAAAAATGAAAGGAACAAAGAGCTTAGTATTTGCGTGGAAAATATGCATGTGCCTATATAATGTTCCTGTATATCACATTTCTAGTAGAAGGCCTCAGAAAATGTCAGGCAGCACCAACCAAACAAAAATGAAAACAATCATTATTTCACTCTGATTAAAACACAACCAAACAAGCAGAACTGTGGTTCCTGAGTTACTGAGGCAGTGGCTGCCCCTGGAAGGAGAGGTATGTAGCACTGTCAGAAACTGCTCAGAAAAGGCCACTGCAGAACTTTACAGGGGTCAGATGTAGAGAAAGACTTTTGAAAATGGTACATTTCATCTTGGATAGGTAAAGGCTGAGAAAAGGCGTAGTGTGAATCTATAAAAACCATAAATGGCAGAATCCACATAGGCTTGCTTACAAAATAAAAATCAAAGGATGTTCTTTGAAACCCATTTGAGATTAAACTTAGAGGACATATATTTAGGACTATTTCACATAGCAAGCAGAAAAACTTTTTAAATGATATGAACACATTTATGAATGACAGAGGCAGAAATGGCTACCCAGCAGAACTATGCTAACTAAATTTTAATGTTTATCTACCATTAGAACAGCTCTGCCATTCTACCAAAGACTGCTTGTTGGTGACAGAAATACTGTTAGCATGATCAGTCAGCTTCCATGTGGCAATACCTCCATGCCTATGAAATAATATTCACATAAACATTTTTAGAAACTGTCCAGTGGTATTGCCACTACTACGCTTATGTCTTATCACACAAAATATCAAGTGCTGTGCCATTCAGGTGACATTGTACTGACCAAATAAAATTAGCATTAACCACCTTCAGACTTAAATGTTTTTGGAAACAATTCTATATTTAAGCAAAATGTTTACAGATATATCCTGGAATGGAAGTCTTCTTATTGTGGGAGGTCTTTGAGTCAGAGGACTTGAAAATATGCCTTAAAAGAATTCTTAACCTAAATATGTAATGAGTCAAGAATAAATGAAGGAATGTAATACCAAACAGAAAAATTGGAATATCCATAATGTTAAAAAGTAATGCCAGAAAGACAGAGCTGAAGGTATTTATATCTAGTAATAGATGGTACCTAACAAGAAACAGGAAATATTGTTAACACTTAAATTCTCATAAATATTATTTGTGGGTTTTGACAATATCTTTAGGAAGTAGCTCTAATAAGGTCCCAATAGTAAATTTTAGGTTGTATTTTTTTTTCTTAGAAACAGAAAAGATTGAAGCAAAATGTGGAGCAGTTCAGGCTATTCATAAAAAAAGAAATGGTTCCCTTGCTGCTCTCTTGAAGTCTCCAGGTACCAAAAACCATTCATCCTCCTAGATACCAGGATTCTAGTCTTTTGCTCCTTAAAAATGCAAGCTCTGAAAGAGGAGCCATGTCAGATTTCCATTCCACAAACAACTCTGGGTTTACCCAACCTTACACACTAGAAACAACCACCTCGAAAGTGAACTTTGATGGAAGGAAGCTGCTTTCATAAAAAGGTTTCTAAGCAATAAATGTAGGCTGATTTTTTTTTTTTTTTTTTTTTTGCTCTGTAACATGTGCCATTGTAAGTTTAAACTTCTTCAGGTCTGAGTCAGTAGACTAAAATGTGACTGTTGGATCAACCCTCAGGAGAATTGTGAAAGAAGGTACCTGGTCACTTGTTCATTCTTTGTCTCTCTCCTTTCTCCCCACCCTAACCCTACAGGTGTCCAGTCTTTTTGCTGCTCTTTAAATGTTCAAAGCCCAACCAAAGCAATCATATTTTCCCGGGTCTCTTCTCCTCTTATAACACTTCTCCTTCAAAACTGTATATTCTTCTTTTCTCCCGCACCTAAATACCATATTAAACTACTCTTTAGGTAGCAAGAGAGAAAAAAGGCCCATTCATACTAAAATGTAAATGACTAATAGTGATGCTTAGCAAGCCATCTTTTACAAAGAGTAGTTCAGTTTTAAAAAGCCATTTATTGACTGAATAAAAACATTTCCTATTATTTCCCCAAATAAAGGTACACTCTATTTTTGTCTGCTCGGTGAGGTATACATATGGCTTAGGACTAGCAGCAGTATTTTAAGTAGGAATGGTAGTTAGGACAATATTAAGAAAAGTTGTTGAGTTTGAGAAGTTTCCAATATGCTGGTGAGGGGGAAGAGGTAAGGCAAAATTTGAACCTAGAAGGTTTTGGTTCCTTGAGCTCTATTTTCTCTTCCTTATTTTTATGCTGATTGTATCTCTTTTTCCTTCCTTGTCAACAGACTGTTTCAGTCCTTGGCATTATTTATTTATTTTGCTCCTGCTGACAGCTGGAGGCTGAATTATGTGCTCACTCTGAAAATGTTCCTTTAGGCTCTTGCCTCTGAACTTTCTTGCCAATTCAGAGTAAGTAGGTACTGTGCTGTATGCAAATGTACGCATATTTGTACGTGTAGGCCAAAGGAGGGGAGGCATTTTATAAAATGCCTTTAGAACAGAAACAAATTTTTGAGATGGAATATTTTATAGTCTCATGAAAATAAGCTAAACTTTTCAGAAACAAAAAGTACAGAGGAATACTTATCTATACAATAAATTGAGGGGGGGAACCCACAAAGCAAAACATGAATAATACTTCAACAGTGAGCTCACCTCAAGCATTTCATGAATTTCACATGACCCACCCACTTTTTCTCTGTACCTCTCAAGATTACTATATCAGCAGCAATAATACTCTGTTGTTCCCAGTGCCAAATTAACATATCAACATAGCCATGGCATTCCTGAATGTAGAATATTGTACATATTGTACTGTTCCCCTTGTTTGTGGTTTCTATGAGAAGGTTAATTTTTGTTCGCTTACTCTCCTCACTTAATCTCATGCCACCCCCTACCTCTCTTCAATCAGTGGTTTGTTTTTTTTTTTTCTTTGAATAGTTTTCCTCCTTTCCTTTCTGTTTCTGTGTCAAAATTTGAACTATTCACAAATTCACTGTACAACCATGCTGCATTTTAAAATATTTATCACTTAGCTACAGATGATCAACTCTTTGAAAAGACAAGCCTAGGACAGAGAAGTTAACAGCTGGTCACTTCTGTGATGACTCGGGGATATCGTCTTCCCCAAAAGTATGGTGTGTGTTAAGGTGGGTCATAAGTTACCATGGTAGATTTCATGGCCACCTCTGTTTCTTTCTTGGTAGGCTTTGTTTTTAATTATTGCTATTTCTAGATTGGCAATGGTTCTAGCAAAAGTGTCCATGCCAGCATTGAATCAAACAATTTTCATTTCTAATGAAAATTTGGAAGAGGCTGTATAGTTTTTAAATTCTTAGGTTCTTATGTGTCAAACTTAATAGAAAACCAGCTGGAGCCTGACAAGCTATTTTAATGAGCTTCCTTTCTCTGTGATGTTCCCCAGAGGGTATGTGCCAAGTAGACCCGTGTGGCCCAGGGAGTAACATGATCATCCTGGCTCTGTTTAGACACCTGTGCTCTTTTAGCCTAGTGGTAAGGGGAACAGGAGAAAGAGGGATAAGGGCATGGAAGGCATGCAGACCTAGTGGGAGTGGGTGTCTACCATGCTGCTTAGGAATTCACTACAGAAGCTCCACAGCAGCACCAGAGGCGTGATGTATCACAGGCCAACAGTGCCTCTGTGTGGGATGTCTGAGAGTATGTGAAATGTATTTGTCTGTATTGAGGAGGAAGGAGTGGGGAGGAGAAAATTATGTACATTTTTAAAAGGAATTGCATGCCTTGGAGTTTCTTTTGGAGAAGGCGATATAAGAAAAAAAGATTGAAAACTGTAGATACAAAGTTTGCCAAGGACCCTGAGAGCATATTCTTCTAAACTTCCTACTCCTTAACAAACAAACAAATAAACAAAATACATTTGCTGTGTTCACTTTTCCTTTTCTAGGAATCAGTCTGATATTTGGTTCTCTCAACCCACTCTGAACAATTTAGCACATGGGTATTATACTTGATCTGTGTTATTTTTCACTGGATGCCTTTTTTAGTGATTGTTCATAGTCTCCTGTATATGTGAATTTCTCCTTCCTGGATTATAAAGTCCTCAAGGAATTATACTTATAGAAGCTGATACTCCCTCTGGTTCTTTCTTCATCTCTTTGTTACCAATTCCAGGTATTTCTCTGCAAATGTTGAACATATGGCTACACAATACTTCTTCATAAGATTCTCTTCCATTTACAAAGTCCTATTTTATGATGTGATTAAGGTCTATTTTTATAAATTAAATTTTTTAAAAAAATTAAAGTATTTTCATACTTCCTAAAGTGTTTATAGATTTTTTTAGAAATTTAATTTATATTTTAATTGTGTAATATTTCAAATGTACGGAAATACAAAGAGAATAATAAAATATGCATTCCACTACTGGATTTAACATATTTGCTGTATCTCTTTAAAAGTTAAATATACAGCTAACCTCCCAAGACACTCCCCATCCCATTTCCCTCTCATCCTAAAGAAAACCACTCTCCTTAAGCTGGTGTACGTACTGTTCCCTGCAAGTTTTTATATTTCCACTATATGGTTCAAAAGATCTTAGTCCTCCTTCCTCAGGGGTTGGCAACTGGGTCTGTGAGCTGCTCACATACAGCCACTCATGGCCATCCATGGAAGGACAGGGTAGATAAGTGCCATTACAGAAGGCCAGTAGCACTTTTGTCAGTTGGAAGAGAGGGTGGTGGCAAAGGACGAACCCAGGGGAAAGACAGTTGCACCCCAAAGAAGAGGGCTTTACCTGCAGGCCATGCTGGGTGCAGGATGAGGCTGGAAGGAGGTAGGAAGTGACTCTTGGAGGTGTTGAATAAAAGGGGTATTAGGTGAGGAAGAAGACAAAAGCATGCATAAGCACAGACTTTTGCTCTTTTAATCATCTGAGGGGATATGGCTAGGCAACTCTTGGGCTGCCAGGAATGCAGTTTTGGGGTTAAGGGTGCCCCCTTGGCTAGGCCCAACATGCCACACTCATTACCAACCACATGACCTGCACTGGCTGCATCTATTTGGAAGCACTGACTTGCTTTAGAGCCTCTTAAGTGTTATATGGATCAAACAGAGCCCATTCAACTTGCCTATTACTACTCTTCCTCATTTTGGAGTTGCCAGATAAAATAGAACACCCAGTTCAATATGGTTATCAGATAAACAGTGATTTTTTTTTTTTTAAGTAGAAGTGTGCCTCAAATATTGCATGGAAAATACTTATACTAAAAAGAGTATTTGTTTATCTGAAATTCAAATGTGTCTTATATATTTATTGTTAAATCTGAGAACTCTTCCTTTAGGAATCTTCAAAAAGGAGTAAGTCAAAGGGCTCCCCAGAATACCTTTAATGATCATGCAACCTTTGTCAAGTTCTCAATAGCCTAACACAGGCTAAAACACAAAACTAGCTCACTGCCTTCTTTAAATCAGGAGGAAGTAAAGATACTGTTATTTTTTAAAAGGCTTTATTGAGGTATAATTCACATATCGTTAAATTTATTCAGTGGGTTTCAGTATATTCAGTTGTGCAGTCATCACCAAATCAATTTGAGAATATTTTCATCACGTCAAAAAGAAACCCAGTATCCATTAACAATCACGCCCCATTTCTGGCTCCCCTCGTTCCGACTGTCCCCTACCCCCTTCCCCAACCCTAGCCCCTGACAAGCACTCATGGACTTTTTGTTTCTTTAAACATACTTATTCTGGACATTTCATTATAAATGAAATCTACAACATGTGGCCTCTTGTGTCTGGCTTCTTCCATTTAGCATGTTTTCCAGGCTCATTCACATTGCAGCACGTTATTAGTACTTCATTCTTTTTAATGGTCTAATACTATTCCTAATTAATATATCACAATTGTCCTATTCATCCATCCATTGGTGGACACTCAGGTTGTTTCCACTTTCTATTATGAATAAAGCATCTAGGACAGGATATTAGTGTAACAAGTTTTCCTGTGGACGGATGTTCCCATTTCTCCGGGAATCACTGGCCATACGGTAACACTAGTCTGTGAAAAACTGCCAAATTGTTTCCCGGAGCAGATGCACCATTTTACAGCCTTAGTTCTCTTTTTTCTTAATAAGCGCCTATCAGGGTTTCCTCCGTGTCCCTAACCAAGACAGCCTGCTCTCGTGGCCCCTCGTCAGCGTGGCCTCCGCCCGCCAGGACTCCCTCCTCCTGGGTCCAGGCCGCCGCACCCTGAGGGCCAGAACCGCCTAGCGAGTCCAATTCGGGAAACGCAGCTTCGGCCTCCCGCGGGGTCCCCCCTCCGCGGCGCGCCCGGCAGGAGGAAAGCACGCCTGGCAGGGGCTGTGTGGACATTGTAGTTTTCTGTGTCGGCAGGCGCGCGCAGACTGCGGCGGGGGCAACTACAATCCCCAGAAGCCCGCGGTGCTACGGCGGGCTGGAGCGGTCAGTCCGCGCGCGGCGCGCCCGCCCGCCGGGCCCGCCGCTCTCCAGGGTGTCTGTAAACACGTCCGGACTGTCATGGAGGGGGAGGAGGAGGCGACGGCGGCGCGGGGAGGCGTCTGGGGCCGCCTCCAGGGTCCGCTCTGCCATTCCTGAACTGATCCCTTGTCCCCGTGACTGTGGCATCGGGGGAGCGAACTGTGGTTAGGCGAAAGGAGAGGCACTCGGAACCATATCCCCTTCTTCCCCCGGGGCGGGGGCCGGGCCGGGCCAGGCCGGCGAAGCCGGGGCGGGCAGGGGGAGGGAGGGCCTGGCCAGGCCGGCCTGTTTGCCGAGATGGATGACAGTAAGGTAAGTCCCGTGGTTTGCACGCGCAGCTGCTGCCGTCGCCTGCTTGTCGCTAAGTGCTAGTCCTGCCGCCGAGTCTCAGCTTGGTAGACCATGCCAACACCCAAGAAAACACCTGTCACAGACATCCCTGCGCCTTCAGTTACTGCCCCGTGGTACCCAGTCAAGAATTCAGGGAACAGTGAGTGGGGCTGCGTCTTTCCAGAAAGGGCCCACTCCTCTGGAAGAAGTCACTCCCAGGGCAAGCCTGTTTTTCAGCTTTTTCGGGTAGTGCAAACCCTAATCCTTGACTCGCCTACCGAGATAAGTGAAGAAATTACTCCGCTTTTCCCTTTCGCCATCCCTTGCCTCCTCCCAGCCTTTCTCCAGTTTGGAGGTCTTAACTAGGGCACCCTGAACCAGCCTTGTCCCCCTGGACGGTTCCTCTTTCTTCTCTCTGGCTCCCTTACTCAATGCCCCATTCATATAATCAGTTCACTCCCCCTCTGAGCTATTTTCCTGTGGTTGGTTGAAATACTCTGCTAAGCTCCTGTTGCTATTCGTACAGAGTCTGGAATCTAACCTCCTTCAGAAAAACTTCTCTAAGAAAAGTAGTCAGTTCTTTCTTGTTCATCTATCTTAATATCCCATCACAACCCCCCTTTCCTTATCCAAATCACTTATCCGTATAGGATAACAATGTTCATTATTGGTTAACTCATGTAACTATATATGTATAACCTACTCTGTCTTTATTCACATTAGTGTTGTCTAGTTTTCATGAATATAGGGACGGTCAGCTTATAAATCATCAGACTTCTAGAATTTTCCAATTTTTGAAGTAGAAATCACTCCTTCCCTATGCTTTTAGGCAGTCTTTCCACAGTCTTTGGCATGCTGCTTCAGATAGCTTTTTTCTTTGTTTGGGTGCCCTTTTCCCCTCCAGGTAACCAGTAACACTTGCTGCTGTCAAGTTTTGTTTCATCTTCCGAGAGATTGAAAAGATTTCCAGCTTCTCAGCACTGCTTGTGCTAACCTACATTATCTCTTCTTCCTGTTCCTGCAGAAGGCCCTGAGAAAGGTGATAGACAGAAGGGAAAGCCCAATACGGTACTTTGGAATTGGAAAAGGTTGCTTGTGAAGTAGCAAACCCAAATAAATGGTATTTCTGCAATAGAAAGGGGGAGTTCTTAAACTTTTCCAGAAAAATCAGAAAATTTTTTCTAAAAGTCTTTGCTACCTCCCTTATCTTTCAATGTTAATTTTGAAGTTAAATGCTAATACTGTCTCTGTTATCTTTTATAATGTTATGGCTTTTTAAGATACTAAAATAACATTCTTAATTTCCTGTTTGAGACTCTCACATCTATTCACATAATTTTCAATTGTTTCATTTTCTCACCTTTGAAACAATAACTTTCTTGAAGTCTTCAATAATCTCAAATAAGTCCAAGAAAAATACATAGGATTTTGAGTTATTATGCTTACCTATAAAATCATGTAGGAGTTATTTCTAAAACTAGCAAACTGTAATGGCGGGAGGGTGTAAAATTTTTTTGTTTGCCTAAAACAGTGAAGTTAAATTTAGGGGGTAGACTGTCTGTACCGTACTTTTATAAAGTTCATAAATATACAAAATAAATTAGTTGTCATTCTTTATTCTTTGTTTTTATGAGAGAATTTAGAAACCAGCAGTTTCTTAAGTCTTTAATGGAAAAGAAAATCCATTTCAGTCTCTGGATGAATAGTGCCTCTGTGAATACACTACTTTCACTTTAATTACATGTCATAATTTTTGATGAGTAATATTCAAACACATGTACAGCAAGGTTGGACTGCTTTCAGGAGTAAGGCAGTGTGAAACTGCCCTTAAATAAGGCTGTGGCAGCTCTCAGTCTTTTCTTTTTCTGTGCTCTAGTTGTTTGTCCCTCTAGTATACACATACACTCCCACACAAAACACATTTTTTCTTCATATCATGTATGAGTGATAGTCTCAGGTTCCATTTTCCCCTGTGTAAGGGAAGGTGAGGGTTGGGCTGGGAAATATGGCAGCTGTGCTAGTGAGAGCACAAAGGATGACAAATGCTGACAGCAAGGCTAGGGCAACAGGTAGAGGATGAAGTGGACAGGAGCAGTAGTTATAGAGAAGCAGTATTTGAATGAGCACATCAAGAAACATGATGATGTGAGGACCTTTCTTTAAAAAGATGGTGTATTCTGAATTCTCATCAGTGTCTATGATTGAGTTTGCCAAGAGCTCTCCACATTCCCACCTTCTAACTTCCCAGAGTAAAAGCAGGACAGCTTTGCCTCCCAAGCATCTAGCAATGTGCCTGGCACAGAATAGAGTACTAGTTAATAGCAATTGAATTCAGTTGAAACAGAGTAGCATCAAGGAGAATGTCTTGATGTACCTAGGCTTTATTAATCAATGTGATCCATTGAGCAGCCAGCTAGAGTATACAGATGATATAGCAAATGAGAAAAATAAGGCAAGAGATACATTAGACATCCAAAAGTCAGGGCCTGGGAAAGTGGTTAAGTAGCAGAATTCAAATACTTAGTAGATCTCTACTAGGCTATTTGGGAAGGAACAAATCTTGGCTGTTATTTAACCTTTCTGAACTTCCACTTTATCTGTTTAATAGTCAGTACCTTCTTCATGGGCTTTGTTGAGTATTAGAGATAATGCATATAAAGCATCAAGTACATCTAACATATAGTAGGCACTCAAAAAAATGTTATCATTACTATATTAGCAGTGAATTTCTTCGTCCTTAGCAAAGTGCAGTAGGCACCAGTGATTATTTTATTAATTCTTAAGTGTGTGCGGTGCATAACATTTGCAGCTCTGTTTATGCCTACACTACCCTTGCTCCTAACAATGCCTCAAAATGGGGCAGGGTAAATGGGATGGGACATGAAATGAACTTAAGTTGTGTCCTTAACCATCAGATTATGTGAGAAAGGTAGTCTCCTGAACCCATTTGCATGCCCACCACTAGGAAAAAGTACTTGTTCTTATGAAAGCCTTTTCTTCCTTACCTGCATTCAATTACAAAGAAAGTCGAAACGTGTTATTTTCAGAGGCTTTAGTCATAGACAGAAGGTTCTGATTTTATATTTGACTTTTATGTTTATGGAATGAACAAACGAGTAAACTGAAATATCCTACAGCAGTGTGTTCCTGCCTCAGACTACGAGCTGGTGAAAGACCATTATAATTCATTGCCCAGCCTGATAGTTTAGGTCATCAAATTCTAGTTGAGGGACTTGTGAGAGAATGGGCCAGCTGCTGGCCATAATATGCTAATATGGGTTGCCATTCTCTTCCAGACTTCCTTTCCACCTGCACTACACATGATTATCTGAAAATGAGGTTTCTTACACCTTCCTTACCCTTTAGGCAAGAAGACAAGGTCTTCTACATTCAGTTGCTCTGAGTGGTGCTGGTTCTTGCATAACTTTTAAGTTGACCAAAAAAATCTCTTACATTCCCGGACCTGTCCTTTGGTCAGTCCCTGAAGTCCCTTCTATTGGCCCCTTAGCCATCCTATGCTACAGTTGAGCTACCCTTCTTGGGTAGTGCCACAAAGCTCAGACATTTTCTGCTTTTTCTGTCCTACTTTATCAATGCTTTCCACAAGACAGAAGAGCCAACGCATCTGCTAAATAGATCTCTGACAGTAGGTGTTATTTTAATGTTCCTTCCTTTCTTATCTAGGTTATATGTACTTTTTAACTAGGGTACCTCACAGATAGTTTAGCTCTAAGGAGTAATTTTAATACTACAGAAACCAGTGAAGTTTAAATAACCTTATTAAGAATGTTTTACTCTTTGTTTTCAGAAGTTTATTTATCCATTAATTCATTAAACATTTGTTGGAAATCTAATATGAACCAGACATTGTGCTAGACAGTAGAGATACAAAGATAAATAAGAATTTATAACTATTTTCAGGAACTTACATTTCAGTGGACTAGGCAGACACATAGAAAAATAATTACAGTATAGTGAGGTAAGAAATAAGAGTAATAGAAGCAAAGTGGTTTTAGGGGCATTAAGAATGGATGCCTGACTGGATGTGTCAGACATGGGCTTACACAGTAGGAATAAATCTAAGGAAGAATAGGAGTCTCCTAGAAAACGAGAAGGAGAGAATATCTTGTACTAAAGCATATTGCACTGGAAAATAAGTATTTTGGTACAAGCTAGAGCAGGAATTGGCCAATTTTCTGTAAAGAGCCAGATAGTAAATACTTGTAGACCATGTGATCTCTGTTGCAATTAGTTCAGCCCTTGTAGCAGGAAAGCAGCCATAGGTAGAATGTAATGATGGGTGTGGCTCTGTTTCACTAAAACTTTATTTACCAGGATAGGCGATAGGCAGTAGGCAATAGGCTTCGGCTTGCCAGCAGGGCTGCAGTTAGTTAACCCCTGAGCTACAGCATAAGGCACAAGTAGAGGTGTGGGCAGGGATAAGGATGGAAAGATGATCAATTGGGATCATGATATGCCTGGCAAGTCAAGCGAAGAAATTTGGGTTAGTATTTTTCAAAGTGTGGAATAAAGAAGACTCCTGCTCATACTCCTTGGGAATGGGGCCTGGGAATTTGAATAGGCTCCCCAGTTGAGTGGCTCACACGTTTACTGAAGTTTGAAAACAAAGGCCGTAGATGTTGGGGTCGCATTGAAGGATTTTAAAGCAGAGGTGACAGTATTAGATTTGTGTTTTCAAAGAAGAATGCTAATGGCTATATGGAGAATGGATTAGGGAGAGTAAGGATATAGGAACTGGGACAAGACTAGAAGCAGATGTTCCAATTAGGAAAGAACATGAATTTTGGCATATAACCAGAGTTCAGATCTCATTTCTACCACTTTGAAGCTATTATGATTTTGGACAGGTTATTTATTTCATCTCTTCAGAACTGAATTTCTTCACCTATAAATTGGGTGTGTTAATAAAACCTTACTGAGTTATTGTGAGAATTAAATGTACTATATATGTGAGCCCATAGCACAAGAACTTAGTACATAATGGGTTCTCAATAAATGCTAGACCTTTCTGACGCCTCACTAGCTTGGTTAGATTGCTCAGAAGAAAGTCCTGAGCTAAGACCATGTTAGAGACTGTTACAGTGCAGGCTGTGGTTGACGCAGCATGCATAAAATCCTCCAAGGATGCAGAGTTTGGATAGAAGAGAGAGCTGAAGAGACTGAACCCTGAAAAATGCTAAAATGGCCCTAAGAAAGGAGTAAGACTCAGCAAAGTAAACTGAAAAGGCGAGGTTAGTGATATTGGAGGGCAGGCAAAAAGGGGCTGTTCTGCCACCTAAGGGAGAAAAGAATTTTAAGCAGGGGGACATAGATGCTACCAAAAAAAAATCTAGTAAAGTAAGTTAATGAAAAAGTATATCCATTGGACTTAGAAAACAGATTGTTAGTGAACCTAGCAAGAAAATTTTAATGGCGAGATAAGGCAGAAGCCAGAATGTAGCATTGGGGAAGAAACAGGTAGGTGGGAAAGGAGCGAAGATAGTTAAGTATAGAGCACTCTTACAGAGTCAGTTTAAAACAGTTTCAGGAATTGATAGATATAGGTAGTATTAGCTTCAAACAATAATAGCTGGGTGGGCATAGGGATTGGGAGAGGCTGGAGTTAACTCTCAGTTTGGTGATGCTTCCTTTATCCTTCTGTTAATTAGAAAATTGGCAGAAAGGTTAGCAACAGGGAGATGTGATTAGTCATTCTCTCTTTCTGAAGATCTGGTAAATCAGAGAAAAAGCCTAACCCACAGCTGTGAAGGAAATTATGGGAGCCTTACCACCACATGAAAATGCAGCTGCTTGTTTTGTTTTTTCTTTAAAGTGGTGGTGAAAAGCAATGGCTGGGCAATTCATATCTATCTTATTTTTCTTTAACTGGAGAAAACTTTTTATTTTATGTGTTTAAAAGAAGTGAAACAGGGTCCTACTTTTTCCTTTTTAGCTGGGGCTGATGCTACCACTTCATGTAAATGCAGTAATTTTCTTAGATTTAACAACTTGAAACTTTAATGAGTTGCCTTGAGAATTAGAGCATTAGGATGTAAATAAGTACAAGAAGAGTGGTAAAATAAAAAGAGTCCTTAATTGGTTTTTCAGATTTTATATCCTTTATGAGGGAGCTTTCTTTAAAAAACAAACAAACAAACTACTAATGTTAGTAGTGATATATTAAATCAATTTTAAAATATTGCTTTTTTTTTGCATTTATTTAGTTATCAGTCTTTTTAATAAATGCCTCTTAAATGCCTGGCTCTGGGCTGGATACAAAGGGGATTCAGAAGTAATAGAAAACATAGCATCTGTGCTTAAGGGACCTACACTACTGGAAGAGATAGAACTTAAATCTGGGAAACCACTAAAAGACAATATAACATATAAACTCAGTGTGATATTAACTATGTTACAGAAATTTGGAAAAGAAAAATGATGGACAGAGGGTGATTGTCAGAGAGAGCTTAAAGAAAGAGGGCTAGAGCTAGAGCCGATCCTAAACAAAGCAAGCATAATGTTTACTGTTTCAGATTGTTGGGGAGAGGGAGGGAGCATTTAGAGAAAGGAGAGTAGGTAAGAATGCATAGGATAGGGTGAGGTCTCTAAGGAGAATGGCCTGACTTGATATGGGGGCTGCCAGTTGGGAATAACAAAAAGAATACTGACTGGGTGAGAGGAAGTCTGGATGTAGTGGGCTGAATGCTGGTCCCTAAAAAGATATATCAATGTCTTAATCCCTGGAATTTATAAATATTATTTATATAGTAAAAGAGTGAATATATGTGGGAAAGTACTGTGATTAAGTTAAGGATTTGGGGAGGAAGAATTTATCTTGGATTATCTGGATGGGCCCTAAATCCAATGACATGTCCTCATAAGGATGAGACAAGGAAATTTGACAGACAGATGTGGAGGCAGTGAAACCACAGAGGCAGAGATTGGGTTAACGTGGCCACAAATCAAGGAATGCTGACAGCCAGAAGCAGGAACAGGTGAAGAATGAATTCTACCATAGGGCTTCATAGAGGGAGTGCAGCCCCACCAAACTTCTGGCCTCCAGAACAGAAAGAATAAATTTCCATTGTTTTAAGGCACCAAGTTTGTGGTTATTGTTATAGCAGCCACAGGAAATTAATATACTGGATATGGTGACTTAGTAAGCAATACTGAGCCAGAGGTGTTCTCTTGAGTTCAAGAGTGACATGCCAAAGGGCCATTAAAGTTTATTCTTTCTATAATGATTAGGTATTACTTTTCTACAATGAAAAAATATCTATGAAAAGTATCGTTATAAGCTGAAAAGAAAGGTTCTTCTGGCAGCTTTTTGCAAGATGGATCAACTATAGAAGTATGAGTAGAAAAAGGGAAAAGGTAGGGAGACCCATTGGGAACCTATTGTCTATTAGTCAGGGCCCTGACTAATAGAGAGGAAGAGCTAAATCAGAGTTTTTATAAAGGAATAAATTGGCATGCCTGTAGGTGGGCATAGAGAGTCATAATAGTTGAGGGAGATTTCAAGGAAGCATAAAATGAAAAAGTCTATTACTTTACTCCTCACCACTTCCCTCCACCAAGTTCCTAATGCCACAATGAGTTGGGTTAAATGAAAGACTAAATAGCATTAACATAGCAATACATATAAAGCACCTGTCAGTTTTAGAGCCTTTTCAGGAATTATATGTTCAGGTTAATGAGTCTTACTGAGGAACCTGGAGGGGAATAGTCATGCTTGATGATAATGAGTTACCTTGTGACAAGTTGCTATGATGCAAATCAGGGGTCTTGGGTTCTAGACCCTGCTATGACATTGAAAATCTCTGAACTAAAATTTTGTCATCTATGAAATAAAGAGATCACTATGTATTTCTCTCTCCCTCACTTCCTCCCTCCGTGTGTGTGTGTGTGTGTCTCACCAGCAGCACTCCTGTATATACTGATATTCTGCCCTTTATAACATTATTTCATATCTGCTGTGTTTCATGAGTCTAAATACATTAAAGTTAAGGACCTTATCTTGTATTAATATTCCTAGAGTTTTATAGTGTTTGGAGTGCAGTGGGTTTTTGACAAATGTTTGTTGAATAAAGGAATTTTCACCCTCTTTACCTGAAAAAGGTGAGGATCATTGGGTTGACCTCACCTGAAGTGGTGTGAAATAACGAGATAACAGGTAGAGCACCTAACTGAAGGCCTAGTTCATTGTGAGTGCTCCCACCCTGCACACCTTAATTTAGCCCTGAATTTAAGTTTTTGCTGTTTGTTCCTAAAAAGCTAGAAGTACATTGATCCAAGAACCTTTAGAATACGATTTAATCTGCACACCTCATTTTAAAGAAGCCCCTAAAGAGCATGCAACTACGATCATGTCTCTTTCTGCAGAAGTTAAACCTGTTGACTGGGAAGCCTGTGCCATCCACACTCAGGCCTTTGAAGACTGGTTTCTGTTCTTTCTCTATAATGGTTAAATTTAGAATTATGAGGAACTCCCACATGGCTAAATCCAGTTGTTTTTGTCTTAATTCCCAGTCTTTTTAAACACTTTAATTACAAAATTTTTAAATCATAAAATACACAGACGATAAAAAAGCTTCCTCACAGAAGAAATAGGAGAGAACAAAAGGGCAATGTGGTTATCACTGAGTTTGTAAAAATTTTATGAAACATTGGTAAGAATGATTTTTGGCCCAGAGATATATAAGGAATTTATGAGGTTGGTTTCGGTTTTAGTTTCTGGTTCTTAGTTTCTAATCAACTTCCCCTATCCCCCAATCTTTATGGCTTATGAAATATATAAAATTCAGTTGTTAACACTATAATTGGCAACTAATAGAGTAACTTACATTTGTATAATACCTTTTTATTTACAAAGTGCTCTCATACATCATGGTACTTAAAATTTATGATAATTCTGTGATGCACTTGACTCTCTTGAAAACTGGTACACTAATCAGATTTCAGCTGGCGACAAAAAAAAATTTAGTCTATTACTAAAGAAAAATTAAGCTAGAGACAGGTGGTGGTTATGTAGTTTTAAATGTAATTTTATAGGAGATGACAAAGTATAGGAACCCTGGATTCATTTACTATGCCTATCTAATTTTAAAAAAGAAATAAAATAGTCTCAATATAAATATTTTGCTACCATGAAAACTAAACAAAGGATTATAACTTTTGTTTGATTTTTATGACTGTACTAGGTTTATTTTTAAAAAATCGATGAAGTCTATGAATTACTCTGTTCCCTTGCTGGCTTCTCAAAGACAGCCAGTCCTGAATTAATTAAAACCAGCCATATATGAGGTATTGAATTATAGTGTTATGTGATGACCCATTTTACGATGTAAAGAATAGATGTGATTACCATTTATTTCACTATAGACATGAGTTTATGCTGTAAATATATTGCTTTTAAAAAATCATAACAATAGCAAATACACTTTGTTTTAATGTAAGGTGATTTCAAAATATTTTATTAAAATTGTGCACTCAGTGCAATAAAAGCGTAATTTAAAATTTAGCCTATAGTAATATTTGAATCAATTAGTCATTCTGTACTGCTAATCAAATATTCTGACTCTGAGGAAAAGTTTCTTGAGATGCATATTATTATATTGGAATAAAGACATGATGATGCAAAATAGAAAAGCTTTAAAAGACCAATTTTTGAAAAGTTGAAACTATTTGGGAGTAGTAATGAAGCAGCTAGCTAAGATGGTAGTGGAAAGATTTTTTTTCTAAAGCCGCGAAGCATTCAATTTCATATTAGAGCCATCTGATAAAATGCTAGATACAATGGTTAGCCATCATGTTATGACACAGGGTCTGGTAAATGTGGCTGATCCACATTTAAAGTGTGGTTTTCTTGACCTAAAAATTATACTTACTAATTATCTTATCTTTGTAGGGTACTGAGCATTGTTGGTGTATGATATTAATAGTGATTTCAAACAAACAAATCAGAGGCTCTATATCCAAATGTATATTGATCCTTTGAGTTTTGTTACCTGAGATTTCTACATTTATTCTAATGATCCAGTGTCTCAGTTTTGCATCTTCTCTTTTAGAATTGCCTTTAAAGCCTCAGCAACATTCTCTTCAGTATACTAAAGTTAGGACATTTTTATTCTCTGAGGGTAATTTTCAGAAAGAACAGGACATAATTCATAACCTCATCAGATAAACAAAGTGGATAATCACTTTGAGAATTTTAAGACAAATGTATTACGCTAAAAAAATATGCTCTAAGGCATATTATGTTGTGGCTTGTAAGAAACTGGCCCCAAAAGCACTTTCCAAAAAAGCTTGTTTGTTGAATAAATGCAGCCCTCTCAAGATGACTGCTTTAAAGAAAACTTATTTGATGTATAAGTCCAGGTTCATGTATTTTAAACTTCATCATCTTTACATCATAGTTACATTTTCTATAAGAACTTGGAGAGGTTCCAAAGCTAAACAATGAAGATTACATTACTTTTTCAGTCATGAAAAAATTGTGCCTATACAGGTAAATGAGTAACATGGATATTGAGAGGATGTCTTATGAGACCAGCGGCAGCAGGTAGAAATCTCCTGAGACAGAACAGGTTTATAATTATAGGCTTCTAAAGGCAGGTGAGAATTATCCTGAAGATTTCAGGGACTTCCTGTGTGTTCCTTTGAGCACAACAAATTTTCAGAGGGAATTAATAGCCACATTGTTTAAGATACATATTTTTACATATACATAATTTTATATACAAATTTTATATTTTTTCTAATTATAAACATTTAAAAATAATTTTAAAATATAGGTGAAGAAAAACTATTTTTAATCACACCTATCAGAGAAATCCTTATTGACCTTTTGTTAACATTCTTCTATATGCTGTTTTATAATGTTGAGAATATGCCAAATGTAAAGTTTTTAATAATTATTTTCTCAGGTCAGTAAAAATTCTTTGTAAACAAAATATTTAGTGGCAATCTTTTAGTTTACTCAGTTACATATGGTTGGTTTATAAAGTTTACTGTTAAACTATTTAAAGCTTATTATTGAAGAAATAATGAAAATTTATATTATTTCTCTCACATTTATAGTATCAAAAGTATCAGAAAAAATAATGAAGCAAAGACTCATGAGGCATTTAATGGGATTATGCTTTTTGAGTTCCACAGGTTTCCTTTATTTATTATTTGTAAATGTTTCCCTTGCTAATGTGTAGCCATAGCCACTTTCCTAGACACAGAATTAAGAGAAAAAAAAAGTATTATTCTCTCTCTTGCTGAAGGTGGTTGGAGGCAAAGTAAAGAAGCCCGGCAAACGTGGTCGGAAGCCAGCCAAGATTGATTTGAAGGCAAAACTTGAGAGGAGCC
The DNA here is from genome assembly GCA_030015415.1 of Cynopterus sphinx. Taxonomy (NCBI): domain Eukaryota; kingdom Metazoa; phylum Chordata; class Mammalia; order Chiroptera; family Pteropodidae; genus Cynopterus; species Cynopterus sphinx. Next base: position 151,044,392 of record CM057380.1, on the reverse strand, counting down.
GGCAGAGTGCAAGAGAATGCCGAGCCAGAAAGAAACTGAGATACCAGTATTTGGAAGAGTTGGTATCCAGTCGGGAAAGAGCCATATGTGCCCTGAGAGAGGAACTGGAAATGGTAAGAAAGTCTGTTCACGTAACACATGAAAAAAAAATCAACCTAAGCATGGCAAAGAAACATCATTAAAACATGAAGATATCAGTTTTCACCTATCCAGTTGACAGGCATGGGAAAAAATATTCATTGGTTAGCCATGTACACACATAAGCATTTTTGTACACTGCTGGTGGGAATAGAATATGCATGACTGTTTCATTAAGGGATTATTTATAATAAAAAAAATAGAAAATAACAAATGTATGACATTAGGGTATTGGTTAAATAAATTATACTAAATTCATATATTTAACTACTTTACAGCCAGTAAAAAAACACAATGCACATATGCTTATACTTACTGATGTAAAAAGACATTTACAACATGTTGCTAAGTGGAAAAAGCAATATAAAAATATATAACAATACGTATAGTATGATAGCATTTGTGTTTAAACATTTATTTGGCATGTTTTTTTCATTCATTTATATTTTAGGTAGTGACTATAGAAACGTAATAGAGAGTAGGTAAAAGAGAATTAAAACCCCATTACTGTGAGCTCAGGGGAGGAGGTGGCAGGTTGGAGAAGAGAGAGATAATACATGATCATTACAAAACTAGGATAGGCAGCCTCACTTTTTAGAAGGTAAGAAAATAAGGTTGGGGCATGAAGAGATTTCAGATATACACTATTTAGTAGATTTTGACTTATGGTTTAAATTATTTCCCACCTTCTGCAACATAAGCCACTCGAGGCATAATTTTAAGACTGATTAATCTCTGTATGCCCCCACAGTCCATAGTACACACTCTAGTAGAAAGTAGATGGTAAGGGAATGTTTATGAAAGAGAAAGGAAATGCAAAGCTACTTATTTTAGGAGTAGAAGTCATGTGACCATTAACAAAAAGAGATGAATTCTAGTTAGGAGCACATTGTGAGGAGATATTCTTTTAACCAGAGGGGCATTTTTAATTTGAGCAATACTCCAGTATATCACAAGAAGATTCAATAGCAGTTTTTCACCCTCTTCTGAAAGATGGCAGGCCTTGTACATGTCTTAGATTTTAAATAGGAAATACAGTGGAGAGTAGGATTTCCAGCAGCCAACTTGAACTCTAGGTATGGGGGGGAGTTCTTTTGTCTAGCATATCTACAGTGATCCCTGAATTTTACTAAAATATATTTTACATATTTCAGTACAAGCAGTGGTGCATGGCAATGGACCAAGGAAAAATCCCTTCTGAAATAAAGGCCCTGCTCACTGGAGAGGAGCAGAGCAAATCTCAGCAGAACTCAAGCAGGCACACGAAAGCTGGGAAAACAGACGCTAATAGCAATTCCTGTGAGTACCATATGCAGCGAGTTTATATGTACAGGAGTGTCCTAAGGTAGGATTTGTGTTGACCACTTTCCTCCATATGTCTTTTTTCCCCCCTCTGTCTGTCTTTAAATAAATAAAATGTTGATGTCATTTGTAATATACTAATAAGCAAGTGAAATGATGTTAGATTCTAAATATTGAAATGCATCTTACAAGGGGTCTATAAAGAACAACTTATAAATTTATGGAAATTTTTGTATTCAGTAGACCTAGTCCATAAAGGGAGTGTTCCATTCTAGTTATGGTTAATAATATAATTCTTTTATTTATATTTTGATATATAGCTTACAAAGTATTTTCACTTAAATCTATCTTAAGTATTTCCTGCAATAATTGTGTTAAGGAATTATCCTTTTTAATTTATAGATGAAGAAATAGCAGAGGGCTTAGGTAAGGTGCCCAAGGTCAACACAGCTATAATGGTAAAACCTGTCCTCACCTTTAGGCTCTATCTAGTACAGTAGCACATCATCACTTTATTTAAAAATAAAGAAAATTTTAATTGAGGTGAAATTCACATAACATAAAACTAACCATTTTAAAGTAATAATTCAGGGGCATTTATTAAATTTACAGTGTTGCAACCACTACCTCTATCTAGTTGTAAAACATTTCATCACCCCAAAAGAAAACCCCAAACTCATAAGCAGTTTTTTGCTATTACCCCCTCTTCTAGCTCCTGACAACCATGAATTTGCTTCGTGTCTCTATAGATTTACCTAATCTGGATATTTCATATAAATGAATCAAAGTATGTGACTTTTGTGTCTGGCTTCTTTCACCTACAATAATAATAATCTCAAGGTTTATCCACATTGTGGCATGTATCAGTACTTCATTCCATTTTATGGCTGTACAATATTCTATTGTACATGCATTCCACAGTTTGTTTATCCATTAATCCATTTATGGATATTTGTTTCTACCTTTTGACTGTTGTAAACAGGAGTGCTATGAATATGCATGTACAAGTGTGTATATGAGAACTTTCAATTCATGTGAGTATATACCTAGAAGTGGAATTGCTGGGTAATGTGGTAATTCTACATTTAACTTTTAGAGGAACTACAAATTGTTTTTCCACAAGTGGCTGAAATATTTTACATTCCCAACAGCAATCTGAAGCTTCCCATTTCTCTACATCTTACCAACACTTTATTTTACATTTTTAAAAACTATAGACTTCCTAGTGGGTGTGAAGTGGTATCTGATTGTGGTTTTGATATGCATTTCATGAATGATTATTGATGTGAAGCATCTTTTCATGTGTTTGTTGGCCATGTGTATATCTTTATTGAAGAAATGTCTGCTTAAGTCTTTTGCCCATGTTTTAGTTGTTGTTCATTTGTTGTTGAGTTGTAAGAGTTCTATATATTTTCTGGATTCTAGACCTTTATCAGATATATGATTTTCAGATATTTCTCCCATTGCGTAGGTCATCTTTTTACTTTCTTGATAATGTTCTTTGATGCACAAAACATTTTTATTTTCATGAAGTCCTGTTTATTTATTTTTCTTTTGTTGCTCACCCTTGGGTGTCATATCTAACAATCGATTGCCAAATCTACAGTCATGAAGATTTACGTTATGTTTTTTTCTACGAGCTTTATAGTTTTAACTCACATTTAGGTCATTGATCCATTTTGAGTTAATTTTTCTGTATGGTGTGAGTAAGGGGTCCAACTTAATTCTTTTGCATGTGACTATCCAGTTATCCTAGAATCATTTGTAAAGAGACTATGAAGATATTAGAATGAAGATGTCATGTATTGATTTCTTCATTATTGTGATTGCTTTTGGAGCACTTGAAATAGTTATAGGGAAGTGTTACAAACTTCTGATCTTTTAAAAAAATTATAAAATTGAAAGATGGCTTTTCAATAACTTTTATTAGAAGAAGGTAACAGTTGCCTTAATCTAAATTGAATTAAGGAGAAAAAGCCAAATGAGCTCAGTTTTCTTTCAGTCTATATTTAAAAACAGAATATACGCAACCTTGTTAACTTTAAAAACATTCTTACATTGGTAACTTTGATTTATTTTTTCAGGGTGAAGATCATATAAAATGATGAGTCACTGATTGAAGCCAATATCCTGATTACCATGGAGAATGAATAGGCAAGATTGTACCTCTTGGCTCCATTTACTACCTACTGCTCAGTAGTCATCTCTGTAAATCTGCAGTTTCTACCAAAATGTGTGATCATAGATCTCAAAGGATTTTGCTTTAACTTTTAACACATAGAAAATTTACAAACATTCAGACCTGTTCTGGTTGGTATTGCCACCCACTGGCATTTAACATGTTGCAATGCTTGAAAACACAGGAGTAGAAAAAAATGGGTAAAGATTGTATTTTTGCACCTTAACTCCACATTGCTTTATTGGTTAATTTATATTCTTTCCATGTAATTTGTGTAATCGTCTGTGTATGTGTGTAGGTGTCACCTCCTTTAATGTTTTTGATTGCCCTACAAAGAAACCAAATGGGCTGATTACTGACTGTAAGTTCTTAGCCTTTATGGACCTAATCTTATTTCTTTATATTTACTTGAGTAACGTCTATTTTCTGCATGAACCATGATTTCTCCTGTGAGCCATTCCAGCATAAGCTGTGAATATGTATTAACAAATATGTACATTTCTATTTTTATAATCCCTAACGATATGCCTGTTTTAAATAATGTACATGTTAAGAGTGTCCATCATGAAAGCCCTCAAGACAGCCTCTATTTAAGACTTTGTTGCTGTCTTCTCAAACTATATTTATAAAAGTTTGCTAGGGCCTAATCCATACTTGGAAAATAATTAGTCCAATCTTATTTTTTTAAGCAAGAAATAACCTTTTAGGCATTTCAGCAGCATACATCGCCTTGACAACCCAGAGTATACATGTATGTGTTTCTATATTTGTATGTCTATATGTGTATGTGAAGAGGGCAGGAGTGAATGTTCACACACATTTCTTTGTGTAGTCAACTAACTTGGAGAATTTTTCTAACAAAAATCAGATGAAATTAGCTGCTGAGAATGAGTTTCTGCCTCAAGAGATCTAGAACAAAATGAGGGACAAATTGCTGGTAGATCTAATAACCAGAACACTTAGTTTCTTCCCCTGAGGTGACTTTTCTTATGAATGTGTTCTGAGCCAGAAAGAAACACACTGTGAGTGTGCATCTGGTTCAGCCCAGGCAGAGCTCTGGAGTGAAACACTGTAGACTAGAGTTGTGCACAGCACAAAGCTAGTGGGTCTGGCAGGAGATGCAGAAGGATGGAATAGTTCCTTCCAATTCCCATCACAGCTGCATGTACTTTTTTTGACCACCAAATGAAGCAATGGTTTAGGAATCAAGCTCATAGTATGATACACTCAAATAGACCTAGGAATCTTGATTTCCTATTGAGACACTTTATTTATCACTTTCTCTGGAAGTTAAACCAGGAGTTTTGTTCTCTTGCTCCTAAATTATAATTGTTCTTAGCTCTAATGAAGCAACTATTTGGCTTCCAAACAAAATGTTTTGTTATGAAATGACAGTTTTAAGAGGAGGCATCATAGTCTAGATTGTCTGTGAGGTGGAACATGAGATGGACCACATAGTTTCAGATTACTGGGTACTTTGCCCACTTCTCTTAGGCCATGCATTTGAATAAAGTGCCTCCCCTTAGCCTGAGTTCCTAAAGATCTCTTGTGCTTAGGTTGCAAACTCAGATCTCTATTCTAGTCCTGTGTGACTACTGATATACCACTAGCCCAGACTGTTGGGTCTTTCTATGTTTTGTGTTTTGGTGGACTAGGAGCTTATGAGTATTTAATGTCTTTTTAGGGTCACAAATATAGATAAAAGGTTGTTAATATTCAGGCCTTCAGAATTTAAATGTTTTAAATATAATGTTCAGACTGTAATGGGTATGTTTTGCCATCTGGTCTACTCAAATGTATATTTTTATTTTGCAAAACAACCCAAGATGTACTCTGTGTTGCTTTGTTCAGTACCTTTTGAATTCCCAGAAGAGTTGTTTTTAAAGCAAACATTCCAAAATGAATGTGACTCTTCAATGGAATGTCTCCATTGTGCTTGAAATATTTCTTCTCCGGTTGTAATTTTAAATTATAGGGTCATTTATTTGAGCTATACCCCATCCCCTATTATCTTTACAAGAGCAGTGACTTTATCCTCAGGTAGAGGATGTATAATTTTCTGAGAAAGTAAATTACAGTTTATTTGAGTTTATTCCTAAATCTATCTATTTGGCATTTTGGAGTAGATCAAACCAAGAGAAAGTTCCTTGGTTTTAAAAGGAATGTTTTGATTGCATTGAGTATTGTGCTGGCTACACGCTTTGGCCACCTGAAGCATGTTAATAAATGTCACTGATTAAAACAGCTGGAGCATTTCTTTCCCCATTCCAGTTGAGGAGCAGCATACGAAAACCTAGCACCTCTCACTTACCTGTAATGATGGCATACAGGCCGAGAGAGAACATGACGGTGAGAATCAGTGAGCTTGGTATCGGTGCTGTTCTCTTTATGCTCTGAGCAACAGAGTAATATTCTTCTCTTTTGCTCAAAGAAAGCAAGGTAAGGGGAAAATATGTTTGTATATTTAGACCAGTCATAATCTGTCATTAATTTAGCATAGACTTGCTATATATGAGAGCAACCAAATATTATATGGAATAAGTTTGACCAGGTCGTTTTAGGATACGGTTGAAATTCTTAAATTTTTTTTCTATTTTATCCAAAATCTTTCTATTCTATTTAAATCAGAATGTATCTTACTGCAGTAAATTCATATCACAGTTACCAGCTAATTGACAGTATTTATCAGCATCACCATTTAGCATTTTATCTTTGAATTATGATAGAATTGATTTGGTTCATTTCAAAAAATATAGTTTTAAACTGGACTTGCCTTTAGTTAAAATAGAAAATTTAAAAACAAATGCTATATTTCGCAAGAAATCTATTGCATATTATCTATTACTTATTTTGTTTTAAGAGAGAGGAAGATTACTGTTAAACCACATGGTATTTGGGGGCATTGAAGGGATTTCTCTTTCTCTAAAGATCATTGTACAATTATATTTTTATGACAAATAAAATATCTTCACCAGAAATATCTTGAATTGTCTGTTTCCCAATACTGAAATATGTTCGTATAAGAATAGGGTAGTAAAAGCGTCATTTAGGCAGAACTGGTCTTGGATCCATTTTCTAAGTCACCTTGAATTATTTCATATTTTATTCTGTTTCCTCATCTATAAAAAAGGGGGAAGTTAACTTTTAGAAGAAGTAATTGGTTAGCTAAATAGAAGTTATGAGAATTGCTTAAGTAGTAAAGCATTATATTAAATTTAAAATATTTATGTATACCTGGGTTTGATTATTGTTAGAATTTAAATCACTAGAGATAAACATGTATTCAATGAGCTGGAATCTAGATATGTAGTGATATGTAGAATCTAGATATGTAGGTATCACATTTCAAAGTCTTTTTAGCGATATCATTATGTTTACTCCTAGAATGGTATATAATTGGAGGCTCTTGTTAGCAATACAGCAGTCCCGCCTCACCTGTGTTTTCACTTTCCAAGGCTTCAGTTACCCTTGGTCAACCACAGCTCAAAAATAGTAAATGGAAAATTCCAGAAATAAATAATTCATAAGTTTTCATTTGTGCAACATTCCGAGTAGCCCGATGATATATCAGGGCTGAGGGGTGGGGGGAGGTGCCATCCTGCTCTGTCCGGCCTGTTAGTCACGTAAACCATCCCTTTGTCAGCGTTTCCACCGTTTCCACCGCTGTATATACTCCTGACTTGTTACTTAGCAGCAGCCATCTAGGTTATGAGATTGACTGTCATCGTATCGCAGTGCTTGTGTTAAAGTAACCCTTATTTTACTTCGTAATGGCCCAAATTCGCAAGAGGAGTGAGGCTGGCAATTCGGATATGCTAAAGAGAAGCCATTAAATGCTTCTGTTAATTGAAAGATGAAAGCTCTTAATAAAGAAAGGAAAAAATTACTTCATAGACTTTTGTGAAGTTACGAAGAAGGAAAAAGAAATTCATGCTAGTTTTGCTGTTGCACCTCATCAAAAGTTACAGCCATGGTACATGATAAGTGCTGAGTTAAGATGGAAAAGACATTAGATTTGTGAGTAGGAGGCATGAACAGAAAACAGAGCACTAAGTCTATACCAAGATTACAGCAAGGGATCCCCTGAAATGAGTGACCTCATTCACATAACTTATTACTGTGTATTGTCATAATCATTCTACCTTATTATTAGATATTGTTCTTAATCCCTTACTGTGCCTAATTTATATATTAAACTTTATCATAGGTATGTATAGGAAAAAACATAGTATATGTAGAATTTGGCACTATCTGCAGTTTTAGGCACCCACTGGGGGTCTTGGGATGTAACCCCATAGATAAGGGGGGACTACTATACAACTATAGTAATTACAGGACTTAGGTACTGGTTGTCGACCTTAAAAATGAAATGAGGTCTTTAGCCAAAATGAATTTATTAGGGGATGGCAGAGGGATTACAATTCAAGACAAGCAAACTGGTGAACCGTAGGCAAGTCCGAGGAGACAAAAGGAGCGTCAGCTTTTCTTGGGTTTTAGGAGGAAATTGGGGAGGGTTGTGGCAGTTCTCTGTTGGCTGCAAGCAGTGGGCAGCTTGCTGCTGGGGCAGAAGTAAATCCTCGTTCTTCCTGCAAACTGTGGTGAGTGATAAGCAAGGAGACCCCTCCCTTCCTGGCTTTCTGACTCCATTTTGATCTAGGTTTCCTCTGTTCATTTTCACATGGTACATGAATAGATGGGTCAAGTAAACAAAAGATGTTCCACAAATTGTTGTAAATACACTCAGAAATTTAATATATGACTAAAAATTTGCATATTAAACCACTGGAGAAGAAAAATGAATTACTTTTAAAAACGGCTGTTAAAACAACTGGCTAGCCTTATGGAAAAAATAAGCTCTTCCATTAAAAAACAAAAAACAAACAAAAGCCCTCTTTCCTTTGACAAAATTCTAGATGACTAAAGATTTAAACATTCTACAAAGTACCTGAAAATACTGAAATAGGGGAAGTTAAAAAAAATCCAAGTGGGGAGGGGTTTGTAAGGCAAGACCCACAAGACATAAACCTGACTACATAAAATAACAATGTCTGTTTGAAAAAAAAATACCATAACAAAGCTTTAAAGCCAAATGATAAAAAGGGAAAACATCTGCTTCACAATAACAAAGGGCTAATTTTCTTAAATAGAGCAATGTGTTTTATAGGTGAAAGTGATAGGTTTAGAGAGGGACACATGATCCAAGTCAGGCCAATAGAAGCAAGAAGACAAATCTGCAATTTTTGTGAGTTCTCTGGGAAGTGAATTTGTCCTTTCCTCCTGGACTTGAAATATGAAAAGCCATAAGGGCTAGCACACCTGCCCCATGTGCTCCCACTAAAACAAGCCAGTACAAGGCAGAGCATGGAAAGAAAACCATCTCTCCCATTACACTAAGTTTCAAATTCATTTATGCCTGAAGCTCTGACTCACAATTCTTAGTTGTGGGAGCCAGTTCATAACTTTTTTTTTTTGCCTAAGCCAATTTAAGATGTCACTTAAGATCAAACAATTCACTACTGATAAATACTTCACTACTAAAACAGGCAAAAGACATGAAAAATAATTGCCTTATACATTAAAAGTTATCTTCACTCATAAGTAAATAAATGTGTGTGTGTGTGTGTGTGTGTGTGTGTGTGTGTGTGTGTATATATATATATTAAAATAAGATACCTTATATCTATCTGACATGGGTCGAGTTAATATGAAAAGGTCGAATTTGTCAGTACAGGGAAACAGTTATGCTCATGTGTTATTTGTAGGGGTATGAATCCAGCTGCTGCTGTGGAGGTACAACATTTTGGAAGACAATTTGAATAACATCTATCAAAATATAAATGCGCATACACTTTGACCTAGCAACTCCATTTTTACAAATTTAGCCATCAGCTACATAAGCCCTTTTATACAAAGAAATGTATAGGATGTTTATTACAACATTATCTATAAAAGCAAACAATTGGGAAAAAATGGCCACTAATAAGGAGACTCATAAATTATCTTACAACCTTATAATGAAATACTATGTAGTCATTTAAAAAGAATAATCTGTGGCTACTGTCAAAAAGACAAGAAATAACAAGTGCTGGAGAGAATGTGGAGAAAAGGGAACCCTTGTACACTGTTGGTGGTATTGTAAATTAGTATAGCCACTATGGAAAGCAATACAGAGTTTCCTTAAAAGATTAAGAATAGCACAACTATATGATCCAACAATTCCTCTTCTGGGTATTTGAAGAATATGAAAACACTAATTTGTAAAAATAATGTATATCCCTAGGTTCATCTGCAGCATTATTTACCATAGCCAAGATATGGAAACAACCTAAGTGTCCATCAATGGATGAATGGATAAAGAAGATGTGGTTCATATATACTATAGAATACTACTCAGCCATAAAAAAGGTGAAATATTGCCATTTACAATAACATAGATAGATCTTGAGAGTATTATGCTAAACAAAATAAGAGAGATGGACAAGGACAAAAACCATATGATTTCATCCATATGTGCAATCAATATAAAACAAAAAAAGTAACAAACAAATTAACAAAACAAAAACTCAAATAGACAAAAGGATGGTGGTTACCAGAGAGGAAGGTGGGTGGGGGGAGAATGAATGGATAAAAGGGCTCAACTATCTGGTAACAGAAGGTAATGACTTTTGGTAGTGAGCACACAATAGAGGATATGGATGTCAAGTATAATGTTGATATCCTGAAATTACACCTGAAATTTATATAGTTATTTAACAATGTTTCCTCAGTAAACTTAATTTAAAAATATTCTGATATGGAATGATCCATAATACATATCAAGTTAACAAAACAAAGTACCAAATAGTTTGTATATCATGTTATAGATATTTTTTAAAGCGTGTGGTACACACACACACACACACACACGCTTTTATATCCTATTTTATAGACTATTTCTGGATTGATAAAAAATTATGTATAAAAAGTAAACTAAATAACCTTTACCTCTGGAGAAGGGGATTAGGAAACAAGAGGTTTAATGTAAGAGAATAATCTTTTCACCATGTCATTTTGTTGAGGTGGTAGACAGCTTCTAAAATGGCCCCTAATGATCCCTGTCTGGTATAATCCCCACCTCTTGGGTGTGGTATTCACACTCTTATATAATCTCTTCCTCTTGAGGGTTGGCAGGATTTGTAACTTGCTTCTGACCAGTAATAGTGATAGGATGTTACTTCCATGGTTATGTTACAAAATATAGTGACTTCTGTCTTACTAACAGACTCTCTTCTTGATGGCTTTATTAAGCAAGCTGCCATCCTGGAGATGCCTGAGCTGAGGGTGGTCTCCAGCCAACAGCCAGCAAGGAATTGGGACCCTCAGTACAGTAGCCCTAGATGAACTGAATTCTGACAAAAAACAAATGAGCTTGGAAGTATATACTATCTCAGTTGAACCTTCAGATGAGACTCCAGCCCTGGTTGACACTTTGATTGCAGTTTTGTGAATTAGAGGATCCGGTTGAGCTGTAGCCAGATTCCTGACCCACAGAAATTATGAGATAAAAATTGTGTGTTGTTTTAAGCTGCCAAATTTGGGGGCAATTTGTTATGCAGTAGTAGATAATTAATATAGTTGTTTCATTTTCCCTTAAAAATAGATTTCATATTTGATGAATAAAAATAGTCTAAAATATCTTCCAAAATAACCAAAAAGAGCAGTAATGACCCATATTCCTTTTTTTTTTTTTTTTAGACTCCATACTCACAAAGCAACTTCCAAATTATACTTCGAGGTTCCCAATTATTCCAAAATAATAAGAATGTAACCTGAATAAGTCATCTAGGCTTTCTGGAATATACCCTTTCATAAGGCATAACATTGGCCCTCTGGTCAATATTTCTTCAATCTTTTATGCGGATGATGAGGGAGAGGAGTGTCTATGAGATCAACTCTGGGACAAATGAGGCCAGAATGGGATAATCCCACTATAATCATTCACAGTTCCCTGAGGTCAGGTGATGAATGCCTGTGCAGCCCATCCTGCTAACAATTTTGTTGCCATGGGCAGTGTCTCACTTTCATTTTCCCCAAGCTCTACTAGCTTATATAAACGAACAAAAAAACAAACAGAAACTAAAACGGGAGCTATTATAGATTTCTACCTTGTCTGTTAAATTGAGTTTTAATGTTTGGGCTTTTCAGTTGCAGTTTTCTTCAAACCACAAAACCAATATTTTTCCTAAATGTATGCAGTATTTTCTCCCTCTGTCTTCCAAACAATATACTCATATGTCTTTTTAAAAAAATTAAAAAGCCATAAACCATTCTGTTAGTTTAAATTTTTCTTCAAAATAAACTTAAAAGTTCCTTACAATAGTTGTGTTCATAAGTTTGAGTCTTTGTGTTTCTTCCTCCTTCCACTCCAATTACCAAAAAAAACTATTTTTTTACACCCTGACATCAATTTCACTTGATTTTACTTAGATTTGTTTCTAGTTATAGTATAACTGAAAATATATAATTGTTCATGTTTTAACTACATAGTTGCCTACAATTAACTATGAAGAGCAATTTAAGTCTCATTGGTTTTCATATTCTACAAGAATGAATAAATTAATAGTCAAAATTGGTTCCTCCCAGAAGTTATCTATATTGTATAAGTGGAAATCCCAGTTGAGAGTGGTATTAAAAACCTATACCTACTAGAGTTAGCACATGGCAATAGGTGCTAAGTAACTTGGAAAATGGAAAAATTCATTGGGTTAGCAATGACTAAACTAACACAATAGATAACTTTACTGAGGGCTTCCCATGTGTTGGGTAATACTCTGAATGATTTACATGGATTTGGGCTATTTTTTTACTACAACAATCCTATAAAGTGGTGTGATGGTTACTCTGACATGTCAGTTTAGCTAAGCTATATTATCTAGTTCTTTATTCAAACACTAATATAAGTGTTGCTCTGAAGATACTTTGTAGATGTGGTTTAACGTCTAAAATCAGTTGACTTTAAGTAAAGGAGATTATCTTTGTTAATATGGGTGGGGCCTCATCCAATTGTTTAAAGGCCTTTAAGAGTGAAAATGAGGTTTCCCAGAGAAGCAATTCTGACTCAAGACTGTGGCAACATCAGCTCCTGCCTCCTGGCCTGCTCTGTAGATTTCAAACTCAAGACTACAACATCAACTACCTGAGTTTCTAACCTGCCGGCCTTTCCTACAGATTCCAAACTAGCCAACTCCCTCAATCGCATGAACCAATTTCTCAAAATATTATCATCTATCTACCATCAAACTAATTCCTACTGGTTCTGTTTTTTTGGAAAACCCATAGACAGGTGGGTACTGTTATTTTCCCATTTTAAAAATTAAGAAGCTGGGGTTTGAGAATACTTTGCTGGATAAACAGATGGTAAGCAGATCCTGAAATCCAACACAGAAGTGGACTCCAGAGCCCTTGGGCGGGGTGGTGGGGGGAACCATCATACTATTTGTGACAAAGGAAAACTTTGCTGGCTGAATATATCACTGGAATTTTTTGCCTAATTTTTACTAATTTTTAAAGGGTCCATCGGACAGCCCAGAAGTTTAACTGAATCTGGACTGATGAACAAAGTACAAATCCATTCTTTTTAGCCATTGTGCTGCCTTCCCTTTCTGCCATACAACTCCACATCTTCTTTAATGCTGTCCAGGTATCTGTGCCATGGTCTTATGTACAGATAAGTGTCTTTTTATAAAGAGACTGTTCTTTGGAGGATACAACAGGGAAGCAGAAGAGAGAAGACCCATTCAAAATCTTTTAAAGGAGTTTTAATCTATATCTAGCAGTTGTGGGCAAACAGCTAGAACTGCTTTATTGACTGTCTGCCTGCTGAAAACCAGATTGTTTCAAGCTTCCAAACCTACATCACAAGCCTGCAACCAGGTACACATGACGTGTCACTGCAGAACCCAGCACTTGCTGGGGGTCATTTTCCTGCAGAACTAAAATCATACATCCTTCAAATTACAGGTGATCCCTAATGTATAACCCTAAGTGTATAATCAATGAGGGTTGATAGAGAGTTTTTAAAGCTATACATACTTTTTAAAGAGGCTATTTCTGAGAAAGAATACAGAGCTTTTGAACAGAAGTGTTCAGTTAAGCAAAAAGTTCAGAATGGCACAGATTAAGGTATCTTAAAAAATTAAAGAGGCTCTGAGGAAATAAGATAGGCCGAAAATAAATTTAACTGTCTACTTACCAGGAACACAGGAAAATTTAATTTTAGTGAGGGTCTAGATTGCTCTGTTATGAAAAGGACCACGAATTCTGAGTCAAATGATAAAAGGAGCAGAAAAGAGAGAGGCTCTTGTAAGTGTGGGTGGCACTACTGACAATTTGGTGGCCTGATGGGTTTGTTTTTTTTTTGAAAATTAAACCATTTGTAAAATGATTTTAAAATAGTATTTTAATTAGTGATTTCAAGTCTGTAAAAGGTATTATTTTGGACTCTCCTCCAATATTTAGATGCTTTGTGTTTTGAACATACTGATTGATTCGTTGATCTACAGCTGCTTGTGGGTGCTCAGCAATTTTCAGTCTTGTTGCTATGAGATGAGGACTTCTCTGAATTGCCAGTGTGACAGGCATCATGAAGAGGTGGTGGGCTGTCTACTAGCCACAGTGCCACCAAGCGGTCATTCTGCAAAACAGCTCGACAAAGTCGGTTTGCGTTTCCACTGTTGTCTAATTACAGCACCTTAAGATCATCTCTGTTTCAGATAAATTAGCAGGTTAACTGAACAGTGGGGTATTGTTTCTTTTCTTCAAGTTCTTCAGCACACAGCGAGGACCTTTTCTACAATAAATGAATCACACAGGCAGAATGACGAAAAGAATGTTGGACTGGTTGGCAGAAGGCATTTTAGTTTACTTCTAATTTGACCTTTCTTGGTTTTAATTTCCTCTTCCAAGCAATGAGGGGCTTGGGCTAGGTCTCCCAACATCCCTTCTACTCTAAAAGTCTCTAATTCTTTGCTTCTTTTACATGTGGTTGGAACCTCAACACTGATCCTGGTCAGGTAACAGATCTTGGTTATATTGTTTTCAAAGTCAATTTGATCAGGTAGCAGCAAGGCTGGAAGGGTAAAGGGAAGGATTGTGCCCACCAGAAGAGGCAAAACTGCCAACCTCATTTGGCAAAGGATTCTACTCCCTGATACTTAGTGGAGCCTCCTCCTCCCTCCCCTGCCCCTGTAAAAATGTTCTTCCTGAGAACTCTGGCCCAAGGAATCAGCTCCAGGAATCCTGGGTAAACCTGTGATGGAAAATCCACAGGAAAGCCCATTGGAACAGTACGTGCAGCCTGGTTGGAATAATGCTTTCACTGAAGATTAGAAGGGAGAAATTTGAATTTCACCTCAAAGGGTGCATGCTTGTCCCTTATTCTGACAGTTAATGGGAACCTGGAGCCTGGTAGAACTACCTCTACTTTGAACCCTGCCCCACATTGTCACCTTTCTTGAACTACTGTGTGGAGAATCCATGAAGTTAGATTCATGGTGCACATTACTGTGGCTGGTTAAGGAGACTGGAGTGACTTTCTTATTCTCTCCAAAAGCCTGCCTGCCTGCAACTTAACTTTGATTCTTGCCAGGTAAATGAGAGGTATGGTGAATCTTCTGGAGTTGCTGAAACTTTTGCAAGTATTCATCAACCTGAGCACTATATCCAATTTTCTCCAATTTCAGGATCAAGTGAGACAATAGGAATCCTGAACATTAAACTAAACTAAAATACAGTGAAGTATCAACATGCTGAGAGAGCATAGCTGAATTTTTATAGGTCATGAGATTTGGGGGCTCTCTCAATTATGATTTGATTAACACTCTTAATTTGTCATTATTTGGGAGATTTTTTATAAAACTAGTACTTTCTCTAACAAGTTTTTATAAGATGGTCTCACCGAATTTCTGCTTACCGGGATAAACTCATAGAACATCAAAGACAGAATGGAGCTTAGTAATCATCTAATCAGTTTTAAATTGAAACTGAAGATACATATAAAAATAAATTGAAATAAATTAAATTTAACATTTCACAATATAACTAAAAAATAATATTCTATTTAAAGGGGCAGAAAAAATTACTTGTTTTTTATTTTTATTATTTTTAACTTCTATTTTTTAAAACAAGTCCGAACCATAAAATTCAAGGGCCAAGTGAGGCAAATATCAGCTTATTTTGTCATTTTTAGTGTTATTTACTGCTAGGATAAGTAAGAATATGAAAAGAAAAAAAAAGATATTATCTTTTGAATGTATTTACTGAAGGAAGCACCTGCACTTAAAAACTTCATTTCTGTAGATGTTTTGCAGATGAAATGCTTTATTGTTGTTCCTTGCCCCAAATATCAAAACCAAGCTTGTCTTGTTTCCCCATGTCTGCGAAGTGGGAAGGTACAGGCTTATTTCTATATCTCAGACATTCAGTACCACAAATCCAACAATCTATAATACACAATCAAGGAAAAGGTGAGGGTCAGCCCATTAAATTTCATCTAGACCCTCCTTTTAAGAATGGCCATGTTCTCCAAGATGTTAAACTCCTACCCAAGCAGCAACCAGGAAGCCCACTGAGGCCTGGATGGGTATGGCTAGTTAAATGTTCTCTGGTGAGACATCTGCAATGTTAAGAGAAGAGCAACAGACTTGCAGTTAAAGGACCTGAGTGTGACTACCAGCTCTGTCACATTCCAACTTGGACAACAAGTCACATAACTTTGAGTTTCAGCTTCTTCATCTATAAAGCAGAGAATAAATACATCACAGAATTCTTGAGGATAAAATGAGATAATGCAGGTAAAACTGCTGAACAACTGGCATTATTATTTGCAGCTCTTATTAAGGAGTATGTGAAAATACATACTGGTTTTGTCTGCAAGCCCTTTATTGTTTAAATAAGGACATTTTTAAAATGTGCTGGTCCTAGATTTGAAATAATGGAGACCTGGCAACCAGAGAAGAAAATCCCGACTCATCACAGGCAAATAGGAGTTTGAGTTTGGAGAGCGTTATGACGACATATACTGTAGAGGTGAGGGGGAGGCAGCACAGCTGGAGACATTGCCTGATGTGTGTCTCTAGGACAGAGAAGTTGTTCCTCGCCCTTGCTATCCAAGTGTATAGGATCAGAGCCGGGCAGCCAAAGGGCAGAGCACAGAGAAATGCCATCTGTCATTTTTCCCTTTGGCATTTTCTAGGCCTGCGTAGCAAGGGCACCTGCTCATTTGCTCGAGTTTAACTAAAAAAAGGAAAGTGAATGTCCTAGATATAGCCTAGATAGGACATAGATGTGAGAAAAACATCCCATTGATTTAAAAATTTTTAAGGCATCCTCAGCTGCTTAAGGGAAAATGAAAGAGAAAGAGATTAAGAAACTCTGTAAGTTTTCTTTCCCTCAGAATCCTGACTAAAATTCAATCACAGAAGGCTGTCCAGCAAGTTTTAGTATATTCCAAGATTGTATATGGAGTGTTTTCCATAGCACAGCTGGACAATGAGTACTTAGAAGGTAATGTAAAACCATGTATGATTATTAACACTTCCTGAATGTTGCTTAGTAGAAGAAATACAAGTCTCTGAAATGTGTGACATGGGATTTCATTTGGAACAGACGCCCACGGTTATATTTGGATGAAAGAGGAAAAAACCGAAACAGTGAAACTAGGTTGAATTGTTCATCAAAGACTGTGTGTGTGGCTGATGCTTTTTGAACCTAATGGTAAATAAAAGATAGGAAAGCACTCTCTCTTTTTTTTTAAGTAAAAGGAGCTCAAAGTGAATGCTTCCCTAAAAACAAAAAGTAATGAAAATAAACCCCACAAAAACTGTAATCAATAGGTGAATACGTTTTATGAAAGAAAACATTTCCCTCAGCAAGTTGATTTTTAAAAATATGTAAATAGCTTTTGTTTTTATAGTTAAAGTTTTTTAATCTCTGGTGCATTAACAACAATTGAAAAAATTTTGAGAAATTAGACAAAAGTATTTGGTGGATTTGAGTTAATGGGCCAAGCAAGCTTTTTTTCCTTAGCTTCTCTGTCAAATGAATCATAAATTGAGTCTTTGGTTATAGTTTTGGCCATGGGAGGGATTTCTGAAATGCCAACATAGTTTTTTTTGGCCATTCTTGAACTGGTTGTGATAGTATAGGCATTGCTTCGGTAACATTTCATTGAGGACATGCAAAAAGTCTCTTTCATTCCTCTCCTAAAATTGGCATTATAAATTGAATAGAGAGTAGGTTTAGAGGCTGAAGAACTAAAGGATATCCATGTGATCGCTGTGAACACAACAGAACTTTTCTTATAGTCTCGTTCCTGGGGGTGCCACAGCTGAGCTACATGAAAAGGCAGCCAAGAGAGCAAAAACAATAGGTTTAAAATGAGGAACATCTTGATAGTTTTCACTTTTGTCCTTGGGACAATGTTCATTGTCCTCCTCACAGTTCGGCCATCAGTGCCTATTCTCCAAATATACTTTACGACCTTCTGGTAAAATAAGATTATGAGGACAGATGGAATCACAAAGCCCACCAAGAAATGGATGACAGTATAGGCAGTTCCTTCCCAAGAGGGAGGGAGGAAATAGTTACAGTGATTGTCCCAGTTGGAGCCGTAGAAAAAGAACACGGGGGTCACAAAGGCAGCATCAAAGACCCATGATGCTGCAATCATTTTCTTGGCTTTTTCTCTGGACACCTTGAAGCTCAGAGGGTAGACAATGGTATAGAACCGGTCTAGGCAGATGGAGAGGAGAACATAGATCTGGACACCTGGAGTGAGATACTGAAAATATCGCACTGCCTTGCACATTGCACTGCCAAGTGTCCACCTTCCAGTGGTGAACTGCAGCAGGACAAAAGGCGTGCTGCCAATGCTGATGAGAAGATCAGCACATGCCATGGAGACCACAAAGTAGTTGGTGGTAGACTGAGTCCTCCTACTCCTATGGATGACCAAACAAACCAGGGAATTGCCAACGATAGAAAACAACCACAGGGTCCCAAAGAAAACGCTGGCTGTGGCCACTTCCCCAGGAGTCAGTCCATATTGCAGGTCTGTTCTGTTGCTCATCCAACCGTGCTCCTCATATAAGTCCATCAGGCCATGCTTTGACAGAGGTGTAGCTGTTTCTGGGCAGCTGTAGTTTTGGAGGGGTGCCAGAAGTGTCGGAATAACCAAAGATGGCTTGCTGTTATCCATTCTGTGAGCAAAAACCATATTCATTTTTTTTCTCTTAGTTCTGGATAAGAAAAGAAGAACGAAGCCTCCTGTTAAAATGGTGTTCTAGAGATCGATTCCTCAATCTCTATTCAACACTTACATTGGTTGTCATTTGTCAATCAGTACGACTTGTGCACTGGCAGAAAAATATGACCCCTATCCAGAAAAAAATCTGACCCCATTTCTCTTTCATTTTCAGAGCTGTTTTAGCAGATTCCAGCTCCAGTTCTCTGTGGCCTCAGCCTCTCTTGCCCCTTAGTCAAATGTGGTAGAACTCATACCAAGCTCCACTGCTAAACATATTCTTGTTCTCTTCACTCATTGGTGATCACAGAGAGGGAACTCAAGACTGGCTGACAGTAAGGATGCTATCCCCAACTGAAGGGCTGCTGGAATTCTGGGCAAGTGTGTGAGAAGTTCCTGAATGTCATAACAGTAAAGTAATGAGGTGGCAAAAGAAGAAAACTCAGGCAGATGGAAATACTCGGATGTCAGCTATGGAAATAGCTAACAGGAATCTGTGAACATAGACTGGCTGGCTACTGGGAAGGACCCTACCTTTACTTGTTGCAGAATTTCCATTACAGAAGCATTATGGAAGCACATGGAACAACCATAACATGTGTACAGAGACAGAAGTAGCTCCCAATTTAATGACATTTGAAAATAGCTTCCTTTTCCCAAAAGATGATGTGGTTTATGTACTAATAGCTTGTCACCTATCAATAAATTTTGATGCTATTCCATAGTTATTGTTTCATAAAATGACATACTGACTGAAAGACATACATGTCTTTTAAAGAATGTAACCAGGATCCTAGAAACCTACAGCATTCAGATGACTAAAAACAACTGAATTTAACTGTTACTTAGCAACTTTTTAAACGCTTATGATCCTTAGATATAAAAGAATATTATAAAGTGTGGCATTTATCTTTTTTCTGTACTATTCAAAAAAAGTTACTTTTTAATGTAAAAGGTAAAAAGATGGTATAAATGTGGGCCATTCAATTAAAATTGAGATGACTTTGGTCACAGTGGGATGATTAAGTTTTAATTTGATCTGAATCTATTAAACAGAAAGAGAAAGCATAGCAACTGAATCCATAATTACCAGAGCAATTGCATCTGGGCCATGGCACAAGGGGGCAGGGTGCTCCAGCAACAGGCTCTAGCGGGGCCTAGTGTCCTTCTTGGTGGGCTGCTCTGACTACACCTCACAAAGAAACATTTCTGAAGTTTTAGAGGTGGGACTAAAGAATAGTTCTTAATGAAAGAACAGTTCTTAATGACCCATTTTTCCTTGAAAGATTTTTACACTAATTTGTGGTAGGGAGAGGAGTGTTTATATACATTGTCCTCATCAAGAAACCACATTCAACGAAAGTCTGGAGCTCAGGGCAATTTACTAAATGCCAGTTCCACATTACCTTTAGATTTTTTTTGTCCATGAGGCAGTCCTACTTAATTTTTTTAATGAGAAATATAAGATAATTAGCTATTTGACTTCTAGAAGACCTTTCAGTATCACTGAAGAGTCAATTGTAAGAACAACTATACTTTCCACATTAGAAACCAGGATACACGGTCTGAAACAGAACATAAGATCTAAAATTAGCACTGTCCTAGAAAATCTGGAATTTATGATCCTTATACTTATAAAACTGAAATGTTTTCACTTTCATATGCATAAAACCTACAAAAAGCCAGAAAACAAACAAACAAAAACAAAAACAAAATTTTTAAAAAGATTTTGGGTTCAAAACTAAAACATAGGAGCTATTTTCCCAGACAGAAAGCATTGTTCTAAACTTCTGGGGGATGGCTGTGGCCTAAATAAAACAGGAGTCAGTGACACAGGCACTTTCCTGTAGTCAATGCACATAATAAAACCTATGAACTTCCTTATGTTTCTCTTTTCTTCCGATAGCAAAACTCTGCAAATGAAACTGATGCTCACTCCTACAACTACAATGCTGTGAGGCCTCCTGTGGAAGGGCAGCTACTTTGCACCAATGGGTGTGTCTGCTGATTTCTCCAGCCCCACCATTTGGAAACAGAGGTTCCCAATGCTCAGAAATGGGACAAGGGAACCTGGGGAGTTCCTGAGTCTAGGCTACCCTGATGATAGCATGACTTTCTGGCTCTACTTAAAATTGCTGCTATTCTGTTTATTCAATAAACCAAGAGACTGCTGGGTACTAGGAAAACAAAGGTAAGTAAGACCCATAAAAAGGGATAAATAAACTGCCATATTATAATTAAATTCTATAATAATTATAATTAACTGCTAAAAACAGACAAGGAGCTAAGTGCCAGAGAAAAATAGGGACCTGATTTTGGTTGGGATAGGAGGAAGAAAAAAAAAGCCTTCACGAAGGTGAGATTTATACTGGGGGCTTGGAGGATGAATAGGACTTCTTCGAGAAGACCAGGGAATTTAAAAAAAATAAATCCAAGGGAGATAGAGAAAGCATGTGGAATGAATTTGTAGGTCATCTTTCTGGGTTGATCTTTTTTGGGCCCTTTTTCACTTAGAGACATAGTTTCCTGCAGACAATAGCTCCCAGAGTACATAGTTTCTAAATGCCCTATAATCAAACTGACCTAAATTTTTCCCATGGTTACAGTGAGAGGCTATATTTTCTGCATTCATGGGCTGAAATATGGTCAGACAGTGGATGCAAATATTAACATATCCAAAATGGTTGGTATCCTTGTTCACACAGGACTTTGTTAGTCTTTGACTGTAGCATTTTCCATTTCTTTTGCTTTAGAGCAATGGCTCTATTGCTTAGAAACACATTGGACTTTCCCAGTGAGCTTTAAAAAAATACCGATGCCTGAGTCCTACTAATTTAGTTGGTCTGGAGTGCAACTTAAGCATCGGGATGCTTCAGTTCCCCCAAGTGATCTTAATGTGCAACCAGGATTAAGAGTCACTGCTTTAGAATTACTTGCACGCTTCTGTGTTCCTGCACTAAACTAGGGGTTCCTGGGAGGAGGGTGTTATTCTTATTCCATTTACTACAGCTTCCACTGAAGTTCTTTACATTAATAACTGCTTATTAAATATTTACTGAGTTGAATCCATAAGGACAGGGAACTGAAAGTCATGACTCCTAGGTGGTTCTGCAAGAATTAAATGCAGAGAGAGAATATCATTGTGTATTCTCAGGGAGCTGAAACACTGGTGACCAAAGAGATAGGAGAAACCATGGGAAGAGCAGGGTAGGTGAACGGAAGTCATCCAGGTCAACTGCTACATGAAATAGAACTCTTATTTAAGGGAGAGTGAAGGTAATTTAGGTGTCCTCAGATAGGTTTCTGCACCCCCCTCTCCCAGAAAAAAGAGTCCGCCATATTATAACTAAATTCTATGGTCCCAAAGACAAATTTCAGGAAGGACTTCCTTGTTCCATTAATTTGTAAATCAATACATCTTCAAGGGAATGTTTCTGAAATACAATGGCTGCTTAATTAGTAATTATGTCTAATTTTAGCAGCAACAGCAAAGACTTCTTCACCCCTTTCCTGCTCAACCTTTTTCTTCCCAACCAGTTCTGAGACTGCCATATAACATTCCACTGGGGTGAACTACTGACATCCCTTGTTACTATATATCTCTATATATTAACTAAGAGAGGAATCGCTCATCTATTAAGCTCTAAGAGATGTGTTTTAATATATAAGTGAGGAAAATAGTGGATGATTGCCATGGTATAGAACTAGGGATTCAATACTCTCATATTCTTTACTCTGAAGAAAGGCTGTATTTCCAGACTAACATGTCTAGAAATTGGGTGGATCTCCATAATGATGGGATGCTAGAAAGCCTGGAAAGAGAACATATTTATCACTTTGTATTGTAATTTTTATTTTGAATGTTTGTTTTGCCGATTAGGATATAAGTTCTTTGAGGACAGAGACTGTGTCTTTATCTCTATATCCCTGGGGTATATAGATATAATAAAGATTTATTAAATAAATGATGTGTTAATAAAAATGATGCAATGCTAGGATATACGTAAAAGAGAGTATAGCAAATCTTTTTAAAGTCATGCTAGAACATTGTTAGATGGGCTTCTCCAAATATTTTGCTATTTACCATATGAGCAGAATCCAAAATATTACAAAGTTACATGTTAACATGCAGAGTTCTGACTAGCAGAAAAAATAACCCTAAAAGCTAAGGATTTATAGCTCTGTAGATCATTAACCAGATTTTTTCCTACCTAGCAATCGACAGTCTTTAAAAAAAACAAAAACAAACTATAAAAATCCATTTCTTCAAATGATCTTGAAATTAGCTTTATTATCTCACTGGTTCCTTCAGTAATAAGTTAACGAATTTTTGACATATGTTCATTCTATATTTATATGAGTCATAATTTAAACTTTATGATTTTTTAAAAACATATTTTAATGGATGGATGGATGAATGATTGGAAATTAATAAGAAGAACACAATGAGGGATAGAGGGGGCACAGACGACAAACTTTGTTCACTTTACAGTTCTGCCAGGACCTATTCCTGGCTAAGCTTATCAACTGCTGGTTAGATTTCTTCCAGACTCAAAAAACCCTAACATATGTCTTTTTTTTTCCCTCCTCAAATTATAAAAATTCACAGACATTCTCACAATGTAGGAAGACTATTTTTATTTGAGATTTGTTCAAAAATGTAATGTCAAAATAGAAGTTTTATAATATTGAATTTTTATATAATTTGGTTGGGAAAAAAATATATTTTCTATAGAATGGGGAGGTTCTGCTGGACCTAAACAGATACATAAGGTAGTTTATTAATAAGCAATAAGACTAATTACAATGTTGATGGTAGTTATAACATCAATACTACCAAAAGTAGATATTTTATGATTACTATGTGTCAGATCCTTTATGTATATAGCCTTGGAGGTAGATAATGTTGCTAGTTCTGTTTTACAAATAAAAAAAACTAAAGTTCTTTGCCAAGGTCATACAGTTGGAAAGTGGTCACCCCAGGATTGCTTCATTCCAAAGCCTATACTCTTAACCACCACTGGAATTTATGCCCAAGGAAGCCACAAGGAGCTGGATCTGCATTTAGAGGGTCAAACTGGCTATATGTGGATAGGTCTTTCTTAACTCCCCACTCATAGGAATACATAAGAATATAAAGTTATTCCCCCACAGCCTCTTAACTACCCACAGATACATCTGTTGAATATGGTAGCTCAGAAATACGTGACATAGTGAGCATTTGGGGGAAAAAAATCACTCCCACTATATACTGCATGGAGACTTAGCATCAAAAGTGAAGTAGGAAAAGAGTGCAGTAGATAAGTTAGTCTGGAAATACAGCCTTTCTTCAGAATAAAGAATATGAGAGTATTGAAAACTCAGTATGAAAGATAATTAACTGTTGCCTTTTAAACACAGAATGAAAGCAGAACTCCAGACTTCAGCCTGAATTGAAGAAAGGAAAAAGTATGATCGATGATATTATAGGAAACTGTCTTGTAAAAATTTTAATAGTTTTAATCTAGAAAATACTGTAGTGGTAGATACTTTCCCTTAAACCTTTTATTGTTATATAGACTTGATTTGCCTTTGTATGTCTAAGAACCCCAGGACAGTTCTTAGAGGAAGAGAAGGAGAGTTCCAGTAACATTTGTCACTGACTTTCCCATTAGCTTGGTAGGTTGGGGCCCTGCCATTTATTTATTTATTTGTTTATTTGTTTATTTATTTATTTATTTATTTTCAGTTTCTCTCTTTTTTTAAATTTATTTTTAAATTTCAGTTGACTCAAAATGTTATATTAGTTTCTGATGTATAACATAGTGATTAGACATTTATATACCTTTCAAAGTGATTACCCCAACAAGTCTAGTACTCATCTGCCACATTATATAATTATTACAATATTATTGACTATATGAAGTCTTGCCATTATTTAAAGAAAATAATGTATGCAGCAGGCAGAATGGCCCCTGAAAGATAACGCCCTGATCCCTGGAAATTGTGAATGTTATATTATATAGCAAAAGGGACTCTGCATATATAATTAAGGATATAGAATTAAAATGGGGAGTTTATCCTAAATTATCCAGGTGGGACCAAACTAATGAGCCCTTACAAACAGAACTTCTTTGGTGGGTTGCAGAGAGATGGGGCAGAATAAGTCAGAGACAGATTTTAAACATGAGAATGAATTGCCAGGCTGTGACTAGCTCTCAGATGAAGGGGCACATAGGCAAGAAACAGGGAAGAGGCCTCTAGAAGTTATGGGTGGCCTCCAACTGATAGCCATAAAGGAAATGTGTCTTAGTCCTACAACCACAAGGCACTGACATCTGCCAACCAACAAAATGAGCTTGGGAGGGGAAATAACCCTGGAGCCTCTACTTTCTTTAAAGACAGTCCTGCCAACTCCTCAATTTCAGCCTTGAAACTAAGCAGAGAAACTAGCCAAGCACACCCAGACAAGGGACTTGCAGAACTGTGACATAAGAAATGACTATTATCTTAAGACACTAAATTTGTGTTAATTTGTTACAGTGGCAATAGAAACTAGTTTAATATAGCATTTCTTATATAACTGAGTGTGAAGACTAAAATTTAGACCAGCCATCCTATCATTTTCCACTACCTCACCAGCATCTAGAATGTTAGAAATCCTGAAGAGCTTAAAGAGTATAGAGCTTTCTACTTCACCTTAAATGATAGACTGAGAGCTAAGAAACCTGGGTTGTAATTCTGATTATAAGCATTGAACAGTAAGTCAAAAGACCCAATTCTTATTTACATGCCAATGTAAGGACCTTAAGTAAATCAATCTCTCCTGACTGAGCAATTAGGTATTAGAATGGAAAGCATTCTAATAGGTGGCAGGTTTTCTTTGACCAGACCACTTCTTGCAGGGAATCTTCAGTAGAAGATTATAGACACAACCAGAATAATTGAGGACAGCTTGTCTGGCCCCTAGGTAAAATTCATCTCTCCTTTGGAGACCCATCCTACTGCTCTTGGACATCAAAGGCTCACAGTACTGGGCCCCAGCAGCCCTAAACAATTTCCCTCTCCTCCCATCAAAATGTGTTTTCAGAATGAGCTTTCAGCTAGGTGAAAGTGGAGGGTTATAAATTAAATGGACCTGTGTTGCTCATTACATTGTCTACCTATCAGTTTTCATTCATTTCCAAAATGACCTTAGAAATCATCCAGACCAACTCATACATATTGTCTACAATTCTAATACCTAATTGCTCAGACAGGAGAAAACACATAGGAACTCTTGATAGTCCTCTATCAATACTCCACACCTTTCTTCCCAATATGGTGTCTTTAAATTCTGAATAATTTGGCCAAGGAATTTGTACCTCACCAAACTCAATTTAATTCATTACAATAAACACTTTTTGAATATCTGCTGTGTGCTCATGAGTTAAAGTAGTGGCAAACAATTGTTTTGGAGGTAAACATTCAGTTTAATCTCTGGGCTCTGATTTCAGTATCAACATCTCTAGTAATTTGACTTAAATAAGAAAGAGTATGTGAGGAGGCAAAGTCCAAACTGATTATACTCAAAGCAAAGAGCTATACAAAAAAATGCAATTTACAGTTATTTGAAAAGAAGGTGAAAGATCTGTTAAGAGCCAAGTATAAGCACTGAACAGAGAGCTACTAAGAACTTTTATTTCTCACATCAAATTCACATCTGAGTAAATTTTGATCTGCACCACTGTCCTCAGTCAGGGTTTTCCAAGAAAACAACTTTCAAGTTCATGAAACAAAAGTCAGATTTGAATTTGCACTAATGTTATTTTTCATGAACAAATTATGCAACTATATGTATCATTAAAAATATGGTTGATTATATATTTGCATGCTTTATCTGTTAATATATTGTAGTGCCATACTTTTAGATATTCCATAGGTTAAAATGCTACTGCTATTTCTCAATGCTTCTTATTCTAATCCTTTCTGCACATCAGCAATGGCTGACCCAAATCATGTGTACCAGCAATTTCACTGTTTCTTCTTCAGAGACAGATGTGTTCATAAGTGTGACATATCCCCAGATATATCCAGAATTTTGTGCAAATCAAAAAGATTGAACTAAACTCCAGCACTTAATATTTTTCCTAAAAAATCACATTGAAAAGAAAATTATGTATATTTTTTAAATGTATTAAAATTAATTTTAAAAAATAAACCACTGATAAATTTTGGTACTTTATCAGTAAGCAAGTATTTGCAACAAGCATCTTTTATCTGGGACACAGCAATCTATTTTGATACTTTGGTTAACAAGCACTGCCCTGCTATACCATCTCCCCCCCACACACACACATACACACTATACTATCCACCTGAAATTTGAATTCTTAAAAGCTAAAGGTAACCTGGCACAGAGAACCAGGAAAAAATAATATGAGAGAGATTCTCCCCCATGGGAAATGGTGTGATTTTATAAACCTGTTTTATAAAGTCTACTTACTAATGAGCATTTTTCTGGAAGTAACCAATCTCCTATCCATGACCTAAAAGCCATTGACATTCCAGGAAGTTTTCACAGCCTGCACCCATATTTGAAGGTGTATTTCGTTCTTTAGACGTGAAAGAAAAGAACCCTGTGCACATTTTAAACATAAAGAAGTTGTACAGTGTAGTGGTTGAGAGCATGGGCTCTAGAGCAGTGGTTCAGAGGTAATTTTGCCTCTCGGGACATTGGGTAGTGTCTGGAAACATTCTTGGTTGTCACAACTGGGGGAGGAGACTATTACTGACATCTGGTAGGCAGAGGCCAAGGATACTGCTAAACATTCTATTAAAGAGGACGACCCTCAACCCCATAAAGAATTACTCCAGAGCCAAGAGTGCTGAGCCAGCACTCTTGAGCCAGCCCACCTGGGTTTCAAATCACTTATTACTTATGTAAGCCTCTGTGAGTTACTTAACATCTTTATGCTTACTGAGTGTGTCTTCACCAGTAAAATCAGAATAATAAAAGCATCCACATTATTGATTTGTTGTGAAAAAAAATAAATTACATAGGAAAGAAGCTAAGAACAATGTCTGGAACAAAGTAAGCCCAACAAATGTTACTTTTTTTTTTTTTTTTACCATTATATGCATTGAAAAAGACTGAGAAGAAATATACCAATATTTTAACAGTGATTGTTTCTAGGTGACGAGATCATGACTGATTTTTATTCTCACTATACTTTTATACTTCTCTATGTTTTCCTTATTTTCTAGAACTGTATTTGTAATAATCTAATATTCAAAAACATATATTTTAAATGATATAGTGGAAAGAACACAGAATTAGAAAGACCTGGATTCAAATCCTGACTATTGCTGTGTGTGACTTTGAGCAGATTAATTCATCTCCCTGAGCTTCAGTTTTCTGATCAGAAATTAGGACTAATAATTCATATCATAGAGTTTCTACCAGGATTAGACATGACAGACACCCAGTGCCTAGGAAAGTATGCTGAATGAAAGGCTCCAGAAGATGACTGCTTTAAAAGTTTAGCCAAGGGAAAATGATTCTACAAACAGGGATATATATGCATGATGGTTTTTTTGCTTTTTAAACTATCTTCTTGGAGAGGCCACCTTCCATCTCATTCCCTTGTTATCTTGGTTCATAGAGGAGAAATTGTATCAATTATCTGGGCCTTCTATATCTTGTCTCTCCCTGCCATATATACCATAGGAAAGGGTTTGATAATTCAGCTGGCAGGGCCTTCCTTACTCATTTGGCAAGGTTTACTAGTGGCGGGCAAATTACTGTGACCGAAAGACAGGATCCAGGCATCACTTTCTCATATTCTTCCCCCATGCTTATTGTCCTTCTACCTATATCCTCTTTCCTTCCTAGCTTCCAAGCCGATAGCATACTTGGAAAAACCTCTCCTCTCTCTCTTCTAACTTCTCCCATTCAGCTGGTTGAGTAGATTTGCCTCCTTTTAGATTTGAGAGGGATGAGTAGTAAGCCCAGCTAAGCTTCCAGATCTAAGCCTCTCATGTGCACTAGCATACCTTCTCATCTGAGAAGTCTCGCATGAGTGCGATGGGCAAGCAGCAATTGCCCAGCTCAGGGTGCTTTTGGCAGGCCTGCTGATTTTGCACAACTCACTCATCAAGTAACAATGGAGGTGAGGAGGATGACTGAATAGGATTCAAGGACTTGCACATTATTCACAAATCTCACTCTTACTCTCATTTACTTGGATCAAAAAATAATAGACAAGGTTATATTTATGTATATTATCAAGTGGGTGACTATTTCAAGCCTGCTTACTTGAATTCGAATCCTAAGCAAACTTTCAAGGTACTCTGATGGATCTTTTGCACTAAGGTCTTAACTGCCATGGTTTGGGAAAGGCACCAACCCACTCTGATACTGAAGACCCCAGGGTTCTCTAGGGAGGAGTCCTGTAGTCCTGTGACTTCCTGATGCAGTGTTCCGGGGACTAGGAGCCACATCTGATTAGAACAGGACTACTGTGGGCAGGAATTGACCTCAAGACATTAACTCTCAACCCAAAGTTAACATTTCTACATTGCGAGACGGAGCCAGACAAAACATCAAAGCAAAATGAGACTTTTAGGGGTGCCTCTGTCTAGGTGTAAATAAAAATATCAAAAAAACTTCATTCTAAATATAATTAAAATGTCAGGGGGATTGGTAAGCCCCAGGAAAGAATATATGGTTACATCTTGAACTCTAGTTTGTCACTGCTCCAGGGTCAGTCTTACTAGCATACATAAATTTCAGGCATAATTTTAACTGCTGCCAAGTTTTCTCCTACTGTACATTTACCTCCTCACTATACTCCCGATAAACACATGCAAAACAGAATAGGCATGTGACCCCAAATTGGCTCCAGCAGAATACTGTCAGTCTTGAGTCTTCCATTCTTCATCTGCAAATATATATTGAGAGTTTACCATAAACCAGGCCTGGTGCTAAATCCAAAGTTGGAAGGATACAGGAAGCTCCCTTCAGATGACTATAATAGTAAAAGTAAGTGTAACTTGTCCCAGGGAACTGTAAATTTCAGCAGTGGTCAAAGGCATAATCTAAAAAACTAAAGTTCAATATTTTAGGGGACACAATTAATCTTCACAGTATTCTTCAGTGAAAGCCTGATAGATTCCTACCTCTTTTCATCCTCTTTGTGTCTTTGACCTAATAAATTCTCTTAGTTTCCCCACAGCATAGAAGAATGAGATCAGTTATCTTTTATTGTCAATGTCCAGAAGAGACAATACACATACCAAAGGAAGAAAATCCTTTTATCTCAAAAATTTCCAGAAGTTAAAAAAATATATTTCCTTTTTTCCCCTTAAAAACCTAAAATAATTTGCAAAACCAGAAATCTATTCTCTTAAATATATTATTTTAAAGCAATAAATCTAGTCAGTTTGATATCATAGTTTATGTTAATAATTTTACCAGTTTTTAATCTATTTTTTTTAATTTTCAAAACCAGGTAAGTTCTTTTAAAGGTAACATGCTTAGGCTGGTCTTATTACTAGGTTTTGAGGATAGAAGAATCATTCTAGTTCAATTTGAAAAAAAAAATCAACCATGATGTAATTCTAGATTTCTTTTTTTCCTTTAGACATCATTTGGTCACTATGGTAACATAGTGTTTTACTACCAGATATCTATACAACACAATGGGAAGAGAACAGACAATTACTTGCTGGGTTCTTTGGGGGTACAAAATGTGACTACTGGGATAATTCAAGATTAAATGTAGATTTCACTGGGGTGTTGTTTTAGCCAGGCAAGCTGATTCAATCTAGCAATATTGGCTGAACAAAATTTGTAACCAAATCAACTGTTCACATCATTTGAAATGACACAAGCGGAGAAGCAGCACAGTTCATTGATTAAGATCATGAACTCTGGGGTCAAGTTTCTTGGGTACAAATCCTGTTTCTACTATTTGCTAGTTGTATGACCTTGGGAGAGTTCCCTAAGTGCTCTGTGCCTTAGTTTCTTCATCTCTAAAATGTGGGTACTAATAATATCTCCCTCAAAGGGTTATTATAAAGATTAAATGACAGATTATTTGTGCTTAGACTTATAGCTTAAACATAGCAAGAACTTTATAAGTATTTGTTAAAGAAGAAATAAAATTTAAATTTGCTAGCTTCCCTTGTTGTGCTAGGTAGAAATGTTAAAGGATACCAAGATTTGAATGCATGGCAGATTATTTTAGTCTGTAACTTTGGAAGATTCCTTTGAGAACTTCTTGGGGTCCTTCTTGGTAGCTATTCTATAAGATTTGAAATTTGGTAGCTATCTACTGTCCTAGACCAGTGCCGGAAAAAATCACAAGCACTCCTGGTATCAGAAACATCAGAAGGAAGAAGATTGCATAGCACAAAGAAACAGCATGCCAGCCCACTCAGGTTCCCTAAGCCACTGCCAATAACCTCTGGGAACATGGGCACAGAATAAGCAGCTGAAAGGGATGAAAAATAATTTTATTGCAGTGACAATGAAATCTAGTTAGTTTCAGTATTTTTTCCTCTTCCCAGGATTCAAAGAAAAAAAAATTATTTTCATCAGTGAGTGCTTTATTTTATTATCACTATACAAAATTTCCATTTATCTTCAACAGGCACTTGGAGAATTATTCATTTCACAGAACTACCTAGGCATCTTTTCTGGACCTGTAACAAATCTAAAGCCCCTAATCAGCAAATATACCAAGACAAATTGCCTGGAAAAAAGGTATTATGTATTCTCAGCCAAATTTCAATCACAATACCGCGGGATCTCTAGCACATACCTCCATCTGTACTTGATTGTAGAGATGGTCTCCTTAGGTCTTCTTGGTCAGGAATAGCCCTTGCATAGGAGTTTGGAGAATGCCATAAACCACCAAGAAAGCTTGGAGATACATTCATATCTGTCCTCTGTCTTTCTTTTGGCTCACAGCCGGCTTCCTGGTAGGGAGACAAAATGACGCTGTGCAGGGTTGACTATTAAACCATCTTCCCGCCCCCAGCCCCACTCTCTTGGTGCCCCCCCCTCCCTTCCAAGGCTCTGGAATGTGTCACATGGGAAATGGATCATGTGGCTCAAGGGGGGAATGTGGCAATCTTCTCTTTCCCTTCCCCCACTTTTCTTTTCAGGAGCAAAGCAGCAAAAATCTCTAACCTGATTGGCTCTGACCAAAAATCTCCATATGAAAAGAGGAAAATTCAACCATCCAAACCTCCAGCCTTCTCCACTTTATTTTTCATCTGAATATTTTATCCTGGGTATTCAGGATGCTTTGTAGGGAGGGAAATGAAACTTACTCCTTAACCCCTTTCTTTCTTTCTTATCATCAGTACCCTGAAATGGCAAGGTGTTCCCTAACTAGGCTCCGGAGCCCCCTTGGCACAACTGGGACAAAGACGTATTCAGCACCACGGACAGCATTACACTCCCTTCAGTGTTCATTAAAGCCATGTTTCATCCATTTTACTCTCAGGTAAATAAAAATATTTTTAAAATACTTCCCTAAGGCCTCGTTTAGAGCTCCAACTTCCCCTTCTATTAATTTACTATTACCTTATGGATAAAAACGTAATTTTTATATATCATTAAACCCAAAGACCATCCCATGCCTACCTCCCTGTTTCCATCCCACCACTCATCCTCACCTTTTTTGTTTTGGGGCAATTCTCAGCAGAATTCACTATATGCCCACATATCTATGCTCATGGGAAAAACCACAGAAATATATAGGATTTCTTGAGTGTGCGTGTCTGCATGTCATTAGCCCCATCCATAGGCCTCAGGCTGAGACGAATTAGAGAGGCAGGGAGCGAGCCTGGTAGGAGCTGTTTTGTGTGAGGATCTATCCCGCTTTGCTGACGTCCCAGTTGCCATGGTGCTAGGTACTTGCTGAAGGGGATGATTTCTTTCAGAAACAGTCACCATGGGACCCAGCTGACTACAGAAAGGCACAGGGAAAAGGGCCAAATTGCTCAGGAAGACTTTCAATTAGCATTTTCAGAGCCAAACTTACCTAATGAGTCCTTTCCTTACTGAATTGTTGCTGACCCTGAATCTTGAAAAGATTCTAGGAATTAGCAGGGACACTGTAATGGTAAATCCCTATATCCTCCACTGTTTCTTTCCTTAAAAGTCTACGTAGGTGCAACTGAAGGAAAATGCCAGCTTTATAGAATGACCATGGAGTGCCATCATAGTGTGCTGAGGAGGACACGAGAAATGTATCTCTCCTCAGGTTGGGGCTTCTGACTGTTGTGAAGCTATTTATCTAAGTCCTACAGCCTTAACTGGGAGAGACTTTAGAAACATACCTGATGGCTCACACTAGAAACAATTTGAGAATTCTACAGGAGAAAAGATAAATATTTTTAATGTAAGTTGCTAAATTATTTTAAACAAAAATAAATTTGATTATTAAGATCGATTCCTTGAATAGAGTTTGGAATACCAAATCAGGGATTTGAACTAGCTATATATTTGTCTCAGAAGGCCAGCATATAACTGATTATTTCTAACTCAGAATCCTAACTATGGCAATTCTGAATAGTTATGTTTGGTGGAAGAAATGCTGACTCGCAATGTACAGAAATGCAAACTCTAAGAAAAGAGGTAGCACAAGAGAGCTGGAGTATAACTTCAAGAAATTGAAACTCCTTCCTAGCTTAACATCCACAGCTTATTTTAGGAGAGGAGTCAGGTTAATTCTAGTTTTTCTATATTAGGCTCGCAGAGAAATTCACTTCTATTAATTCTAATACTTGCCATTTTCAGAAAATTCATTTATCAGGAAACTGGATATGCATTTAAGGAAATTCTTAGAGAACCAGCATACTGGTAACTTAGATATCATTGCTCTTCTTAGTTAATAAGAACAACAAAAACAGCTAATATTTAACATGTGCCAGGTATTTAGTACATGATATCATTTAATACTGTCAAACCATGAGACAGGTACTATTAACATTCCTGTTTTGCAGATGGAGGAACCTAAGGCTTAAAGAGGATAAGTAATGTGCCCCAATCTGCACAGCTATTTAGTGTGGGAGCTGGATTTGCAACTATTTAATCTGATTCCAGATCAGGCACACTATACTATTCTATTCTGTATCGTGAATAATGAACTAGACTGAAATAACTTGTCAATTTAATGTAATGTGATTCACTAAAAGAAATCAAAAAGATCACTTTAAATTATTTGAAACCAAAAAAAGAGAGCCAAGTTATTCATTTCTTTTAGGGTGATTACATGTGTACATCATGGTTTAATTATAAAATAATAATTTTCAAAGAATCATAATCCAGAATGTTATTAAGAATTACTATAAAACATGTTTTTTACTATAAATTCTGTTTTTAAAAATTAAATTTGTAATCACTAAACTTATTCCTAGCCACTTGTAAGATAAAGAGACAGCTGTATTCCATTCAAACCCATAAACCCCCGCAATACTTATGTAGCTGGGGTAGTATTTTGAAAGTGATTTATTTGATATTTTTTCTCTTCTGCCAGGGGTATCAGTTGCTTTAGGAACAGGAAGTGCAGTGCGCTGTTCAGAATTTAGAAAAGGAAAGAAAGGACTGACTATTCAGCTTCTGAAATCCAAAGTAGGAGTGTGCATCAAGGTACTAAGCTTGAAATTCAGGCTATTGTTTTGAAAGCTATTTTCAAAATTCCTTTATTTCAGCCTTTCCTTGTCATCAACCAAAGGTACAAGACTGCTCAGTGTTCTGTCCTGTAGAGCAGGTCTTCAGACTGGGACAGGCAAAAACTTTCCCAGAGCATAGAGTTTTATGGGAACTAATTTCTAGATCTTCAACTTCTTCAAGTATGCTTTCCAAAACTGACCTTCCAGAGAACTGGTGTAGTACAGTTGTCTTGATGGTTCTTGGTTCCCACCCAGTAGTTTTTCTTCCATTTTACCATAGAATGGTGAACCTCTCACCCATCTTTATCTCAAATCTACAATGATGCACTGCCTGGATTTAAAAAGCTCCTGGTAAAACCCCTGCAAAAACAACAACAACAACAACAACAACAACAAAACAGGAAATATTGGCAATGCTGTTGAGATATGAGTGAATAGCTCCAATAATTGGCCAACAAATCCTTAAAAAGTCAGCTTTCCAAATGCTTTAAACAAAACTAAAAGAAAATCACTATCCCAACTGTCCATTGAGAAATTCATTGAAATAATTTTCTTAGAAGAAAGCTTCTTTTACGGAAGAATGTCAGCTAATAAATGTAGAATAGTTAGAATGTTATTTTACAGTCCCCAATAAAATAACTGATTCAGGCAAACACCACAAAAGTATTCAAGCCATCAGATAACAAACTGTCAGAACAGATTATTTGTAGATCTACAAACTGCAAAGGGAAATCTGTCCTTTTCCAATGGTAAGACTGGGTGAGTGGGTCACTATCTTAAACAAGTGACCAAATTAATATCACTAGTAGTGGGATAACCTGAAATTTTATGCCTTATATGAAGTAATGTGATCTACCCAATGTTACTGATGAAGTATTCTTTCTAAAAATGTGTAACCTGAATCTAATCAAACCTCTATGCATGATGTCTAGTGAAAAAAAAAAAAGACAAGGGTTAAAGCAGGTTATATCATGCAAAAAATAATCTGCCATAGTGAATACAGAATATTCTACAAGAGTACTAGTCTGGACTCATCAAAAAGTAAATGTCATGAAATATAAAAAAGGTGTGTTGTTTGAAAGATGTACTGTTACAGATAAGATAAGACTAAACACACCAATTTCAAAACATGCAGTTGGGGAAGGAGGGAGAGTTGTTATAAAATAGCTATAAAATATTTTTGGAGAACTGGGCAAATCAACTTTGTGCATTGGATATTAGATGGTATCATAGGATTTTTATTTATATTAGTTGTGAGAAAGGAATTGTAGTTATTAGAATTTCCTTATTCAAGGAGATGCTGAAGTATTTAAGGATAAAGATCAAGATGAATGGCTTAACAAAAAATATGTATGCACATATACAGAAAGAAAAATATGACAAAACAATAATTGGTGGATCTAGGATAAGAATGGGTGTTTATTGTACTTTAAACTTTTTTGTCTGGATGAAAATGAAAAAATAATAAATATGGCTTTATTGTGAAAGAACATGCCACATGGAAACTTAAGAGTATGTCCTTCTCTGAATTTCAAATTTAGTGACAGAGAGAGAGAGAAAGAACAGTCAGTCATTGGGCCTGCCCTCTCTTTAGGCCAAAGTTAGATATGAATGTATTCATTTTCTATTACAGCTGTAATAAGTTACCACAAACGTAGTGGCTTATAACAACGCAAATGTATTATTTTACGGTTCTGTTGGTTAGAAGTACAACATAGGTTTTACTTGGCTAAAATCATGGTGATGGCAGGGCTGAGTTTGTTTCTGAAGGCTATAGAGAGAATCTATTTCCTTGTCTTTTCCAGCCACCCACATTCCTTAGCTCATAGCCCCCTTAACCATCTTTGAAACCAGCTTTGTATCTCCCTAACCATTATTCCATAGTCACATGTCCCTCTGATTGACCTCAGACTGATAAACTCCTTTTAAGGACCCATGTCATTAGATTGGGCCCACCCAGATAATCCGGGTGAATCTCCCCTCTCAGGGGCCTTAACTTAATCCCATACACACAAGTTCCTTTGCCCTATAAAGTGACACGTTCACATTAGGATATGAACATCATCAGGGGGCCCATACACTGTATACCATAATGAGTTACCTCATGTTGAGAGGAACACTCAGGGCAAAGGATCTCTGCCACTGCTCCCTTTTTGGTCCCACTGTTCAGGCCTCTCATACCTCATTCCCTGCACTTTCCATGGCTGTTCAGGCCAGAGGCAAGTCCGGAACAGCATGGTCAGACATAGAGCAAGTATCCTAAGCCCTTCCTGTTCCCTTTAAGCATGGATGCTGAACTAACAGCCAGTGGGCTTGCCATAGCCAAGTGAGGTCATGGGAAAGCTGAGTCTGCAAGGGAAGGTGGGCCATACTCCCAGGCAGATTTTCCTTAAGCCAAAAATAGGCTATGAATTCACCAGCTGCAGGCTTTGGCATCCAAGGTCAACAGGTTCCACAGATAGTAGGTTGATAAAGAAATTGTGCCAGAAACCTTGACAGTGCACACAGGTCCAAAATGAAGCCAGGGGATACCCTCTCTCTCACTGAATCCAAAAGGATTTATATGTTACCCCTTCTAGATTCTTGTAGGAAGAAATGTCAACCAATTCATCTTTACACCTCTAGGATCTAAACAACAAGGCAGATGCTCAACAATAGTGTTCTAGCACACTGAACAAGCATGACATTTGGGACTAATTTAAAGTAACTTAATTTTTATTTTCCACTGTCCCTGTGAAAACACTGTTTGTTCTTCTCCCAACCCTGAATGAAAACTTGGGCAGTCCTATTCCTTTTTCAGGTCACTTTTAGTTAAGAGAAGTTAGTAAATAAATTATTCAGTCCTATATAGTAGTCAAAATCTGTCACCTGCCTTAAATTTAAGGGTTTTTTCCCTCCACTCAGTTTGTGCTTGCTGTAGATGGGGAAGCTTAATTTAGGGAGTGTGGCCACTTAGCTCTTTCCCTGATTTGTTTGTCTAACAGCACTCTAATAACTTCATTTAAATATCCTCTTCAAAACCCCTTTACCAGGCTTCTTCTTGACTCTTATATGCCCTTGATATGGGTGAGAGTTTAAAAGTAGTCTAACCAGTTCTCACCCTTGCACATTTTGCAAAAGTCCTACAAAGCAGTCTGTCTCTGGTATCTTGTTGTAGGATCTCAGGCAGCACTCCTATTTTAGCATACATTTACAATAGTTTAACTAAAGTCCTACTACTTGGGATTTTTCTATTTCTAACTTCCAACCTGCTTTCTTCCTCATTTGAGTCTCCTATCCTTCTATCCCACTCCACTCTTCATTTCTGCATTATCTGCTCTTCGCCCACTTCAGAACCTCTAGTTATTGACCTCTGCAGTCTCTGAATCCCTTGTTTCCTATGGAGAAGACCACATTTAGACATTTCACCAATTCTCTTGTTAGACAAACTAATGTTTTCTCAAGAAAAGGAAGCCAGTTAGATAGGTTATCCTATGTGGCAAAAGATATTCCTGGCCAGTACCGCTACATTTGGGTTTTGACATCCAATGACTGAAGTAGTAGGTGGGTTCTGAATAACTTATATTCCTAGAAACCAGAGTTCTCCTACTAGAAAGTAACTTACCTTTAACAAGTTCAAACTCCTGACCCAGACATGCCATCCTATTTCAAGGGATTCTTTATTCATTGAAAGGCTACAAAAACCGGCTTGAATTTTTCATCTGTTAGTACCAATGAAACCATGTGGGCAGTCACAACAGCCACGTCAATCTGGGAAGCTATGTGAAGAGGCTTTATTATCAATGGACTGCTGTACATGCTTTCCTATGTGAACCCTCCCACTGAGGAAAAACATCCACATGCATACACTTCAGTGATGCTTTGATGCCCCTCCACAATCAGTGGTACAGAGCAAGTTTTAAAGTTCACCTCACCCCTCAACAGCATTAGCCCTGCTGATGACCCAAAATTCACCACAGGGTAAAGCATTAAAGACCTCACCATTTGCATTGCCTTTGCTAGATAGATCAAAGATCAGCTTGGGAGACTCGAATTCCTTTTCTGCAGCAAATCCTGTATACTCCTAGGACCCACATTAGTGATCTCATCACCAACCTTTCCCCAACCAGGTTGCTTATCACCTTCTTATCATAGTGGCCTTTTTCCTGAATACAGCTTATTATGCCCTGTTCATCTGCCCATGTCAAGCTCTAGGGTTTATTCCTTCAGATACTTTTCAAATACATAGCTATCCAGATCAAGTGGTCTTCTCTCCTCCTGCTAGAGGGAAATCTTAAAGGAGTGGTTCTCAACCTCATTAGCAAAATGAAGAGCTTTATAAAATACTGATGTCCAGGTTCCACTCCTAGAGATTCTGTTTTAATTGGTCTAGGGTACAGCCTTTGCATGAGAATTTTTTTAAAGCTGTCCAGGTGATTCTAATATGCAGGCAAGGTAGAGAACCTACCTTAAGGCTCACTAAATAAAGATGGACCTATGTTAAATACAGTATTCAATTTGATGAGTAGATGGCATGCATAAATGTGGTGGGAGGCTCAGAGAAGAAACTCTCATTTGTTGATCATATGCTATATACAAAGTTCTGTTAGTAACTCATGCAGTCTTTTCAACAGTACCTTTTTCATCTTTATAATCATCCTATGAGGTAGGCATTGTTATCCTTATTGTATAAATAGGGAAACTGAGGCTCAGAGAAGTTACAGACAGTAACTGGTAGATCCAGGAGATAAACCCCAGGCGTTGGGTGGTACCTTTAAGATGTTGCAGGACAAAATCCAATGCTCATGCAGGTGTCCCATGTATCCTGCGAGAGAAAGAGGTCAGATTAGTCATTCTCAAGTCAGTTCCCAAATTCTTGGCTCCTGTTCCCTTAACTGTTCTTCCTGATCCCAATTTAGCCCTTGCTCAGAACTATGGCTTCTAGAACCCTCCTTGTTCCACTCACTTAGGGACGTCCCAATTTTCACCTTACACATCAAGGACTACAAATGTGGCATTTCTGCTTTTGCTTACAAACATGCATAGGTTCACACTGTTTTAGGGAAAACGTCCTCTACTGCCAACAAACTCTCAAATTTTTCCCATCTCCTTCCCACCGCATTCTTAGTTCACACTCACATCCTGTCTTGGTCTCCATTATTTATTTGTGTGTGTGTGTGTGTGTGTGTGTGTGTGTGTGTGTGTGTGTGTGTGTGTGTGTATTTTAATATTGATCCCTCAGATTTATTCCTTTGTCGCTTCCCGTTATCTTTCCAAATACATAAAACTAATCATCCTCCTTTTCAAACCTTGATCGACTCTGCCACGCCCACTCCTTCCCCACCTGCTTTGCGGGAACTTCCTCCTCCCCTACAGAGTTCACGGCCCATACATAACGACGGAGAGAAGGGACGAGCATACGGGCAAATCTGGAAGGGTGTACCATTTCGTGCTTGCACCTGTCGGGCCGTCGTGCCCCCACCTTTGCCGAAGACCCTATTGCGTTGGCTATTGAACCAGGCAGAAAGTTTGGAAACGTTTTTCGCGCGCAAACGGCGCGTTCGACGCATGCGCACACGTCCACGGGCTGAGGGGGGGGTGGCTGTTCGCGCGGGCAGATCTCGCGTTGTTTGGGGAAGCCGGGCCTGGAAAGGGGTGTGTGTGGGGGGGGCGCGGCGCGGTGAGGGTTTTTTTTCTTTTTCTTTTTTTTTTTTTCTTTTTAATGGCGCGTAGAGGCGCTTGTGCTGCAGTCGAATAAGAATAACAAAAAAGATCCAGAGTCGGCGGCGAGAAGCAAGGCTAGGATGACTAGGCTTCACACTCACGGCAGCTCTCTGCGCCCAAGGAACTCTACGGAGGATTTCCCTGCAAGGGCCCTGGAGGCCGCACAGGTTCTTCGGAGACAAAAACCCAGAAATAGGTTAAAATAGGGAAAGCCGACCAGGTTATCCCCTCGGGACGCAGTGTTTCGTTTGGGCTCGTCTCACCTAGACGGAAAGGCCATTGGCTCGCGACCCGTTTGACCTCCGGCTGCCGTGGCGCCTGCGCAGGGGTTTGTTTACCGATTCTGCAGACTCTGTCCCGTTTTCTGAGCGCCGGCGTTAACTGTCTTGCGGTGTGATTTGTCATGAAAATCATACTCCGATTGGGGGGGGGGGGCTGAGGAGGGGTCAGAACAGGACAGTTTCAGGGTAAGTCTGAAGCCAGTGAAAATACAAAACGGTCATGAAAACCGAACCCTCGGAAAGCGTTGCGTTTCGAGGAAGCTCTTGATCGTGAACTTAACGAAGGTGATAGCGCTCTAAAACCAAAACTAAGAAGGGTTTAGCAGCGACCTTAAACCCCAAAGCAGAAGGTAGTATTTAGGTACCTGTTTAAAATATGGACTCTTACGGTAAAGATACAACAAATGTGCCTAAACCTGAGGCCAACCTCGAGCAATACTTGCATGACTAAGTCAAAAAGGCAAGCATGCAAATTTTGAAACTAAAAAGAGAAATGACTCTAGAAGCAAGAGCCAGAAAAAGCACAAACCAGCAAGCATATTTTTAAAAACGGTTTTAAGTTCCCTTCAAAGACAGTTTCAGTTGGCTTAGAAGGCTATTTACTTACAAGATGAGAAGATAAGGTGAAACTTCATGTCATGGATAGGACTGAATCCGTTTGAAAATAAAAAAGGCAGGCAAGCTGGCTTTAAAAAAAGTATGGAAGAATTTTTAATGATGCATTTTAATGTGCTCAGAAAGAATCTTAAATAATTGGTGGATTCAGCTAAACCTGGATCTTAGATAAGAGCATGGAAATTGACTATTTGGCAATTTTATTGGATTCTATGTGTCATGTTTTAAATGAAAAATTTGAAGATTTTATAAAAGTGAGATGTTTAGGTAGCATGACATCAAGTAAAGAAAATGTGTAGACGTGTGAGTTGGGGCCAAATTTCGAAGGTTTTGGGTACTTCCAGCATCATAGAGCCTTCATCTAAAAAAATTGGCCTTTGGATTTTTCTTATTACACACAATATGATATGACAGTAAAATGTATTAAATCTAGCAATTTGGATATTTACCTTTTAAGGCAAATTTGTACCAAAGTCAGAAGTGACTTTACTTACTTCATTTTCTAGAGGTACATTCATTTGGTTGAGGTAAGGCTACTGTGACCAGTTTTTCTAAGCCAGGGTTGAATTGACATTTGCTTCATGACTGGTCTTAGGGTTTATACAAATTAGGTACATCTAAGGTGAGTTGATTTCTTATTCACCTTAATGATTAAGAATGACACAAAAATGGCTTACTTTGTCAAGACAACTACTGTAAAACAAGCTGAGTACTTTTATTGCACATAAAGAGTCTAATGAAAATTAAGTATAGGAATTGGATGAAGAGTTAATAACTGATTACTTAGCGAAGATTGTGATAAATGTGATGAAAATGATAGTCTAAGACTGGTAAGTGGTCAAATAAAACTTCATCTCTGTTTACTGGGAAAAAAGATCCTTTGATAAGTAAAATAAACTCAATAATGTATTAGTTTCCCATTCAGTCAGTAATATGACTCGGGAAATAATCTTACCAAAATTTCCACAATCAACTGAAAAAGTTATCCTTGCCATTTATTTAGCAGCATTTTGGGCACATGCTCCCATGATTAATCTGACATTATAAAGCAGTGAAAAAATGTTGTTCATCCATATCCACATATTTATATGAGTCTGTGTTCTTGAATTATTCTGATCCTAAGATAAGAGAAATTGCTGAGCATAAATCTGATATGTGTTCCCAACTACCTAAAATTGGTTGAATGAACATAATCTTATTAAGTGAATGATAGAAACCTTTTTTCATGATGGATAACTTTTAAGACTAGATAATAGATAATTTTATTTTTAAAAAGAAATATGTATTAAGGTCTAATTTCAGTGTTTGTGTATGAATCCTTTAATAATGAACAAGGGACTTCAAAGAAATTTTGCTGTTCCTTCTAGCTCAGCACTCTTGTTATTCACACACACACACACACACACACACACACACACACACACACAAAAGAATGTTTCAACAGAGAATCCTCAGGAAGGAAGTTGGAGAGGGGCGGAAATGGGAGAAAAAGGGGTGAACTTTGGTTTTAAATATTAAGTAATGCCCATCGCAGAGGACATCTTCTCTGATGAAGCACTCTTCCTTGTGCTAAGAAACTTCATCCCCCCACCCTCCAACACCCATATTTGTATGGGTGGTATCTTCATTCCGCTTATATCTCTGATCAGGAAAGATGCCTTTCTCTTCCGACATCCTCAACATATTAGTCTTCTGTCATAGTCACAAGATGGCTGCCGTAGCTCTAAACATCATATTCTCAATATGAAATGTTCAAACAAAAAGGAAGAGGTATAGGTGAATTAACAACAACAAAAAAGCCTTTCTCCTTGTGACCTATCTCTCTTTATCAGGGCTAAAAATCATTCCCTTTTGACTTAACAGACTTCTCTTTATATCTCATTGATCAAAACTATATTATTTGATTACACCCAAGCTTCCAGGAAGGTTAGGAAAATATGTACAGGGAAAATATGTATGTTCTTTAAAATGATGCACTGAAAATAACAGCACTTGTGGGAAATAAAAGGTTAGGAGGAGATTCTCAAAACCTATGCAACTTTGTTACTTGAAAACTCTAAAAGTTACTGTGCTAATAAAAATAGCAACATGATTAAAACTCTACTGGCATTTCTACTCAACATCACAGTCATTCTTTAGAGCTACACTGTCCAATGTGGCAAGCACTAGCCACGTGAGGCTATCGAACATTTAAATGTGCTAATACAAATTGAAATGTTCTGTAAGTGTAAAATATACATCAGATTTCAAAGACTTAGAACAAGAAAAATATAAAGTATCTCAATAGTTTTTATATAGATTACATATTGAAATAGCATTTCACCTGTTTTTAACTTTTTCTTTTAAAAAATGTGGCTCCTACAAAACTTTAAATTGGGTATTTTTTTTATTTCTATTGGACAGCACTGCTTTAACCCTGTATATGTACTTCCTCCTTGGACATATAGATCCTTGAGGATTCTAATTAAAAGCAATTTCATCAAAATTAAAAATCTGATCCAGGATTTAGCTTTCTTGGTTAATCAGCCCAACACACACACACACACACACACACACACACACACACACACACACACACAAATACAAATGATTTCACACCTTCATTTACATTACAGCTTGACCATATAATGTGAAAAGCTTGAACAAGCCTCTATTTGCATTAAAGAAAGGCATTTCTGAAGAATATTTTTTTCCTTACGGTCTTTATATTGCTAAGGTTTTCTATTTAATAGTGATTGCTTAAAATGTGTGTGGTGGGAGAAATAATGAACAAATGTAATTTCTGAATTATATTGATGTTATTTCCCCATTTACCAATTGCATATGAGCTAGTAATGCCTTTATCTCACTTTTATTATGGAAGGTAGGACTGTCAGTATGCAAAAGAAAGAGAATGTTAACCCTGTATTTTTAAAGCATTGGTATATGATTATGGGCTATCTCAGACAGTGTTAGTGAACAATAGCAGGAGAATAAGATGACTTTTCTAATCACTACATTAACATTTAGTAAATTGTTTCATTTGCTTAACTTACTAATTCCTTCTTGATTAAAAATCTATTGATTTCTTAAGACTCATTTCAAAAGCAACCTCTTTAGTCATGCCTTCTCTGATCTTTAGAATCTTCATAGAACTTTGCTTATACTATCTTTTTATAGCACACATAGTTGACCTTGTACTAATATTACTGTCTCTTTGTTTAATTTTTATATATGGAATAAAGCTCCCCCATTGAAGACAGTGATTGTATTTTATTCACTTTTCAAAATTCTTCAGATTACTGGTTTTATGGTTCATGCA
The DNA here is from genome assembly GCA_030015415.1 of Cynopterus sphinx. NCBI lineage: Eukaryota > Metazoa > Chordata > Mammalia > Chiroptera > Pteropodidae > Cynopterus > Cynopterus sphinx. Next base: position 150,999,945 of record CM057380.1, on the reverse strand, counting down.
GATTAGACACTCTTAAGTTTTTGTCAAATTTAATTATGCAGTATCTATCCTAAAATGATTAAATAATAGAATATTTTTTAAATTTCAAGTATGAGTTGATATTTGACTCAAACCTCTAATGCTTAAAAAGTATACAAAGAATGCTCTGTAAGGAATAGTTTTAGAAAATCAGAGTAAACATGTTAGAATATGTACTGATGGATTTTTAAAAAATATTTTAAGTGAGTATGACTAAATTCACAGTAAATATAGACCTATAGTAAATCTTTTCAAAGACTAGTTTTCTGGATCTCCCTCTAACCCCTGTTCCTCAGTACTTTTTCCCTTTCCTCCTTTATTTTAAACTCTATGTTTTCTATACTTCACTGTTTTGACAATTGCTAAGAACAAGAGATCAGTAAGAGATGTCTCATTTTTAAGTCTAAAACATCATAATCACCATTTAAAATCCTGAGTAGCCAGCATTCATGTTAAGTAATAGTTACGATGAGTTTAGTAATTATTAACCTTATCCATCTAATCATATTATTCTTTGTCCCATAATCAAGGCACTCAAGAATGAAGATTTAATTCTGTTCTAGTCCTTTCGCTTGGATATATAGTATAGTGACACAAATCTCATTTTGACAGATAAACTGGACTTAGAATAGCTCTATTAGAATGACTTAGAAGCAAAAAAGAATCTACAATTTAGGCAATCAGTAATAGTTTCCCTAAGTTTTCTATTATTTATTTCCATTCTTGTATCATGTTCCTGTGCCTTTCCTACTGAGCTGGGGACCCGTCAAATACTTGTCTCTGTTGCTTATTTGACTCTGTGACTCTAGCACTCACATAATGCCTGACACATTGTAGGTAATCAAAAGATACATAATTGAGTGAGTGAAGTACAACTTTAACAGAACAATTACATGTTCTATGGGAGCTTGGTTAGGTTTAATTATGCGCTTATTTTGGTTATGGAGAGTATCTGTTAAATAATTTGAAACAATCTCTGAATTGAGTGGTGGTTGCATAAGGCCTTTTGGCTATAAGAAAGTCTCGTTTCTTATCTCAAGCAAGGTGTAAATATGTGTGTGCATGTGTGTTCATACATGTGAAGGACCCTTAGCCATACTGCCAAGTCTTTAGAACATGGAAAGCCAAACTATGGGGCTTTGAAAGGGTCACATATTAGTAGAAATAAAAAGTTCATTTGGCATGCTGTGAGTTTTAGACACCTTTACCATGGAAGCCCGTAGCCTATCATTCTAGCACATGGTGACAGTGCCAGTCTCTACATGTTTTTTCTTTCCATCTGTCTGTCTCTTTTCACTCTGATTCTCTGGTTCTTAACTGTACTTCCAGTTCTAATTCTTGAGTGAGAATGTAAGATTGTATTAGCTAATAGCCATCTTCCTTCTTTTGGACAGATCTGTCTGTTCAGGCCCCATCAAAAAACACAGTTCTTGGTCAAGAGCCCATGCCATGCATTGTATGGGGGTGGGACACTTTCTCTTGGAAGGAGCTGTAGACTTCATGGGTTCCATGACTACCCTATCTAGGACCCTTAATAGATTACAATGGGGGCTAGCTCTTTGATCTTCTCTGGAATGTGTGTATTTGCCAATATCTATTGGTTGCTACCTATTTTGCATTTATTTTGTTTAGAGGACCAAAATTGGCCTTATTGAAAGATGTAAAAAAGGTTAAAGAATAGATTTATATCTGAAGTCTAAATGAATGTGACATTGAGGTAGTGTATGTGTTCGTGTGTAGGAGGGGCTCTTTTCAAAAGAGCCAGGTTTGGTAGATCAGGTTTAGGTTTTTATCTTGACTTTGCCACTACTTAGAAGTAACTGTAGACAGTCACCTTTTATCTTTATTTCTACTTCCTCACTTGTTAAGGGTTATAATACTTCCTTGACTGCACGGGCAATTGTAAAAACATGCTGCTATGATAAAATGTGTTAAATTCAGATTATTATGTGAGTAATGTATGAAAGTGATCTGAAAATGTTTAATAGGTAGAATCTATGCAAATTTATAGTTCAGTTAAATTTTGTGGGTATTAAAACTCTATATGCATTTAGAAAAGTAGACTGTAAATATGGTTGTAGTTTGGAATATTTGCAGGGTGAGGACTGATGGTTCTGTCCTTGTGTTGCCCTCCTGTGTCATTTTAACAGTGCGGTAGATCAATTACATTCCTATTTCATGAATGCTCTGTGGATAATTCCATTTTCTTTCCTCATGTGGCAACAGAGGGCCTAACTGCTCTGAATGTTTCTGTTTCTTTAGTAAAGGAAGAGAAGGAAAACAACTCTGGAACATTCTAGGTCAGAAACCTAATCCTAAATTAAAGAAAAAGATGACAAATTACAAATTGGATGTGACCCTGGGAATATAATTGGTCCACTGATATTGGAAGACCCTAAGCAGATTATTGAGGTTTGAGAATACTATTATGACAGCATCAGGAAAGACTTTTTGTCAAGATTAAATGGAAATGTAACTTATTGCCTTTTTAGTATGAGAAGACTTTATCATAAAGTCTTGCACTGTTTATTTGGTAGATTAGACCATCTATTATGGTGGGAACAGAAGATGCTGTTCTACAATGATTTTCTAAGCAGGATCTTAGCAAGTTGAAATATGAGACTCACAAGCAAAGCAAATTCTGTGCTAATTCTTAGCACATTCTCTGAAAGTCATTCTTTTCAAAGATATTTAAAGTCATTTGTTGACATGACAATTTTTAGGAATTTATTTTTTAAATAAATTATTTAAATTTATTATATATTATGCAATTCTTATGTAAATTTATGTTTAATAAGTTTAGGAATTAAATACATTGTTAAGAAAAGATATTGAAGGAAGCAGTGTGAAACCACACAATGAAACAAGTAGAGAAGATAGTCAGTACATGGTACCTTTTTAATGTGCTTACTGTCCCGTTGGCCAATGCCCAGATCTCACCCCTGGCTTAGTTCCTGACAGGTTTCCTGATATTAAAACCTAGCTACTCTCTGCTTAAACTAGGTATATGTGTGCATATATTATTCATGTGGGTGGACAGCATTCACATACATGACATTTTCTCTTTAGTCCACCCCTGTCCAGCATTCACACCCTCCACTCTACCCAAATTATTCTTATCAAGATTACCAATGACTTCCATGGCTAAATCCAATGGCCACTTCTGAGTCTTCCTTTTACTTGACCTATCAGGAGCATTTGAACCATTTGACCTCTCTTTCTTGAAACACTTGTTTTTTCTTGGTCTCTGGGTCACCTCTCTCTTGGCTCTCCTGCACTCCATTAGTGACTCCTTTCCAGTCTCCTTTTTCCTAGATACTTCTCATTTTCTTGACTTCTACAAATTGTAGTACTCTAAGGCTTACTCCTCAGGCCTCTTCTCTGTCTAAACTCATGCCCTTGCTGATCTTATCTAGTTTCATGGCTTTAATATCACCTAAATGCTGAAAATTTTCAAATTTGTATCTTCGATACAAACCTCTCTTCCCCTGAATTCCAGACTTATAATTCTTTATTCAGTATCTCCATTTGGATGTCTATGGATATCTCAAACTTAACATATTCAAAGCAAAATCTGTTCATCTCTTACTCAACCCCATTTCAGTAAATAGCCATATCTTTCTTCAGTTGCTTAGGCCAAAAATCTCTGGAGTCATTATATACTCCTCTCTCATACATATACTTCGTTTCCAGTCCTTTAGCAAATCCTGTTAACTGTATCTTTAAAAGCATATCTATCAACTCTACCATTCTTTCTACCTAAATTGCTACTACCCTGATCTGAGCCAGAATGACCTCTTTTTGGATTATTTCAATGGTCTGCTAACAGGTCTCCCTACTTTTCTTCAGCCTCTTTGAAATACTTTCCAGTCAGCAGTCAAAGTGATCAAAGTTAGCCAGTCAGATAAAAACTCTGCTCAAAGATGGCGTACCTAGATCAGAATAAAATTCAAAGTCTTTGCCATGGTGTATAATGTTTACATGATTTGGGTCCCTACTTCCTCTCTGATTTCATCTCCTACCTCTCAGTCTCTACTTACTCTGTTTCTGGAATACAGAAAATTACATGGTCCATGCCTTCATTCCATTCAGGTCTCTCCTCAGACGTCCTTTATCAAAAAAGAGTTTTTTTCCCATTAGTATAGCATCTGCCTTCATTACTCTCTGTACCCTCAACTAGTTTTTCTTTTTGGCACTTAAAACAACATGACATACTATGCTTATTTATTTGTGTATCGTGTGCCTTCCACACTTGAATGTAAGCTCTATTCCATGAAAGCAGGGACTTTGGCTATCTTTGTTCTCTGTTGTATCCCCAGAGAGTTTGGCATCTGGTAAGGGCTCATTAAAAATTTAATGAATGAAGGAATTAACAAATATTCATGTGAACAATTATTCAGAGAATGGTCAGGAGCAGAAAATGGGCAGTTTCCAGGTTTTTTTTAGGGGTAAATTTGTGTAAACTGAAGGCTGAGATCAGACTTGGTAGAGGTTTTCTCCTTCATGTTTTTACAATGTAAAGAATAGAATGTAGTTTAAAATGGCAAAATGGTAGTAAATATGTTTATTTCTCCAAATTCCACATTCTAGTCACAGAAGTTGTCCACTTATGTTTCAGTCATGGAAATTAGATCATGTATGTGGTCATGAATCCAGGTTTTTCTATTTATTTCTCCTTATTTTTTTTTCTATAAAACCAGTAATACTGGTAAACCTGCATTTTCTTACTATATTCTACTGGAAAATGAAGATTTTTCTCTAATAAAAATGCCTGATGCATTTTTTTTCCTGTAAAGTCTGATCCCACTACATCTGTTTAAAACTGTTATTGAATCCCGTTTCTTTCAAAGATGCTATTTTTCTTTCCAGGAATTTGAATCTCATTTTCCTTAGAATATTCTTTTTATGTATAGTGTATTGTAGGTAAATTATGCCAAAGAACTTCCAAATCATTTGCAAACCCACCAAATCATTGCATCTTCTACAACAATCATTAAAATGTACTCTTGACTCAGCTTCAGAAGAGCAGGACCTAGTGCCCTCTACTATCTTTTGTGGCTTTGGAACACTCAGCCTTCTCTATTCCAAGGCTTCATAAGCAAAAGAGGATAATAGCATTTGTGATGCAACTGTGGTTTTATAGGGATCAAATGAAATAGCACCAAAGAAACTGCTTTCAAATATGTGAAGTATTGTGTTCATCAGGGATGTCTTGGATTCAACTAACAGAAACTCATATCAAACTTGGAGCAAAAGAGGGGAAACTGTTTTTATATGCACAGGGCTGTTTCATAGAACTTAAGTGCAGGGAATTAAACCTGATGAGGTACAGGATCTGGAAACTGGTTCCAAAGATTATCTTTCTTTTAAAAACCTGTGGTCTGTCTTCTATACCCCTGTTCGCATGTCTTTTTCTTTCTTCTGACATTCTATAGTCTTTGTCTACATTGCCATCACACATGGCCAGAAGTTGGCATCCTTAAAATGGCTCTTTTCCAAATCTACATTACCATATTAATCTCTAATTTACAGTTTACTAACTGAATTTTCTGAGACCTGGTTTCAAATGTTCAGGAGAGAGAAGTCAGTTGGCCAAGTTTAGGTCAGATAAACACCTGTCTCCTCATCTTATCAACTTCAGGAAGATAATGAGAACAGTGTCACATAATCTGCTGTCTCTCAGCATAAGAGGCTAAGGGGACAGTGAAGAAACAATGAGTGTTGTGTACCTCAAGTGTGACATAAAAGCACTGAGAACACCAGATGCATCCTTATTCCTTTACTTTTGTCATCTTTAATCTACTCAGGATCTGAACTGGTCTTATGATCAATGGCACATTTGTAAAGATGGACGAGTCTCAGAGACTATGTCCCTTCACATTTATGTGTGAGATTCATATGGCCAGTATAATCTCTGTTGCCCTCTTAGGAGCATAGCTTCTCATTCTTTCTTTTCTCAAGAGTCTAATTAATTTTAATGCTTAATACTGACTGCATTAAGCCAAATTCTTAATCTTCCCTATTCTCTATCTCCCAAACTTTTCTCTCTATATTAGTTAGGATTGACTGCAAAATGCTATGACAAATGGACACAAAATGTAATGGTTTAACAAAATAGAAGTTCATTTTTTCTCTTAGATCAGGTCAGGGACCCCAGGCTGATGGTGGCTCTATCATCAGCCTGTGGCTTCTGAGGTTGTACTTTTATAAAAAGCCCATGAGAAAGAGGAAAGAGGCAGAAGTGGAGGGGTCATGTGACAGATTTTCTGCACCAGGCCTGGAAGACATATACCACTTTTACTATATTCTGTTGGAAAATACTTAATCACATTTAACTGCAAAGGAAGCTGGGAAATTTAGTGTAGCTAGATAGCCATATACCCAGTTATAATTCTGATACTAATGAAGAAGGTGAGAATAGATTTTGGTATACAGCTAGCAATCTGTTACATCTACCTCTTTAATTAGTGGCATTATTCTTGAAAATACCCAACCTTGAGTCTTTAAAGTCATCCTTCATTCCTCCTTCTCTCTCGAATCCCCTTAACTGTTCTGACTACCTAAGCAACCCCACATTTCAGCCCTTGCTTTCCATTCCCTCCTCCATGGCACTGCTTAAGGCTGTCGTATCTCTTTCTTGAGCAATTGCAATAAGCCTCCCAAATTACCTCCCTGTGTCAGGTTCCCTGGAGAGGCTCATCTCACCCATCCTTTACTCGGCTTTTAGGTGTCACTTTTGGACACAAACTGATTGTCCAAGACAGCTTGGACACCTTAACAGCTACCTCTCCACTAACTGTCAAGCACCACATACAAAGCATCAGAAGTTATGTCTTTGTGGCTCAGGGGATCACAGTAGAGACTGCCCCTGACTCTATTTCAGACCATCTCATTCTAGTCTTGTGGCCTGAACTTCTACCCTCTTGCCTCACACCAGTACTCTGCTCAGCTTTCAGCTCACAGCTTTTTATTCAGCTCTGTCCCTGGAGACCCTCTCAGGATTCAGGCTTGCTCTTTGTTCAGGAGACAAGTTTGGACAGTGATCATGTTATTCTCTTCACCAAAAGCAACATCAGATCCCAATGCTTATGAATAAAACAGATTTTACTATTTTTTTTTAGCATGCCATTGATGGCCTGCCAGTGTTGGATCCCATCCCCCAATGGTTACCCCTACCAGTATACCCTTATAATCTTGACACTTTTCTCATCTTTCAAGATCCGACTCATATATCACCTTCTCCGTGAAGAATTTCTCTTTCACCTTTTACTCCATCTTTGTAGTGTGTTCTTCTATGTACTGCTTTCTACCTCTGTAGTTTTTTATGCACATGCTACCTCCCCATCTAGGGTGTATACTCCCTAAATACAGAGATTGTGACAGTTATCCTTTTACTCCCCATGCTGCAGAGGATAATGACTTGGGGAGTACTTTACACATGTTAAGATCACATCATGCCACTGCTTAAGACCTCCTAATGCCCCAGTGGATTCCGTATCACTCAGTTAATGACAGAAACCCTACATAGGCCTGTATGGTCTTTTATGATCAGATGTTCCTTTTACCACCTTCCCCTTCTTGCTGTTCCTCAAGCACATAAGACAAGACCCCACCTCAGAGACTTTGCATGTGCTGTTCCCTTTGTAGGGACACTCTTTCCCCAAATATATGCATGGCATGCTTTCTCAATTCCTTGGGCCTTCTCTCCAAGGACACTTTCTCAATGAGGACTTCTTGAGCTACTTTATTCACATTGGGACCCTTGCAACATCCTCTTTCCCTCTCCTCTGCTTTCTGTTTCTCCATAGCATGTTTCACCTCCTTACATAATATAGACTTCCCTCATTTATTGTGTGTCTGTCTTCTCTACCCCTCTACTAGAATGTAAACTTCATCCTAATTTAAGTCTGTTTGTTTACCTCTGTATCCCCAGGGCCTAGGATATTGCCTGGCCTATCGAAAATATTCAATAAATATTTGTTGAAAGGAAGTAAGAATAAGCAAATTAATAGGTGTTCAATAAATATTTGTGTAATTGAATGAAAGGTGTCAGAGATGACTGAAATTTCCAAATTCTAAAAATATGTCTAAATTCAGGAGAATAGTGAAATTGAGTGCAAGCTGCCTTATTATAAACATACTTGAGGAAGGATTAAAATTGTGTACTTGTGGTGGGAGGGGCAACTGAGCAAGGCAATGTGTACCTTCACAGAGACATTGGGGCTCCACAGCTTCCCCCTTAGAGGACTGCAGCTGGGAGCCCGGTAACCCCACCCTGCTTGCTCAAACCATTTAGTCACTGTCTTCCACACAGGTGTTTTCTTTTAAGTCATTTTGGTCTTTGCCTCTCTCCCCAGCTTGTGAAGGACACAGAAATCTTGGGTGGCTTATGGGCACTTCTCAGTTCTAAGTAAGAAACTACCAGGAGTGAAAAATGACAACAAAAACACCCAGGACTAGCTGCTAGGTCTTGGGGAAGCAGAGCCGATTTTAGAGCAGCGCAGAATAGAACTTTCTGCCTTCTACCCAGGCTCCTCCTCCTCTACACTGTTTATCTGAAATGTTTCTCCCCGCCTTACTCGTCTGCAGTCACCTACTTTCCCCGGGAGGATGGCGCTCTAATCAACATGTTCACTCTTCCCTCCGGGACTCGTAGTATTTTTTTCATGCTTCACTGCTACTACAGCAGACGTCTGCCTTCTCTTTATTTGCTGTACAGTTCTCCGGTGCCTTGACTGTAAACAAAACATTTTAGATCATAGCAAGGTCAATGTAAGCACAGCTTTTCTGCTGGCAGCCAGATGTCTTAAGGTGGTGACTGTGACTCTTACTTTTCAAGAATAACAAAGCAACAAAATGGTTCTCCTACTGCAGAAAGATACAACGTGTACAGGGTGTATCACTTTTCTACTTTTATGTAGGCTATTAATTCCATGAATAGAATCAAACTGTAGCAAGGTGTAATGCTCCAGAATATCTCCATTATATATAGCGGTTTGTGAATGAATGCATATGAATACATGCTTACATATAATGTAGAATTCCTGTGTATTCCAGCAATTATTTAAAAATTTCAACAATATTGAACTAATTTCAGGGATGGAGTATAAATTATGGGACTGAGGCCTACCATAACTGTCCTGTCTTTTTCTCTGTCTTCTCCAATCCAGTAAATTAAGTGGGAGCATTAAATGTAGAAAAATAAGATGAGATGACCTACTTTGATCTCAGGTGAAATATTTTCTGTCAGTCAAGTAGGAAATCCTGACTCAAACAAGTTTTGGTTACTGCCTCCCTCACTACTCTCTGTGTATTACCCCTGTCTTTTTGGAATCTGCATTTCAATTGAACTAGAGGATAGTGATACCAAAGGCCAGTGACAGCTTCATTTAAATGTCAGTGACCACAGGCCATATCAAGGAAACATCTGCAGGCAGCCCAGGACATGAGAAGAAGCCATTTTGGATCATTTGTAAGAGAGGAGGACCTGGAGATTATAGCGCAGGCGAATCTAGACAAAAACTTGAATCAGTTGGGACCATCAAGAAGGAAAGAAAATGAACCAGCCTGAGAGAGGAGACCTGCGATCTAATCCCAGCTCTGCTACGGACTGTATATATGTGTTCCTGGATAAGAATCCCCCTCTCTGAGTCTCAATTTCCTCAGCGGTAAAAAGGGAGTGGAGACCTGTAGGGCTCCGAAGGTCCCTCCCAGCTGTAAAATTCTGGAGTGTGTGAAATGAGGCAGGCACACAGAGTGGACAAATAATATGTGGTTAAGAAAATAAGTTAAAAATCAAACTCATCTTTAGCATAGATGCATAAGAAAACATCGCTGCTGTGGACTATTAGAACTGAAGATAGTTTCTAGTAAAATATATTAACTTTGGCCCAAACCAAAATTATATCTATTGGGGGAGTGGGGTGGGAGCGAGGCAGTTGAAGACCCACTGAGATCTGTCTGAGGCGTGACAGCCCTGCCCATGCTGTTTCAACTTCCAGGGCTGTGCTCAAGACCAAATTGAAGGTAAATTTCAGGTTGCCAAGGGAAGCAGAGAAATGCCTGAATAGTATCAGTTGGGAAGACATGGTTGTGGGGGTTATATAAATTACTTTGTAATCTGGACTTTCAGATTATTTTCACCCTTCACCTGCTTGTCACCCCATAAAGGCATTCACTTGCATCTGAATGTTGTTCTGAGTGGGAGGGAGCAGTGAATCTGGTGGGAGAGAAAGGCAGGGGGGACGAAGCAGCTGTTATTTGGCGGTGGGACTCGGAGACTGCTAGAACTTGGGAAAGAACTGGAAAATACAGAGGCGAGTTCCCACACGCAGCCCATGTCAACGGCCTTAACTATGCTTGGGAAGCAAGAACCTGGGCCCGCGATAGAACCTCGCTTTTGAAAACTATATATGTCTGAGATACAGCGACGAAGTTTATTAGAGACTGGGGAGACCAGTTGATTTTGTAAAAATCTTGAAATCTTATTTTTATTGATGGAGAGCTTAGGTTCAGAGTACACAGCATTATAAATGCTGCGCCTACTCCAGGCTAATTTACAGGACGACGTTCGCCCTGGCTTCTTCCCTCAGCCCCCTGCCTCCCCTAGAATAGCAGAGACTTCTAGGTCAGGGGTGAGCTAACCACTGCCCACCCCCAGCTAGGGCACCCAAACGGGGGCTCCCAGCCCCACAGCCAAAATTTCCCCGCCTGCTCCGCAGTGCAAGAAGTAGGGGCAGCGGGTGAGAGCCCGGGTGCGGGCAGACCTTCCACTTTCAGCCTCCCCCCCACCCCCGCCCAGCTGCCCGCAGTGCGGGGAAAACAAGATCGCCCCCGAGGCGCACAGCGAAGCTGCCAGCAACCTTCCAGGTCCTCCGGTCCGGCCCCTCGGTTTCCCCGACGAGGAGCGGGAGGTCTGGGCTTCGAAACCGCCGCGCGCCCGCCTGCCCGCCCGCGCCGCGCCGGGACCAGAACCCGAGGTCCCGCCGCCCAGGCCCCTCCCCAGCTTCCCGGCCGTTGGGCTAGTTTGTTTGTCTGAGTTTTAATTTCTCCGAGGCCAGCCGTAGCAGGTTTGTTGGCAGCCGTACACCTCCAGCAATCACGCGACCAGCCCGGCTCCCGGCGGCGCCCTCGGAGGCGGCGCGCTCCGCGAGGCGGGGGGCGGGGGGCGGGGATGCGGCGGGACCGCGCCCGGGGCCACCTTAAGGCCGCGCTCGCCAGCCCCGGCTGGGCGGCTCCCGGCGCCGCGACCAATGGATCTCCTCCTCTGTTTAAATAGACTTGCGGTGTCAATCACTTTCTTCTTCGTCAGCCTGCCTTCCACCGCCATATTGGGCCACTAAAAAAAGGGGGGGCTCGTCTTTTCAGGGTGTTTTTCTCCCCCTTTCCCCTGTCCCCGCTTTCTCGCCGCTCCGCGACTCAGACGCCGGCAAGGTTTGGAGAGCCGCTCGGCTCGCGGGACCCGCGGGCTTGCAGCAGCCGGGACTGGGACTGGCTTTGCCACCCCCACCCCCGCCTCTCGCCTCTCCCCTCCCCGCCCCTCCCCGCCCTCCCGCTCGCTAGTACACTTGATCTGCGGAGACTTCGGGCTGCCTGGCCCGGGCTTCCCCTCACCCCTCCCCAGACCCAGCGCGCTCCTGACGCTCGCCAGTTACTTGTCGGGGTTTGTTTTTCTTGGCTCCAGGGCAGTCGCCGGGCTTATAAGAGGGGGATACGGGCTGGGTCGGGGCGTTTTGTTTTGTTCGGTTTTGTTTTCCGAGAGCGCGCGAGAGGCAGTTGTAAAGACCCGGGAGGAAGATGTCAAACGTGCGAGTGTCTAACGGGAGTCCGAGCTTGGAGCGGATGGACGCCAGACAGGCGGAGTACCCCAAGCCCTCCGCCTGCAGAAACCTCTTCGGCCCGGTAAATCACGAAGAGTTAACCCGGGACTTGGAGAAGCACTGCCGAGACATGGAAGAGGCAAGCCAGCGCAAGTGGAATTTTGATTTTCAGAATCACAAGCCCCTGGAGGGCAAATACGAGTGGCAGGAGGTGGAAAAGAGTAGCTTGCCCGAGTTCTACTCCAGACCCCCGCGGCCACCCAAAGGCGCCTGCAAGGTGCCCCCGCAGGAGAGCCAGGATGTCAGCGGGAACCGCCAGGCGGTGCCTCTAATTGGGTCTCAGGCAAACTCGGAGGACACGCACTTGGTAGACCAAAAAGCTGATGCATCGGACAGCCAGCTGGGCATAGCCGAGCCGTGCGCTGGGATAAGGAAGCGACCTGCACCAGACGGTAATGACCCTCAAAATCGTGAAACGTCTTGCCTGCTTGAGCGGGAGGGGGGGGGGCGGTCTTAAACTCTCAGCTTTCTTTTTGGCGCATTCTCATGTAGTTTTTTGGGAGCGCACTTTCCTAATCTTAGGCTATGGGTGCTATCTGACTGCCTGTCTGTTTATGATTTGTCAGTCAGAGGCCCGAGATTGTATTATCTGATAATTTCACTACCAAAAACATCGCGCTTTCTCCCGGCTGGCCGGCGGTGGGTATGTGACTACGCTGGGATGTTTATCAGCAGCGGCCTCTCCGCTATGCAGAGAGAGCTTTGGGCGTAGCAAACACTGTTATGTGAAAACAACCTCATTTTGTGCCCTTAAAGGCCACTCGGAATGACGGGTTCAGGATTGTGGGTGGAGGTGGTGGGTTTTTCAATCCTCTGACTATGACTATTGGGCCAACTTCTGTCAGCCATTGTTTTTTCCTGATAAAGATTATCTGTGTGTATTCTTTTAAAAATTCATTCTTGTTCTTAGATGCCTCTCCTCAAAACAAAAGAGCCAACAGAACAGAAGAAAATGTGTCAGATGCTTCCCCAAACGCGGGTTCGGTGGAGCAGACGCCCAAGAAGCCGGGCCTCAGAAGACGTCAAACGTAAACTGCTCGGTGGGTTGATTTCTAGGAGCAAATAACTGACACCCGAATTGGGCTGCAGGAAATCCGTGGGCTTTCAGACCCCATGATACCCATCTTAGCGGTTGTTGGCAGCTTAGTGCTTGTGGGTTTTTGTTTTATGTTTTGTGAAGTCAAAAAAGCAGGAATTGGAAGTTAAAAAAAAAAAAGTAGGAATTGGGAAAGCTGGGAATCACTATAGGGATACTATCTTCTAAACAGTTACCACATCCTGAGATCCGTTTTCCCTTGAAACTCAAAGTGACTGAAGCAAATGTTCCCATCGAGTACTTGTAACCAGGGCCCTGTGGGTAGGTCAGTTCCCTGTGAGTTCCATCAAAACATACTGGGAACAATAGATTCTTTCCCCACCTGAACAAGAACTGGAGTATGCTTGGGTCCCACGTCATGAGAATTCATTTCCCAGAGGTTCAAGTTGAGTATATTTTGGGCCATACGTGGAAAAATGGCAAATAAATGATTAAATTTTGAGGAAATCATTACGTACAAATGGCTCATATTTGGTTAATCAAACGGTTAGGAATATAAAAAGAGAGGTATGTTGTGTTCTTTTATCTTTATCATTTTTGTAACATTTCCCCTATTTTCTGGTAAGTTTTAGGGACAGAGAAGGAAACTTCCTTCATATTAAAAAAAAAAAAATAGAAAGCTTAAAAATACTAAGGTTCCTACAGAATTTCCGATAACACTGAAGTTTGCAAAGCAGAAGTCAAATTAACTCTGCCAGAGTAAGCAATCCTGGAACACGTCAGCATGTGTATGCTAATCTTACTATAACAGGATGATTTGGATGTTTGTAGGGGAAATGAATAGTAGATATCAGGCCCAGCAGGATAGATCTACCCCCACAGAAAGGTAGTGGAGATTTTTCCATCTACTAAAATCTGATCAACATGAATAGCTAATTTGAATAATTTGGCCCCCAGCTTTACATGGATTGGTTATCCATAACGATCAAAGTATGTATACTAATAGTCTGTAAACTTCTCACAGGCAAGACTATGACCTTTTTTTTCCAAAACACACTCGTAGCCTAGCATATAAAGAGATCTTAATAGATGTTGATATTAACTTTTTAAATCCTCGTTTATAAAAATTTAAAAAATTAAAGAACGATAGAAATTAAGGTGGCATTCGTTTGTTTTTAAATCATAATGTCACATATATGACAACATACATATGATATTTTCAGAGCTTCTATGAAATAGCACTAGAGAACCTTTATATTGCAGCAGTACATGAAGTGAGAAAATTGGATTAAAAATTGTTCTGATGCAATCTTTCCACCTTCAGCTAGTGTTTTGTGACTTGTGGCCTAGCTCATCAGTGAGCTAGCCACAGTGACTCAGACTGGATTTTGACCGGGCCCCATTCTGACATAGAGAGGCATTTGTTAGTAAATATTGCCAGTTCAGAGAATACTAGAAATAGTAGTAATGCCCTATGCTGAAGCATTCATGTATATATTCTGAATATGACTAAGAAACTAGAATAATTTGGGGGGAAAAAAAGTGTTAATAGAATTTTCTTTGGAGAACCTTTCTTTTACAAGTTATATTTTCAATTGTTTTCCAAATTTAGAAAATTTTGCCACTCTTTAGTGTTATAGTTTCTTAATTTTCCTATCTCTGTTCTTTCTCACCATCTTTGACCCTGATTCTCCAGACCAGGGTTTCTCAACCTCTGCACTATTGACATTTTGGTCCAAATAGTTTTTGTTTTGGGAGGCTGTCCCCATGCATTGTAGAATGTTTGGCAGCATCGCTGGCTTCTTCCAGATGCCAACAGCATCTACCTGCCCCCAGTGTGACAACCAAAATGTCTCTAAACATTGCAAAATGTCCCCTGGGGGGCAAAATTGCCCAGTTTTGAGAACAACTGCTGTAGACAAAACTATACAACACAGAGGAGAGCAAAAATCCAGTGAAGGAAATGCTGGATGTAGATGATTATAGTCATCAACTTTTAGTACATACTTTCTTTTCCGTCTCTCAGGTGTTTCCCAACTACAAAGTGACAAAATAATTCCTGTACTTTATTGGTAATGTTATTCTAGTGTTTTTCTCCTAATTCTTGTTTCTTTTGCAGAAATGAGTATGTTTCCTTGTTTATCAGATACATCATGGCTTGATGAAGCAAGGAAGATATGAATTAAAAATTTTAAATATGTATCACCAACTTCATGGAATGGAAGTCCAATATAAGCACTGAAAAGGAACAACACAATAACACTAAAATTTTAGGCACTCTTAAATGATCTGCCTCTAAAAGCATTGGATGTAGCATTGTGCAATTAGGTTTTTCCTTATTTGCTTCATTGTACTACCTGTGTGTAAATAGTTTTTACCTTCTATGTAGCACATAAACTTTGGGGGAAGGGGGGAGGGTAGGGTGGGGCTGAGGAATTGGCATGGGAGCTTGCTTCAGTTTAGGGCAAGAAAACTATTTGACTTGCACAAAAAGAAGCAGTTCTTGGGAGGGTTTGAATTGTTTTCTTTAAAGATGTAATGTCCCTTTCAATGAGAACTAATACTTCATTTTAAAAATCATCCAAATTTGAATGGTGGCTATAAATAATTGCTACTTATTTTTACACAAAGCTTTCTCATTTGGGAGCAGTGATCATTCCGTTATGTAGCAGCAGATGGCTTAAAAAAAAAAAAAAAAAAACCGAAACTATCCTGCTTAGTTCTCCCCCCAAATCCCTAAAAATTGAAATTTACCAGTTAATTATTCAGCAGTTAGGGAATCACTCCAGGTAATTCTGGGCAAAACTGGGGTGTATGGGGGAAGTTCTGAATGCTCAGAATCAACCATCTAATTTTTATCAGATTTGCTGAGAAAATTTCTAAATTTTCTTTTCATTTTGGGCTGTGTAGACAGTCAAAATAATTCTAAATCCTTGGATTTTTTTTTAAATCTCTAATTTCACATTAATTAAATAATTTTAAATTTAAGCCTTCTCATTCTGTTTTTTAATTTGTTAAACCAAAAGAAAGTGGTGTTTTTAAAGGAAAGTGTGTATAGAAAAGACCACATGGTATAAGTGAAATGGATACTACATCTTTAACAGTATTTTTACATTGCCTTTGTATTTGTATGAAACAAACCATTTGAAGTGTACCTGTGTACATAACTCTGTAAAGACACTGAAAATTATACTAACTTATTTATGTTAAAAAGAGATTTTTTTTTTAATCTAGACAATATACAAGCCAAAGTGGCATGTTTTGTGCATTTGTAAATGCTGTATTGGGTAGAATAGATTTTCCCCTCTTCTGTTAAATAATATGGCTATGCTTAAAAGGTTGCATACTGAGCCAAGTATAATTTTTTGTAATGTGTGAAAAAGATACCAATTATTGTTACACATCAAGCAATCAATAAAGAAAACTTCCATAGTAATTCATTGAGTTAAACTGTCCTGTGCTTTACTAAACTTGGGGAATTCAACCTGGCATTCTAGTCAAATTTACACCAAAATAATATGACATGGCAAACATCTAGATAATTCAGGCCCATGACACAGATGATGTTAATGTAGGTCTGAAGGTAGTAGTCTATATTTTCCACGTAGTTCTGTATGGGTGGACAAAGTTTTAGAGATGTAAAGTAGAAAAGCCACATATTCACATAAATAAGGTTGTCAAAGTCTCCATTAGTTCAAATATTTGTCTTCTAGGATCTAAATGCGTCAGAACTAAAAATTCTTATATAAGTGTACACGGATCACATTTGCAGGATTGAAAATGAAAGTAACATTGGTGACTTCTCTCAATTCTGTATTTACACATGCAAAGTGTGAGGAATTAGAGTAATTGGTTGAACCATGTAATCTATACCTCTTGTCCAAATATTCAGATATAGGTCCTTTAGAAAATGGCACGAATTCCACACTAATTTAGATGAAACAGGTATTCTTCAAATTGAACTGGTCATACACAAATTCCTAAATTTCCTGATTATAATGTATACAACCAGAAACTAATTGGTTTATCTAAATAACAAACCTGAGGGTTTTCAGTCTCCACATCCATATAGCAGAAGGTATTTTACTTAAATAAGAAATAAAAGATATTTAAAAGTCTGATTTACTAAAATGATTCCTGTAATTTCGCATTCTCTTAAAAAATGCGGTTAAGGTGTAAAAGTAAATTATTTTTTTCTAGGTATCTACAGATGGTTAAATCGCAAAAATCTGAATTTGGGTTAAATTGTTTCCTTCAAATAGTTACATATACATTGTTGCACCCCAAAAAGGGGCTCTAAACAAGATAGTTTCAACTTATTTTGACCCGAAGTTGCTTTAAAAAAAAATAGGGTTGACTCTACAGCTGTCGGGAAAAGTAGGTCCTTTGCTGGCTCGACTGTATCTTCCAAGTAGGTATTGTTTTAATTAAAGACTACAAGGTGTTTTTGTGATTCTATTCAAAACACGCATACAGGGTGTTTTTCAGGAAGACACTGAGAAAGCAAGAAAAACAATTCAAAATGGGGAGGAAGGAGTCGAAAGTCAGGAAATAATGAAATAAAATTAAAGTTTCTCTGAGCCAAAAATGGGTACTTTTAAAAAAGTGTCTCTAACAGAAGAGGGAAATCCTCTTAATTGCCGCATGTACCCCATTTTCCTTTCCTAAAGAGGCATCTTGAATGAGAAGTTTTAGAGATGTTTTAGGAGTGCTGGGCCGGGAAGCAGTGGATGCTGGCCGCGCCAGACACGTCCCCAGGAACGCAGTCCCTAAGTCGCCGGGTCGATCCATTACATTTCTGTGTCAAGTCTCTAAATGCGTCCTCGCAATTCGGGGCGTCCTCTCCCCCGGGCAGGGCTGAGGCGCCAGCCGCGGGCGTCCCTCTGAGGGGACCCGGCAGCCGGCACCAGCCACCCCTTGCCTGCTACCCGGGCCACTGCGGCGTCATCTCCCCAAACCTCTCCTCGGCCTGGCGCCCGCCCGCCGCGTCAGTTGCGGGGTCGAGCTGGCTGGCGCCTCAGGACTAAAAAGCCATCGAGTCTGGTTTCTCATCTGAAACTTTGCAGCTCCCGCACCGCACAGGTCGCTGCGCCAAGTTTCCCGCGCCCCGGGCGCCCGCGGGCTAATAAGGACGGCCGCGCCGAGGCCAGCGGAGCGGGGCTGGACGGCGTCTCAGGGACTTGCCTCCCTCATCATCTGTCCTCTGGACTTGGAAGCGAAAGCCCCCGGGTCTTTCCGCAGACAGACCCCCCACCCTACCCCATCGGTCCCCTGCCAATTCCAGAGCAGCGGGGGGGCATCTGAACGAAAGGGAGAACCTTTCCGAATCCGTGGACCCTCCGGGGCAGCAGCCCGCTCCCACCCCCACTCCGAGCTCCAATAATCCGCAGCCCCGCGCATTTCGAAAGGTCCCCGCTCGCCCGCGCCCAGCAGGGCCGCCGCGGCGCGCCAAGGGCCGAGCGCCACTGCCCTTTGCGGGGGGCGCTTCCTCCCTTCCACCCGGTTTGCGAAGTCCCCCCCCACCGTTACCCAGCACAGAGAACTGGGGCTAGAAAGAACTGGGAAAATGGGGGTCCACGGGCGTGCCTGGGGGCCCGAGGGACCGTGGAAATCGACAGGAGCGGGGCGGGGCGGGCGGCCTCTCCGCCGCCGCGCGCCCACCACCCCGGCCGCGCCGAGCGCCCGTTCCCGGCGGCGGGGGACGCCGCCTTCGCCATTCCATCCTCATCATCGTCGACACTTGCTCTTCATAAGGTTTTTGTTTTTAGATAGAAAAGGGTGTTTTAAGAGCTCGTCTAAGCTCTCTGGTCTGGTTTTTTTTTTCAGTCTGCATTAAAAAAAATTGCCATCTCTTTCACCTGAGCCACACCCTACGCTTGCTCCCCTCCCTCCTGGTCAAATTGAAGGTAAAAAATCCTGCAAGCGAGGCGGGGTTGGGGAGCCGTGGGGGAAGAAGACCTACGGTCATGCTAAGCAGTCCCCCTCCCGGGGAGGAGAACCTCGGGGATCCTGGCTCGCGTGGGGTTGAGATGGGATGGGGTGGGGTCACCCTCTGTCGGACCCGCCAGAACCAAAAATGTCGCATTTATACGCAAACTCCAGTCTCTGTGTGTGTGTGTGTCCCCACCCACGAACCAGGCCTGTCCTGCGTGGGGACAAAGAGTAGGCAGGGTTCAAGAGACTAAGATACAAAGAGACATCGCCTCGGGTTGGGCACGCAACGTCGACGCGCCTTGCAAGGGACGTGAAGGCAAAGGCAGGGAGAAGGCGCGCGGCCTGGCGTGGCGCGGCCCAGCCCGGGGGACTGCATCGCGGCGGCGCCTCCGCCAGAAAATGGGCTCCGGACCGCGGTCACCATCATGGCGCTCGCGCCGGGCCGCGCCTCCCGCGCGCCTTCCCAGAGCGCTCGGGCCGCGGCCCCCGCGGCTCCGCGCGGCGTTTCACAAACATTTCCTCTCGCGCGCGCGCACCTACCCCCCGCCCCTCCTCCCTTTAGTGTGCGTGTGCGCGCGCGCGTGGACTGGAGAACTTGCAGATTGTTTTTTTCCTCTCTCTCTCTCTCTTTCCCCTCTCCCGTGCTGGTGGTTGTAAACTTGATTGGCATTGGCTGCGCCCACTGACCCCTGCGCCGAGTCCACTGAAGATTTAAGGTGGATCCGAGATGCTGCTAGAGCTGCAGGCGTCGTCTCGCGCCCGAGCTGGTTTTGGAGGGAAAAAAAAAAAAAAAAAAGCCCCGAACCGTGCGCCCGCCGAGTTCGTACGCATCATCCCCCCGCGGTCCAGCCCCCGCGCGCCCCGCCCACCTCCCGCTTCTTCCCCATTGGCCAGCGAGGAAAGTTTGAATTTTTTTTTGGATCCTTGTTTTCTTATGAAAAAAAAAAATAAGACTACCCAGAGTGTGTGGCGAAACCCGCTTTGGCGGCGGGCGGTGCGGGGCTGAGCTGGTTTTGTGGGAACGGGAGGGAAGAGGATGGGTGGAGCTTCTGTCTCAAAATTTTCCCCGCGAGCGCGGTTGACAGTGTGGAGGCGGGCGGCGGAGCGCGGGGCGGCGGTCAACGACCCCGAGAAGCTTCCGCGGGGAGAGAGATGTAGTATGATCCGTTAATGGATGTCCAGGGTGTGCCGTTTCTCCGGCTGCTGGCCAGAGGTACTAGGGAGGCGTTGGCAGGAGCCCAGGCGAGGATGCACCTTCTCTCTGCCTTGGAAAGGTAGAATTGGGGAGGGTGGGAACGTGACGGTGGCCTGAGAAAGAACACCTCACTACCGGGGCGGGGGGACGGGGCACAGAAATGCAAATACAAGCACAAAATGTATTGTTTCAGGAGCCACCCAATCAGAATTCACCCTAATTCAGGCAGTAGGTGTCATTTTTTTACTGAATTTCGAAAAGTTCTCTGTCTCTGATTTCTAAGAGTGTTTTTCAGTGAGGAAAAGGTTAAGACAAAATTGAGAGGGAATAAGCCTTTGAAAATGTCTTTGGTTTCTGGGTCTGAAAATTAGTTCTCTTAATAAAATAGTTTAGGATTTAGGATAACGTTATTTGTATTGCTGATTACTCCCTCCCCTTCATTGATTGTAACCCAGGTGTTTTATTTTACTGTAAAAAAAATTTAAGTATCAAATTTTTATTGAAATTACTGCACTGGCAGATTAGTGAAGTTAGCATATATGCATAGGTTTTTTTTTTTTTTTGACTGTTAATTCTGTTGCAGGGTAGCTGACGATTTGAACCAGATGTCTAGCCCCACCCAGTTCCTATCCCAACCTACCCGCCCATTTTTTAGTTTTTAACTCTCCCAGTACTTCCTAGCCCAACTAACCCAACTAAGCTCCTCATACCACCATAAACCAACCTGTTTGTGCCGTTAGCAAGGACTTTTTTGAGTTGATTGCCCCCAAATAGCCTGGCTCGCCTCAGGAAGCACTGAGCTCATTATCCCTGGAAGTGTGAGCCAAGCACTAGTCTGGGTGACCCTTTGATTTGTAGAAAAGATTCAAATATCAAGCTAATATTAGGACTCGAGATTTTTAAAGTCTGTTCCAGACCCTTGAGATACTGTATTTACAACATCGGAGTTTCTGGACTTCCACTAAGTTAAGCAATTTTCCTAGTTCATTTCCACTCTCTGGAGTTATACTGTCTAATATGGTAGCCAGAAACCATATGTGGCTGTTGAGTGCTTGAATATTGCTAGTCCAAATTGAGATGAGCTGTAGTGTAACATAAATGCCAAGTTTCCAAGAATTAGTATGAAAAATAATGTTAAATATCTCAATTTTTTATACTGATTGCATGTTGAAAGAATACTTTTGATATATTAGGCTAAATAAAAATACTAAATTTAATTTCCTCTCTTTATTGTGTGGTGACTGGACAATTTTAATTTACAGATGTGACTTACATTATATTTCTATTGAACATTGCTATTCTAGACCAACACTCCTGGTAACTTGAAGTCCCATCTTTGAGACTGGTGGCTGATAATACTAAATTGGTAACTTCCAGCTGCCATCCTAACTTCCTGAGTTAAATCAAGGCTCAAACTCAGCCTCTGGAACCTTTAAAAATAATTCTGCCAACACCTACCACCTACCATTTTCAATCTTTAACACTTGGTGGTGAGTTTGAGCCCAGACTATGGAAATACTGTATAAATGTCAGACTCAATCTTGGCGTTCTACATTTTGTAAATAGAGTGACTAGGAAGTCCAATATAGTAGGAGTGACTCAAAAAAATGTAGACCCGGAAGCCTCCATAGCTGGACTTTGCACGACCATTCTTCAGCAGCCAGGAAGGTGGTGGAGAGATGGGGAGGAGTTCTCATTTTAAGATTGTGTGTCTAACAGAAGATGTCAATAAATGGAAAGGTACGTCATGTCCTTGAATAGAAATATTCAACATGATAAAGATGGCAGTCAATTTATGCCTTTTAAATTAAATTTATTCCTTTATACTAAATTCTAGGAATTTCTGATCATCCTCTTTCATTCCATTATTCTATCAGTTTCAGCACTCAGGACAAAATTATTTTAATTACTATAAATTTAGAATGTTTTTAGTTCTGATAGCACTAACCCTCCACACCCCACGAGTCCCTTCTTTAAGAATGTTCCTGGCTTCTTTTGCTTACCTTTTTTCTCCATATGAATTTAAAATGAATTTGCCTAGTTGCAAATATAATTTCTATTGGCATTAAAAATAATAATAATAATAATGAAGTGGTATCCTCATCTCCTACTTATACCA
Source organism: Cynopterus sphinx (assembly GCA_030015415.1). Classification (NCBI taxonomy): domain Eukaryota; kingdom Metazoa; phylum Chordata; class Mammalia; order Chiroptera; family Pteropodidae; genus Cynopterus; species Cynopterus sphinx. Next base: position 150,977,764 of record CM057380.1, on the reverse strand, counting down.
GGATAAATTCCTGAAGGATTTAAGAGTGAAATATGAAAAAAAATGAAGCCATAGACATACCAGAAGGAACCTCAGAGGATTTTTAAAAATATAATGTCAGAGTGGGGAAGGTCTGACAGAAACATAGAATCTATAAAATAAAATATTGGTAGATTCGATGACATAAAAATAAGTGTTTTGTATGGCAAAACCTGCCATAGCAAAGTGAAAAGAATGACATGGGGGTGAGAGCTGTACAACAATGTGAGGGTATCTAATACCACTGAATGCTACACTTAAAAATGGTTTAAATGATAAATTTTACATTATGTGTAATTACAATAGTAAATAAGTACTGGAAAAAAATTTTAAATGATAAATTTTACATTATGTGTAATTATAATAGTAAATAACTCCTGGAAAAAAATTTTTAAAGTTCGATCATATTCCTTCGAAGAGAATCTCAGTGTTCTGGGTCCCATCCTTTGTGCAACAGACCCTGGTTCAGTGGTTTGACTTTAAGCTCAGGGATCAGACTGCTTGGGTTTGAGTCCCAGTTACCTAACTTAATGCCTGTCAGACTTTTTGCACGTTATTTAATCTTTTAAAGTTTCTATTTCTTTGGCTATATAATGAGGATGCTTATAGTTCTCTCATAGGGTTATTAAAATGATCCAGCTGGATAATGTATGTGAGTACTTAGCACAGTAACTGGTATATCATAAATAATAACCATTATCTATTTATGAACAATATAATTGACAGAGACATTTAGTTCTTATTTTGGATTCTGAAGCACAACTAGAATGATAGTAACCTTGTAAATATGTTTTCTCATTTTAAAATATTGCTGTTATTACTTTTAAGAACAAATGATTTTATTGGACTTTTAATAAACAGAATTAATATGTTGCAAAAATAGTTGAAAGGGTAAATTTTATATGTATATTTTACCACATATTTTTAAAAAGCATAAAAATTAAGGCATTTGCTGAGTTTAGGGCCATCTGCAATTGTTTCAGAAAGGACCTGGTAGAGATTTGTTTGTGCTACTAAATCACTAACACACCCATACACAAAGACAGTGCAAACTAGGAAAAATGTTTGCAACTCATATATCAAAGGGCTAATTCCCCTGGTAAATAGTGTCTATAAATCAATGAGAAAAAGCGAATAGAAAAAATAAGCAAAAGCTATGGACACAGTTTTCAGAAAAGGGAATACAAAAGGCTTCTAAAATGTGGAAACATGTACACTTGCAGTTTGAAACTATCGGGATACAAATTATACACAGAATACATAAATTTATTACATACAGTTACAATTGGTGCCAGATACAAAGGTGGCCATTATTCTTTATTGATAGTTTAACTTTTGCTTTTCTCTTTTATATCCAAGGCCGAGTTTTTCTTTTTCTTTTTTTTTTTTTTTTTCGGCTTCATTGGTGACCAGAGAAGCAAGGAGTTTGCATGTGTGGAAGCCATGACCACCTTTCAAATTCATTGTAAAATTTCTCTTATCCAAATTGCCTTAATATTTGGCTTACCGGCATTATCTTACCCTTAGAAATCCCCTGGATCAACCTTTTAAAGCAAGTACAATAACCTTTCTTGACACATCTCGTCCATTCCTGTTTTTAATGCCTGTATATCGGCCAATAATCTGACACTCTCCAAAATCATTACTTTATTCTAGCTTTTCCTTCAAGCTCTCTATTCTCTTAATTTATTATGTGATAAATATGAAATGTCAAATCAGTGAAGTGAGAGTATACGATGGAGTAGATGGTGTTAGGTTATAGTTAACCACGTGGGAAAATATTAAATCTCTCCTACACCACACACACATATTTATCACACATATTGTATTTTATATTTGGTATTGTGGCTTTGCTCTTTGATTTAGCAGTTCTACCAGTTTACTTTTGGGAAATGATCAGATTTGTAACTAAATATGCATTTACCAACAAGATCACTATAAACTTATATATTAGACTTTAAGAAGAAACAAAAAAGTAAACAATGAAGCAACATTCCCTTAGTTATAGGATTAAAGGATTGATTATTTAATTGAACCAACGATAGTGGATCCAAGAACGATGCAGATGGCAGCCATTAAAATACTCCAGGAAGCTTTATTAATATGAATATATTATTTTATTATATTAATATATTATTATGTATATATTATTATATATTAATATGAAAAGTTTATAATATTAAATTAGGCACAGAACAATATTTATGGTACAACTTCATTTAAAAAAAAATAAATTTAATTCAGAAATATATGCACAGAACAGGCCTGGAAGGTTACCCCTCATATTAATAGTTTTATTTCTGAGCACAGAATTATGAAAAGACTTTCATTTTATTCATTTAAATATAGTTAATTTTTTAATAATGGATTTTAACAAGAATAAAACAAAGATATTTCAAATTTAAAAAATAATTATCTGTATAATTCTTGAACTCAGAATAAGTTTCTCTTTGTGTCTCACATATAGCCTCTCTTCTCAGACATAAGCAGAGAACAAGTCATTTCTGTAATTCATTTCCCCTCCATTTTTTTGTCTGTAGTTTCAGATGTCATTCAATCCATATATGAATTATGAGGAGTGTGTGTGTTTAGGTACATGGTTTTGCTTCCAGGGCACATAAGCAAGGCATAAATATCACCCCATTAACTCAGGGATATCTTAACAAACCATGGAAAATTGAGCCTATTCCATCTTTTTGCCACATGGGATCCTGTTGGTAATATTATCCCAAACCTCACATTCCATGATCTCTGGCATTTGGCACACCCCAGGATTCTGCCTGGAATTCAACAGCTCAACTCCTTGCTCTTAGTTTAGTTACTTAGGACATAGTGCTGGGGAGATTGTTTTAAATCAAGTTAGCAGACCCTTCTTGAGCTGTCCACTCTCCATGGGACTGACCTGGCCAAAACTTAGAATCTCAGAATATGGGAAATCACTGCATCTAATCTTCATTTTATGGATGAGGAAATTCTAATACCTAATTTTTTGTGAAGTGGGGAAATTAAACAAGATGATTTATAGGTTCCTCTCGGCTTACAATCCTGTGATTTGTTTTATAGTCAAGATCATGCAGTCCATCCCTGCGGATCAGGTTTTTTCCAGGGAAGCTAGATTGCTGATTTTTGGCTGCAAAGCACGCATTCACAGGGTAAGACGATAGTACAATAGTGTTGGCCGAAGAGTGAACATTTATTATCTTACTAGAAAAAAGCATGTGAAAATAACTTAGTGATTGTTTAGTGGTACCAAACACTGCCTTATTGTTGTATGTACACTTGTGGAGCCCCTGCTAAGGGCCAGGCTCTGTGTCTTCAATTGGACAAACAGGAACTCTGCCCTCATGAAGCTCCAGGCTGTTGGATGGAGATGGACAAGGAATTCCAGCCATAATCATTTAATGGTATTTAGGTGAGTGTTCTGAAGGATTAGATCTCTGAAGGGACCAGCTTTATGCTCCTACAATGGTGTCCAGCTGAGGGAGCAAGCAGGGGCTGAAATTCGGATTCTCCCTAGGCCAGCCTGTGTTCACCCAAAAGAAATGAGCCTTTTAAAAAAATTCATCCCCCACGCAGTGCCTTCTGCAGTTTGCTGAAAGCTCCCTGTGTTGTAGTGGCCCCCCGCCCTAGAGTTTGAAACTGGAGGCCTATCCTAGTGGTGGGGGCTAGTAGGTCTCTCCTAAGGAAATGACCTTCAAGCTGAGACCTGGAGACTGAGCAGGAGTTAACCAGTTGATGACAGCAGGGGAAAAAAGGGCAATCCAGGCAAAGCACAGCCCAAGGCCCCAAGTCTGGCAAGGTCTCTAGAAAAGTGAAAGAAGTTACTTGTGGCAGGGATGCCGTGAATCCAGGGCAGTAGGAACGGTGCCGTGATTGGAGTGGTGGGAAAGTCCAGACGGTGATGGGCCTTATAAACCACCTTAGGAATTTTGGACTTCACTTCAAAAACAATGGTAAGTCTTTGGATAATGGAGGAGAGCAACTAGAGCAGCTTCAATTAAACTCACTTATTTCCTCATTTGATCTTATTCTAGTCAAAACCCTTAGTCTTGTTTTGGGATTATTCCCATAGGTTGTCTGAAAGTTTAGGTTTGCACCTTTCTATTTCTTCACAAACACACTGTAAAAAAATGTTTTAAAACTCTGGGTATATGATTTTTCAGTAAATGAATGACACATGAAGTCGGTGGACCATCAGAACAGCTATTGATCACAAACGATATATTTCAGGTTTTGCAGGAGGACTCAACCAAGGACCATGCTGGATGTCTGCTGATGGGGGGGGCTGAACAAGCCAGTCTCACCACTTCTGCACCTCCTCACCACCGGTTTTAGCTTGCAACCTCTTTGCATTGTCATAATGAGCCGATTGCTTGTGTCATTTTAGGAGCAGCCTGTATTTTGCCCTTTGCCAGGACAGCTGATGTGAATCTTCTAAGCAAGTGAACAGTTTAGGGATGAATACTGAATCGTTTTCTTCAAAATAGCTCAGCATTTTAGTCTTCATTTTTACTGAGCAACTGGATTTATTGGTCACTAACCCTTTGGCCAAAGGATTAACTATTTGGTTTTGGGAAGAGACTTCAGAAGAGGAATAATAAAAATAACCCACAGGGATTTTTTTTTTTTAATTGAAGATTAGTAAAAGAGCGACCTCTGCTGGCTACAGTGATATAACGACCTAGAGTTAGTCTGTGACCCAGCCAGAAGCTGTCCTTTAAGTTTTTACAGGTGTTAGCAAATTGATTGCTCACTGTTCATTTCCTCACCTATTAACTCATATTTTTTAGAGCTAATCTAAGTGACCTATAATTCCCAGGCCTAAGGACAGTTGTTTCTGTCTTTAGGAAATGTCTTAGTTTTTCATATTTCTCAAAAATTGTAACTCTAAACTATTAGCCTTAGCCCAAACAAGACCTGAAATAACTCTTGTATTTTATTTTGTTTCTTTTCTCTTTTTTGCCCTTCACCTCCTCTCACCAGTAAAACCAAATAAAAGAAACCTTCACTCAAAAAAGAGTACTGCTGATAGAAAGTGAGGAGGAAATTTAGCGCTTATCTCTAGCATCTCCTCAAATGAATATTCAGGCTTGGGGCCCAGGGTTGGGGTCATATACCTGAGAAGAGCTGTGAATTATATTAATCTTAATGATTTGTACAGCCATGAGAATGTGGGTGCACAATAGTGGAGTGAGAGTCAGTGAATGGGAGACCGAATGCTTGAGAATGTAGAGGGTGGTTAGGTAGGAAGAGAAAGGGGAAATTCTCCTTGTGACCTTATGTTTGTCAATGGTGATGGTAATGAGTATCTACCATGTGCCAGGACCCAGGCCAAGCACTTTACATACCTTTCTTCTGCTTCTTGCTTTGCCTCTCACTTCACAATCTTAAGAACATCTTTGGGGAAAAGTGAGCGTATGGTAAGAACTTAGGACAGGCTTGCATAAAAATAATAGTTATGTGTGTGTTCACTATTTTATGATATTCTTTAGAGTATGGTGCAACTCCTACACATGAGAAGAGGCCTTCCCCAGGGTTGCTATAGTAAGTCCTAAACTTCTAAAACACCAATCCTGGCCCTCTGGAGCAGAGCAGCAGGGGAGCCACTTTAGTTTGGCACATTGTTTCTGCACAATGGCTCCAACGTCCTGCCTTCCTGTGTCTGACTCTTACTTCTTACATGTTCATTCTCATATTTGCAGCAACCTCTTCCGGACTGGCTAAAGCTTGAGCTATTAGTCTCAAGCGATGATCTTTTTAATACTGTTAAAAAACTTGAAATCATCAACCCCTCCTTTAAGAAAACGGGCCCAGAGAAGTTAGTGGCCCAAGGTTACCCACCTAGGGGCGGCTGAGGCAGGACTGGAACCTGTAGCTCCTGGATTTTTTATGTAGCATCTTTCATATGACATGCATACTGTCCTTGGTCTGCATTGTGTAATAGATGGTTTTTACTTGTACTTCCTGCCCTTCTTGGGTTGCCTGTCATCCCCCTTTTCTAAGCCCTCTATCCCTTCCTGCTGTGCACAGGTAACCTGGGCCCATTAGTGCAGCCACCGGGCAGCTTCTTTGACCAGCCTAATAGCTTTTCTCTTTCTCCTAAACTTATTCTGTTTGGGCCTTGTTAGGGCAGTAATAAATCATTTGACTCACAAATTTACTAAAAGATGTTCATAGACTTCTATCCTCTGAAATGATTATTGGTCTTGGCATTTCTGTGCTGTTTAATTGTGTTGAGTATTTTTGTGTATGCTTTAGGTTTGTACCTGCCTTATACTTACTTGAACTCTCCCCATTCCCTCAGCATCATACAGTGCCTTTTTTACTGGAAATAGTTTCTTAACCCAACAGAATAAATATCTAACTCTGGGAATTTCTGGCACTATGGCAAGCTGATTATATAAACATTTTCAAGCAGGATGACCTTTAAGAGTTTCAGATTATATCCTATAGTTTCTAATATGGTACTGTGGGTATATTATTAAAATTTACTGAAGTTTTATGGATGATAAATCACCCTCCTTCAGTAAGTCCACAGAATTAATTCATTCATGGATCCAGCAGTTATTTAAGGTGTGCTCATGAAGTATGCTGGACTGTGTTGGGCCTTGAAGGCATTTGCAAAGAAGTTTGACATCTGCCTGTCTGTCCCCTTCTGGCTCCCTAGAAGGTAGATAAGATGGATGCAACTTGAGGAGAAATCCTTTGTTCCTAAGGATAGATGGTGCATTGTGGAGCAGAAAGATACAGGAACTATAGGCAATGCCACACCAACTCTGCATTGCTTATCTCCAGAATTCTTTTACAGAAAAGAAAATAAACTTTTATCTTTCTCAAGCCACTATTGTTTCTGGGCTCTGCTACTAGCTGCCAAATGCAAATCTTAACTGATACAGAAGTCCTTGAGGATTTTTGAGCAAGGCAGGGATTCTGATTGGTAGCTAGCTTTGCAAGAGACAGATTCAGGGAGAGGGGTGTTCCGGGGCATACAAAGAGATAAAGTTGGCTTGGCAGGTGGGGACAGATAGTGTGGGAAGACTTTGAGTGAGAATAATATACATCTTGCACAGGGTCATCGATTTCGGATTTTTTTCCCAGGACACTTCTGCTAAACTCCTATTGTACAGTGGTTATTTAACTATGTAGTTATCAAGTAATTTGCATTCTGCTATTGTCAAGCAACATGAAAGCTAGGTAGTTTGCGAAAATGAGTACTCTTTGTGTCTTAAAAAGAAGCAGGCAAAAGCTGAAAGAGAAGAGTATCAGTATTACAGGAAAGTGAAGTTGTTATGTATTCTGAACTGGTGCAGACATTTTCAAGGAGAGGAATTTTTGTTAAAAGCGATTGTCGAATCAAGATACGTTTGAAATGTATCTTTTACTAGATAGCAACTGTAAATAATATTTTTTAAATGTATCTTGGAGTAACTTGAAGGGTAAACATTTCTAAAAGGAGGAAAATCTATTTTATTAGCTTATACTGAGCTTTAGGTAATCACATTAAATAATAGCTGTCTCTTCATGATGAACTTTTCATCTTGAGGTAGGGCAGGTAATTTCACACCTCTTAGAAGACATTTAATTATTTACATGTGTTATAAAACATGATAATATCGCTATAATATAGCATAGCTTTCCCCTGAACTAGATGTGCTAACTCAACATCTCAATCTCTCTGTGTCCTTAAGAATGGATTGGCATTTCCAAAGTTCCTTCCATGCCTGTCTCAAACAGGTCATTAGAAGCCTTAACATGACTGCAAATTTCACGCAGTGGCCTTCAGCCTTTCTTCCCCCTGCACATGGAAGGGCAAATGTGTCCAGTATTACCTGAAAAATTCTCACTCACTAATTAGGTCTCCCCACTCTTCCCCTCATTTGGAAAAAATACACTGAAATGTAAGCAACTGAACATTAGGTCATAACCTGGCCTATCTGTTGCAAGCTTTCATACCTTTTCTACCAACTCCATTTTTAATAGTCACATATAATTGTCCAAAATTATAGTGGGAAGAAATATTTTTTAAAAAATCATTCCAAATAGTAGGTTTTTAAGAATATTACACCTCCCTGAAGGGCCAAGGTTGCATTTTCCTACAGTCTGCACTCACTAGTCTGATAAGCAGAAGTTCTCTTTCTACAGGAAAAGAGTAACAATAGCCAACATTTATGGAGCACTCACTCAGTGTATGCTAAGTCAATTATCTTCATTATTTCTTCTAATTCTGATACAAATTCTGAGAAGTTGCTATATTGATGAGGAAACAGCCTTGTAACTATTGCTGAAGGTCACAGTAAGCTCAGATTTAGGTCTTGCTGACTCTTAGAGCCTGTTCTGTTATTCTTGTAAATAATCTCAATGAGAACGAGGCCAACTGGCTCAGTTTGACACTGGATCCCAAATCATTCTCTTTCGCTTTCTGCCAAATTGGAAGACAGTATAGTGATTAAATATTGCTGGTCAGCAATATCTTGCCATTTATGGAAAAGTGATACCCCAAATCTTTAATAATTGTTTCATTAAGAACAAAAACAAAGCCCCTGGGAAACTTTGACAGGAGTATGGGAAAATCTCTGTATTGTGACCCTTTGTCTCCTCAGGGAAGATGGAAGGAACAGTACTGCTTTCGAAGTGCTTTGGGAAGGAGACAAACAGTAGATGCTATCTATGATTAGTAGACATTTTTTTTTTTTTTTTTGGTGGCAGACTACAGCTAACATTTTAAGGTTAGAAAACCCCTTCTTAAGAAGGCCATTTTATGGTAAGAAACTTGGAAGGCCCGAGGAAGGAGTTTTTAAAATATGAGCTTGCTTCTGAATTTCTTTTTAAGTGTTTTAGCTCCATGTAGATTTAGGTGTTTCTCAAGAGCCACCTTCATGCAAGGTAGGTGAGAAGGCCTGCTCAAAAGCTTCATATTTCTAAATTTGTTTGTGTTGTTTTTCTACCTTCTATATCACTTGCTTGGGATGGGGGACCCAGCTTACTTTAAGGAAGGTATAGGTAGATAAAAGCCAAATGATGTTTGACAATTTGTTTATTCAGTGGGGGGTCTCATTAAAAAGGTCATTTCCTTTCTGCGATTAAAGGGCTCCAGGGAAATTTTCTCATTTATCTGTTTTTTAGTTCCTATTTTGGAGGCAATTCTGTGAAGAACATTTGGGCTCTAGGCCTTCTTTTCAGCCATCGTTTAGGCCCTGGAAAGGCCAGTTGCTTTTCTGGTGGAAATATACCTATAGTTGGGGGTGGGTGGGAAGATGGGGGATCTGATTAGTTGAAATCAAAGGCAGCCTTCCTCAGTGGGACATCTCCAATGTCTCCATCAGCTGAGCCATAACAAATTCGTAGGTTGGGTTATTATTTTTGTGTAGGATGCAACCCTAACCTCTCTAAATTATGAGGGAAATGAATAACCTAACAGGTTGTCATAATCAACTGAAATAATTTATCCTAAAGTGCTTTATAAATATATTATTATAATGTATGAAAACGCTGGGTAATGGAAGTGCTACAAGATGTCAGCTATTAATAATAGGAGTGCAAGTCAATGTTATACCTAATTGGAGGAGGCTGATTTTACACACATGTGGCAACTTTTCAAAACACATTCTTTTCCTACCTGTTCACTGATATTCTTCAGCATCCATTCCCATCACTTCCTGTTCTCTGTTAATTTTCATAATATATTCACATAAACACATTCTTCCGTTCATTTTTAGCAGCTGGAGCATTGTATTTGTTTTCCTTGGTTGTTCTGTTCTGTGCAAAGTGAACCCTGACTACACATTATTCTTTACTTCAGGAACACTGAGAACAATTCAAAGCTGAGGGCATGTGGAACACTACTTAATAATCTGATGTAACATGGCCCATGCTGGGAATAATAGGTATGTTATCTTCAGGGCTGGTGTCTTTGACCTGCTTCCTACGGCCTGTGTCTCATTCCTAAGCACAATTTATCTTAATTAATCAAATGAGAATCAGGCCATGTAGGTATGGCCTAGTGCTTGGCATAATCTTTGGCACAATTCTGTGTTCATCTGGCCGAGTCATTAAGACAGCTAAAGTAACTATGTGGCTCTCATCATCTCATACCTGGTGTGAGGAAGAATTACATAATGTAACTTTGAGGATGCAAATTTGTACAAAGTTCAGGCAAATATCTATCTGGGATGGAGTTCTGAGTCAGTTGGTTTTTTTTTTTTTTCTTCCCTCCTTCCTTTCAATAAATATGTGTGGAGCTCTTACTGTATGCTAGTATTAGATATGAAAAATATTATTCTTGCCCTCAAGGAGCTCAGAAGTATGTATGCATGTTCATGTTCATGTGTGTGTATGTGTGTGTGTGTGTGTGTGTGTGTGTGAGAGAGAGAGAGAGAGAGAGAGAGAGAGAGAGAGAGAGAGAGAAAGCAAAGGGAGAGAGAGATCACAGTACAATGAGTTATGAACAATAAAATAGGTTTGAACAACCTTCCGCAATAGAGTAGACACGGGAAAGACAGTTCTGGGAAGGCTTTTCTGAGAAGAAATTATTTCAAGTATTGAAGGATAAATAGGAATTTGCCCCACTGAAAGCCAACAAACAAAAATACAGGTGGGTCATCTTAACTGAACAGAATCAGTTAAGGCACTGAGGTATGAGGTATGATATATGGTCTGGCATTACTACTGCCTGGATGCATGTTCACAGAATTAAACATTTTGTGGATGTGCTCCTGAGTTTTCTCTATGGCTGTGGTAACCATTTGCTAAAATCTGCTCTTTGTAGACCAAAATTATTTTTGTTTTACCTCATAGTGTGGAATTTCAGAGGCTCAGTAGAACTCTTATGAGTCAGTTCTCTGTCTGGAGACAGACAAGAGTGAAACTCTGAACCCTTGAAATTACTGCTAGATGCCAACTGCCACTAAATGGGAAATATGCAGAGAACATACTCCAGGCAAAATCACTTTATATCATTTGAATTTTCTGTTCTGGTAAATAATGCTGGATTTCAAGAGTCACACCAACTCCTTTTACCTAGATTAGGGTTGGGCCTGAGTGGTTTTCTGTGTCTCTTTTCTCCTGTACTTCAAGCTATTTCCTACAGACTGAAATAGGAAAATAAGTAAAAGCAGCCCCTGGACCATCTTACTGTGGGTTTGAAAGGATGGAAAGTGCAAAAAATAAGAGGTCTAAGATAGGAAAAGCCAAGATGGAGTAAGTCACTTTGAAAGAACAGCCAGAGGCATCTCATGGCTCTCAGGTATTGTCTTACCTTAGTGTCACTGTTGCACTTGAATACTAGTTAGTAGCAGCCCCTGGAAAGCATGGTCTTAGCACAAACTCAGTGATAGATTGCAGGTGACTTGAGGACTCCCCAAGGCTGTGCTGAACTTTCTCTAGAACTGCACTGCATTCTAAAGTGCCTTCCTTCCTTCCTTCCCTCTCTTTCACTCAGGGTCAGACTTGCATTTCTCAACCTTCCTTTGCTCCTCTTCATTTTCTGTATAGACATTTTATCTAATAAATATCTTGCATGTCCAATTTCATCTTGGTGGCTGCTTTTTGGAGGACTTGGAATAATTTTTATTATTCCAAAGATGGAAAAGGCAAAAAGGATATTGTTTTCAGTTCTAAGCACTTTAATATGGAAATTCAAAAGTACGAAAATCTATTACGTTGATAAAAAGAAAAATTAAAAAAAAAAAAAGAAAGGGAACAAGAAATGTATCAAGTAAATAAAAGAAAGCTGTTAAACAATATTAAATTAGATACAGATAATAGGGAATGAGATACAAGAAATAACAAGTTTAGCATGCATAATTGAAGAAGCATGACACCTGGCTGTGGGGGTGGTGTGGTGGTGGCAGTGGTAGGGAGAATAATAAAAATGCAAATTTATGTGATGTCACACTGCCCCCTAAGGTCTATTTAGTGGGAGTAGCCTCACTTGTCCCTGGTTGGATCTGTGTTGGGCTTCCCCTTTAGCTTACTAGCTCAGTCTTGTATAATAAAAATCTTCTTTCACAGTGTCAATTAAATAATTAAAATTGTTCAGTTTGATGTTAACCAAAAAACAATCTTTATTCAGGAGAAAAATTTCTCCTTACCTGTTAGCAGAGACAGGAACCATCCTATGGCTTCTTAAGTTCTAGACAGAACTGGTGCTCTGTCACTTCTGCTTTATTCTGTTTGCCAAAGCAAGCCACATGGCCAAATCCAAAGTCAAAAATCAAGGAAATGTACTTACTCCTGAGTGAGAAAAAGTGCCAAGTTATATGGGAAAGGGTGTGGATAGAGGGAGGAGCAAAAATCAGGGTCATTAATTTAATCTTCTATAGTAACAAAGGGAGAAAGTCTAATTAGCTGTGCTTGGCTCATATGTCCATCCCTTGAACATTCCTTATGGGCAGGGTGGAGACTTGGTAGTATGATTGACAACTACAATAGGACCATGTGCTTGAAGTGAGTAAGAGCTGTGCCCCGTAAGAAGATGCAGATCCTTGAAGAAAGGAGGAGTGCTGGGGAAACACAATGAGTAATGTTCACCACCATGCCTGCCATTCCTGTCTGGCCAGTCCCTGTAATTGCTCTTTCACATAGGTGCTGCTAACATCTTATTTTTATAATCGAGAAAATTGAGGTTAAAAGAGATTGTATAACTTGCTGAGAATGACACATCTTGAGTAATGGAGATTTCCTAAATTAAATAATAGGTTTATCTTTTCAATAAAGCCACAGTGATCAAGAAAGTGATATAAAGATAGACACAAAGATCAATGGTACAAAATACAGAGTTCAGAAATAGATCAACCCACGTATTATCAACCCATTTTTGACAAAAGTGTAAAATCATTTCAATGTAGGAAGGATAGTCTTTTCAATAAATGGTGTTGGAACAAATAACCATATACAAAACAAGAACAAAACAAAAAGAGAGAGAACCTCAACTTATACCTTTTATCTTATGCAAAAATCACCTCACAATAGATGGTAGACGTGAATGCAAATGCAAAACTTTCAAACTTCTAGAAGAAAATATAGGAAAAAAATCTTGGTGATCTTGAATGAGGTAAAGAGTTCTTCAGGACGACAATGAAAGCATGATACATGAAAGAAAAAATTGATGTTAGACTCTATCAGAATTATAAAATTTTGCATTTGTGTGAAAGACACTGTTAAGCGCATGAAAAGATAAGCCACAAACTAGAAGAAATATTTTCAAATCACATATCTGACAAAGGACTTATATGCAAAATATATAAGAACTTTTAAAACCTACCAATAAGAAAACAAACAACCCAACTAAAAATAGGCAAAAGATTTTGAACAAGTACTTCATGAAAAAAGATATATGGATGGCAAATAAGCACATGAAAATCTACTCATCATTATTAATTAGGGAATGGTGAATTTAAACCAGAATGAGGTAATATCAGATACCTATTAGAATAGCTTAAAATCCAAACCAAACCAAAGCAAATCTAACCAAAACAAAACAAAACCTGAAAAGACGAAATGCTAGGAACTGGAACACTCATATATTGCTTGCAGCAATGCAAAATGGTACAGCCACTTTTAAAAAGAGTTTGTCAGTTTCTTATAAAGATAAACACACACTTACCATATGACCCAGTAATCCTAGATATTTACCCAAGAGAAGTAAAAACTTAGTTCACACAAAAAACTGTTTATGAATGTTCATTGCCACTTTATTCACAATCACCAAAAGCTGGAAACCCAAATGTCCATCAATAATCGAATGGATAAACTGTGGTATATCCATGCAATGGAATACTACTCAGCAATAAAAGAGGAAGAGCTACTGATACACACAACATGGGTGAATCTCAAGTGCATTTTGCTCAGTGAAGGAAGCCAGATCTAAAAGACAGCAGACCATATGATTCCATTTATATGCCACTCTCAGAAAGGCAAAAGTAAAGGGATGGAGACAAGATCAATGGTTGCCAGGGTCTTTGGGTGAGGAGATGTGCTGGTTACATACAGACAACACTAGGGTATTACCTGGGCTGATGAAACTATTGTATATTGATGGTGGTGGTGGCATCATACTGCTGCTTCATTTCCTAATCAAAAGAAGAGTAAAGATGCACATATTTTTTCAGTCTAGGGAGCTAATAGTGAAAAATCTTACTGGCTTTCTGACTAAATTGAAGGAATCATATCTACAAGTTGAATTCTCTGCAAGGGATTTTGACAGAGCACCAGTTGGAAATTGCTCATTGACAAGCTTAGGTGCCTAGATAAGATGTGGCACACAGGATAATGGTTTCCCCAAAATGGCTATACCCTAATCACTGGCACCTGTGAATGTGTTACCTTAAGTGGCAAAAGAGTCTTTACAGATGTAATTACTGTTAAGAACCTTAAGATGGGGAGAATAGTTCAGATTATCCAGGTGGGCCCCATCTAATCAAATGGATTCTTAAAAGCAAAAACAGAGAACCTTTTCAGCTGTGGCCAAAGGGAGATATGACAATGGAGGAATAGTTCCTTTTTCTCCCCAACCCCTGCTTTGTTTTTCTCCATAGTACTTAGCACCATCTGATAAGCAGAATACTGGCTTCCCAAAGGTGCACACATTCTAATCCCCAGAATCTGTGGATATGTTATATTACATGGCAGAAGAGAGTTAAGGTTGCAGATGTAATCAAGTTTGCTTGTTTGCTGACCTTCAAACGGAGATTATTTTGCATTATCTCAGTGGACCTCATGTGATCACAACGGACCTGAACAGTAGAGGAGGAAGGCAGAATAGGTCAGAGTGAAGTGATGAGAGGACTCAACCTGTTCTTGTTAGCTGTGAAGATGGAGGAAGGGGCCATAAGCCAAGGAAAGAAGATGGCCTGTAAAAGCTGGAAATGGCCGGGGAAAAGATTCTCCCCTGGAGCCTCGAGAAAGGAATGCAGCCCTGCCAACTCATGGCAGCCCAGTCAGACTCATGTTGGACTTCTAGCCCACAGGACTGTAGGATATTAAGTTTGTGTTGTTTCAGGCCACTAAGTTTGTGGCAATGTGTCACAGCAGCAGTAGAAAACTAATCCATAAGGAGGATGTATTATTCTTAAGTGTGAGGGGAAAATAGTAGGAGTAGGGAACTGCTCACTTTCCTGGGTCCTTAACCCTGGACACCAGGCAGGTGATCTGTTTGTCTACTTTCAGAATCAGTCTTGTTGCCACGGGGATCAGCTCTGATCCTGGTGGTAAATTGTGGAGGTGTTTATTGAGTGTATATTCACAGAATATTAAACTGTACTCCTATTGCCCATGCCCAGTGTTTCTGCAAACCCTTTCCCAGCTCCTGGTATCCTCTTGCACGGGTGATCTGGCTTCATTTGAACCCAATTTTATGTAGCGTCTGCCCCTGCCTCAAGATCCATGTTCCTGATCTGCTCTTCCTTCACCAGATATCATTCCAAACTTGTGCTTCTCTAGATCCCCTACTTGCTTCATCCTGACATGGTGTTTTCCTTCCTCTCCCTTCTTGCCTGCTTGGGATTTTGTTTTATGCCTGTGTGACAGAGGGAAAATGTATTAAAATGATGTACTGGCAATACCTCCCTTCTTTTCTACAGGGAAGAATGAACGCTTTGTGTATTCAGCTCACTAGAGGGCCTTTGTTGAATTAAGCAGGGTATTGGCAGTGAGGAGAATTAAAATGCCAAGAGGGGACCAAATTGCTCTCCCCATCACGGAATGAGGGCTAGACTTGGAAGAAATTTTTGTAAGAAGATTGAAGAGAAGGGAGAGTAAAGATGGGTGAGCTATGAGCCATAGAACCTTTAAGAGAAAACTCAAAGAATATTTAAAAGGAAGGTTTCCTATATAATGTGTAATATAATATTCAATTTGCCTCCCTTTGTGGATTTGTGGGCGATTGGGTACATTAATTGCTGGGGTTGGCCTCTAGGCAAGAACGAGATGACCCCCACTCAGATAGTTTCAGATGGAAGAATGAGGGAAAGGAGAGGGAAGGATGCAAAGTGGGCTTTCCAAGAGCAGGTCTTTCAGCAGGTTTGCTCAGTACTCAGGATTTCTTCAGAAAAGTTACAGGAAGAAGCTACACTTCAAAATAATCCAAGAAAGAAAGAAGAGGGCATTTATCTGCCTGCTCCCTGCTGTCTCCTTTCTCTTGGCCAAGGTTTATCCTACACAGAGCTAAATCCCCTGAACTCCCAGGTGGTGTCATCTCGCTACTCTGTGACCACTCAAATTAACTTCACACTTTGCGGTGTGGCCATTTCATTCAAGTCTGGAAGTGGGGAGTGGCTCACATAGGTAGGGCAGTGACAAAAAGAAGGCACAGAAGGGGCAAGAGAAGGCATCTGAGAAGGCTGGAAACATTTGTCTCTGTAGTTGAGAAAAACTGTTATTTAAATCTTGCTCCAAATTTTGAGTCACGTTTTTTAAGAGCATGGCTAAAAAAAGTATGAAATTAAGTGTGTGTGTGTGTGTGTGTGTTTTATAAAGACTTATGGAAAACTATTTAAAAGAGTAGGAAATCATTCCCTAATGCTAATTGATAATGCCTGAGAAATCTTATCCTTAGACCTCTAGATTATAGCCATAGCCCCGCAGTCTCATGGGGTAGCAGCTACCATCTTAGTTTTACAAAAATCAAGTTATTTAATTACCCAAATAATACCTACATATATTTTACTTGAAACAAACAAACAAACAAACAAACAAACAAACAAACACTGACCTTTTAGGTGAAGGGAGTTACATTCATGTAATACCTGCTTTTTCTCTGCCCATCCTTAACTCTGCTCTGAACTGAGGAGGGCATGATTTAATTGGCAAATTTGGGGAAAATAAAGTGAGCATGCTCAGCTCATTCCTGTCCCCTTCCCTCTTTGGAATCTAGCCAGTACGAGGTCTGCTCTGGGGGCAGGCTGACTCAGCCCCAACAAGGCAAGTCAACTTTGGACCAGAATCGTTGCATTTTATTCTGCAGCTTGGTGATGGAAAATTCTTCTGACATGTTAAACTGCATCCTGCAATCCAGCTTTATCAGGAATTCATTAATTATTTGGCCTTCTTCCATTCCTTTATCTTATTTCTTAATTTGGGCTCAGAAAAGGAGGAAGGACACTTTTTATTGGGTGCCCCTTCAGTGTTCCAACACTTGATGCATTTGGCCAGAAAATTAATATGTAAGAAATAAGGAGCACAATTAGGGAGAAGCAGATGAATACACATGGAGTGATTGAAGTTTCTGGAGTGGCAGGGATTGGCCTTGGCCTTGGATTCTTGTTCTTTAGTGTGTGTGCAGGACATTTCAATCTTGGGAATTTGTGTAGGCTTATATTAAACCAGGTAGGTTTTTTTTTTGGTGGTGCAGTTGGCTCTTAACAGCTGTAGTCTGGGGGAAAAGACCTTGGAAAAGCCACTCAGAGGCTATTAAGAGGGCCTTGGCACAGGCACAGGGGCCATGAGAGGGCTTTAGCAGAGGCCAGCAGGCTGAAGAGGACTTAATAAGCTGTTAGAGCTGAGGCAAGGATTCAATTATAGGGAGAAAGAAATAGTCTTTTCATATACCGTCCTTTTAGATATTAAAGGAGTGGAAAAATATTTGCTGTTTTTAAACTGTGGGGCAGCTGGGTTCTCTCTGGACCACAGAGCATTAGTAGAGATTAGTCTTCAGTGTGCTAGTCGTAGGTGTAGGTGGGTATTGTAAACAAACAGCCCTAATTTTAATTCCCCTTTTAAGTTATTTTGAACTTACTTCAAGGGTAAACGAGGGCAGGGTGGATGGACGAAGTTGGCATTCATGTAGCTCAAGGATAATTCCCTCTGGCTGCTAGAAACTGGTTATTTAAATATGATGGAGAAATCCTCCCCAGGTGATGATTTTCTTAGGCCTAAGGAATTCCACAGAAAGAGGCAGTGAAAAAAAGCCACCGCAGCTCAGGAGTAATAATGCTCACCAGCTATTGTGGGAGCTCTGTCACTAGACAGAGCGCATCTTCATCACAGCACTGCAGTGCAGGCACCAAAAGTTCAAAGGGCACATGGGAATGGAGAGGTTTTGAATATCTGGGTGGGATAGAACAGCCTCTCAAACAAGGTCTGATGTCTGAGGATGTTGCCATTGCATGTTTCTCAACTTTACAGGAAGGTAACACCCCCTCAAATGCTTGGCCTGAGAGAGGAGACAATACTCAGAGGTAGAGCTTCCTGGAAATGGTAAAAACAAAGTGCCATAGTGCAGAAATTAACCTGTAACTAGCTTCCTCCTAACTGGGTTTTAATTCAGAGGGCACAGATTCTGGACTCTTCGTATCAGTCAACTGGCATCTTTGTGAAACTGAGGTCTCTAAAATAGCCTTTGGCCACTCAAAGTACTGTTAGCAACCCAAAGTACTAATTCTGAGTATGCATTTTGCTTGGAATATCTGCTAGGAATTGACTTGTTTTCTAAATATGGTGGGTGTAGAGCTAGTGCTAGGATCATTTTGCATGTTCTACTAAATCTATAGACTCCTTAGCAAAAAATAAAAGTATGTTACAGACTTGCTGGTATTATTATTTTCTAACTTGGAACTCCTGTGGAAACTGCCCCCATTCCATGAGATACAGCTTAAGCTGCAGTTGCTAAAAGACCTCAGACTCTACCAAGGCACGGGAATCCCTCCAGTTGAGACAAAGCAGAATATGAAGTTGGGGAAGAAGAATTTGGCCTTTAATTTCCTTGAATTCTCACCCACGACAACCAGATAATTTTATTTTGAACTTTACTTTCTTTGAACTGTAGTATCTCATGATTTCATTTCTTGGACATTAATTTTTGCCTAGATATTTGATAAAGAAAAGAGGTTTATGTTAAAAAAATTTTTTTGGACATTATTAGCATTTTGTTATTGAAGTTTAATGTGCATATTATTATTGGAATAGTGTCCTTTCGTCATTTAATCTCAGTGCTGATTCTCTGATATGCTATGTGGACAATGTAGATAGGCATAATAAAAATGAACAAATGGAAAGTGAATGTAATTTCAGCCGTGGTTACAGAATAGCATTGAATGATTTAATTAATGCATTAGAGGAAGCTATTTTAGGACCTTTCATGAGCCAAATTTTTCTTATCTACCTGTGTTCCTGAGGTGGGTACAAAGTTGATTGATATAAGAGGGAAAGGTAGCCTCATGAAGATGGAGTGGGACTTCTGACAGGCTGCTGAGATCCTCTCTGAGGACATCAGACACACCTCTGCTTAATGGCTAAATCGTTGCTTTAAGAAAACAAGAATCAAGGAAATATCAGTGGGAATCATTCTTAACCAATTCTTAATATTACTTTCTGTGATAGGCTGAATAATGGTTCCGCCAACATGTGCACACCCTAATCCCCAGAACCTATGTTCCTATATGGCAAAAAAAAAAAAAAAAAAAAAAAATTGTGTAAATGTGATCAAGTTAAGGATCTCGAGGTGGGAAGTTATCTTGGATTATCTGGTTGGCCTGATATAATCATAAGGGTCTTTATGAGAGGGCCACAGGAGGAGTCAGAATCACAGGAGGAGGTGAGGTGAAGACAGAAGTGGTGAGCCTTGGTGATGGAGGAAGGAACCGCAAGTCAAGAAATGCAGGTGGCCACTAGAAGCTGAAAAAGGCAAGGACGCAGATTCTCCTTTAGAGCCTCCAGAAGGAACCAGTGCTGCCAACACCTTGACTTTAGCTTGGTGAAATTAATTTTGGACTTCTGACCTCCAGAACTATTCAAGAATACATTTGTGTTGTTTTAAGTAACTGTGTTTGTGGTCATTTGTTACAGTGGCAACAGGAAATGAATACATCTTCCATGTGAAGGAACTCGATTTAGTATATCTCCTGTGTTCTTGGGGTAGGTAATTAATCCAATTGGAAACTTGAAATAATAAACTGAAGCATGATTGACTTGGTTTCATTCTTTTCATTCTCTTGCTCTTTAGGAACCAGTCAGCCCCAGAAAGCACAAGTTCTACTTCTTGCAGGGTGAGATGCCACCCATGTGATGAGACCTGCCCTAGTCAGTGCTACTAGGCCTGGATGGTTATGTTCATATAATTCTGTAGTTCAGTGTTAGTAAGCTTATTTGGCTTTTATGCTAAGCCAATTCTGCAGTGGCTTTTATCAGAATAAGTTGATATTTCAGCCTGCACAGACTACTTCTTTGTTTTATGTCTCTGTACATAACTCAAGCATGGAAAAGGGTACATTTGCAGATACAGTAGAACCCCTATCTGTGGTTTCACTTTCATGGTTTCAGTTACCTGCTGTCAACTGCTGTCTGAAAAATACTAGATAGAAAATTCCAGAAATAAAAATTATTATTATTTTTTTAGGCGAGGCAACCCTTAGTTGACCTCACAGATTGCAAGGAGCTTACAATTCCTTATAACTTTTTTTTTTTATACCTACAGTGACTGGTCTTCCTAGATGGTCTCCCATCCAACCACTAATCAGACCTGACGCTGCTTAGCTTCTGAGTTCAGACGGGATCAGGCTTGTTCAGGGTGGCATGGCTATAGACTAAAAATTTTTTTTCCTAATGAACAAGCAAAAAGTTTCAAACTGAGTAGTGTGGTAAAATCTCAAGCCATCCCACTTTGCATCCTGCCTGAGATGTGACTCATCCCTTTGTCTAGCATGTCCTCACTTTATAGGTTATCAGATAGACTGTTCTGGAATCTGAGTACTTATATTCAAGTAATTCTTATTTTACTTAATGCCACATTCACATCATTTTTATTACATTAGATTGTCATAATTGTTCTATTTATTTTTATTGTCATTAATCTCTTACTGTGCCTAATTTATAAATTAAACATTATCGTAGTTATGTATTGGGGAAAAGATAGTATATGGAGAGTCTAGTACTATTTGTGGTTTCAGGTACCCACCTGGGGGTTTTGGGACATATTCCCTGCTGTTGTGGGGGCATGCAGTAGTCAAGGAACAGAAAATTCCTATCCTACCCTAGCCATTCCAGAGCACAAAATAAAATGGAAAGGTATGCAATTCATTTTATAAGCCTGGCTTATCTTTGATATTGAGGACAAGGACAGCACAAAAAAAGAAAGAGGCCCAATCCCATATAGAAACAGAGAAGAATCAATCAATCAATAAGTAAATTTAATTTAGATGTATCCTGAAAAAATAATGCATCATGATGAGTTAGAATTTATCTTATAATGCAAGAATAGTCTAAAATAAAATTATTGTTAACTAGCTACATTAACAGATTCATTCAGCAAATGTTTACTGAGCTCCTATTACATGCCAGGCACTCTTCTGGGAGATAGGTAAACTAAAAATTAAAAAAAAAATGTTTAAATCAACTTTATTTACAAAACATTATCATAAGAATCATAAGTCTATAAATCTTCCATTTGAGTAAAAATATAATTACTTAAGTAATAGCAATTTCCTAAATTAAAAATGAGCAATAATTTGACATTTATTTTGAAAATAAAATTTAAAAAATCTCTTGTTCAGTTGCAGGGTTGATTGAAAATCGAATCAACCCTGAAGAGAACCTAGTATATCAAGATATAGTGGATAGTGGAATGAAACAGTACATGGGAGAATAAATGGAGGCAAACATTTTGGTGGATAGATATTTCTCATTATTGCTGAAGGATGTGGTAGGCTGGGGAAAAATTCTTTGGAGAGGATTCTGAAGAAGCAGGAGGGAGAAGAGATCCCCTTGGATCCGCCAATAAAGAACCATGAACTGGAGAATGAGGTATGTATGTTAATTTCATGTGTCACCTTGGCTAGGCTATGGTGCCCAGTTGTTTGCTCAAACACCAGTCTAGATGTTGCTATGAAGGTATTTTTAAAAATGTAATCTACATTTAAATCAATAGACTTTGAGTAAAGCAGATTATTCTTCATAATGTGGGTAGGTCTCATCCAATTAGTTGATGGCCTTGAAAATAAAGACTGAAATTTTCCAAAGAAGAGGCAAATCTGCCTCAAGAGTGCAATGTCTACTCAATTTCAGTGCCTACTGAATTTTCAGCCTGCAAATTGCAAGTGCAAAATTGCAACATCAACTCTTCCCTGAATTTCTAGGCTTCCAGCCTGGTCTACAAATTCCAGACGTGCCAGCCCCACAATCATCTGAGCCAATTCTTTAAAAGAAATCTTTCTCTATATCTTCATATCCTATTAGTTCCTTTTCTCTGGAGAATCCTAACTAATTCAGGGCAGAAAAACAAAGTCTGAGAGTGAAGAGGAGGCTCTGAATGGAGAAGTGTGAAAAGATCTACTCAGATGAAGCTTGCCTGTGGTGAAGAACTATGTTGCAGACTATGCTGCCAGATGAAAAAGTCCAAGTGAGTACATGGATTTTGATTTATATTCTAGTGCTTTTGCCTTTCTTGTAATTCCAGCAATCATTTTTTCCAGATTCCCCCTTTTCAGTTTTTTTTTTTTTAATCAAATCTGTTTTATCACAGAATACAAAATTGGATCTGTATGGCTCCTTATCAGTAGCCAGATTTGCTACTCCCCATTACTCTTTATGAAGGCTGGCATCTTTTCAAAATAACTCTAGACCCTCTTAATTTCTTAATATGGTTAATCTTTTCAAGAATTTTACATTTTCCTTCAATTAGTTTGTTAAATCATAGAGTGAACTTCCCCTTCTTCCTCTACACTTGTTTCCTATTCAGTTTTCAGGCATTTTTTTATTGTGGTAATATACACATAACATAAAATTTAGCATTTTAACCATTTGTAAGTGTACAGTTCAGTGGTATTAAGTATGCTAACAATATTGTACAATATTCTATAAGCGTGGCTTAACGCTAATACCAATGAGCCCAAGGGCAGCCCAAGAAAAGGAGCAAGAAAATTTGTAGAGCAGGTTGGCAGGCTAGAAATTCAGGGAAGAGTTGATGTTGTAATTTTGAGTGTGAAATCTGAAGGCTGGAAACTCAAGCAGGAGTGGTCACTGCAATCTTGAAGCAGATTTGCCACCTTGGAAAACTTTAGTCTTTGCTTTTAAGGTCCTCAACTGACTAGATGAGACCCACATTATGTAAAAATTATGTAGAATAATCTGCTTTGTGCAATGTCTATTTATTGAAAT
Organism: Cynopterus sphinx; assembly: GCA_030015415.1. Lineage (NCBI taxonomy): Eukaryota > Metazoa > Chordata > Mammalia > Chiroptera > Pteropodidae > Cynopterus > Cynopterus sphinx. The sequence continues at coordinate 150,954,661 of CM057380.1, read as the reverse complement.
GTAAATCACAATCACATCCATCCATTTCCATAACTTTTTCATTATTCCAAACAGAAGTTCTGTACCCATTAACCAAAAGCTTTCTATTTCTGCCTTTCAATAGTCCCTGGTAACTGCTATTCTACTTTCCTTCTCTATGAATTTACCTAGTCTAGGTACCTCATATAAGTAGAATTGCACAGCATTTGTCCTTTCTACGGTTGCTTTTTAACTGAGTAAAAACTTCTCCAAAACAAGATAACTATAAAAAAAAAAATCCAGTAATTGTTGCCTGCACCATCATCTTCAAGGAAATCTGGAAAGATTGGAACCTGAGCTCATGTTTTCAGGCAACAGGGCCACAGTCTTGCAAGCTTCTCCAGGAGAAGCCTGAAGCTCAGTTATGAGGCAATCTACAGCCTCCTCATGGAGCCCACATCTACCACACACCTGAGTCTGAAGGCCATTAGCCCACTGAACCACAACAGACTTCCTAGACCACCCCACAATCTTTAGCTGAAGCTAAACCTGCACTGCTGTTTGAGACAGCCTGTCGGTGGGGCAAGCCCAGAGCTCAGAGATGCACAATGAAAAATTAGACCTGTATTCCCTCTTTAAACCCACGCTTTCAACATTAACTATTTCACTTACCTTTTACTGAAAAATAAAATACAAATTAGAAAACTGCACAAAAAAATGATTATAATGAGAACATGTTTGTAACCACCACTCAGGTCAAGAAATAGAACCTAATTGGCCACCCCTGAAACCCCTCTATGTGTCCTATTCCTGTCTCAACCCCCTTTCTTTCCCAAAAGTAACTACTTTGACTTTCTTGAACGACTTTATTAAGATATAATTCACATACCATACAATTCACTTATTTAATGGGTATAACTCAATAGTTTTAGTGTATTCGCAGAGTTGTGCAAACATTTCCTATTATAGCTCTTGCTTGCATCCAGCATATAGTTCATACAGGAAAGGCAGGATAAATGCTTGTCCTGTCTTTTTCTTTACCTGTTTCCTGGGTATTAAATTAGTTTTCTTCTCTCCTCCAAAGGTGACCAGTTAGTTGGGATTTTTTGTTTTTGTTTTCTGTTTTTTAGATTTTTTATACCATTATGAACTCATGGTTCCAAATGTTTGATGGGTTTCAATTCATTGCAATTATTGCCCTTAGTGAAGCTCAAATTGTCTTATCTTGGCCAAAACTGCCTCCCAGGTACCTAGTTGTCTTTGACAGCCTCCTCACTATCTGATATGAGGAGTTGCTATAAAGCATATCACAGACTTTGGTAATTTAAACAATGTGATATTGATATAAGAATGAATAAATAAATTAATAGAAATATGGGGACTTCGTAAGTCATGAGATAATGCAGTGTACATCTTTTTTTTTTTTTTCTTTCCTGCCAGCCTTTATTGCACTTTCTACTGGGAATAGTTTCCCAAAAGCCATTTTGAATATCACTCCTTATTCGCTCAGCTTTATTGAAGTGTTGTGAGGAACTGACCCCATTTTTGGCTCCCGTTGCTGCCTTGATTGACTTAAGCCCATCAGCATATCCAGTCACCCTGTCCACAGTAACTAGTTTGGAGATGGATGTAACCAAAGTCCATGGAAGACAAAAAGATGGGGCTTCTAGGAAAAATGTTGGAATAGTTGGTCTTCCATTTGAAAGAAGATATTAGATTTCTACTTCTTAGCATTCACAGATATTAATGGAAGTGATATTAAGAAGCTAGAAGACTATTATTATTATTATTATTAGACATAGAAATGCAAAAACCTGTATTGATAGATTGATAATTTGGTTATATGATGTTAAGAGTACAAAGCACCATTAGTAAAATTAAAGCAAACTGAATGGAAGGAAATATTTGCTACGTACAAAACAAGAATTACTATTCATATCATAGTAAACCCTCTAAATGTGAATAAGAAAAAAGGCAAGACAATAAGAATGTAGGCAAAGATATGAGCAGATAATCCATATAGGAAGGTATGGGCAAAAAAGAGACGCCCCACCCCCCGAAAACCACTGTAAACATGAGAAGTGCTCAACTTCACTATTAATCAAGGAAGCACATTTTAAAACTGCAGCATAGTATTCCATAGTATGGATAAACTACCGTTTAGCCTTTTCCCTACTGATGGAAATTTAGATTATTAATTTATTATTTACAGTGCTCAATGAACATCTTTGTCTTGCCTCCTTGCACCTATCTCTGTTTTTGAGATATTAAACCTTGTAAACTTAAACCTAGAATATGAGAAAAAACATCTTGGTATCTGGGCCCCATATAGAAGTTGCATATTATGTGAATGTACTCTGAAACTTACCAGCAGAATGTTCTTGGGATTTTATTCTTAATCATGTGCTTAATCTAATACACTTAGAGGCGACTGGAACTTTTTCTGGTCAGATTAGTTGAAACAGTCAGAAATTGTTCTCTTTCCTTGAAATAAAGCTGCCTGAAGGATTACGTTGTCTGAATGGCTGTAGGATTGAGAAACTCCTTTATAAAGACTTATTTTTAGGTTAAAAAGATCCATGGTTTCTTTTGAATTAATGGTTTAACATGCATGTTTCACTAGAGCCTTACTTTTTCATTTATCATAGCAATAGCATGTTTGTTGCTCATTAGATATAAGTATATTCTAGGGAGAAGAAATTGTTGACTCTCCACCCAGGAGGGAGAGAAAATATTTATCAAACCAAACTACATATGCCTTTTATTCCAGCAATTCCAATTTTAGGACTCTCTCATGTAGCAATACTCCCCAAGTATATACTCATACATACACATACGCACATAAGGATGTTCAATGCACCATTGTTTGTAATAAACAATTCAATCAAAATATGATAAATGTCCATCAATAAAGAAATCGATAAATAAATCGAGATCTGTCAATATGTTGTGACAGCTACGAGTCTCACCTTGGAAAAATGTGTATGAGAGAAGGTCCTGGCAGGGAAAAGAGCTCTCCCCAGATGTTTCAAGTAAAGAGATCTTAAGGAATACTTACAAGGGGTTTAGCAATGTTATGCCAACAAAGAAGAGATGGGGAAATGCCTATAGATCAGCAAAGGAGGAAAGCTATTACCATTCCTAGGGCTGAAGGTATAAGGGAGAGGACATATATTAACTGGAGCCTAGTGAAACTTGGAACCACAGAGTCAGGGCCACTCAGTGGAGCTGAAGTCAAAAAGGGATACAGTTATTGCAAAAGACAGAGCTGAAGTGGGGAAAGCAAGGAAGGAATACACTGACTTCTGTCCTCGTATGCTCTCATCTCTTGCTGGTCTCTCCCATCAGCTGAACACAATCTGAGAAAGCAAGCCTGAGTGAGGCAGTCCGTAGGAGTCAGCCTGCTGGAGCACAGAGCAGGCCAGAGAGAAAAAGCAAAAAATGATCTATGGGGATAAGGAATGACAACGTTTATGTTCTATTTTTAAGCAGAAAAAAACCTTGCAATTCATGCAAGAATATGCTAATTTGGTAAAACAAACTCACAACCACATACATGTATGATCATAAACATTATGTAAGAACACGGAGCAAACTATAAACCTCTGTATTACTTTAGAGGGTGAAAACGGAGAGAGGAAATTTTCATTTCTAACTTTCTACATCTTTATATTATATAAATTTATTAAGTATTTATTTTGTGCTTAGAAAAATAAACTCTATTTTCCATGAAAAGAAAACATTGTTATACCTAAGGTGAAGACAAAGATAGAAGAAACCCCTAAATAGTTGTTAAAGAGTTAATTTACTTAAGGGTACTGCATAGAGAAACACCTTTAAAAAGTCTGGAAGTCTTTTAACATTAAAGGCAAAGAGTAAGTCTCATATGCTGCAGTGTTGGTTAGGTCCTCTGTTGCAAAGATCAGAAATCAAACCAATATCACTCAAAGAAAAAAGGGAATTTAAAAAATAAGGATATGGAATGGCTTGTAGAACAGAGGGATAGCAAGAAATAAAAATTAAGACTATCTCTTTTTGTCCCTTTCAGATTCTTGTCTCTTTATTTTTCTCAGAATACTAACTTTATATGCTCTTTGGGGCACACAGTGGGGAAAATGTAGCTTCCCCATAGCCACTGAGAAGACTAATTTCAATGTCCCAGGAGAAAGATTCTGAATGGCCACGCTCGGTTCAGATGTTCGCCTCTGGTCCAGCTGGGTATAGTCAATGGAGCAGGATCATATAATGTGATACTGACAGATCCTGAAATCCTCTGGATGGAAATGAAGAGATATTGTTAGATCAAGGGTAGGGCATATGTTTCCAAGCTACTTACTAGAATTTAAAATTTAAAAGGCAGAGAACATTATTAATTGATAAGCGAAAAATAACTTTTGAATTTCCCTACAGCTGACAAATTAAAAAGGTATTTCTGAGGGAGCCATAGAAATGCAGTAGTACATACTGATATAAATAAAGTCAGCTGGTTAATCAAATAATTTACTATCAGAATAATAAAATACAGATGCCGAACTATGTAAAAAGCTACAGATTACCAGAAATCAAATAGTCACTGGCTTGAAAAAAAAGTTCTAGCACTATATTTGTATAACATATTATAGGTCTCAAAAGGATTCCATGTTCACTTTCTTAATCAAGAAAACCCTGTCAAGGCAATTGAGGCTCAGAGAGGTTAAGTGATTTGCCCAAAATCCTGCAGACTCAGGACCCAAGCCCTATGTTTTCACTCTATACAGAGAGGTCTACCTCATAGAATCTGCTTTCCTGTTTTTTCAAAGGTTATTTAAACTTTTTTTTAGTATAGAAAGTAAAGGCAGAAATAATTCTTAAAGTGCTAAATTTTTAGAAAAAGAGTGGATTGCAAAAGTTATTTTCTCATCTAATGCTAAAGCAAATAGATTTGAAAACCCACTAAAGAAATCATTTGTTTTTTTTAAAAAAGCAAATAACTAGAACAATAACAATCAACTTTCAGGGTGTTGGAAGACATGCCTTTGCTTCACTATAATGTTTAATGTGAAATGACTGAATTCTTCTATTAAAAATAACCTTTAAACAAAGTTTTTAAGAAAGCTATATATTCGACATTCTCTTGCCTATAAGAGACGTGCTAAAAATGAAACTATTCAAGTTGTCTAAAAGTTGAGGAGAGCTTAAGATTTATTATGGCTCAGTACATACAAAACAAGCAGATGTTATAATCCAGGTTGCAGTGATTGTTGTATATGTCTGAGAACTTGAAAGATAATGACTAAGCCTGGGAAAGGGAGAGACAAAGGTAATAGTTTTCTGGTGTCCTGGTAGATAAAAGAATCTTTCTGGCTACTGTAGGGGTGTGGACTCAGCTGCAGCCTTTCTGGCACCAGAGGAAAAGGCATGTGGTAAAGAAGATATGCTGTAACAGGGCCCATGGGGCAAGTGCTTCTATACTAATGATGTGATGTATGTTTTACCCACATGATCCCAGGTGTTCTGTGCAGGTGTGTGCACCTGTGGAAGAGGAAGTGGAACAAACTTAAATGGACTTCAGTTGATAGTATTTGGGAGACTGGGACAATTAAAGGACTCTCAGTGTCAGCTTTGTCCAAAAGAATAAACAAGTAGGATTATATCTCTTTACAGAAAAAAAAAGGCAAATGATGATAGAATCTTCCCTTAAAAATCCTATTATGAAGCAGTGATTTTCAAAATCATATGGAGTTAAAAACAAGTAAATAGAATAGTGAAGTAGAAAAAGTCTTTCAAAGTAGATGTAAACAATCGTAACAAATCAATATGACAAAGAGTAATAACACATTTATAAAAAAGCATATTACTATTTTATAAAAGTGATCAATCTGGAAAAGAGTTGATTTAACTTGCACTTCACTATAATAAACTTCAGGTGGGTCAAGTTAGATTTAAAAGTATGTTGCAGATGTTTTCTTTTTCTTTTTTTCCCCCTAAGCATCAGTTTTTCTTTCTCTAATACATCATCACCACCATAATGAAATTCCCTCCACCATGTGAAATTTCCGCTCCCTGACTATATTTAGTGTCGGTGGGAGGTGTTAACTTCTGCTATTATCTTTCATTTGGAAGCTGAAGGTGATTCACCCTTCCTTTATCTAGTACAACCAGGGGATAGGCACATGACCTAAATTTGGCCAACTCAGTGGTCACTCCTAGAACTTTGATCCTTAAGCTGATGCAAGGACAAGAACGGTGTTTGGTCAGTGGCATCCAAATAGGCTCTTCCAACTAGAAAACAGCTGCTATTCTTCTAGCTTTGGTTCTTCAGAGTTCCTTGGTCCCTTCCTGTTCTCAAGCATGTTCCCCCAGACTTGTAGTAATAGATTGCTTATACTAGCCAGAGTGAGATTCTATGTCCGTCCATGTGGAGACTGCAATTCCAAAGAAAAAACTGAAGAGGAAGAGAGTATATGAGATGGCTGGTAGTTTCATAGTTCACTTTCGAATATCTCTTTTATAAGGAAAGCATCCTGGTAGGTGGTCTGATGGTTGCATCCCTTCCTCTTGCCTCCCCCTATGGGAGGAGTATACTTCTCTTATCCCACTGATGTTGGCTTGGCCATGTGACTTGATCGACCAACTGACTGTAAGTGGATATGATAGGTAGCATGTCTGAGCAGAAACTTTAAGTATGACTTGCCAATTTTTCTTCCAACATATGTATTTTACTTTATCCATTCCATTCTCCTACCAACATTGTTCAAGTCCATGGTAAGCTCATTCATTTACTACAATAGCCTTAACACTTCTCCTGGCTTTTAGCTGTGCACCTCTGAAGTCCATCCTTCATACAACTGTCATTGATGTCAACTCTCATCCTGTAAGGCCACAGATTAAAAAGCCTTCAACGGCTCCCTCTCTCCTACCTGGCATCTGAGAGCCATCATGACGTGCCTCCTATATACTCCTCTGCCTCATTCCCTGGGCATTCCTAGCTCTCTACTTTATGCTCAGCAATACTAAACTGCCTGAAGCATCCTGAACACTCCACCATGCCTTTGTCCATCCTGTTCTGTTCACTTGCCTTTCTTTCCCTTCTAATTTCTGTCCAGATAATTTCTGTTCAACTCTCAAGGTTCAGCTCACTATTAGTGCTTCCAGAAAGTCTTGCCCAGTACTTCGTAGATAGGCACTTTCCCTGTGTTTCCTTGATGCACACACCTCTGGCACCTTCCATACTGAATTTAAATGATTTGTCTGTACCTTTCTCTCCAATGGATTGGCATCTCCTGGAAGGCAGGGATGGTACCTTATTTAGCTTTATATTTTCAGAATGTAGGATGACATCTGGCACACACAGGTATTCAATACACATTTGTGGAACTGAAATAAACCAACAAATTAACCATTAATAATAAAAAACTTTGAGCAGTCTGATAGTCTCTAGCTGGGATTCTTACAAAGCTAATGGCATTATGAATTGGTTCTTCTAGAAAGAAACATAAGAATGTGAAACAAAAACCATGAAAACATTCATTCTTCACCTGGTATTTTTCCCGTTTGTGAATATTCTCCAAAGAAGTAACCCAAAGAGGGGAAATTTACACAGATGTTCCTGGCAACTCTAGTTATAATAGTGAAAAAACTGGAAGCAATCCAAGTGTCTAATAGGGAAATGACTAAGCAAACAATGGGATTATTACATAGCTATTAAAAATGACAAGAGGTGAGGACTATGTCAACATAAAGAAGTGTGTATCTGCAGGAATGCTAAGTGGGGAAAAAAACACAGATCAGTGTTTAAACATGGGTGGTTAAGGATGTGTGTACATTAACAAAGATCATAGGCCAATTTGGAGAAAAGAAATGGCTGGAGTTCAGTGTCCACTGGGCCTTATTTTACCTGTGCAATTCCGTGAGTTTATGACGATAATAGTTGAGATGTCATGCAACATAGATATCCTGAAAGTCCTCTTCAGAATAAGGGCTCTAAGTTACCTACCACATTTTATATTCTGAGAGATAATTCCATGCGAAATTCTCACCAAAGTATTATGGACATAATGCATTTCTTCAAGAGAACAAAATACTTTTTAGTTTAATGCAATGTGCAATTTTGAAAGCTTAAGTATGTGCCAGAGCATTTATAGTCTCATGAAATTTCCAAAATACATGGACAAAATCCTAAGGTGGATTTGTGTTATATTTTAACTTACTTTTATTTATTGGAGTGACTTTACATATTAGGACCTATAACAAAGAAAAGTCTGAAAGACCTTTGGCCTAAGCCTCATATTAACAAATTGTCTCAATTTTATACTTTAGATGTTGTCTCCTAAAGGGATTTTATGTATAGTCACTGAGATATACTGATAAACATTAAAAGGAAAAAGTCATCATCATGTAACTCTGAACTTGTATCACATTGCCACTGTAGTGCAAAATATTGACATTGTAAGATATTACAATTAAAAGAAATAAGTCACAATTTTTCATATCTTGTTTTAGAATTACTTCATTTTTTTATTTACCAAGAGCCTCAAAAAGTGGATATGGCCAGACTTCTCTAGATCTCTGGGAGACTCTGATCATAATGATCACTTCATCTCTAAAATGTAATAGTTTTAACTAGGGCCCCAAAACGAATGGGTTGTTAGCAACTTAACTGTGTACACACCTAACTAACAAACGGCTGTCGACTAGCACTGCTGTTCCTGCTACTACGTAATTAGTGGTCAAAATTTCACAGCTTCTACAGCAGTGGTTCACAACCCTGGCTGCAGATCAGAATCACCTACATTAGCCCAGGCACCACTCCACACCTCCTGATTCAGACTCTCCAGGACTGGAGTCTGGAGATCGCTGTGCGTAAGAAGCTTTCTTCCTCTATTCTTTCTCATACTGTAACTCCTGCAGATCCAGGACTTAGAATCCCAGCTAGGACTGTTAACAGTATGGGTTAGCTGCATCAATAGATCTGAAGACTGGTCTCAGGATCAACCACTATTTTCAATGTAGTCTCTCCGAGGTGATGTGTTACAAGCGCCACAAAAACAATTTAGAAAAGAAGTATAAGGATGCAATCCACAGATTTTTTTTTGGGGGGGGGGATGGAGAACTACCCATATCAAACTTTTGATTAAACTATATTTATTCTTCAAATTTTTTATTGTGTTAAAATATATGAAAGTAAGTAAATGTTGTCAAAATTGTCATGGTCAAGTGTCTGTTCCTCTTAATAATGCAAAGTACCAGGTTTTTACAGGCAGTAAAAGTTCTACTAGCCCATCCTGTAAAATGACTGGATTCTTTTTACTCCAGAGAGAAACAAGTATGTAGCAAATAGTTTACAACAAATTCCTCAGGATATGGGCTGAGGTCAGCATACATGCTGTCCATTCTCATTTATCTTCTATTTTTTCATTCTAGTTCTGTGCTGTGATTACTGGTGCTCTAAAGATGGTGACCCTCTCTGTATCTCAGCAAAATTCCTTATCCATGAAATAAAGATTTAATTTCGTTCAGCTAAACCCAACACACATACACACAAGTGTACGTGCACACACGCACACGCAAAGTTGGAGAAGCACATGGGAACTAAAGAATCAGGGTATAGTCCTTCCTTGCTCACAGCCTTCGCACCCTCAATTCAACTTGGCCTACATCCCACTTGGATTGATTATGTCTATGGGGACAGACAAAGATATCTTCCCACCTCTTACATCAAAAGCACAGGTAGATACTGAAAGCATATAAAACTAAAGTTATATTTATCCTTTGAGGAGCTATAACCAGAATATTTAGACATGGACCAAATTCAGAAAAATCAAGTTCAAAAGGACCATGATTGTGAGTAATAGCAAATGGCCTTGTGCTGATAAATACAAAGTATAGTTGTACAGAGGGGAATGTAATTGTGTTCCAGGAAGAGGTGATTGTTAAGACTTTCCAGATGAATCAGCGAGTTGAGACAATAATAATTTAAGTGAGAAACCAACTTGACCTTCCTCGTTTGAAGGCGAGAGTGTTAGAAGGATGACATATTTGTATATGGACAGCTCTGTGGTTAAAAGCTTCTAGCCTGATCTCCAACCACCTATCCAAATATCCCAGAAAGCATCTACAGATGCTATATTTCTTTTCCCCTCCTGAATTATTCCGATAACTGCCCTCAGCCCATGCTTCAATAATTTGGGAATAGAATCCATTTATTTAACTACTGCATGGGTTACAATTGCTACCTCAAATGAAAACCCAGGAAGCTGAATCTTTGCTGCTGTTTACAGAGTGTATAATTAGCTCCTTGTGCAGCCTGACCCCACAGATTTTTCTGACGCATTTGGCCTGCAACGTGCCCTTTCTGAGACCTCCAATATCTCTTCACAGCTGGAGATGCCCAAAACTGCACGCAGGACTTCCTGTGGGTGTGACCTTGCATTTTTTTTTTTAAGGCTTGTTGATTGGATCACATGTTTCCACTACTCACAGATTCACAATGTTTTTTAAAATACAGAAGTGGACTGTAAGTGGCTATATCAAATATGAGTTGCCCTCCCCCATTGTCTTTTATTAAACGATTTTGTAATGGTGGCATCTCAAGAAACACTATAATTGGTCAGCCTGCGGTGCCTTTGATGTCCTCTCAGATAACGTCATTAGCTATTCTCAGGAGAGGAAAGGCAGGGTATACCTCCTGGGAAAATGACAACACTTGTTTCAAGTTGGGGAAGAGCCTGCAGTTCTTTTCCTGCGTTTGGGGGAAAGCGAACACACAATGTTCATTTCCTAAATACGGGATGTGCTGTGAGGTTGGCAGGTCATTTTCCACCATGTCACATCCTTCTGGATGAAGGCAGTGGGGGCCGGGACAGGAAAAGGCAATTCTCAGAATGAGACAAGGCTTTCCCAGGGCAGTCATTGGCTCTCTGGAACTATAAAACATGCTCATCCAGAAACAGCCTCAGATTTTTCTTTCTTGGAGATAGCCAGAAGTGATGGTAAGTGGGGAGCCTAGAGGGATGCCATCTGAAAAACAGCCACTGGACTTGTAATATTGAGGTTATATCCTTGGTCCATTATATATTTTGAGTGACTTTTTCTCATTATTTTGCTAGAGATGTCTTGGAAATGTATCACTGGTGGGTGGAATTATGGAGGCATGGTGGTAAAATGAAGACCTAGGAATCAGGAGACCAAGATTCTAGACTGGGCTCTGTGAAGAATCAGCTGCATGTAGAACCTGTCTGTGTTTCGATTTCCTCATCTTTCAGATGAAAATAATTTCTGCTCTGTTATCTCACGAGGTTGAAATGCTGTTTCTATGCCTTTCTATCTCTTATTATTTGCCACTTTTAAGAAGTTCCTAATAACAATGAGTACAGTGGATATAAAGGTAGGGATTTTGGACAACTAAGGACAGATTTTTACCCCAGGATGACAGTTCTCTTTGCTGGTCATTTACAATTGACTTCAATTGAACTTGGTACAAGGAAGACCTTAGTGAGTTGTTTAAAAATTCGGACTCCTTTATTTTCTTCAACCATTACTTATTTTTAAAAGGAAGCTTTCATAATTAATTTAATATAATTAAGTTTTAATTAAGTACCCATCAAAGAGGGAGACCTGATGAGTGATATTAAGTAGCACAAACCATACCTTCGGTTTAATTCTAAAATAATAAGCTGGCAGCATTATAAGCAGAAGAATTGCTTCAGGCAAGCATCTAACTTAGATTCGTTTCTTTCATTGGATAGACATCATAATTTTTGAGTTTTTGGCGACTTGGCTTTTTCACGCACCAGAGAGGAAAAAAACACAAAAAAATTGTATTGCCAAAATGCTGGGATCGCAGTCTTCACGTGTCCACAGGACTTTGTAAATAAATAGGTGCGACCCCTCCCTTGTCAAGCGCTGTCTCTCAGAGCCGAGGCCTGCGTGTTCGCAGTCGACTTGGGACGGACGCGGTCCTCGCTGCACTGACACCTCGTTTACCAGATGGTTAGGCAGCAAGTCCACCTTGCGTGCCCAGGGAGGGAGGCAGAGGGACAGGATAGCCTGATTCCCATGGGCCCATGAGGATGGGAGGTCCTGAGACCGCGGGAGACGCGTCCCAGATGACACACCGCGTCTCTGAGAGCCTGACACAGGCCCCCTGGGGAGACGACCCTTCCCCGCCCCGCGTGGCAGGCAGCGGCCGTGCGGTGCTTGCGCGTGGGAACCGGCGCGAGGGAGGCTCGGCGCGCGGGCTAACGGCGAGCCTGTGTCCCCGCAGGGCCCGGAGGATGCGCTGCGGCGCTTCCAGGCGCTGCTGCTGGACCGCCGCGCCCGGCTGCACGCGCAGCTGCGGCGCCTCCGCGACGCGGCGCGGCGCCTGGACCGCCTGCGCCGGCGCTCGCGGGCGGCGCGCGTGGCCGGCAGCTCGCTGAGCGCCGCGGGCGCCGTCGCGGCCATCGTGGGGCTGTCGCTCAGCCCCGCCACCCTGGGGGCGTCGCTCGCGGCGTCGGCCGTGGGGCTGGGCGTGGCCACCGCCGGAGGGGCCGTCAGCATCACGTCGGACCTGGCCCTGCTCGTCTGCCAGGCCCGCGAGGTGCGCAGGGTGCAGCAGATCGCCGCCGCCTGCCAGGACCAGCTGCGCGAGCTGCTGGGCTGCCTGGACTTCTTCTGCCGCGGCCAGGGCCGCGGGGACCGCCGGCTGCTGCAGAGCGGGAGGGACGCCTGCATGGCCCTGTACAACTCCGTCTACTGCATCGTCTTCTTCGGCTCGCGCGGCTTCCTCGTCCCCAGGCGGGCCGAAGGGGCCACCAGGGTGAGCCAGGCTGTGCTGAAGGCCAAGGTTCAGAAACTGGCCGAGAGCCTGGAGTCCTGCACGGGGGCCCTGGACGAGCTCAGCGAGCAGCTGGAGGCCAGGGTGCAGCTCTGCACGAAGTCCGGCCGCGGCCACCGCCCCAAGATCCCTGCAGGCCAGCCCTCGGGGCTGTTTTTCTGAGAACATCCTTTCCCCCAACTGATGGAGGCCAGAAACCGTCCCCGTGGGATTCCCTCCAGATGTGTAGCTCCCTCAGGAAAACACCAAAGAATGCGAAGGATGGGAAAAACTGTTTCTGAAGTGTGTGTGTGTGTGTGTGTGTGTGTGTGTGTGTGTGTGTGTGTGTGTGTGTGTGTTGGGGGGGGGTGTCCTCACAGCCCTTTTTTTCCCATCACTGTGACATCCTGCTTGGAGCAGAGTGCTAGGGACTAGTCTACGTGACCTGAAAACTATTTTTTCTATACCCAAACTATTCAGTCTGCACATCACTGGGCACGCCTGTTTTAGGTAGTTGCGTGGTCTCTATCCGCCTGGTTTGTAACGAGGCTGCGGGGAGGGTGGGGGGTTGTGTACAGACACCGCCACCCTATGGGTCATCTTCAAGCCCCACTAGGCATTGAGGTCCTTAGAATGCCTGCGAAAGGAGACACCAGCTTTTAAAACTCTCTTCCAGAGTTTCTGAGCCCACTTAAGATTTCCAGAACCCAGAGCAAACAGACCCCCTCTGAACAGCATAGGAGGGTTCAGGACCCAAGAGAGACCTATGCTGTCCCTTCCCCTCTCACAGATCAGCCTGGGGATAGAGTGAACTTTCCTGCTTCATATTCAGACCTCCAGGTACTCTGAGAGGGGAACAACCAGTCATCTACATGCTGCTCCCTGCAGAAAGATGCTAAGGCCAGGGAAGGTGACATGACCATCAGCTTCGTTTACTGACATCACAGTGTAGAGAAGAGAGCAATGAGTTTGAGTTAGATTAGACAGTCCTGGGTTTATTACAGACTGTCACTACTGTGTGACCTTGGCCACTTAATCTCTCTGAGACTTGGCTTTCTGGTCTGTAAAACAGAGATACTGACACCTCACCCTGCTGTGAATATTAAGTGAAATAAAGTGTCTAGCCCAGTGTCTGGCTTACAAAGTATGGACCCTGGACAGGCAGCATTAGCATTACTTGGGAACTTGTTAGAAAGGCAAATTCCTGTGTTCAACCCTTAATTTCTGGAATCAGAAACTCTGGAGGTGGAGCTCAGCAACCCGTGTCTAAACAAGCTCTTGGGGTGGTTCTAATGCCACTAAAGTTGGAAAACCACTGCAAGGAATGTTAGTTTTTGATCCCCTCAATGAACTTTCATATCTCATGGCCTCTCTAAGAGCTCCATGTTCTTCAGAGTCATTCACTGAAGGTCAAGGACAGACTGTCCTATAAGTAAACAAAGAATGTGTGTGGGCACTGGTTAATACACTCTGGGGCACTTTCTAACCATGTGAACTAAAGGATGTCACATAATAAGCCCTTTAGAGGGCAGTGTTGCCCACTCATTGTAGAAACTGGTACAGAAAGGAATGTGAATTTACTGGCAATTGACCTTTTATTATCTTCCCTGAAACTGCCAGACCATGTATTTTTAATTTATTTTAAGTTTTTTATTTAATTACTGTTCATTATTTGCATCTAATTTTATTTAATCATCACATTTAGAAAATAATAGGAATTGGCAAGTTTCTGAATGAGGGATTACCAAGACTCTTTTCAGGTGATGAGGTTGTGTTTGACTTTCTGAGACTGGGCGTGAGCTGGAAGTAGCATCCCTCTCCTAGAATAAGTCTTTCTCCTTTCCACATGAAGTAAATGTGGGGAGTTCTGAATAAAGAGATCAGGAGTTGAGTTTAAGCTTATAAATGGAGGCTTGACTTATGGGATACAGAAATGGTGAAAGTATATTTAACCTGAAGGTACTCTGTCAGCAGATAACTCATGACCTGATGAGAGAAACTATTTAGTTCAGGGGGAAAAAAAATACCCAATTAGAAGCATGTGATGGAAGCACTTAGATCTTGGAAGGCTGATGTCTTGTGAAGTTATGTCTTATAAATGATAAACAAAATAGCTTGTGTTATTTTGGTAATGGGTCATATTTTCACTTGGAGGGGGGAGTTGTAATAAATTTGTAACCTGTTTCTAAGAAAGTAGTTATAATTTATTCAATTTCCATTCCTAAAACTATAATGTTGAAAAATACATTGAAAAGTCTTTGTGACCAAACACACACAAAACTTGGCTATCTTATTTAATTCTTTAGTATGCTTTAAACTTACCCAGTTTTCTCCATGCTTCCCAATGACGGCAGAGTGTCTGAGATGGTATAATTTCAGTGCTGGGGGAAAGGGTAGTGGTTTTATATTTTAATTTTTCCTATAAATTGCAATTGATCTGTATCCTGGTTTATTTTGAAGTTGACACTGTTGTTGTTTTTGAACTGGGGTCATTTCCTAGACTACCTTGCACAGATGCTAGTATTTTGGATCACCAGAATGTACTTCACATTATCATTTGAGCTATGTCATAAAGGTACAACCACTCCCTAACTACATCTTTTATTAATGCTTAAATAGAAATTATATTCTTCCAATGCCTGATCTGTTTTGTAGACATAAACTGGGCACTGTTGACAGCAGCAGCAGCAGCAGCAGCAGCAGCAAACATTTTCTATCATTAGGATATTTTGAGTGCATCAATGTCCTAAACTCCTGAAGTTATCTATTCAGTGGCCCATTTTACATCTAATGAAGAGTGTCTAGTTTGGGACAACACTTTGCACATAATAGGAGCTCAATAAATGCATTCAAATAATTTAACCAACTGTTTAGCTACATTAATAGGAATTTGTTGATTAGGAAAGACTATCCATCCTCTAATGTGTCTGTTATAAAGATTGGAAACTACCAGGATCTAGTCAAGTTCAGATAAATGGATCCTACAGACAAATATTTATTTATTTCTTTTGTGGGAATGGGAATAAGGCTTTTTCTTAAGGCTGTCATTCTATAAACAGAGGGAGAATGGTATGTTGTAAAGAAAAGGGAGAGGGGTATTTAGATCACAAATGTACTTAAGAAAACTGTCCAGAGTTTGAAAAATAAATATGTTTGTACTAAAGGTTTAAGTGCTTTTGTTAGTTTCTGTGGCATACAAATGTTTGGATCGTTTTCTTTCACAATAAAGGAAATTCATTTGGTTCTGCACGTTGAGGATTCAATAAAACTACATTGTGCTTATTTAAAAAGTAATCCTTAGCAAAAGGTTCTGATCCTAATTACTTTGATGCATTTGCCCTCAGGCACCTGTCATTTCCAGTACGGAAAATGTCAAAGGCAAAAGTATTTACTGGGAGAAAAAAGAGAGAAGAGTGGTGTGGAAACCACTCTAGATCAGATATGTCAAACAATCAGTCAACTTGATATATTTTTCATTCAATACCTTGGTGTGAAAAGAAAGTGCAGGGAATTGAGACATTGAGAGAAAGGCATTGTGCAGAGATAAATAAGGATCTAGTTAAATGCAGTATTTTTGAACTCCACATTTTTTCCCACTATAGCAAAATTAATTATTTCCCTTTATTGAAATAAATTGCCCATTCTGCAAACTTTTTGACCTTTCTGTAATTAATTACCTAATCTCATGTGTGCCTGTATATTAATTAGTAACTTTGAAAAAGGGCAGATGTTTAATCATTTTCACTTAGGATATTTAGTATCAAACTGTATAAATCAATTTTTAAAAAGCAATCAACTCACATACAGGAATATTCTTACTATCTAGAAATCAGACTTCCAGCAGTTTCAAAACCTCTGAACATAATTACGACATGGGAAGTAATCACAAGGAAATCAGCCAAATTAGCCTTCATAAAACCTAGAGAGAGGCAGAAAGGGAGGGGGAGGGGCAGCACCTATATTTGGAAGGCAAAAATTTCCCAGAAACCTGCAGGGAACTTTATTTTGCAACTCGCTGATCTTGACCATGCAAGGCAGACTGGGAAATGAATTAATTTTTAACTTAGAATTGGCTTATCCTAGTATACCTAGGATTCTGTTTGTAAGGAAGGAAAGAAAGGTAGATGTTGGGTAGGGGGTCCAGCAACCCATACAAAGAGCCTGAAGTTGTTGCTATTGTCCATTAAAAACTATTACTCTGGAGGTGGTCTCCCTATCTGAGTACCAGCCTCAGAGTTTCCACCTTGGAATTGTCCCTGGGTCTGTATGTTACCCTGCTAATAAATGCGCAACCAAAAAAAAAAAAAAAAAAAAAAAAAGCCTGTGTTGGCAGGACCCTGATTGTTTACAAAGGTCAGACACAAGCTGGGATTCTATTTTTGTTGAAGCATATGTATTCCTGTCCTAACAAGTGTCCTTTGAGTTAACTGCAGTAAATCTCTCCTTGTTGAATTGACAGGAGGTTAGGATGTTACTTTTTGCCCCTGGCAAACTCATAAGAAAGACAGTAAACCCTGCTGTGGTCTGGAATAGGACAAAGACTGAGCCTTAAAATCTGGGAATAATCCCTTAGCAACCAGAGAGTTGTTAGGAGAGGGGAAATCGTGCTGATGAAGCAAGACCCCTCTGGGGGCCAGGAAGGACTTTAGGGATCCTTGGCATCCCCATTAATACTAGTTTGCAGAAACAGGGCCCTCCAATGTGGTCGGTCTTGACTACACAGGTAAAGCTTGTTTATGCAAAGATACATCTGCAGAGGATGGTGCTTAATCCCATTTTATATTTCCGATATAACCTCAGGGGTGGGAGTGCATGCAAGCATGCGATGCAATTTGCCCGGAACTTTAGCAATGAGTCACGACCAAGGCTTTTGCCTTCCAGACACTCAGGAGTAGTCATAGGCTTGGCTTGTTCCAGCATTGCTTTGCAAACAGTTGCCAAGTTTACCAACACACTTGTAATTGGGAGAAGCTCTTTGTGTAGATGGAGTTGGGAAGGGGTGGCGATATCTAAAATCTTCCTTTTAGGTTAAAAATTTCCTTTTCCAGGCTCCCCAATGGACATGCAGACATCTGTTCTGCCCTCACCTTGTTAAAACTGCACAGTTAAAATGTCATTGAAGAACAATACTTAGTTTAGTGCTTAAATAAAATGACATTTAGATAAACATAGAAAAATAAACGTGGATATTTAGTGATAATAATTACATTTATCGAAAACTTACTAAGTACTGTTCTAAGTATGATTTGACATGTATTGTCACATTTACAAAAGCTTATGAGGAGACCCTATAATTACCCCATATTATTAGATGAAGAGAGTTAGGAACCGAGAGGTCACACAGCTAGCAAGAGCTGACCTAGGATTTGAATTCTGGCATCCTGACTCCAGAGCTATGCTCTTAGCTCTCGAGAGAATAAGATTTTTCTAATATAAAATAATAGCTCATGATAGTGATGACATTAATAACAAACTGAGAGATGCATTCATTCTTTCAGAAAATATTTATTAAGTATTTGTACCGCCTACTATCATTTGTGAGCAATGCAGGTAGAGTTTTAGATCTTATGGCATAAACAATCTGGTAGTCTAGGTAAGGTAATCTTAGGTCAGTAGATTAACCAATTAGAAATTAAAATACATAATTTTGCACATGGCTAGTATTTACAAAAAGTAATGTGTGTGCAATTTGAAAATGATTAAACTCCAGCTTTGGTCATAAAATTTTGTGCCCAAATACTTTGCAGTGCTGCCCAGATGCCCTAAACGTGGCAAGATTCTTGTGAACAAAACACCTGAAGTGGAAGGACTGATTAATAAGAACTGTTTGTTAACTGCTGATATGTTGGGACTGAAGGTATCGACAGAAACTGCACAGATATGAATAAGAGGAGCTACTGGTTCAACAGGCCTTTCCAGATCTTGTATAAAAATTATGAAAATAAAGCTTCTTAGGGTCATTCCACTGAAACTACCACTGAAACTGCTTTCTTCAGTTTTCTTCCTCATAGGGGCGTGTACTCAATTTCAGTATGACAGCTGTGGACTAAAACCACTGTTGATTTGTGGGTGAGATCTGTGTGAGTTGGAATAAGAATTTAGGCAATTCAAACTATTCAAAATAATAATGCTTTGTCTGTGCGATTGCATTCTTAACACTATGAATTTCTGGCCCTTTCATTCTTTCTCACTTCTCGGTAGCATTTGACATCGTTGACTCCTCAGTTTTTTTCTCTTGAATTCCGTGACCTCGACCTCTCTCATTTGTCTCTCTTAATGGCTTTTCTTTCTCCTTCATTTCTAAATGTCAGGCATCCTCTGAGCCTCAGCCCCAGGTTGCTTTCCCTCTCACTTCCTTCATAGAGTCCTTTGGCGTGTCCCTCATGTCCATCCCCAGGATTTCAGCAGTCCTGGGCCAAATGTCGGCATAGATAAAACCAGTACTAAGGGGTTCCCTTAGGTCAATTTGAATTTGTTGGGTATGAGATGAGATGAAAATAAAGATGAAGATCACTGGCTAGGTAAAGCAGGTTGCGGGGAGCACGTCTTAAAAATAAAGTCCTAGCTGTGTTCCTTCTACCCCTTCCTTCTCTGTGGAGTGCTGCACTTTGATTCCAGCCAGATGTGGTCTTGCCTTTATCTGAATGTCTATGGGCAATCTGTTTGTGTTTCTTGTACAGATTTGACACATGATACCTTTTATTAGAGATGTTTGTGCCTACCCCAAGGCTCTTAAGGACAGAAAAAATGTCTCAGTCATCATTAAGCCTCCCCATAGTATCTCTCCAGGTCCTGCCATGGGAGGTGCTCTGTGAATGAAAGAGTAAATGAACAAGCTCTCTTTTTCCTCATGGATGTACTGGCATTGCTTCCCACATCTAAAGCTACAGGTATGCTCCTTCTCTTCTGTAAAACCAGCCCCGTCTCAGAACTTTTCTGCCTCTGCCAAGGTGACATCAGTATCCCAGTTGCCTACCTTGAAAACTCATTGTCATCTACAAATCCTTCCCTTCCTTCTTTCTCTTATAAAGCTTTGCCAGAGTATATCCTTGCCATTAAATATCCCTCCCACTGCGTTCTACTGTTACCACAACCCATCCAGGTTTTTATTCCCTAACACCTGCAATAACCATCAAGCTGATTTTCCCAATTCCAGGTTATTTCTGCTCAAATTCATACTATAGTTCAATCTTTGATTCACGTGCATAAATCATGGATTTCCCCATATCCAGTCTCATAGAATGTAACCTTACCTAAAACTGGACTCTGAATGTGAGTACACACTCCAGAGAGGTGCTGAGTTCTTGTGGTGTTTGTGATATTTTAGCAGTGTGTTATAATGGGTGATATTATGAAAGGCTAAGATGAACTTAATTCTGTGGTTTTAATGAAAAAGCAATGATATAGTTCAGAAATTTTACAAAAAAGGCTGAGTCAGGAAGAAAATCTCCAAGCGTGGAGGTGGGGAGTTTTGGGAGGGGGAGGAAAGAGGAAAGCCAAGGGAGAACAGCCAGAAAAGACAAGATCAGGCCATCCCTAGGTGGGTATCCTTCATGAAATCGCAGACATTGTGGTTTTGAATGACCACGAGTGAAAAACCAGACATCGCGTGCCACCAAAACAAACTATTTGCAGGGTCTTTAATGGCCAGAAACAGAAGCAGAGAGGAAAGGCGATTCTTTGTTGAACCTGATGTCTCACCTCCACAGGCTCTTGAACAGATGGGGTTGGTATAAAACGCACAAGCCCAGCCCCAGGTCAACACCAGCTTCCTTGCTAAAGCTGTTAGTTTTGTGGCCAAATCATAAATCTGTGATGCTGACAATAAACTTCCTGATCTCTGAAAGCTTTCCTCCCCAGAGTGGACTCTTTTGTCAGGGGTATTATCCAGAGAGGGGAAGACATCAGAGTAATCTGGGGTAGCATTTCCCACCTCCTCGGGATGACCAGTTCTGCAAGCTTTCTCATGAAGCTGGTCATTATCATTTGCCTCTCGGAATAGGCCAGGAGGACACCATTTCCTTTGGTGTGCAGCAGCTATTACGAGAGACTTTTCTTTTGCACACTACAGTCAAGTTGGACCTTGTCCCCATGCCAGTGACTTACATATGAAAAGCTCTTGGGCTTCTTTTGTCCTTGCCAGGCATGAGCAAACTTGGCCCAGGGTAATGACCTGTCTCCAGAAGCTCAATTTAGTTGACTACTTCCTTTACACCCAAACATATGACCTGCTGCTTCATCTATCCTTTCTTCATCCCCTCTCGAACACACTACACACAGACACACAGATATTTATTCATTCAACAAAATATTCATTGAGTGCCTACTGCATGCTAGGTCTATTTCTAGGCACTGAGCATAGAGCAATAAACAAACAGGTCAAATATTTCTGGTATCATGGAGTTTGTAGTTTAGTGATGATAAAAAATGCAGTCATAAAGAAAGAAGTCAATAGCCAGTTTGTGAGATGGCGTGGATTTGTTCCTGTTCTGCTGTAACATGTTATCGCCAACCATGTGGCTTAAACAAACAAACAAATTATTTTCTCACAGTCAGAAGTCTGATGCTGGTCTCAGTGGTCAGGGCTGTGTTCTTTTCTGGAGGCTCTAGGGGAGAATCTGTTTTCTTGCCTTTTCCGCCTCTAGAGGCTGCTGCATTCATTGGCTCCTGTTCAAAGCCTGCAGTGATGGGGTGAGCGCTTCTCCCATTGTATCACTCTGGCCACCTTTTCTCTCTCTTCCACTTTCAGGACTCTTGTGATTACATTGGACCCACCCGTACAAATCCGAGATATTCTCCCTGTTTTACGGTCAGTTGATCAGCAACCTTAATTCTGTCTGCAACCCAATTCTCATTTGCCATGGAATATAAAAGGTTCATAGATTCTGTTGCTTTGGATGTGCACATCTTCGAGGGCCCTATTCTGCTTTCTATGTAAGTTCAATGGAGAAAAACAAAGCAGGGGTGAGAGAGAGAGTACTACTGGGAGGGGTCCACAGGCCTCAATGACAAGGTGACATTTGAGTAGAGACCTGATGTTGGTGCTGTAGGGAGCCATGAGTTCAGAGAGGTGTTGGGGCCTGAACGTGTAGGGCTGTATAGACTGTTGAAAGAACTTGACTTTTACTCCGGGTGAGATGGAAAGTCGTTGGAAGAGTCTGAGTAAAGATCTGATCGGACTTCTGTTTCAAAAGGATCCCTTTGCTGCTGCAGGGGAAGAGTGTAGCATGAAGACTAGTGAGGAGGTGAATGCAGTAAATCCAGGTGAGAGATGTCGGTAGCTGAGAGTGGAAGAAAGTCGTCAGGTCCTTCCTGATGTGTTATGAAGGGAGAACAGCAGAGGGGTGGAAGAGTGAGCTTTGGGTTTCCAGTTAGGAAAAAGGACTTGTGCTGGAGGAACTTTGCCAACCACTGGAAAACTGTTCAAAAGATGCTGGACTATCACCAAGAGTGAGAAATATCCAGGATAGCAGTTAACATTTTGTTTATTTCACACATTTCGGCAGCAAACTCCATATATGCAAATTCACATGCTTCTAGTTAAAAGTGTGACCAGAAACTTATTATATTTATTATATGTATTAGACCTATTTCAAAGTGACAATGGTACCTGAATTGCCAAGCAGTTTTATATAAACATCTTCATTTCTGATATTTTTTTCTGTGGACATTATTTATTTCATCTTTGTCCATGAAGTGATAGATTTTTTAGAAATTGTGTTTTTTTTTTAAATTGTGTATGCATTAAAAAAAAAACCACTCATATGAAATGAACACAAAACCACCAGGAAACCAAGAAATAATCAAAGCTGCCTTTCCTTTATTACCCACACCACAGTATGATGTGACCATAAAACTCTAGCCTTTGTGGTTTTCTGCATGAGGATTATAACATAACATTTGAATTTCCTGCATGTTGTTGACTTCAGTTAAACCCATTCCTTACATGTTTTATTTACGTCTAGAACATCTTTGTCTTCTTTACTATAATTCTCGGTCTGAGGCACCAGATTTTTTTCAGATACTGGACATAAATATTTCTTATCCTAAGGACCCAAGGGTGGTAGTGAACCAAGCAGTTCTGGCTAATGTTCAAGGGGCCAAATGGTAGATGTGGTAGAGAAGCTGGCTTTACAGTCACACTGAGCTGCTCCTGGCCACGGCCTATGGAGTGACGTTGACTATAGCCTTAATTACTCAGGTCTCTCCTTATATATTCAGCTTCATCATAAATCACTGCTTTATAATCTCTGGGAGCTTTATTTTATTTTTTCTGCCGCAGGGCCTAATCGGGAAGGATTTTTTTCTATCTGTAAACCCCTCCTTACTTTTACTACGTAGCTAGTAAGAGCTGCTTATCTTTCAGGTCTGGGTTTAAAGTCACTTCCACCCGGAGAACGTCCATGATTCACAGAGAAAGTTTAGAGCATCCCACTGCACATTGCTCTAGCATCTTGCTTGTCTCCTCAGTACCACTCATCTCACTTGTGGTTACTTTGTTGAGTCTGTCTGCCCCATTTGATTGTGAGGATTTATTTATTTATTATTATTTTTAAAATAGGGTGTCTCCCCAATGGAGCATAGGAGTCATGCTTACCTCTGGATCCTAACATTGGCCTTTGGTCTGCCTTCGAGCTTGAGAATATTTGCTGAATAAAAAAAGGAACAAATACAGATTTTATGTTTTTTTTGTTTGTTTGTTTTTGTTTTTTTTTTAGGTGAGGCAATTTTGGTTGACCTCACAGATTGCAAGGACCTTGTCAGCTTACAATCCCTTATTTTTTAGTTTTTACACCTACAGCATCTGGTCTTCCTAGGTGGTCTCCCATCCAAGTACTAACCAAGCCCAACCCTGCTTGGCTTCTGAGGTCAGATGGGATCAGGCTTGTTCAGGGTGGCATGGTCATGCACAGATTTTATGTATGTTAAGAATATTTTTAAACCAAAAGCTAAAAGAAAAGGAAATTAAGAAATAACCAGTTATCTTTTTTCCTAGACACAAATTGGGATAACTAAATCAATTTGTAAGTTAAAGATAATTTTCTGAGTGACTAAAATTTGTACTTTGTTATAAGTGAACTTTCTCCAAAACAGACCAGAGGGTATGCAATTTCTGAGAGGATTTTGAACAGAAGCTGATCAATAACTGATTCTTGTTTGAATCTCCCACAGAACTCTTGTCCCTCATTTTACTTTTGGTCCAGGAGCCACTGCTATTCTAACATGCTCACACCCCACACACAGCAGCCGGGTATCACTGGCCCTTTGAAGGCTTCATCACACCACGGTCCTCATGCCCTTTCCTTATCCACTAAGCACGGTAGCCACAGTGCCTAGAACCCATCCATACTTTTAAAGGCCTGCAAAAAAAGTTTTAATTTCTTTTAAAACTCAAAAAAAAAAAAGAACTTTTAAAACCAAATAAAATATTTGATATATAATATTAGTGTATTTGTCTTTATACTGATGCAGCCTTAAATTATAATTGTTAATATTTTTTTGTGTGTGTGGAGGAAGAGGACTGTGAAAGCAGAAGTGCCTAGGGCCTGTGAAAACCTTTCAGAGTAAAGTGGGGTTAGTGACTTTGGCCTCTCCTTCTGGAGGCAGTATATTGTTTCAGGCTTGTTTCTCTCCCACCTCCCCTGTTCCCCACCCCTTATCATTTTGAGCGTTTATTTGGATTTCCTCTTTAACCTTCCTAATTGTTCTAAAAGTACAGGATATGACACAGCTCAGTTACTAGAATGGACCGCTATTATTACCAGGACCAGAATGTAAACATCCAAACTACTCTAAATCTGGTAGGAACAGGCAAAAGCAGGCAATCTTCTTCTCAGTTGGTGCAGGCTTCTCTCTGGACTCCACCTGTGGTCACCCCGTAGGTCTGATATGAATCCTTTCTCCGAGGTGATGCTAGTTAAGGGCCAAACCTGATGGAAGCCCTGGGCCAAGGAATAGAGTGACGCTGCTGCTGCTGCTGTCATTGCGCGCCATATCCTCTTGGCGTCAGGTGGCGGGCGCCTCAGGGACACTGCCACTCGAGGAAGTTTTAAAAATAGCCGATGTCTGAATTATCCAAGAACAAACAAACGGAAAAGATTTTTGCTTGGCCAAAATGGACAGAGTTTTGTATTCTAATAGCAGTTAGTGATTTCCTGATTTCCATCATTTGCCCTTTAGAGCAGCACAAGACCACCAGAAATCTTCTGTGTGACATTTTTTTTTCTTTCCTGTAACACATTTGAACAAAACTTGGGTAATTTAGACCCTATATTACATACAGTTTTATAGTCTTTCCGATGGGTTCCACTTGGGTGTCTGTTTCAGGCCTCTTAGCTCTGCTTCCCCTCACTCCTCAGTCATGTCTTTCACCTTCTCTCAGCACTTTTCATTTCCCATTCTGCTCTCCTAGATGAAATCGGAGAATGAGTCTAAATGAAGCAAAATAAATACTTTAGCTGCTTCTCTGTTTTTACAGAAAATTCTGTGTGGTTGAGGAATTTTGAGTATAAGTGAGCAGGAGGCAGCAGCTTATCATCTCATAAAGTGATGTTCTCTTTCGTAAAAGCATTGCTCTGGGCTCAAGAGGCTTGGATTCTCGTCTTGTCTCTGCGAACTTGCTGTGTGACATGTTTTTATTCTCTGGGACTCAGGTTCCTCATTTGTTTAACAGGAGCTCAAATCTCCCAGAGATTCATAAAGCATACTACTGGAAGAGGAAGAGCCAGAGCTAGTTTGGTAGACCTTCCTTGGGATAAGTCAACTTCCCCTTATCTCGAAGCCTATTATACACTTTAGACATCCTCTAAAGTGGCTTAAGCCTCAGTCCTAGGAAAATGCAGAGGGTAGCCATAAGGGACAGCTAAACAGAAGGCCAAAGAGCCTTAGACTGCATTGGCCCAAGCATATACTAGTGATGGCCTAATGAAACCAATTTCAAAGTGACCTCTTGATTTATACAATGTGTACCTTCTGTTTCTTTTTCTTAGAGTAGATGGATATAAAAAGACCACAGGCCCCAGCCTTTCCTGCAGGATGTAGTCTCAAAGATGGAAACGACTTCACTCTCTGAAGAAAAAACCGGTGAAGTTCTTCCTGGTCTGTCATTGAATGTGGTCCCAACACTTTGCTGAGTTGTAATTCATCCAGGAAGTGTTTACTGAGCACCCATTTTGGGGTCAGGCTTTGTCCTTAGAGCTGGGGGCATGAAGACCAACTCATGCTTCTTAGATGGTCTCTCTTTTTCATCTTTCTTCTCCACAATGTATCTTCATATAGAGTTAGAGTGTGATATTTTAAATACTTAGATCATGTCACTTCTCTGCTCAAAACCCTCCAGTGGCTTCCTTTTGTAATTAGGATAACATCTAAGCCCCATATCTTTTGGTATAGGGCCCAGCAAGGTCTGAGCTGAGCCTTCTTCTCTGACCTCACCCTACCTGATTTTGTTGCTGCAGATACCACCGGTTCCTAAATCAGGGCCTTTTTTGGCATGGTAGTGGGAAGGCCCTCAGGTAAGTTGATTTTTAAATTATTTTTAGTTTTCTTACTTTTCAATTATAGTTGACATTCAATATTATATCCGATTCAGGTATATAGCATAGTGGTTAGACATTTATATAACTT
This sequence comes from Cynopterus sphinx, assembly GCA_030015415.1. Classification (NCBI taxonomy): domain Eukaryota; kingdom Metazoa; phylum Chordata; class Mammalia; order Chiroptera; family Pteropodidae; genus Cynopterus; species Cynopterus sphinx. Next base: position 150,928,302 of record CM057380.1, on the reverse strand, counting down.
ACGAAATGATTCCCTTGATAAGTCAGGCACATTGAATTTAGTTGATAATGCTCAGGTCAAGGCACATCATCATCACAAGTGCCATTGCTTTGTATATATTATCTTTAGTTTCCCATTTTCCCAATTCCCAGTTTTATCCCAATTCCTCTTCTACAAGCAACCATTCTAAAAAGTATTTTTCTGTAAGTATGTGTTCCAGCAGAAAATGATACCTTGTGCATGTATATTTTAAATGTGCACAATATATTTTATACTTTTCTTATTCAGCACTAGGTTTTTGAGATATAGCCTTACTTTCACGGGCATGTTTGTTCACGCCATGTACACATTTTAACTATACACTCAGTGATGGACACCAGATTGCTTTTCCACTCCCAGAACACCGCTGCAGTGAACACCTTGTGAGAACCTGCATGCTGGCTCACAAGAGTGCGCTTGCTGGGCACAGGGTAGACAACATACTTAACCTGCCTCAGTAGTGACAGATTGCTTTCCAGAACAGCCTCACCAGCTGTACTGTCTCAGGGCCTTTGCACTTGCTTTCCCCTTTGTCTGAAATAATTATCCCTTGGGCTCTTGAAGATACTTTCTTCTTCTCATCAGTGAGGTTTCAGCTCAAATATCAGTGCCTCAGAGAGGCCCTCCCCAATCTTGCAGTTCCCCACAACCCACATCCCCAGGTTACTCTCCAGTTTTATATCTGTTTGCTGCATCATAGCACTTTTCACAATTTGAAAGGAACTGTGATCACTTATTTATTTTGTGTCTTCTTCACGAGCACAGGGAACATTTCCTGGTCATTAGACATCTAGCATAATTCTAGCATATGGTAGGCACTGAACAAATATTTGAATAAATGAATGAAACTATAATTACAATAAATAGTACTGTGATGTTAACCTGCTTAAAACTCTATGGTTAGGAAAGCAAGGAACATAATGGGTGTGGGAGGAAAGCTTTTTAAAAGGGGCCTAAAGGGCAGATTGGAGGCCCTAGTCATCTGCACTTAGCTGAATTCCACAAGCATCCACCCTTACCTCCTTTCCTAACTTTTTCACAGGTTTCCTGAAGGCCCAGCCTCCTGGTCGGCTTGTGTAAAGCTCGGCCAGGCCGCACGGGGGCGCCCAGAACACGCAGTCGAGGGGGAACTAGAACTACATTGACCAGCATCCCGCGCGCCGTGGACTCACTTCCGGAGCCCGCGGACGACATGGCGGCGCCCGAGGAGCACGATTCCCCGACTGAAGCGGCCCAGCCGGCTGCGGGGGAGGAGGAAACTAAAACATTTAAGGACCTGGTGAGTGTGGATGACGCAGACTCCTTTTTGTCCTGCTGGCGCCAGGCTCCTGCAGAGACCGGTTGCCTTAGAATCCAGCTGATGGAGAACAGAAGCAGCTGGGGCCTAGCTTAGGTTTCCCCAGAATTTCCCAAACTCGGGGCCCGGACGCGCCCCCGTACCATCAGAGTTTGGTTTGTGGGAGGGCTGCCGGACCTGGGGGTTGGGGTGTTTGTTTTAACGTCTCGGGCTTCGGAGTAGAATGAACTGGTTTGAATACTGACCCCGTCTCTTACTAGAGGCACATAGTTACCCCGCTGGGCCTCAGTTTCCACATCTGTAAGTTAGGGATGATGTCTCATAGAATTATGAGGATTAAACGGAATTATTGCATGTCAAGGACGTGGCTTTGTCCCTAGCCAGTAGAAAGGGTTCGTTAAGTCCTGAGCTACTTACTGTCTCACGGTCCTCAGTTAGGAGCAGACTGAGTAGGCGCAGAGGATACCGTTTGAGTCGAAGTGGGAGGGATGCACACGGAACCACTGTGGTGGCTCTGATGGTTATTAGGCGGGAGGCGAGTGTGTGTGCTTAGCTAAAGTGTGTTCTTCTGAATCCTAAGGGTGTGACAGATGTGTTGTGTGAAGCTTGTGACCAGTTGGGATGGACAAAACCCACCAAGATCCAGATTGAAGCTATTCCTTTGGCCTTACAAGGTAAATGGAAATTGAACTTGTGCCCTGGTACAGAGTCAACACAGCGTTATTCTCAAACACATATCGCTTTTGAGAGCATTGCTTGCATTCTTCAGTGAGATAAAAATATGGTCACTAAAGACAGAAGCTTGGGTCTGTTGGCTTTTGAACAAGTCCTCCATTTTTACCGAGCCTGCTTTCTAAAAGGGGATTTAGTGTCCTTAGCAGATGCTGACTTTAAAGAAGCGTTAAAGTGTATTAACAAGAAACTTGCTAGAAATTATGAATCAGTAAGTGCAGATTTACATAAGGGTGTCTGGAATCTCTGTTAGCATCTAGAGGTTTGAGAACTCTTGCTGTGAGACATGTTTATCAGATTTGCAGAAGAGTGTTTTTAAAGTGTTGGCTGATGACTAGTGGGACTGAAACTAACAGGATGAACTTTAATAAGAGTAGAGATAAAGTCTTGTTCTTAGATTCCCAAAGTTCAAATTTACGGGATTAGGGTGAGCAGTAGAAGAGACCCAGAAGTGTTAACTGAAATTTATTAAAATCCTTGGAGAGAATGTAATCTTAGCTATATTACTGTTAGAGGTGGGTGATTTTGGGGGTTTCCTATCCCTTTGAGAATCAAATAAAAATGTAATATTTTGTCTATGGCCATGCCACCCTGAAGATGCCCGGTCCCATCTGATCTTGGAACCTAAGCAGGGTCGGGCCTGGTTAGTACTTGGATGGGAGACCACCTAGGAGGACCAGGTGCTGTAGATGTTAAAGATAATAATAATATTTTCTTCCCAGAAAAAAAATGTATAAATATATTTACACAAAAAATTTATTTTTTGCCCTGAATTCTTCTCCCACAAGTCCCAGGTTAAGAACTCCTGAACTAGCTCTAGTGAGAGAGACTAGTGCTTTGTTTTACACTGTTTAGAACATACTTAGAATCATGGACCAGCATTGAGTGTGGTGTAGTATCAAGAATAGTCACAAATTGTTAAAGCAACTGAGTGTATTTGATCTGGAGAAGAGTAGGGTTAGCGGGTAGGATATAATTGTCTTTATTTATTTGAAGAGCTGTCATGTGGAATAAGAATTCGACTTTTTTGTGAAAGTCCATTTGCTCCTTTCATAAAGAGTCACTAAGTATCTGATACAAGTATAAAGTACTGAGAGTTAAGATTCTGCCCTCTACAAGAGTTTACAGTCTAGTAGGAGACAATTATAAATTAATTACAAGGTGAACAAGGACCTAAGAAAGTAACATTTAAAATTCACTTAGTAGAATAGATTACTCTGGAATGGATTAAATTTGTTTCATTTTTGCAGGGGGTAGGGAGGTTGGAAAGACAATTGAGCCAGACCTGGAAGACTGAATAGTATTTAGACGTTTAGATTTGATGGGAGGAAGGACTTTCTAGGGATAGGGAACAACATGAAAAAAAGCCAAGATGACTGGGTGGGCATGTGTGGAGATCTGCAAGAATTTAACAGAGTGGTGGGAAAGAATAGTAAGGTGACTGGGGCCGGATCATGAAAGGCTTGAATGCTAGTTAAAGGAATTTGGTCTTTGTTTCACAGGCAGGGGAGCAACTTTGGAGATTATTTTTTAGCAGAGGAATGAAATCCTTAGAGTTGTAGTCTTGAAAGATTAATCTCAGCTGTGTACGACAGTTTAAAGACGAGGAGGCCAATGCAATAATTTTGGCAATAAATAATGGGTAGGGTTGTGGTAGTGAGAATGAAAAAGAGAAAATGATAGAAAAATTATAATTTTATAAACAGTTTGTTGATATGGAAGGCAAGGGGAGGGGAAATCCCAAATTATTGCAAGGTTTCGAGCCAATGTGTTTAGAACATATTCTTCACATACCACTGATATAAAAAGCAAACAGGAGGAAAAGAAATTTCAGGAAAGATGAGTTCATTTGATCATAATTTCAAATATCAGAGAGATTGAGTTGACTACTACACAGTTGGAATACCGAGAAGTAATGCAGGAGTCTCGTGCCTGGACCTTGCACCTGAGTTTGGCTATTTTGGAAGAACCACTAGGTGAGAAATGCTGTTTGTTACTCACAAGACAGGGAAGGTTCAGCAGAGGCTGGCTGAAGCTGCAGGAATAAAGCTCCTGACCAGGAGCAAGCAGTTTTCTATGCACACAAGCAGAGGGAGGAGTGTCTCATTGGGGGAACAGTGAGTCTTCTATGAAGGATGGGAGCAAGATAAGCTGCTTGCTTACAGGAACAGATAACGTCCATGGGAGCAGCAGAAAATGTCCTGGGAGTAGGCCCAGCTGAAAGGCCTTTGTGTATTGCCTTCCTTGGCTGCTGGCTGGGCAGCTATCAGTCTTCTGAGTACTTGGAGGGGCTATGTTCTGAGTTAACCCTATAAGGGATTAGAGCTTGATTAAGAGGACAGAGCTGGTTATAGACACCATGTCCAAAGAGGCTGTAGCTAAAACTGTGAAAATGGGTGAGGTTGCCATACAAGGCCAAGAGGTAAGAGAAATGAAGGCTTAGTGAAGTGTTGAAAATCAGAGTACAGTTTCACACAAATTAGGTCAGGGAGACTGTTTCAAGGAGGATATAGTAAACACTTTCTACTTGTTTAGAGAAGCTACAAAGATAAGGACTGTATCAAGGCCATTAGTGGGGAAGAAGTCTCAGCAGTCAGTGTCAGAGTTCCTTTTAAATACAAAAAGGAAGGTTGGTATATTCTGACCTTTTCTTAACCTGCGACACAGGAAGAAAGACTCAAAATTATGTGGTGGTAATAAGTTTAAAATTATTCACGTTTTCAGTCAAAAGTTAGTATTTAATGCAGAAAACGTAGAAGTCAATAAAATATTACTGGGAGATGAGTAACATGATTGACATAATCACCATGGAAAATGTTTTTATTCTTATACTTGAACTCATGGAAAATGTTTTTATTCTTATACTTGAACTCATCTCACTTTAATGAGCAGTTTGCAAATTTTTCATTAGACTCTATAGATTCTGGTCCTAAGCAAACGATGTAAGTATATCTAACAAAGATTTTTTAAAAATTTTTTTTATTAAATTAACTTTAAAATTTTAATATAAGTGGTAATGGTGTCAGTTTCTATGAAGTTACCAAGTCCTGGGTACATCCATTGTTCTTCAGCCTTATAACAATCTCGAAGGTAGGAATGATTATTGGTGAAATTGAGATTTGGGACTAAGTGCCTTGGCTAGAGTCATGCATCTAATTATTGCTGGAGCTGGAATTTAAGTATAGAATCTCCGAGTTGAAAAGCCTAGGTTCTTGGCCTCATATCACAGTGTTATTATGGAGACCAAAATCTCTTGATGGTTTTTAAGCATGCTTTCCTTCCTGTTTGTTTACTGTATTGTTTATTTCTATTTCAGAGATCATTCAGAGTCCTCTAGGAATTTCAGACGTTTTTTGAATAGCTGCCGTACACTAGCACTTGTGTTAGGTGCTGACAGGGTGGTGGGTGAATATGAATTTACTCGGCTCTTACAGAGTTTATGCGTTCTAGTGTACTCTACACATACTACCTCTGAATAGGGGTTGTGCGAAGAAGAAAGGAGATGATAGAGGAAAAATTGCCAATTTTACAAACAGTATTGCTCTGTGGGGATCATAAAAAAACCCTGAAAGCAGTACAAGCCTCACTGGTGGCAGTGGGCATTTCTCACAGCCACATGATTGAGCGACTTAAGCTCTTTTCTTCTCCCAGATCTTTTTTTCTGTATCCTTTATTATGAAATTTTAAGAGTTCTCTTGACAAAAAAGGACAGACCTTTGTTTTTGTTTTTTCCTTTTCCTGAAGTCATGTTGTGGTATGCAGAGTAGAATCCCCAAAGAGTTGGGGAATAAAAAGCTTTGGAAGTTCTTAGCTCTCACATAGGTAGATGCTGTTGGAAATCATTGTTACCTACCCTACAATCAAGGGGAACCTTAAAATTCATAAATGAATGTGAAATTTGTTTCTGGAACCTTCACAAAATTAGTCCTTTGTCTGGTCTAACTTATAATTCACACCTCTTGTGTGGAAAACACTGGTATTCATGGCTCAGGGGCTAAAGGGTAGAACTCACTAGAATATACTGTTGTTTGACCTGGCGGATCCTAGCTTAAGTGATTGATGTCTAACAGATGGATGTTGAAAAGTGCATTCTAATTGGTATTAACCACTCTTTTTTCTTGAAACTCTGTTCCTCTTTAATTTTAGGTCACTATTGTCTTCTTGTGTCTCTCTAGCTGTCCTTTCTCAGTTTTTAGTTATTTTTTGTTAATTCTGTCGGCATCGTTCCCAACCCCCAAAACACTGCTAAAATTTCTCATCCAATCCTGAAGGTCTAGCACTATCTGTATCAGTGAGTCTCAGCTAGTGCTCATTAGAATCACCTGTGAAACTTTTAAAACAATAGAGATTTCTGGGCTTCAGCCTCGATCTACTGAATTGGAATTTCCAGGTGTGGGTCAGGCATATATACTTATAACGGTCTCATAGATTATTGTGATGCGTCTGCCCTGAGGAAGAACCACTGATAACTAGTAGGATGTTGATGGCTCCCGTGTCTTAATTTTAGCCCACACTTTTCTGTTGAGCTCCAAACCAGTATCTCCAGCTGGTTTTCAGATATTTCTCTCTGAGCTTCCATAGGAACTTCAGATTTCCTGGGTCCAAACCAGAGTCATTATTTCCTCACCAGAACTTATTTTCTTGTAGCTCCTGTCTCAGTTTATGGCCTTTGAGTTTCCCAAGCTAGAAACCTGTATGTCAACCATAGTTCTTTTTGTTAGTTTCTAAATTTCACTTGTTCCTATCCTCACTGCCTTGCCTCAGTTCAAGCCACCATCATAACTCCCCTGGTACCTTACTTGAGCTCTCATTTTCCTGTGTGTTCCCCATTCTGGTTGTTTAGGTAGGTGCATTTAGAGTGGAAGAAACAGAGTCCTGTTCAGATTACTTTGGGGAAAAGGGATTTATTTTAGGGTAAGGACACCTCAGCAGTTATACAAGATGGGCATCAACTGTGGTGAAAATCGCTCAGTAAGCGTTCTCATTGGGCACTGTTCTAGCGTCTTGGCTTGGGAGTTAATTTCCACATCTTATCAATAATGGTTTGATTGGTGATAACAAACCATGGAGACCTATTCTTAAGGAATTACTTATGTTATTCTTCCCTCAGAAGGAGCCTTGTGAATGACCTGCACTGTTAAAACTCCTCAGCTGCTTCGTATGCCATCAGTTCTAGAATTTATCTTCCTGAAGAATAACATTGGTCATGATGTTCTCTGCTTCAAGTTCTTCAGTTCCTCTCTCTTATAGGAATATTTCAAAACTCTTTACCATGGCTTATGAGTTTCCTTTTTAAAGCCTCATTCTTTTCCCTTTCCCCTTTGAGACTTCTGTGTTCCAGACACATACTTCTCACTCTCCCTATACATGCTATGTTCTTTAAAGTCTCCATCCTCTCATCATACAGAAGCATCCTTTCTTTCCTTCTTTGCTAACTTTCAGATTTAATATACCTATCACCTCTGTTAGCCTTTCCTGACTCATTAGGGCAGTAAGTTACTCCTTCCATTGTGTTCTCACTGTATTTTGCAGGGCTTATGTTAAAGCACTTATCACATTATAATGTATTTGTATTTCATCTTTGGATTTTGATGTTATCTAAAACAGAGAGCATGTCTTCTGTCTATGCAACCTCCCTCTCTCTATAATTTATCAAATATTTATTCAGTGTCTACTTTGTGCCCAGCATCGTGTCATTGTACAAAATGTGGGGGAAATGCATAGAGAATTTCTTTGCCATTAGATGTTTTCTTTTTCTTCTAGGTCGTGATATCATCGGACTGGCAGAAACTGGCTCTGGAAAAACGGGGGCTTTCGCTTTGCCCATACTGAATGCGCTGCTGGAGACACCCCAGCGTTTATTTGCCTTAGTTCTCACCCCCACCCGGGAGCTGGCCTTTCAGATATCAGAACAGTTTGAAGCCCTGGGTTCTTCTATTGGAGTACAGAGTGGTAAGCGTCTGAGTGGAAGGAGTCTTAAGAATTTCTTCATGAATTGAGAATGAGTGTAAAAGGAGAATGGAAGGAAGTATTATTAGTATAAGTTTATAGACCTAAAGAGCTGATTTGGTTTTTTATCTTGGGGGAGAGTTGTACATGTAAGGGAGGAACATGTTTAAGTAGAAATCTGTTGCTTTAAAAGTTGCTCAGTGAAAAAATTAAAGATCTCCTTTGTATGTTTTTGTTTGTTTGTTTGTTTGTTTGTTTGTTTGTTTTCTGTAGCCGTGATTGTAGGTGGAATTGATTCAATGTCCCAGTCTCTGGCTCTGGCAAAAAAACCACATATAGTAATAGGTGAGTAATTGACAAAGGTAAGACACTGACAGTAATGAATTAAAGGAAATCTGCTAATGTTGAGTGTAACTTACTTGTGTGGAAAGACTCTGAAGAACAGATTTTTGTAACTCTGTTTATTTTTTTAATTTCTAAAATTGGCAGGGAGGGTGGGTTGAGGAGGAACTTGGTAATATTCTTTCCTTTTTCTTTCTTCCTAAACATTGCTCTTTCTCCCCAACCTTTCTTGGTAGCAACTCCTGGTCGATTGATTGACCACTTGGAAAATACAAAAGGTTTCAATTTAAGAGCTCTCAAATACTTGGTCATGGATGAAGCAGACCGAATATTGAATATGGATTTTGAGACAGAGGTAAACTCTCAATTTCTTTCCTCCCCTTAGAGCATCTCAAGTACCCTTTTAAAAAATTCGGTTCATTGTACACCTGCTTTATGTGGAACACTGCATCATTATCAGCTAATCTGAACATCTCTGCAGTCATTTTGCACACTAGGTCCTCTTTGCATTGTCAGTACCTCAGCAACTTTAGAATATAATTTGACTCCCATTTCAGAGATGAGAAATACCAAAACGAGATTTTCTTTTCTACTTCATTTGATTTGGATCCTTTCCATACACCTTGAAATATCTGTTTTTCTCTGGTGATTCATCTTAGCATATTTAGTTGATTAATACTTATTCTTGACTTTTCTCTTAGGTTAATTCTAATCTAACTTAAATTGTTCTTTTTCTTTGAATCAATATATTTTTTTAATAGCATCTGGTATGGTGTCAAATAGCAAGTACTCAGTAAATTTTAGCTGAATTTAATTTAATTTTTTGAGTCCCCAGATCCTCACAGTGATGCATTTAGATCATTATTCTATTCTCTATCTCCTTCACAAAGACAATTTGCAGGTGTCCAGTCTAATGTTAAATTGGTTCCTTTCCTCTTTGTGCCTTAGGTTGACAAGATCCTCAAAGTGATTCCCCGAGATCGGAAAACATTTCTCTTCTCTGCTACCATGACCAAGAAGGTGTGATTTTTCTAGGACTTCTTTTTTATAAGAATTTATAAATGAAAACAATAATAACAACACTAATAAAAATAGAAGGAGTGTTGGGAAATCGGTGTACTGTACTGGGTTTTTTCCTTCAGGTACAAAAACTTCAGCGAGCAGCGCTGAAGAATCCTGTGAAATGTGCTGTTTCCTCTAAATACCAGACGGTTGAGAAATTACAACAATATTACCTTTTTATTCCCTCTAAATTCAAGGTAAAGTATTTACTTTGATCATTCCTGCCTCTCCCTCTCCTTTCTCAGCAAAGCATCTGAAAATGCGTCAAATCTTGATTAGTTAAGAGCTGTGCTGCAGATTGGAGTCCTTTTTGTTTGTTTTAGAGAGCATGCTGTGCTTATAGTTATCGCTGATAAAGTCAGATATTCTGGGAATTCACAAATTAAATAAACCACCATAATGAAGTCATTTTATAATTCTTTCCCAACCCTATCCTTGAGGTGTTTTTCATTTTGTGTGCTTATTATGTGGATTTTTTGTAGTCAAGGGACCCTCTTGTGCTTTATTGTAAGGACTTCTGGTTGCTGAGTACAGATTTCCTTGCGCTTGGCTTCAGGGTTTGTGTAGAATTCATGGTTCAAAGAGATGACAATGCTAGTTAAGGAGTGCAAAGTTTAAAGCTGGGGGTCTGAATGGTTGAGAAGCAACAGCAGGTTTAGTCTTTTGTGTAACTTATATGCCCAGGACTCCAACCTTTTCTTCCAGGTTCAATTACATGTATTGTTTTGGGTTTGTAACTTAGGATACCTACCTGGTTTATATTCTAAATGAATTGGCTGGAAACTCCTTTATGATATTCTGCAGCACCTGCAATAATACTCAGAGAACAGCTTTGCTACTCCGAAATCTTGGATTCACTGCCATCCCCCTCCATGGACAGATGAGTCAGGTAAAGATTCTTTGGCATCATTAGTGGTGAACTGGTAGCATGAGAAAGAGAAACCTTATAGTAATGGGTTTGTTTAATAACAAACAACACATGACATTAACACATATTTTCCCATAATTGTTCTGATTTTATGGTTTTTGAAGTGTTGTTTTGGATGCTAACTTCCTCTTTCCAGTATAGCAGGAGGCTCAGATTAGGATATTGTATAGGTAGTTGCTGATATGGAAGGTTTTGAGTTGATGTTTTCAATCCTAGTGGTAATAGTGGTCTCTAAGGACTTTTAATAAATTATTTCACAATTATCTTTCTATCACATTAAACAGTTCCCATTTCATGTTAGTAGTTTTGAATATTTTTTTTGTTCCATGTTTCTTTTTGACCTGTGAAGTTCAGTCTGGATTTAGGGGGAGACATCGTTTTAAAAACTTCTATCTCTTGTATTTCAGTGTGTCTAGTTTGTATGTCTTGGATTCCAAGATTCCTTAAATTATTTTTTTTTTTTCATTATCTCAGAGCAAGCGCCTAGGATCCCTTAATAAGTTTAAGGCAAAGGCTCGTTCAATTCTTCTAGCAACCGATGTTGCAAGCCGAGGTTTAGACATACCTCACGTGGATGTAGTTGTCAACTTTGACATTCCTACCCATTCCAAGGTGAGTCCTGGTGCTGACCTGACTTTCTAATCCAAAATGTACTTATTTTTTCCCACTGAGGTATAATTGACACACAATATTATATTAGTTTTAGGTATACAACATAATGATTCGATATTTGTATGTATTGCAAAATAATCATTATAGTTAGTCGGGTTAACATCCGTCACCTCACATAGTTACAATTTTTTTTTCATATGTTGGGAATATTTAAGATCTCTCCACAACTTTCAAGTATGCAGTACAGTATTGTTAACTACAGTCACTATGTTATATATTACATGCCCAGGACTTATTTATTTTATAACTGGAAATTTGTACCTTTTGAGCCCCTTCACTCATTTCACCCTCCTCTGGCAACCACCATATCTCTATATGAGCTCAGTTTTTTGTTTTTGTTTCTAGATTCTATACATTAGTGAGATATGGTATTTATTTTTCTCTGTCTAACTTATTTCACTTAGCATGATACCCTCAGGGCCCATCCGTGTTATCACAAATGGCAAGATTTAATTCTTGTTTTATGGCTGAATAATACTCCATTTTGTCCAGAGTATTTCTTAGTGAAATGTTTTTTGTCTTTCCTTAGTTGTGACTTCTTTTGATCCTTGGTTTATTTAAGTATCAAGGTTTGTTTTGTTTTTGTTTTGTACATTATTTATTCATTCTCATCATTTCACACATGCCTGCAAGCATAATCTTTCTTTTTTAATTTTAATAACCGTGTCTTATTTGGTCCAGTGTAGCCAGAATAGCCCCTGTGGATAGAATCTTAATACATGTGAATAAAGGTAGCCAGGAAGTGGTATTACATGCTCACAGTCAGAGGGACTGACCTTTGTCTCATTTACTTCAAAGTGATTAGCTTGTGGTTTGTAGTGAATTTCAGGGTTTTTCAATCTTGGCATTGTTAACACTTGCGGTCAGTGAATTCTTTGTGGGAGATGTCCTTTGCATTATAGGATGCTTAGCAGCATTCCTGGCCTCTGCCCACAGGTGACATTGTGATAGCCAGATATGTTTCCAGACTTTTCCAAATGTTCCCTGGGGAGAGTAAAGTCATCCCTGATTGAAAACAACTGGTATCTCTTGGCTTTGTATTTAACTCCTGTGGACAAGGTGCTGTTTCATTTGATTTCCACAATAACTGCGCATTTGGGCATGTGTTTCTATCCCTATTTTTATAGATAGAAATAGGTTCAGAGAGGTTATGTGACTTGTAGACAGTTGTGTAGATGGTAAAAGGAGAGCTTTGACCCAGGTCTGTCTCTAGACCCAGCGCTGTTTTTCTCTACACCATGTTGGCTATAACCAGGTAGATGTACTCTGTAGATTTGTCTTTCTATAAAAACAAAGGAAAAAACGAGGTCCATTTTGTGCTGTGAAGAAAATAAAAAAGATGAAGTAGATTTATCTCAACAAAGTGCCCAATCCATTTTTTTATGTTCCAACACGTCTGTTTTCTTTAAAAGGTTTGCGGTAAGACTTTATGTACATAGTTTATTATTTATATTGCACATAATTCCAGTTATTTACCCTTTTGTTTCAGGATTACATCCATCGAGTAGGTCGAACAGCTCGAGCTGGGCGCTCTGGAAAGGCTATCACCTTTGTCACACAGTAAGTAAATCGACTATAGGGGCAGAGCAGTGTCAAGAGTAGAACGTTAGAGCAGACTGACTTGGAACCTGACTCTACCATTTATGTAATAGTTACTTAACCTCTCTCATCTCATTTTCATCATTTATAAAATGGAAATTATAATGCCTACGTAGCAGGGTTTTAATGAAGATTGAAGATATATATATGTTTAAGATGATCTAGCATAATATTTGGCATATAGAAGAAAAAAAAAACCTCTATTATTTCTTTCAACCACTAGAGCTGTAGAGCAGTGAACTTTCTGTCAATGCAAAAAATTAGAGTTCCTATTCTTAATTTTGTTTTTAAAGGAACAAATTTTATTTACCCAAGGCTCTTCTTGGAGTAAAGACTATGTTGAGTGGTTTTCTAATGGGCTCTATACAGAAGATTACATTTAATCAGTATTCTGAAAAGGAACAATAGATTTAATATTGTTTGAAACTGTGGCTCCTTTTGTGTCATATAATATAGAGTTCTGGAATGACTAGACATTTACATTGTCAGTCAGCCAAAGCTGTGCCAATTTTCCTTCCTTAGATACGATGTGGAACTCTTCCAGCGCATAGAACAGTTAATTGGGAAGAAATTGCCTGTCTTTCCAACAGAGGATGATGAGGTTATGATGCTGACAGAACGTGTGACTGAAGCCCAAAGATTTGCCCGAATGGTAGGCAACTTATTTTTCACCAGTTTCTATGCAAATGATATTAACTATATGCTAGACACTGTATTGTATTAATCCTCATAATAAACTGCAGGAACTGAGTAGTATTTTATTCCAAATTTAAGATGAGCATGCCAACACATACAGATGGTCAGGCCACCATTAGACCTTACAGTTAAGTGATTGGATCCAGGTTTGGACTCAGTCTGACCATGATGAGCACATTCTTAGCTACTGCTCATGCTTCACATGTAGCAAAGAAACCTTTGGACTTGATATCAGAAGCCCTAGCTGTGAGCTAGGACAATGTGCTTGACCTCTCAGAACCAGTTCCGCACCTGTCAATGGGAAATAATACTCACCTTGAATACCTTACAGGGTTTTATGTGCACCAGATAAGCTAATATAAAGCATAGTTGCTAGTAGTAGCAATAACAGATGAGATGAGAAGATTCTGAAGGAAAATCCTTGCAAGTGTTCTCTGCTCCCTGGAGTTCTGGTCTGAGGAATGCAGAAACTACCCGTGGAGTACCTCCTGAGTAGCTGAAGTGTGGACATGTTTTTGTTTTTCTTCCAACATGGAATTCTTTGTTGGGTATTTTTGTGAATAAAAGTATTACATGTGCGTTGGAGGGAACATTCAGAAAATGCAGAAAAGATTAAAATAGTAAATGAAATATGTAAGCCACTCCCCACAGAAAACCATTGGTAATCTTTGGCTATTTTCCTTGAGCCATAATTAGACTTTATCTAATCATATATAATTAACATTTTTTGACTTCAACAAATTTAGATCCATGCTGTCATTTCTTAATGGTTACAAAGAATTGTCTTTAAGTGTAACATGATTTACATTGATATGTATTTATGCTTTTTCCAATTTTTAATATTTTAACTGATACTGGGTTGAACATCCTATTATGTACAGCTTTGCAGGCTTGTCTTGTTTCCTTAGAATAAATTGCTAAAAGTAGAATTGTCAGGCGGAGAAGTATACACAGTTAAAAAGTAGAATTGTCAGGCGGAGAAGTATACACAGTTAAAATTCGAATTTATATAGAATGCTACATTGCCCCTCTTAGAAAAGCTATAGCAGTTTACACTGTCAGCGACAGTATATGAAAATGTCCTCACACCTTGATTAATAATAGGTATTACCATTCTCTTATATCTTTGGTAGTCAGCCATGTGAAAATAACAGCTTATTGTTTGTTTTAATTTTCATGTCTCTGATTACTAATAAGGTTAATATGTTTGTACATTGGTCTTATTCCTTTGCTCATGTGAGGCGTTAAGGAGTTACTCAGTGTTTGATTTTAAGGAGGGAATACAGGATGTGTTACCTCAATGACAGTAATTCATTTTCAAGCCTATCCTTTCTGTTTTCATCAGGAGTTAAGGGAGCATGGTGAAAAGAAGAAACGTACACGGGAGGATGCTGGGGACAATGACGATACAGAGGGTGCTATTGGTGTCAGGAATAAGGTGGCTGGAGGAAAAATGAAGAAACGGAAAGGCCGTTGATCTCATTTATAAAGACTTGATTTATGCTTTCTGTTGTTAAAGTCTTTTTGAAGAGAAAGAAACCTCCAACAGAGTCCTTCAGACCAGGATGTCAGATATACGTCCAGAACCTGCTCAGCTAATTCAGTACTTATTCCCCTTTCTGTGTGTTGGAGTTATCATTACTGCAGAATGTTTTTTACAGTGCGTGCTGATGTCAAGATTATTTCTGTTCAACTTTGATTTCTTGCTCACGACATGAGTAGGATGTGTTCTATCTCTTGACACAGACATTTTGTTTTTTTTTAGCTGCAAGTCAAGGACTAGGTTGATGAAGCACTTGACCGGTAATTATAAAGGAAAGAAGCTTCTGCATCTATAAAATGGTGATACTTAAGCAGTCTCAGCTTGTTCTTTGTTAGACCTAATATGAAATAATAAATTTAAACATTTTAAAAAGATTTAAACTTCTTGAAGACCTTTATAGGTTAAAGGACTTTATAGATTTAAGTAAGATTTTGCTCATAGTTAAGAAACTGACAGTGCCAGTTACATGGTAAATTTATTATCCTTAATTTATGATAAACATTATGACTAAAATAAATCAACAAAGGAACAAGATGATGGATGGCTTTGAAAGGAAGCTCTGCTTCAAAGGATACTGGTTATTTTTCTTGAGGATAGAGCAAAGTCTTTAAGTAAGACTGTAGCATTTCTTAAATCCTTAAACAGATTACTTCCTTAGATTCTTGGATTAAGCAGGTGGTTAGGAAGACTGGTTTCTTATATAGATTCTTATCTCCCTTGTACCTTAGAGTAAAATAAGAAAGCATCAGAAATACACGAGAATTCCAAGACCTAATTTCACTCACTATCATTGGTGTCCAGTGAACACTATTTCTTTTATCCATCTGTCGATTGATTTAATTCAGGAGATATAAAGCTGGGATGTCACCCAGGGAGGAAGTAGATATTAGCCATGTGGGGAGTGGGTTGATGGAAATCAGAAACAAATTTAAGCTTTGCAGTTGTGTATAGTTGTGTGCTCAGAGGGCTTTTACACATTTAAGATGCCTGATTATTTTTGTAGAAAATAATTTTATTAAAAGAGATTGTGTCTGGAGCAGCAGAACCAGGGTAAAGGGATTCTAGTGGATTAAGACTGAGAACTAAGTTTTGCCAGAAGAGAAAATTCCATTCATCTTAATGGAAAGCTCATGTTTCAGAGATTGTGTGTCTTAGAGTCAAAGTGTCTGGTGAGAAGTGAAAAGTAAATGTCAGTAAAATTCTCTGGTAGTTTGGTGTAAACTGTTGATTGCAAGAAGATCTTTGTAAATATAGCGGGTAGGGTACATTCTGCTACAAATGTATCCCAAGATCAGTGCCTATGGATAAGGCATTTAAAGTTAATTGGAATCTAACATATGGCTTATTTATCAACACCAAATTTCTTTGCTGTTCGTTATGATACATTTGTGTGAAAGATAAGTTCGAAGAGTCAAGAGGTCAAAAAAGAAAGGAAAAAAATGGTAGAAGAAAAGGAGAGGCAGATATTTGAGTGGAGCCATACTTGTGACTGTTATGTGTCTACCATTGGAGGCTGATTCTCCATTAATGTATTTTCCTAATGGGACTCTCCAGGGCGGCTTAGGATAACAGCATCTCTTTCTCTCTGAGCCATTGGGTAAAAATGAATAGATTGTTGCTGTTTCAACTCAGGGAGGGCTGCAGAATCAAGCGGAAATTGAATTGAGGTATGGATGGTTGGTTAGGGGGTAGGGAGGAGAGATTGGAATTATCCTGAAGGAGTCTGAATTTTCTAAATAGAGGTCTCTAAACTAGAGTCTGTGGACACCTGGGGCATATGCATATTTTGGGGGAGACTAAAAACATGAAAAACTACTGCTCTCAAGCTTAACTAATTATGCTTCGCTAGGCTGGAAAGTGGGACACTAAGGGAAGCAATATGAATGGTGTGTTAGAGCATATTAGTGGGTTCCTCCAGACCATTTGTTCTATTTGCAGCAAATAGAACAAATAGAGATGTCATTGTGAAGGGCAGGAGGCACGGAAATAAATGAATGTGATCCATTAGTAAATGAGGACATGGCCATGAGATTGTGCCATTATTTAGGGCTGTTCTTTATGCTTTCTTGTCCTCAAAGGCAAAGTTGTGAAATCTTGCTTCTGAAACTCTTATTGAGTTATGTATTAGTTTGCTAGGGCTGCTATAACAAAGTACCACTGACTGGCTTAAAACAACAGTAATTTATTGGGAGGTTAGACGTCCAAGATCAAGGTATCTGCAAGGCCATGCTCCATCTGAAACCTCTAGAGAAGAATCCTTTCTCACCTCTTCCTGGCTTCTGGTGGTTGCTAGCAATTGTTGATATTCCTTGGCTTGTGGCGATATTACCCCAATCCCTGCCTCCATCTTCAGATGAACTTCGTGTGTATCTGTGTTTTCTCATGGCCTTATAGGGATACCAGTTATTGGATTTGGGGTACCCCCTAACCCAGCATGATCTAATTAACTGTAGTTGACTCCTGAACAACACAGTTTGAGCTGCATGGGTCCACTTATATTTGTTCCTCCCCCGCCCCCAATAAATTAATAGTTGAATCTCCATATCCCCAGGTTTTGCATCCATGAATTCAACCTACCATGGATTGAAAACTATTTTTGAGTCATAGTTTGGAATCCGTGAAGGTGGAGGGCCAACTATGCATTCTTCTAAAAAATCTTACGTAAGAGATTTAAGCAACTCTGGATTTTAGTATCCTCAGGGTGCCCTCAGACCAATCCCGCATGGGTACCAAGGGATGACTAGTAAATTTTTGGAGGAGTCAAAAGTTACACGCAGATCAGCAGCACATGAGGTTGCACCCCGATCTGCTGAGTTGTTCAAGGGTCAACTATCCACAAAGACCCTATTTCCAAATAAGGTCACATTCTGGGGTTCCGGGTAGGCACAAATTTGGGGTGTATAGTATTAATCTATTACAAACTGTCTTTCTGGACTGTTGTGTTCTTTGGTGTTTAAGATTGCATTGTGGAATAGAAGTGGTAGAGTTGATTACAAAGGAAATGGAGAAAAGACAAGACATAGGTCTTCAGAAGTGGTGGGATGGGTATAATTATCTACATTTAAAATGACTTTCTCTTAAATATAAGTTATCTTTGTAGTCAGGGTACCAAAGGCTCTAGTTTAGGAGTGAGGATGAAGGTCTCTGTCCTTGCTTCTATTCTCATCTTGGCATAATTTCTTAGTTCTCTTTTCCTGATTTAATAAACAGAGCTTCAACCAATCAACCAACCAACCAACCAACCTCTCCCTTTCTCCTGATTGCAAACAAACACACCTAACTTTTAAGACAATAAAGGGCATAGCTCAACAGTCACGTAATGTTAGCCCATAAGGAGAAAAATTTCCCCTTATTTTTCATCTGAATCATAAAGCCACTTTATATAATATTTGTCGTATCAAGGCTGTGTAATACTAGCTAGCCTGGTTTTAACCTCTTCTATACAGAGCTAAAGTAGGATGAGGAAAGAACCTCTACATAATGAAGGGGTCCTAGGATCCCAATGAATGGGTTTCAGTTGAGTAGGCTATTCCAGGCTTAAAGCAGGCCCCAAATTCCAGGCAATCTGGTATTTAAGGGCACTTGAGGAGCTTCTAGTAGTTGCCAGGAGGGGTCTAGACTCAACTAGATCATGATGATTCTTAGTCTCTAAATACCATAATGAATATCCTAGAACTTGGCTGACTACAAAGACATCTGGTTTATAGCCAGAGTGTTTTTCAGGTGGCTTCTCACCTGCAGATAAATCAAAATATCTAAGTCACAAACTCTCTTCCCCAGGCCCCTCAAAGGCCTGGGAAATGGGACCAGGCAGAACCACAGGCTGTGGTAATGGTTACAGAAAATGAAGGCTTCCAACTCATCAAAAGCAGATAACAAAATAACATCAAGAAAGTATGTTCCAAAGACTTGAATATAAAATTAGAGAACTTAGAAGAAGTTTTAATTCACCTAGTTCTTAAGGTGAAATCTAACCTCAGGGCAGTTAATAAATCAGGGTGAGTCACCCCTTTTTAGTTGGAATGACAAGAGACCCAGACCCTGACATAAAAGATTCAAGGGTTACCCACACCCACATTCCTTTTTATGCCTCACCTGTCCGAGGTATGTGGTAAAACTCCAGCTAAAAATAACTGCAGAAATTTGAACTCTGGGAAATAGCACAGAACAGTCTCATCTTAAGAGCTGATTTGTGCCAAGTGGAAGAGAGACAGGTAGAAAATGGGCTCAGATAGAGACCATGTAATCTCTAGGGTGTGGGCCCCAATGTCTGCTTATATTCTCGAAGTTTTTATCTGTTCATAGTCATCCATCCATTTTATACCTACCAAAAAGTATTGACCTTCATCAAGCGGTGGATGCCATTTAGGGGCTGGAAGAAACCAGAGGGATGGGGGAATGCAACAAAGTGTGAATAAAGTGTTAGTCAAGAGTCCTTTCACTGTCATGTGATCTTGTGAGAGTTACTGAACCTCATTTTCTTTCATTTGTTAATAGGGAAATAAGAGCATTTCTCCTATCTGACTCAGAATCTTGAACCTAGTGTTATTTTATTTTTAAATTCTATTCTTTCTCTTCTTTTCTCCTGGTGTCTGCTATATCCTAGCCACTGTGCCAGGTACTAAGAAGACAATTCAGAAGGGAAAAAAGTCAGATGCTGTCTTTGCTGAACTGGTTTTAGCTGAATTCGATCACTGCAGTGTATTGTGATTGTGCTTCCCTAGAGGTCAGGGACCATGGCTTTATCATGGATGTAACTTAAAGATCTTGCAGAGCCTAACACACAGTGAATGTTCAGTGTCTGTCATTTTCCGAAACATACTGTGTCGGCAGTTTTGCATGTGTTGCCTAAATTTAGTTCCTCGAACAGTCCTGATAGGTGGTATTGCTGTTTACATTATGAGCTATGGAGAATAATGTGCTCCTTACTAGCTGTGAGACCTTGGGCAAGTTATCAACCTTTTCATAATTTAGTCTCCTTAAGAAACACAGATCGTATTATACCTACCTTATAGGTTGTGAGGTTTAAATGAACTACACTGTGGCTCATCATAATGATTAATAAGTTAGCCATTATAATTATCATTCTTATTACTATTATAGATAAAGAGTAGCTAAGTAGCTTGCCTAGGTTGTACAGCTGATAAGGGGCTAAGTAAAAATTTGAAGCCAAATTTGATTTCATGCCTCTATACTATATACACTGCTTATGTATGTATAATTTCATGTTATTCGTTCAATGATTGAATTATCACATATAATATATATGTTTTTCCTTTGGAAAAATGCCTTCCACATAACAAGTATTCTGCAAATGAGCTTATACTCCAACCTGTTTGCGAATCAGGAACAGCCAGGAGAATGTGACATTTTCATTTCCACCAATAGATGGCAGGAGGAAGAAAAGATACTCTGAATGGGAAGGCGTTTTCATTCTGAACAGTGATTAATAGTGAGCGGTGACTGAGACATAGTGGCTGATTAAAGGGACTCTTTGTGTAGTGTTTTGCCCACAGTGAGGAAAGGGTGGGGGCCAGAGTGGGTATGAGAACTACCTACAGGTATTTGAAGGGTGTCAACCTTTAAGATTTACTTGGTTGACCCAGAAGATGGGGACTGGGCAACTGAAGTAAAAAACTGAAATTCAGTCAGTGCCACTGGTGTCATGATATCATGCAAGAGTCCCTGGTGGAGTAAGAAGAACAGGTTGCATTCCATTGTCATCTTTTCTTCATGGTCCCAGACTCTGTTTCCTCTTTTTCTCCTACAAGCAGCTTTGTTCTTTTCAGAAGTCTGCCTTACTGGGGTTCTGATGAAGTCACTGCCCTCTATTTATGCCCTCCCCCAACCCTAATCTGTAGCCTGCTAAATTCTCTGAGTCATTAATCCCCTCCCGTCATCTCTTTCCACCTAGTAAACTTTATCCATAGCCCTCACTGCTCTGTCAAATAAGCTTGGTGCAGGTCAACAGGGGAGCCATTCGTTTGTACATTTTGTCCTAAAGACACGTCTTTCAGCTCCAAGTGATGTGCAGTTGTCCCTCTGGTTCCTAAAGTGTGGCAGCAGTCAGGCATGGGGGTCAGAGATACTGGCTAATTCCACTCTGATTCCCGTCCTGGCTCTTTTCTCTCAGCATTCCTTTTGGGGAGGAGTCTCCTCCTACACAACACCTGACTTCTTAGAAACTCTAACCCAAACTATGAGATATACTGCCAACTTTCAACCAACTTCCTTGTGGTTTCTGAATGGGTTGAGAGAGTGAGGACCATGAGAAGGTTTCTTATTTAATATATTTCTCTTTGGGGGAGGGGGTAGATTGGGGGGATTTTAAATAATTTCTTCAATTTTAACAAATAAATAAATTTAAAAAACATATTTCTCTTTGTATATCTGTAATGGCTTGATTGTGATTCTTTATGATAAGGCTGTGGAGAGCCCGTTTGCACTAGGCATTTGATAGGTGCTTGCCATATTAGTATTTCATTTCCTGGAGTCATTTCTAGAGGAAACATTGAAAAAACTTGTTTGTGGTATTTTAAAACCTGTCTAGTCATTCCATATTCAGTGTCTTCCATGATTTTGTAATTCTTCCTTGGGTGTTCAAGAACTATGCAGGGTGAACTCATGTTAACAAAACGAAGTAGAGATCTGGTCACATCATAGCTAACCTTATGGCTTCTCTTTCCAGTTCAATGATTTTGGTGGAATTCAAGTGGTTGGGGGTAAGGGAAGTGGGAAGGATGCTCTGCTCCATCAGAGTTTTATATTTTCACAAGTATCTGGAAAATGAATAAGCTTTTGACATTTGGACTCTGCAATATTTGTGTGAAACCTCACACAAAATCAGAATTTGAGGGTTTGTGAGGACATTGGTGATCAACCAGATTGTTCATTTTTCCTTTGAGGATACTTAAATGAATTAATTATATGTGTGTTTTATCAGTTTGGATGTGTTTTACAATGTAGGTTTACGTATGTTTTATAATGTGCTTTCATGGTTATAGCTTTTTAAAGAGATAAACTAACGGAGATTCCTGTTCTTCAAAAAAGTTCTAGTGAAATTTTGTTTATAATACATCCCTAAGGAAAAAAATGCTTGCTTTTCAGAACTATCTTAAGACCAAAGTCTTCCTTTTGGGACTAATGATGAAAGATGTTGGGGGACAAAAATGTGTTTTGATAACCCTGGTTCTAGGTGCTGTCTTAGGAAGAATATGAGTAAGTCATATTTCTTACCTCTTCAGAATCTTTGTCCAGGTGAACTCCAGTTTATGTGTGCTTGCCAAGGGCAGCCTGGAAGGAGGCAAAAAGCCCTACTAGGGCAAAGTTCAGGCTGAGAAGTTTATGTGAGAACCAGAGAGGAGCACCCCACTTCTGTTGATCACCTGGGAAGGAAGGTGCAGGGAGAGAGATGTGTCATGTAAGATTTATAGCTCATCATAAACTTCAGAGTTTTGTGTTACCTACCAGCAGTCTCCTGCCCCTTCTCTGCTCCCCAGACTCCCTAAGTCACTCAGCGGCTAGGGCACATTCTCTTCCCTATGGCCTAGACTCTAGGACCTTGTGGACACATGCTTTCAGTTCATTGGGGTGTGGGAAAAAGATTCAGAATTTTTATTTATTTTTATTTTAGCTCATCCTTTAATAATTTATATTTTTGTATATATCTTATAATGTATATAATACTTTAAAATAAATATACAAATATGGAAGTATGTTAAAAAGGTTATATTAAAATAGGGATGCACTATCAGGGAAGTTTGAGACTAAAGCCCTAGGAAATTATTCTGACAATTGTCCTTTAAAGTATTAAAAAAAAATTATTCTATGTTTCATTTTAAAGTTCAAACAAAATTCTGATACAGACTTTTTTTTAAAGACTTAATTTTTTTAGAGCAGATTTAGGTTCACTGCAAAATTAAGAAGCGGGTACAGAGGTTTTTCATACACCCTCTGCCCCACTCATGCACAGCCTCCAGCATTATCAACGTCCCCACCGGAGTGGTACATTCGTTAAAATCAGTGAACCTACATGACCCATCATAATCACCCAAAGTCCTTAGTTTACCTTAGGGCTCACTTTTGGTGTTGTACATTCTGTGGGTTTCAACAAATGTGTAATGACATGTCTCCACCATTATAGTATCATACAGAGTATTTTCACTGTCCTAAAAATCCTTTCTACTCTGCCTATTCATCTCTCCATGTTCCACCAAACCCTGGCAACCACTGGTATCTTTATTGTCTCCGTAGTTTTGTCTTTTCCAGAATGTCGTGTAGTTGGAATCATATAGTATTTAGCCTGTTCAGATGGGCTTCTTTTATTCAGTAGTAACATGCATTTAAAATTCCTTCATGCCTTTCCATGACTTGATAGCTCATTTCTTTTTAACACTGAATACGATTTCATTGTCTGGATGTATCAGTTTATCTACTTGCCTACTGAAGGACTTCTTGGTTGCTTCCAAGTTTTTGCAACTTTAAATAAAGCTTCAATAAACATTCATATGCAAGGTTTTTTTTTTTTCCCCTTTGGAAATAACATAAAACCTACCATCTTAATCATTCTTAAGTGTACAGTTCAGTGGGATTAAATACATTTCATGCTGCTGTGCAGCCACTACCACCATCCACCCCCAGAACGCTTTCATCTTGTAGAACCGAAGCTCTACTCCTTAAACAATAACCCTCCATTCTCCTCGCCCATTAGCCCCTGGCAATCACCATTATACTTCTGTTATGATTTAGACTAAGTACTTCATGTCCGTGGAATCAAACAGTATTATTTGTCCTTTTGTGACTGGCTTGTTTCATTTAGCATGAAGTCCTTATGGTTCATCTATGTTGTAGCATATTGCAGAATTTCCTTTTTAAGGCTGGATAATATTCCATTGTAATTATCACTGTTCTTTAAAAGATCATTTAAAGTAGATTTCTTATAGGCAACATATTACTAGGTTTTGGTTTTGGCCACTCTGACAGTCACATATATATATAGACTCTACTTTGTTTATCCATTCACACTTGGGTTGCTTTCACATTTTATCTATTGGGACTAAGGCGGCTATCAACATGGGTATGCAAATAACTCTTTGAGACCTTGCTTTTAATTCTTTTGGGTGTATATCCAGAAGTGGAATTGCTGGATCATATGCTAATTCTATTTTTAATTTTTTGAGAAGCACCATAATTCTATAATGGCTATGCCATATTACATCCCCACCAACAATGCACTAGGGTTTCAATTTCTCTACATGGTTGCCAACACTTTTTTTTTTAATAGCAGCTATTCTAATGGAAGTAAGGTGAAAACTCATTGTATACTTAGTTCTTTTTCTAGTTCCTTAGTTATAAAATTAGGTTGTTGATTTGAGATCTTTTTTTTTTCCTTCTCAATCACTGTTCTTTATCAGATCATTTAAAGCATATTTTTTTAAAGACAACATATTACTAGGTTTTGGTTTTTGGCCACTCTGACAGTCACTGTCATTTCATTGGTGTGTTTAGATTATTCACATTTAAAGTGATTACTGATATAGTTAGGTAAATATTAAAAAATATGTCTTATCATTACATTTATTCTTTGCTTCTCTTTTTATCTTCCCTTCTTTGGGCCTTTCCTTTCTTTAAAATGTATTTATAGCTATAAATTTCTCCCATAACACCATTTTCTCTACATCCCATAAGTTTTGGAAAGTTGTGTTTTCATTTTTATTCATCTCTAAGTATTTTCTAATTTTCCTTATGAATTCTTTGATTGGTTGTTTAAAAAGTGTAGTGTTTCTACAATTTTATGAATTTTCCAATTTTCTTTTTGTTATTGATTTTAAACTTCTCACAGTTGTGGTCAGAGATCATACTTTGTATGTGTACTTTGTATGGTATCTGTTTTCGAAATCTACTGAGACTTAATTTGTGACCTGACATGTAGTCTATCCTGGAAAATGTCCCATGTGCACTTGAGAAGAATGTATGTGTTGTTGCTGTGTAGAATGCTCTGTGTATGTGTTAGGTCTAGTGGTTTATTGTTTATGTCCTCTGTTTTCTTACTGTTGTCTGATTGTTCCATCCATTACTGTGAGTGGAATATTGAAGTCTCCAACTACAATTGTAGAACTGTCTATGTCTCCCTTCAATTATACCGGTTTTGGCTTCATGCATTTTGATGGTCTATTATTAGTTACATAAATATTTATAATTGTTATATTTTCTTGCTGTATTGAACCTTTTATTAATACATAATGTCCTTTGTCCCGTAACTTTTTTTGATTAAAGTCTATTTTGTCTGATATTAGTATAGCAACCTCTGGTCTCTTTTGGTTACTATTTGCATGGAATATCTTTTTTTATTCCTTCACTGTCAGCCTGTTTGTGTCTTTGGATCTCAAGTGAATCTCTTGTAGATAGCATATAGTTGGATCATATGTTTTTATCCATTATGCCAATCTCTATCTTTAAAGATTATCTTTGGAGGGTTTAATTCATTTAATTCATTATTTAATTACTAATAATTAGGGACTTCTGTCATTGTGCTATTTGTTTTCTATGTGCGTTATGGCTTTTTTGTCTCTTATTTCCGGCATTACTGTCTTTTGTATTTAGTTAATTTTTGTAGTTTAACAAATTTTTTATTTCCTTTTGTGTATATTCTATAGCTATTTTTTTTATTGCGATTACCATGAAGATTAAAGTTATAAAACTCTGATTTGAATTTATACCAGCTTAACTTCAATAAAATACAAGCACTCTGCACCTTTACAGTTCTGTCCCCACCCCTTTGGTTGTCAATATCACAAAAGTACATCTTTATACAATGTGTGTCCCAAAACTAATAATTCTTTAAAAATGTGTCAGTCTCTTAAATTATGTAGAAAACAAAATTTAGAGTTACAAACCAAAGTTATATCAATACTATCTTTTACACTAATATTTTTTTCCCTTAAATGTATGAATCTCTTAAATCATGTAGAAAACAAAAAGTACAGTTACAAACTATTGTTACAATCATACTAGCTTCTATAATTGCCCATGTATTTACCTTTACTGAGATCTTTTTTCTCTATATGGCTTTGAGTTACTGTGTAGTATCCTTTCATTTCACCTTTCAGGGCTCCCTTTAGTATTTCTTACAGGGCAGGTATAGTGGTCATAAAGTCCTTTAGCTTTGATTTGTCTGGGAATGTCTTAATTTCCCTCTCACTTTTGAAGGATGGTTTTGCTGCATGTAGGATTCATGGCTGACAGGGTTTTTTAGCACTAAAAAAAATTAGTAATTGATATTCGATATGATATTAGTTTTAGGTATACAACAGTGATTCGATATTTGTATACATTATGAAATGATCACCATGTTAAATCTGTCACCATACAAAATTATTTTAACCTTATTGACTATATCCCCCATGCATACACTATATTCTTGTGAATTATTTTATAACTGGAAGTTTTTAATTCCTGAGATTGTTCACCCTGAGCCTCCAGCAATTCAGCAATTGCAATTCAGGTTTTCCCGCCCCCAGCACTGGTTCCCACAGTGGTTTCTGGCTTGTGAGTCTCTTCCCCAGGAACCTGGACTTACTTCTGTAATCACCTCTGTCTTTCCAGTCTTGGGAGCAGCAGTTTGAAATGTATCTCATATGTCATGTAGCTCCTAGAAGAGTTGTTGATTTTTCATTGTCTTCAGCCTTTTACTGGTTGTTAGGATGGATTGGTGACCTCCACACTCCTTCATGTAGAACTGGACCAGGAAACATAAGCCCAGCTTTATGTTTTTAGACTCATAGATTGTTAGAACTGATTATAGCTTCCAAGTTCTGGTTTACAACCGGAGATTTTCTCCCACTTCCCTAAGAGCTTACGGAAGGTGTGTGAGCTGTTTTCACTATTTCTAGAGCCTAATCAAAATCTTATATTTACCCAAAATAAGACTGTGTAGGCCAAATTAAAGTTCCAGTGCTTCGTGCTGGTTAGACTTATAAAAAATTTAGACACATAAAGAGCGGTCCTCTTCATGGTGATCAGGAGATAGAGCTTATAGTTATGGGTATGGAGTTGACATTTGTTGCCTAGCCTCCTAATCCCCCTTCTATTTTGACGGAGTTCCTCAAGAGAATGAAGTGGGGGACACCATCCCCACATCATGATCGTGGACACTGCTGAGTTTAGATCTGGGCTAGCGAGGCCCTTCCCCAGGCCCTGCTCTTTAGATGATATTTTATTCTTACTAGTCCCATCTGTTGTTTGTTTCTCTGTTCTTCTTTTTCTGCCCTCTTTTGGGCAAATTGAATATTTTTAAATATGTCATTGACTTTTTAGCTAAACATGTATATATTTTTGGTGTTGTTTCTAGCATTTATAAATATTTTTAGTTTTTCACAGTCTGCTTTTAAATAACACTATTCAGCATCTCAGACAATATATGACTCTTGGAACACTGTAATTCCACTTACCAACCTACCATTCTTTGAGCTCTTGTTCTTATATATTTTATTTCTGTATGCTATCTACTACGCAATATGATATTATTATATTGTTTTAACAGCTAAAAATCTTTTTACAGTGTCTAGATGTCTCTTATTTTTAGCTTCACGTTTGTGCTCTCTGGGGCTCTGATTCCTTCCTACAGATCTTTGCTTTTATCTGGTATCACTCCCCTCAATCATTTCTTGTCGAACAGGTTTTCTGGACTTGAATTTTCCCAGCTCTTGTCTGAAAATGTCTTTAGTTTACCTTCATGTTTGAAATATACATAGGTTGACAGTTATTTTTTTCTTTAGCTCTTTAAGGAAGCTTTCTCTTGTCTTCTGACCTCCACTGTTTCTGATGAGAATTTGGCCATAATTCATAATTGTTCTTTTTTCTTTGAATACTTTTAAGATTTCATTTTTATCTTTGATTTTCAGCACTTTGACTATGATGTGCCTACGTATTATTTATTTATTTGTTTGTGTTCTGCTTGGAGTTCACTGAGCTGTTGTGGTATGTGAATTGATTTCTTTCATCGATTTTGAGAAATTCATGTCCATTATCTTTTCAGATCTTTTTTTTTTTTTTTTTTGCATTCTATCTCTCTTCTCTTTCTGAGACTTCAAATACAAATGTTAGACCATCCTAGATGTTCTGTTTTGTTTTTTCGCCATATTTTTCTATTTGTGTTTTAGTTTAGATAATTTTTTTGCTCCGTCTCTAAGTTTACTGATTATTTCTTCTGCTGTGTTCAGTCTTCTGTTAAGGCCAGCAAATGACATCTTCATTTCTGATACCATTTTTTTTTTTTTTTTAGCATTTTCTCCCCTTCCCTGCTTTTAGTGTCTCTGCTAAAATCCCTCATATGTTTATACATGAAGTTTGCCATTTCCACTTTGTCATATTTATCAAAGTTATTTTAAAGTCCTGTCTGATAATTGCAAAATCTAGGCCTACTCCGAAGCTGCTTTTATTCACTGTTTCCTCTCTTGGTAATAGATCACATTTTCTTGTTTCTTTATGGGCATAGTAATTTTAGATTGTATGTTGGACAGTGTATATAATAGAGAGTGAAGTAATATTTACTCCCAAGAAAGGACATACACTGTTGGAGGCTGAATTAGTGTTATCTAAATTTAAAGTAAGTTTGGGCTTTTTTGCAGTCTTAGTTCAATTCATATCACCCTTGGCTTTAAATGTTTTCAGGGTGAGATAAAGAGTTTCCCTTCAGCACAGCTTGAGATCTGATGCTATCCAGACCTCAGAGGTCTCTTTATGTTTTATATTCAGCCACCAGCTTTACAAACCATGGAGATCTCTCTGCTTTTTAGCCCAGCTGCTAGATTTTGTGTTTCTGGGAAGTTCTCTTGACTCCCCAGCCACATCACTGGCTTTCTTACCTCAGGAAACTTCCCTCTGCCTTGCCCCTTGCCCCCAGTGTTTGGAGGGCCACTGCAAAACTCTCACTGAAGGCCCAGAGTACCCTGGAGGAATTCCTCTCAGCTCTGTACTCCTGCCTGCAGCCTTGCACGTGGGGCAGACTTACATATCAAAGGAGTCCTCTCTTAGCTCTCCTGCTTTTGGGTTACTCCCTGAGTGTATTTGGTGAAGGCCAGGGGAAATCAAGGATCAGTGAGTGCATACTTGCTCTGTAGCTGGGGTTCCTTGCCCACACACAGCCACTGAAAAGTTCAGCTGTTCTGCCACCTCCCAACTTTTATAGATGCATTATCCTTCACCACTCTGTCAGAAATGAAAGCTTCTATGGTTCTTATTTCCTAGTAAGGCCTTATAGCACTGAAATTTAGCTCATTTAGGTTTCTTTGTATCCTCATATCTCTGATAGAATTTTTAAACTATGATTTTGTAGGTTAACCTCCTTATTCTTATTGTTAGGGTGTGAGTGAGTCTCTTGGGACTCTCTACAACCTAATTGAAGGGGAAGTCTTTCTTGTGTCCTTTTGACTTGATCTAATTCATGTTTTTTTAAAATAGTTTTTATTTTGAGACCATTTTAAACTTATGGAACAGTGTCAAGTAAGCAAGAACTTTTTTCTCCTAAACCACTTGAGAGAAAGTAGTCAATACAATGCTTCATCCTCCATGAGAGCTTCATATTTCTGACAAGCAGGTACATTTTCCTCTATAACCTAAATGCAACTGTCAAAAATGAGGAAATTAACATGGACACAATGCTAGTCTAATCCTCAGGCCCCATTCAAAACTGAAGGCCAGTTATTTAGTAGAATATTTCTCAATTTAGAATCTGATATGTTCTCACAATTAGATTTGTTATGCACTTTTGACTAAATAATCGATGTGGTTGTATTCTCTTGCCAGCCTATTAAGTGGCTCCTGATTTTGATTTCCTCATTACTCATGATGTCCATTTTGATCATTTGATTAAGGTGGTGTCTGTGAGGCTTCTTCACTATGACATTAAATTTTTCCTTTTGTAATGAATAACTATTATGCAGATGTAGTTTGTAAGCATATAAATATCCCACTTTTCATCAGGCTTTCAGTTTATTCCTTTTTTAGTCAGTATAGATTCATGGCTTTCTGTTTTATTTATTATTTCATATTGATGCTCAGAGTATCCCAGATTTGACTAGAGGGGGGTCCTTTGTTAAGCTGGCTTCTGTGTCCTTTTGATGTGTTCCATTATTCTTTGAGCACTTTATTTTGCAGTTTGTATACTTTTCCTTCCCAGTTTAAAATTAGCCATTTCTTCAAGAGTCCCTGGTTCCTTTTAGTATATAATGGCATTCAGAAACCAACATCTGGGGTCTATGTGTGATCATTGCTATGGGACCGTCACTGCTCCTAGGCCCTTTCCCTGGACAGTTAGGGAATATAAGTATGTGTTTGTGTAGATGTAAAAATACGTGCATACATGTGCATGTAGACACACATTTACACTTATCTCTATTTCTAGATCTCTCTCTCTGTATTAGAAAATGAGTTCCTGCCAGTATTTCCAATTCCAATCTAACAGCACAGAATTTATTCTAGTTTTCTGTCTTCCCATTTTTCTAATTTCTTTCTCCAACAATGATGACTTTTATTATTCTTCTATGAATTCCTTACTTGATTAACCCCTCTGTCTAGAACCAGTCTCCCATAGCTGCCACTAACACCTCTCCTATGTGGACAACCTCATCACTCCACTTGGGCTCTCACCCACCCCGCCAGGTTGTCCCCTGCCTGGGTACATTCACTTAACTTGTGTTAGGTCTGCAGGGGAAGGGCCAGCCAGATGCCTTCCTGGAAACTCCCCAGCTTGATACCTGGAATCCAGACCTTCTGACTAGGGCCTACCCTAAAGCCCTAGGTGCCACCACCCTAATCTGAAGGCTCAGTTAACGTTCCCCACCCTATACCCCTACATAACCCATAAAATCTATGCCCTCCCACCCCAGGGCGTGACTTCTCTGGTCCCTCTTTTCCCAGGACCAGAGAACCTCGCCTGGGAGCCCTCTCCCAATAAACGCTTGCTTTTAAAACTTCTTTCGGCCTGTCACATGTTTACCTTACAACTTGGTCTCTGACTTCTCATCTCAGGCTGTCCTCTTCACCTTGCTTAGGCTCCCATACCCCACTCCAGGCTACCTCTCTATAGGGACATCTTGATCACCCTGTTTAGACTCTTGACATTCTGTGCCAGTCTGCCCCATAGCATAGACATCTCACCCTTGGGCCCAACGTCCCACATTAGTTCACCCTCATGTGTTTGCTCTCCTCACCCTGCTCTGGCCCTGACACCTCACACTGTGCTGCTCCTCTGTGGCGGTGCCCTCTGCATCTCCTTGGGCTCCAGCTCTTCATGAAGGACTCTCTCTCTCCCTTCACTCTCCTCTTGTCCCCTGTGGATGCTTTTCTCACCTTTCAGGCTCCAGCTTGCTATTCTGGGCTACCATCATGTAGGGATGTTCTTCTAATCCTGCTTGGGCTTTATACTCCTTACCTGACAAGGGCTTCAAAAGCAACTCCCATGCCAAGTCACCTGCAGACATAATGTGTAATATTAGCTATAAAAGGTAATAATTACATCATTAGGTGAGCTCCAGTTGAGATGGGTTGAGAAGTGACTCATGCAATAATTAATTAAGAATGCTGACTATGTTATGATTTGTTGCAAAGCTGTTTTAGGCTTCTGTGTGCTGCCCCTCCTCTAGTAACACCAAGATTTAAGGGAATTCACACCATTTCATATTTCTGGTAAGATTATCACCCCCAACCCAAGCCATAAGTCTTTCTGCCTCACCATCTTGAACCTCCCAGAGACCTATCCTGGCAAGGAGACTAAATTAGAATTTATTAACAATTTCTCCGAAAAGACCATAGGATTAATCCCATTGTTCCTTATGGCCTTGTTCATTTCATTCACTAGCTGAAATCCAGATACAGAACAAGGTACAGAACAAAGTGAATGGTATGCTACCATTGTGCTTTTGTTGTTTTAATATATATACCATTATGTATGTGTATGTATTAATATATATTTTCAACAAATATTTCCCAAATAAGAAATAGGTAATGATTAGTACTGGTACCTCCAGGGAGGGAAGCCAGATATTTGGGAGTACTAATGAAGAAGTATTCTTCATTAGATATACCATTAAGTAACTTTTGACTTGTACATAATATAAATACATTTACCTATCAAAAACAAATAAAAAGAACATGTAAATATAACTATTGAATGAATACCCTCAGCTAGGCACTGTGGAGTGTATAAGCAGATGGGCAATCACACTGTCTACTCTTAAGGGGATTACAACCTCATTACTCTAAAATCATCGATACAATGATAATTGCTGTCTGTATCAGAGATGAAAAACTATACATGACATTGTCTCATGAATGGTTTATTGTTTAGTTATACGACCCATTCCCTAATGGTTTGGGACATTTAATGTTTGTTTTTTTAGCAGATTCCGGATCCTAGGCTGACTCTGGCTCTGTTCCACATACCCTCTTTGCTCCCCTGACCTCCCATCCTACCTCACCCTTACCCTGCTGGCCTGAGAATCATTCGGATGTTTGTGTGTGTGTTAAAAAAATGTTTAACAGCTTATTGAGGTCTCATTTATGTAGCAAAATATGCACCCATTTTAATTGTACAGTTCGATGAGTTTTAACGGATTTATGCAACCATCACCATAATCCAGTTTTAGAAGACTTCCATTGTCCCCCAGAAGTTTCCTGTGTCCATTTGCTCTCTGTCCCTGTTGTTTTGCCCTGACCTATATGTTTTCTTTAAGAGGAAAAAATTATTACTTCATAGTGTAATTTCCAATTCTCGTGATTCCGGAGGCATCATCTTCCTTTGCCACACCTTGTAAATGAAAGACAGGTTTGTTGCTGTCCAACCTGAACCTGGGATTACCACCATGTTGAATGGAGCCTGGCGACCCCTCCCTCTTTCATTTGGAAGAGTTACCTGAACCGATGCTGACAATGTTCATTCATTTCCTCTACCTCTCTGTTAATTCAACTTGGAGTGATTTGGCTCACTTTCCTTCTTTCCTTTTCATACCCTGATTTTATAAAAATACTAAGGCATACATTGAGGATCTCTTCTGCAAGATAAATTTAGTGATGTCACACCTAGATATTTTAAGTTAACTTTTATCAGATGCCAAAATGCATAAAGTGCATTAAACCAAATCACCAGCTACAGGGGCACAGTGGGAATACAGAGGTCAGGAAAACTCTGGAAATGTATGGCCCTGTCGGACCCCATCCCAGCAGTTGAGAGGAGGTGAATATGGAGAACAGCTGTGGCTCACTTCTATACCCTGGAAGTGTAGATTTCTGATGAGCGTCCCATTTCACCTTGTTTTTCAAATTAGGAAATGACAAATGGAGAATTCAGGTGATTTGCCTTAAACCTCTAGCCAGGTGGAGCAGAACCACAACTTGCTTGACCTGGGCAGAGCACTGCTGCCTGTGGTGCTGGCCCAATGCAAGGGAGACTGCAGAAGAATGGAGAAGCCTGAGGCATATCCTGTTCAGACCCAAGAGTGGTAGCAGAAACCACAGGTCCTCTATGTGACTTCAGTGACATGACTCTGCTACTTGTGGGCTGTCACACTTGGTGTTTTAAGTTCTCTACAGTGCTGTACCTTTCCTTATTGTCAAATGTAGGCAATAATAATAATAATTCTACCTTCACAGAGTTATTGTGAGGCTCAAAGGAGTGAATTCATGTACTAATAAAAGACACTCAGAAAGTGTTAATTCATATGATGATGATGATAATTTATGTTCCTGGGTTCTGAGAACTTTCTAAGTATACCCTGTGTGGGTCCCAGGTCTGGCTGGTCTCAGGCCTGGCTGGGATACAGACTCATGGCTAGGAACAGGACCCTGAATTTAGAATGTTATGTTACTGTAGTAGGGTGACTGTGCCTAAAATAAGTAAACAAACTTCAGCTTATTGTATCACCACATGCGGCTGAATGCCACTATTGTACTTTGATGTGTGTGGAGCCCATGTAGCCCCCTGAGGAGCAAAAGGGGAGCAGAAGAAGATCAGAAGCAGAAGCGAGATCCTTGCAGTACAGTTGGTGCCTGCATGTAGGCTCCTTGTGCATCCTTCCAATTAGGCATCTCACCACCGAAACCTTCCCTTCTCCGTCAGCTCGGCACTGACACCCTAGTATCTGCTCTTTGGACTGCTCAGCCCAGAGGGTCAGCATTCACAAGCAGAACCAAATTCCCTACTCTTCCCTCTTTTCACCATCATTCTTCCACCCTCTCATGTTGCTTCTGTCATTCAAAAGAAGTGGAAATAGATGCAGATCAAACTCTGAAGAACAAATCAGCCCACAAATATTTAGATCAGTAAGCATTTCAGATAACGTGAGTTAACAGTTTTTGCCTTTAAGAAGCGTTTAGTCTTAATTGGAGGGTTAAAATTAAGAAGTGAGCAATGAAAGGATGATTCAAGAAAATTAAAATGGAATGTTGATTATGTAGTATATGCAATTAAACAATAGACCAATAGATAATATAATGTTTAAGATGTAATAATAAATTAGGACTGCTAATATTTCTGAGCCCACGCTATATATCAGATGCTTTTCTAAGTGTTTTATGTACGTGCTTTAATTTGCACAGAAGTTCTAAAGGTAGCTACTATTACTGTCTTCTTTTTCAAAAGAAGTGAAAGCTCAAATAAGTGGCTTCTTGAAGACTGCATAGCTGGTAAACTAAAGAAGGGGGAACATAAAGAATACAGAGTAAATGAGTTCAGAGGAGGTGGGAAGTGTCAATCCAAGTAGATATTTGTCACTAATTCTGTTTTTTTCCCCAGATTTCTCCACTAGGTGAAAACTTGTCAGCCTTCAAAAAAACAAACAACAAGCCCACCCACCCACCCACCCTTCAGTGTTTTCCCATTACTCTTTGGACAAAGGAAAGACAAAGCTACTTAGTATGGCCTACAAGGCTCTGCAGAGCCCCACTAGCCTCTTCAGCAGGTCTTCCACTTATCCTCATTTCCCCAGTCTCTAAGCTGCCTGCCACAGGGCCTTTGCACATGCTGTTTTTCTCTACCTGCTTTCCTCTTCTGTCCTCTTCTGTGCAAACTGGCAACCTTGGCAATATGCATCTGACCCGAGTACTGTGGTGGCCATTCTTTCTGTGCACTCAATCTGCTGTATCTACATAAGGGTCAGTTGCTAGGGCATAAACTTCCTGATTGCGAGGGGGTGTCAGCACATTTTGAGCCAGCTTGTGGAAGACTGCCTCAGGCTCTTGCAGGTGAACCCAAATGTCCTTTCACACATTTGGGCCCTACAAAGTCCTACTCCGTGATTATTCCCCCTCCTCAGTTTCCCATTATGCAAACCACAGGGCTAATCCCTTTAGAACAGCCCAACTGTCAGAGCAAAGGGTTAACTGCTAGGGCTTATGAATGATCACGGGCCAAACTGCTCTGAGTTTAGCCTGCGGCTGCTGTGTGAGAGGCTCTACCTGGAGCAGTGTTAT
Organism: Cynopterus sphinx; assembly: GCA_030015415.1. Lineage (NCBI taxonomy): Eukaryota > Metazoa > Chordata > Mammalia > Chiroptera > Pteropodidae > Cynopterus > Cynopterus sphinx. The sequence continues at coordinate 150,892,998 of CM057380.1, read as the reverse complement.
GTATACTGCTAGGAGCTATGGCTTTATAAGTGTATATCAACTTTCTGATCCTTTGCAAAACTGGGACCAAAATCCCGGGGATGTTTTCTCCTTCTGTTGTCTCTGCCACAGTGCCTCCTAAACCATACCTCCAGAGTCACAGACACATCTAACTCAAATGGTAGCCATGCTTGGAAGATGCCCAGAGCTTTAATCTGCTTCACTAGTAATATCTTCTCAAAGGCAGATAGTAGCTCTGATTCTCAGTCCCACATGTGCTCTTTTATTACTGCATGGTATGAAGGACAGATTCCCTGTAAAGGTGAAGAATAAAAGTCCTCCCAATCCCCAAATCCCTATAAATACTTGCACCTCCTTTATACTCTTAAGGGTTAGATAGGCCCGCATCCACCAAACATAGCTTCTGGGACAATACACATCTCACGTAACCAAATGACTCTTGAACCTTATGATGGTGCTGGGCCTTGAATTTTCTGTGGGTTCATTTCCCATTTCCACTTTCACAGATGTTCCAGCAAAGCCCACAGTGTCCAGCAGCAAAGGCAAGTCTTCACATGTTAACATTATATCATCAGTGCCATGGGTCTCTGTTACTGATGGGAGGAGAACCATCCCATGACATATCGCAGGGCTGTGCAGGTGGCATTGGGGAAACGCCACAAAGATTTGTTATCCTCCAAACTTCGTGAAGACAAATTGGTTTTAGAACTCTAAGCTTGATAGTCTTTCCATGAATTTCCTTGGAGATGAAGCACCTTGGCATGACCAGTTTTGTAAAAGTTTCAGTATAAAACAACTGTCTGTAAATAACAATCAACTTAAAAATGGCCATAGTTAAAGATCTGGTAAGAGTTCACATACACACACAAAATGATGCAATTGACTTAGTTATCCATTCCAATCTCAGGCAGCTTGATCACACAAAATTCTTTACTCAAGATCCCTTTTCCATGAAACTTCCTTAAACCTCCTGAAACTTTGAAGTACCTTTCAGCTTTTGTCCTATTTTGTCCTTTCTTATTTTGAAACAATTTTTTTTTTGGAATTACTTTTTTTTTTTTTTTTACAAAAAAAAAAAATGTTCTTCATATATTTCTTATGTTGACATAAGAAACATCCAAGCCTGCAGAAAGTTTTTATGACTTTATTTGAGGCAAACTGATGACATGTGTTGGGGAGCAAGATCTCAAATGCTCAAAAGAATCACAGTTTTGCAACCTCTTTTATGTATTTGAAATTAAGGAGGGAAGGAAATAAGAAAAATTATATGGAGGTGGGGAAACCAAGGCGGATATTGGATTACAGGATAGTTAACAAGATTATGTGCTTTCTTAAGGGTGATTGAAACTTGTTTCAAAGGTGTGTTAACCTAGATGCACAGAACCAATGGACATGGCTTGCTTAAGGCGAAGATAAACGTTTTACTAAAGGAGTTACATGCCTGGGAAGTGACTACCCAGCATGACCTGCCCAGTTAGGAATTTACGAGTGGATCACACTGTGAAGTTACTTTCCATAGGACCCCTTTTTTATCCACACTTCCCCTGAACAAAATTGCATTTTTTAATACCTTCTTTTACTGAAAACACACATAGTACTTTCCATATATAGTTTTTTTTTTTCATCATTTTTTTGTAGTAAAAGGCCTCTCTCACTTTTTTTCCCCCCTTTAGTCTCTATGGGCAATGTTTGATTTAGCTTTTAGCTGTTTACCTTTTAAAGACATCATAAAATTTACAACTTTAAGAGAGAGAAAAATGTAAATTTTCTCCTAGGTGGTTTTGGAGTAATTGCTATTTAAAAATTTCCTTTGTATTGGGATCTGACTGCATGGGGCACTCTGGTCTGTTTCACTGTCAATTACCATAACTCTTCCCCTTCACTCTCAGCACTTTCTCAGGGATTCCACCTCTTAGCATCCCACTTAGGCTTTGTCACAAGCATGTGAACCTTAATTTATGGCAGCTCATGTCCTCCTGGCTTTGCAAAATGGCACCCTAGGGTCTTTTGTTATCCTGCTCTTCCACTTGTCTGCCTGTCCTGAAGCTAGCGGAGTACAGCTCTAACCTCAGCTCTTCTTCCAACTCTCTAACTCGAGTTTCAAACTCTAGTTGGGCATTGGTGACCAGATGAACGACCCACGGTAGAGGCCAGCCCCTGCATTGCCACTCACTTCCCTTCTTTGCGCTGTGTGCAGTTCCTCGAACAAGCACATTAAAGCTAGCTGGTTCTTCATGATACATGCTTGCAGTGGCCTCTGAAGCCTGCACTCCGTGTGCATACCTGCCCACCAGCCTCAGCTCACCTGCACCCTGGAGAGTTGTGTCCTGCCTGCCTAAAGATTATGAACCAGCTCTGGCCTGGGCAACCCACTGGCTTCTCAACCATCAGTGTCTGTATCAACATCTTTCCCAACGATACCTGAAGCCTAGCCTTTAGGTTGGGGCCTTACCTCCAACTTTGTCTTTCCTTGGGTAATCTCTCTCAGCTCTAAAGTATCCTTTAAAGTTTTCTCTATCACTCTGCCCAACTTCAAATTATACTAAAAAGCAACAATAATCAAAACGGAATGGTATTGGCAGAAAAACATACAGACCAGTGGAACAGAATTGAGAGTCCAGAAATAGACCCATGTTTATATGGGCAAATAATTTTTGACAAAAAATCCAAAAACATAGAGTAGAGAAAGGGAAGCCTTTTCAATAAATGGTATCAGAAAGCCACCTGCAAAAGGATGAAACAAGACTATTGTCTATCACCACACACCAAAATTAACTCAAAATGGATTAAGGACCTGAATATAAGACCTGAAACAATAAAATGCATTGAAAAAAACATAGGAACTAAACTCAAGGACCTTGGACTTAAAGAGGATTTTATGAATTTGACCTCAAAGGCAAGGGAAGTAAAAGCTAAAATAAACGAATGGGACTACATCAAAATAAAAATCTTCAGCTCAGCAAAAGAAATCGTCAACAAGGTAAAGAGACAACCATCCGAATGGGAAAATATATTTGCAAGTGACGCCTTTGATAAGGGCCTAATATCCAAAATATTCAAAGAATCATGCAAGTCAATAACAAAAAAAAAAAAACCAATCAAAAAATGGGCAGACAATCTGAATAGACAGTTCTCCCAAGAAGACATACAAATGGCCAACAAACATATGAAAAGATGCTCAGTATCACTAGCTATTAGGGAAATGCAAATCAAAACCACAATGAGATGCCACCTCACACCTGTTAAATGAGCTATAATCAACAGGACAAGTAATAACAAATGCTGGAGAGGATGCGGAAAAAAAGGAGCCCTCATCCACTCCTGGTGGGACTGCAAATTGGTACAGCCACTATGGAAACAGTAAGGAGTTTCCTCAAAAAACTAAGAATTGATCTATCATATGATCCAGCAATCCCTCTACTGGGTATTTACCCTAAAGACTTGAAAACTCATATCCGAAAAGGTATTTGCACACCAATGTTCATAGCAGCATTATTCACAGTGGCCAGGACATGGAAGCAACCGAAGTGTCCTATGATAGATGATTGGCTAAAGAAGCAGTGGTACATATATACAATGGAATATTAGTCATAAGAAGAGATGAAATACTGCCATTTGTGACAACATGGATGGACCTCGAGATAATCATGCTAAGCGAAATAAGCCAGACAGAAAAAGTTGAAAATCACATGATATCATTTATATGTGGGATATAAACCTAAAAACAACAAGTGAGCAAGACAAACAAACAGAGACTCATGGACAAAGACAATAGGTTATCACAGGGTAGGGAGAAGGGGTGGGGAGGTAGATAAGGTAAAAGGGGTTAAATGTGTGGTGACAGAAAGAAATCTAACTATGGGAGGCAAACATACAATGTAAATATATATATGCCTTACTGTTAAAATGTGCACCTGAAAATTACTGTATTTCATTAACCAATGTCACCATAAAAAGTAATTAATTAATTAATTAATTAATTAAAGAATAAAGTTCTCTTTATATCTTATAGTTATGCTCCTGGGATAGGTTCATAATTCTTTAAACTTTTCCTGTTTAAATTACTGTGTGAACCTCCCGATTGGACCCAGACTGAGGTAGGTACATTCTCTCTTTGACAGAAAGCTAAAATACAAGCCTTCTCTTTTACTAGCAAGGTTCTTTGTCTCCTGACATCTAGTTTGACCTCTGGATTGGAATTCCTGTCATCCATGAACTGCAAATATGCAGTTATGGCCTTAAAGGGATCAACATGCCTGGCCCTCATTCTGCTCCAGTTACTGGATAGTTATCTCAGCTATATTGCCTTCACATCTTACCTTTCAAAGGTTATTCATATATTTGTGTAATGATTGGAAGATAAACTCTGGCAGTGAGAGTCTTCTCTAGCCAGTTAAGTCAAGCTGTGCTTTTCCTTTCTGAAAAACATCATCCCCAAGTTCATGGTATAAGTAATATTATTAAACAAGGCTGGTTTCAATCAAAAGTAACTATATTTCTATATTATAGGATTGTTATGGGAAGGAAATGAGATATTCAAGTAAAATTCTCAGCTTAGTCTTGGCACTTTGTATGTTCTCAGTTATTGTGAGTCCTCTTTTTCATTCATTCATTCATTCATTCATTCATTCAACTTATACTTAATAAGCAGGTGCCATGTGCAGGTATGAGGATGAACAAGATTTATTTTCTGACCTCAAAGAGGGGCCAATCCAGTCTCCTGTTTAGTATATACCTAAGTATACCTCCTCATTCTGTCCCAAAGATACGGACTTTTGAGTAAGTGGAATATAATTAACAATTTAGTCATAAAATGTGCAACATGGCGATAAGTTCACATGAGAATTTTCTGCTGTACTGGTTTGACATGAGCTTCGATGAGCCCAGGTTATCATTGGGCCATGTTCTTTTTCTGCAATTGACTGTAAATATATTTAGTCACATGTGATCTGTATGTTACATATAAAATGTTACTATATAGAAGTAATGTGAAACATTACAAACAGTACTTGATTTCATCTTTATGACTGTCTTCTAAACTAAGCATTGTTATCCCTATTTTATAGATGAATGAAGGCGATGCTCAGAGTGTTTGAGGAATTTTCCTTTAAGTCACTCAAAAAGCAAGTGCAGAGCCAGGATTCAAACAATTCCATCTAACTAAAAAGCCCACACTTTAATCGACTATACTATACTGCCTTCTTTAGTTGATTTTCAGCTTTGTCGTGCCAAGGACTGGACTGTCATTCCTTTATCCTTCTCCCAATACCCAAATTCACCACAACTAGTGTACCTACCTGTTTGCTTGACCATCTTTTTCATCAGACTAAAACTGCCTTGAGGGTAGATGCAATCTATTGTTTACCCCTGTTGTTCTGGTTGTTTATTACTGTTTAACAAAACAACCCTAAAGATTAGTGGCTTAAAATGACAAATCACAATTCAGTGGGGTTGACAGGGCTTAGCTACATGGTTCCCCTCCTAGGGTCTCTCATACAACTGCAGTCAGGAGGTGGCTGAGGCAGGTGTTATCTGAAGGCTCAACCAGGCTGGACATCCTAGGTTGTTTCTTTACCACATATGTGGTACATGGCCTTGGATGGCTGGAACAGCTGGGATTGGCTGGGCATCTCTCTATCTTCCATCATTTTCCATGTAGCTACCTTGGCTTCCTCACATTATGAGCTACTTCTTGCATAGTGTCTGATTTGCCCCAAAGTAAGCATCCTAAGAGATTTGGGTGGAAGCTGCCAGGCTTTTTATGACCTAGGCCCGGAAGTTACTCAGTATTACATCTACGATAGTCTGTGATGAGTCACAGGGCCAGCTGAGATTCCATATGAGGGAACAACATCAGGGTGTGAGTACTGGGAGACATCATTCATTGGGGGCCCTCTTTGGAGACTAATTGCTATTGAGGGGAGAGGCCAGTCTGGGGCAGGGAAGCTCAGAGGTGGTACTATGTACAGGGGAACTCTCAAAGCGTAGGAGTTAGCCAAAGAAAGAAAGGGTGGCAAAGAGGAAGGATGAGAGAAGAAATGATCTTCCAGGCAGAGGGAATCCCCTGTATACAGACTTGGAGATCAGAAGAAGGAATGAGGGGATGATAAGCATGATGCATTCAGATTCTACCCTTTAATTGCCAGGTAACCTTGGACAATTATTTCACTTTTCTGCATCTTGGTTTCTTCATCTGTAACAGGGAGATAATCATAGTTATTATCTAGTAGCATTGTAAAGATTAATTAATACATGAAGCTTTATTTAGAACAATATCTGTTATTTAGAACAAAACAGACAACACTCAAATAAGTGTTGGTTATTGTTAGTGTGATACATAGAAACATGGGTAGTTAGAAATATGGCTGGGACATATAGTATGCTGGATGGGGAAGGGAAAGATATGTGTCTGGAACAGTAAGCAGGAGCCAGAGCACAACTTTGTAAATTATACAGAGGAGTTTGAATTTGATCCTAGAGTAAATGAAGAGATGTTGAGGATTTTAAGGAAGAGAGAATGGACCAGAATTGGGATTTGAGGAAGTTCACTCTACTAAAGGTCTCTAGAATGGGGAATACTTGGGGAAAGAGGAAAACTAGAAATAGAGATCAGTTAGAAGTTGTGGTTCAGGAGAGGGCCATAGTGGCCTGGCCTAGGGTTTTGGCAGTGGAGAGAGGTGGACCAGCTAAAGGTCACAGTGCTGGTTAGTGACAACCCAGGGGCTGGGGCTGCTGACTAATTACACAGGAATTTCCTGCCAGGAAATTAACCTTTTTCACTTGTTTATTTAGGCACCAGTTTAATATGTGCTATTCAATGGAGACATATAAATAGTTACAAGTCACTGAGCAAGGATGGTTCACCTGGGAGGTACGGGCTCCATTTCTATTGCTCGTGCCTGCGATTGCTAATAATAAATAGATGTGCTCCGATAAAGCACTGTGCCCAAGGGAAACTGAGCAAGGTGAGCGATTTTTTTTGAAGGAAGTTTTTTTTTTCCCCCAGCTCTACTGGAAAGACCAGACACCATCTTCTCATAACTGCCTCGTTTATTCTCGGAGTGTTTATTTGCTTTTTCTCATTTATTTGGCGTGTAAAGCACTAGTAAGATGTGATTGGCTCCTCTGTTGGGGCATACTTGGCCTTTCAAGCTGTGATTCTCAAACATTTTCTCCATAACAGATTGCTTATGGAGCCCACAGTTCTTAGAAGGTCTGGGAACAGCTGGAAACAGGTGACTTCAGGCTGCTACTTGGAGGAATGGACTCTTGAGAAGAGGTATTTGAGGCATTAAGGGTGGCTGTGAGGACCATGGGCAAAGAATGAGCCTGGCAGTGTTCTCATCTACGGAAGTAGGGTGCCCTGAAGGCCTGTGATTATATTTTAAATGTCTCCTGACAGGACCCACTCTAGTCTCTTGTCCATGAACACCCCATGATCATCCCTGATTCCATGTGGAATCATAGAGTCCTATGTAGATAGAGTCCTACATGTTCTTCAGAACTCAGGTCCCACCTCTGTGGCAGCCTGTCCTCAACCATTCCAACCCTGTGGGTTGCCCCGACACTCACCCACCCCTCTTTGAAGAATCACAGAGATAGAGCAGGCACCGTATAACTCAGCACTTCTTCACATGCTGCGTATGCTGTGCTCCCAATGGGTGCTAACTCTTAGCATCTCCTAACTTTACTGGAAATCTTCCTAATGCTGATGGCTTTTCCTCCTTTGTTCCTACAACACCTCCTAGAGTTTAAGGCAACCTCTCTTATCGACAGATCCAGAAGTATGGAAGATGTGTTAGCCCTAATTTACAGATTGGGAAGCTGAGTAGAAAAGGGTTAAGTCACTTGCCCAAGCTTGAGAAGGTTGGCATTTATCCAGGAGCTAATCAGGAACAGTCCCCAGTTAAGCATCTCATACACATTTGTGGTTTAATCTTTCCAACAAGCATACGAGGAAGGTCTTATTCAGATTTTACTACTGAAGAAATTGAAGCTTACAGTTTTTAAATAACGCCATAGCACTGAAGTGCCAAACCCACCAGAAGTGTTTTTCATAGGTGCTTCTCATTTTCAGCACTTCCTACATTATAACACCTGTTTACCTCACACGTTTACTTACCTGTCATCCCTACAAATTAGATGATTTCCTTTTCTAAGAGCAGGGGCTTTGCTTTTGTTTTTATTTTCATCTTGGTCACCCCAGGGCCTAGCACTGGACCTGATGCCTAGTTGATGTTCACTAAATGATAATTAACTAAGTGTTTAACGAATAAAAAACCCAGGATAAAGCTTACTTTCAGTTCCAGTCAGTACTGCCTCCCTGCGAAGGTGAGATTGGTTTGCCTTCTCTCAGTGAGATCTCACAGGAGCCTCCACTGCCTTCAAAGTCACCATCAGTCACCATGTGTGAGGAGAAACTGTGCTTCTCAGCTTCCTTAGAAAGCCCTGTGGAAGAAGGTGGGAGCTGAGGTGAGTAAGTAGCTCCCCTGAAGAGGGCAGGGAGCCTTCAGACCTGCCGGGCTGGGTCTCCCTCTGGCTCTCCTCTGTGCAGCTACAGATCTAGTTTCAGTCCACAGAAATCCTTGAGAGACTGATATCAATTTCAACCTACGGTGGTGGGAAAAGTCCAGTCTTTGGCCAGAAGCGTGAGGTTGGTCCTGTCTCTTCCCTTGGCTAGGTTTGTGGCTACAAATAATGCCCGCTGCATGGGGTTGTTGTAAAGATTAAATAGGAAAACGTGTGTGGCCCTTCTCACAGCGCATAGTGGATGGCAGCCCTGGTTATGGGCTCTTTAAAGGCCTGAGATGGGAACAGGAAAGAGTAACAATGATAATGTATGCCAATCACCCTTCAAACCCCTTGTCTCAGGCCCCTGTGCTCCCTCCTCGGAGGGACGGCCTCCCCAAGGCAACACAAACAGTGGGAATTTATTTTCCTGGTCTTGACATTTTTTTTCTATTGCTTCTTGGTGCAGCATCTCTCTTCCTACCTACAGGTCAGGCTCCCAGAGGGGGAGATCAGTGGAACAGCTGGACAAGGCAGAGGAAGAAGTCCAGTCCTGAGTGAGCTCAGGTGAAGTCCCGCAGAGGGCAGTCTTTGCAGGGTCTGCCTGGAAGTGGGGAGTGGGAATAAGCAGACTTGAGCCTACCTGAGACAAGTTGGAGTTTTCACATTCCTGCTCCTGCAGTTGCACCGGTCAGTGGTCAGCCAGGCTTTGATTCAGGGCGATGGAGAGGCATCAGTTAGTTCCCAGATACTGCTGGCTCTTCACAGTAGCAGGCAGAGTGGGCTCGTAGTAGTGGGGAAGATTGTTAGCAACTATTACGAGAGGAGAATTTGATTACAGTTTATACACAAGTATGAATAATAACCTAATCACCAGATTAATGTACTAGCATTCATAGCATATTAGCTTTTCGAAATATTAACGCTCTTGGTCTACGCTCAAGTGGATGACAGGGTTCTGTAGGAGATTTGGGGTTAGACGGGCCTTCCTGGTTAGCCTATAGCAAAGGCTGGTTTTCACTTAGCCATAAATGGGAGTAGACTTTAACTGGTCTCATAACTGCCTGAGCTCAGCAAGCCCTGTTCATAAAGTGCCCTCCACCCCAGCCAGGGGGTTTGCAATGCAAATGATCGTTCTCACTCTGGTGAAAGGGTCAGGGGTTCACCCTGAGGTGTTTTGACTGTGCATTGTTGCCTTTCGGGAATTGTGGGCTGGGAAGTTAGTGTTTAGCACTTCAGAGGTGTTGGATTAGTATTTGTAGAGTGAATGAGTGCAGGAGTGAAAGGCAACCAACCCACTAGAGGGACATCTATTAAGTGCCTTCTTTGTTATGTCTGGTCTGAACTTACTCTTCAGCTCAGAAGTCTTTCCTACTGTGAAATCTTCCTGCCTTCTTTATCCCTCCAGGAGACATTGCCTTCTTTTTTCTGAATTCTGTTTATTTACTTCTTTGCATTTAACTCACTGGATTGTAATCCTGTGATTCTATGTCTGTCTGTCCTATTAGACCGTGAGGGCTTTAAGGACAGGACTTCCTTTACTTATGTCCTTAAGTCCAGAGTTTGGTTCCAGGTAGGTTAGTAAATGCTGATTGAATGCGTGAATGAATGAACCAGATGGGTAAGCCAGATAGCTGTTGTCTTAAATTACAGTATGAACATATGCATATGTACACGTATACTTAACATTGTTTATCTTGATGACTCTTCACTCAAGGTGATCCAGGACAGGGTGAATCCCCGCAAGTGGGGACTCAAGTCCTGCACTAAGAGAATTGGTGAAGGTCCTTGACTGCACACAGGAAAGAATTCAAGCACATGCCAGAGTTAGAGTCAAAAGGAAAGTTTGTTAGAGAAGGAATAATACTCCAGAGAGAGAGAGAGAGAGAGAGAGAGAGAGTGAGAAAGAGGGAGGGGGAGAGAGAAAGGGAGAGAGACACCCTGAGTGTTCCGGGAATTCAGTTTACATCTGTTTTTCTTTCAGGGGATGGGTGTGCAGCGTTAAAGGCATGGGGAAGTAGTTGGTAATCTCAGCAGGAATCTTCCCGTAGGTTCCCCGTTGTTTGTATGCCAATCATCCTGGTTCCCATGTCAGGCAGCACGTAGCAGGCTCTGAATACAACTTGATTTAATATTTAATTCTCATGCCCCTTTTGTGCATGAAAGGCAAATCTAGCCAAGGAAACAAATTAAATAATTGACTTATAAGGGATGAACACCAAATGCACAAGGCTCACTCAGTAAGAGATCTGTCTGTTCCTGGGCCTCCCAGCTTCATCAAGTGCCTTGGGTGGAGCAACTTAGACAACCACTCCTTTTGTTTGGGTCCAGGTTGATGCTACAGGACCAGAGGAGAGAGTGAAGGTGGGTAGAGAGTGCTTCTGTTTCACACAGTCACAGTATACCTCCATCTCAGATGATAACAAAGACAGGGGACTTCGTTTTTGTATGTATTTATTAATTAGTTTTTTAAATTTTCTTATTAGTTTCAAATATACAGTATACTGCTTAGACATTTATATAGTTTATAAAATGATCCCCTATTGCTCTGTCTCTCCTCTGGCTCTCCACATAGCCATTACATTACTGCTGACTGCATTCCTTATGCAGTGCTCCCCATCCCTGTGACCATCTATTGACTACTAAGTTGTACTTCTTTAACCCTTCACCCCTCCCCTCTGGCTGTCACCAGATTGTGTTCTATATTTGTGAATCTGTTTTTGATTAGTTTGTTCTTTTTGTTCCTTAGATTCTGCATATAAGTGAAATCATATGTTTATCTCTCTCTCTGTCTGACTTATTTTACCAGCATAATAACCTCTAGATCCATTCATGTTATTGTTAATGGTAGGATTTCATTTTTTATAGCTGAGTAATAGTCCATTGTATGTATGAACCATAAGTTTTTTTTATCCAGTTGTCTATTGAAGGGGATTTAAGTTGCTTCTATATCTTGGCTAATATGAATAGTGTTGCCATGAACATAGAGATACATAGAACTTTACAAATTATTGTTTTGGTTTTCTTTGGATAAATACTCAGAAATGCAATTGCAGGGTCAAAAGGTAGGTCTATTTTTAATATTTTGAAGTATCTTCAGACTGTTTTCCACAGTGGCTGTACGAATTTTCAATCTCACCAACGGAGTATAAGGGTTCCCTTTCCTCCACATCCTCACCAACACTTGTTCTTTGATTTATTGATGACAGCCAATCTGACAGGTGTGAGGTGATATCTCATTATGATTTTAATTTGCATTTCTCTGAGGATTAATGACCTTGAGCATCTTTTCATATGTCTATTGGCCATCTGTATTTCCCTTCTGGAGAAATATCTATTTAGGTCTTCTGCCCATTTTTTAATTGGATTGTTTGTTTTTGTTGCTCTTGTTGAGTTGTAATTTTAGTTCTGTTTTTATGTTCATTCTTTTGATGAAGTATATTAACATCTGGGGAGTTATCTTACAACTTAAATCTGTAAAGCAATCATTTTAAACCTCTAGTGAGTTGAAGATCCTTGAAAATCTCAGAAAAGTATGAAACTTCTCCCCTGAAAAATGTAAAGAGACATTCATGAACTTTCTGTTGGTTCCTGAGTTCAGGAGCCTCCTTTGTGCAGAGATCTTTGTGTTGCAAGATCAGTACAATGCCCTCACACAGTAGGTGCTTAATATGCATTGTGTTGAATTGAACTGAATAATGATACTTGCCAATGGAAACAGTCTTGCAAAAGAGGGACTGGTGAACGAACACCTGATAACATGATTCAGAGTCTTCAGGAGACACCTTCAGTCTACCTTAAACCAAACCTCATTTCCTTCCTTATTTGGCTTACTAATACTTTTATATTTACAATAGATTCACACTTTGGCAGTAGGTTTTGTTTCCACTTAAAGTGCCCCAGGGTTAAACCATTTAACCTTATCTGTCCTATATTTCTTATCATGTATGTTTTATCAGCTTCTTTCTGGGAGGGGAAATTGGTTAAGATAATGGATATAAAGCACATGATGCAGAGCCTAGAATAAGAAGGTGCTCAACAGATGTTAGTTTAAAACAGAAAAGACAAAAGAGCAGATTAGAAGGGAGAAGGCGTTCAGCAGAGGAGAGGTGGGGAGGAGTATGGAATTAGTGAGTGTGGGGTGTAGGGTAGGAGACCCAGGACTGAGCATCCCTTCCTAACTTGTTTAGACTAGAGGGGCTTTGCCTGCTAGAAGCCCTTACGATTACACGTGAGCTGGAAACCCAGAATGAGATAAAGTCCCTGACTGATAGCAAAGATACAGCCATTTGATAGTTCTGTTATGCATCTTAGAATGTAGAGAAATACAATAATAGCATCAAGTATGAATCGTGGAAAATAAGCTGTGAATGGAGATATTTGCTAAGAGATGCAAGTCTGGCCCCAGACAAGTCAATTTTTCAGCTCTTTTCACTTGAGAAAGAGGAATTAAAGGAGGCGCTGCAACCCTGCCAAACCTAAATGCCTAAAAAGCAGACCTTTGAAGGCTGCAGGGTAACACCAGCTGCAAATGAGCTCAGCAGGGTGGGGCTGGTAGGGAGCCCACAGGCAGCTCTCCAGGGGAAGCAAAGAGCACAGCCCTTGACCCCTGCAAAGTCAGCACACACTGGGCCAAGGGGCAGAGGGCAGAGGAATGTGGGGGAAGAATGGAGGAAGAGCGGCCGGACTCTGGGTTGTGGACTGGGCTGCGGGGGTGTTGCACCATGTTCTGAAAGTTGAACAATGTGCAGGTTACTTACCTCTCTGAGCTTCAATTCCTCATCTGTAAAAGGAAGATAACATTTGCTTTGAAGAGTTTCTGTAAAGATTAAAAACGAGGGAAAGAAAGCACAAGTGCTGTGGAAACTGTAAACACTCTGGATGTCAGTTGTCATCACGAGAAAGAACTAAACTGGTTGGTTGTATTCGTCTGCTGGGCTGCCATAACGAAATACCATAGACCAGGTGGCTTCAACAGCAGAAATTTATGTTCTCACGGTTCTGGGGGCTGGAAGTCTGGCGCTGAGGTGCTGTCACTAATCTCATCACGAGGGACCCACCTTCATGACCTCTCTAATCCTAATTACCTCCCAAAGATTCCCATCTCCAAGTATCACATTTGAGAGTTAGAGTTTCAACATGTATTTTGGGGGACACAAACACCTAGTCCATAACACTGGTTAAAAAGAAACTATTGCTTCTTATGGATATTCCAGGATGTGCTTTAGTGAGAGAAAAACACTTCTCAGTAGTAAGCAAATAGGCTTTAAATAAAGTGTCAGAATAGGGAAATGCTTATTGCCTAGGCTGATCCTGCACTTCTCCGCCAGGCCTTTGCTGGTCTATCACTGCTGTATGCTTTATGTCACTCGTAGAGACATCTTTTTAAAAACTGAGAGCCAGGGAAAACCTGATCTACACTGGCAAGTACAATATGACGGGATATAGATTAATGGTGGTTCTCACCTTTATTCCCCCATGGATACCTTTGAGAATGTGATAAAGCTATGGACATTTTTCTCAAGGAAAATGTACACACAGTTCTGACAATGGAGGGGGGTTCTCACTGGAAATAACTCTTTGGATCCCTGGGGTATATGTATGGCCCATGGACATTGGGTTATAAGCTCCTGTACGATGGAGCTTATAACCCGATGGTGGTCTTGAGAATATCCAGAAGAGTTTCTTTAGCTTTTTGTGGGTGGGAGTAAAAATGCAAGATTTAAAAAAATGCATGATGTAAAAGAGTTTGCTGTCTAAGTTGTTATCCTAGATAAGTCATGAAGTGAGAATTAGGGTGATATAACTGCTGGATGCCCGCAACGGAAGGGTTCTAATCCTGAATAGCTAGGTAACCAGATTTGGGACCTAAGACATGTCCCTTGACCTTTCTGAACTTAAGCCTTTCATTGGTCAAGCTTATTCCCACCTAGAGGTACTATTACTGATGCTCTATCATGGGTCAGGCACACTATTCTAAGTGTACCACTCACCAGCAAACATTATTAATAGTTCAACATTGCAAAGCACATATGAGTATCTATATCTCTCTCACACACAGAGTATTCTTATTTTGTGGGAAGAGAGTCATACTTCTTTATAATGGGAAAATAAAATTTCCCAAGCCCTGGTTATGGGACACTGAGTAGTCATACCTGGATAGATCTGGGGCCTTCATCTTTAGTAAGATGAAGGTAGCTTGGTCTTTTCCCACTTTCCCTTAAAATATTTTCCTTTTCTTAATACTTACCTTTGTCAATGCCTATTACACTGTTCTCTCCCGAGGTCACACCCATCAATTTCTTCAAAAGATTATTTCAAGCAGTAGTGGTTTGGGGTAGTATAAGAGAAATAAGGAAATGACTGGCAGGCAAGTGGCAGGCCCAATAGCACTTTTGTTCTGCTTTCTACCTGCTGCGGGCTCGGGCAGTTTAGGAGCTGCCATGGAGGTGTCCCTACTTGTGGGGGCCTCAAGGTGTTTCCCAAGTGACAGCCCACAGGTTCCACTCTGGTTTGGGTCTGTGTTTGCCTTGAATTAGCCAGTTAATCAGTCTTTTGTGTCCGCTGGTGCCATTGGTCCATCACTGGGATGAAGCCAAGACCAGACTCAGATGTGGCCTGAGGACTGAAAAGCAGAGTAGGGACCACTCTCATTCTACTCACTATGGGACGGTAGTTCTTTTGGCCCCACAACATATTGAATAAACTTAGCAATCAAAGGACAAGAAGCACAGGTGATGATCTGATTTTCCAACCTGAGACAGGAGATGGAGATTTTGATGCAAAAATGATTTATTGATTTGAATGAAGCTCTTTTATTGATTCAGTTGCATCTGAAATGCTACACACACCTGACACAGGTGTTTTGTATGTTTTTTGAAAGAATATATGGATAGTTTTTAATTCTTTTACGTAAAAAGAGAAGCTGGCACAAAGTAGACCTTCCATCAATATTTGGTTCTTCCCCCTTTCTTTAGGTGCTTCATTCTTCTCCTGATAATTCATGATTAAGGCTATATTAAAGAATATATATATTTTAAAAACCTCAGGCCAGTCTTTATTAGAAAGCCAAGTATTTCGCCTACACTCAGAGGAGAATTGATTCATTTTCTAACCTTCTTATCTTGGTAGGAATATTTTTCTGGGTTCCACTGTTTTATCAAGTAAATTAAAAATATGTATATTTTTTGGACAAGTCAGTTTTCTTCAATGGGCCTCAGCCAAACCTACCCACTTTAGGAACCTAGGGAGCTCTGGACATTTGGATGGTTAGTTTATTTGAAATCACTTTGTTTCACTTTAGAAGTAAAGGTCTTCCATACCTTTCAAAGTTAAAACTGTAAAGTGCCCCAGTCACTGTGAATAGATGCGTTTTCATGCCTCTCATTTTATTTTCTGGGAGATACATGTTGTGGATTGAAGGCAGAGGAAGGAATTCATGGTTCTATGCTGGGAATATAAATGAATCATTACTGTGATCGATTGTGAAAAAAATAAAAACCAACCAGCTATGACTTAAACTTGTGGAAGACGACACCATAGAGAATAAAAACAAGACAGAAAAAGTTATCTTTATGCTTTTGTGATATTATTTTTCCCTGTTGGCTAATGATGACTGACATATTCTAAACCATCCTAGGGACTGACAAACTTTATGTTAATTTCTGAATCTTAATATCTGATTGTGTCACCAAACTCCTGTTTCATCGTGAAATTATTCTAATCCATCCTACTGAGCCACGCTGGTATGGTGACTTGATCATGAAATAATTTCTAACTTCATAATTTTTTGGAGACCAGTGAGAAAAAGCATTTCTGTAATTCTTTTGGGAAAAGTTAGTGGTTATAACATTTTATGGAATCACCCAGGTTTCAAGTCTTTGTCCCACAGCTGATTCTATAAGCCTTTAAATGTCTCAGGAATGTGAATATTTAGTTCTTTATACTTTTGAAACTGCCTCTTGCGCTTTGTGTGTAGTGTGGAAACCGTTTAGTAGTCCACATTGTTTCTTTTCTTTTCTTTTTTTAAATTAAATTGTGAAAATATGGTCACTTATTTTCTTCTAAAAATTGAAAGAAGAATTTTCTTCTAAGAGCCCTCCCTAGTTGTTTCTTGATAACACACATAGCAAAAGGATTTTCTTTTCAGTCATATCCAAAGCCTCACACTCTGGAATTATTTTTGACTCCTTTTCTTTCTTTCATATCCCACATTTACTTCATTAAGTCTGTTGGCTTTATCTTTAGAAAGTGTTCAGAATCTGGTCACTTCTTATAACCCCCTCTTCGACAACTGCTTCAACCTTCTCTAGTGGGTTGCCACCCAGTAGCTTCCCACTGGCCGCCCTACTTCCAGGCGTCTCCAACCTTGTCCCCAGCCTCTGTGTGCATTCTCGACACAGGGAGTGTGACTCTTGTAAAATGTAAGTCAGATCATGTCATGCCTCACCTCCAGTGGCTTCCTGTCTTACTCAGAGTGAAAGCCAAAGGCCTCACAGTGATTCACAAGGCCCAACTTGACCTGTACCCTCTTCCTTCCCTACTTCCTCTGACCTCAGCACCTTCTGCTCCCTCCTCTGCACCTTCCTTTCTGGTCACTAAGGCCCTTGCTGTTTGGGGGGCATGCCAAGCCTGGGGCCCTGCACTGCTGTTCTTCTGCATGGGATGCCTTTCCTAGATATCCCCAAAGCTCACTCCCTAATTGCCTCCGGGTCTCTCTGCCTGAGTGTCACCTCCTCACAGAGGGCTTCCCTGGCCAACTTATGTAAAGTAGCATCTGTTCCCTCCAAACTGTTCCCCCAACTCTGTTAATATAACACGTTTACTTGATTATTGTTCTCTTCTCTTTACTAAAATGTAAGTTCCATGAGGACAGAGACTTTGTCTTGTTCACTGTGGAATCCCTACCTTCTGGAAGAGTGCCTGGCATGTAGAGATATCCCATACATGTCTGTTGCATGATTCAATCTCCTAGGCTTAAACTAGGGAGTGAAAAACAAACAGGAGTGTGGTTAATCACAAAGTTTTAAATATTCATTTGTCTAAGCCAAAATAAATTCTTATTGCTTGAAAGGACACCAAATAATTTTGTCAGTCTCGTACCTTCTCTCCAAATGCCCTCCTTGGCCTGACTCTGTTATCCTTCCATTTCCTTAAAAGTCTATTCTTAGTGATTAGTTTTTTAGTCTTAAGCATCGACCTCTTTAATAGGCCCCCCTTCTTCCTTTTAAAATCATCTTTATAAATGTATAATTTACTTATAATAAAATACACCCATTTTTAAGGATAGTTTGTTGAATTTTGACAAATGCTTAAGCTGTGTAACAACCATACAGAATATTTCCCGCACCTCAGAAAGTTCCCTTGTGCACCAGGAAATCCTCATCCCTAGTCTTGTACAGTCACTTCTCTGCCTTCTGTCTTCACAAATCCTGTCTGTCAAGGGTTTTACATAGCTGGAAGCGTATGGTCTGTACTCACTGATTCTCTTGTTCAGCATAATGTTTTTGAGATTCATTCATACTGTGGTATGTTATCAGTTGTTCATTCCTTTTTATTTCTGAGTGGAATTAGTAGGCCTTTCTTTTACTGGAAAATACTCCCAGAAGGGGCAATAGGCAATCTTTCAGTCCTTTAAGTTTAGTACAAATGAACTTTTTTGAGCAACATATGAAAAGCATATGAGCATTTGGGTAACCAGAAGTAAAGAGAAGCCTCACAGTGGTAAGATGCCCACAGACAATTTGGGTCGCTTCGCTGTTTTGATCGTCTTTCATGTACAAACTCAAGAAACTGCCTTCAGTGCCAGAAAATCAAATATGAGTAAATGAATATTACTGAATACACTATAGGCATTTCTACTTGAGGCTCATGACAACACTGTGAAGTAAATTTTATGGACTCTGGAGCTGTTGGTAGGATTCAGACCTGGTCTTTCTAACTCCAAGATTCAATTTATTCTTGTTCCTTCCAGTATGAACTATCCTGGCCACCAAGTCCCTGCCTTGCCCTGGGCTGGGGAGAGAGAGGAAGGGGGAGGGAGGGAAAGGAGGGAGGAGGAGTGGGAGAGGGAGAGAGGGGGAGGAGAGGGGGAGAGGAGGGGAGGAGAGGGTGAGGAGAAAAGGGAAAGGGAAAGGAGGGGAAGGGGAGAAGAGTGGAAGGGGGGAAGGGGAAAGGAGGGGAAGGGGAAAAGGAGGGGAGGGTGGGGGGTGGGGAGAGATCAGGAAAGATCCATTAACTCCAGCTGCCTTGGGTTTCATGTCACGGAACCAGTCTGGGCACTTAATGGGACTCTAACCCTGCTTTGGGGTTACTGGCAGCTCCTCTCTGGTTTCAGCATCGAGGCTTCAGCTCTTAACTTTCCTCAGAATGAAGACTCTGAGAATGAGCGTAATCTTAAAGTCAATCCCAGAGAAGGTGGGGAAGTCTGAGCTGTAACCACGGCATTTTTCACATAATAGTAAGAGGCCGGCGACGGGCGGAGTTGATGGTTGGCCAGAGTGCTGACCACAAGCTCGGGTTCCCTACAGACTGCATTCCCCAGCTTCAAGTGTCATCTCCCTCACACCACGCGTGTTTACCGTTTGCACACTCTGCTTCTCTCCCTTTGACCTGGTAGGGGTGGGAAGACAGAAAGGCCACTCTCAAGATTAAGTCCTTGAGCCTCCTGCTGTGCTAGCCGGCTCTTTTTAGCATTTCTCATACCCTCTGCTATAGGCAAAGTCGCTTACATTTTAGAGGTGTATTAGTTTCTTAGGGCTGCCCCATTGAAGGATCATAAACCAGGTGGCCTCAAACAACGGAGATTTATTCTTTTACAATTCCCCAAGCTAAAAGTCTGAAAGTGAGGAGGTGTCAGCAGAGTTGGTTTCTTCTGGAGTTCTGAGGGAGAAACTGTCCCATGCCCCTTCCCTAGCTTCTGGTGGTTGTCATCTGTCCTTAGGGTTCCTTGGTTTGTGGCAGCATAACTCCACAAAGGCCTCTGTCTTCCTATGGCCTTCTTTGTGTCTGTCTCCTCCATGTCTGTGTATCTCCCTATGTCCTCTTCTTATAAGGATACCACACTGCTGTCCATCTGTGGACACCTCATGTGAGTCCCTTGCTTCATTCTTCAATGTCCTGCTTCCAAGGTGAGTCTGGGGCTCCACACTCAATCTGGCCACTGTCCACTTGTCCGGCTTCATCTGCTACTTGCCCACACTTTGAGTTCACACTGTGTGAAGGGGCAGGGCTATTCCACAGCTCTGTGCCTTTGTAAGTTATGTCTCGTCTGCCTGAGATGCCCTTTCCTTCCTCACCCCTCTTCCCTCTCCGTCTGAAAAACAGTCATCCTTTAAGCCTCTCTCTCCTGGTGAGGGCTGCCCTGAATGCTGCTGGGTTGTGTTGACTGTGGCCTTTGGGCCCAGGCATGGTCTTTGCGTGTTTTTCTGGCATAACATCTAACACAGTGCATTGCTTCTGTTTCATTACTGCCCATCTCTCCACCAGACGGAGCTTCTTTAAGGCAATTTTCTTTTGCGTTCCCATCAGTTATACAGAAGATCATCTGCAGCTTCTAAATGGCTGAATAAACACAGAAATTCCCTTCAGGGGATAGAGGCCAAATTGTATCTTTCTTATAATTGCAATATACTTCCTACAATGCTTGGTGTGTAGTTGGCTCTCAAATGCTTCCTGTATGGTTTAGTGATTGAATGGAAAAGCCACTATTAGCAAGAACCTGGTGGGAGCTGTGGTTCACTGAGGTTAATTGAGGTCAGGGAGGGAGACAGGTGGCACCTCTTATCTTGCTAGTATAGAAGTGAAGGGAGAGAAAAGACCCTGGCATGAGGTTCTACAGCCCTGAATTCTGAGGTAAAGTTGGTAAAGGGGTCAGGACTAAGACATTGGTAGAGCGGTCCATGTTCCAGTTCATTTTTGCACTCAAGTGCGGAGTTCATAGCAATGTTGGTTGGTGGGGTTGGTAAGGGAGGTGTCAGCAGGGACCTGGTTCTGGAACTCCCAGACTGAGGCTGACCCAGGCCCATCCTCCTGGAAAATGACCCCCTTTGCTGGCCTTGTGGCTGAATGAAGGTCCTCCCCAGCATTAGACTGGCCTTATTTTCAGGGGGAACAAGGTACCCTCATTGTGAGGCTCTCTCTTGCACTCTCTTCTCTCTTCATTTCCAGCACGTGAGCTTCCCTTCTGTGTCCCTCAACAATGCTACCTATCACTTGAAGCCAAGTAACACTCAAAAGAGGATAACTAGAGTTGGAGTTATACCTGCATTTCCAGACTCCCTTTATACTATTTCTTCCATTGATTTCCAAGGGCTTTCAACCTTGTTCTCCACACCATTTTGGCAGGACAAGGGACCCAGCAAATTAATTATTCCATCTACTGGCTCCCTCTTTGTCCCCCTCAGGGGCATCTCAGAATTACTCTGCTATTCCACCCTCCCAGTTGCCCCCATCTCACCTCCCAGACAGCCAGACCCCAGGGGATTCTGGGGGTAGGACTGGGGCTAGGAGAGACAAGCCCACAAAGTAAGGAGGTGCTCAATTTCAGGGCTAAGTGTCTCCCTAAGTGTTGTGCTCTGGGTGCCTTACCCCAGTCCTGGCTTGGTGCTGGGCTGATGTATTGATAGAGGGATGGGAGGAGAAAAAGAGGTTAAAAAGAGTGTTGAAGAGAGACTGCTAAGAGGACAATGTGGGGAAATCTAAAGTCAATGGTCAAATGAAGAATAATGGGTGCAAGTGACTGAGGGCAGTGCTTTAAAACAAGCATCCTCACAAAGCTCTCACATACACAGATGTGAGACAGATGTGGACCCACCAGACAGATGTCACCCAGAGAAAAAGGAACAATAGGAAAAATAAAACATTCACCCTTTCACATGAGGTTTCCCTGAATCTTATTCTAGAGATGGGCTGGGAGGGGAATCCCCAAAGTCATATCTCCTCTGCTTTTACTTCCCTCTCTGACTTGACATCTTTTTCTTGATGTCAAGAACTTCACCCTAGGTGTGGTGGTTCAGACTCCTACAGTGTGGAGCTGGAAGAGCCCTTAAAGATGGCTGATCCTATGCTGTCTGTGTGAGAGCCACTAGCCACAGAGGACTTTTGAGCATTTGCAATGTGGCTAGTCCAAACTGACAGGTTCTATAAGTATAAAATACACACTGGACTTTTGAGGATATAATTTGAAATGAAAGAATGTAAAATAGCTCATTAATATTTTCAAAAAGATTGATTACATGCTGGAATGATAATGTTTAGGATCTACTGGGTTAAATAAAATATTAATTCTCCTGTTCCTTTTACTTCTTTAACGTGGCTGCTAGAAAATTTAACATTGTATATGTGGCTCGCAATTTTGGCTTGAATGACATCTATTGGACAAGACTGGTCTAGTTCAACTTCCTTTTTTAACAGAGGAGAAAACTGAGGTCCAGAGCGAAGACCTGACTTAGCAGGTGGTACACACTAAAAGGCACTGTCATTTCCAGTCCCCACCAATCTCTCCATTCCCCCTACACCCCCACCCACCATCCTTAGGAGTCCTGGGGGAAGAAGCAGGTAGTCTTAACAGATGGCTGCAGGCCTCAAGGGAAGTGTTTCAAGACTCAAGACATCAGCTGTGGTTTCCTGGGAGTGAAATAAAAACCTAACAAAGGTTGGGGGAGGCATTGTCTCCAGAAAGTCACATTTTAAAAGCCCGTTAGACTTTGGAAACTTGGGGTGTGAGGAGTGCGGAGAAAGCTGGGGAACCCTGGGCCTTCCCGGGTTGATTCATATGCACAGTAACACAGGTTGATTTGCCAGGTGTGCTAATTGGTGCCTCAAAAGCACAGAGCTCCCCTGCCCTGAGGCACTTGCGTAGAACCTTGCCCAGCCCTGACACTGAGGGGCCAGCCACTTAAGGATTGTTTGACAAGTAAACAAAGACAAGCTTCAGTAGGATTGGCTTGATAATGGGAGCGGAGTGGGCAGCCGAGAGAGTGGGAACCGGATACCAGAGGCGAATTCCTTCATTTCACAATTCTATCTGGCATCCCATTCTCCACCTGCACGGAGAGGCCTTGAAGGAGTTAGGAAAGTAGATAACGATCTCCCTGCCCGGGGGACAGCACTAATGGGGCTCATCTGAGGACTTTTCCAGCAAGTGGAGCGTGTAGCTGACTCTGGATTCCCGCCTCCCGGAGGTTTTACTGGTCGGCTACCTCGCCGGGGCTGTGGCCCTAAGAGACCGACACCTCCCCTTTCGGGCACCCGGTTTCCCAGCCTGGCCTTGGTGGGGTGAGAGCTGTGGAGAGACCGGGAAGGGCCACTTGGGGGTCAGCTCCCTGTCCTGTTTAGTCGAATACATACGGTAAATAAGTGCATTTCCCCCACCCCCTTACACTCCCACGCTGTGGGACCCACGGGTCCTAGACCTGGCCAGCCCTTCCCCTCTCTCCCTTGGGCGACAGGAGTGCCTGGCGGGGGGCGCGGGTGTCGTCGCTTCTGAGACGCAGAGGGAGCGGTGCCCCCGGCTCCTTTCTCCGGGCGCGCGGGGGACCAGTTAGTCCTGGAGCCTTCCCCCCCGTTTCAGGGGTGACTGTGCCGCTGACGTCAGCCCGGCGGCTTTGGGTCCCTTCCCTGGCGCGGGGACTTTATTTTCATAACAGCATGCAGGGCCGCGGAACTGGAATAGGCGTGTCCTCCCCCCTGACCCTCTCCCGCCCCTGTCCCTTCGCTCACCCCCTCCCTCCGGCGACCGCCGCCTTTATAACCGCGCGGCGCCGCGAGGTCGCGACTGCAGCACCCAGGGGCGGCCCAGCACCCAGGGGCCCGGGCTGCCGCTGACGCGCGGGAAGCGGCGGGAGTCGAGGCGTCTCAGCCCCGGCGCAGGGTAAGCGAGGCGCAGCGAGCCCCGCGCGGGAAGCCTGGGGACCGCGCGGGCGGGACGCCGCAGCGGGAGCCGGGGATGGACGGCAGCGGGCTAGGAGCGGGACAGGTCCCAAGAAAGAACTTCCTTCCGCTAGTTTCACTCAACTCCGACTTTTCCCCCCTTTTATTCCTGGGCTCCCCAGGCTAAGCTAGAAGCCCCGAGAGGAGCTTCTGCTCAGACACCGTGTACACGCTCCTCGCAGGTGGGATCTTGGCCGGGCGAGTGAGCCGTTCTGGGCTTGCTCCAGGGGAAAGGAAAACCGAGAAAGATCTCAGAGGAAGGGAAGGGACTGGAGTGGAGAGGGGTGGGAATTCAGGGGGTGGGGTGGGGACGGGAATGGGGACCTCGTGACAACTGCTGCTTTACACAGCTGCTGGAAAGTTCCCCATTATTTTGTCCTTCCACAAGAAGTGTGCCCTTCTGAATTTTGGGAAGTAGATTCTAGAAGCCGGATTCTCTTGAGGTGAGTGTGGGGCCCTCGGCTCCACAGCGTTCCCTCCCAGGCTGCCCCTCGAGTTGTTCAGCTTCCCCCGGCAGGTGCACGTTGAATGGCCAATAACAGCTCACCTTCTCCAACAACTAACTAGGACTTGGAAAGAGCCCCAAAGCTATCCAGGAGAGCCCCTAAAACTTGCTGTGGGAAGGAAGGGCTTGCAAAGAGGGGAACTCTGCTCAGTTTCAAGGACTTGGAAGGACTTTCCATACCTGAATTCTCTCCAGACTGATTTTCTCCTCAGAGGGTTTGTAAATGCCACACCTGTTGAAGGGTTTGGCTGAATCATCCACTGCTGCGGGCTCTTTCCTCAAGGGGAATACTTGAACCACTTTAGATACAATGGCCTGGGGCCCATGGAGGGCTGAGGATGGAGTCAGAGCTCCACCCTCGAGTGCTGTGTGCTGGCTGCTTTTTGGAGAGAGAAGGAATGCAAGGAGGAAGGGTCAGGAGAGGTGTTACCTGGGAAACAGAAAGGCTCCAGGGTGTGGAGAACTGAGTGCTCCTAGGGCAGATGGGAGTGAGCAGAACTCAGAAGAGCAGGACATTCCTGGTTGGTGCTCTCAGCCTGGGTCAGGAAGCCTGATTTCTCCTCCTAACTCTGCCAGGACCATGTAGCTATGAGGGGGCAAGGACCTGGGCCTTCAGTTCCTCCTAAGGAATCTTGGGAAGGCCCCCAGCTCCTTCCCAGTTCTTTCCCAAGCCAAGGTTCTAGCACCTCTGTAGTGTCCCATGGGAGTCCTCTGTGGAGTCTGTGTCTTTGGTAATCGGTGGTAACAGTGTGAAGAATTTTGACTGTGATTTTATTCTCATTCCGGGATTTTGTCTTCAGGTTCACTGCTATTTAAAAATCCACAGATTGAGCTGAGGGAATGGGCAGGAAATGATGTGTTGGTATAATAAGACCTTTAAAAACAATGAACTGAATAGTATTTTCGCTTGAGGTGGGGTCTCAGATTTTATGCGTAGTTTGGTGTGTTTGGTTCTACTTTTTATTGCCTTGTGGTCAGATATATAGTTTGTATGTTTCTTATTTTAAAATTTCACATTTTTTTTTGTGGCCTAAAATATGTTGTTTGGTAAATGTTCCATGACCACTTCAATAAATGCAAATCTTATAGAGCAGGGGTAAGTAAACTAGGTCCATGGCCAAACACATCCCATGTCCTCTTTTTATAAATAGTTTTATTAAAACACAGCTGTGCTCATTTGTCTATATATTATCTGTGGGTGCTTTCAACTGCAAACATGGCCTCCAAAGCCTAAACTACTTATTATATGGCCCTTTACAGAAAATGTTTGCCAATCATAGATATAGAGGATCTAAGTTATATGATTAGTAGTGGAGATCTAATAAGTTATGAAGATAGAGAATATTTTGATTAAAGTGTTTACAGAACATTTGTTAAAATTTATTATTTTATTTTGTCTATTTCATCTGCTGGCTGATGAAGTTTCAGTCTCTAATTGTCCTGCTTCTCTCGATTTCTGCTTGTATTTCTGGTATTTATTGGTTTATGTGTTTTGGTGCTCTATTATTCAGTACATAAAAGTTTATGATGGTTATATCTTCAGTGTGGAGTATCCCTAATTATTATAATATAATACCTTTCTGCCTTGACTAAACTTTGTGTGATATTAACACTTCAACTCTCAATTTTCTCACTTTGAACAAACTAACTTTGTACCTGATACATAATACCTGCTAAATAAACATCTATTATCATTTCTTTTTTGCACTTATCATCATTTCCCCCTTTTTTTTACTTTCAGCGCCTTTGAATCCTGTTGTTTTAGGTGAAGTTTTTATAGGTATAGTATAGTTTAGTCTTTTTTCAAAATAAAGTTATGATTTACAATTATTATAATAGTTGCTTGCTATTGTCATCTAATTTTTGGCTATGTGGTCTACTTTCTTCATCTTCTCCCACATTAGTCTATATTATATTTTTAGATCTATATTATATTTAGGGCTTAGAAATACATGAATGTAAGGAGATATGATAAGTTTGGCTTGGGCATCATTGGATCAAATATGAATATGTTACCTTTATATATTGAAATAAAATCCTTAAAATAAGGTGACTTTGAGAGCTTTGAGATGGTATATCAGTAGAGGACTTCACTTTATCTACTCACATGTTTTCTGGAAATTTCATTTCTTAAAATTCTGGGTCTAACAGATTTGGAAGTTTTACTCACGATTTTAAGTTAAAAAAATGACTTCCAATATTTTGTTTTATATTCCGGTAATTTATTTTACATTAATTTGAAGTTCTAATGCTTTATTTAGAATAGAGAAAGATTATAATATCCTCAGAGAAGTACCCAAAAGTGAAGAATTTGGGATGAATACTGTTATACTTTTTTAGATCTATGATGGTGTGGTTTATTTTCTCGGTTACAACATAGAAACTCAATTCAGTGATGTCATTCAGATATTATTCATAAGCCGTTGCCATGATGCATCACTTTTACGTCATCAGAATTTAAATGGCTACGAAGAACATGGGATCCTGGAGGTTTCCCTACAGACACTCTCCAGTTATAATTTATCCTCCATTAAGGACAGAGAAATCTCTGTGGGACCCCACCCTTGTCTTAGAATGCAGCCTCGATAAAAATAGGAGGATTAGCACGAATTCATCTTCAAAATTCTTCCTCCCCATTACTCATACTTGCTGATAAATAACTTCCTTTAAGTGAATGTTTGGTGGCCAGTTTTAGTCCAGAACTGTTGCTCAGAAAACACTGTACAGCGCATAGTGACAGGAGACCAACAAATAGAAGATTTGCTCCATTTCCTTAAGAAGCTTATTATCTGATAGGCGAGTCAGCAGTGACATTAATGTATAATATATAACATAATATATGGAAAAATGTAGGTGCCAAGAACTTAATTGTAAAAACTATGAGGAGACTCCCAGATTTAAAATGAAATGAGACTAATAATTTCAAGAAACTTCAAAAAAATAGAAATAAAAAAAAATCTCAAGAGAGGTAATTTTTGGGCCAACTTTCAAAGAAATATGGTAAATGAATTGTGAATAGGAGGGGTGGGAGAATAATGCATGTGCTGAGGCAAAGAGAAAAGAGCATGACTTTGTCAGAGAAGGCCTTGGATGATCCCCAATTCCCCTATAGATAGAGA
This sequence comes from Cynopterus sphinx, assembly GCA_030015415.1. Classification (NCBI taxonomy): domain Eukaryota; kingdom Metazoa; phylum Chordata; class Mammalia; order Chiroptera; family Pteropodidae; genus Cynopterus; species Cynopterus sphinx. Next base: position 150,865,935 of record CM057380.1, on the reverse strand, counting down.
ATGCTCTCAGAGTTTTTCACCTTGCATAGAGGTGGAGAGGGGAGTTAGGAAGACAGGAGGAGGTGGTGGGAGGACCTGTTGGAGAAAGCTCAATTTGAGGCTGAATCCTTTGTAACAGGCAGAAAGGAGCTAATATCCTTTTTAACTGCTAAATCCCTCCCTGGGCCTTCTCCCCTCACAGCGTTTAACTTCACTGACTCCGTTTTTGGGGGTGTGTTGTGAGGGACTGCTCTTTGGCTTCTGGAGAATCACCTAGGCTTATTTCTTTTACTATCACTCAATAGTTTCTTTTTAATCCTTTGCTGATTCCTGCTTTGATGAGATGGTGTTCCCATGGTTCTGTCCTCGGCCCTCTTTGCTCACCATAGGTGCTGCCTGTGTGATCTGGTCCCATTTCAGGTGCCTCCTATAGGCCCGGTCTGTGGGTACGGGCCAAACCCCTCCTGAGTGCCAGACCAAGTACAAAGGAGGTCAGTTCAACCTGGTGTCTAGGAGCCTGGCTTTTCAGAGCCATATGACCTTGGGGAAGTTATTTAATTTTTAAGTGCCTCAGTTTCCTCAACTGCAAAAAGGGGGCATAATAATAGGGTTCTTGTGGGCATTAAATGAGACACTGTGTGCTCCAGAGTAAACTCTCAGGAGAATTTAGCGCTTGTTCTTCCTGGATCCCTCTAATTACATGTCCCATATTCACTTTAGATTCAATAAAGCTAAACTTGGCACCTCCCTCATAAGCCTGTATTTCTAAGCTCCATTCAGTTGCCTAAACTAGAAATCTGGGAATTAAGCTGGACTCCTTCATTACTCAAGTTCTATCTCTTTTATATTCCTAAAAATCTCACACCATTCCCTGCCCAAATCTTTCATGACTGATCTTCCTGGTCTCTTGTCTAAAGCCTTTTTTAAAAAACTCCATTAGGTAGAATGGGTCACTATTTTCTATGTGCCCTCAGCATTCCCTGCACACTCTGTAACTTCCTATTTGTACGTCCCCGTGTGATCCTATTGGTCGTCCTAGGGGTGGCAGCCACACTTGTGATCTGAGTGACTTGTATACTTAAAACAGTACCCAACACAAAGTTGGCACTTAAACGTTTGTTGATTGACAGGAAAATTGACCAACTGCAGGACTGCTTGCTTTGGAGACTTCTTGGAGAAGGTTTAAATGGAGAGAGGCTGGAGTCAGGGAGAAAATCTTCAGAGATCATGACAGATTTAGAGATGAAATGATAGATTACATTAAGATTAAGACTACTCATAAAGGGAAATTGCTCCTGACTACGTGATGTGGGATAGGAAACTTCATCTGAGAGTGAGTCTTCTCCCCTATAAAATAGATTGTAGAAGTAATAAATGAGATATTAGGTATAAAAACATGTACATGAGGGACTATATGTAAAAACTTATGAACACTCAGCATTGTACCTGGCTGACAAGGGGTCTTGGTATGTGGCAGTAGTTGTCATTCTTTTTATTCATAATTATGTTGTGACTATTGTTATTACTATTGATTGAATGCGGCAATTCAAGAGTTGAGAGGAAATTAAAATGCTAGAAAATAAAACATTTGCCCTGCCGGGATGGTGTGAAGGCTCAGTTTCAACAAATACAAAAGTTTTTCGATATCATTCCCCAAGCAGTCCTAATAGGGAACGGATTGTCCTCTCCAGTTTTTAGATGACAGATGAGATAAATCCCATAAGGAGAAAGATAAGATCAGCTTTTAGCAAGGTTCAGGGCTCCAGGTAGTTCTTGCTCAGATACTCCAGGGGAGGACCTGAGACCTGTCCAATGCCAGCATTTGTCCTTGCATACCAGTCAATGCTATATGTTGATGGAGGCCATGGATAGGGTCAGTACTGCTCCAGTACCCATCCTGTGGCTTTGTCCTGCAGGTGGGCATTCCCTGGTGCCCCTCTCCTTGGCCTGTGCTCAGACCCTTTAGCCTCAGGTTCAGCCCTGATTTTGGGTTTGGTTAGGAGTTTGCAGCACATATTCTTTTAATGATAGGTAGGAGATGGGGCAGGAAGGAGGATGAGGGGAAGAGAGAAAGATTTGGAAATTGTCTACAAGGAGCTCCCAGAGGGCTCAACAGTTAAGCTGGACATGGGCTCAGACCACCAAGATCAGCTCCACACCCTCATTTTACAGAGGAAGGAATGCAGGTTCCAGGAGATAAGTCCTTACACATCCAGGCAGCTAAAACCCCTTATTTCTCAAGGGGTGGAGGGTAGAGAAGGCTTCGAATGTGCCCAGTGAGAGAGTGGCTCTTCCTCCCTGCCTCTCTTTCCTCTTTCCCTCCTTCCCTCCTTCCTCCCTCCCTGCCTCCCCATCTGCCTCTCCTCATCTCCCACTTCCTCTTCCTCCTCTGGAGGTGGTTCTTCTTTTCCTTTTTCCTTCCCCTGTCTCTCCCCCACCCCCCAACCTTTCAGGCAATGCCCTGACTCATTCTAGAAGGATTTAAGGCAGCACCAAATGATTTCAGGGGCTCAGTTACAGGTGTCATTGGATTATTGGACAGTGGGTGGTTAGCTCAGTTAGCAGCCATACTAAGTGAAGGGGGGTGGGTCTCATACTTAAGACTCAAAGTCTTTTACTCATGTCCCAGGCCAGAGGCTACACACATTAAGACCTTATACCATTTTCCTCCCAAGTGCAGGGTTTAGTCATCAGGGCACTGGGTGGGAGCATATGACTGGATTCCAGTAAATTCCTCCTCTCTGTTTACTGGGAAAGCCTCAGGACTCACGGTCTCCTAGGAAACACCTGGAGTCACTTAGATAGGAGGAGGGTTCCAGCTTTTAACCTCAGACCTACAAGTACGATTTTTAGATAGCCTGTGTGAGAAGGCGGATGGGAGAAGGGGGGTTGTGAGGAAACCAGGTGCAGCTCACCCCACCCGTCTCCCCCTGCTTCCCCTGCCAGACTCCACTTCTATCCGTATGCTTGCTCACTCACCCACTATGGTTAGACATTTAACACAAGTCAGTGCTAGGCTGGAGGCTGTGGGGACACATTTAATAACTCAGTCCCCACCTCCACAGAGGCTTTATGTCCAGAGGGAGACACAGACTTCCCGACAAGAAGAAAGCGAGGAGGCTCCCTGGGAATTCAAAGGACATATCTCTCACTAGACTTGGAAGCATCCAAGAAAAAGGGGCCTCTGAATCAAATGAAGGGGGTGAGGAAGTCAGGAGAGTGAATGTTCCCGACGCAGATGGGACAACACGCCTTAGATAGCAGGGCTTGTTTGGAGGGGCAACAGGAAGTCTGCATATGGGGGATGGGGAGGAGGTTGTGGTGAGGCATGAGGCTGGAGAGGCAGGAGAGACAGGCAGGGGCCGAGGATGCAAAACCTTATACTTTGTGTGCAGGTTGACGGCTCTTTCCCCTGGCTGCAGGTGGAGTGTCTCGGAGAGGACAAGCCTAGAGAGAGGTATGGGGCTTCTGAAGTGGTCCGGGTAGAGATGGTGGTGAGCTGACATATATTCAGGAGACACTGAAGAGGTAGAAGTCCTAGGACATGGCTGGATGTTGGGTTTGCTAATGTGGGCTAGGGCCTTTCTAGCTCTGTCTACCAGCGTGGTACACACACAGCCAGTCTGCAAATAGTCATTTCTGTAATGTGTAGGAGAATGTGCATAACTCTGAACAGCTGGAAAAGTCACAGGGGTAGACTGAGCTCCTCAGCGATTTAACTAACCCACGTGCAAAGCCTAAAGCAGCACCCAGTGCTGACGTCGCTGCCTTCCCATTTCCAGCTGGCGGGGCCATCCTGGTTCTGAAGTTCTTACCAGAGAAAGGGGCTGTATGGTGTTGTGTTAAGACCAGCGACATTGGAGTTAGAGCTTGGGTGTGAGTCCTGGCCCTTACTTACCAGCTGCGTGGCTTTGGTGATTCAGCTAACTTGTGCTTCAGTTGCTGCACTGGTAGGACAGGGATAACAACCATGTGGAGCTATAGTGTAAGGTGGTTGTGAAGGTTCAATGAGTAAAGTGCGTAAACCAGGGCCTGATCCGGGGTGTGAATGAGTTATGAGACCCTCCATCCTTTTCAGAGCAGTCTTACAGTAAATTGTTTGTCTCTGCCTCCCCCCCCGCCCCCCATTTGATCTTTGTCCTAGCCAGTTGGACCCTAGGTCACTCTGCCCTTAACTTTGGTCACAAACAATGTTCACATAGCCACTGGTCTCATTACATTTCTTTTTCTTGCTCCAGACCTTATGTTCTTCTCCAAGGCTGTTTCTCTAGTTCCTGGCAGTTTATAATTTCTAATGCTGACTTCTTCCCTTTCCTCTCCAAATTCTGCTTTCTAGAAATCCTTTTCAGCAACCCAGAACCCTGTACTTTTCCCCAGCCACCTTCCCTGTGTCTTTTCCTCATCAGGGCCATTCCCTGCACAACCGAATCTTCTTAGTACACACTCGCTTGTTCATGAGTCTGGAGAGTTTTGTTTTCCGCTGACTAAATTCAGAGGATTTAGGACATTTTAGACTTCTTGTGCAATCCCTGTCATGCTGGGGAAGGGGTGGAGGAGGGCTGATAGAAATGAGTTAAGAAGGATAATTAGTCCAAAAAAATAAGTTACTCAGATAAAAAAATATTTACTAAGAAGTTTTTAAAAAGATATTTCTGAGGGAGCTGGGAAATATGAACCTCAATGGGCTACTTGATATTAAAGGGTTATTGTTAATTTTTTAATTGTGGCTAAGTTAAAAGGGTTTATTTTTGTCATATATATGTATGTATGTATTTATGGATAAAATGATCTTATGTCTGGGATTTGCTTGAAAGTAAGCTAATGGGTGGGATAGGGATATAGATGAAGCAAGATTGGCTGTATATTAATAATTTTTGAAACCATGTGATGAGTCCCCGGGCTTCCATTATACTGTTTGTTTGTTTGTTTGTTTGTTTATTCATTTACTTATTTACTTTTTGCATCTTTATTGAAATATAATAGACAATTAGTTGCTTGTATTTACATTGTAAAATGCAATGAGTTTTTAAAAAATTATAGCTTGCATATAATATACCAGTTTCAGTTGTATAGCATAGTGATCAGAAGTCCACATAACTTGCAAAGTGATCACCCCATTAAATCTAGTACCCTTCTTCCCCCTTACATATTTATTACATTATTAACTTCTTCCCCATGCTACACGCTACATCTCCATGTCTATTCTGCAACTATCCATTTGTATCTCTTAATCCCTTTGCCTTTTCTTGCCAAACCCTCCCACCTAGTATCCCTCTAAATACTCTCTGCATCTGAGTTTATTTCTGCTTTTGTTGTTAATGTTGTTGATTTTGTTCTTTAGATTCCACATGTATGTGAAATCATGTGATATTTGTCTTTCTCTGTCCAACCCATTACATGCAGTGCAATACTCTTTAGGTCCAACAAGGCAATATCTTTTCCCATTCCCTTACTTTTAGTCTGTGTGTGTCTTTTCATCTGAAATGAATCTCTTGTAGGCAGCATATGTAGGAGTCTTGTTTTCTTATCCATCTATCTTTTGGTTGGAGCACTTAATTTTTTTCCATTTGAGGTACTTGTCGATAGGAATGTCGTTATCATTTTTTTATTCCTGTTTTTGATACATGTCTTTTCTTCTTAAAGAAGTTCCTCCAACATTTCCTGTACTACTGGCTTGGCGTTGATAAATTCCTTTAGCTTATTTTTGTCGGGAAACTCTTTATCTGTCCTTTAACTCTAATTGATAGCTTTGCTGGATAAAATATTCTTGGTTGTAGATGCTGAGTTTTCATCATGTTGAATATTTTGAGCCAAGCCCTTCTGTCCTGCATAGTTTCTTTTGAGAAATCAGCTGCCAGTCTTATGGGTGCTCCCTTGTAGGTAACTATCTGTTTTTTTCTCTTGCCACTTTTAAGATTCTCTCTTTATATTTAACCTTTGGCATTTTAATTATAATGTGTCTTGGTATGGGCCTCCTTGGGTTCCTGGTTTTTGGGACTCTCTGAGCTTCCTGGGGTTTTATGTCTGTTTTCTTCACCAGGTTAAGGAAGTTTTCCACATTATTTCTTCAAATAGCTCTTTAACATCTTATTTTCCTTCTGGTATCCCTATGACACAGATATTTTTACCTTTAATAGTGACTTATAGGGTCTTTAAATTATTATTGTGGTCTTGGCTTCTTTTTTCTTGCCATTCTGATTGAGTGTCCTTGGCTTTCCCATCCTCTGTATAGGTCATTTGATCCTCTTCTTTATTCACTTTGTTTATTCCATTTCATATACTTCTCATATCGGATAATGTGTTCTTCATTTTTGATTGGTTCCCTTTTATAATTTCCATTTCCATGTTTTTTTAATCTCCTTGTTAAAGTTCTCACTAAATTCATCTATACTTCCAGTAAGTTCATTGAGCATCTTTATAACCAGTGTTTTGAACTCTGCATCTATTAGATTGCTTGACTCTACTATTTCTGGATCTCTGTTCTGTTTTCTCTTCTGGTTTTTGCTTTTTTGTCTTCCCATTTCAGCTGCCTTTCTGTGTGTATTTCTATGTACTAAGAAAAACTCTTCAATTTCCCAGTCTTATTAGTGCCTTTGTGTGGTAAGTGTCCAGTGGCACAGTCCTGAGAGGGGTTTAGCTGTAGGCCAAGTTTAGTCCCAGCCTGTGCCCCTCCAGGGCCACCTGTTTAGATTTAGCAAGCAATCCACAGATGCTGTGCTTATAGTAGCCTCAAAAGGCCACACGGGAAACCAAGGCCAGCTGCCACCAGTGTGAGTCTAGGTGCTGCTCAGCAACAGGAACCTGAGTAAGCGAGGACACACCTGAATGTGGCTTGGGTGGGGCTGTGAGTTGGAGGAGGCAGAGTTTTAGGGAATCCTCTGGGCAGAGCAACCTCTGTTATCCAGTTTGATGATGTCAAGGCTATGGCAGCACTGTATCCATGCACTAGGAGGGAGGAGGGCTCAACAGAGGAATGATGGATGCCACTGGCACTTCTGTACAGACTGAGTCTTACCTCAGCCCTCACTCCAACAACTCATTGTTCTCCTGTAAGTCCTTGGTGCCCCCTGTGAGCATTTGAATCAGCACTGGTGCTCAGAGTGAGGAGGTATGTCACCGTGAAAGTCCGTTCTCGGATGCGGCCTCTTTAAGAGGCATCTGCTGCTGCCACTACTGCAGCCTCTGTCCCACTCAGCTGCTCAAAACCTGCAGCCCCGCGTCCTTGCCCGGTCCTGCCTTCTGCCATTGCAGGGTAATTTCTTAGATTTCTCCCTGGATGTATGGCTTGTTCATCTAGATCCCAGGCGATTTTCCTTGCTATTTGCTTCTTGTTTCTGTCACAACTTTGATTTGATCACCAGAGGGATGAACAGAGCCTCTGTCATCTATGCCATTTTTTTCTATACTATTTATTTGTGAGTAAGCTTGAAAATTTCTATAACAGAAACTTAAACATTAAAAAAAAAAAAACTCATTGTTTTAAAGGGCCTTCACAGACTGTTACTCCATTTCCCTTGCATGACTGGGGTGGGAGGTGGAGGTGAAGCTGGAGAAATTGGTTTTCTCTCTTCTCCACAGCCACTACCTGTCGTTCTTGTCAGACTCTGGCCAATGGGTGCCAGAAGGACATGCGACACAACCCATCCTGCACGGCTGTATCAGAAGAGAGGGGCCTAGAGGTCCAAGTTGTGTGCAGGAGATCTCTGCCTTACTGTCTTTCTGTTTAGCACATGAACTGTCTTCTAGGCAAAAACTTCATCAATTGCCATCAAGATTTAGTCATCAGGTTCAAAGTCCATAATTATCAGATAATTATGATAATAAATACTTGTCAATAAACAGCATTACTTTGAGGGGTGGGGAAGGAACAGTTGGTAGGGAAGGGCCAGGAGAAGAGTACCTTTTTAGTCAGACACCCACCCTTATGATTAAGCTGAGAGGGAGTGAAAAGAGGTGAAGGTGAGTGAAGATGAAATGCACAGGGCCTGCCTGGGGCCCTTCCCTCCTGTGTGCTGCCCGTGAATTAGATGGGGTTCTTCCTCTTCTGTAATCATGGCATAGACAGGGCGCACCCTCCTCACCCCACTTTCCTGTAGCACTACAGAGTGGATATTTGTAAGCAAAGCATAGCAGAATTTAGGGGCTTGCATTTCAGGGGTTGCCTGTATCTGAAGCTCATTTGCCTTTCTTTTTCCTCCTATTTCTCATTCCCTCTGCCCTGGAAAGGTGAAACCTACCCTGTTCTTTGCTCTGTGCTCTTCATGCAGTAGGGGTGACTTGTGTAATCTCCATGAGGTAGAGCACAGGTGACAGACCCATGGAGAGAGATGGCCAAGGGAACCCTGGCGCAGTAGTGACAGATTATGTCTGTCTCTTCTACTGTGGCAGGGGATAGGTCTGCTTCTCGTTTACCATCAAGTATCTAAAATAGTGATTTTCACATATTGGTTGAATGAACAACTGTATAATACAAAGCTTGGAGGGCCAGTTTTATAAAAAAGTTAGGAAGATAAGATATATTATTTAACTTATTTTACTCTAACATACCACACATATATTCTAATATTCATATGTGGATGTATTGTAATATTGTGTGTATATATAGATAAATATTTGCATATATATCTATACACACACATAATTAAGAGCTCATTATAACAGGGAAACTCCTTCCACTACTTTTTGGAATTAATAGAGCCATTCTTATAAACCTTAAGGAAAGAAAAAAAACATCCCTTCTAATATGTGGCAGCAGCAGAGCTGAAGAAGTGGATTCAGCGGCTGAGAACTGACTGTTTAGCCTTCTGTAGGGAAATCTACATAACTCCTCTTATCCATGAGAGAATGGGATGCTTACAAATAATGTCTAATACAGGGCCAGAGGTGGAAAAAACCTTGAGACTGATAAATTATCATTAAAAGTTAACTTCCATGTTCACTAATTCCTAAGAAAACCCTAGCCAAAAATATGAGGAATGCTGGCAAGTTATTTGTGACATGTTGTTTTGAAATGAGACTCTGAAACCCGTCAACAGAGAGAGCACTGGGTCTTCTGGCTTCAGGGTAAATATTAATATAGTTAAATTGTGGGGAGGGAGGGATGAGATCTGTCCCTTGCCTTCACCAGCTTTAGGGTTTGCCATGAGAGGAGGGGAAAAGTGTAGCTTTATCTTATGTAGTTAAGTTCACGAGCAAACTCCGAGGTGAGCATCCATAGTTTTTTCTTAATCTATTTTGGTCCTCTGTCCCTGAGTTTGTTAAGAGACTCTCACCCCTCACCCCCACTTTGCTTTTATGCAGGACCAGAATGGCCGGAAACTCTAATGGTTGCCGCGACAGCCTGGATCCCAAGTACCACAGACTTTGTGATATAACTGTAATTTGGGGTATCGTCCTGGAAGCAGTGGCTGCCGTTGGGGCTGTGACCTCGGTGGCCTTTATGCTAGCTCTCTTGATCCTCATCTGCAAGGTGCAGGACTCCAGCAGGAGAAAGGTGCTGCCAGTGCAGTTTCTCTTCCTCCTGGGCGTGCTGGGGGTCTTCGGCCTCACCTTCGCCTTCATCATCACGCTGGAGCGCACCACGGGGCCCACACGCTTCTTCCTCTTTGGTACCCTCTTCTCTCTCTGCTTCTCCTGCCTCCTGGCTCACGCTTTCAACTTGACAAAGCTGGTCCGTGGGAGGAAGTCCCTCTCCCTGCTGGTGATGTTGGGCCTGGCCGTGGGCATCAGCCTGGTGCAGGACGTCATCGCTGTTGAGTATATCGTCCTCACCATGAACAGGACCAACACTGCAGTCTTCTCCGAGCTCTCTCCTCCTCGGCGCAATGAGGACTTCGTCATGCTGCTCATCTACGTCCTCTTCTTGATGGCGCTGACCTTCCTCACATCCTGCTTCACCTTCTGCGGACCCTTCACTGGCTGGAAGAGGCATGGAGTCCACATCTACCTCACCATGCTCCTCTCCATTGCCATCTGGGTGACGTGGATCACCCTGCTCTTGATCACTCCTATCCCTGGCCCCGAGTGGGATGATACCATCCTCAGCTCAGCCTTGGTGGCCAACGGCTGGGTTTTCCTGTTAGTTTATGTTGTGCCTGAGTTTCGGCTGCTCACAAAGCAACAGAACCCCATGGATTACCCTGTTGAGGATGCTTTTTGTAAACCTCAATTTATGAAACAGAGCTACGGTGTGGAGAACAGAGCCTACTCTCAAGAGGAAATCACTCAAGGTACAGAGCCTGGCTGGGCAGAGAGTCCTTTATGGAAAGATGGGGGAGGACCAGAGGTATTATAACTGTATGGAACATTCACGATTGTCCCAGTCATCCCCTGGTGGAATAGGTTTGGTCCCCAAGGCTCAGATCTTGTTTAAAATCATCCAGTTAGTTAAGTAGAACTAGAAGCCAGCCTCTGGAGTTGTATAAGATAGAGCAAAGGAATGGAAAAGGAATAGCTAGAAAAATTCTTAGAGACAAGAAGGTGAGATTGTGTTCTTTATGAAAGGTAACTAGGCATTCTTTCCAGAAATGTGGGGCTTTTATATAATTGGGTGCATAAAGCCGAGCCATGATTTTCTGCAGTGGTCGCAGAGCACAGAGGGGGTAAAAACCCCTTTTTATCAAAAACCAGTGGAAATTTCCATAAAGTTCCTAAGGATTCTGATTTAACTTGAAGAGCTACATTTTATTGCATGTCTCTGGGCCCATGGGAGGGAAGAGATCATATCTGACATAAAAGAATGAACTATTTTGCCCTTGCCTGGAGTTGTGAGTGCCCAGGTGTTCTGTTGTTCTCATAAAAGAAAGAAAGAAAGAAAGAAAGAAAGAAAGAAAGAAAGAAAGAAAGAAAGAAAGAAAGAAAGAAAGAAAGAAAGAAAGAAAGAAAGAAAAAAAAAAAAAAGAAGAGGCTGAGTTGATAGCCAGACACTGTCCTTGCCTATAGGGATCTAGCTGTTGATCTCTAGGGTTTACATTGATCTCTGGGCCTGATCAGAGGAGGGAGAATGAGTTTGGGACAGGAGTGAAGTAGCACCAAGGCCAGGTTCTTAGCTTTGGCTGACAATTTCTCTGCTCTTGAAGCCTGAGAGGTACAAAGCTTTCGGGTGCTTCTTACTGCAGCTGAGGGCCCTGCTCCTGGGCACTTGGAAGCCTGAAGAAGGAAGGGAATGTCAGAGGGGCTGTTCTATCCACCTAGTCCCTCCTGTCCATTGCCTTCGCTCTGTCACCTCAACCCTGGACTCCTTGTTATCATTCCTTAACAAGTCGTTCTTCCCTTAATTCTTTTTTCCATTCATTTTATGGGCCACTGTCAGCTCACTCTAAGACACTCCCCTGGCCACCACACTTCACTGCTGGCTTCCCAGTACCCACTGTATTGATCAAATCTTAAGCTTTTTGCAGCCAGAACCCAACAACCATGGAAGCTGTGTTCTCAGTCCAAACCAACCATGTCGCTGCATTTTCCCACCGCTGTGTCAGACTCAAGGAGTGTCTGTCCTCTTCCTGAAAGTCCTTCCTTATTCTTGCCCTTTCCCAGAATCACTTGTTCCCCAAGCTCCCTCAGTATTCACTCTGCTCTCACATCTCTGAAGTGCTGTTCAGTCTGTCTTATTCCATAGTTATTTGTGTAGCTTTCAGATATTCCTGAGTCTCTAGAGTCAGCCTCAGGGCACTCTGGTTAATCCTTATATTCTTCACAGTATCTTACATATAGAAGATGTTTTGGTATTTATTGAATAACTTAAACAGGTAAATTTGGTGGGAGATAAATGGATTGCTTTAAACTATATTTATGGTGATTGTGTCATCCCTTTGATTTTTCCCAAATCCACAGAAAACAATTGTTCATAAATTCTGCCCCTTTTTCAAAACAAAAACTCTTTTTTCCCCTCTTGTTGGGCAGTTAAGGAAGTAGGTAACTCCTGGTGAGATTCACTCTAGATTCACCTCTGGAAGATCTATATCTGAAAAGACTGGATTCAAATGTGCTTTTGAAGTGGTCCTAGGATGAAGTGGGCCTTCAGTGAAGTTTTGGAAAGGTGTTTCTGTAGTGATCAAATGCTGCTAGTTATTCATTTATTCAACCAATACTGTGCTTATTCTGTGCCCAGGCCTGGGCTCGAGGACAGTGTCCCTTCTCTTATGAAACTTACAGTCTGCCAGGGAGATAGGCAATTCGGTGGAAAATGCATCATGCTTTGGTAAATGACTCAACCAGGCTGAGCACAGGTGAGAGCATGAGGGAGGGGACCCTAATGCTTTAATTACTCTTCTCCCTTTGTTTCAGGTCTTGAAGAGCTAGGCAATACTCTCTATGCTCCTTATTCTACCCATTTTCAGCTGCAGGTAAATGATTTCTTTCTTCTTTTTTTTTGTTAGCAGCTCAGCACCCCAGGAACATTTATCCCTTGGGAAATAGATGTTACTCTCTGAGGGCCCCTAGATAGCCACCTTGAAAGGATGACGTGTCTATTTTGCTGTCATTGCCTGATGGGGTTAGGACAGAAGACTGGAGTGCCGGGCACAGGGAGGACTTTAGGGGGAGGGCTTAGGAAAAGGGGAAGAAAATTAGATTCCTGCCCAGGTCGGAGTTCTGTTGAAAATCAATATCTGGGAATGGGAGTTGGCTTAACGATATGGTGCTTCCTTTTCAGAACCGGACCTCCCAAAAAGATTTCTCCATTCCACGGGCCCAGACTCGGGCTAGCCCTTATGATGACTATGAAGGAAGGAAAAATGGCAGTTAGCTCTTCTGAAGAGTGGGACAAATACAGCAAGTCAGCAGGACCAGCGGGGAGTTCGAAGGGATGCGGGCAAAATCCTGAGTCTTCTGAGGAAACTACACAACATGAGAAGACTGGGCCTCCCTGCCAGCCTCAACCACTCTTGTGTTCTGGAGTTGCTGGGGCCTAACGAGACTCCAGTTCTTAGCAGCACTGTAGTTTTCCACTTTGTTCCATATTTAGGATGCTTCTTACAAGTGGAAGTCTCAGGCAACTCAGGGTTAGCCTCTTACTATTCCCTGTCACTTTATATGTGACTAAAGCTCTGGTCATCTGACCAAGTACTGGCTCCTTCAGTTTCAGGAGCCAATTTCTCTACTCAAAGCTGGTTTTGTGAGGATCGCTTGGCCCAGAGCAGAACTGCACATCTGAGCAAAAATATCAAAGGCCTGTCTCTCAGCCCCTCCCTGCCTAAATCTACACTGGAAGCCAACTTGCTGGCACCCTCCCTTCTTGCCTGGGTAGGAGAGGTTAAAGGTCATCCTAAATTTACTCATTTCTGTGGTGCTACCTAACACAGGGACTCTCTGAGTCCCCAGCACCAATTCACAAGTACTCTCTCTTTGCATCCCAAACTTGCTGTCAATCCCCAGACTAATCTCCCCTATATGTTTTACCAGGAGTTTTCCTTCTGGACCTTACTAGTGTGGACAAGCCCAATTTCTCTTTGCCAGAAATTTGTGCACTGTTCCTTCTCTAAATTCCTGGCACGGATTCTTTTCTCGTTTCTTCGCTCCTCAGCCTCTGTAACAAAATTTGCACTGTGTTCACCTCCTGTTCTGTAAGTGGGCATTGTCTACGGATGGGGGGCATTCTTGTATAATAAGTTATTCACCGATCTTCACCTGGAGATGCAATAAAGATGTGGTGGGCATCAGACACAAGGGAGAAATGGCTGGCTTTCCTGTTGGCACCATGTTGGAGCTGAAGTTCAAGGTTCAGTTCCACTGGGTGTGGACTTGACCCTTCTCCATGTGTCTCTTTTTCTCTTTTCCATATGTATCTAAGATAAGTGTGTTTTTCCCAGTTTTTGAGGTGAGTGGCAAGTGTGAGAGGGGGAGCCAGGATGGGTTACAGTCTGAGAGTTTTGTCCGGGAAGGCAGAGGAGTGGCAACCTAGAAATGGGTTTGGCAACTCAGGTTAAACAGGGAGGAAACCTCAAAGCCAATTTCACGTTTCACCCAACGTTTAATTGTAGGAGAGAATAAATCCGATCCCTTATTTGTCAAGTAGTTCATAATGTCTCTTGGAAAAGACATGGTACTTAACAATTATTATTAATCCCAGAAATTGCTCTGTGGGATAGGGCAATAGGAAGTTGCTCTTTGGTGAAGGAAAAATAAAAAGTCTCCACACACAAACTGAATGATATTTAAAAACTTGTTGGGTTATGGAGTTACCTCCCAAGAGCCAGATACTCTGCTGTTCATCAAAAGGAAAACGCGGTGTAGAAAGAGGTGAGGTGAGGTTGGGAGTGAATTAATGACACACTAAATTAGGGGTATTTACATTCCGCAAAGGTTTGGTTGATTGTTTCTCACGTGGCTTTGCACCAACATTAGCTAAGCTTTGTACTGAAAAAGGAAAATTATAAATAATGACTTGTATCCTTCTAGACTATTCCAATCTTTCCCAAGAGGGCATAATCCAGTGAGGTTTATTGTGAGGAAAAAACAATATAGCTTCACACGCATTGTTTTGTCAGTGTAGGTACTCAAGAAATACACGTTCTCTTCCCTCTTTCCTTCTTCGATATCTGGACAATCAGCCAAGCAAAGGGGCTGAATGAAAGATAGAGCCACAAAATATGCTTTATCTGCTTTCTTACTGGAGAAAAGTATCCCCATGCCCGCAGCCCTCAAGCCAACCTCTTCGAAAACAGGAGAGGACATGGAAAGTTACCTGTGGCTAGAAACTGGTTTTCCTTCTAAGAAATAAAGTGGTCTCCAGAGTTTGGACAAGGAGGATCTCACCTTGCTGCGTTCTTGCTAGGCAGTAGAAAAATGCTTCCCATGCAACAGTACTTGTCAGGCCCTGCGCCTGCCAACCCGTCTTCAGGTCTTATGTGTTCTGCACATAACTAAACTCGGTTGTTAAAACAGGGACATCTCAGGAGCTGGAGGTTTTGGCATCTGACAATCACTGTGATATTGGAGAAGAGGGTTTCAATGCCCCTCCCCTAAGTTCATTTCTACCTGGGATGAAAAATAATGTGCAAATTTAGCCCAGCCTGGTCCTTGAGCAAAGCCAGTTGATTGATGGCTGGGCACCAAAATGACATCTCCTTTGAACTAAATGGCTGATAATGAAATGAAACTCACAACCTTTCATCTTTCATTGTCAGATGAGAGGTAGACTCTGTTTCATCTCTGCCTCTCTCACTTAAGGCTGAGGATGCCCACAGCTGCCATACCCCATGGTTCCACTTGATGGCGGTGAAACCTCAGCCATCAGCTCTTAGAGACACAACACCTCTCACAAAGCAAATATCTCAACCTATTTTCCTGAGACGGGCAGGAGACAGAACTGCAGATATTCTGTGAGCCTGAGGCAAACGCGTCCCATTTTAAAAGGCTTGCATGTTTGAGCTGTCTGTGTCCTCCCTCTCACTGTCCTCAGAGAATTCACTCCCAATCTTTTCTGCCAGAGTTTAATTGCCCTGGTCTTATTTTTATGAAATTCTCCAAAATTATTTTCAGCCCATTTGCATGCGATCTGGCATCTTTACAGGTATTGGTCTCATATGCTGCTGTTACTCATGTCGACGAGTATTTATGTGGTGAGAACTTTGGCTTTTTCTCAGGAAAAATATGCCAAGACAAAGAGTACAGCCTGGCCCTGGAAATGCAGCAATAACACCCATTCCCCCCGCACCCCACAATGCATTCTGGGTTTCCTTCCTTCATTTCCAGACTTGTCATTACTGCTGAGAACTGAGCTGTGCCCAACCGACCTTTCCCTTGCTTGCCCACGATCCTCTCTTTCTACCAGGGTTCACCAGTTTGCTCCTGTCCCAGCCCCAGGCTTGAAACGTGGGATCATTTCAGAACTGGAGGAGGCTGCTTCAGAAAAATCTCTCTCCAGTGTTGACTCCTGAGATCCGGGATCTGGGAAATCAGCCTCCAGTTTGTAGACGGCTGCCTTGGGAAATTCCCTGGTCCAAGCTGGGTGCCTTTTCCAGAACACTCAGGGCAGAGAGTGCTCTGCTCCAGGATGTTTCAGCTGTGCACATGGGACTGGGTGGCAGCACGTCAGGGCCTGACTCTGATTTCTGCAACCTCTGGATTGCGACAGCTTTCTTGACCCTTCAGAGAGGAACACTCCAGTGCCTCAAATGTTAGAGTTTGCTGGGACAGAGCTTCTTTAGTTGGTGCTTCACAGCCTTCACTTTATGGAGGAGGGAACTCAGGTCCAATGGACTTAATATGGTTGAGACCAGGTTTCTGATCCTGTGTTCTGTCTACTGTCAACACTGTGTGGTCAGCGTTAGACACTTTTTATTAAGGGGATGTTTGAGTAAAGAAGCAAATAAAATTACTGTTATCATCATATATTTTAAATTTCTCTCATTTTTCTTTGCTTACCAATTGCCTTTTGTTCTCCTGATTTCTCTTGCAGTTATCTTCTCTCCCCTCTGCATGCCAGCTGTGGGGAGAGGGACTGGATGGAGAGTGACATTTTCTGGTTAAATCACAGATCACTCTCTTGCAACCAATCCCTAAGCTGTGTAAGCATCGACCTTTTCCGGAAATAGGCTGTCAAGGAAGGCATTGAGAGGCAAGGAAGAGTTCTTCATTTTCCCCAGCCATCATGATAATCCCTCCACTTCCCTGAGTCCCGCAAGAAGTCACCTCTTCTTTTCCTTTGTGTGGGTTTACAACCCCCTTCCAGGAGCATTGGCACAGCCCTTGACAGTTTCACTCCCTGTGCAGTTTCTGATGGTAGATTTCAGAGGCAGCCCTTGGGAAAGCTTTGCCAGCCAGAGGCCCGCCTGGAGACTTCCCAGCTTGATACAGGAATCCAGACCTTCTGACAAGGGCCCACCCTAAAGCCCTAGGTGCCACCACCCTAATCCGGATGCTCAATTAAATTTGATTAACATTCCCCACCCTATACACCTACCCCCACATAACCCCAAAAAGCTGCTCCCTCCCACCCCAGGGAGTGACTTCTCTGGCCCCTCTCCTGCCTGGACCAGAGAACCTTGGCTGGGAGCCCTCTCCCAATAAAGTCTTGCTTTTAAAACTTCTCTCGTCCTGCCACGCGTTTACCTTACAGTAACTGTTGTGTGTAGTGACCTGAGCTGTGTGTCTCAAGCACCAGATACAACCATCATATTCAACACACAAAAAGGAGAAGCTTTAATGGAGTTTTGTTACCAAATGTGTAATACCCAATTGCTCAGTCCCAGCTGTGTCTAGTTCAGATTCTCTTCCATATTAAGATTAATCAACTAAAAATAAATAAATAAATAAATAATAAAAAACAACTCTCTGACAAGCTTATGTAGCTATGCCCTGAGCTCTGCATGATTACCCTGTTATTACAAAAAGCTAGTAGTTTTCTCTCTCTGAGAAGGAATAATTCTAGACCAACTATTTCTTAACCACAAGAAATTGAAGTAGAAAAAGCATTTATTGGTTTAAGCATGATATCTTTATGAAAAAGGAAGAGGTAATGATAATAGAGTTAGGTGGTCATAAGTCAAACATCCAGGAAGAGATAATTTATTAGGTGGAGATCCGTAGTGGTTGCCCATAGGGCTCTGTCTTTAGATCTGTTTGAATAACATTTCTATTGATCACTTGGACAAAAAAAAAAAAAAAAAAAAAAAATAAGGCATATTTATCAAATTTTACACTGTTGGAACAAAATGGCCCTTAACTTTTCACCCCCTCCATCTTAGTGAAAAGCCCACCGGCGCCAAAAGCCCCCTCCATCTTAGTGAAAAGCCCGCCGGCGCCAAAAGCCCCCTCCATCTTAGTGAAGGTCCAAGAGACCTATCAACACTAGCCCCCCTACCACAATCCAATCAATACCCTACACGAACACTAGCCGTCCCCAACCGGATCCTCCCCCTATATAAGCTCGCTCCTCCATTTAATAAATTGGAATTCCTCTCGGACTCCTGTGCGTCCTGGTGATTTCTTTCGTCTTGGGTTCCTGCGATTCCTGGTGATTCCCTTCCTTTCGGATTACTGCGTGTTTTGGTGATTTCCCTTCCTTTCGGATTACTGCGTGTTTTGGTGATTTCCCTTCCTTTCGGATTACTGCGTGTTTTGGTGGTTTTCTCTCATTTCGGATTACCGCGTGTTCTGGTGGTTTTCTTTCATACACGACACAAAATTAAGAAAGATTGAGTAATAAAACCAGAAAAACAAAACAAAACATTGCAAAAGACTGGAATAAAGGTCCCAAAACAAGATTTTAGTTCAATAGGTGTAAATGTATTCACGCCCCCCAAATAAATTATATAACAGGGTGGAAAGGCTTGGTTTGATAGTAGCTTTTATGAAAAAGACCTGGTGATTTTAGGGTTCTGTAAGACTGATAAGGCCCAGTGATGGGCTCAATAGGCACAAAGCCAGCACAATCATGGGCAGCAACGATACAGTTCTGTAGGTCGCAGCAGGCGCTGTTCCCACTGAATTGGGGGCACATTACAGTACATCTGAACGGTGGATCTCATAGTCATGGAGGAGCTTCTAACAGAGGAGCTAATTTTGAAACTACAGGATCTGTAGAAGAGTGGACAGAAACGGAGATATTTCATCAGGAGAGGAGACTTTGCAGGGTGCGTTATCATCATCCCAGGTAACATTTATCGTGTGCCTGCTTACTCTGTGTTAGGCTCCATCTTAAGGGATTTACTTGTATAATTTAACCTTATAAGTTGACGTGATTATCATCCCCCTTTTATTTAACGCCTGTGGAAATGGAAGCTCCAAGGTGATATAGCTACCGAGTGTTAGGACTGGGAGTCAAAGCCCGGGTGTTGCCTTTCCATCTCTTATGCATAACCCCATGCTGCCTCTCAACTGTCTTTGATAATGACAGCATAATAGGTGGCTCAATGGTTCGACATTTTAGGGAGGCAGATCCCAGAAGAGTTTCTTGCATAGTGGTGGATCACCTCTTGTTGGAGGTGCTTGAGCTCATTGATGCCCTGTGGAGGTTGATGTGTGGAAATCTTAGTTAGAAGTGAGGGTGGACTAGCTAAGCTTAATGAATCCAGGACCTTGGAACTCCCAGGGTCCTGGATTTTTCACTTGCCAAATTGTCATTCCTGGTACTTGAATCTTAAGAACCGTGGAGAAGTTACCAGCTTTATTCTTCCCCTACATCTGCAATCCAAATATTTCTTAGGCTTCAGGTGAAAATGAAAATGCTCTTTGTTGTTTGGATATGTCCTCGCATTGTAGTAAGTGTTATTGTTGTATGTCATAATCCACGACTGGTTCCAGGGTCCCCTGTAGATGCTCCAGTTCCTTTCATAAAATGGCACAGTATTTGCATATAAGCTACATACATCTTCCTGTATGCTTTAAATCATCTCTAGATTACTTATAATATCTAATACAATGTAAATGCCATGCTAATAGTTGTTATACTGTATTGCTTAAGCAATAAAGACAAGAAAATAAGTTTGTACATGTTCAGTACAGAAGCAATCATCATAGGCCTAACTACATAGTACATGTCAGCCACACTTAATGTTTTTTTCCTTAAATGTTTTCCATCCAAGGTTGGGTGAATCCATGGACGTGGAACTCATAGATATGAAGGGCTGATTGTATATGCTATATTTAATATTACTCTATTGTGGACATGGCGATAATATAGAATCCTTTGCAAAGATATTTGAATTTCATAAAAACCAGTGTGCCCACCCCTCCCACCAGATACATGCAGTCAGTGCCTAAAATATTGCACCAGTTAGTTCTTTACATAAGAGCTACCATTTTTAAAAATACAACAACAAAAAATACTAGTCCATGTTGTTCTTTGAGGGTAATTCATTGCATAAGAAAGAACTCTAATTATTTGTATTGCTCAGCAAAATCAAAAAGGTTCGTGGGATGCTCTTGCATGGCACAAGTTTAGTCATCTGAATCACAAGCCCATTAATTCTATGAACACTGGGAAACAAAGATGAGGATCAGAGGGAGCATCTGACTGGACTTAAATAGGGGGGAGGCAGAGAGGGAGAGAGAGAGATTGAGAGAGACTGAGGAAGAGCAAAGCTGAGCTGGGAAAAGGTATGGAAGTGGGCTGAGGGGATGGAAAGATAGGGCTTTAGGTAAAACAGTTGTAAAATCAGAGAACTGGCCAAAAATAAAAAAGTATGTTAAGATAAAAATTTAAGAATTAGAAATTCAGGAAAACATCAAGTTATAATTCCCAGTGTCATGAACTGAGAAGTCAGGCAGATGGGTTTGACCTCATCACAGAACCTCCTAGTAAGAGTGTCTCTTTTCCCCTCTAAGTTCCTAGGAGATCCCCACAGCATGAAAAAAGAGGACAATGTGAAGAGAAGCAGCCTCCAAAAGGCACAGACCGTGGCGTGCACAGAACGTGGTTCTTTTAATAACACTGCACACTCCACCCCCAAGCCCCTTCAAAGGAACTGGCTGGGTTCTCTGTTCCTTCCTTTTCTTGACACATCTGGTGTCACTGACACACCAAATTGGCACCTATATATTTTTGCCAGGTCACTGGGATTACTCTGTGTGTGTGTGTGTGTGTGTGTGTGTGTGTGTGTGTGTGTTGCATCTCATTTTAAGAGAAAATAGGATAGGAAGAAAAATAGTTCTTTATCGATTCTGCACAAAGGATAAATACAGAAGTTTTCATGCTCTTCAAATCTTTTCTAGGGGCCTGTGAGAGTCTCTGAAATCCCTAGTGTGTATGAGGGGAATCCTCTGGTGTACGACAGACGCAGTCACATACACACACTTATATGTCTATCCATGTATATACAGATCAGACGCCATTGCAAAGTACAGAGTCACTTCTGCAAGTGAGATGAAACCATTATCCTTAATCCTATTTGGCGTATGT
This sequence comes from Cynopterus sphinx, assembly GCA_030015415.1. Classification (NCBI taxonomy): domain Eukaryota; kingdom Metazoa; phylum Chordata; class Mammalia; order Chiroptera; family Pteropodidae; genus Cynopterus; species Cynopterus sphinx. The sequence continues at coordinate 150,845,114 of CM057380.1, read as the reverse complement.
ATGCAAACATATTATCATGTCAAATTAAAAACAGCTCCAAATCAGTAACAAAACAGAAGGCTATGTAGTGGAAAAGACATGTGTGCCACCAAGTGTCCCTTCCTTAGGATAAACTGGGTTCCATGCCCTTTCTCATGTACCCTTAGGCTGTGCCACAATAAAATGGTGTTATCAGCCCTTTAAGCCATGCTTCTCTGGCTCAGGCCTCCACATCTGGAAGTGTACTTTCCCTTCTAACAAAGCTTTTCTTTTCTGCTGTAAAAAAAATTAAAACAAAATAAAATTAAATGGCGTTATCTTACTTTCTACAGCTTCCGAGATTCCCTGCTTGTTCTAAGGCATTCCTTCAGCCAGAAATGCATTCCAATCTGAAAAAGCTTCCTATGTATAGTGAGGAAATATGAGACTATTATCCATGCAGTCTGGGGCTCTGGTCACCTCAGACCCCACCTGGCTACCTCAGCGCTTAGAAAGTCACCATCTCACCATCTTTTAACCCATTCGAGGCACTGGTCACCTCTCCCTGATTGGGTCTGCAGCCGTTCTTGGTTCTGATCATATTGAGTTAAGAGTTTTTAATGGTTTCAGTCACTCACTTCAGAGACCAGTTTTTCCATAAGCCACTCCCTCCAGGGGCCCCAGCTCAGACATGCCTCTGGCTGGAGTCTCCTTCCAACTCTTCTAAACTCTCCCCAAACTCTTCCTTTACAGCAAATGTGTCTCAGCTCAAGTGTCACTTCCTTAGTGAGGCCTCTCATAGCCAGTCAATTCAATGCTGGTCTCCCATAGTAGATGGTCTTCGGAGTTCCAGTCTGTTTTCTTAAGAGTTCTTATAGTTTAAAATGATGTTTATTTGTTGTTTAACTTGTTTCTCCCCCCATTCTGTATGTTCTGGGAAGACAAGAAATTGTTTTATTTCCTCCTGTATTCTCAGGGCCTGGCACACCTGCACACATAGGAACATTTGTTAAATGAACAAATAAATTTTGGGGAGAAAGTGTTTTGTTTGCCACAGGATAAATAGGATTATGGCATGTCACTCACAGAATGTCAGATTAACCTCTTGTCTGTTCTGGTATTTTCGGTGTCAATTTATCCTTAAATAATTTTGATAAATTTTAGCCAATCAACCAACAGTTTTCTTGTTTTCATACAAGAACACTTAAATCTAATGTGATAAAATCTACTCACAAGTGTGAGGCTTGGAAGGAAGAAAGGAAACTTTTTACTTTTTGGGCTAAGTGCATTTCATCAAATCCAAGTTTTATTTCCCTGAGGCTTTTCTTTGTCAAGCTCAGGAAAGTGCTGTTTCCTAGGAGAACTACAGAAGAACAAACTTCAAATGGGGAAAAAAGACTAAAACATCCCCCAAAGCAAAAAAACCAAAACAAAACAAAAACCAAACCAAACCAAACCAAAACAAAACAAAACAAAACAGAGAAGGCTTTTAGATTGATCCCCACTTCAAAAGATCAATTGCAGTTTTTTTCAGGTACATTACTTTTCTAAACTGACTCAAACCAAATGAATGAACAAGGATCTTTCAAATGTATAAACCAAACTGGAAATGGATAAAGAATGCCAGCAAAGAGGCTCAGGAAGGATTTATCTTCCTAAACTTGAAGCTGCTTCTGGCAACCTTTCCTTTTAGGAAAACTGAGCGAGTGCGTCCTGAATGGTGACAGGGCAGGAGCCTTCAACTGTCAGTGTGGATGCACTAGACGTTGGGTACGGGTGGGCCGAGCATCACAGGGGAGAGGGGAGAGAAGAAGATGCAAATTGGAAGCTGAATGTCCCCAAGGACAGGACTGACTCAGAAAAATCTTTCCATTAATTATGCTATCAAGACAATCATTTCCTTTCTTGGCCGAATTAGAAAGGCTGGACAGCCTTGTGTTTCCCAAACTCACACTATCTTAAGAGTCATATAGGAACTTAAAAATGCAGAGACCCAGGGCCCCTCCTGGAGGTTCTGATTTAGTAGGTCTGGGTCCAGGTATGAAAATTTATGTGTATAACAAGCATCTCAGCTGATTTTGTTGATTAGGCAGGTTTGAGGAAAGGTATTGGATAGTTGGCTCCATTTGTCCTTTTGCTGATCTGTCAGTCTTCCAGGTAAGTCACAGCAGCTGCCTTTCCAACCTTTGAACTCAAATCCATAGGAAGAATTTCAGTATGTCCTCATGGTTTATTCGTTCTGAGCTGGAGTGCAATTCTGTAAACAGTGCTCAGGTTCCCTATCTGGAGCAATCTTCGTGGAGACACCTCAGGGCCCAAGGTGAAACTGGATACAAAGTCATCAGGAAAGAATCCTTGCAGAGAAGGAGCAGACATCTCTATCACCAGGTATCCTTGAGAACTCTCCTTGTGCGCCCAGTACAATCACATCTCCCCCCACAACTTCCACCTCAACCTCGAAGCTCATTCCTAAATCATTTTCTCTGTCTCTACTGGAACTTCATCTGCATTTTTACTTGAAACTCAACTAGTTCAACACTGTACTCGTTTGCTGTCCTCTCCATCCCCACATCTGTTTCTCCTCCTGGACCCCCTCCTGAGTTACCTCTTTTACCAGTGGAATCATCATTCCCTAGTTACCCAGACCAGGATCCTGTTATCTCCCTTTTCCTCATTCCTTACATCTAATCCTAAATATTTGTTTATGGCAGTGGTTTGCAACCTTGGCTACAAAACAGAATTATCTGGAAATATTTTTGAAACATACCCCAGTCTGGGCTCCACTCCCAGAACTTCTGATTTAATTGGTCTGTGGTAAGGTCAGGCCATGGAGAGAGCTTTTAAAACTTTCCAGGTGATTCTGCTGTGCAGCCAGGGTTCCCTCTCCTTCCCCAGTTACACCCTCCCCCAGGAGCCAAATCTGATCCACAGGGTCAGGCTGGGGTGAGGAGAGGGAGGCACTACCTTGCACACAAAATTCAAGGGAGTACCCAAACTTTCATTCATCAAGATCAATAAAATTTGATACAAGATACAAAATTAAAAAAAAAATCAAAAATTAATGCAAAAAAGTTCCTGCTAACACATTTTATAAAAACAGACTGTTTTGGTTTGTTTCACATTCCTGTGTTATTTCACGGGAACAATTGGCTGTAGTTCCCAGGCTAGTGCAGCTGTCACGTTCCTCCCAGGTGGTTCATGAGGGTTGACAAAGGCGTGTGAACAGATAAGGCAGTGAAGAGCTTGGAATTTTTCAATTGGAGAGTTTACATTAACTCTTTCTCCTGGGTTCAAAGCATGGGAGGATATTTTGATGGGTGCACACAGGAATGCACATTTTGTCTTTTGCCTCAGGTTGCAGCACGGCTTGGCACAGGACTGATGCCTGGGCCACTCCTTGCCATGCCCTTCACACCCAGAATTAGATTCCTTCTTTGGAGATGCAAGCACTAGCCCAGCTCTTCAACCTCCTTCCTGTTGCTTCCCCCTTTGGGCATTAACACTCTAGAGATCATACATGCCTGGCAGACCTAGCAGTGGCCTTAATTTTTCTTTCAGCTACACCTTTACTTAGGCACTTCTTCTGCCAAGAAAATCTGGGTCATTGCAGTCAGTTGTATTGTTTTTTCTCCCCCCTTTTGTTAATTTTTGCACTGCACAGTCCACTGGCCAAGCTGGTGAGTGGGGTTGGAATTCAGCCTCACTCCACTTTCTAAGCCCTGTGTCCTGGGCATGAAGCTGCATCCTTGGGGCAGGGAAGGGAGGGCACATTTTTCTAACTTACACAAAGACTCCCTGTTAATGGCTGTCCTGAGTATCATTCCTTATATCCTCTGCTCTATGAATTCCTACCTACCTTATAAGATGGAACTCAAGTTTTTGACCTCCACTGTGAAGTGTCTGTCTTGCCCTTGGTCCCCCAGAAAGAGAGACTCTGTGTTCTAAGTCACCACCTCATTCTGTGCATGCTTTTATGATGGCAGCTATCTCAGTGAATTGTAATTATGTGAAAAACTGTGGAGCCACATGGCTGGCAGATCAGTCTGGCATGTGTCTATCAGTGAAAAACAAAGTGATTTTTCTTTAATCTAAGATGCCTTTGAAGAACACTAGAATGACAAGTAGTAACTCCTTGTTTCATTTCAGGGTACCAAACAACTGGTTCCGTGGCTATGTCAGGCTAGGCTGAGCTGGCTGAGGTAACATATTACCCAAACCTCAGTGACTTAAAACAGCAAAGTTTTATTTATTTTACACCCTGCATGTTCATCATGGAACCGCGATGATGGAACAGCCGCTATTTTCAACACTTCTTGCTGTCATAGTAGAAAGAAAAAAGAAAACTCCTGAGGATACTGCACTAACAATTAATTGCTTCTGCCTGGAATCGACCTCAAATTTCTGCTCCAACTTAGCAGCCAGAGTTAGTGTCACGATCCCACCCAACCTCAAAAGGGATGAAAAGTGAAATCCTACCATGTGCTTGGAAAGCAGGAGAGTTTGAAAACATTTGGCAAACAGCACTTATGACTATCAGAGTTCTTTGATACTCTCCATAAAATTGACTGATTATCTTTATTTCTCAAGTAAACACTTCAACCAGTTGTTTTGATGTTTAGAAAAATGAGTTATTAACAACAGGATGTGGCAATGACAACTATAGCTAAAATCCAAAAGCACAGTCTGTTTTGGAAGTCTTTCAGTGACATCTCTGCCCATAAATAAGGATTCTCATGGGGTATGTGTCTATTTTACTTTACAGATGTAGTTCAGATTATACTGTATAAAACAGAACAGTGATAGTGGCCCAAGTGCAGTTCTAGATGAGAGTTTTAGTATCTTGGTAAGATAAATTGTCTAATCTACCCAAAGGATCAAATGAGATAGTGGAAGTGAAAACCATGTGTAAATTGTAAAGTGCTAAAACGTGAAGAGCTACTTAAAAACAAATTATTAGCCTGAAGGACCAGGCATCTCAAAGATCCATGGGTTCTAGGATCTTACCTAGCTTTAGGTATTTTCCCATTTCTTTTATGTAGATTTTCATTTGCTTTTAAAACAAACCCCTAATAATAACAGAGATACAGAACACATTCTTTTAATCTGAGGCAGCAGTATAATCAAAACAAAAATTGAAGAACTCAGTTTTTCCAGAAATAAATTGCTCTGGGAATAATGCTGCTGAGTTGCAGATGTAGTCTATACAAGTTTCTTCTACATGCAAATAAAGTCCAGGTGGGAACTATAACAAAACATTCCCTTTGTCAGTTCCATAAATTGAAACATATATGCAATATTATAATTCATTTATTTACTTTTTCTGAGTTTTACAGCTTTTTTTTTTTAAATAGTTTCCTCTGTGACTGTTTTACAGCATATAGTACTCTGTTATCCTACAGTTAATGGACGATAATAGATGCAACTGAAATTCCTACCAGTTCGATTTATCTTGAGTCCTATGATGACACATTTATCTTAAGAACTTGTGATTGTAATTATGTGAAAGTTCTGTTGAAATAAAAAATATGTTTGACTCCCAAATTAAAGAATTTACGAGTAAAAAAAAGTGTGAATAAATCTCGTATCAAATGTCAAACTTATTACATGTGAATGGTTTTCTTCCACAACATATATAAGTCAATAAAATCCTCAATTTTCATGTTAAAAAAAGAAATCTGCCTGGAGAATTCAACCCACCCTTAGTCCAGCACATCTTTTCCAAACCCAGGCTCAATTTAATCACATTTTATATATGGTTCCAGTTTGAATAGTTCCACTATCTTTAGAAAATTCCAGAAATATATCCAATGACATTTGCAAAATGTACTTGGTAGTTCTTTCAGTGATGGATAAGATTAAGGTAAGAAATTCATCACTGAACTCCTTCGATCTGACAGTTTGATCACCATAGTAATCCAATCCCACTGATTTTTCTGGAGACATTATTGAAGGCAGTCTAGGAAAGGCATTTTAATAATGTTTTAAGCAATGGTACATCTTCCTGCCTCCTGAGGTAACCACTTTGAAGTCCTTTGAGTAAATAAGTTCTGCTCTATGTTAAAATGCCAACTTAGTTCTAACTAATGTGTCTTGCAAGAGCTGCAAAAATTATTTGTCATAGGAGACCAGTGGCTTAAAACTGGGTTGAATTCTCCATTAAGACATTTTAAATGATTCCAAGAAAAGTCTTTTTTATTCAGACGTCAAGCATTACTTCTCAAAAGTCAAGGTCTTCATGATCACTCCCATTTAATGTTAATTGAGAAGCACCACATTCAAATGCAAAATACAGAAGCTTTTGTATCAAGAAAACAAAATAGATTTTCTAGTTTATTTCTCCTTAATTGTGTACTTTTAAAATAGATGATTCGGCTTTTTTTCCAGAAAGATGCTATAGAAGCATCTTGTTTACCATGGGTTTGAAGAAAAAAAGAGAACCTCATTCTGCCATGAGTTAAGCTGGTCTCGGTGTGTGACAACTTGTGTATAAGTCAGAGAAAGTTTCTGGGAAATGGTAGATTTGGAATTGATAGTGGAAAAGGTAAAGAAAATAAGAAGGCATAAATCTGGCCAATATGAAGTAGATATTGGTCCCCTAGAAAAAGGGTCCATTTGTTTAAAAGAAGAAAGAAGTAATAATGGGTAGAGAGAATAACAACAGTTTAGTCTGGCCAGATCATAAATTGATATAGACATAAATAGAAGATGCTTTAAGCTTATGGGGAGATCATAAAATGTAATTTGTAGAAAAGCAAAATTTTTGCTATTCTTTGAATCAGGAAATAAATCAAGATGAAGGATATATTAACTCTACCTGGGTAGGTATTTTATTAGAACCACAGAGTTGTAGGACCAGCCCATTTTGTGTCTCTGCCCCTCCTATCAATCTTGAGGTGGCCTCTCATGCATGTCCCCAGTTGTAGGACTTCTGATCAGCCAGACCTCAGATGAGTTCCAATGATGGTTGTTCTGTAGTTTAGATGTAATTTTAATCTGGTCATGAGAGGAGCCAAGCACAATGTCTGCTTACTATGCCATCTTGACTGGAAGGTCAGTTTTATCTATTCTTTAACCCTTTTCCTACTTAGAAAAAAAGTGCAGCTTGATGCCAACATTAATTTAACATCATGCATAGAAATGCTATGTTTTCTAGGATTTAAAATTTTCAGCATTTGAGAATTACTATATTTCGCAAATGGAAATACTCACTAAAAACAGAATGCTATAAATAGAATGATATCATTTCTTCCCAAAGACTATTGATATACTAGAGCGATGCAAAAATAATAATTAAAGTGAGATATTTCATGGCAAACTTTGGGGATAAGGTTAGGACTGTAATCTGCAAGTTCTCAGGGTAAATGCTGCAGCCACAAGTGACTCAAATGAGTATTCTTAGGGCAAACAGGCAATGGGTTAAAGCGGTTCCTCATGAATCTCAACTTAGAAGACTATTGGGGTTTTTTAGGTTTATGTGAATTGCTCCATAAACTCGAATATTCCATAATATTTTCACTAAAATATCTCATAATTTTATAAAATTACAAATTCCTGGATTAATTTCTCCTGGTGCCCACAGGATAATCCCCTGCCCACAGCTTCTCTCTAAGGAAGTAGACATATGTGACCAACTCTGAACCACATGACTAATCTAGACACAACTGAATGGACCAATGGTGGGTACAGGAGCTTAGGGTAAACAATCCACAGGTTAATTGTAAATTAAATTAAGAGGAGGACCAATGCAAAATTGCTCCCAGAGACAGGGATGAAGAGCTGGACCAGTCAGACCCCTTCTCAGGAATTATGACATACAGATAGAGAATCAGTCAGCTGGTGGTGGGTGGATATGAGAAAATACCACAAAGGAAAATAGAGACAGTGAGGAACGTGTCAAAGTGGCTAAGAGAGATTGTGGGGCAAGAGAAGGGGATCATAAGCTTTTCACAATACTTGACAGTCTTCTATCTCCATGAAGATGGATGGGTGGCTATACTGGGTTCCCAGAGAAAGTTTTTTCTCCCTGCTGCCATGCATAACCTTGCCATACAGCTTCATTCCTGACATAGCCTGAATGAAACACTTGCAGCCTTACAATCGCCCAAATCAAACAAATATATAGTCCAAAATTTGGTAAAATTGTGCTATACACTTTAGAGGCACTTTGGTACAAAGAGTTTTGATTTTATCTTTACCAGTTTTAGAAAAAACATTTTGGGAAACAATATTAGCCATCATATATGGCTTTGGTGGGCTTGTTAAAATTTGTCAGCCAACTCAACAGAAATCTCTCCTGCCTGCAAAATAAAACAAAACAAAATTATGTTGAAGATGACATTGTTATCATTTTGGGGATTAATAACTAGGAGGATCAGTGATGATGGCTTTCTTTCAGAGCAGATATGAGGTTACATGGCTTGCTCTCATCTCAAATTAGGTTTGTTAAGTAGTATACCACCTAAACGATAGATAGGTCAGTCTTAATGTTAAACATCTCAGTTTTTATTACCAATAAGGAAAGAAGGTCAAACTCTTTGGTCATTTACTTAGACACTGGTTTAAGAGAAGAACTGGTTTAATAAGAAGAACATTGCTCAGGGCACAGATTTCAAAGAGGAGCAGTTAATTTGAGTGTAGCAGAAAAACATACGAAAACAAAACATTGTATAGAAGGTGAGCACTTGAATAGCAGCTGGGGACCTGGATTCTAGTTTGTTCTGTCACTGATAAGCCATGCTATCCTGGGCAAGTTGTTTTCCTCTTCTGTAAAAGTAGGGAGCTGTGTTGCTGAAATTCTCTGTATTGTGTTATCTCCCCTACAAAGAATTTAAGTTCTACCCGAGCAGCCTTGTCTGCCTTGTCTGCCAAGGGCTGAGTCTGAGAACAACTCCTGGTACCTGACAGAGGCTCAGGAGATACTCGATACTGAACAATCCATGCTGTTTATTGGTTATTAAAAAGGCTTTTTTTTTTTTTCCGTGTATGGAGTCTTAGCTATTTTTCAAAGTGCTTTCACATAGCAGGTGCTCAATAACCAATGGTTGGGAATATCACATTTCGTTCTTAAGGGGGTGCATGCCTAACTTGTTAATACAGAAATACAAGCACAGAGAAGCCTCTTGGAGTGGGAAAAGGAGTCATCTACGAGTTGGAAGCCCTGGCCCACCACAAACTGCTGTGTGACTTTGGGCAAGTCATTCCATTTCTCCGAGGTTCTATTTTTTCATATGTAAGATAAGAGGGTTGAATTAGACCCTGAGAGGCCTTCTGGAAGCACACCTCTGACTCTGGTCCTGTTATACCTGTTACATATAACGAATAGGTATTAAGGACAGACAAATTAATGGGGAAGGATGTGGAGCTGCATGAGGAATAGAGGCAAAGTAATTACTGCAGTGGCATTGGTTCATTAGAAACGTCGAGACAGTCAGACTCTGCTTTTTATGTGCACCACCTAAAATCCTTTATGAGCATCAACTGAGGTGGCTCTTCCTTTGCTGTTATTGGTTCATCAAAGCAGGTCACCGACCTCAGTCACATCAGCTGTCATACTCACCATCATGGGGTGCACACATCACAGGAGAATTCCTGCCAGCTTGTAAGTCCATGAAATGTTTATTTTAAATACCCAATTGTGAAGATCTTGAGAATTCTACTATAACTTTTTTTTTTCCTGCATATGCTGGGTCACTCATATTTAGAAACCATTTATGAAAAATGACTAGAAGAGTAATCCAACACTGAGTTGCTACTGACCTCTAGATTTTGTCATATTAGTATGACCCTAATTTCTTCAGTCTAATGTCTTTTGGCCCCATTAGTAAGAGGCTGCGATTTGTTCTAGCATTGCTAAGGAAGGAAATATTTCAGTTACATGAAGAAATAGACACATAGTCAAGGTAGGGTAGCCAGCAAGATTATAATTACACATGAAAAGACAGCCTTCTGATGAAGGGTCCAGATGAATGGAAAGTACTAGAAAACAGAAAAGAAAGAATGAGCCAATATGTTGTTAGCAGCGTGACTCTGGGAGCTCTCCAGTGGATGGTCTTCTGGGTTTTCACTACTTGTGTTTCCCGTGGACTTTCCGATTCTGCATCTTGCTGGGGGCCTAGCATACCCCATGGGATGAAATACTCTCGTGTGGGATCAACAGTCTGAAAAGGGAGAAATGCCATCATGAACTTTCCAAGCCAACACAGGAGATACTATCCCCCAGAACTGTGTTTGAAATATTACCATTTCACCATCATTTGACCCTTTGTTAATGAAAAAAGGAAAAGAAAAAAAATGAGCCTATACATATCAGAACTTCTTTACCATCTTTTCTCTTAGCCATTAATCAGAATCTTTTTGTCAGATTCTTGAGTAGCTGATCATTGGAAATTGAAAATAATCCAAGAAATTCTTGGAAGGGATAATAAAGATTTTCCCATTGTGTAAATACCCTCCAGAGAGTTAATTACAGCAAGTGACACAGCTACGTCCTGGTCTGAGTGTCGTTCCAGGAAAAGGGAAGTTCTCAGATAATAGACCAGAGGGATTAGCTTAGTTAGAGCTGCCTATTACAGTTCAAGAACAGTCTGAGCATGACTTTCGCTCTCGGATTTTAGTTACTTCCGATCCTTATAATACAAGAATTGTGTCCCAATGTGATATTTTTGGCTGTCTGGATGTGTATGTCTTTAAGCCATTGAACAATAGGCACATTACCTTCAATTCTACTCAGAAGTGCTCTCTCTGTTTTTGCATGGAAGGATTCAAATTGGCACACCCATCTGGGCATCCAGATGATGGTGACAGACCTAGCCCAGCACTTGAGGCAGCCTGGGCAACCAGAGCTAGACAGTGACTCAGAGGCAGCCAATGTAGCTCAGGGTATACATTTAAACAACCGATACTAAAAACAGTTCCAACACTCATACATATTTACAATCCCTGGTTGCGCCCAAGGCAAAAAGTGGTGAGCTTGTTCCTCTTCATCCTTAAACCAATCCTTAAAGATGCCTTCTCTTGCCACTCATCCGCATCAGAATATATTGTTGATGGAAGTGGCACTGGGGTTGGGAGTGGCTCGGGTGGAGGCAAAAGGCATGACTTGCCTTTATTGCACTGCCCTGGTGTGGTTTAATCTGGAGCTTAATGGCTCAAGCTCCAGCTGCCTGTAGGGATGACTCTGCCCTGCCTCTCCTCTCAGGTCAGTAAAAGCCACTGGAGTAGAAGCCTGACTGCTCTCCTGAGGAAGGAGTGGTTGCTATGGCCCTCCTTAGTAAACATATACGAGCACATTTACCTGCAGCTGAATATGGAGTTAATGCTATATCCTCCTCAGCTCCATCTCTGTCTCGGGCTGAAAGCCAAAGGAGGGAAGGGCTGGGTTAGTGTCAGAGATCCACCTGGAGGTTGACCCTTTAAAAAGGCATACTCCATTGAGCCTGTTCTAAAAAAAAAAAAAAATCTATGGTTTAAAAAAGAGCATTTTTAAAGCTTATGAGGAAGGTTGTATACGGATAGCATTGCATGTTCAGGAGAAGCTCATCTGTGTTTAGTAATTGAAGAGGCTGAAGATTCATCACATCACTCTCTAGAGAAAGAGCACTGGCCCTGGGTCAGACAGAGCCTTTGCTTTCTCAGAATCACTGCGTGACTATGGGCATCTCAATGTCTTCAACAATAAAATAAAAGGCCTTACCTAGATCATCTCAAGGTTCCTTTAGGCTTGATAGGCCACAGATTTTGATTTGATATAAAATGCTGGGCATAATATGAAGAAAATCCTTAAAGAAAATTTTAAGCTATCAGGGAATATCACACATGTGATTATTTATTTAATGCCTGTCTCTGCAACAGGACTAAGCTCTATGAAGACAGGAGCTGTATTTGTTTCTAAGGCCAAGTCCTTGCTTAATATATATTTGTTATTTGGTGGCCACAGATATAGATATAACACTAGTGTTCACACTTCATGGCTCTAGCATTGGAGCAGGACGGCTCTGCTCTCATACTGGTTGGCTGTGTTTCTAGGGCTGTGTTACCAGTTCCTTAAAGCTTTTGTTGCTTTCGTTTCCTGATGTGAATAAGAGAGAATCATGATAATCATAATGGAAAATCTATTTCAGAAGGTTGTTTTGAAGATTAAATTAATATATATATGTATATATATGTGTGTATATATATATATATAGTCCTTGAAATAGGGCATGATATATAGAAAACACCATACTGCTATCCTTTGTATATTATTATCTGTGGAGGTGCTGGTGGTATAGTTATAATAGATGTTATGAATTCTTCCTTCTAATAGGTATTTTTTGGAGGGGTTAGAGCTTGTGAAATATAAAGTGCTCCTCTTTCCAACATTCATCCAACATTCTCAGGAGACCAGGTCATAAATTAGAGAAACCTTATTCTCCAGCTTTAATTTTTACTCATAAATTTACCAAAAGGCTGAGTGTTCCTCTCCTTCATGGTACGAAATCTGAGTTGAGTAAGAACTTACTTTTTATATATGGAGGAGGCAGGAACATGATAACCATCATTTAGAGACCAGCAGCCTGAGCTGCTAGAGGTAGAGGAGCTAGGTTTGGTCTCCAAGTTGCTAAGAAGCTGAGCCCCAAAGCCAGGCTGAGTGAAGCTAGATCCTGAACTCTTTCTTAGGCCCCATGCCTTCCAGTTATCTCATGTTCCCTGAATCTTTGTGAATCTCATTATCTTTGCTTTATCTGTCCTCAGACCAAACAAGTCCTGCCCAGACTCACTGTCTTCTTCCCTATTGTATATCAGTTCTCTGTGACTTGTAGCTCTTGAGGGTGATACCAGAGTGGTTTTGCAATTCATTCCCATGAAAAAGCAAAACTCACAACCCCAGACACCATTCAATTTGGGTTTCTTGTAGTAAGGTGGGTACCTTGAAGAAAAAAAATGTTGAAAATTGTTAAAAAGGGCTACGTTCAGCGAAAGTTGGTATTTGCTATAAAAAAAACTACCTAAAGGGCTTACATCTGCAGAAACATTTTTCTCTTGGTTTGTATCATTTTACAGTTGTTGATCCATTTTTATATTACATAGACTCATTATTTTTGTCTTAATATCATCAAATAGAATAATACCAGGTTTGTCTGTACACATTCAAACACTAGACAGAAAAATGCCCACCCCCCACATGCATGCACACATCTTCTAGCAAACTTGATATAAAAATATTTGAATTAGTCTAAAACAGATAAAGCAGACAATAATTAGAACGGGAGCTTTTCAGTCATAAAAAAAATTATGGCTTATAGTCTACTATATTTAAGATTTCTGCAAATTATTCATATTTAAAATTCTCAGTTAAAACAGTAACTAATTTTAAAAGAACAGCTTTTTAGAAACACCTTTGTAACCTAGGACACAGACTATTTATACCCAATCATTAGGTGTCCTGTAGTAACATGCCTGATTGAATTTTCATTCTCCATTCAGATGTTTGTATATTTTGGAGTTAAGTCCTTAAGTCACTTCAGAGAGATAAAGCCTAATCCTCTTTTGAAAGACTCCTGGGGAAATGAAGTTCTTAATCTCCTTTGCTGATTTGTTTTAGTGTTTATCAACTCTTATTTTCACATTTAATCTAAATTCCTCATGCTTTAATTTGAGCTTATTTCTAAGAACTGTCTTCAGTTGGAGAACAGAAACTAACAGGACTACAGCCTCTTGGAGAGAGGTCTTTATATATTTGTGAAATTCCCTGCTAATCCTCTGGTTTTACTCCTCTTTCAGTTAAATGATTCTGTTGCCCCAGCGGTAAATCAAATAATTATTAATCATAAGAGTCACATGACAAATGCATGCCTCAGGCACTCAAACAAAATATCATTTTGTTTAGTACAGAATTCAGAGATGGAGAACTTCAGTTGTCTATGAGAAAGGCACATTAAGAACCACCATCCAGTCTACAGCCATGCCACCCTGCACACGCTTGATCTCATCGGATCTCGGAAGCTAAACAGGGTCAGTCCTGGTTTGTACTTGGATGGGAGACCACCCTGAAGATCAGGTGCTATAGGCATTAATAGAACTACCTTCTCAGCTTCATTGCCTCAACTTTTCCACATTGGTCTGATGCTATAACCCTTTAATCATCTCTGTGGTTTCCCACTGAAACCTCTTCAAGTTCCCCACATATCAGTGGATCCCAGAACTGTAAGGGGTATTCTTGTTAGAGAATGATAATGTCTGTTTCTACAGTATGGTGATTGTTTCTTGAGCAAATAAAAACAAGGACAGTGTTAAGCTGCTTTCTCACTGGCAGCTCATGACCTACGACACGCTTAGGATTTTCCAAGTAATCATTCTTATATTGTACTTGCCTGGCTCTTAGCTATTTTGTGTCTGTATGTTTTTCCTAGCTAGGTATAGTCCTGTACTTTTTATAATTTTAATCATTCTTCTGATATTTAAAATTTTTACTTTTTCCAGGTGACCATAATTCAAATTCCATTCTCTAAGCTTAAGTTTCTGGTTATTATGCCCAATTTTGGAGCACGATCTATGTATTCTTTGCTACACTATTGATTCCTGTCCTCTGCCTCTCCCCTCACCTCCCTATATCAAACTACATTGAAAATGACTATCGCTGGGCAGGCTATTTCCTGCTCAGAAATGGATTTTCTAATCATGCTTAAGTAATAGGAATAGTACCAGGAAACACTGCTTTTGTGAACACTTGCTCTTCTACTAAGACACCACTTAGAACACTTTAAATACTTGCCTAATATTTTTGGGGCTTTGAATATTGATCATTACAAATCTCAGTGTGTTTTGCATTATTATGAAACAAATAACTTTTTCTCTCTTCTTTCTTTCTGATTTTTGTTTCCTGGAAACATAAAATAACAATAAAGCAAACATTGAAAGTTTTATCCTATCTGAGAAGTAGTTTCAGGAAGGATTGACTCTACAAATCTGCTACTAACTTCAGTGATCTGATTGCACATTATCATCAACAAGCAATGAAAAACTGTTATAGGAAGGATATATAGTGTCGATTTTTGATTCTCTGTCAACTGAACTGAAAAGAATTAATGAATGCAGCTATCTGAACCGGATTTAATTTGAATGTGTAATTAGTCATAGATTATAGCTAAAAAAATTGTATGCACTTAAAAGGAAAGCTTCTATGAATTTTTTTAGCCTTGAAAAGATAGTGTGTACTATACAATATATAAAATAACATCATCTTTGCATATAAGAAATAAATTATGAGTAATCACATGCCTATTAAGACACAAGAATTGATGTAAAACTATATTTGGTTATAAATAATAAGCCAAATGTTTCAGAATGGAAATAATGAGTTTTGACATATTTCCAGATGACTGAAATTAGCCACTATTTTCCTCAGGTTGTTAGGGTCCAAGCTTCCTTATTGTCATAGATAATATATATTTTTTTCTTTAACAAAATATAGTTGGGTGACTTAGTCTTACTTTATATAAGGATAAAAATATGACCTAGAAATTACTATGAAAATGTCACATAAGCAAGTTGTACATCTGCTCCTTTACTCAGGATTCTGATTTAATGACACTTCATGTCACTTTTTGTAAGCCTTGAAGAGTTTCAAGCAATAAATAGTTTGAAAAGTAGAAATTCAGAAGTTATTGGGCTTTGTGACTTTAATGAGGTGATGAGTCCTACAAATCGGTTTATTACGATGTTTGGGCAAATTAGCTTTGAAACTTAAATTTTAAAATGTCAATCACTGTTTGCAGGATTGACTTGTGTACTTGACAGCCCAAACATCTGGACTTAGCATTATATAACATGCAATCTCATGGCCCAAGCCTAATTTGGGACTGGTTAACTCATTTTATAGTGAGAGCCTTTCTTTACCCAGCGTGAGCATTCAGAGCCTCACCCACCTTACTTAAGGTCTTTGATTTATTTCTGTCTTGGTCTTGTTCCATCAATATTTGTATTTTGGAAGAACTGATTTTTCATAAAAGCTTAACCTTGATTCTGGGTGTCTTCATCTCCACACGTGAACTATTTAGTCATACACTAAATTCTGACCATTCCTTTTTGTTCTCTTTTGGTTCATCCTGTTGCCCAATTCCTCTCCTGTTTCTCCCACAGAAGAGCCTCCCTGCTTCCTGAATCCCCTAGGAAAGTACCTCTTGAGCATTCCTGGTTCTCCACTCTGAAGCTGCGTTGGTAGCCTGGCACCGAACAGGCATTGTCTGGTGGAGGGCACTCCTGTTTACACGATTTGTAGAGAATGCAGAGCTCAGGTATGATGTACAGCAGCAGGAAAACCCATGCATTGGTGACCAGGGCAATGCAGATGACAGGGTCATCCCACTGGGGCTGACGCTGGAGCTGTGGGTTGCCTTTCAAGAGCATAGAGATCCACACCACCCAGATAATGATGGAGAAGAGCATGGTGACAAAGATGAACCTGCCATGCTGTTTCCAGTTCTCGCACGGGCCACACAGGGTGGTTTTGGAGACGAAGAATGTGAGGGCCATCAGGAATAAAACGTAGACCAGGAGTACAACAAAGTCCACATTGAGCTGACAGGGTGTCATATGTACAAACATCATGCCTCTGGTCATCATGAGAGTCACATACTCAATGGCAATGATCATCTGCAACAGGCTGAAACCAATAGCAATGCACAGAATTCTTTTCCAAGATAAGGAGACTCCACCCCGGACGAGCTTCACCAGGTTGCAGGCATGAGCCAAGAGGCATGAGAAACAGAGAGCAAAGAGAACCCCAAAGAAAAAGTAACGTACAGGGGCAGTTTGCTGATTGAACTGCATAATGAAGGCAAAAGCAAGGCTAAAGAGCCCCAGCACACTCAGGAGGAAGAGGAACTGGGTGGGAAGGACATTCCACTCGCCACAGTCTCGAACCTTTCGCATGAGGCAGAGAAATACCAAGAGCAGAATAATTGTAACCACTATGCCAATTATTGCCAAGCACTCCAGGACAATGGCCCATGGCCCCTCTGTGTCACAGAGGAAATAATAGTCCCCAGTGGACTCGACACAGTCCTCATACATGGTAACTGTAGGTGGACCTCACGAGAATGGACTTCTGTTTCCCTGCAGGAAAAAGATATGACAAACGTATGACTTTACATCTATTCTCAAGAAGGCCCGTCAGGGTATTTATAGGGCACTATAATGCCTCTCAGTCCCAAACGGAGACACCTGGACAAACTGAATAAAATAGCCCAAAGCTATCGAGCCCTCAAAACTGTCCTAGCTCCTTCCTGTTGGAAAAAGCAGAAGAGTCTCTGCTTGAGGGCTTCAAATAATTCATCCATTTCCATGTCACAATTTCTGCCAAGGCTTTTTGAAGCCGAATGAAGAATGTTTTTTATAAAATGGGGATGTGAAACAAGGTTTGCGAGATTGATGGGGTTCCAGTTACATCAGACTCCAGAACAAGGGCTGTCAACATTAATGGATCATTAAATCCTTTAAGACACTGATGCACTGCTTGAAGGAGACAGGCAGACAGTTTTCCCCGGTAATTCTAATGACTGTTGCTTCTTTTAATTTGAGTCAATTCAGTGCAACATGTTACTGTAAAATACCTACTAATCATTCATCAAAGAATTACACAAAATAGTCACTGCCTTTAAATTAACTTTTTGGACAGTTTCACACCAAAATCTATGTCTACAGTTTGCCTAGAAAAAATTTTCACATATTTGGAAAAAAGTACTTTGCAATTGCATACTCCTAGCTCTACTCCTCTTCAGTTATTTCTAAACCAGATGGATGGAGTAACCCAGGTTTATACCTGAGGGCATGGGCCCTTCATTTTGACTTACCTTCCCTGCGTCCACTCTGGAAGCTGAGGCTGTGGTGGCTGTGAGGTTGTAACTGCCAATGAGTAAGAAGGAGACAATCTCAGCTTCTTTATTCTCTCCTCAAATGGGCGGAAGGACTGGAGGCCCTCACTCAGATTCCCACAGTGCCTATAAAAAGAACCGGAAGGTCAGAAAGACACACCTATTCCAGTTTCACAGCAACTTTTCTACAGAGATTTCTTTGGTGAGACAATCATTTTCCATTCTACTGCTACCTAGAGGCACCTTAACCTTAGGGAGGTCTGAAGGGGGTGTGCATTTAGGAGAGACTGCTGCTTCCCTCTATACTCCAAGATGCTCTGGAAGCTGTGAGAGGTCCTCAGCTGGCTTTACGTAAGGATGTTTCATTCTCCTTTTGCCCCACCCTCCTAAAAACCATGTCCAGAGTTTTTCCAACATTTTGATTTTAATCATAACATCCAAAGGAGCACCCATTCCACAAAGGAGTGAGACTTTTACTGGGTCATAAAGAAGGGTATGTACATTAAAAGGGCCAGTGGTTGGCAAAATCGTGATTTAGAAGAAATTTGTCTTCCCTACTCTATGACTCTCTTTTCCTCTCATTTGGAAGTCTTTCCTCAGGCTTTGCATGTCCATCAAGTACGGGCTTTGGTGTCATTACCCTCTGTCCTTCTTCTGCTCATCCCCATTGAAATGAACTTGTCTGGGTCTCATTCCATTGGGTCATTCTTTGGGCCCGAGATAGAACTCAAAATTGAAGGTTACTAGCTGACAGTGGTATAGCATATTCCTTGTCTTCTGTGACATATAATAGAGCACACAGTACCGCATCCTCCCTATACCGACTGTGGGTCTCATCCCACCCTTACATGCCTTCCCCTGCCAAATTACTCTTTAATTCTTTTCGTGGATGTTGCATTTTAACAGAGGACATCTGAAGACTCGAAATCAGTACCTATTAGTCTGATTTCAAGTCACTTTGCAACCTGATTCTATTTTTGTTATCCATCCATATTTCTTTCAGCTCTCCTGGCCCTGTGGTTTGTCTGGGTTGGTTTTCCCACTGCCTCACAAAGAAACAAGCTCCCATCTGCTCTCCTTCTCTTAGGTGTTGTCCCTGACCTGAACTGCATTTGCTTATTTCTATTTATCCTTTGCATTTTATTCTCATTGATCCTGTTTCCTACCCAAGTACTTTCATCGCCTCTGAGATCTAGCTCATCTTATCTCCTCTATAAGCTTTCCCGCCTTCTCTGATCACTTGAGCCCTTGTTCTTCAGCTCTTACAATGAACTCAACAACACTTAGGGTCTGTGCTGTTCAAAATTATGGAAACCATATTTTCTGCCTATTTTATTTGCATTAATTTATTAATAAGTAAAATAATAAGTAGTTTTAAAAATAATAAGTAAATGTATTAATTTATTTTATTTGTATTAGTCTCATCCCCTTGATTAGATTTACAGCTGATTGGGGGGTCAGGTTTTACATTTTATGCCACCCTCATAGCACTTGGCCCCGAGTGAAGCACTTCCTAAGTGGTGGATGGAATGTTTAATTGAAGGATTCTAATGATTGAATTCTGGGCTTTGTGAAGGTTCTTTGCAGCAGTGTGGTTTTCCAACAGATGCTTTTTAATGGAAACAACCTGCAAGTAAGCCAAGACCTTAACAAACCCCAGACAAAGTCATTCTGTCATGGGGTTTTATTTGAATGACTTTAAAAAGCCATTCCTTTTCCTTTGAGAAAAGAATATTCTAGGAAGAAGAGTCCTCCCTTTGCTTGCTTTAGGATAATTGGGGTCACACTGAAGTTGTTAAAGCAGATCTAAAGTTTACATTGAAGGATAAAGGGATTTTCTAGATGATGAAATGTGACATTCATGAGAATTCACTCAAAAAGCCCAGTAAGTGGTTAAATTGCTGTCAAGAGAACGACTGAGGATTTCCCATTTAATTCTTCCAAGAGAATTATTTTGGTGACCTCTTCCCTCCTGCCACCCCCTTCCAGCTTGTTAGTCATAGTCATTCCTCCCTGTTGTGAGTTCTGCTGAGCTTGTCTTCTTAGGAGAGTCCTCTTGACCCCAGACTGCTTGAGGCAGGTGAATTAATGGGTTAATGACCACAAAGCCCTTTGAGCACCTTAGATAAAAGAACTTGTCTCAGGTACTAATTATTGTTATTTAAAAATCTGGGGTTATGGAATTAACCCATCTGCTGCCAGGCCTACGCTCATCTGCCTCACTCACACCTCATTCCTTTGGCTTTTATATGGCAACAACATCACACCAAACAGTTCAGATATGACTTTGATGAATCCAAGTATATTGATTACTGAGTCCATTAAAAATGGAGATAAAGCAGTCAAGAGGTCAAATGCCTTTTTTTTAAAACACTCATTTGTGTTGTTTCCTTCTTCCAGAAACAAGGCTGGAGATAATGTAAGAGGTCACCTAGTCTAACCCTTCCATTAATGATTAATAATAAGGAAACTAACACTATAACATGAGGAATTAAATGATAAACAAGCAGAGGCCTCGAGAGATGAAGGAATGGCTAAACTCAAGGAATGGAGTGGTAGAGGAGACAGTCAGGGTTGTCTGACTCCTGGCCACATTGTTGCTTCCATATCAGGCGACCTTTCATGACACTTCCCATCTCAAGAGGACAGGCCCCAATAGAGAGAAGCCCTTAGAGATGACAGGTGGGTTGTGACCAGGAAAAAAAAAGGTATGAGAGTACATCAGATATTCTTCATCCTGCAGCAAATCCTGCAGCTGTCATAACTGGCCGTGTGAGAGGGCTGTGTTGGCCAGGAATAGATCACTTGTTCTCTTGCTCACTGGCATCTCTGAGGCTGCCTTCATGGGGGTGTAACCAGTGCAGTTGTTCAGAGCCCTACACTCGGAAAGGTTTTATGATTGGAGTTTAATACTCTGTGGTCACCGTCTTGAAATTCTTAATGATTTTATCTTTGAATTTGTGTTTTGTAAGTGAGGTCATGTGGGACAATGAAGCATGTGTTGGAAGCTTAGAGCCTTGGCTCACTTGCGATGGTGCCTCCCATTGCCTTCCTGCCTCCCTGGGACAAGCTCTCAGCCGCTTACTCCATGCTACCATGTAGTGCTCTGGGTTACCCAGCCACCCCATTTTGGCCCCTGTCCCATGACTGCTGCCACACTCCACCAGGGGTCATCTGTCCACTATGGGCTGGGTGGTAGCCCCTGGGAAAGATGGAATTGACTACCACGTCGAGGCAGGGTGCCATATTTTCATTTGTACTGGGCCCATAAATTATGTAGCTGGCCCTGGGTACTTCATTCAATTTTCTGGTATATGATGGGTAATTTGATCAGTTTGATATCAGGATATTAGCATTGTACAGTTGAATTGTATATTAACATAATGTGCAGTTGGTTGAAAAAAACCTCTGTGTTTTATCTGGATCAGCAAATTGTCAGGACTCTCAACTGGGTGTCATTTATGAATGTTCAGGGTATTTTTCGGAAGGAAAGTTACCTGATATTTTTTCCAGTTTGTGACTATTGTAACATTTTAATTGAATTAGTATACATTGCTCTTTATATTGGGTTGTTTTATCATTATTAGAAGAAAGCAGATAATGTGGAAAATATACAGATATGTTCAAATTCAACTGCTGGATTTGGAAGTGTAGGTATGACAATATTGAGAAAATGCTGACTAATAAAATTTTTTATTTTATTTGACCTGCATTATGAAAAGGAAAAGTAGATGTAGGACCTTTTAATAAATATTATATAAATGTGATTTACTAAAATAGGCAAAGCTTTAAAAAATGATAGATGACATATAATTTATAATGAAACTTTTACAAATGAAAACAAAATCTTCAAAATTAAAAACAAACCTGGGAAAACAACATGATGTCAGTAAGTCCCTCATATGTTTCCAAAAAAGAATGTATAAATGTATCAATAATTTCTAAATTGTTATCTGCTATAATAAAAAAAACTTTATAACATTCTATTTCACAATATATTAGGTGCAAAAGAAGAAATGGGTCACACAGCTGCTAATAAGTAATCTTTCAGGATGTACAAAATGGCACATATGATTTTGATGATAAAATGATGAATCAGTTGATAAATTTAAAATTATATCTCTCAGTATACCATAATATAAATCTGTACTGCTGCAGAACATAGAAAGCCAACTTTTAAAATTAAAGTATGCTTGACATACAATATTATATTAGTTTCTGGTGTACGGCATAGTAATTTGACATTTATATTCCTTATGATGTGATCACCACAATAAGTCTAGTAACCATTTGCAACATAAAAGTTATTATGATAATATTAACTATTTCCACTATGCTGTATGTTACATCCCCATGACTTATTTGAGAAGCAATTATTAACACAATTATAGTTTGATGTAGATTTTATGATTCAGCTTGATAAAAGCACTGATGTTGTAAGTTGTCAATACCTGTAGTTAGATCAGATATCAGTGATAAAATTTTTATAGAACGTATTTCTGTTGTTTAATTTTACTCACAACTAGATTAGATATAATCTCAGAGTTGAAAAAGCGTATTTTTGATTCAGTATTATTTGAACTGGAAAAATCATAAAAGGATTACAAGCTTGGACAACAAATATAACCAGAAAATATGGCAGTTATTAAAAATTGTTCCAAATGGTTAATGACAATGGTTTATTCATCATGAAACTTTGGCACCTAAAGTAATTTTACTTGAAACTCATGGATTTATTGAAATCAAATGAGTTGTGAGTGAGAAAACTTTTTGAAATATTTTGTTCAGATGTTGAAGCTGACCATATCCACTTACTATACCTAGTGGAATTCCTGGTTGCCGTAAGATAAAATACTAAGCTAAGCATGATACAAAATCTGAGAAATAAGATTTGGACTTTTTGAATTTAAAACTATCTCATTTGGCAAATATTTTTGGACATAGTATTTGGATCGTTAAAGTGCATATTTAGATGATTTTTAGGCACTTTGGGAGGAAACTGTGATATACTTTACATGTCAAGCACACTACAGGATTCCAAAAGACATGGCAATTTTTAAAAATGGCTGTAATGATCTGACATTCCTCCCATTAAAAAATGGGGTTGAATTCTTCTCCACTTGAATCTGGGCTGGACTTAGTGACTTCACTCTTGTAGCCCATAAAATGTGGTGGAAGTGATGATACATGGATTCCAAGACTAGATCAAAACACTCCTTGCAGCTTCTGTTTTGGTCTCTTGGATACTTGGTCTCCAGATGTTTTCTCCTGAGACACAGCTGCCATGCTCTGAGAATCCCAAGCCACACAAGAGACCTCATGTAGGTTCTCTGGTCAACAGCACCAGCTGAGCCCAGCCTTCCAGCTATCCTCACAAAAACTCCAGATATGGCAGTGAAAAAGCCATCTGTGAAACGAATCCTCTTGTTCTAGCTGTTCGATAGAAACTTCACTGAACAGAATTTATGTACATGTCTATATGCAAGAATTATTTTCATTGCTATAAGTTTTATATGAGTTAACATTTATTTCTACTCAGTCCTAAAAAGCCTAGTTAAAGCCAAGGGTAATATCCACATAGCATCAGGTAATCCCAGAGGAACCAGCATTCCAATGACTAGATATTTATTCCAAAGTCTTTAAATTTTCCTTATAAATGTAATAATTCTCATTGCTGTATGTTCTGAATATTATTGCAACACATATAAAGGAACATTATAAAGTCATTTTGAATGAAATAAATTTAGAGATATTATTACATCTATATTTTCTCTCAATGTTATGATTATTACTTTTTAGAGGAAAATCTGAAGCTTGAAAGAAAACATTTAAATAATAGATCTATTTGTCTTTCAAAACTCTGAATCAATAATTGAATTAAACTTGGTCAACACAGAAGAGAATAAACGCATTTAATGCCTACATTGAAGAATGATTAGAAAACATTAAGAGTCAAGAAAAACATGTAATGCCAAAGTAGAATTGCTCTATTACCAATTACAACAACATATTTGGATGAATTTTTAGGGTTTTCACCTTTGGATTTAAAAAGAGAAAGAACAAAGCTCAATGGTGTGCCAGATGTACACATTGCTTTCTCCCCAGGTGTTCCACTGGAATGGCTTCACAAACAGGCAAGCACATCTATCTGTTCATGAAATAAAAATCATGTCTAAGAATGTTGTTTAGTTTGGATTTTATAATCTACATAATATTAATAAAATAATATGCAATGTTCACTCTGCTATGCTTTTATTTTATGATTCATTGGTAATAATGGGAAATATCGTTTCATAAAACATGTTTCGTGTGTGTGTGTGTGAGTGTGAGTGTGTGTGTGTGTGTGTGTGTGTGTGTGTGTGTGTTGTGCATGCTTGTACTGGGTTGAAATGTAAAATGTGTTTCTGATTGTAGGTTGGGATAAAAAAAAAACTTGAAAAATGCTAGTTGTGTTAAGTGAGCTCTGGCCTGGGCTCTGACTTGGCTTTAAGTATCAGCTATGAATTCGATCTCTGCTCTTGGACAAGTTTCTTGATCTCTCTGAATCTGAATAAAAGTTTCTGCTTCCCTGTGGGTGTGCTTACGTAAAGGAAAGACTTCGTGATTTTTGTGACAATTAGGTCTGGGCTGAGTTAAAGAGTTTTGAGTCAAAGTGATGGTATAATCATACCAAAGCTTAAATAATACTGTTTAACCTAGGAATACTACTAATTTTAAAGGATTTTTATACCTTAATTAGTGACATAGGAACTATTATCTTAAATCCAAATGATAGATCTACACAGTAAAATAGCCCATATATTTACTTTTAGAGCCTCTATCTAGAAATATTAGCATTAATTCATTCATTTTCTTGTTCATTCTTCTAATGACTTTCTTTGAGCATCTATTTTGTGCCAGCTACTGTGTTTGTGCTTGAGATAGCATTGCTAACGAGACTTAGGTCTCATTACCTGTAGTATTAGCGTTGCTTATAGACTGGGGGTGGATGGAGGTTAAGTAGATAATGAAAACGTCAGAAGGTACACCAAAGTGGCGGGCAGAGAAGACCTTTCACAGGTAGAGATGTCTAAGCTGAGGTAGGCTTTGTGTAATGGGGGTTAACAGTGCTCCGGACAGAGAAAACAGCCAAGGTGAAGGATGAAAAGTAGGTGAGTGTGGTGGGGACATGAAATGAGTGAGAGAGGAAGAGGGTCCTAGAGCTTTGTATTTTAAGGAGTATGGATGTTATTCTGAGAGTAATTTTATTATATTTAAGCTTTATTAATTATTTAATATAATTCATTATTCAGTTATCTAGTACATCATTATGGAGCATCTATAACTATTTCTTGTGCCAAATGTGATGGCCAAAAAAGAGGCACGTTTCTTTCCCTCAGTGAGCTTACAGTTTGGTGGTAGAGCAGTCAGTATAACAGCAAATAAAATTATATATGTTTGCTGATTGTGGAAAGTACTATAAACGATGCTGTGATAGAGAATAAATGAGTGGGAGTGGCTCTTTTAGGATGGGGTAGGAGAGCATTTCTGAGAAGGCAATGTTTAAGCAGAAACCCAGAGAATGGGAGAGAGCAAGCCATACCCATGAGGAGTGGAAGTAAGGGCATTACAGGCAGTAAGGTCAAACTGAGCAGGAGCTCGGAGATGCCAATGAGCATGATGTGTTTGAGAAAGTGAAAGAAAGCATTGTGTCTGCAGCAAGGAGGGGGGTTGCAAAGGATGAAAGTGTAGTAGTAAGTGGGGATCAGATGGTACAGGTACTTGAGACCAGTGGAGTTTGATGCAGCAGGAAACCATTGGAAGGCATTAAGTTTCCTAGGGCTTGGTGGGAGTGATAGAAAGAACCAGTAAGGTTCAAGACACTTTGGAAGTGGGATCTCTGTCTTGCTGGTGGTTGGGAGACAGAGTAGGAAGGAAAACTGGGTTCCTGAAAGCCCCAAGCCTGCTCTACCAGCAGCCTTCCACAACTCAGTTTACAGTAAATCCATCCTTCTAGTTGCTCAAATCAAAATTCATGGAGTCACCTTGAGTTTAGATAGTCTAACAGGAAATCCTATTGGTTCTACTGTGAAAATATATACAGACTCTGATCACTTCTCGCTACTTCAATGTCACCATCTGGATTCATGTCACTATCATCTCTTGTCTACATTGCTGCAGTAGACTCCTGACTGGCTGGCTGCTTCCACTCTTGTCCTCTAACCACAATCCCAATCCTGTGTCTTTTACAGCAGGGGTCCCTAACCCCTAAACTGTGGACCAGTACCAGTCTGTGGCCTGTTAGGAATCAGGATGCACAGCAGGAGGTGAGTGGCTGGTGCAAGT
Source organism: Cynopterus sphinx (assembly GCA_030015415.1). Classification (NCBI taxonomy): domain Eukaryota; kingdom Metazoa; phylum Chordata; class Mammalia; order Chiroptera; family Pteropodidae; genus Cynopterus; species Cynopterus sphinx. Next base: position 150,818,979 of record CM057380.1, on the reverse strand, counting down.
GAAGCTTCATCTGTATTTGCAGCCTCCTCCCAGTGCTAACATCACCATCTCAGCTACACCTCAGATCATCAGGCATTAGATTCTTATAGAAGTGGTCTCTGGTGCCAAAAAGGTTGGGGACCGCTAGTAAGCAATCACTACAGCAGCCAAAGGGATCCTTTGAAAAGATGAGTTGATTATGTCATTCTTCTGCTTAATATTCTGCAATGGGTATCTCCATTTTCCACAGAGGAGAAGGCAAAATCTTCAAAGGGGGCTCGAAGGACTTTAATGACCTGGCCCTTTTCATTACCTCTCTGACCTCATCCTTAGCTCTCCTTGTTTTAGACTCTGACCAGTTCATTATTCGCAAGGCTTGCCTTGTCTTGGGGCCTTTGCGTTGGCTATTTTCTCTGCCTGGAATGTACTCCCCTCAGGTATCCTCATGGCTAACTTGCTTACTGCCTTCAAATCTCTGTTCTCTCTGAGGTTTTCCTTGACTGTACTAGTAAAAATGCCACATCACCCTCTCTTATCCTATATTCTCTAATACTTTTTATTTTCTTATCCTGCTTTACTTTTTAATTCTGTCATAGCATTACTTTCTAAAATAGAATGCAATAAACAATTTTTTATGTGTATTGTTTACGACCTATATCCCTTACTGCACAAAGGCAAAGGTCTTTATTTTATTTACTTTTAAATATAATTGCCCACAACAATGTTTGGCATAGAGTAGGGGCTTGATAAATATTTCTGAAATGAATGATGAGAAGGAATCAAGAATGTATTAAGGCAGAGAGTGGAGCCCAATGCCACAAACAACCATGGGCTGAAGCATGGTTACTAGGGAAGACTTAGAGGCAGAGAGTCAACATGATGCAATTGGTCTTCCAAATTCTCATTCTTGGCCAGGCATGGTTGCAGGCACCATGAGTTTGTGCTCCACGAGTGGGTCCCACTCTGTCTCATCCACCCCTCCATTTTAAGTAAGAGAAGTTGAAAGGAGACAGAAAAAAAACTGTCCAACTGATCAAATTAAAATGGGGCTGGGAATGCCATTGTAGGCAAGAAAAACATTCTGATATTAGATAATAGCTGCACCGAGGAGGACTGTCAGAATATGAGGAAAATTTGTCTCTCTTTAGGATGATTTCCCAATTTTTTGACTTGAGCAAGTAGGTGAATAGTGAGGATGATTGAGGGAGAAAAAGATTTTGGAGATGGAAGAGTCTGAACTAAGAGTTCAGTGTTGGACATATCAAGTCTGGGATATCTGTGAATTACTTTTGTAAATATGTCCAGTAGGTCAGAAGATACATGTATCTGGAGATTTTGTTTCCAACTTTTTGTACTTTTTTCTATCTGCCAAGTTTCTGTTGGCATCCAAGACGTGTACCAAGCTGGGTGGCGTAGAGGCAGACAAGCCACTCCTCTACAGGCTACTCCTCTCCATCCTCATTTCTCAGTGTTCTTTTTAGCAGTTGCATGAAATGAAAAACACATTTATTCATTTATTCCTTCCACAATCTTATACCGATCTTTTGCTGTGTGCTGGTATTCTGCTGGGGACTGAGAGTAGAAAAATGAATGATACTAAATATCACCATTTAAGAAAATCACATTTAATTGGGGAGATATGCTGACAAATAGTTGAGATTTATGCACTTTGAGGTATGTGTAACTCGAAGAATAAATTAATACTTTCACCTCCCTTCCTACCAGAAAGAGACCTCCGGAAGAGAGTGGATCTTATCAATTCCTTATGAGCCCTTACAAGTGATTATTTCAAAGCTTTTGTTACATCTTTGTGTTACTAAGAGAGGGACTGTTCAGTGTATGTCTCAGCGATGGACTGACTCGTTTCCTAGTTTCTCATGGTTGAGGGTAACATTTTGAAAGGAGATGGGATAAAAAAAATTAAGTTAGGAAGAGAGATGAGCTAGAAATGAATACTTGGGAGTTACCAGGACATGGGTGCTCACAGAGCCTGTGTGCATGATCTGTATCATCATCGATGGGCTCACTTTGGAAATATATGCAGTGATGTGATGTGATAATAGAAGATAGAGTATATCTCCCAGAAAAAAAAAAAAAAACAATATTTAAGGGCTGGGCAGAGAGAGGGAAGCCAGTGAAGAAAGTAGGGGAGTAGTCTGAGGTAGGTACACCTGGAGATTGACAGGTCACAGGTGCCAAAGGAAGAATGCAAGGAGGTCTCAGTGTCAATGGTATAGAGGAGCCATCTAACCTGATAAAGACCAAAATGCATCTGCTGGAATTTCTGAATGAAGGTCCATTTCAGAGGAAGTAAATGCTGATAATTGGAGTGAATGAGAGAAAAGGAAACAAACACGTTGTGTGTAAAATTTGTAAGGCAATCGGTGAAGGAAATGAGAGAACTGAGGTGGTACCTGGAAGGCAAGGTAGAATTGGAAGATATTTATTTGGTTTCAATTGGAGAGCATTGATTATATGTTGAGAGGAAACTGCCAGGGAAGAGAGAGAGAGACCGAAATCACAAGAACAGAGCAAAATAGAATGAAATTCTTCAGAAAGTGAGAGACTTGGCCCCCAGCACAGGTGATAAGATGGGAGGTGGGACATCTCATCTTCTGAGATGGGAAAGGAGCCAATGATGGTATTCTCCAATGGCTACAGGGTCTCTTTTTTAGGATTGAAATCTACTTATTTATCTCCACTTGTTCCATGAAGCCCCTGAAGAAACATTGAAGTGCTGAAGTTTCCTCTTGATTCTTAGAATGGTTGAGCCTTTGCTGGACTCTGCTTTATAGTTTAGTCCTCCCAATCCCCATAAAACACACTCTGCTCACATAGCAAAGACCACAATCTGGTAGCCCCTAAGGTGGAACTCTAAAACGAGAGTGGGACAACATGATCGCAAACATACATTACATATTCAAAAGTATTTTGTAAACATTATTTAAGGAGGGGAAATAATCCTGTGTTAGTATTGGTGGCATAATACCTTCTTTTAGTTTAATTTTAATCTGTAGAGGGAGAGGGAGTAGGAGAGAAGACAGACGGCTGCTCATCTGATGGGTGGCATATAGGTGGCTGACGGCTACTTGTGCTATTTCTGGAGTCTTAAGTTCATGGAGTTTGTTCATCTAAATCCAGGCAATGGCATATACCCTAGGGACATAGGGATTATATCACTGCCACTTTGGCTGAGCCTCAAAATAAATTATACAGGGAGGAGGGAGCATCCACCCAGTGTAGTCATTTGTGGAGTCACACTCTGTCTCATTTCCTTTCTTGCCAGTCAAAGAACCTAAAAATTGAACTGTGTGTTTAGTAGTGTTTGGTCCTGGAATTAAACTGCCTGAGTTCAAATTCTGGATCTGTCATGTACCACCTGTGTAACCTGGACCATGTCAATGAACCTGCTTGAGCTTCCCCAGTTCATCTGTAAATGGGGTAGAGAGGACAGTGCCTGTGCCTATCTCATAGGGGTGTCGCGTCGAATAAAATAGAAGGAATTTTCATAATGCCTGGAACATGGTGAATGTTCAATAAACGTGAGCTATCAATATCTCTTAACTAATCTACATTAATATGACTGAGCATCTACTATACACATATCCTTATGCTATGGGGGTGATGTGGAGACTATAAATCACAGAAGACAAGGGGTATAACTGGAGGGATCAGGGAAAAATTCAAAGATTTTTGGGCTGGAACTCAAGGGATGAGTAGAGGATGGATAGGCAGGCATGGGGGGTTGTAGGCGTGAGAGCAGTGAGAGCAAAGGCTTGGATCAGGGAGGTGGGGAGCACCTAAGGGGAACCAGAATTTATTGCCATGCAACTGATGATGAACCGAGGAAAGAGGATGAGGCATGATATGAGAAGAGGCTGGGGTTTGAGCCTTCTCATAAAATGACTTTTTGATGAAAGTCTAATGAATTCACTTCCAAGTGAAACTTTATTCAAGTTCTGAGGTTTGATTTGAAATAGCTTTACACAGATTGCATAAATTCCTGCCAAAAATTAGTCTATTCTGTCATTTCCACCTGGCATGAACCGATTCTGATATTGCATTCGTGGATATTGCTTGGTTCTGTCCCCAAATTCCTTGAATGATGGCTGCTATAGAAACAAAATATATCTAAAGAAAAAAAATTAAAGCTAGTCAAGAATATAGATTCAAAGGCAAAATCCATGGCATTCAACCAAATAAATTCCCATAAATGTGGCATGCTATGAAGCTTTAATTACGGTGCTCAAGATCAAAGTGACATTACTCAAGAGTGGAGAAGCCAAATGTAAATAAAGGAGGTCTTTCTCAAAGAGTTGGTACTCCCTTGGCTCATCGGCTCATCGAGCGTTCCACTGTATTTATACACAGAGTCACCTGATGGCCCTTAAACATGCACATGAGCAGAAGAGTGTGGTATTGTGGTACATGCAGGACAAAGTGTACTGGGCATTGCTGTTGTATGTACAAGGCTATTAAAGCCTCAGGAAGACATCTTCTGGCAGGAGGCAGGGTGTCCTTATATAAGCAGTTCTAGAGAGACTGCAGCCTTAAGCCTGTCATCTCGAGCATTAAACCTAGAGCATGGTTTGGGTATTCGTTAATGTCCATATTCTACTGTTGACAGTTTTCCAGCTTAATCATACAACAAGCTAAAATATTAGCCATATGCTCTGTTCTAGATCCTAGGGAGAAAAGGAGTGAGATGGAGCCAGAGGGTCTTTTCATCAACCTTTATTTTGGGAAAAATACTGACAAAAGAATGGATTGGAGGCAGGCAAAGAGATGGCTTTACTAGTCCATACATTGGCTATCAGCAACCCTGGTCTCTGTCATTCTGCTTTTCATTATTTAATTTAATCCAGAATGAGAATAAGCCATTTATTACCTTCTCTATCTCTCTCTTTTTTAATCACTGTGTCAACACCATCCCACCACCCCTATGTCCTCGCTGTGGGATAGGGGACTGACAACCACTCCTCTCTTCTTAACCTTGAGGACACTCCACTGTTTCAGATACAGAGAGGGAGAGAGGGGAGGTGGAGGAAGCAGGAGACACTGGCAAGGAAGGCAGCAAAGGGCTCCTGAGCCATTTGCATTGACTCAGAAGTGAGAATGTAGAATTGAAACCTTTAATATCCTCTGCAATCTCGCTTCAACCCATCTCTCCAGCTATCTCCCACTTCTCACCTTCCCAAACTCTTGACTCCAGGTATACAAACCTAGTCATTGTCTCCTTGCAGAAACCACTGTAGATTAACTGCCTCGAAGCCATTCTGAATATCATTCACTTTTGCTGCTCTCTTCTGTAGAGGCTGGAAAGCCAAACTCTTTCCCCATCTTTGTTCCAGGTATGTGTGGCTCTGAGTGTCAATTCTGGCCTATTAAATGTTGGAAATCTTCTTGGGGTGGGAAAATCTTCTGGGAAAGCTTGTTTCCTCATAAAATTGAAAAGATGCAACTGATACAGCCTTTCCTTCTCTCCCCTTTTCCTGCCTTGAACATGGATGACCCACAAGGAAAAAATAAGGCAAGTGCAGAGATGAAAGCACTGAGTCCCTAAAACTATGTGAGATAATAAAATCTTGCTATGTGAAATAATAAAATCTTATTAAACTCCTATTCGTTCAACTTTCTGTTACTCACAGCTTAATTCATTCCTATATGGATCTCTGAAGTAGGTACTGGGGGATATAATAAAGAACAAAGCAGGTATGGGGCTCTTTCTTATCAAACTTACAATCAAGTGCGAGAAAGATAAAATGGAAGTGAATAAGTCCAAAAATTGCAAGTGTATTATGAAGGAAAGCAAAAACACATTATTACTGTGACAGAGAATTCTAGGGGGCCTACTTTAGATAGAAGGGTCATGGGAAGCCTCTTGGAGGATGAGGAAGTTAAGTTAGGATCTGTAGGATGAGAAGACCCAGCCATGTGAAAAGGAGGCAAAAGGGTTCCAGGCAAACAGAACAGCCAGTGAGAAGGGCCCCAGGGCAAAAATGATTTAATGTGTTCAAGGAAGTAAAAGCTCACTGTGGCTGGGGGATTGTATGGAGAAATTGCAGAAGTGATCAGAGGCCAAATCATAAAAGACCTGGCAGGTCGTGAAATGGAGTTTGCATTTTAGTCTAAGGGTAAAGTGAGAGGTTTTAAGCAGAAATCCCCCACTCACTGGTCACCTCTTCTTTTTCAATTTTCTGGTTTTCCTCCTATACCACTGGCTATTTCTTTTAGATCTTTGTCGGGCTCCTTTCCTCAGTTCTATAAGTTTTGGGATTCCTCCAGATTCTTACCTACGTCCTCTTCTCTTTACTCCGTAGCCTTTCCCTGGGAGAGTTTGTAATTCTTACATTCTACCTATATATTGATGACATCCACCCATATTATCTATAGGTTAGGTTTCTCTTTTTAGCATCAGACTTATACTTCTAACTGCTCATGAGATAGGTAGCCTCATGTGGATGCTCCACAAGCTTAAACATTCTTCTGTGGATACCGCTCCTGTCAATCTGTTCCTTACCTGTACTGCCCATCCACCCTGCCCAAGCCCAAATCCTGGGCATTGTACTTGATCCCTTCCCCTTACCTCACTCACCTGTTGCTCACCAAGTCCTGTTGATCCTTTTTCTTTCGCCAGACTGTCCACTTCTCCTCCTCCCCACACCATGACCCTAATGCATGCTTCCATCATCTCTTACTTAGAGTCTTATGATTGGTCTCCCTGCCACCGGTCACATGCCTTTCCAAACCATTTTCCATGCTGGGGACAGAAATTTCCCTCAAACATGATGATATAAGCCATTGACTTACTTGTCATTTTCCTTAGGATGAAATTCAAGCTCCTTGACATGACCCGTGACTGCAGTTCCGTCTTGGCCTCGAGTCCAGTGTGTGAGCCTGTGGGACCCTCAGGCCCCTCAACTGCATGCAGGCATCATGACAGTACCTTCCTCACAGTGTTTATGTGGAACACATAGGGTGCCTGTAAGGTGCCTAGTATAGTATCTCACAGGTGGTCAAGGCTCGGTAGTATGTGTACTTTCCCACTTATCATCAGAAACAGGCACAGCCTCTTGGCGCCAGGAAAAGTGATGACATAGCTCCCGTTCCCCTCTATAAGGAATTTCACTTTATGTCCAATGACAACCCTATGTGGTGAGGATTAAAGCTCATTTTTGTGCTTCTTCCCTCATGAGCACCCCCGTGGAGCCCTCGCTACTCATGCAGTAATCTATAGAGGGGTGCCGAGTTGCAGTTCTTTGGAAAACCTCTCCATTGTTCCAGGGAGGGCTGTTGAGGACCAGGCTCTGGTGTATCCTGGGAGGATCACTGTGCCCTCCACTGCCCTGTGACCCACCCTGTGACACCTGAGCTCTTCAGTCCTCACTTGCTCACCCACACACTCTGTTCCACCACGGCTACTTTCCCAACCTTGGGCATCACCACCTCGAGTCCCCTTTTCTTCTCTGCAGACCAAACTGTGCATTGTTTCTTTCATTTCTATCCTCTTCAGTTAATGAAACTGAACCCTGGTTTTTTAAAATCTCATCTCATTATCCTGAATAAATCCTCCAGGCAAATTTACTGCCTCTAGGGTTGTGTAGCAGAACGAGGTGATTTTTTTTCTCCTCTGCCTACTCTTGTGGCCCCTGGGACCCTTTGTGGACGACAGCTGCAGATACAATCTGCCACTGATTACTGTGGACTCACTACAACACAGTCACAGGAAATGTCTAGGACTTAGAGATGTCCAAGCAGGTCGTGCACATCCATCTGCCCTAGGATCTTTAGGTTTATATTCTGAAGGACTCTGGAACTCTACATCCAGGCTTCTTGCCACAGTAAACTCCACCAGGAGTACTCATAATTATATTATCTAGAAGACTGTAGAATTTTGAAAAAATTAAACCTAGGATATGTCTCAGCTGTTTAAATCAAAGATCTTTATTTTCAGTTTCTTTTTAGACAAAGCTCTTATAAGAATCACAGATGATAGATCATACATGAATCACATTTTCCTCTCAATAACAAAATTATAGATTCAGTAATTTCAAAAAATCAGTTTTTTGAGACCCAGATAGCTAGAAAAATGCTGCTGGGGTTTTTATGGTCTATCACAGAATGTTCTAAATCAATTAGAGAGATGCCATCTATCTCAGCTGGGTTATTTCTCACTGTGAGAAAAAGAGCCCTGTTTTATGAAATCTGCTTATTTCAGAAAATTGGCAGTAACTGGCTTTGAAGGAAAGTTGGTTAAACTGGAGTTGCGGTTGAAAGCACGGCTCCCTCCTGCCTGCCTCAGTGGACACTGAGAGTGACTCATGTCTTCACGAGCCAGACCTCATTGCGACGTCCATAGGGCTTCATGGGAGGGTCATACCCAGTGCAGAAATAGATGTCACTCCGGTAGGTGGCTGTGCCCTCTAGGGCGGTACGCAGCTGGGCAGCTTGAGCTACGTAGTCGGCTTCCTTGGCATAACCCCCAAACTGCCTGAGGGAACAAGAGCAAGGGGCTAGTTAAGGACAGTCTCCCAGAGAGGGGGGGATCTTTCAAAAACGAAGTCACTCATCACGATTATGACAAGTATACTATAGCAGTAAGATTGTGGAGTGGTATTTCCTAGATGGCTAGGTTTGACCTCTCTGAGCCTCAGATAACTCATTTGTAAAACTGAGATATGTTTTCTTTCTCTTCCAAGGTTGCTATGGGCATTAAATGCAATAATGGATGTGAAGAACTCTAAGGCAGAGTCTGAACCATATTAGTATCTTGCACTAAATGTGAGCTTCCCGTTCCTCTAAGAAATTTCCTGGAGATGGCAGGTGGGGCTTTCCCAAGGCCATGCCTTCTCCTTATTCTCTAGTTTCCTCTACTGTTCCCACCACTGATCCTCTCTGCCTTAATCTCCCCAGTTAGCGAAGGAGGAAGGATAAAGGGGAGTTGGGGTAGAACTGCAGCTAATGTCTCTCCTTCAGTAGAGCAGTTCTAATGAGCGAGCACATCACAGCAGTGACAAGTAGCAGCTTTGTTCAAATATAGCCACCAAAGGCAGGGACGGGAGGAAGTCTTGGGAGGGCCCCTATGCAAGCTTTAAGCATGTCCCAAATAAAGAAATCACTTCTAATAAATCCCTTCTACTGTTCAAATCATGAAAGCCTTCTTTTTCTAGTAAGTAAAGAGACTTTTGCTAAATTAGGCTTTTCTCCTGATGGCAGAAGGTGGGGATAGGGAAGCAGTAAAGCCTCTCTTTTCAAGAGGATTATTCTCTCCTCACGTCATCTGCCTACGCTCCAAGATTCGTCCTGTGGCCTACCCTAAATATACCACTCTAAATCTGAGTTACACTAAAATCTTTATTAGAGTCAAATACATTCCCATTTCTAATGAGCTGTATGACTCAAAAGTCTGAATCTGCATCAGGCCAAGATAGGCCAAATGCATTATTTTTGGTGGGGTTCTCTGACTCATGCTTTGCCCTTTTATAAGTGGTTAGTCATGGCCAGCAAACATTCAGCATGTTGATTACAGGGTGATTGATGTGAAAACACCCAGGATTTCATCTTTAAGAAATTGGTTATTATGGTATCTAGACAACAGCTACAGAACACGGAATAGAGCTGAGATCAATTTGGAATAGAGGAGGCCTGGCTCTTCCAATATGTCGAAGAAAATTTATAAAGCAGATGAGGAAAGCTGAGCTCTAACTTCACTGAGGCTCAAGTGAAAGGAAACTGGGTTAGTAAACAGAGAATGAACAGTAAGGAGGTATTTTTCTGGCATTAAAAACCCATACAGATTGAGAACCACCTGTCTGAAAAGAATCAGATGCTGGATGTGGGAGCAGGTGTTGAGTACCCTCTCATGCTACGGTACTAAATGGCTGTCTTGTAAAAATGGATGATGTTGGCTCTTTAAGCTGCTGGTTTTTGGAAACACCCAAAAGAGTGGTTCTCCATATCTTCATTCATCAGTTAGAGGCAAAATGGCTAGCTGTTCGTTCACCTCCTATGTCTGCCACTTTCTAGCTCCTGTGCTTGGCCAAATACTTCACTTTCTTTAATCTTCAGGCCCTCTATCTGTGAAACAGAGATGATAGCATCAATCTCAGAAGGCTGTTGTAAAGATTAAAGAAGAAAAGACAGTGCAAACTGCTCAAGCAGTGCCTGTCACATAGTAAGCTCACATGAAACAGAAGCTGTTATTGTTATTCCACAATTCCCTTGGAACCACCATTTAATTCCCTGATCCTGAGGTGAGGGGCATGATGGTAGTCTAAAGTAGCATCAGGAACACAGATGAGAGAGCCTAATAGTAAAGAACTGGCTCAATTAGCAATCGCTTCTTCTCAATGAGGCCTACTCTAGAAGCCCTGTTCAATCTTATAAACCCTCTACCCTTCCCCAGTCTTCTTCCTTTGACCTACTTTTTCTTATTGTGTTCATTGCTTATGGTCTGAGTTCCCTGGTAGAACACAGGCTCTATGAGGGCAGGGATCTTTGTCACTTTGTGCTCACTGGTGTATCCTGAGTACATAACACAGTGCCTGACACGTATTAGACCCCTTGGCTAAATGAACAATTCTGGAATAAACAGTAAAAGTTACTGTCTTCAGGCTGATAGTCCTAAAGATGATAGCACTTGAGTCGGTTTGTCCTCATGTTCATGCACTCATATAATAAACACCTGAAGCACACACTAAGACATTGGCGAGAATGCAGACAGGAAAAGTGATTGACTGGAGTCACAGTGCAAAGGGCCTTGAATGCCATGCTAAGGGCTTTGAACCTGATCCTAGATGCAAAGGTGGACTTATGAAGGGGTTTTCAAGTAAAGGACCAATATGGTCAGATTGTAATATGGAGAGAAATCTCTGTGGCAGTGGATAGGTGGGGAAGATGGAGTCATTGGAGGCTCAGGACCAGCCAAGTGTGAGATGACAAAGGCCTGGACAAAGGCAAATTTGAGAGGTAGCTGGCTATGAAGGAAAGGTTGGATGTTGGGGAGGCGGGTAAGGGGTGCTGGGCATTCTCCAGGGCTTCCAGTTAAGCCTCTGGATAGACTGATGCCACTAGCCAGATTAGGGGTTCCAGGCTGAAGAGTCACCAGTCAGGAGGGGTGGGAAGGGTTAATGATTTAGTTTGGGGCATGCTGATACGAAGTTGTCTCTGTGAAATACATTCATGCAACAATTATTGTGTACCTTAGAGTGTGTCAGCACCGTGAAAAAACTGGAGTCAGAGACATCGATTTGTGAAAGAGATGAGTCGAACAACAGAAATTTGGAAGTCACTAGTGAGTAGGTGCTGGCTGTAATCGTGGTAAAGAGGGAGACCAGGCATAGATGGTGAGCAAACAGAGGATCGGATTAGTTTTGAGAATCCTAGTCTCCAAGTGGTGGTGAAGGAAGAAGACGTGGCAAAGGACTCTTAGAAATTGTTGTCTGAGAGGTACAAGGAGACCAGCAGAGAGTGATACGAAGAATGTCATCATTCAGGGATTCCCAAATTCATTCCTGGAAAAAAACTCCAACTATTTATATTTATTCCTAGGCTGACTGAGATTCTGGTAATGAGAATAAAAATTCCCCTATTGCTTCATCAGGGATGTCTTCTACTAGAAAAAAAAAAAGCAAAGTGGGTGGGCTAGGGAATGAATACACATGTTCTCCTTCCTGCCCATCTAACCAGCTGACCCTAACCCATTCTCAGAACTGCACGAACAAGCCAGAAGACCAAACCTCACCAGGCACAGAACCCCAATATGTAAAGAAAGCCCAGCTCTGGGACAAGCTGCCTCATTCTTCCCCACCTCAGCTTCCAAGCTGTGCGGGGAGGATAACAACACAGTGTCCATGGCACGTGTGATTGGGAGTTAAGGAATGCTCGTAAAGCGCCGTGAGCTCCTCAGAGGAAATAAACACGAAGTCTACACATTATTTTTGTATGCCTGTTAACAAGTCTCTGAGTCTCCATCTTCAAAGAAGCTCTCCTTTGGGGCACTGTATTTTATCTCACCCAACGTCAGAGCTCAGCGTTCCTAACAAAGATTTTTGGTAACCATGGGAACCAAGTAAGGACACACATGCCTCACATTCCAGAAACACAAAAAGGACTGACTACAGAGGGCTGGAAGAGTTGGAAAAGAGGGGTGGCACAGGCATCAATAAGGCAGGTTAACAGAGGCTTTGGTCCACGGAGGCAAAAATATCCTAACGTGTTATCTTTCAGGGAGTGTCTGGTGCAGGCGGGCAGTGAGGGAAAAAGAGAAATGCAATGACTCAGAGCCAGGCAATCCAACTTGGTCTAAAACTTTAACAATCAACAAGTCAACAGATTTGTGGATTCTGCTATGCTGTGACCTGTGCGGGGCTCAAGAAGCGTAAGACTAGGAGCTGACAATCTCATGTCTACAGGGAAGAGGCTTAACACCATAAGGCACTTCCTTCCATCGAGTTGAACCAAGCTGATTGAGTTGAGCGTCACTGAGCACAAAACGCAAGCTAGATGCCACAGAGCTGTAAAGGTGATAAGGACATCTTTCTACCTTTGTGAGGTCTAACTGTAGTGGTTGGGACAGAAAGACCTAAAATGATATGGGCAGAAGGCACTAGAATGGTGTAAAAGGCACAAACAGAATGCTCTGGGGGTGCAGTAGGGGATGACTAATTCTGACTTAGAACGCAAAGGGAAGGAATTAGGGAGGACATGTCATCAAGCAATCTCTTCTTGACGCTGGCAATGAACGATATGAGCAAAATTCCTGTTCTCCCAGAGTTTCCAATAAGCAGAGACTGGGGAAGACGTTTGAGAGGAGCTGAGTGGGTGTGAGTGGAGATATGGAAGTGGATGTTATGTGTGTGTTGGGGCAGGGGTTGGGAGGTGGGGGTGGGATGCTCTGACATCAGGATGACAGTGGACTGGGGCTATGCAGTAAATGACACAGCGAGGCATTTTTACTAGGCTTCACTGCATAGTTAAGCATTTGGAGACCCAACCCAAAGTCTACCCACCCCCCTACTCATAGGGAAGGAGCATTTTATTACTAGCTTGGGCTTTGGTCCCAGCCTTAGTGTATGTGTACCTAGGTCAGAGGCAGGCTGAGATCCACGACCAGAGCTGAGCAGCAGGGGGATGTGGTGTGATTGGTCCTGTGCTTTCGGGCTGGCTATGACAAAAGGACAATTTAGAAGTGGCAGAGGTGGGAGAACTAGAAACAATCAGGAGGCTATGGCAAAAGTTCAGGCAAGAAGTGATAAAGACCGGTGGCAGTGTAGATGGAAGGGAAGGGGCCGCTAGGAGGTGACCAGGACTCAGCCAATAATTCAGTGTGGGATGTGAAGGAGTCGGGATGACATCTGAACAGGGTGCATAGGAGGATGAAGGGGAACTTCAGGAAGATGGAGAACACAGGAGGTCAGATTGGGGGAAGAAATCTGAGTCCCATTTCGGACATGCTGATTTGGGATATAGCTGAGGAGGTTAATACAGCGATGCGTCCCAGAGAGCTGGAAATGTAAGGCTAGTGCTTGGTCAAGAAGGCAGCACTAGCCTTGCTGAAGGGCTCATCTGCCCAGAGATGGTGACTGATGCCCCTTAGAAGCACCAGTCTGTGAAAGACTGGTGGGACAACTGACAGCGCTGAGGGAAATGAACGGTGGTTAATCGCGCTTTAGAGAGAGAATCTCATCATTGGCAGGGCTCTTAGAGGTGAGGTGGCTTACATATCAGAGATACTCGATAAACACCTGTCAAATTGAATCAAACTTCCCACTTAGTACAAACATTACATAGCACAATGGTTGTACGTCTGCCCATGTGGTACTTGAATTACTCCAGGGCAAGGAGTCCATTATCTCATCATCTGTCAATTTTACTATTAGCCACCTAATGTCAGAATGTTTTTATTTTTGAGTAGAAATATGCTTCCCTATAATTTTAATCCATAAATACCAGTTCTTATCTCTGGAACAATAATCCTGAAGTATCTTGAGACATTTGTTTTTTTGTGTGTGGGTTTTTTTCCACTTAAATGTTTTTCCCACTCTAAGGAGCAGGCACTTTACTTGATCCCTGCTATATTTCAACACCTAAGACAATTCCTGGTACAGGGTAAGTGAAAATGAATATATGATATTTTGAATGAATGAATGAATGAATGAATAACTGTGTAAATGCTCTTGCCTTAGTCCTCACAAAGAGTCTGATGAATAATAAGACATTCAAGGAAGCTAGGCAGAGGTCAGGTTGTAGAGAGACAGAAGGGGTGACATTTGAAGTGACAAAAGGGAACCAAGATCTTCAGGGAAGAGGGCAAAAAAAGAGAAGCAAAGGGAAAGCGAGTACCAAGACGCCAGACCCTCACAACATTGTAATTTCTATTTTACAGATGGGAAAACTAAAGCTCAGGGAGCTCGCAGTTATAAAACTCATAATTACTAGAGCTGAGGTTTAAACTCAAGTCTATCCATAGTAACGTGACCTTTTTGTTAATTCTGAGAAAACGTTATCTACTTCTCAGAGGATGGTGATGTCAAGACAAAGAGAGCATTTACTGAGCAGACTCAGACACATTTAGCAGTGAGGCGTTTACAGCTATCGTTTCATCCTCACGCCTACCCCATGGGCTCAGTCCTCTTTCTCCTGCTGTAAATGTGGGGAGACTGAGGCACAGAGAGGCTCAGGAACAAGGCACAGGTCCCAGCCACTAAGTAGCAGACCTGGGACTGGAGCATAGGTCGCCCTGACAATGAACTGAGTGTTTCCAACTCCTTCCTTTATGGCCAGACATTTCATTAAAACTGCAAGTTTCTTTAAAACCAGCAAACCTCTTCTGCAGCTGGTACCTGTTGAGAACCAAGTGTTGAAATGGACAGAAGAGACTGAGCTCTAACCTATGGGGTCATTAGAGACCACAATGTGGGGACAGAGTACTGGAATGTGGCCACTCATCTAAGTGTGAGGAACATTCTACTGCCTCTTGTGAAAATAAAAATATTCTGAGTGTTCTTTTTTTCGGAGCCTTCTGTTCATTTAAAGAGCACTTGTAATTAACACTGTGAATAAAAGTATGCGTGGCTAAATGTATGCTCCCTTTGTGAACATCCTTCACAAGGTCATAGAAAAGAAAGAGTGGATTAAGAAGGCAAGGCTTTCCTTTTAGAATTAAGTTTGTCATCTAATGGGCCCGTGGTGTATTAGAAACAGTGCTTTTGCCTTTCTACCTCATTCATTCCACCTTCCACAGTCAGGTACGATTAAGTGCACACTTGCCTGCAGTGACACCAAGTGGCTAGTGGAGGTATGATCGTAGGCTAACTTAGGACCATACCTTAGGTTAAAAAAATTCACTGAGACACTTTATTTGTCACTTTCATCTGTTTGGATTTCAGAGAATTAAAAGAAAAATTCTACAGACTTGGCTTTGACAGTACCTTTTACTAGATACCCTTTCCCACCATAAGCAACCAGGGTTCCTTAGTGAAATGGCTCATTACAGCTGTAGATGACAATAGGACAAATGTCAAGCTGTGCTTGAAACATACCATAAAGCAAGAAAGCCACCAGATAAGCCTAGAGTCATGTCTAAAGGACTAAGAAACCAACTTAAAAAGGCTCCGACTGGCCAAAGATGGGACAATTCGAGCATCAATAAGAATAATAATCACAAAGAATCAAAATATATCAATTATCTTTAAATTCAGATGTTTATATTGATACTCAAAAAAATTCAGCACTACCTCACCTTTGGAGAATGTTAAAAAGTGGAATTACTATTCTAAAAACTGATTAATAAACGGGAGGTATCAAGCTAAAGAGAAGGTATCTTACTTTTTCTCTATGACTATCTCAGGGGAACCAAACAGTAAATGATGGGAAGTTTCTACTTATCAGAGTGTTCCAGCTAATTAATGAAAAAGGAAAAATAGAGAACATTATTATTTTACAACCTCTAATGAAACAAGGCACCTCGGTAAGGGTTATATCTATGGCCACAAACATCTCAAAACCAGGCAAACAGATGTCATGAGTTCCTGATGGAGGAACACACACCGTCTATGAAATGTCGTTGCACAGAAACTCAAACCTGAATCTGATCATGCTTCTAGTTCCAACTGCGAATACACAGGCAATACAGGGGGCAGAGGAACACGTTAAAATACCACAGAAAGGCAATCAGCAAAAACCAAACTATGGGAAACAATAGGACAAATGATCCATAAATAGCAAGAAACATTGAAAAGCTGTGGTGGCGAGGAAAGCTACAGATTAATAAAAGCTTAAATATACACCAACCAATTGCAATGGATGGCTCTTATTTGGATCCAAATTCAAACAAACTGTAAACATAAATTATGAGATAACAGAAGAAATCTGAACATTGGATGTTTTATATTATTATAACATTAATGATTACTGTTAAAACTTTAAGAGTAATACACTATTATGATTATATCTTTAAAAAGTCTTTATCAGTCACACTGAAACATTTATAAATGAAATAATAACTGGAATTCACCTAAAACTAATCCAGGGTAGAAACTAAGAGGAATTTGTGGGGGTATACATGACACAAAATTGGCCTTGAGTTAATTATCATCGAAGGTGAATGATGAGTACATAGGGTTTAATGATCTTATTCTCACTATTTTGTTACAGCTGGAAAATTTCCATACTAAAAAGTTAAAGAAAAAAATAAAAAAAATTTTAGCAACTCATTATCCGGAGTCTGGTAATACTAATGATTAAAAACTAGCTCCATCCGCTTGAGGTCGTATGAACTAATTTAATCATGTCAACTGCATTCCTTATGAAATAAGAAGGAGCAAAAGGAAAGAATAACTACTTAAATCTATGACAGATCATAAACATTAAGTAATTTATACATAGTGTCTTTGTAAATGCTAAAAGATACTCTAACAATAATCCTAAGAGGTGGGATATCATTAGCACTTAACAGATGGAGAAACTCAGTCTGAAAGAGGCTGAGTAACTTCCCAAGCATCATGCTGGGATTCAAACTAAAATATACTTGTTCATCACATTACACCAGGCTGCCTCCCAAGACACAGGAAAGAGAATGGAAAAGATGGAGCAGGAACTAGGGTGAGACAACTGAGATACCTAGGATGCAAGATTTAAGGAGGCGCTCACTCGCAGTGCCAATCCTATAATTGGAAAACTGTGTGAGCATCTTCTTAAATTGTGCACCACAGGTACATTACTCCCCCCGCCCAGTCCCTTCCCTGGGAAAATATACTCTTTAATTAGAGTTTGCTTTTTCTGCAGCCTCCAGAAAGTATGAATGACGGCTGGAGTAAAGAGCTGGAGTCTCCAGCGCTCGCTGCCCATTTGCAGTGCACTCACTGTCTCCTGGAGGGCGCTGAGTCACCTGGCCTAGGATGGCCCACAGCCTCGAAGCTTACATCATCAGCATGCGTTAGCTCCAGAGGAAGCTACGCCCTCAGGTGTAGAGTTGGAGCAAGGCAGGCAGATAACTAATTTTGGAGGCCTGGGAGTAGATGAAAACTCTGGTGCAAGATTATTTGTATATTTATTTTTCATGAGGTTATTCTAGAGCAGAACCAAATCCCCACCTATGGTTACTCTGGCAAAGCTCCTAGTAGTAGACCCTGGGGTCTGCCTATATATGGTTTGGTGTCCACCACACCATAGGATGTAAATGAATGGGGAGTCACTGATTATCTAGAAGAGACTTGGTTTCTGAGGGGAGGATGGGGCCTAAAGAATAAACACGTGTAACCACTTGTACCTGTTATTCTCTACAGTCAAAGGAACATAACCACAAATGAGGCCTTGGAAACACGACTAGAATGATTATAGGAAGCATGTGTGCTCTGCTCAAAGGACCACAGAGGATGAAGCAACTTAGGCCCTTCGGGCATTCAAGGGGAATGCAAGGTTCCCTACCCTTTATGCTTCTTATGTACTTATGACCTCAAATTACAGCTTAGCTAAGCTTTTCTCTGAGTCTTCCAGAAACCTGCTGTGGCTAATGTAAGTGTTCAGCTAAAGCCAAAGGGATACTGTCTATAAAAAATAAATAAATAAATTTAACGCAAATGCTCATTGCAGATGATTCAAGGAGTGGTTACAGAAATCAAGGGCTACCCATGGATACCTAAAGAATCGTCTCCTTACGTGGAATAGACGGTGATGCTTTCCCTCTCCTCGATCTTAATGCTGTCATCACTGGGAACTGGTGGGTTGCTCTGAAACTGGTTTGGAATCCGGAACCAGACTTTCAGTTTTTTCTGTAGGGAGCCATCTTCACTAGGGAACACAGCAAAGGATATAGGAACTGTCATCCCCATCCCAATTCCTGAAAACAGAAAAGCCCATGGAGTGAGGTGGTTATGAGAGACAGAATTTTCTCAGGCCCGTGGAAGATCTGTTCGTCTCATTTTTTGTTCATGAAATTAATTATAAATATTTGAATCATTAAAAATATAGTCAGACACACAAAACACCTCCAATTTGTATATACTAGAGGTTAAGAGAGTAGTGATTCAACTACATACATCAAGACCATAAGTATATCAGTATCTAAGTAACTTCCTATCTAAATATCCATTTTAAGGAAATATCCAAAATATAGAAAAAGCTATATAGGTTACTGGATATTCATCGCAGCAGAATTTATAATTGTGAGAAACTGGGAGCCATATAAACAGGCTCAAAATAGAAATACATCTAAGAAAATTACAGGCACCTGATGCAATACAATGTAGCTGGTAATAATTATACTGAAGAAGACTAGCAACAGCAGGAAGATAGTTATGAAATAAGTAACAGAAGCAGGGTATACAATTGCACAAACACTATGATCATGTTTTAAAAGCCTATTAAAAAGCCCTAAAGAAATATATTCAAAAGACAACAATAATTGACAACTAGAAAATATGGAAGAGGGATGCTGTTA
Source organism: Cynopterus sphinx (assembly GCA_030015415.1). NCBI lineage: Eukaryota > Metazoa > Chordata > Mammalia > Chiroptera > Pteropodidae > Cynopterus > Cynopterus sphinx. The sequence continues at coordinate 150,800,060 of CM057380.1, read as the reverse complement.
TGTTATTTTCAAAATTTTCTTTAATGAGTTTTATACTTTTTACACCTATTCTAAAAAAATCTTATGACAGTGTTAAGAAGGAGAAGATTTCTTCTTGACTTCCTACTGGTCAACTTATTGTCTAAGGCCTGATCACTCTGGTCCTAGTAAATGTTACTAAGATTAATACCAGTTTCTAACTTAATCAATTATCAGCTTGAGAACTATCCTAAAAATTAAACATGAAATCTCTTTTCTTCACCTTGCTTTCTGACCCGTTTTGCATTTGCAGTGATTCCAAAGTCTAGTCTAAATTAGAAAGCTTAACAGTTAAAAAAGTCATATTTAAATACGGTTTACATGCTAACAGGTCTACTGAAACTTCAGGCCTATCATTTAAAAATAAGGAAGCTGCCAGCATGGACAGCCAAGTTTTTTAAGAGTGTAACAGCCTGAGAATTCTCAGACCCTTAATTTGCTAGAACAGAGCCAGGGACCTGCCACACTCATCACTCACTGAACCTCAGTACCCCACAGAATCTGAGCTACTAGGGGATGGACTCCGGAGATTGTCAGCCTAAGGGTGGAGGTCTCAGGTCTGAGGTTGGCCTTCACTCTGTGCCTTGGCTTACTGTGGGCACAATTCACCCAGTTCACCCATCCAAAGACAAAATAAGCACTGTAGGGTAAAACAAACAAACAAACAAACAAACAAACACCCAGCAAACATCTCTAGATCTGGGAGAAACACTTGAACTCACTGATATTGATAGAGATAGTACATAGTGAAGGGTAGGCTGGGCTGAAGTCAGTGTGGTCTCCCTAAGCTTCCTTGTTCATGCAGCACAGCAAGTTCACATGCTGCTATAGTAGGTAGTGACTAGTGACTTGTGGTCCCTTCCTTGTGTTTTCCATGCTGAAGTGAGACCATGCAAAGCTCACCTCTGAAACCAGAACCACATCCTTCAGGGATACTCACCCTTGTCATTGGTGCCTCCCACATACTTCATGACTTTGGGCATTGCTTCCCGTACAGCCTCATCCACAGTCTTATCTGTCACCTCCACTGTGGCAAACCTCCCGCCTTCACAGGCCCTTTCCTCATATGAGACTTCTTCCTAGAGAAAGAGAATACATAATGCAATCTATATGTTCTTGAAGCAAGAATAGTCCAGCTACAAGAGGTACAAACTAATAAGAAACTTTCTATAATGAGCTTGGGTATGGTGACAGGGTAGAAGAGACAGGCCTGAATATGAAGGGCCATGAGAAACAGATTCTAGAATGTCTTACAAATGCCGACAGCAGGAAAAACTTCATATATCCAATATTCTCAGAGAGATAAGAGAAGATATTGCCTCTCAAGTTACCGAAAACAGCCTAGAATGCTATAAAAAGAGAATGTTCAGAGATCAAAGAGCTCTTGGAAATTAAAACTATAACAGAATACAAAAAAATTCAGTAGAAGTCAAATCAAAGGAAATCTTCCAGTTCAAATGATTTTTTTTTTGTGATCTGAATGTAGGCTTTTGCAAGTGTGTCTGAGTCTTAAGTGGGAGGGATCCCCAGAAAAGAGTTCTGGGGAATGGTAAGGTTATCTGTGCTCTCAGCCTGTTCCTCACCGTCCACAGCAAGAAGAGAAAGGTTGCCAAGAAAGGAATCAGCATGGTTCAGAGAGCAAAGGCCCCCATGATAAGTCTACTATCTTTTAAGGCTTACTCCACCTCCTCTTCCTGAGAGACCTCTCCTTCTGTGAACTCTGAAGGCAAAAATTCTAGAACTAGAAGGGCCCTTACATATCTGTCAGTTCACCTGTCTCCTACTACAGATGAGCAAACTGTCCATTGTGCAGCGGGACACATGGGACTGGAGTTAAGCAAAAGACTGGCATGGGAGATACATTTGGGAGTATTCAGCATAGGGGATACATTTGGGTTAATAAAGCTGCGAATGTGATTGAGATTGCCTAGAGAATGTATACAGTATGCTCTATTTAATTCTAATCCTGTCAATTAATCCCCTGCCTAAAAGTCTTCATTCACCAAGTTCTTAACTTATATTTGATGGTCCAGGGACCAGCTACCATCTACCTATTTGCCAGCTACACCCAAAGCACCTCCTCACTGGCCTTCTGCTATTTCCTTTAATGCCACAGTCATTCTCACCTCAGGGCCTCTGTACCTGCTACTTCCTCACCTGGAGTATTCTTTTCCTATCTTTGCCTGATGAACTGCTACTCATCTAACACATCCCACCCTAAAAAGAGAGCATCCCAATTTAAAACAGGTTCCCAATGATATTTTTTATAGGCCCTTGAACTTTCACATCGTAATACTTATTGTAATTATAACTGAATGATAATGTTTTTAACTTCCATCTGCAACCATAAGTGCCATGGGGTCAGGGATTATCTGTATTGTTTACCACTGTATCTCTTAGCATCTAGTAGTAACATGTCTTCCATACAGAAGGCACTCTATACAGATTTGAGAGAAAGGAGGCCACAAAGTGAAACCTGGTTTTACTCTAATGACAAGGAATAGAATAACCATAGCTGGGTGGAGAGATGAGAACCTAGTCTATATTTACTCTGGAAATGTCTTCAGCTGGTTCTACAGCAGTTACCACCTGTTTTCATAGCATCTGTATCCATACCCTCATTTGAACCACTGGTTCATGGTGAAAATTTAGGTTTGAGAGATAGATGTTATAAAATTATTCTAGTTCTCTAGGGAGCCGAATTTAGATAGAATTCTCTCTGTTTCTGAAGAAAATAAAGCATCTAAGTTAATCCTGTTGACACATTTGATTTTTCAATTGTAATGTCTTTAAGTATGTTTCCTTGTCTCATGGAACATAAAAATCGCTCTCCTCTGCCCCATATCCAGCTTGCTTATGCTCATAATCAATTATGAAACTTTTGGTCTGTGACCACAAACACTAATTTTCAATATTCAGTGGGAACCCTGGTCAAGTTCAAGTCCCAGACAGAGATATTGCGAGAATGTTTCTTGCTATGAAATCTGCAAGGTCCTCTCCAAGGTCAGTTTTTTTTCTTGCCACTTAGGTGGGTATATATGTTGATTGTGGAAGCCAGCTTTCTCATCAAAAGAAAATAGTAATAATTATAATAATCTAAGTACTTTCTGTGCATCAGGTCTTATTTTAAACATTTTACATGGATTCATTCATTCAATCCCTCCAATAACCCTGTGAAGAAGTTAGTGTTTTTATCTCCATTTTCAGATGAAATGAGCCTAAAATATTAAGTATCCTGGCTTCTCCCTCTCGTTTTCTTATCTCCCACTAGCTCCTCCCACTGGGTGAATCTCTTTGGGAGCCAGCTGACACTGGAGTTTGCGAAATAGATGAAAGGTATCTCCACATTGAGACACAGAGAGCAGAACAGGATATGGGTAAGGAAGGGATCTGAGGAAAAATAGGCAGCAAACTAGTCCAGACCGTCCATTTGCATTCGCAATGGTCTGTTAGCCCGAAAAGACCAAGTGAGCTAAATTCCACTCCAGAAAGGAAAGCTCTCTGGGAGCTGTTGGTAACACATAAATCTTCAAGTGTTAGGGACAACAGAGACCGTAGAGATGATTAGTCTGAGTTCACAGACTGACATGTGCACAGGCTAGATCTGGCCACAGATAGATCCTTTGGCCTGCAGTGTTTACAAACAACGGTAGTCAGTTGCCAACAGTTAAAACTGACATAGTTGTCCTACTCAAAACCACAGCCTCAGTCTTAACATTGCCTATTCCTTCCTCCTCTTCTCTGCTTGTTTTTCTTCACAGCACTAATCATCATCTGATAGGTGATATATTTGACTAATTGATTTGTTCATTAGTCACAAAAGTGTAAACTCCACAAAGACAGGAAATTTTGTCGGTTTTGTTCACTGCTTTATCCCAGCTGCCTATATGAGTGCCTGGCACACAGTTGACACTCAACAACTAGTTATTTATTGAATGACTGAATTTTAAATTGAGTGATTTCACACAAAGAATCTGAATTTTTTTTTCTTAAAAATCTGGCAACCCTGGTTCACATCACTGCATGTCGACAGCTGCCTGAAGCTACCCTTTACAGATGGGGACCTGAGTTCTCTCCCTGATTTGCCTCAGTTCCCATCTTGCCTTACAGTCTAAAACAGCCAGCTTCATTTATTTCCATTACCTTCCTGGCTGCTTGTAGGCATTTTAATATGCCACTCTTGATCAAGGCTAAACTGCTCATTCTATACCTGAGGAAACAGATACAACAGATATAGTGACAGGGCTCTGGCTATAGTTGCTTGAAGAGTCCCGAATCCAGTTGAAGGCTTTTCTGTACTAGGTACCAGAACTTGGCTCCCAGACAACGCAGTCATTTAACAAATGAGGCACTGAGTCGGAAGCTGAGTATACAGCCACGACCTGCACAAAGTACCTGTCGGCAAGATTATAATCCAGTGGCAGATTCCTTGTTTTCAGCGGGTAGCCGGATTTGCCTGGGTTAGCACTGCTGTCAATTGGGGGGGGGGGGGACGCAGGAGGAAGAGATATAGCAAGTCTGCCCTCCTCACTTACCCTGTATTCTAGGCACCGAACTCTGGGAGTTCTATTGGCCAACAGCCATTTTACAGCCCTGGGCCTTTGCACATGCTCTTTTCTCTGTGCACACCACATCTCTGAGGCCCAGCTGAAGACACTTCCTCTGGGAAGGCCCATCCTCATCCCTCGGCAGAATGGATTGCTCCTTCCCCTGCGCTCCCCGCCTTGTACATTTACCTCTAAGCAGCACGAATCATGTTCTTTCAGACACAGTTCACTAGCAGGGGGGATGTTTCTTAAGGACAGCACCTTTCCAGACCTTTCTGCAATTCGGGTCTCTCGGCAAAACCGATGTTCAGAGTGTTTGGAAGGTTTAAACGAACGAATGCGTTCCCCAGGAGCTGCCGATCTCGCCAGGCTGGGATTCTCCCAGCCAATCAGCCTCGCCCCTGTGTCCGTCCCCTCCTCCCAGCAGGGCCCCTGGCCTGGCGGCACCGGCCCCCTCCTTCCTCCTTCCTCCTTCCTCCTTCCCAGGCCTAGCGCTGGGCACTGGAGGGCCATGCCCGTGGCAGAAACCACAAGGCACCATCCGGGGCACATTCCTGTCCCACCTGCCGCTCAGAGCCCGCTCGGATGGGAGGGCGGTGGGGGGCCCCCCAGCTTCAGGTTCTCGGCAGCCCTGCGGGCCTACCTTGGCCCCTGTGCTCAGGACCTGCCAAGGCCACGTCTCTACACTCCCGAACAGCGAGTTCTTGATCATGCCCAACATGCTGTCACCGCGGTGCTCCGGACCCCCGCGGCCGCTCGCTGGGTGGCGGGGACGCTGGGGCCACCGGGGACCACCCAGGCGGCGGGGCGGGGCGGGGCGCGCTCCCCGGGAAGAGGCGGGAAGAGCCGGGCTCCTCCTCTTCCCGGCTGCTGGCTGAGGTCTTGGGTGCGGGGCAGGTCTGTGGACCCCACGGCCCGGGCCGCCGAGCATCCTCCTCCGCCGGTCCCTGCCTCTGTCCCGAGTCCGGCTTGCTCGCGGAGGGCCTGCAGACAGATTGTCCCTCGTACCGGATTTGGGCAACTTCGGTGGAGAACTTTCCACACCACCCAGCCACCCACCCACCCGTGTTTCTGTCCACGGCCGAGGCCCCTCTCTGGCACCTTTGCGCCGAACTCAGGAATCTTCCGATTCCTCAGGTGCTGTCCCCAGCCTGCGCCCTAAGGCTCTGTTCCCGGCAGGTGCTGCACAGTCTAGGCTCAGACTTGGTACCCTCCCCCACCCTGGGCTCTCGGAGATATCTGACTGCTGCTTCTCCACCTACAGTAGATACCCCCTAGATTGCCATCCCCGTCCCCTACAGATACCCCTAGATTGCCATCCCCGTCCCCTACCTCTTGCCTAAACAATTGAAAAAGCACCTCAATTAGCTTTCTACTTACCACTTTCTTTCATCCAGTCTGTTTTAGTCACCAATTCCACATTAATTTTCCAAAGCACAGCTCTGCTCATTCACGCCCATTCAAAACCTAGCCGGTTTTATTAGCATTTATTGACTGCCTGCTCCCCGCGCCAAGTGTTTTGCAAGTATTATCTCTACTCCTCACATCGCTAAGCATAAATATTTTATAGCCACTTTATTACGGAGAAACTTGAGGCTCAAAATAATTGACTTTTCCAGTCAAAAATCAGGGTGAGACTTGACCAGGATTTGAATCCGTGACTGTGGTGTCAATGATCTTAACACTTTTATTGCGGCTTGTCACCCTGACCTATTACCAATCAACCTCTACCCTTTGCATGTCCCTATCCGTGTGCCACACGGATCCCACCATCTTCCCTTTCTAACTCATCCCGTGAAATATGACCTCTCTGAAAGTAAAACGTTCCTTGTGTCTCCTTCTATCTGAACTCATGTACCATTTTGTTTATTCTTTGTGTAGGCTGCTCTGAACAACCTGGAGTGACCTCCTGCTGTGCCTGCATCCTGAGAAAGGGGATTTGACTCTGAACCAGGCAGAGGTCTTGGTGGTACCAATGACCTCTATTTTTGTGGTAACAGATATTAACTATATTAACTATATAAAAAAGTCAACTTTTTGACATAAATATTTATGATTACTATAAAATAAATTGCCATTTATTTTATATTTTCTTGATTTAAGATGCCATTGGTTATAAAGCATTGTTATTTTATGTGGCACCAAGAAAGTAAACAAGTAAACTATGACATTCAATTGGTTTGGAAGCATCCAGGGACGTTAAAATTTTAAATAGCAGACAGCTCATAATCCATAAGAGATTGTATGTTGCTTTGTAAGAGTCCGTGAATATTTTTCTTACAGCCATGTCTCCTTTTTTACAGATTAATGTCTTAAAGGGCAAAGATCTATTTTTCTTTAGCTTTTTTTCTCACTCGCCATACCTTGGGGTGTTTAATAACTACTGAATAATTAACAGAACTGTTCTTAATATTAGATCTAATCACCTATTTTAGTTGCTAAACTAGGTACAGTGAAATGGGCTTATTACTCAACACAGTCAAGGAACAAAAGTATTTGGGAAATAGAAGACACTGGATCAGAAGATCTGGATTCCAATCTGACTCTGTCCTGCTAGAGTGACAAGTGTCTCTTCTGCAAATTTCCTAACCTCTGCAGGCCTCAGTTTCTGCATTTATAATGCTGGGGTAATAATGTCACCTCACAGTACTGTTGGGAGGATTAAAGGAACTCAGGTACTCTCCACACCCATGGTCAATTTGGTTCTACCAAGATCTGAACCCAGCTGTTTCAAGAGCATTGCATGGATGCATCATTTTAAGGCACAGATTATTAGGTGTTTTCCTTTATCTAATGACTTTGAGATGTTGTGAAATACTTTCCTTTGTAATTTATTGGGTATTATGATTGAATAATGTTGACTGTGTGTACTGTGGGCAAAAGATATCGTATGTATTAAACTAAGTGGACCATTTGAGCAGTTTTCACAAGCATAACAGCCTGCACCAAGGGGGATTTTGAGCCTCTATTGCAGTACGTGTGCGCGCGTGCGCGCACACACACACACACACACACACACACACACACATCAAGTTTTACAGTGTTTGAGATGGGTTTTTTCAGCCTCTACCATTCCCAGTAATGGTACTGAAATATTTTACAGTCAGTGTCAGCCAGGATTGAAGCTCTTCTCCATACCAGCAGTTTTCGCAAGGAGCACTTAGTCTTACAGAGCTCAGCCCTGAGGGAGTGTCAAAGAAGTCCTATTTCCTCCATTTTACACTTTGCCTCTTGATTTGGCAGCTCCAATATTTCCATGCCTTGAACAGCCTCGGCCCAGACCTGGCTGGGACTTCAGCTATGCTAATGTTTTGGAATCCCACCCAAGCTCTTCTCATTCAGCAGCAAGATTTTAGAGTCTGGAGAGGCCACAGCACAGTAAATACCCTCAGCATAATGAAACAGTGTGTGTACAAGTGAGAAAAGCAGGGAGCCCACAGTTCAACAAAAATTTATGAGTTCTATGGGCCAGCTACTGGAAATAGAATAATGACCTTTCTTCTCTTCAATCATAGAACTTCATTCTCTTAAGAATTGTTAAGAATTTTTGATCTCTGCCAGAGACTGAACGAGACTGAAGAGACATACCAACCAAATGCATTGTGCAGGCCTTCTTTGGATCTTGATTTAAACAAAAGGTTAAGAAATTTGTCTAAGTAATCTATAAAATTGAACCCAGAAATTATTATCAATTTTCTTGGATAGAAATTAATGTGTTTATGTTTAAAGAATTCCTTTGATGAGGAGTAAGATTTTTATATGCTCTCAAAGTATGTCTCCAAAAGAATAATGGCACAGTGGAGAAACTGGACAATACCTATCCAAATAATCAAAATGATCAAAGTTAATATCATTAACAAGGAATGATATATGTCTGGACTGATACTCTGAGAACAGAAAATCACCTATGTGGCCTTCCAGCCAAACACCTGTAACCTGAATCTAATCACAAAGACATCAGAAAAATCCAAATAGAAGAAAATACATAAAATTACAGGCCTGTATTCTTTTAAAATGCCAAAATCTTAAAAAGAATAAGGAACTTATTCAGCTTAATGGAGAATAGAGATATGCCAACTAAATGCTGTCTGTGATTATGGCCTGGATCCCGTACTAGGAAATAAATGCTATAAAGAACATTAGTGGAATAATTGTTTAAATTGGAATAGGGACTAGAGATTAGATAAACATATCAATATTGAAGTTCCCAAAATTGATAACTGTATTGTGGTTGCGTAAGAGAATATCCTTGTTCTTAGTAAATACACACTGAAGTATTAAGTAGGTAAGGGGGCATGATATATGCAACCTACTATCCAACATTGTAGAGATAAATGGTAGAACACACACACACACACACACACACACACACACACACACACACACTACATATTTCATCTAATATCTTAGTGTCTTCCTTCTACTTTCCTATTCTGCAGCCTTACTGGTTTTCTTTAGAACATGCAAGCATGTTCTAAATCAGGGCCTATGATCTCACTTTTCCACTGTTCAGAATGTTCTTCCCCTAGACATTTACTTGCCTGGCATCTCCTTGTCATTCAGGTTTCAGATCACCGCTTCAGAGAGGCGTTCCTTGACTACCCAACATAACGTGTTTCCTCTCCCCCAGAGCACTTATTATCTGAAGATATTTAATTTATTTTTATGCTTTTTTTTTCTTTTGTCAGTCTCTTTCCACCAGAATCACACATCATAAGGAGGGACCTTGATCAGGAATCTGTCCCTAGTACCTAGAATAGTGCTAGAAACACAAGCTTTCAATAAATATTTGTTGAATGGATGAAGGTGGGATCAGGGGATGGTGTGGGAAGGACAGGATTCTAGGAAAGTTGGCAACATGGGCAGGGTTACTGTATGTGTGTGTGTGTGTGTATGTTTGTGTGTGTGTGTCTAGTGTTCCATCCTACACCAAGTACATTTTTTAGAATGGAGAAGGAAAATGTTGTGTAAAATATGCTTATTTAAAACCTAGAGGCTGATTAAAATCAGCAATTTTGGAGAAAAAGAGGAATCAAAAGAGAGGAACTTTATTATGTCCGTTACTCAATTGTAACATCAGCTATTTTTTTTTTTTGTTGACATAGTCTATCTATATTTAAATTGCAGCTAGAATGGTAGAAGGATCAAGTTTCCAGTTATATCTACATGGATGGATTTTCCTTTATTTTGGGACATTCCCTTTCTATCATCCTATTTAGAACAACATTATAATTTTCCCATTTTACCTGGATGTCTTCATCCTCATTTCTCTGTGATACTTTGATATGTGGACCTGTGATGTGAATCCATGTTTCACAAGTGTGCTCCTTGCATCTGTATCACAGATGCACAGCCTGTTAATAATGCAGAATCCTTGGCCCAAATCCAAATCTCTGAGAGGGGGAAATAGAGAAACTAGCAACTTTTTAAAAATGTTATATATTTTTTAAAGTAAAAAATATATTTCAGAAATTCAAAATATACTGGGATGTGTAGTAAAGTTTCCTTCTAGCCCAGTTTCCCATCCACCTGCTTTCCTTTCTCAGAAGCATGTATTGTTAGATTAGTTTCTTGAGCTTTTGTATCTCTGCCTTTTACTTTTGTTCTATAACAATAATTACTTCATTAGATTTTTGCAATTCATGGCAAAACGTTGAGTCTAAATTTTCATCTGATCTATATATAGATATTTTTCTGTTTAGTGTTTTTTAATTCCCCCTTTCTGTTCCTTTCCTCTATGTATATATATATTTTGTTGTGTCTCTATGGCTCTTATGCTGGTTCCATTTTGATTACTCAATTTTGAATGATTTGTGTTTTTACTGGGTCAGCTGTCATGGAAGATCAATGTGGGAATAGAGCAAGAATGTGTTTCAAGTTAGGGACATTAAAAGAACAATTCTGTGATATACGTGGGAATTCATTGGTCTTTTCTCTTTCCTCTCCAACCAGATAAAATTAATTCACAGTGTAAATTGTCTCTTTCCCTACCTCCTTATGAGCAGATGATCACAATGCTGTTGCTGCTGGTGATTGATGATGATGATGATGTTGATGATAGTGAAGGAGAGAAAAAAGATGGGAGAAGGGTGAATATGCCTAGTCTAGGGGGTTCTTCTTTAAGACCATCTCCTGTGTCTTTTGGAATTAACCTGTGCATCCTATTCCCCACTGTTGTAAACAAATTATTACAATTTTCCACTCCAGTGTATACCCTTAACCTTGGTGAAATGCCTTTGCCAACTCTTTCTGAGATCTATAGCTCTGGGTGATGTCCCTTCACTGAATTTTCTTGAATCCCTGCTTAATCTTCTCCGCTTTTATCATTCTTTTGTCTCCTTTGAGATTCAGGGCTTCAACTGCTTTTTAATTTTACTGAATATTATGTTTGTGTTTCTTCTTCTTGCTGTTTTGGGGTAATTTCGAAAAAGCAATGAGTAAATTCTGCTTTTACACCACTGTATTTAATTCAGAAGTTGGAATCTGCATTTTGTATTTAATAAATGAATGAATTAATTAATTAATTTTATGCCTACAACACCCATCTTCCTAGGTGGTCTCCCCATTCAAGTACTAACTAAGCCGATCCTGCTTAGTTTCCAAGATCAGATGAGATCGGCTGTATTCAGGGTGGCATGGCCATAGATAGAATCTGCATTTTGAAAGCTCCTCCAGCGTTACATTTTAAAGACGATCACAAATTCTTTGACATTCTTTCAATTGAGAGGTGGAATCTAATTTCCCTTTCCTTTGAATTTGGATTGGCTTTAGTCACTCACTTATAGTAACTCAGTTATAACAGAATGTGATAGAAATGACACTACATGACTTCTGAGTTAAGTTAGAGAGACCACAAAGCTTCTGTCTTATTTGCTTGCCCTTGAAGCCTTGAGCTACCATGTAAGAGGGCTGGCTACGTGAGACTACCATGCTGTGAGAAAGTCCAAGCCACATGGAGAGGCCATATTAAAAAAAACAGAGTTGATAATCCCAGTTGAGTTTAGTCTTTGAGTTACCTTAGCCCAGGCACCAGACATGGTGAAGAAGACTCCAGTTTATTCCAGTCTCCGGCCATCTGAGATAACCCTATTTAAGTCTTTTGAACTGAAATTGTGAAGCAGATATTGTAAAAAAGGTGTTGTGAAGCAGAAACTAGTTATCCTCAGTGTGCTGTCGGATTATATGACCTATAGAAGCCCTAAGCATAGTAAAACAGTTGTGGTTTCATGCTGGTAATTTGGGGAAGGTTTATTATGTAGCAGTAGATAGAATGCCCGATGATATTTTTGCACAATAAAATTCGAGAACTACTTCTGTGATCATTTCCACTGAACTCAAGATAGTTGATGAGGTGGCTTTGTGCTGTTTGAATATAGCGAAGCTAGAACTACATTTCTCAGAATTTCCCTCCCTGTGTTGTTCCAGGTTGTGGTTGGTGACAAAAGAAATTTGTGCAAGATTTAAAAGATGGAAGGGAAAAAGCAGCCATTTTTAATGCTCTGAAGGTCAGTATAGGGCATCATTTCTTATTGCAACTCAAATATGATATTGCTGAACTGCTGGTTTATGTTGTCACGGAACAGAGGCCTGTACCTCTTTCAGCTTCTGACGGAGTTTTATTGTTTTTGTTTTTGTTTTTGTATTTGTATTTGTATTTTGTTTGTTTGGATGATATTTTTTTCTTTTTTGAGCCTTGGACCAGGTGAAAGTACAGCTCCATGATGAAATATACCAGAGAGTTAGCATACAACTGGAGCAAAACAGTGAATGAATACTGCTGCCCATCCACATTAAAAACAAACAAATGAACAAAAAAGATTCTCTTTACTGCTAGAGATTGAAAAGGACACACTTGCCAGATTAATAATGTATACCAATGACAGGCTGTTCCAGAAAAGGTATCACTTCTAATATAGAAACTGTGATTGAGACGACCACTTGGTTAAGTTTATATAAGTTTATAGTAATAAATCAGCAGCTGTCAGTCAATCAATTTTCCTTTTCTCTGCTTCCTTTAATTCTTCGAAAGCGGTACTAACTTCTGTAATTCTTCCCAGTATGTAGTATCACTTTTGACATAGTACCATGGATGGAAGAGGAGGCAGATGATTCCAGAGGCTTTCACTTGACCATTTCTACCACAATGGTGCTTATGCAACTGGTCAAGAAACAAATCTGAGGGTTTTCCCCATTTTTAAATATAACCATTCCAAGGATGCATTCATGGACTTAACAACTACTGGTAGGTTCATGTGCTCTCTATACTCACTGTGAGATAGACTGCAGCTAGGACTCCACTTCATCTCCTGTCTTTCATAAACCTCCACTCTAACCTGGGGACTATGATGGCATTTCAGGTCCCCTGTCATCAGTATCAGCCCAAACTATGTATCTAATAGCTCTCAAAAGCTCTGGGTATTCCCCTTTCTCCATTATGCCTGGAAAATGGCTGCAGGTCCCTTTGGAAGAGGAATGGGGAATTGCTTGTTGTACGTGTTTGCAGTGGCATTGCAGGGTCATTTATCGAGGGGATTAGGCTTCCTCTTCAATCAGTAGGCTCTGAGTCTCAGATCTGCCCTAGATCTAGAAAATGAAACTGCAAGTACCCATTGTGACTGATATAAGCCTTTTGCTCACCAATTTTTTGTGTGGTTATATAATTTTTGTGTGGTTATATAAACCAAGTAATTTTCTAATCTGTTGCCCATCTATATTTCTCCTAGTAATACCGTAGTCTATTAATCACTGCCACAGATCCTGATAGGCCAAGGGACCTTGATTATTACTCAGCCTTGGTTTGTACTGCAAAAATTATGTTTACCTCAACTTTTAAGATTAGGAGCTACCATCTTGCTTCTGTTTTTCTGGAATCCTATCACTCTGGTTGATGATAGCCTAATTCTGTGGCAGCATCTCCTGCAGTCAACTATGATGTGTAGAGGACACTTACCTCTGAACTTCTCAAAGATGTTAGTGCTCCACCACCGGTGTTACCTCTCATTGCTCTTGTGATGGGAGTGCCCCCTGGGCCTTCCTAGGGAACCTGCTTAGGCAGCAGTTTCTCTGGTTCATATAACACTCATTCTAACCTTTGTACTTTCCTGAACCTACTAATATCTTCTTCAACACTCTGTCAAAGACAATTCCAGCATTTTTATCTCATGGCAAACCAGCGTTCTGTCCAGGCTTCAAGGAGTCATCCCAACAGTGTTTGAGGATTGACTTCAGGTGTCCTTATCAGGACAACAAGCCCCACATCCTGAAAGAGTGCTTTCATGTCAATAATCACTCCCTTGTCCTGCCTTATATTCTTCCCCCTCTGTCTAACATCCTCAAGCTCCACTCCTACACATGCCCCAGTTCCTGTTGATACATGTTGGCCAGGTATTCAAATTCACTGGGTGTGTATACAGTACATTTCTAGAGGAGGGATTCCCCACTTGGGTTGTGCTGTGACTTGTCCCTAGTCATTGGTTTGAAGGCAGTTAGGGAAGATGGAGCTAGATCTGGAGGAGGACAAGCACCATTTTGTGAAGAATCTACCTCAGGTGAGATCGTTTGGGTGTCTCCAATTGAATGGAGGCTGTTCTCCTTTAGTGAGAGGGGGGATAGAGCTGCTTTTGCCAACCTGGAGGATTAAGAGGTATCAGAGCTCAAGCTTATTAGACTCTTACATCCAGATACCCCCATCTTAGGTCTCTGGTTTTTCACTATCATCACATCAGGTCTCAGATCTTGACTTGAGACCTGTTCAGGCTGTTGTTCATTATTATTTGAGCTCTGCTAGCCTAGCAATGAAATCTGGACTTGATTTTCAGCAGAGTCTGCCCCCTGTGGCTACTAAGGATAAGAACCTCTTTAAACACTACCATGGGGACTTTCTCTTACTCTCATAGGATGTCTTGAGATGTCTGACACTTTCACAGGATATTTTGAGTTGTTAATCTGAGCACATATATTTTTCTTCAAAGCTTCGAAAGCCATGAACAAAAGCCAACCAACTCTATAATCTTTATAATTATCTCTTTCTTACTTATCACCAATAATAGCATCCATACCAATGTCTGACCTGCAAATAACCCAGTTCCAGAATTTCTTTCTGAGAGACTGCTTTCAAGAGCTACTTCTACCAACTGTTTTAGCCTAGGTTATTCAAAAATGCAGAGTCTGAGACAAGGACTTGCATGATGGTTGTTGATTATTTTGGAAAATGATCTCTGAAGGAACAGAAGAAGGAAGAATGAAGCAGGAAACAGGATGATAACCTAAGAGCACATCACTGAGTTGATCCCACTGTGGGGAACAGAGGTTAATCCTTCCCAGAATGCCCTGGGAGGTCATATAGAGTGTGCGTAAAAATTTTCTTGAAAGGGAAAGAGGGAATATTATTCATTTCTTGTGCAAGGACTGCCCCAGGAGGTATTAACTTTCTCGAATTTTCAATTTTTAGAAAAATTATTTGATTCTTTTGTATTCTCTAAAGGAGATCATTGAGGTTTTATTTTAAAGTATCCTTATATACTTATGGATTTTACCATATTTTATGTTTCATTTTATTTCAATCATAATTCTTATTGATAATATCCTGTTTTTGGCTATTGGGAGACCCTTCAAATTGCTTCCATTTTTCACCATTGGGAACTCCTTCTCATTGGTTCTTGTGACCTTTCGACATGACCCTAGTAGACTTCAATAGCTTCCTTGTTTTCTGGTATGACTAGTTATTCCAGGCTCATTCCTGCTCCACACAGGAACTCATTCATTTGCCCAACAGACCGGATTCCTTTTCAGGAGAAATGGTATTTACAGATTTACAGTCTGGGCACTAGGGGTCCTCATTGGGTTGGTCATAGGCCTTTTCCCTGGACAGGGCTAGAAATATGTATTGTATGAAAAAAAAAACCTCAAGTAAATATTCATATTTCCAATTTAAATAAAATATTAGTTTTATTTGACTTTATATTTGTATCTTTTTACTCTTATTAACATTACTTAATTTGCTTTAGCTTATTCTATGTATATATATGATAGTTTCAAATATCATTAACAGATTACTTATTTCCTTTAGCCTGTTATATACATGTGTATAATAGTTTCAAACTATTGTTATTAGCAACACATTTATGATTGTTTTTATAATAATTTATGATTATTTTGCAATTTTTTTTGCAGTTTTTTGCAATTGTTTTTTCCTTTAGATTATATTTCACTAGGAGGGTATTGTCAAATTTCTGTATTTTAAAGTTATTGAATTATTCTATATATAGTTAAGCCATCAACTTGATATATTTGATATTTTGTTTACAATTTTCAGGGACTGATATTTTTCTATCTTGATTTAATTTTGTTTTATAATTATTGAAGCTATTTACATAGTTTCTAAGTTAAAAGTTATAAAACAAAGTATATTCAGAGTTTAGTTTTAAATCTACTTTCTCTAACCCACTTCTTCCTCCTAAAAGTAACTATTTTCTTCAATTTTTGAAAATATATGGATTTTTTTTCATATTTTATCCATTTTTACATAAAAGATATAAACTATACACTTCGCCCTGCTTGTTGCTTTTCCCACCTAATCATATACCATGGAGTTAATTCTGTAGTGGCATATAGAAATTTTATTCCTCTCTACAGCTGCATAGTTCTCCATTGTGTAAATTCATAAATCGAAGATAGTAACATTACATTAGATTTGGAATAAGTAAATAGAAGGCTAAAATAGTCAATTATTGTAATGGGGAAGGCTACAAAAGGAACAGTTTTGAGGGTAATATCAGGAATCTGGTTGAGGACACATTTTGTTTGAGATGCCTATTAGACACCCAAGGAGAGTTATGTATGAGTAGACAGTTTTGTCTATGCAAGTCTAGAGTTCAAGAGCAAGGTCTAAGCTAGACATATAATTTGAAAGTTAATAGCCAGGGAATATAGTGAAATAGTGGAGGGGTAAATGCTCCAGGCTGGTTAATTCTCCCGTTTTCGTTAACTCCTAACTTTCTGAGATTTTGGTTGCCTGATTTTATTCCCTGAACCCCTATTTCACTGATTTCCCTTGTGAACTCAAAGGCAGTCATTGCCTCACAGTGGAACAGGGAAGAAGCAAGAGGGAACGTAACTTGTTTTCACTAACCTATTTCTTTCCACTAGTGTTCTGCCCCAGGTCATAGCCAACCCATCTACCCCAACCCACTTCAGGTGCACTACTTCTATCTCCCCAGAGGTCTCTTACTGCCCATGTCATTAGTTCCTGGAATTCATGTTCCCTTTAAGCTTTTCCTTGTCTGATTCTGGGGAAGGGAGCCAGCAATCAATGCCAATTTTCTGTCTTTGCAGGAATCAGAAATTCTATTTGATTTTAAAAATTAAACAAGGAAAAGGAATATTTATTAAGCAAAAGAAGATGAGGGAGACTCTCGTTTATCATCTTTTACAAATATCCTATGAAAACGTCCCCAAGAAATTGAACCCAATTAGAGTCAAGTTGAGGAAAACAGATTTGACAAAGCTGGGAACTTCATACTGGGTGAAAAAATTAAAAATTGCCAACTGCCAGAAAAAAGTATTCTTTGTGAAGAAAGGCTATAGTATGAAAATTCCAGAATTCTACCATGAGTAAAATGTGTAATGTCTCTTTAAGAGATATTTTCCTAGTCTACAGTATGCAAGGGGAAAGACAGCAAAGTTCATCACAGATTATTTCATCAGGAAGTTATAATCAATGTTAATATAATAACTACTAAAATAACCAGGAGGGGTAGATTATAAAATTAAACTAGGTGACATAATTTGAAGTAAATAAAATTTAAGCAGATATTAGAAAAGTACTTATGGAAATTAATATCTACATTTTATATAATTCCTCTTGATTGACTCTATGTCCTTAATATATTTACCCTTTTCTATTTCTGTTCTTCAAAAATTTTTATAAGAAATATATGCTTGTTATCCACTAATACAAGTGAATACAGAGTCAAAAGTAGAAGTTTTCTCATAACAGTACTTTCCTTTCTTAGATGCAACAGAACATACCTCCCAGAGATAACCACTCTTGACAGTTTTGTATTTATCTTGCCTGTCTTAGTCCATTCAGGATGCTATAACAGAATACCATAGACTGGGTGATTTATAAAAAACAGAAATTTATTTCTCGCAGTTCTGGAGGCTGAGAAGGCCAAGATCAAGGTGCCAGCAGATTCGGTATCTGATAAGAACCTGTTTCCTGGTTCACAGATGGCCATCAGCTTCTTGTGTCTTCACCTGGAAAAGGAGTGAGTAAACTCTCTGGGGTCTCTTTTATTAGGGCACTAATCCCATTCATGAGGGCTCTGCCTTCATGACCTCATCACCTCCCAAAGACCTTACTTCCAAATACTGTCACACTGAAGATGAGGTTTCAACATGTGAATTTTGGGGAGACACAAACATCAGTCCATCGTACCCTTTTATATAAATTAAACACACATGGGATCATTTTATACATATATATTTCTGAAATTTACTATGGGCATATTCCCATATTAGTACATTTAGATCTATGTCATTATTTTAAGCAGCTGAAATTCATTTTGTACATATATTAATATATTACATTTTTTATTGAAATGACACATAAAAAGATAAAGAAATGAATCATAGCTTGTTTTATTCTTTTAAAATTAAAATGATATAAAATAATAAGAAGTGCCTGCTCATTGGTCCTAGTTATACATCTTCTCTAAGTTGCCAGTTTGCATTTTATGCCTGTTCACTAAAGAACAAATTCACAGATCTATAAGGCTAAGGTGTAAAAAGCAATACATTTGTACCAGAAGCAAAAAGACTCTTGCATCTTTGATCTTTAAGACTGGGGAGTAGAGAAAAATGTATTCAGTAGTTTTTCAGATAGGGGAACAAAGGTGGAAGATAAAAGTAACATTAAAGAAAGAATTGGTAAGGAATTATATGAGATAGGCAGAAAAACTTCATGTAAAAATCTTTTCTCAAAGGTGCTTTCTTTTATGTAAGGTAAATAAGACCTAGTAAAGAAGAAAGGAACTTCATTCTTATAAATGAGAACAAAACCTCAGGTCATTAAGGTTAACACAGAAAGAGAAACAAGGATAGAGTTCTTATAAAACCTCTCTAGAGGATGTGAGGCTTGATGGCTGAAGGAGAAATTAATGTCAAAGGAAAGCTCTTGCACTGAGAGACAAAACTTCATGTACTTATGGCGAAAGGAAGCGGGGAACATTTTTTGTTTTTTGATAGGAAGAAGGAAATAACATGAAGCAAAATTTCTTAAGATCCCCGCCTCAGTATTTCAGGCATTTGAAGGACTGCCATATGGAGTGGGGATTAGGCCTTGTTCCCTAAGGCTCAGAAGGGAGGTTAGTATTGCGAGGTGTGGTCACGGGTAATAGTCACAAAGTTATCCAAAAGCGGTTATCTGCTGCATGCCAGGAGCCCTCAGGAGCTGATAATGTCCGAGCAATGATGAAATGACTGAGGATTACAGCAGCAATTCCTACTCCGTGGGGATTAGATTTGTAGACTTCTGAGATCCCTTCTAATACTGAGATCCAATGTTATTAAAAGAAAGAGCCACACATACTCAAATCCCCTTCAGCAGGGCTGACGCTAGTTATGAGTGCAGGAGTGAGGTAGGGTGGCTCTGTGCAGTGGGGAGGCTGTTGGCGGTGGAGGAGGAGCTGGGGCAGTATTTCTAGCAGACCTCATCAATGTAAACAGTTTGCAAAGTTCATAAGCATCTGGGTGGAGGCAGGGCCTGAGAGCTTGTCTAAGGAGAGAAGCAGGAGCTGGCAGGGGCATGCTCCATTTGAATGGCACTCAACCCCACTTGGTCCCAGGCGCTGGAGGGAACTGTGACCATTTCAAGGAAGACAATACAAAGCCGGGTGTAGCCAGAGCAGTATGAAGGTTGTACTGCCCTTTAATTGGAAATTATCAATCTGGATTTACTTAGAAGGCATAAAAGTGATAGGTGAACAAACAATATCTGAGGAAATATATCGAATGTGATTATGATTTAAAGTTTTTTTGTTTATTATTTCATTTTAAACTAAATTTTTGCCTAATTTTCTCCTTCATTTAAATTAATATGTAAGAAAATGAACTTTACCATGTACCAGGAACTGAAAAAGATGATATATCATCAGTGGGATTAATATTTTAAAGCCCGAATAATGATGTAATGCAAAATAGGTTGAAAATTAAATTGTTATTTTACCTAGAAAAAATTACATAACATGAAGTCTAAGGGTGATGAAATTCTTCAATGTCTAATATTTCTAGTCCTAGTTTCAAGGTGAGAGAAAAGATGCACATATGTTTTTTCTCAATAAAAGAACACAACTGTAAGTAAAGGCCGAGAGAAAAAAGAAATTTGTAGTCTTAAAGAACAATTTATGTGAAATGTCCTCTGTCAAAAATCCACTTGTTTTAAAGACTAGTAATGAAATTTAGAAAAAGTTTTATGTAAATGAAAATCTCCGGGATAAGACAACAGTTTCATGACTTTAATGCCAAGTTATAAAAAGAAACATAAAAATAAATGTTTTCACAAGAATGAGAAATTGGCTTGATGTACAGTCTCCTGAATAAAAGAATGAAATTTTACTCCTGGAGGGAAAGGAGGCTGTAGAATAAAAACAAATTATTTGTAATGGTAATAAGAAAAATAGCTTTATTTTGTCAATCTCTCTAAGAATCTTACTTGATATTCCTTAAAGCTATTGACAAGGCAAACGACAACAAAATACTCTAGGTCTTTAAGTCCAACCTAAAAGAGAAAATGAATTAATATGTATAATGTCACATGCAATATCATCCCTTTAAGAAATCCTGTTTGGTTTTATTTTTAGGATCTTCTGAAATTATGGCAAATGTCCTTTCTCAGCTAGATTGTTCCTTGGTGTTTTTGATCTTGAAATAGAAATTTCAGACACCCAGGGCCAGAGGCCATCAGAAGATTTCTTATCACCTTTACAGCTTTGCTGACTCCCATTCTTCACCTGAGGGTGCTTTCTTTAAGCTCCCAGTGGTCCCTTCCTCTGTCAGGACATAAATGAGAGAGGGCAATTGAGTGTCTGCGGGCATGCCTTCGTGATTTTTCCAAGGAGTAAGATTGTTTTTCCCTTCACCTTATTTTGCTCAGAGCAGGTACTATGAACCCATGGAGATATCCCATCATACCAAGGGGGAAGTTTATTCCTGTCCTCTTAGAAACATGAAAACATACAAGTATGGTTTCTCCATAAAGAGGGGCTTTTTAAAAAAATTAATGAAGTTGTAAAAAAATCTACCTTATTCTCCCTTGTGTCAGAGGTACAGCCTGGCTTCTGGGAAGAGGTTTATGAATCTTGCAGTACTTTGTTTAAGAAAAATAATTAGGAATGGCCTGTTAATCCCATCTACTGCTACTGAGAAGAACCATTACATGGTTGAAATAGGGTCTCTGGCTCTATGTTAAGGTGTTAGAAAGCTAGACCAGAGAAGAAAATGGTAGCCTGGGGGTGAATTTCTCTAAGACGTGGCAAGAAGAAGGGAAAATAATATTATTGGGAAAACATACTATACAAGGGAACAGAACTTTACCCCTATCAAGCAGAGGTACACCAAAATAACATTTATGGTTGTTGGAGGTTTTAGGGGCCAGTAAGTTAATAGCTATCTTCCCTGCATAGCTTGGACTGAACCGAGAATAGATTGAAGAGGTGGGCAGGTGGAGATAAAAATATCGGCTTCACTACTGAAAGAAAGCTAGACCGAGTGACATGGCTTAGATCTGTGGCCAAAGAAGTTGCTAATTCTTTCTTTGAATTAGAGACATCCAGAATGGCACAGCAGAACAACTGCAGGCTCCTTAAGCCACAGCACAGAGTGGACTGAAATGCATGCTCTGAAGGTAGGCAGGTCACTCCTACTCTTTTCTTCCTTGATCTCTGCAGCATTTAAAACAATTGATCACACCCTCCCCCAAACACTTTTTTGTATTGGCTTCCAGTGCATCAGGTTTCTCTGGTTATCCTTCAGTCTCACTGGTTGCTCCTGCTGGTTCCTCTGCCGGTTCTTCCTCTTCTCTGTTAACTGGGAGTGTTGAAATTCAAGTGTGAAAATGCTGCAGTGCAGTGCTCACTGTCTCCTTGCCTTCCTTTCTCTCTTCTGTCACCCCCATTTTTTAGTGATCTTGTTCAAATATGGACTATATGCTAGTGACTTCCAAATTTATATCTCCACTTGGGATATCTCCCTGAACTCCAAATTCTTATATCCAACCGTCTCATCACCATTCCTACTTGCATGGCCAATTGATGTCCACTTTAGCACATCCCAAACGAAACCCTAACCTCCTTTTTCCATCCTGGTCCTTCCTTTTCCCCTTTCTCTAGTTTTCCAGTTGCTCAGGCCAAAAGCTACAAAGTCTCCTTGATTCCTCTCTCTCTCACACCTCATATTCAATTATCAGCAAATCCTGTGGACTCTACCTTCAAAATAAATGAAGAATCCTAACACTTGTCCATCTCTATTGCTGCCACCCTTGTGTAAGCCAGCATCAATTCTTGCCTGGATTTTCACAGTAGCCAAAAGCTATTCACCACCCCAACTATCCTCAGTCTATTCTCAGAACAGCAAAGTGATCCAATGGGATCTTTTAAAAACTCTGAGTTAAACAAACATTTCTGCGCCCACAAACTTTCAAAGGCTTCCTATTTAACATAGACTAAAAGCCAAAATCTTTACTTATGCCTACAAAGTCTATATAACCTGCTTCTGCTCTGGCAACATCTGACCTCATCTCTTACTCTTTCTCTAGAACCATCCTATTGACCCACATTCTAACTGGTTCTCAAACAGGCCAGGCATGCATTTGCCTCAGAGGCTTTTCACTTCCTATTCATGCTGCCTTCATAAATTTTTGTTCCAGTGTCACCCTCTTACTAAGTGAGGCCTTTTCTAACCTTCACTCACCACCTGCAACTTCTATATTTCAATTGTCCTCCTTCCCTATTCTATTTTTCTCTATAACATCTATAATGATATGACACATATATTTTATTTATTTATCTACCTTCTCCCCAGCCGCCTTCTACTGCTCTCACAAATATATATGCCACGAGGACAAGAATTTTTGTCTTTTTATTTGATCTTACACCCCCAGCATCTAGAATATGGTCTAGAAAATAGTAATCCCTCAAATATTTGTTGAATGAATAATTTAAACAAACAAATAAATGAGTCCCAAAGGGGAAGCAGCTATGGTAAGCATGCCCTTCTTTTGAACTCACCAATCATAAAAGTCACTTCTTCCATGACACTCTAGCAGAAATCTCTCTATATGGAAATCTGAGGATTGGGGAATAAGTGTTCTCTCAAAAAGTGATGGAGAAAAAAAAAAAACCTATTAAGAAACATCTTCTTGAATAAGACCACCTCAAATGAGGTGGCTTTTAAGACTGAGGGAAAAGAGAGAATGCTAGGTTCATGCAAAATATTCCAAGTAGAAAACAAAACTCAGATTTTTAAGATTAATGGAGAAAAAAAAATAAGAGAATCTGTATTAGGGAGGAGGAAATACCTTTATGCAATATCTCATCTCTAAGCAAATCACCTTTGGTGTTTAAGACTGGGGTAAAGGATACCATCTCACACTTGTTAGAATAGCTATTATCTACAGGAAAAATAAAAACAAATGTTGAAGAGGATGCGAAGAAAAAGGAGCCCTCATACACTGCTGGTGGGACTGTAAATTGGGACAGCCACTATGGAAAACACTATGGAGGTTCCTCAAAAAACTAAGAATTGATCTACCATATGATCCAGCAATCCCTCTACTGGTATTTACATCAAAGACTTGAAAACATAAAAGGTATTTGAACACCATTGTTCATAGCAGCGCTATTCACAGTGGCCAGGGCATGGAAGCAACTGTAGTGTCCTATAGTAGATGATAGGATAAAGAAACTGTGGTACATATCTACAATGGAATATTACTCAGCCATAAGAAGAGATGAAATACTGCCATTTGTGACAACATGGATGGACCTTGAGATCATCATGCTAAGTGATATAAGCCAGACAGAAAATGTTGAAAAGCACATGATGTCACCTATATGTGAGATATAAACCTAAAAGCAACAAACAGGACACACAAACAGAGACTCATGGACATGAACAATGAACTAGTGGTTACCAGAGGAGGGTGGAAAGGGTGGAGGGAAATTGATGAGGTAAAAGAGGTCAAATATGTGATGACAGAAAAAAACCTAACTATGGGTGGTGAACACACAATGCAATATTATGCCTTATTGTTGAATTATACACCTGAAACTTACTGGATTTCGTTATCAATGTCACCATAAAAAAAAAAAAATCTCAAGGCCCAGATAGCATTTTATAGTATAGACTCTGAAATGTTTTATAGGCTAGAAGTCTGTATGAATCTAAGTTGTATGAGCCCTTGTGTTTTATTAAAGGGCACTCTCTGAAAACAGACTTGTTTGTCTTTCTGATAAGCCATACAACTCCTGGTCATAGAGTCAAGTCCTCTGTGATAAGAAGTACACGCCCTTTTTGAATTTCCCGATCCAAATGCAAGGCTGACTGCATAAACTCTTTGGCATTTGCATTTAATCCCAAAATAATCTTTGCTGCACACCTCTTTTGCTTTTCTCAGTCTTGCTCTGGTTGCTATTTGTTAAGGTATTTTCTTTTAGCTTTTTTGGATCTCATTTTGATTATTGCTTCCTGATTCTCTTTGACATTAGTGTAGCAGAGGGTAGTACTCTGAGCCTGAGAAAGGTCTGCCAGTGGGTTCAGATGTGTTGGCTGGAGAATTACTGTTTAAAAATTAATTACTTGCTGGAAATTACTGTTTGACTATTGCCATAGAACATAGGCTACTAACTATGGAAACATAACATTCTAACAAGCTTTCTGCTTCTGTACCCCGGCTTGCACACCTGACCAGTGGGTTGACAGGTAGTGAATAGAAGAAAAATAGAACTTTGTGTTCAGACAGAATGAAGAATGGGATTTGGGGCTTAAAAACCCTGTACCTCTACATTTTGAGGCTGCTTAATTTGGGGTCTGCGTACCCATCGAAGACCTAGCTGGCTGAATAAAGAGTGTGATTCCTATAACTCACTGAGTTCTGATGGTCCGTGTGTCTTTTTGGGGGCTGGCGGCCACAACACAGACTGTTCCAAGCCCTGGTGACAGACGTAGAAATGGCCTCCAGAAATCTAGTTGTGGTGAGACTGAGGAGCCTCCTGGGAGAGCTTTATCTTACAGTGGAAAGCTGTAACTCAGGATGACAAGTCCAACTCAGGAACAAAGCTTTAGTCCCTAGAGGAGAAGGGCAATTCTAAGTAGATGAGTGCCTGAAACGCCCCCTCCTCACCACCAAAAACTCAGGTTTGCATTCTATAAAGACTTGGAGTGACTAATGTAGCAGAGACTGGTTAGATGCTCTTTTTCTTCCAGAGCTCATACCTTCCTGACACACATCTTTTGTGTCTGAGTTCTGGCTAAATAAATGTGGGCAGAGGCCACATATACCACCTTGTGCCTGGCCCATAAAATTTCCTGCATGATCGGGAATGCAAATGATCCAGTGGAGAATTCTAGGCTCTAAGGATGAAGAAACATGAGAAGGAAGGAGCCTGGGGCCCTGAATGACAGGGAGGAATAGAGCCCCTGTGCTGCTTATACTTGCCCTCACTTTGACTGTGACATGAGCAGAAATGAACTGTCATTATCTAAAACCACTGAAATTGTTTGTAAAAATGGAAAGCTTTGTTTAATGAAAATATTGCATTGGACCTTGAAGAACAGGTAGCATAGTGTTGGTATTTTTCTAAGAATTATGTAAAAGGAAGAGAGAGGCAGTCTTCCCTAGTTGCCATTGCACTAAATAGCTTTGACATTTGAACAGCATTAAAATATGAAGTGACATTGACTGGTGGGAGATACAAAAATAAATAACACTTTTTAGAAATGGCCACAAGGCCTGACAGTCTCAGTGGTACCAAGAGAGGGTAGCAGCTGCTGGTGGACACAGTTGTACTGGTTCCAGGAGGAAGCAGTGTAAGCTATTGGGAGTATCAAGACCAACAGAAGTGGCCACAGTCAGTGTTCAGGAAATGGTAAGTATCAGATGACCAGATCTGATCAAGAGCCCACGTAGGGCTCTTAGATATTTTGAGCAACACTTGGGATATCACAAAGGTAAAAAGAACCAGCAAATATGAAATTTCTCTACCAGGTACTGAAAGCTTAAAAGGTTGAGAAAGAATACTCCCACTGCAGTTCAACGTCTGAATAGAGGGGGCTCTTCTGGCTTCAGCTGTGACTCAGAAACAGAATTTCTTTTCTCCATAGCAGGCCCAGCAGTCTGGAGGTTAGACTGTCCACAGACATCCCTCCCCAACCACTCTTGTTTCACTTCTCTGGGAAGTAAGCCAAGTTGGGAAGTCAGGAAGCCCCAGGCGGTTGCATTTTCCACAGTGACTTCAGTGGGTGTTTGGGCAGTGAAGACACTCATATTCTGACAGGTAACTAGAGAGGAACTCAGGTTGTCTCTTTGTAAAAGCAAGATCCTGATTCATTTGACGGCTGGTTTGAATTTTTTCCTTTAGTTAGAAGAAAAGTTCATTAAATTAGAGAAAGCCTATTCTTATCTGTTGTTCTGTGTTAAAATGGAAAACAATGGAAAACAAATAGGAAAGCTTTCCAGGGGGCAAGTCAGGCAAAGAGGAGGAAAGCTCAGGGAGTGGGGAGGGACAATTCCTCAGCCTCTGCTTCACCTTGAACATCATTTGGGCAAAGCTGGGGTGATTATAGGGAGTGGAAATGCCATAAAGTTTAGGCATGGGAAGCTGAGGGGCTGAAGATGCCACATCTATGGAATGTATATACACTCACACACTTTCACGTGCACACACAGAATAGTGTTTATGCACAGTGGTGCTTTGGGTGACTACAGTGCCTGAAGCAAAGTTTTCATCAAACTTTAAACTGTACAACTTTATTTTACTTGCATCATATCAGAAGGGACTCTCCTAGAATATACCCTTTCACTAAGAAAAATGGGCAGATTTCCTCCTTTCCTCATCTCTTATGTAACCTGCCTGTTCCAGTCCATAGTACCCTCTCCTAGAGGGTACAAGTTTCTGTTCGTCTGCAGCTAAAACTGACATTTTCTATATCTTATCTTAAATGTTATTTTTTTTTCAGTTTTCAGATCTCAAGAATGTGTTCCAATTAACTCATCTGATATCAGAAAAGCAACTACTGAGTTATTGTGACTTGTAATGCTGCTCCTGCTAGATAACCTATATAGATGTAAAATTTGATTTTTAATCATATTTCACTCCCAGAGAAGTGGCAAACAGTAGAAATTTCAGGTATTGTAGTAGGCTCAAAGACTAAATATATAAATTACTAACTTATTAAATTATTAAATTTATTATTGTTATTAAATTGTCAAAAATTGATGTTATTAACAAAAGAAGTGCTAACACTTATAAAAACATTTTCTAGGTGCCAGGCATTTTACTAAGTGCTCTGCATATATCCATTTAATTCGCAGGACAACTCTGTGGAATAGAAACTATTTCATCCCCATTTTGCAGATGAGAAAATTGAAGCAGAGAGAGATTGAGCAACTAGCCCTGGATCTGGCTGGCAGCTAGGAAATAGTAAAGTCAGAATATGAACTCATGGCCTGGCTTCAGAGTCAGTGACAATTTTTTTTTGTGTGTGTGTGTGGTGAAAAGGGTGATGGAGATGGTTGTTAGAGTCTCTGAAATTACACCCACAGGATAGTCCTATCAAAAATTTCTCATGGGAATCAGGTGGCATCCAAGTGAGGTGTCTTAGAGCTTTTGTCTGACACAAAGAAGTTACCTCACCTTTTCAGAGCTCAGTTTTCTCTTCAATAAAACAAGGAGGGTATACTAGATAACACCTTCAGCATCCATACCCTCAAATGCTGATCTCTTGGTGCATGTGAGGAAGAAGCAGGTCAGTTCCTACTTCCTAGACCTCTCAAGCTAGAAGCTGCCGGGTAAAGCGTGTCGCAGATAAAGTGGTAACAAGGGGTGAGTGCTAGAGCTCCAGGAAACCTCAGCCTTTACCTAAGAAACGTAAACAGGTGCCTACTGTGTACGGTATGTTTTAAACAGATCATATAAGTTAATTCTCATGGTAAGCTTGTGAATAGTATTGTATCCATTTAAAAAAAAAATGAAGTTGAAACTTAAGTCATACCAAGTGACTTGCCCAAAGACAGCCCGGCTAGTAGGGGATGCTGGCAGGAGTCTGGTTCCAAAGCCCACGGCGCATTTCACAACCCCCTTTAGGATCACTTTGTCATTCCCATCTCGCTGCCAGCCTACGCGGGAGTCACCGTCTCCGCATTTCACCGAGGAGGAAAGTGACAGCCAGGCTGGTATAGTCACCGGCCAAGTAAGGGGCCTGGCTTCGCGTGGGCGGAAGACGTGCCTGCAAGCGCTCGCGCGTGGGCGCGGAGGCCGCCGCCCATCTAGCTGCGGCTCCTCCCGGCCGCGCCTGCCCGCCGAGCTCCCACCTTTGCAGGTCCCGGCCCCGCGCCGCGCCCGCTCGGGACTACACTTCCCGGCAGGCCGCGCGCGCGCGCGCACGCGCACCGGGGCCCCCGCCATGGCGACCGTGCTGTCCAGGGCGCTCAAGCTCCCGGGTAAGGCGGCGCAGCAGCCTCGCGACCACCTCGCTCCGGCAGGGCCTGCGGGGGAGGCTGGGAGGCAAGGCTCCGGGGGGGGGGGGAAGCCGCTCGGGGCCTGGCCCCAGCCCGGGGGGAGCTGCAGGCGCTCGGAGGGCGCGGGTGCAGCCTGCGCTCGCTGCGGTCCAGGGGGCGGGGGATGCGCCCGGTGGGGCGGGGGTCCGCGGTGCGGGGCGAGCCTGGGCAACTCCAGAGGAGGGATAACCCGAGGCCTGCGGGGCAGGGGGCC
This sequence comes from Cynopterus sphinx, assembly GCA_030015415.1. NCBI lineage: Eukaryota > Metazoa > Chordata > Mammalia > Chiroptera > Pteropodidae > Cynopterus > Cynopterus sphinx. The sequence goes on along the minus strand of CM057380.1, from coordinate 150,771,508 downwards.
GGGAGGGGGCTGGTGCTGCTGCTGCTGCGGCGGCGGCGGCGAATGTCAGAGCTCGCGTCGCCGCCGTCTCTGGGGACGGCTGGGGAAGGAGGGAGCATCCTTTCCCCGGCGCCGCGGGTGATGGACCGCTGGGTCTCCAGCTCCTCTCTTGGGTTGGACCAGGGCGGAGGGAGGGGGCGTCAGGGCGACGTGTGTGACCTTCTGGAGGAGCCTCTTCACTCCGTGACAGCATTGACGCAGCTGTGAGGTCGGTGGCACAGGTATTTTTCTTCCTAGTTTACGAAAGGGGAAAGCAAGAGGCATTGGGCGAATTGACGTGTCCAAGGTCGCCCAAGCAGCATTGGAAAAAAAAACAAAACCTGGAATTGAATGCCGGGGTCTTTTAACGCCGTATCCTGGGCTTTTTGATTCCTCTTGGTCAGCCTCTGGTCGTCGAAGCCAAACGTTTACGAGGGAAATGATTTGGCACCTGCAAGTTGCGGGTAATGTATGGTGTGTTGTTTAAAGAGGTGCGGGTCGTGATGACAGCTTCCAGAGCTCATTCAGTACTTTGGGGAGCAGCTCCAAGTTTTTTCCAACCCCTCTTAAACCTCCCGAATGGGACTGTGCTGCTAGAAACCTGCTATTTCAGTAAGAGTATATTTCTTGTGCCCAAATGAATTTTAAACAAGAAGGCTTTAAAAAAATTATGGTTCTACCTGAAATTTTAACATTAAGCTATAAACATTTGTTTGCTGATAACTTAAGGTGTTAGAAAAGCAGTTGCTCTCACTGGCATCCTTAAAAGGGCTAGTTGGGTGTCTCCTGGATATCCAGCATAAGGCCGCGGGAGGATCGCAGGGTGCTTGTTCTTAAGGAGCTTCCAGTCTGCTACACTGAGCCATGGATACCTGGGTTAGATAAGATTTGAGATAAATATGCATCTCTGTCCCCAGACTTTATGACCCAAGACATTTCTTTTCCCATGGGCTCATTAGAACGTCGGAAGAAATGTTGATAACATCTTAGAATGTGAATGTAACATTGCAGGATTAATTAATTTCTTGAATATTTGTAGAACTTTGTGGTATCTTACAGAAAGACTACTAGTGATGGCTCCTTTCTGGTATTTATTCATATTTAAATGGGCAGTTTTATAACTAATTTCTGGCTGACATATGGGCGCAGGCTGGGGCCAGAGGAGTGGGCGAGGACAATTGGAAGCTAGAATTTAATCTAGGCTTGTTAATTCAGCCTTTCTTCTGACTGCTCTTCCTTGGTGGTTGTCACTATCCTGACTAGCATGGACTGCCATTTTGTCACAGGGCTTTAGCATGCTGACTTAGCATTTACTTCTCTTTGTTGTGTCAGTTATCAGTTTATTGCCCCTGAACTCCAAATTCACCTTTGCTGCCTGATCTGTGAAAGTGGACCTGGACCCTTTAAATGCCAAGTTTGTTATTCCTTAGACCTCACCTCTCAATCCTTCAGTGCCTTTTAGAGTTCTCTCCCCAGCTCTATATTTATTCTTCCTTCATTTTTGTTTAATAATCTTCTATATTAAACCTGTCCTCTGAATTAGTCTGGTTTTTGTCTCCTGATTCCCAGACTGTCAAAAAAAAAAAAAAAAAATCCACCTTTCTTGAACTAATAGTGCCACAGCTACTTTCCTAACCTGCTTACAGCCTGTTTCTTGTAAATTTCTAGAAGGCTGTGCTTTTTCCCATTGTCTTATGTTGTTTTTGACCTAGTGGTGGTGAATGAGGCTCATTGGTTCTTTTGGGAGACCCGACTTTGTCTTTCCAAACAAGAGATGACTGTTCTGGCAGTATGTCCGTGGGATAGGGGAGGTAGTCTAACTTACTGGTTAGGACTCTGGATTCTAATTAAATTGCCTGAGTTTGAATCTTGGCTCTTCTCGATAGTTCTGTGACCTTAGGCAACTTACCTCTTTGTATTTTAGTTTTCTTGTTAATAAAATGGGGATAATGGTAATACCTTCCTCCCAGGATTGTTATGAGGATTAAATGAGTTAATATATGTAAGTGCTTGTATCAGTGCCTGGAATAGTAGGCACTCCGTATGTATCCAGTAGGCACTCAGTACATATTGTCGTTGTTATCATCATCTTTATTGTCCTCATTAATAATTCTGTGAACTCCACTCATTGATGGAGACCTGAGCTATATGTGCCTACTCTTAATGTGCTTCCTCAATTGGATACAAGGTTCACTGCATTTGGCAACAATTGTTTGTAAATTGTAGTTTGGGAATGTAGCTGTCCTATTATTATTATTATTATTATTTATTTTTTTATTTTTTTGAATCTCACTACCCCTCATTTTAGGGGAGAGACTGACAGGAATCCCTTTGCCTCATTAACTGGAAGCATATAATCTTTTTAAAGGGACCAAACAGCTTTGTTTTTCAAAGGATGCCTGCAAATTTTTATAAACTAATGAAAAATTTTACAGGTTTTTGTAGTATACACAGCCAAGTTTTCTTCCTGCTTGTGACAGTATATGCTATCATAAAAATGCATTTCTTTAAACTATTTTGTTAACCAATATTTTAGTAATGGTTTCACTTTGACAAAGATACTGTTTTAGGGTCTGTTTGTTGCAAGGTGACAACTGACTAGCAAGACTGAATTTTGTTAAGTGTTAATACTAAATTTTTCACTTGATACTAAACATTGGATGGCTTGAGTGTGTATAGAAGATGCTTGGGAGTTTTAGTTGAATAAGTTAGTTGTATGATATGACTGCCAAGAAAGCTGGCAAGATTTTAGGTTTCAGTAATTGAATTATAGGGTACTCTCTGAACTAGGAGGGACTTGCTCTTGCCCTTCCCTGCCCTGGTCAGACTGCATCCGTGCGATTGTATTCAGTTCTGGGAATGTACTTTAAAAAACACTGCCTTATTACACTGTGTCCAGAGGAGGATTTCGGGAACATGTGAAACAGTGCTTCTCCGAGTCGTGGTTTGGGGGAGGTAGAGATCTGTAACTGGGGATGAGAAGACTGGTGACGGAAAGTGAGAGGTGTAATGTCAACAATAATTATAGAAACTAGGACTTACTGAGTGTGACTGCTAACCCGGCCTTAAGGACCGCACATATATCTTATTTAATACTCAACAAATTCTATGACATTGGAATAATAGTTATCCTATTTCATAAATAGGGAAATTGAGGCTTACTGAATTAGAAATTTAATGAGACAGAGCTAAAATTTGACTTTATGTTTGTCTTATTATAAAGACTTGAGCTCTTAAATAGTGTGTTTTATGTTTCTTAGGATTATTACCTTCAAATATTTGAAGGACTTGCACGTGGAAGAGGGTCCTAGAAATTAGAACTAGGACAGATAGTTGGCAAATGCCCAGAGTAGATTCTTGAATCAATTCAAGAAACTGCATTCAGAGTGGAGGGCAATAAATTCCCTAATACTGCTTATGTTGAGGTTGTGCTAAGTGGCGGTTTGGTGGGATTTTGTAAGGAGTTGCAAGTTTGGAAGTACTAGTTTGAATCAAATTCCTAATAATTTGTTTATTTTCTTATAATTTATGCCTTTAAAAATAAAATACAGTATTTATTGGAAAAAATGTATAGCTCTAAAAGTGAAAATACATAGAAATTTTTAATTAATAGAATGTCTGATTACTCAGTATCTTCTGTGTGTTTTTTTGCAAAATACTTAATATTACAAAATTATTCTATGGCATGTCATTTTTAAGTCAAACATTTAGTGACTTTCTATGTACCAAACACTAAACTTTACATTAATGCTTTTACTTCCCATATTGATGGTCTCCGTAGTGTTTTATTGCTTCATTTCATGTCTGGAGCAAACTGAGACATATTATATGAGATGATTTTACTAAGATCACAGTGACCAGAAGCAGAAATTAGTATAAAGAATTTTTTTCCCTTCCAATTAGACTTTAGTATTTATTCTTAACAAAAGATTTAACCATAGCATTTACATTAGTTACAGCTTACCAGGTAATTTCTAAAAACAGAAAAATTTTCTGGTTTTTACTTGATAATAGCATGAAATAAAGGCATAAAATCATCAGGTCATTGGCAGTGAGGGCCAAGAGGTTTCTTGGGAGGAAGTGTGCTTAAGCCTTCCTGTAGTTTCCACCTCTTTGCAACCCCAAATAAACATAGGGTCTAAGTAAAAACAGGTGCTTGTTGTGTAAACTAGCTTCAAGATATGCCTTTTACTTCTGTGTTTCTGCTTGATCCAGCTCATCTCAGAATATGTGCTCAGAATAGCATTTTTAGAGATTAAACACTGTTTACTGAAACATGTAGTGACAGGTCATCAGAATCCCAGAAAGGTTCTTAGAAATGAATTTGCAGTAAAACATCTCCAGATGATATTTAGCATTCAACTTTCTAAGTTGTTTTGTAGAAACAGTTGAGAAGCCACAAATATTAGACTATGAGAAGCCGGTACAGAAAACAGTTGTTCTAAAAGTTTAGGGACATTCCAGGAAAGAATGGAACATCACAGATCTCAGAAAATCAAAGGAAATATGCACATTAGGCATATGGAAATTTGATATGAGAGCCATGGTCTTTTTCATTAGTGAGATTCAAACAAATTAAGAGGGTATTTTTTTTTTTTAACTAAGAAGATATTTGAAATTTGCTACTTTCTCTGTTTCTTTTCCAATATCTTAAACTCATGAAAACAATAATTCTAGAACATTGTAACCCCCCTGCCCCATTCCTCCCTTTGCTGGCATCTATTTTACAGAAAGCCACCAAGGTCCAAGCTTGTAAACCTAGGTTTGTTTTGTTCTCCTAGGTGTTTATAGTTGCCATGTATTTGATGAAGGTTTCTCCTTCCTCATTCTCCTTGACGCTCTGGCTTTCTGTCTTTTCAGGGAAGAAGAGCCCAGACCTAGGGGAGTACGACCCCCTCACACAGGCTGACAGTGATGAGAGTGAAGATGATCTGGTGCTTGACTTGCAGCAGAAGAATGGAGGGGTCAAAAATGGGAAGAGTCCTCTGGGAGAAGTGCCAGAGCCTGACTCAGATGCTGAGGTTGCGGGGGCTGCAAAGCCACATCTTTCAGAGGTCACCTCAGAGGGGTACCCCTCGGAACCCGTTGGAGGCCTGGAGCAGAAGGCCACCTCTTCCATTGTGTCATATGTGCGCACATCTGTCTTTTTGCTAACTTTGCTGATCTCAATGATCCTGGTGCTCGTATGTGCTTTCCTGATTCCCTGTCCCCCCAGAGATCTGCACAGCACTTGGAGCCGGCACTTGGGCCCCCAGGAAGGTGAGTTGTAGGATTTTCAGCCCTAATTCTGTAAAACTTCTGATTACATGGAAAATTTCTTCCAAGTCTTTAAAAATAAATGTCTGTCATATAGCATTTCACCCCCTGCATGTGGAGGTGCTTTTAGGAGGTTAAGATTTTAAATGAAACAAAAAGATGGGTTAATACAGGTCTAAAAACTTGGGAAGAGCACTGCTTTGTTGTGTTTCTGTTGGCATTGGTCTTAATTGAACGTAGATAGGACAGAGCTCTGGTTTTCTGGGTCTTTGCTACACAGTTGACACTATATCAGGGGAGAGCAAAGCTGTAGCAAGGACTATTTACAGAGAAAAGTAAGGCTTAAGGCCTGGCCAGACAGAGGCCAGCTCTCTCTTAGGACCCTTAATTATAGAAGCCTAACCTAATTTGAATTTTAAAAATTTCTTTTCTAGTAAAAGAGAATTGTTTTCTTGCAGCAACATATCTTTCTTGCTACTAATGGTAAAGATGGAGCAGCCCAAGTAATTCTAGCAATTTTGTCTCATTTTGGAGCAGGCTTCCTTAGAATAGCTTGCTCTGGGTCAAGAATGGGGATTACATCTAAATTGTCAGTGCTTGAGCAGTCCTGTTTCTTATAAACTGCAGTAGGCTGAAGGGGGGTCAGAAAACACTACCCCAAAATATGTTTCTTTGGCATATTGATTATTTTTAATTAAAGGCACTTGGACAGCAGCAGATACAAGAAGGCCACTGACCTTCAGTTCTTGAAATCAGGAGATGAACACCCATGTGAAAGGTGTTCTTTCTATACCAGGAGGAAAGAAACATTCTTGTCACCAGAGAGAGGCTGTTGAGACTGAGGGAAGTCTGTACAAACATACCTTCTTAAAATACTTCTTATCTTCCTGTAGTCTCCTTATATATTTTAGTTACTTTTCCACAGTTGCCACTCTTTGTTCAACCTAGGATATAAGAGCGAGGGCCTAGCCATTTCATTTTTCTCTGGGGACTCCCAGTACATGCACAGTTTCATTAAATAAAATTTGGATGCTTTTCTCTTGTTATCCTATGGCAGTCCCAGCTAGAAGCCCCTCAGTAGAGGAACAGTTTTTTCTCCTCTGCAACATTCCACACCCTTGTGTCATCTTGATCTGGAAATATTTTTTCTCTGACATTCTCTGATCTTAGAGTAGCTTCTGATGAGTTCTGTGTTCTCATCTTTCTCTTGTAAGGTGAAACAGGGCAGATGTGACTTCTGTTTCTCCCACATAGATTATCTCTTTCTCTCTTTCTTGCTTTTTTTGTTTTTCTAAGTGAGCTCTTATAATATTTATATGCAGTGTAAAGACTAGTAACAAACTGAGTGTATCCACCACCCAGTTTAAGAAATTAAATATCATAAAGACCTCTGAAATGCCCCATGTATCTCTCCTGACCATATTCCTCTCTGCCCACCAAAGGGTTTCACTATTCTGAGTTGATTCTTTGTTTACTTCTCTTTACATTTTTACCATATATGTATCCCTAAACTATATAGTGTCTAATATTATTTTTTAATTTTTTAAAAAAATTTTATTTAAATGTAATCATATAGCTTTCTGTGACTAGCTTTTTTGTTAAAAATGTTTTTGAGATTCATTCATGTTGAGGTATTATAGTTGGAGTTTACTCATTTCATCACTGTAATTTTTCATGGTATGAATATCTCAGTTATTGATCCATTTTACTGTTGATGAACATTTTTTTAGGTGGCTTCCATTTTTGAAAAATATAATGCTGCTTAGAAGGTTCTTGTACATGTTTCCTGATATATAAGAATTCTCTAGGGCATCAACCTAAGAGTGAAATTGCTGGGTCAAGTGGCGTATGCAGGTTCAATCTTACTAGTTTGTGTTAAATTATTTTCTATAGTGGTTGTACCAGTTTATACTTCCACTAGCCATGTGTGGGTTCTCTTCAAATTTGACAGGCATCCTCTGACTTCACACTATGTGTGTGTGTCTTGAGGCGGAGGTGATGGTGGTGATGATGACAACAACACTGCCCACCTCGTCACTGCCAGGTGGAGATGGAAGTCCAGGCTTTCACTAGGTCTCTGTTGACACCACTCTAGTGGGAGTGAGAGGTGGTCTGCCTCAGTGCTGGAACTATATAGTCTTCAGTTGTCTGGAGGGCCTTAGTGCTGCTAGGGCTAAAAGTTCTGGCTCCCCGCCTAGCCTTCTCTGACATAACCCTGGCGGAGGGTTACCGTGGGGTAAGGGTGGAAGTCTAGACTCCTCACTTGGCCATTGCTCTGAGGGTGGGGCCACAGTCTTATCTGTGTTGTTTGGTTGGACTAGAGCAGTTATTATCTAGAACTTTTCTGTTTAGGAGAGCCAGCTCTGTGCCTGTTGGCATTTCTGGGTTGCTGGCTTCCGCAGCACCCTGTCTGGCAAACGAAGCCAAAAGAAAACCGAGGGAAGTCATCACCTTGACTCCTTAGGTCTCACAGTTCCTAGTAGGTCTGCCTTCTCACTGCCTTGCAGAGTCCTCTTACATTTATCATATATAAAGTCCGGGGATTTCAGGTGTACCTAACAAGAGGAATAGGCAGAATTGTACCTATCTAGGAACTGAAAGTCTGCCTGATTTTATGGAGGTGCTGGCACTATGTATTCATTTCTTTTTTTAACAGGTTTGTGGTAACTTGCTAAGTTTTTTTTTTTTTTTTTTAATGTGTTTATCAGATGGGGACCTGTCTCCTTTGGAATTGGCTGATGTGAATGAAGATGGCCTGCGTGATGTACTTCTCTCCTTTGTAACTTCAAAGAATGCGAATGCAACTGGTAAGAGCTGTGTCTTTTAGAGGCCGCTGCCAGGGAAGCTCATTGATTGGAGGGGCTGTGAGCTAAAAGGAAGCATCAGGGTTGTCTCTGGTGGGGGCGGGGAAGGGGGGGTGGAGGGCAATGTAAAATTGGGTCTGTAGTGAATAGAAAGTCACCATGGATCTGTCATACATGATAAACCTTATCAGAAAGTTTCTGTATGTAAATAAAGCTCATTTCAAGAAATCAGAGCCCTGTAGCTGGAAGTTACTTTAGTGGTCAGTGAAGAAGCTGAGATCCAGAGAGGAAGTGACCTGCCCACCTACCTGCAGTGCACAGCATAGTACATAGGTTTCTTGCATTTTCTCTGAATTTTCCATAGCCTGTTAGATAAGCATTGATTACCCTACCTTCCCATCCCCTGCAGAAAGCTTTTGTTCATGTACTAACTTATCTTTCACACATATGTCTTTGCTAGGTATTTTCCTGTTTACTCCTGTCTCTGCTCTCCATTCTGCTCTGCTTTGGGAGGTTGCCCTCTGTGGCTTATATCAAGGGTCTCCCTTGCCTGTGGATTTCCACTTGGGTTTGGCCAGTGGGGAGCACAAGCAAGAAATTGGAGGAGAGGAATAAATTGAGGAGAGGGGATGTATTCCCTTGGGTCCCTCTCCTCTTGGGTCACCTCAGTCTGGCTATATACTTGATCACAGGTTACAGCTCCTACTAAGGGGTCTTCTTACAGGACTTTCTTATTCTGGATTCCTGCAGTCACTTCCTCCCCTATCCCTCTGGGCCTGGGAGTAGTAACGGTTCTGAGGGACGGTACTGTTTGTTGTGGTTTCTCTGTACACTCACCAAATCTTATAGTCTCTTTATTAAATTTTTCACAACTTACTGTAATTGAGTGTGCTGTTTCCTGGGACCCTAGCTGTCATACATGTCAACTGAGAACAAACAAACAATTTTCAGCATAAGTACAGAGAGACTTTTGGTTTGTCCTGCAGCCTCCATTAAAGTGAATTCAAACTATAGTCTTTAAACTGATACAGGAACTCAAGTTTGAGGCTGAGGATGCCCTAGAAACCACTTTTTAATCATTCAGGCCCTGGAAGAACATTTAGGTCTTTTTTAGAGAATTCTAGGCTGCGTGCCTCTCTGATGTCATTGGAACTTGCTTTCTGGGGCTTGTGCACTGGTAGAAGCAGTTCAGGCATAGATCTGTTACTGAGAGAACCTCTAGGCAAGAAACTGACTTTTATGATTGAACCTTAGTTACATTTTTTTTTTCTGCCTGTGACTCATTAGCCTTTGAAATAAAAATTTCTCTCATTCACTTTTAGATTTAGAGATTTTTTTTTTAGTCATTTGATATTTTGCATGGTTTGCTGCATTTCAGGATCCATAATGACAAGGTCATGGGTTTGGACTCATTATGAACCAGCCTTATTGGGCAACAGACTGTAAAAATAATAATATAGCTAACATGCAGTGCTTTCTATGTTCTGTGCAACATTGTAAGTTCATAACATATTGTGGATGAATTTATCCTCAAGTCAATCTCATGAGGTAGACTAATATTATTTCCACCCTTTGCAGGTGAAGAAACTGAGACATAGGTTAAGGAACTTGTCCAGTGTCCTTCAGCTGGGAAATGATAGAGCTGGGGGATCCAAATTCTGGGAGCCTAGTTCTGGAGTTCATGTCTTTAACAATTATGTCAAACTGCTGTGCTCATGACCCCAGATAATGAGTTAGAAGATCTGCACTACTGAGCATAAGAAGGATTGTGTTTTTTATTTGTTCTGTTGTTCATTCACTCAACAATTACGTATTGAGTGCCTGCTGTGCACCTTACTTGGAGCTGTGCTTGTCGCACCTTACTTGAACTAAACAGGATGAATGTAGTCTTTTTACCTCAAGGAGTCACAGACTAGTGGGGAAGGGATAACCCATCATCACCTGGACAAAGACGAGTCAGAGAATGATGCAGAATGGGTGGGGGCTTAAAGGGGGAATGACAGTGCAGTATTAATCATAGCATTCCTGGGACGTCTTGATGTTAACATTCGTTACCACACTTTGTCATGTGCATCAACTGGTTCTAGCAGCCAAGCCTGAAACAGCCACAATTTGTCCCTTGTTTTTAGGTTGTATGTTTAATTAGTAGCACTGAGGAATAGGTACAATAGAGCTCTAAGACTTATGTATTTCCATATCTGTATTAGTTGTTGCTGGAGGTGGAAAGTATGTGAGATGGGTTCAGTATCCTATCCTGAAAGTGAATGTAAAACTGGCAAGAGAGAGAAGTTATTATTCTGACGTTAATTAAGTGACATACATAAAAGATTATGGACCTAGGATACTTTTCCCAAATATTCTTTCCTGACTGGGCCAAATCAGCTGATTCCGTGGAATCCTAGACCAGGAAGACCTACTGATCCTTGCTAAGTTCATGTCTTTAACCCTTATGTCACACATTTATTGCTAAGTGTAATGTTTAGGTTTTTATTTTTTATTTTTTAAATAAATGCTCTCAGGGAGCATTTGCTAGTGATGTTTAGAATTCAGGTATTTTGCTTCCTGCTCTGCACATATTCTATATTAGTCCCACTTTTTCTCCTGGCTTTTTTTTTTTGTTGTTGTTGTTCTCAACAACTACTTTTCCTTATTTTTTATTTTTTTTCCCCTTTGTTCCTGTCAGAAAACAATTGGTTGTTATATGTGCTAGGTGTTTTGTAAGGTACTGAGGACACAGAAGTTAATGCAGCAGTCTTTATCCATAAGGGTATCAGTATTTGGTGGGGCCTGAGGTGACAGAATGTAAACAAATGTATTGGGAGAGGTGCAAAAGTGGAGTTGCATAAGGCAGCCTAGAGGAGGTCCACAGCTCTAGTCTTGCATGAGGGATGTGGTGAGCAGATATGAAAGGTACTCTGTTTTCAGACCTTGTTGCCAGAAATATGGAAGGGAGCTAAAGACACGGGGGAGACTTGCTGCCTTTCTACCATTTACTTTTGATTTTCTGGTCTCTTCGTTATCTCTACTTCTTCTCTGCCTTTTTTCCTTTCTTGTCTGTCTCTCTTTTGTGCTTTTAGGTGTCTTGAGGCCAGCTTCTATTCTCGTGTGCCTTTCCGGGATGAATGGCAGCACACTCTGGTCTAGTCCCCTTCCTGAGGAGGCTCGAGATATTACATGTTTGGATCTGCTGCCAGGAAGTGTGGCTGAAACCACCTGCCTTGTGACAGGAACACACAAGATGCTCAGTGCATTCAATGCAACATCAGGTAAAGATCATTTGTCATAAAAGATCTCTGATCCAGTGAGCCGTAATCTCAGAACAATCTGGTGGGGAAGGGACTTTTCTACTCTCACATGGTGGAAAATCTGATTTACTACTCTGGAAAGTGGTTGTTAAGGGAGATAACAAAAAGGGTAGAATAGATTGAATACTAGACCTACTATTTAACCTGTTTGATGATAGGATATAGCTAACTTGACTTATCTGGACAGGAACTACCCAGAGGCCTTTGGTTTGTAAATAGTCTCCCTACTCTGTCCTTTGTACAATACAGTTGAATGTTGTCTCTTCATATTTGATATATATAGGGTACATGTGTAAACTGGGCATTAACTACTAAAAAGTGCATCAGTGAAGAACATAAGGTTTGTTGAGGCATGTTGATTTGGCCTTTGTCATTTCTTTTGTACTGCCAATATGCTTGTTAACACCTTGGACTCTAGTGAAGCTGAATAAATAACATCCTTCTCAGTTTCAGAGGTTGAAGTTTGGTCATGGGATACTTTTGAGTTAAAAAAAAAAAAAATTAAACGTGAGTTAACTCTAGAGCTGAAGTCATCTTGAAAACCTACAATTTCTCTATGAAAACCTATAATTTCTCTACTCATGTGAACATATGGTAGGAGAGAGAATTGGTCTTCTGGTGGGCCACCCACTAGAAGTTGGATGGTTCCTTAACAGTTGTAATAATCTCTAGCAGATCAATTTCTCTGTCCCAGACAAGTGGGCTCCTCTCTCCTGGAGAGACTTTAGCATCTCCATTTTATCTAAAAAATATAGGTGTGAATTTATTGCATGGGTTTATGAGCCAGATACTAAAAGATTTCAGCTCACACTCCCTGCTTCCTTCCTCCCCAGTAAAATAAAAACTTAAAGGAAATAGTGTTTAGTAGTTGCTGTCTGTTGTTCAGTCTTCGAGTTTCTCTTTTCTGGCCTATGGGCATTGCGTCTGCCTTTTCCAGAGGCTGAAATCCCTAATTGTAATTAGCCTATTTGTCCTTCTCTAGGGAAAGTCATTTGGACTTTAAACCCAAACTACTTATCCAATGGTACCCTGGCTGCCCCAGGGGTGGTGCTGCCTGACGTGGATGAAGATGGCGTTAGAGATCTTGTGGTTCTGGCCATTGGAGAATTGCAGGTATGCTCTACGTTAAATGGTCCATTTTCTTAAAGAGAATCCTTTCACTTTGGTCAGTTCCTAGTATTGTTATTGGAAATGCTACTTGAAATCTTATTACAAGGGCGTAGATTTAAATAAATTTGCTTTGTGAGATTAAATGAGTATATTACCATTATGAAACCATTTTCCCAGCTGTCTCATTATGGTTCCATTGACTGTAACATTGTGGAGCTTTGCAGCCAGATAATTCTGTGTTTGAATTCCTGTCCTACCACTTTGTAGCTTTGTGGCCTTGGGTAAGCCACAGAACCTAACTAAGCCCTGGCTGTTTTCTTTGTATGTAAAATGGGAATGTTATTTATACTGGTAGGATTGTTATGAAAGTTAGAGTTAACATATTAAAGTGCCTAGAGTAGTGCCTGGTGCTTTTTTTGCATGTGTGTGTATTGTTAGTTTTATTATATTTTATGTATTTAACTTTATTTCAATTATAAAACCAAAGACAGATGGAAAGTTCATCAGACTAATATAGAAAAAAATTTAAGTCACACGAGAAGTAACAGTGACCAAAGAAGGATAGTTTTAGTTTAGGCTGTGACAATACAGACTTTGATTCCAGTACAGAGGTCCTTAAATTATGCTTCGTTGGAACTCCAGGGCCCTTGAGCCGATTATTCTCTGCCCAGGGAAAATCAGAGTAGTTTTTTTTTTCTCCTCAAAATCACAGGAAAGAATATATTAATGAACAGTATTATCTCAATTTAAAATTTTTATTTCTAAAGCTTTTCTCTGAGCTTTTGTCAAAGTTTCTCTGAGACTTTTTGTTAGATATCCTAGTGTGAGTCTGCCAGGAGATGCTTGTGGACAAAAGAATCGAACAATTGGCAAAAAATAGTTGTGGAAAAATGTGGAAAGAGATCATTTTGCCTCCTTGGATAGCTTATTTAATTTTAACAGACCTTGTGTTTGCTGTTGTGATTTTTGTAATGTATACAAAACAAGTTATAAAATCTGCAAGTAACATTTAGAACAGAATTAAACCTATCACTATTTTTTGGTTTTCTGCCAGGAGTACCATAAACTAACTCAAAGTGCTCTACCAATCATGCGTTTTGAGGAGCATTGTTGTAGTTCACTAGGATACCTTATGTTTGTGAGATGAGAGGAAAGAAGATGAGGAAAATTTCTGAAGTCTAGTCTGTTTTAAGGGTACTTTCTGCTAGTTTTTCTTCAACTAGTCAATTGGTCTTGAAGTAGACTGAATCAAGAATTCAGGAAATATTTACATAACCTTTTTATCGCAGTCACCGTGAATAATGAGTTTGGGGGCTGAGGAAAATTTCAATGATTATATCCATCAGGGAGTGATTCTCTGAAATCCCTAAGTGGAAAGTATGGGGAGTTTCTTTTAGTGGAATTATGTTTAGCAGAGGCATAGTAAGACATTGAACAAGTTTATAATCTAGACCTTAATACCCTATCTGGCATCTTATTAGCCAGCAGTGGTTAATGGGATAATGGTTTAGGCCTTCATGGAACCTCTATAGTGAGGGAGCCTCTTCTAGAAGGATTGGCTTCTTGCTGATCTGTGCCTTTTGCTTGTCTCTACCAGAAAACAAAAAAAGTGTCCAACTTACCTCCCAGAATTTACTCACTTGCACAGTAGTGTACAGATGTGGTAGACTATACTAGAAAAATGCTGGAGAAGCAATGGATTTAGAGCGGTGGCTTTATCTTTATACTGACCTCTTCCGACTTTTATATCAGCAAGAAAGACTCTGAGGAACCTGTTTCCTCTAAGCTACAGATATGGAAGCCTCTCTCTTCACAAGGAAAGAAACATATTAAGTCTGTGACTTAAGAGCAATTGCATTCTGAGATCCGGGCTTAGAGTGAGGTGGGCTTGGGACAGCTGACCAGTTTCAAAGTTAGAGGAACTGATCTCGCCTAGAACACTAGTGGGAAGGGACCTTAAAAGCCATGTGGTTAACCCTCTTACACCATGCTGTCATCTCTGATGGAGTTTTCTGGACTCGTTGGCCCCCAAACTCTCCTTGAGTACTCAGGCTAATGGGCAGGCATATCACTAAGTTGTGAGACAGTCTGTTTCACTTTTGGTCAGGTCTAGAAAGTTCTGTCATATTGATGAGAAATCTGCTCTCTCATAGCTTCCATTCATTGTTCAGCTTCCGCCCCACAGAGCTACTCTGAATGAATCTAATCCTCTTTCTCTATGAAAGCCCTTTAGCTGTTAACCTCGTTCCTCTAAGCTTGCTACTCCTGAGGCTAGATATCCCCAATTTCTCATACTGGTCCTCATGCCATGTGATGTCCACACGCCTCTTTTTTTGATTTCTTTACTTTTACACTCCATTTTTTCTGTATCTCTTTTAAAATGTCCCTATATTTGAAAACAGTTTTTGTAATGTAACCAGTTGTAGCAACATGTGGAAATTGTTACTTCTTTTGATGTAGACTCTGTATTTCTGCCAAAATTGTGATAGCCTTTCTAAGATTCAGTTTTTATTTATAATCACTCTCATCTTTTAATTAATCAGTTAATTAATGGCCCACTTTCTTTTTTCCAGACTTTGACCCATCTTCCAGCCTAAGACTTTTTTTTGAATTTTGAGTTCCTCCTACAGCAAATTAGCTATCTCTCTCAGCTTTGTGATAAGCTTGAACTCTATTCATTTGGATCTTTGATAAAAAGGATTAATAGGAATGGGACAGTGGCACAGTACTGTGACATTTCACTAAAACCTCCCTCTGGATTGGCATTGACTTTTTCTCTGGGTACACTGAAAACAATTTCTCTTTATCTTGTCTGAAGAATTAACGATGATCAACTTTGTCAAAAGCTTCACTGAAGTCAGGTTATTGATGCAGTCCTCATATTTCCTAACCAACAATTGTATTCGCCAAATAAAATCCTCTACAGCAGGGGTCAGAAAACTGGCCTGCAGGTCAGATTTGACTCACTACTGGTTTTTGTAAGTAAAGTTTTATTGGAACACAGTCATGCCTATTTATGTATAACCTATGGCTGCTTTCACGCTGTGGTGGTAGAGTAGTTGCTGTAGAAACCATCTGACTCTCAAAACCTAATATATTTACCATGTGGCCTGTCACAGAAAAAGTGTGCCTATCTTCGCTTGAAAGTAGGTTGATAGTGGCCACGCCAGACATTAATATCATGATGGGAGATCACTGCCTGCATTGATTCTTGTTGGGACTAAATATTACTAGGGATTTCTGGGTATGAGAGTAGAGATCTTGCAGTCAGCTGTTCTATATTTAGCTCTGGGGTAAATTCTGGTCTCGAGACTGTTCATCAACAATAGCTGTGCTTCAGAGAAATTTCTGAGATACCATAAAGATGCTCATTGCAGGTATATAATAGGGAATGGATCATTTACCCCTCTTTCTTACTTCTAGGGAAATAAAGTGGAGCAGCTTTGGCTTTGTGCTTTCCAACTTTGGGAAGTGTTTCTGAACCTTTAACTAATGAGGAAGCAATGACTATGTGTACAGACAATTTGATTAGGAAACGATAGGGCTTCTAGTGACTCGACCACCTTCTTTCTCTTCTTCAGCCAGATCTGTGCTTCCTGCTGGTGTCTGGCCGGACAGGGAATCCAGTGGGCCGACCTGTGAAGTACAACATCATGGGAGTAGGGAATCTGATTGGTCCTCAGGTTTACATCACCGCCAGTGGGGCTGTCTACATCCTGTTTGGCTTTGGTAAGAAGCAAGGCTAGTGTGTGCTACTGTTTCCCATTGGTGTGTGTGATTAGGCCTCTTTTGTGAGACAGGGTGAAAGCTCAGGAGTTGCTGACCAGCGCTTTCATCACCTCCTATTACACGGACTGCTCACTGCTGCCACCTATTGCAGGTTATTAGCTCTGCTTTCCCTTGCCACCTTCTCCAAAGAGAAGACTCTGTCCAGGAGCCATATAATCACTTTCCAATTCATCCCATGTTGGACCAGTCTGGGTGGGCTTTATTAGACTCATCTGATAAGGCTCTGAGTCTCTTGATGAGATCCTAACCCTGGGAGAGTTCTATTAAATTCAGCTTCTCAGTGATGATTCTTCCTATGGTGCTAGGAAATATCCAGGCTGTCGCCCTGCGGGACATTTTCGTTCAGGCCCAAAATCGAGACAGCTCACCACCTTCTCTGCAGATAGAGGAGCCAGAATGGGAAAAGCGAAGATCCATCAACCTGTCTGAACTCATTGACATTTACAGGTAGGGCACATATCTGACCTTGTCCTTGAGACCTCCAGAGCTCTCGCGTGCCATGGAGTCTCTCAAGTTTGGTTGGGCTGGTGAATATGTGGGCAGAGGCTTGTGGGAGGAAACAGTGCTAGCCTTAATATACTATCTTCTGATCTGGTTAACATGATTGAGAGGTTTCCTTGATAACATAATGTTTTGATATCTATTTGTTAGTGACCATGATGTATGTGTGATCCCTTTGCACATGGGTTGTAAGGAAGGATATTTTTTTAGGGTGTAAGTCAGAGTGGGGCAGGGTGAGGCTGGGGAACCTTCAGGTAGGGAGATAGATTTATTTAACATAGCTTTTGTAAAACTGTGCTGAAGTATCTGCTCCACTCTCTCTGTTGTTTTCTTAGTGGAGGAATCATTTTGTCAGAAGCAAAGATAACATTTATGAAATCTTATTTTTTATTTTTGTTTATTTCTTAACTAAAAGAACAAAGTTCATCATATGCAGTGAATTTTTACCCATTTAGCACCAGGCCTGGGCAATAATTGTCTTTATTCTTTTCTAGCAGAAGTTTCAAATCATTCTCTAACATTTTTTAGGCAGTGTCATGTTATTTCAGTGAATTCGATAGTTGTTAAATAAAATGGTCCCAGTTGTACAGAGTAAGAAATAATTTGATGAAGTGTATATCATGATTTGCTGTCTAAGCTTAATGATAATTCAAACCTCCTGTCTAGATCTCCATCTGCCTTCCATGCCATTCTCCTTGGCTCTGTTTTCTTTCCACAGTATCCAACATGACAGGTTTGGCTCTGTGGCACTTCTCCCATGAGTTCCTTTTGAACTTACATGCATTTTCTAGGGATCCTTGGTTTCTAAAAGGTCAAGAAAATGAGATTCAGTTGCAACAACAGAGTGCCCCACTTGATAAGATAAAGGAGATGAATACAAGAGTATATATAAACATGCGCACCGAGGGAGAAAGCCAAAATAAGTGGGTCAGGAATCTCATCCAAGCTGAAGGCTAACTGTTGGGGTCTCGTTAATTCAGTGATGGTGTTGAACTACTCCAGATGGTGAAGGCAGCGGATTCCAACTGCAGCAACCTCCTGATTACAACTAGACAAGGCCTAGTCCTGCTTCGGGGGCAAAATCTTACGCCTTACTGGACACTGAGCCTTCAAGGCTTACACAGGTTTGCCGTGTGCTCCTCCTCATGTCTACTGTTTTGATCCACTTTCTCATGTTTGAATATTTCCCTGAACAAATGCTTGATATCTGGGTCTGATGCAAGAGAAGGGAGGGAACGAGTTCTTTGTTTTCCTTTTTTACTTAACTATCAGTTACTTACTTACCGTTCTTGTTTGCAGTCAGCCTACTCCTGGGTATTTCACTGATGATCAGACCTTAGACTTCCTTCTACAGATACAGGATGGAGTTGGGATGAAAAAGGTAAAACCTGGGGACTCAAATCAATCAAAACATATAAACCTTGTGTCCAGCCCTGTGCTAGGCACTGTGAGAAATAAAAAGAACCTAAAATATGGTCCCTTCCTTCCAAGAACTCAAAGTCTAGCCGAATGGATAAAACAAATACTAAAATCTATAGCATTGGGAGCTTTTCTAACTAACCTCCTTCCTGCACAGGATACATTTATCTGGATCCTATGTTACAGTTGGGCTGTAGGAATCTTCTGAAGTCTCTTGGTGGAGAAAGGCAGGCATAAATAAATTTAATAGTGCAGTACATTCATATTCAGAGAAGGTCAGATATCTGTGGTGGCTGGGTTATTATGGAGGACTTTATAAAAGAGGGAAGAAGAGCAGGGCCTGGAAAGCTGAACTGTGTTTATGTGAGAAGGGAGTAGAAGGGGAAGCACATTGGGTTGGGGACACCAAGACCAGAGTGTCAGAGGTAGAATGGTATGGCATGTCTGAAGAACACTGAATAGATCTTTCTGATTTTACATGGTATTGTGTATTGTGAGGATGTACTGATTGTATAGATCATTTTTAAAATTTAACATTACAATTAGAGTTAGAATTTTTATATTTTCTTTTTAATAATTGAGCTAGCTCTTTGGTTTATCTTCACTGTGAAATACATATTTATGTATTTCATACTGTTCCCTGAGAGTGAACTCATCAAACACTAATTGTCACTTAATGATGCCAAGTTCTGTGCCAGATGCACAGAGATGTGTGTGGAGACACAACACTCATGAAAACAAGACCCCTTGTAGTCGCTGGGGTGGCTGTTCGCACAGAGCTTTACCACATCGAGTACGTGGTGTCATGGAGCTTCACACAGTGCCAGGGGCTATGGAGAGCAGACAGCATGAAGGGAGTTGAGATGCTTCACGTCAGCAGGTGTTAGATGGGCAGAAACATGGAAGTGTCTGCTGGCTGGATGGGCTGAGGAGCAGTCCCACTAGAGAGGTCAGAATGAGTTCAGCTGATGGAGGGCCCTGAAAGCAAAGATGCAAAATTTGGATGAGGTGTTATTTGGTCACGAGCAGAGGACAGATCTGATGATGCAATGTCCCTTTAGGGAGAGTCTTCCAGCAGTACTTATAGGAAAGAAGCAATGTCTGTATTTCAAAGGAATTTCAGATAGAGATCGGAATTTTCATTGACATTCCAAGGAAAATTAAAGGAGAAGGGTATACACAGTAGGTTGGTTAAGAACCGAGATGCTCAAAGTTTAAACCTGGGTTTTAATCCTGGCTCCACTATTTATTGATGACCTTGGACACATTACACCATTTTGCCTAGCTGTGGTTACTGCGTTTGTAAAATGGATAAAAACACTGCCTACCTTCATAGGATTATCGTGACAGTTAAATGAAATAATATGTGCAACTGGATAAAATCCTTTAGCACAGTGTCTCTAGACTTCTTTTCTGCCCAAGACTAACAAAGGGAATCTGGAACTCCTCAACTGGTTTCCTCTCTGCTTCCTCAGAGGAGGTTCTCCAGGCAGTTCCAGGACCTTTTGTGAGGCAGAGACTGAGCCTGGGCAGAGAAAAGCAGGGCCTGAGGAACTGGAAGAACAGGACAGTGATTGTCCCAAGGTGCAGTCCTTCCATTTGCTGAAGGACAGAGGCACTGGGGCTAGAGGTAGATGGGAGAATTTCTTGGGGATTTTGGCAAATAACCGGCTCCAGAACTGTGAGGTGTGAAGTGCTTGTGGTGAAAGGAGGTATGAATGTTGCCAAGCATCATGAATTCAGTTCCTTTACTAATCCTTTGAGAGATGCAACTAAAATGCTAATTTTCTCTTATTTCTTGTCTGTCTAGACTGTGCCTTTTTAAATTTGAGACTACCGCAGGGCTAAGCTACATGTGCTACGACATCAATCGAGTCAAACAAGAAAGCTCTCAGCATAGCACATAGGACATAGTGTTCACTTGATCACGGTTCCCTAGGCATTGCTGCAGTCAGGGAGGGGGAAGGAGCAGGAATGAGGCACTGCTGTTGGCATCTGGTTTCAGCACCACCACTACAGAATGGCTGCTGTGTCCTGGGGCTGTCAGGAACCTGGAATGACCTAAGTCATTTCCTGTCTCTGACTCTCCATTTTCTTTTCTATAAAATAAGAGGTGGATTAGATAATTTATAATTTCCCCTTCTCACCTGAGAATTCTGCAGTCCTTTAAACTCTATGAAATGGGCACAAGGGCTGCAGAAAATTGGTCTCTCGTTGCTGTTTAATGCTCTCCGAACACCCAATTTGTTCACGTCTAATAAGCTCAACCTGTTGATATAATATCTATGTGGTTTGGCATGCACGTGCACGTGTGTGTCTTCCTGGCGTGCTGCCTGAGGATGGGCCATACTCATTATTTCCTCTTTTGCAGATCATGGTGGTGGATGGGGACTCTGGCTCTATTATTTGGAGTTACAGTACTCCATGTCACATGAAAGAAACACCAACCACCTCAGCAGTTACTTCAGACCAGAAGTCTGTCTTCCTCTTCTGGGCTGAGGAGCTGTCAGCTGCACCTCCCAATTCTGTGAGTGAGCTTCTGAGGATCCCTTTGTCATCTTGCCATTTCTATGTCATTTTGTCAGATGGCAGCTGCTCTGTGGGGCTGACTGGGTCTGGAGGTGTTATTAGACTGACCATACTTCCAAGTGATTATAGGTAGGACAAAACTGCATTTGAATGGGTAGAGCAGCAGCATACTTCCTCTTAAGCTGCGCTTCCCATCTTGGCTTTTAGTCCAGCGTGAAAATGGACAACAACCCCTGGTTACTGGCTTTGGACCGGACCATGGGAGGCTAGAAAAAGGATAGAAAGTCCTCTTAAGGCTCTAAATCCAAATTTGTAGATGATCCATATGTGCTGCATTATGACTAGTTTGGAACGAGCAGGGAAAGTTTATGGAGGGAGAAGCGAGGCTTTGAGGTGAATAAACTGAGACAGCAGAAATGGGGTGGGGCAGGGATGGCAAAGCAGTGAGGAGGGCAGTCAATTGGGTTAAAATTGAGTGTTCACCTGGGGGGATTATGGAAGAGGAAGTCTGATACATAGAAGGCAGAGTTTAAAAAGTCTTAAATGCATTACTGTAGTATCTTGGTGGGTCGATGAGTGAGTGCCACCTTTAATAGGTGCCTGGGAGTTTATAGAGAAATCCACTCTGAGTTTGTTCGACACATTTTGACCAGGACTTACTATGTGTCTGTAGAGACCTAAGGATAAGCTGGAAACAGGGCTGGTCCTCTAGAGAAGGCAGGTGGTCAGCCCCCTATGATGGGGAATCCTGAAGGAGGAAAGTCCTGAATTCATCACTTAGCTTTTCTGAGCTTTGTGCTCTTTATCCATAAATGAAGATGCTAACATAGTTCTTCATTTTTAGGATTTACTTAAAATCTAGAATATAGTCTTAACTCTGCCATGCCCTAACACGTGACTTTGGGCAGTTTGTCTAACATTTTAACTTCCCAGTTTCCTCATGTAATAAAATAAGGGGATTGGACCAGATTACTCTCAAATGTAAGCATCTAAAAAAAAAACCCCAAAGTACAGATAAGAGATGTAGATGAAAGTACAAAAGGAGGGCAATATTAATTTTGGGGAGATTAGGGAGCTTTTCATGAAAGAGGTGACATTCTCATTGGGGACTCAAGGACAAGAAGTGTTTTAATGTGTGTAAATGGGCTAGAGAAGATGGTTAGAGAGTCTAAGGGGGAAAAGAAGTTGGTAAAGGTTAGACAGAGCAGGGTGAAGTATGTGTTTAGATAATCATCAGACACTCTTGAAGCATGGGGTGAGCAGGTAAATAATAGAAGGCTGGAAAAGGCAGATTTGGGGTAAGCGGTGTAAGACTTTGCTTTTCATGCTAAGGAATTTGGGCTATTCTGTGGGCAAGTAAGCAAGGAATTTGACTATTGTCATGTTAGCTAAACCAGAGATCTGCCCCATTGTGCCTGGGCACCTCAGGGTGTGGAGAAAGCCCTCTTCTGCTTTGTGGGAGTGTGGCGGAGTGTGGCAGCTGTAAGCTTCCTGCTCATGTTTCTCCTCCCTTAGTGGACTTCTTCCCACGCTGACAATATTGGAGCAGGATGCCGCTCGTCCCTCAGGGTTCCATTTTTTCCACGAGGGGAAGCCCAGGATGGTTCCGGGGAGGGGAGGTTCTCAGGGAGCTCTTTAGAGCAGCTGTTTACTAACCCATGCACGGTGCCTTAACAACTCTGTGGCTACACGTGTGTGCGCTGCCGAATGTCACCGTGCATGGAAGTTACAATTCAAGGAAGATAGAGTGTGTGGTTCTTCTGTCGGGAGTCTGGAGACTGACACTCAGAACTTGCATTTTTTGTTTTTTAATTAAAGA
Organism: Cynopterus sphinx; assembly: GCA_030015415.1. Classification (NCBI taxonomy): domain Eukaryota; kingdom Metazoa; phylum Chordata; class Mammalia; order Chiroptera; family Pteropodidae; genus Cynopterus; species Cynopterus sphinx. Next base: position 150,748,958 of record CM057380.1, on the reverse strand, counting down.
TTTCTCTCTGGTCAACGTTCTGTTTATTTCTAGAACCAATAAGACTTTGTGATTTTTTTTTTTAGCCTGACACTTGAAACTGGCTTTAATACCCAAGGAGAGGAGATGTGTTTGGCATTCTATGTTTACGTATGTAGATTTTGTCTCCATTCATCCCCACCTGCTACAGGGGATGAACCAGCACTATAACGCTCCATGGGCAGGAGACTGTGAGGTCTCTGTATTATACATTTCTTTCCTGGAGCATATAAATTTCCTTTCTTTTTTTTTTCCTTATAAGAGAGAAAGCATTTTCTAGCTATAGTGGTTTGAAGTTAGGGTTTGAAGATTAGTCAGGGTTTTGAGCTTTTCGAAATATGTCTCATATATGGGAGTTTCTCTCTAACACATCCTTGTAGTTGATATCAGGTCTTAGTACTGGAGGGGAATTAGCAGTCATTGTGTCCTGTGCTCTTTTCGTCTGAAGACCATCGTGTGGGAATGCAGAGTTACTTTTGCTCTTCCTTTTGCTTCTCATTGTCAGGATCCCATCCTAGGAACTGAACCATTCAGCCTTCACCACCTTTACCTCCTGCATCCAACATTCCCTTCGATTCTTCTGGATCTGGCCAACGCCACGGGCACAGTGACAGCTTCAGAGGGTCAGTCCCAGCGCCGGTGGGGGTCTGTATACACATACGAGGCGGGAGATGTGCTGGCTGTGTGTGAGGATACATTGTCCTACCAAGGGAAGGACATGTGCTTTCAGATGACAGCAGGGCGTGTGTGCTGAGCCACTCAGATTTTATCTGGTGTTCCTGGTGCCCGGGACCATTGCCACAGTATTTCCTCTTGGAGGGGCTCCAGGCTCATTGGGTGAGGACCCATATCTTCCGACTGCTGCAAGCTGAGGGGAAAGCTTAGTCTCATTCCCAAAGGACTGGTAGTGATTCATGCAGCCACTCCTCAGCAGGTGTTTACTGAGTGTCAGCTGTATGCCAGGCACTGCGCCAGGGGCTGGGAATGCAAAAAAGAGTAGTTTCTTGACCCTTTAGTTGCTCAGGACTTAGAACTGACAGTGATGGAGATGATGGAGGTAGAATGTTTTCTCAGGGCATTGGTTTAGGATCAGTGGAGATTTTCCTTTGAAAAGTAAAAGTAAACATGCCCATTGCATAGAAATGGCAGCCAGGAAAAAAAAGGGAAAAAGAAAAATTTCCCTTACTCTGATCACTCATCACCACTGTTAACATTTTAAAAGTATTTTTCTACTTCATATACGTATCATGTAGGAAAATTGGGATCCTAGATTAGAGACCTTTAATTCCGGAAATCGAAGCCCTGGAAACAGCCACTGCTGCCTTGGGCCGGTCTAAGGGAATCTCCTGTTCCTGCGTGGGGAGAATGAGGGTCCTCCCTCAGGAGGGACGGGAAGAGCAGACTTACTTGCTTTGAAGTTGAAGCTAATGCTTGTGACTCGATTCATTGGGATACATTGGGAAGAATAGCTGAGCTGGAACTTGTAAGCACACCTGTCCACTGGCTTTGTGTGTGGTGAGGGGCCAGGATATGGGAGGTATCAGCTTGCAAAATCCCATGGTTGGATCTAAATGAGCTATTTTTCATTATTAGCATAAAATATTATCATTCAGTAAACATTAAATAATGGTAATTAAGAATCAAGACTATCTTTATTACAACACCTGGTTTGAAGATGAGGCAAAATAAACACTAAGAGGTAATGAATAGCTTACGTGACCATGCACCGGCCGTCTAGGAATTCTTCCGAACTTCATTTGTTGAGCTCATTTTTCTAATGAATGGCCACATTGTTGATATATCCTCTCCTTTCCCGATATGGGGCTTTCTTAGAAGCAGCTTCAGAGATAAGAACGTATGAAGACAGAAGAATGTGCTGCTTTGCTGGCACATAGTCCTTCACCACTATGGATACACTGTCTAGCTCAGTGTCTGGCATGTATTAGGTGCTCAGTAAACTTCTTTCTATCAGTTAATGAAGGAGTAAATGAATGAATGAATCTAGTTGCTGAATCAAACCACTGTCCTATTCGTGGAATTTTTCTGCCCTTGTTAACTGCTCTTGTTTTTATCCTTCCTCAGTTGGGATTAATGACCTCTGGAAAGACGCCTTTTATGTTACCAGAACAACGGAGCCAAGCTCTGAAGGCCATCCGGCACCCCTGGTGGTCAGCAAGCTTAGTCTGCGGTGGGCACTGATGGAGGGCCAAATGGTCCAGCTAAAGGAGACCACCCCCAAAATTGGCCGGGGGGAACTGCGAAGATTCCTCTCTAGGATAAAGTTTGTTGATTCTCCCTTGCAGGTGAGTAGCTTCCGACAGACATATTTGATTACTGTTGAGGGTTTAGGACAAATACTATCAACCCCAACTTTGCTCTTTAGAAAATAGGAAACGTGGGAGCCTTCTCAAGTAGCTGGGTACCAAGAACCAGTTGTTTTGGACAAGCGCTGTTTTCTAATGGTGCTTCATGATCGTTGACAAATGTTACTCAGTTGTTTTCAGGCATTTGGAAACGTGAGGTCATGGTTTTCATTGTCCCAGTGACTGACGGGATAGATACTACTGGTATTTTCTGAGTAGGAGCTAGTGGTGCTAACATGCTGGGCTTGTGGCAGTTACACAGAACAAAGAATTATCTTGCTCAAAATGCTAAAGATTCCCCTCCTCCCCAATATGGTGATCTAGGTCAAATTTAATAGCTTAACATGGAAAAAGATAAAAGTCTAGGCCTTTCTGGAGGGATACTTACAGGCCATTGGGATTACACAAAAGGACAGGTAAATAGAGGAATATCTTGACCTTTAGTTTCTTCCATTTCTCTATCATGAAAAAAATGAAAGCCGCTGATAGTTGCACCTTTTCCCCCAGGTCGTCTGACGGAATCTTTAGTCTCAGAAGCGAACAGAATGACTACGCGTCTCTCCTGTTGGTGTAAATTCAGTTCTTTGGAGAGAAGGAAGGCATCTTCATCCTTATCTCACCACCTCTGAGTGGTTGTCGCAGAGCACTTTGGAAGGCATATTGGAGTTCTTTGATCACGGCACGAACCATGTGGCTGGGGTATTTTACTTACCTTTTCAATCCCTGCATTAACACCCTCTAGGCACTCTGTGTGGATAATTTAGAAATGTGAATCTTATAAGTGTTTTATTTTTTGTATGTCTAATTTATAAACCCTTGCTGGGAAATTTCGGTGAAGTTCTCCACTGGAACATTTAATTTTGTTAAGCTGTGTGTATATTTTTTAGCATTGCGATGGAATATTTTCTAGATGTTTCTTAAACTCCAGGGACCTAGTTTCTTATTTTTCTGAAGTCGATTTGGTTCGTTTGGTCATCTTGAGGCTTCTGGATGACCTGCCTCTAATTTTGAGGGTCACTTATCATTTCTCTACTTATTCTCTCCCCACCTGTTCCTTAGCTTCTTCTCAACCTTAGCAGCAGTGAGAAAGACCGGAGATGGGAGACCAAGACAGCCATCCCAGCATTTTCATCTCTTTCCCGTCTGTTGTATCCTATTCTCCTCTCACACTTTCTATTTCTATATATTTAGGACCACAAGAATAATGATATTCCTCTCAGAAAGGGAGCAAGAAAAATATAGCTTCAGTGACCCACCTCTGACGAGGTTCATATGTTACTACGTGTCTTCCATCATCCTGCCAGTCATCTTTTTTACTGCAGTAACTCCAGAAGTGCTTATGTGTACACTGTCCTCAACTTAGAGAAAAATCAGAAGTCAGGAATGACTGAGGCAGATATCCTTATCTCTGCTTCATCTCTTCTCTGCTTTCTTAGCTTCTTCTCCTGGGTGTCCTCCTTATGTTCTCTTTTGCTCTCTTTTATTCAGGGATATTTTACTTTGCTTGATGAGAGCAAAGCTGTTTCTGGACTTCTGCTCCACAAGTCCGGTATGCAACCGTTTTGCCCTGCATGTTTTCTTCCCTGTAGAGCCTTTGAAGCATTGTATATAAGAAAAATTCTCATGTAAATACTATAACTTTTATAAATGATTTTCTTCAGAATTTTCTCCTATGATTCTCCCTTCTTCTATATAAATATATTCTATTATGTTATCTTCTACTAAACTTCTAGGTCATTGTTTAGCTGAAAATCCGCCATTAGCTGGTGGAGAACTGCTTTTCTTCTTGAATAATTTTGATAGTTCATCCCCAAATGCAACTCAGGTTCTCTTTATACTTGAGCCTGTATCTTTTTAGCTTGTGTTAATAAAGGGATTCCAGAAAATTTAGAGATTACAGAAAATTAGGGATTTCAAATTACAGGGATGTGTGTGAACTGCCTCAGCGGCAGGATTATGCCATCATGGAAGTGTAGTAGCAGCAGTTCCACGCGGGCATGCTGCCTGGCCTGCAGACTGGCCTGCCCAGCTGTCTGGGCACCCCCTGCCTTAAGCCCCTCAGAGCACATTTGGTTCTAACACTTTGGAAGGCTTGCATGGGCCAAGCTTACTGTAAACCTGGGGGAAACAGTTACAGGATATCTGAGTTCATGGGGATAATTCCAGATTCACTTCTAGGGTTTGAAGAACCTAGAATCTAGTTTGGCCTAATTTATAATTTACTGAATACTAAAACCAGGGCGGTGGTCTTGCAGTCTGGGCTGAGCCATCTAGGCCTAAACCTGGTTCTTGACCATGTCGGGGCTTTCTGGGAAGGTAGCCATGTTAGGGAGGAATAAAGTGCCAAGCTGTTTTCTGAGGACCTAATTTGAAGGGATTGTTTTGGACAGAAGACTGTTTATTGTGGATGAGTCCCAGAAGTACATAAGGGGAAGCTAGAAAAATGTAATATCCCTAAATTCTTCATGATGTGTTTGCAAAATAACTTAACATAGATTGTTTTGACTGTGATAAGTTTGAACCCCTTTGCTAATCATAGTGTAGGCACTAGGCATCTTCTCTCTCTCGCAGCCAGTGCAGAGGGTGTAAAAGGTGGATGAAGACTGAGGAAGCTTCGTCTGACCAGTGTGGACACTGGTTTCTTATCCAGTGTTTCCTTGTACTTCCTTTTCCTCTCAGGCATCCACCCACGCAGATAGCTGAGATAGGAAGTGTGCTGCTTGCTTTCCCCATTCTCAGCATGAGGTTGCCAGCAAAGGCAATATGACAACTACCTAGAAATAGTAGTGATAGCAGACTAGCAGACGCAGGGGTCTTCCTCTTCCCAGTCTCTCTCTCCTTCCTTTACAAATCCACCCCCATCCCAGACCACATCCCCCCCACCCCCTCCCTGTTCCCCAGATGGCTTCTGTTCACCCTTCTAGTGTGGTATGGTGATACCAAACCCTTCAATGTGAATTGCTGTCCTTATTGCCCATATTTAAGAAGAGCCAGCTGGTATATCGTCAGGAAGTACTATTTAAAATGTGAACTGTTACAGAACAAATAAATACTGTGTCTAGGAACACATTTGTGTGCCGCTCTCATTCTTCTTAGCCATCCAGGATGGTTTATTTTCCCTAGTGGAAAAGAGAAAGGGCGAGTGGATGATCGAGAAGGTGGGGATCCAGAGAGAAGTGTATGCACAGCTTTGTTCACTAGGGAAGTCTCCCTTATGATTCTCTACTGGGGAACCATGGTCCTACCTGAATAGCCTTGGCAGGCTGTTTCTGGGAGTGGGCCTGTCCCTGCATGTGGTAGGAGCCTTCTCACCTAAACTAGTCTTCTGATGGCTTCTAAGATAATTTTTCAGTAGATTTCCATCGGGTACCCGCTGTGTGGACGTAGGACATGTAATTTCCTGCGACTTCCAGGGAATTCAAGAGCTCCATGGGAAATTGAGCCACAGTCACCTACCATTGATTTGCCCTCCTCCATTTCTCCAAATCCCAGACAGATGACCAGGTTGATAAACCCTTAAAGGGCAGGAACCGCATGTTACTCTTCTTTTTAGCTCCATTGCTTAGCCCAGAACTTGGCACATAATGAGGGGAGAAGGGAATACTGAACCCATGAGACATGGGAGATGGTGAAAGGAGACAGCTATGAAGGGAAAGGGAGCAGTGGCACCCTGGCACCACCCCTTCGGACTTGTTCTTTAATGTACCCGTATTCTTTAACCTCTAAAAACCTCGCTCAAGAAACAGACATTGGTTTAAGCACATGTTGATAACAAACATGTAAAGTAGGGCTCAGACTGCTCTCCAAACCCAAGTACTCCTAACACTGTTCTTCCTCTACAGATGAGCCAGCCAGTTCTTCTTTTAGCCCCTGGCTGGTGCCTTGTTGGAATCCCTTGTTGTGTAGCTCTGTGTAGAAGTCAACACCTTCGGAGACAGAGCGAATGGGCTGACGGTGGTCCTGGTGGTAGTTGGTTAAAGGAACCCCCGAGTGGGCTGCACATGACAGCTGCTGGAGGAAACACTGGTGGTGATGTGGTAGGCAGCTCAGGTTTCCTTTGAAGCTCTTACTGTGCTTGCACTTGAACTCCAGCACCAGCCTGGTATATGTGTTGAAGGTGGTGACAGCCGATGCCATGCAGCAGGTGAAGGAAACCCAGGCTGTGCTGGGGACAAAGAAACAAACAAAAATTGGACAGTAAGAATCTTTCTCACAAGTTTGCAAGAAAATGCTATGATTCCAACTAATAAATAAACTAGTAATAAATAATAAACCAGGCTGCTGCCTCGTAGGGATTTAGGGGCCTGACTGTGCTCCTTCCACCGTATCACACAGGTGTGTGGGCAAGAGAACTGAATTTGGTCTGGCTTAGGGCACATTCTGGGCGTTTTGTGGTAAAAGGGACACTCGTGTAGTGTTAAAGTCAGACTAGGAGTTGATTTGATTACTTTTTAGTGCCGTGCTTTTTAATACTTGGTGTACCTATTTTATATATACATGTATTATATATTTATATATATACATATATGTGTGTATAAGCACATGCACACAATTTTTTGACTACTCTTTTTCAAGCTGCAATTACCCTTGTATAATCTCCACAGACCTGCAGCTCCAATGTATACGATGGACGCAGTCTGATGTAATAGCCCCATGCTACCCCAGCAGAGCCATCCCTTCATTCAGATGCTGAAGTCATCCTCCATTTTCCTTTGTTTTGAGCTTAGAAGTCTTACAGGCCCACAGAGTTGAGTCTGTGAGAGCAGTTCAAGAAACTTTTACTACAAATCTGGAGATATTGTAAGTTACACTAGTGGAATTTGCCTATTATGAAAACGATGTTCTCAGCTTGAGGGAGTTTATAGTGGATACAGGAGAAGATGGATGGGTGCAACAAAGGAGGAAGGATACCAGGGAATTTTCTCAAACACAGTTCTAAAACTTGGATAGTCAAATGCCTAAATTTCCCCACGACTCTGGGAAGCCCAGGAAACAGGAAGTTGTGTGTGGTTAGTGAAGGAATTCATGAGGCCAAGTGATGGTGAAAGCCAGACCACATGCTGGTACTGCATGTTCCTGTCTGTTGCCTCTGACAGACTAAGTAGACTCTGGCTGGGGATGTTTCTGATGGGACTTTTATAGTCCGAGCTTTGCTGTGGTAATGCTAAGGATGGCTTGAAGGCAGACAAAAGGTGAGAAATTTTGGGTCTGGAAAATGAGCTCAACTCATGTGTCAGCTGGTGGAGTAGAGCCCTGAATCAAATAGCACATATTCTACCTTTAGAAAAGGGATAGGATCTCATAACAGACACGTACGGGTTTTTCATATTGCCTCTTTTATGTGGAAACTTGAGCCCAGTGCTGTCTTTTCACACTGTTAAAATACTTGGTACTTATCCAGACAGTTATATAAGTCCAAGTCGGAGAATAGAGTGTTCTTCAAGGGAGAAAGTGAGAAGCTCTCAAACAAAGAGGATGTTTGCCTTCCGTGTAGTTTTGTCATGGTCGCTGCTTTTTTTTTTTTTTTAAGAGAAATCTAAAATAACTGATCCCTTTGTTTTTTAAGGGTTAGGGAATGATTGGTAAGGAAAGTTTTATTTCTAACACAGTTGGGTGGAATGGAGGTAGGAAGAAGTTACTTCCCATCATAGGAGAAGAGTAAGCAGTTCACAGGGAATGGAATTCAATCCACATTTCAAGGCTAATTTTCTCTTTCTCTGTCCCCAATGCTTCGAATCATATGTGTGTGTGTGTGTGTGTGTGTGTGTGTGTGTGTGTGTGTGTGTGTGTATAAATAGAATATCGAGCATCATTTCCACAAACCATACTAAACCAGTCTCATTTATATACTCATCAGGGAAAGAAATAATTGCTATAGCTGAACTAGCAGAAAACCTGGACAACAGCCTCACAAAACAAGCTTAGAGGAATTCTCTCTGTACCAGCTCAGAAGGTGGGGGAAGAAAGAGTGTGGCCTGATGGTCCAGGCCTCTCTTTGATTGACGGGCCTCTGGGATGAGGGATGAGGGATGAAGGGAAGGCAGAAGGACATGGAGCCAGCATCTAGTTGAGGGGAGCAGATCTAATGAAGATTTGCTAAAGGGTTCAGGAGATAGTGAACACTTACTAGAATGCCCAGCCATAATTCCAAGCATGTGGCCTCCAGTCTTCTGGACCCAAGTTGGCAGTTGCCTGGAAGACTTGGGAATACATCATATGGGCCACCATTCCCAGAAGGCCTACAGAGAGAACAGGAAGGTGGTACCCTTAGAGAAAGGCTGGCATTGTCTACAGGGAACATGATTTTGGAGCAACCTCCTCATTTTTGCATCAAGTGCAGCCTGTGTTGAGGCATTCCATTACCTATATGCCACCACATTTCAAGAACGCTATATGTGATGGGGGCTTCTTCTTGAATGCCTATCTTTGCAATAGGCTATCCCAGATTTTAGGTCTAGAGCTTTCGAGGAAGTTTCTGCATCCAGGGCTGCTGCTCACTTTTCTTTCCACCCATACCCCCAGTATGAGCTTTAATCTTAATCTTACATATACATCTCTTACTTTAGCCAACAGTCTTAAGAAGCTGTGTGTATGTCACAACTGAAAAGCAAACATATCGAGAAAACTTGCAAATAAAAATAAACCTAGAGATGCATCATTTTGGAAAGTACATAATGACCTAATATAAAGCTTCATGTTATTTCAATTTAAAATGAAAGACGCCTGTAACGTATCTCATGCCTCCATTCTTTATGTTGTCTTTGGGCTCCTCATTCCTCCCCTCTGGACAGAGCCTGCCAGCTAGGGAATCAGAGGCAGCGGAGTATACCCACCCTGTCCAGCTTTGGGGGTGCTGCTCACCTGACAGGACGGAAGAGATAGCAGCGAAGGCGCTCAGCTTGAGCCCGCAGCCAGGGTTCCCAGTGAACAACAGCAAGTCCATTAGTAGCAGGAGGAAGCTAATGAGTTCAAGTCCAATGTAGGCGAATTGGGCTCCCAGCGATAACCATAGGATCTCTGTTGGAAAGCAGAGGAAGAACTCTTACCCTGCCAGTTAAATAACTGAACAAATGGCGAACAAATGATGCTTATTAGAGGAGCTATGACCCACACAGCATCAGAGAAGGGAGAATGAGACAGAGCTGAAACCAGGTAGGAGCATTCCTTAATTTGGGGTTCTTTGCTATCACCCCACAGCCCTCATTCTGCTCAGTACCCAATACATAGTAAAGTAAACTTGATTAACTGTAAATACTGTTAGGGAGATTTGAGAATAAATCATCTAATTTTCATAAAGTCTTGCAGGGATATAACATTTCTATCATTTTTGTTTCTCTTATTCGTTATTTCATTTTAGACCATCAGTTTTGTTTCTTCCCTTCCTCCCTCTCTCTCACTTTACAAAAAGAAAAAAAAATAGTTGGAGCAAAAAAGGAGAAACCTAAGCTTTTCCACATGGTTACTTGGCAACAAGAGTAGCTGTTGGTGGTTTTCTATTTATGAACTTTGTCCCTGCTGTTCCTTTTTTGCATTCCTGCATATGAATGAAAGTCAGCTCTAGAGGGAATTTGTGTCACTCTGTGGGGCTCAGAAGAAGAGAAAGCAGGAGATCACAGAACAATTTAGACCCAGAGAAGCCCCAGACTCAGTGACAACTAAATTTGTTATCAAACGCACATACTTGCCACAAGCCCCAAGGGAAGGTGGGGGAGGAAAGCCTTCTCCATTAACCGCTTCCCTCCAAATCGGAGAGTGGGGTGACGTGGGCCTTGCAACGTGGCAAATTCCAGTAGTCCTTTCTCACCTCTCTCGGTTGGTGGTGTGAGTTCAGTGAAGCTTCGGCACCTCTCCCCTGAAACAGACAAGGTCCAGTTTCACGGAGGTGCTTCCGTGGACAACTGGGAGCAGATCTTCCCCTTTTCCCATACCTGGTGTCGCTGTTTGTTCCGACATGCTGCCTGCCCCGCATGTAGTAGGGCAGGCTCTAAATGTCTCTCCTTGGAAGCAGTTAGGAGTGCGTGGATGAATGAAGGGCAGAGACAAGTCACTAGGATTAATTTCTGTCTCCTAAATTCCTGATAGTGAAGAATTCCATGTTTCCCTGAGAGTGCCTACATAGGGACTGTTTCTGTTCCTGTGTCAGGAAGAGTTAATTGATGACCTAGCGTTAACCAACGCCGTTGGCTGCCGCTGTTCCACAGGTAGGAATGACTCTAAATTGTTGCTGGGTCTGGGATTGGAGCTGTGTTGAGTGGCACAATATTAGCTTAAATGTAAATGTAAATTCACATGTTTATATTCCTCTTCTGTCTCTTTTTCCTTAGCCCAAATCTGGAGAAGTAGCAGATTGCAAATTGTCCAAGATTCTGGGCTTTAGAAAAACTGCACTTACCAGGTGACCTCTGAATGCTTCAAGCAGGGAAGGGGTGGGGTGGCCTCAGTCCAATTGGTCCTATCCTGAACTACACGCCAACTGATGCGTGCTGACACAATGCCCACTTTGTGAGTGTGCACCAAGGGGCAGGAGCCCGGGGATGGGAAGGAGTCTGTTTTCAGCTCCTGAAGGTGTCCTTGCAGAATCTAGTTACCTTCTCTGAGCTTCAGTTTTCCTACCTTTTAAATTATAACAGTAATACTTAGAATGAGAAAACCTTTTTTGGGTGGGAGGGGGAGGATGGGACTTTAAAGGTGACATACTCTGATACTTCTATCTCACTCGTGAGAAAATCAAGGCCTGTAGAAATGAAGTTATACATATAAGGTCAGAGCTAGGCAGAGTAGGGCTTTTTCTGTGACAGTCATCTCTCCTCATTTTGTTTTCTAGTTTGCTAGGATGGAAATTCTCATACTGTTGAAAGAAAGTCTAAATGAAACCCTTTAGGGCAATGATATTTTAAACCAGCAAATCCGCTAGACAGACAGGAGGTGAAAAGCCAGATGGACTTTTGGCCTGATTGAAAGGGAATCCTAAGGAGAAGGGACACGACACAGAGGTGGGAGATGCTGAGGTTGGGGATGCGGCCGGTGTGGTATGGGAGAGTGCTGTATACTTCCCACTGGTTCTTTGCCTGCATGAGGTCCCTTTGGGGGAGGGGGTGGGAATCAGACAGGAGGAGGCTACCTGGTTCTTCCACAGTTTCCTCACAGGATAGCCACATGCCACTCCGGAAGGCATGGTAGGAGAAGCGGTCATCCCCAGTCTCCCAGCTGTATTGTACCACCTCCTGGGATGATGCGTTGGTGCTGCCCCCATCCAAGGGCATTGACATGTCAAAGCACTCGGTTGCCAGACCTTTTCCGCACAGGGGCTTGGGCACCTTCTGTGTGCCCACAAACCAGTAGTTGCTGAGCAGGGATGCTGTGGAGAGGCTGAGTGATAGCAGGTTGAGGACGGCAGATAGGAATGTCCGTTGGCCAGAGAAGCCCTTCGGGAGCTCCATCTGTAACAGATAGACACGTGGAAAACTGATTTCAGAGCCTCCTTGGAGATCCGGACAGCCTTCCCTGCAGTTCCCTAAGCTCAAGCCAGTTTCCTCCAGCATGATGGGCACAACCAGTTGCTGGGCGTTTTCTCCAAGGAGCCCTGGGGAAACTTAGCTTCAGGAGTGGCCTGGAGTAGGTACCACAGCAATGTTGTTTATTTAAGCTGGACCTTCTTATACTAAAGTGCTTATTGAAGATGATCTGAGTAAGCATGAGAATCTCAATCAGAGTGATTAAACTGAGACTAGTATGTATCAGGTCGAGAGAAAGAATTGGGAGCCATCTATATGTTCTTGCTGGTAATTATTTTTGGTTTGTCTACATTGAAAGGTAGCAGCACTGACTTTCTGAGGTACTTGTTATTGCAACAATTTGAGTTTTTGGTGTCCTCTGCCCTGCATTATAGAGTCCTCTGAGAGGAGTAAAGGTGGACATGTCCTATCAATGAATGTTAAACTGGATTACCTCAGGAGGAGTGGGCACAGATGGAGGCTTTGGGGCCTTGAGGATAAAAGAGAGCAGGGACCAACTGGGATGTGAGGCTATTGAAACATCTGGGGAGGAGAGGAAGCTATGGGTCCTGAGAGGTGGTTATCTGGGTCCAGCTTCCATCCGCTGCCACTGAGATGATAGAATCTCAAATGGGAGGTGGCTGTATGGTGCTCACAAAGGCCGGACACCAAGTGTTGTGGCCAGGTAGCCACAGAAAGGGTGGCCTTGGTGGGTTGAAAGGAACCTGGAGGGTTATTGCCACAGCTCGACGCCATAGTGAAGCCTGATTCACAGTGGGGACACTGTGTGGCAGCAGAAAGATCTGTGGCCTGTGTGGCTCTGGCTGGAGCCACTGACTTTGTTTTTAGTCTCAGAGAAGAGGAGGGCTAATTGAAAAAAATGACCCGTAGTAGATATTTGAACTTTGGTGAGTGATGGTGGCTTACAGCCAGATTTAATTTGATTTAGAAAAATAAAGAAATATGACAGGTCTTGTACTTTGTGTTATGGAGTGGTTTATGCTGTTGCATTAATACATACTGAACGGAAAAGAAGCCCACACTTAGCTGCTGACAGATGCTTCTTAAACCATCTTGAGCTTTCCAGGGGATCTCTCATATCAGAATTAATCAGACCCAAATCTGCTTAGCTTAAGAGACGTAAATGAAACCATAGCTAAATAGGTTAGGCTCATAAATCTCCCTGTTTCATAATCTCCAGCTTAACATTTTTCTACATTCAACAGAGAACTTTATCTTAGAAATATAACAGTTTGTTCTTCAGAATTTAGAGACAAAAACAGTGTACACTACAGACAAAGTGCAGATTATGTTATGACAATAGAAATATACAAGGTTCATATGTATAAGAAAACCGATAGGCAAAATGTATGATAACACAGTTTCTAGAAAGCAATCTACTAATACGATTAAAAAAAAAAAAGCCCTGAACAAATTAAATCCACTAAGAATTGTCAGACTGTGCAAGACTCTAGGTGACCTTGGTAATGACCAAAAAACTACAGCATCTGGAAGGAAGAAAGATCTTATATTGATAGGTATGGGAGTCATATTTTGCCCTCATCCCCAGAAAAGAATGTTTTCAACTAGTTTTTAGTTATGAAAATTCTATTGGTTTTTGTCATTGTTCTGTTACTGTGAGTTATCCTTTCTAATTATTTTTATAGTCATTGCCTGAATGGGAAATAAACTTACAGGTAAACCATCTTCATTACTTTATATAAAGATTGAATTAACAATACAGGCAGTTCTGCATTTTCAGCAACTTTATTTTCAACCTTATATGACTTGGAAATTTGTTTACTATCATCATATCACTTCAGATTTTAAACTCTACCCTCAATCCATTTCAAGTTACATATATTTATAAATTGTTCTGCAGGTTATTCATAAATAAGAATAATGTACCCCACACTATGTACAACCACTTCACAGCACCAAGGTGACAACTAATTTAAGAAATAAGTGATCTGAGAAACAAAGGATAAAAACAACTTGGGATGAAGCTCAGAGAGGCTGCTCCCAGAAGGAGTATTCACCAAGGATAGACACAGAAGACTCCTTCAAGAATTATTTTGATAATCAAATGGGAATCCATTTAAGAGGCTTTTCAAGAATTATCTTCGACACCTTTAGTGCCCCCATCACATATTTTTCCCCCACAAAATGCCTTTTCTCTCCAGTATCCGCATACCTCTTGAATTGGAAAAACAAATCTAATTTTGCAATGGTTTTCTTAAGGTGATCAAGAGGAAGCAGCAGTTATAAGAAAAGTTATATCTTTGCATATGCTGGTAAACCCCATGCCAAGGTGACTCTACTCTCTAGGAAAGGGACAAGTAGTGGCTTCCCTGGCACTTGGGTTCAGATCATTAGGAAGTACATAAGTGCCAAAATGTCACTAACTCTTTCATCAACATATGTTGATGGAAAAACTCAGAATTATCATAAGCTTAACATAGGTAACAAATTGATGAGACAGGCACACCTCTTAAAAGAATCAGATACAAAATAATTATGTAATGTAAGTTCTGAACAACGAGAGAGAGAAGCTAGTTACCTTGGCCATGGTCAGTCTTGCAGCTTGTTTGGAAGGACTGCAGTATGCTGTCTGCACGTCAAATCTCTTTGGTTTAATGTTGAAAGAATGGAAACTAGCCTCCCCACTCATCCCACTTCCCCTCCCATCTCTCCTCATTTTTTTTTTTAAGAGTACCTCATGATTAAATGCTGCCTTGCAGGGAACTTGGGCATTTAATAATTGACAATGCAATCATGGCCCAGCTGTTCTTGGAGATTACACAGAAGAGCTTGCCAATAGGGATCTGGGATTAATCACAAAGAAGCTAGGACCTGCATTCACAAAGTGAAGCTTCTTTAAAAATTAAATGATGATTTAGTTTCCATCTAACTGCCATTTCCTAGGTAACTGGCGTGAATGGATTGGGCTTGATTTTATGGCAGACCCAGAAAATATTACAGGGTCATCATTAATACTGAAGTTCCCATTCCCTTGTTTAGGTTTTCCATCATTTAATAAGCGCTATTCTCTGCAATGTCTGGGCCTCATAGAGCCATGGATACAAAATAGTTTCCTTGTGTCACATGGTCTCCACCCTCCAGTTAGCATCATTAGTAAAGACTATTAATGTAATCCCTCCATTTGGAATGCTGAGGAAGAGTGTTGGGTGGGGATGGGGGTGAGGACGCGGATGAAGTAGGCTAGGATAGGAGAAGGAATAAATTCCAGGGTCAGCAATACTATGGCTAGCTACCATTTCTTCCCCAATTTTCAGGCAAATGACAATTTTTACTTTTTAAAAAAGCGTTCCTAAAACTTAAAAAAAAAATAATCTGACAAATCAATGAATGAGGAGCTGATTGCATATCTTCTTGTCACTCGTCACCTGGAAGTTCAAGTTGTTCTTTCTGTCCTCAAATTTGTACTAATTAATTGGGATGACAAGGGTGTGGGATGGATACAATTCTGTAACTGCTTGTGATAGCCTAGATACTCTATGGATTTTCATCTTCCATGCTTTTGCAGATGTTCCATCTGGAATGTCTTCACACTCTTTTTACCTGGTGACCTGCCTCTCATCAAGATTAGTGCTGGAGTCACTCATTCTTCGAAAATGTTTCTTTTCTCCCCAAGAACAGTTTCCTCTTCTCTGCCCTTGTCACACTGTATTTCTTTTATAACACTTTTTATGCTCTGTTGTAATTATTTGTCTTGATTGTAAAGTCCTCTCCTTTATTCAAGAGCAGTAGTTCTCAATTCTGACTCAGCATCAGAACCAATTTGAAAAGTCGGAAAAGTTGCAGATTTCTTGGCCCCATCCTGAGATTCCATATTAGTTTTGGGGTGAGGCCCATGAATCTATAACTTTAGGAAGCTCTTAGTATATACCCAGGGATAGATTTCTGGTTTCTGTTTCTGCACCTAAGGAGCTTGGAAGTAACAGCTCTGACGTAACAAGCAGTAAAAAGCTGAATGGACTGAAAAATACTTAGCTGGGGAGTTAAAGGACCATAAAATAACACTTGTTTGACTCATTTGAGGCTTACATTTAATGAAACCCTTTATACTGTCCTCCCTTGCCTTTCCCCTACCTCTTTTAGATTTGCCAGCAATCAGGTCATGGTTTTCCCCATTCTGTGTATGTGCATTTCGTTTAGGGGATCAAAAGCAGGCTCCCCTCAGAGCATTTGAATTAGTCTACATTTTAGCCAAACGTGTCTCTCTGGATTTTGCTTCTGTCATCCAATATATTCTCTGCTCTTCTCAGACTGCTAACAGCGTGTTTGGCACACGTTCTGGTGCCCAGGCAGGATTCCCGCATCTTTGGGAGAAAGCAGCAGGAATTTCGTGATCACTGTTCACGGTGGAATTGGGGGCTGGTTTCCTGGCTATTGTGTTTTTTCTTGCAACGCTGGGTGGCACCATCTCCTCAGATTTTTTTTCTCTTCAGTCACGTGTTCCCCCACCAGGCCCCAAATGTGAGTAGAGGCGGTGGCTCCTCCCTGCTGGAAGGTTCTTTTTTCTTGGATTGACCTCCACCCCACACACTAATCTATAGAACATGTGTGTCAGACTTATGGAATTCAAGGCTCAGAATGAATTCAAGGGGCAGCCAGCTGCTCCCCGGAGGACATCTCGTAGAATTTTTTTTTTTGTGGCCAGTTACAGTTTTCAGTGACTCAATAGACCCTTCAGTACTTCCCATGGGAAATGCAACACCACAGTATCAGAAAATACAGTTAGCCAATGTTTCCGATGAATTCTGTGCACATTTTTCTTTACTTAATCGTATCCTCGTTCCATGTCCACCTCAGAACAGTGAACAACTCTTTTTCCTTCTCTCAGCTGACACCCTTCAAATACTTGTAGACACTTCTCATATCCCGATTGAGTCACTGTTTGGCACAGTCTTATGTCTTTGGTTTTTATTAACTCTGCTCATAAACCGCACCCCCTCTGCCTTTACAGCCCCAAATTTGCCTTTTCCAGGGAAAAGGCAATGGGAGTGGCCGGGTCCTAAGTGGTAACGTGAGGAGACCTAGAAGTGGATTTAGAGTAAAACTAATGAAACTTCAGCTCTGTGGTCCCCCACCTACTCGGGCTTTTCCAAGACTGTTATCTAATTTGTACTTGTCATTTTGTATTATTTTTCTTAAAGAGGGCCTCCAAAATTATATTATTTTAGGCCTCCCCAAAGCCCGAATCCACCCCTAAGGAGCCTCTGTGTTTTAAGTGTGTGCTGAGCTGGCAGGCTGGCTACTGACTGACCAATCTTGAGGGCTTCCCTTCCCCAAGGACCCTGTGCCACAACATCTAATTCTTTCCTCTTTTTGACAAAACATGAGTTTTTCTGCTTAGCCACAAAAATCAGAGCCTGCCATCTCATTCAATTTCCTTTCATTGTAATTTAGGCATGTAAATATTTTCTTCTTCTCTTTCTCCTCTTAGAGCAGAAGTAGTAATTGCTAGTCAATGCAACATAAATATAATTAGGTTTGGCTGAGAAGCTTATGACAGCACAGACATAAAGATTCCACATCTCAAAACAGTTTTTGACTTCTGTATGTTGGACTGTTACCATCTCAGGATGGCCTCCACAGGGATAGATATGCAGCTCAACGTCTATGACATCATAAGGCCAAGGGTTGGGACCAACCTATATTGCTAAGGTTCTCAGTGACTCTTCCCTGCACTGTACAAAACCATACTTTATAGGTATTCTTAAAGAGAAATAATGGTCTTGGGACACCCACACATACTTTGTAAACAGGAATTCAATTTATTGTTTTGTGACTACACTGTAGATAAGAGGTGATTAAAACAGTGGGTAAGAATGCTGAGCCAGAGAAGTATATAGCATACCACTTCTCTAGTGTCAAAGGTTGGGGCCAAAGGATCCAGTGGGTTTTTTTTTCCCCCCACATATCCACACTGTCATCTTTTCCCTAGAAAGGTTCACTTGCCCTCACTGGCAGTAGTATCTCTGCCCTTCTCCCAGGAATTAGATTTTGGACCAATGCCCTATTAACTAACTACTTCTTGTTACTCAGTAGATAAAAGTTAGAGTGGAATGTAAATGTTTGGACTTTTATTGACTCTGATCTGCATGCCCCTGTTCTCTGTTACTGCATGTTCTACCGTGTGCCCCTCATCACATGGTTTACTTGTCTGTTATGCTTACTAGACTTTAAGTAGCCAGATATGGAGGCAGCTATGTTTATTCATTGTTGATCCTCAGAGCCTAACTCTGGTCTAACATCCATGAATGAACAAATGAAGTTTGTAATCGAAACGAATCTCATGAATACAATTAGGAAGCCTATGGGTGAAGATGTGAATAAAGAAAAGTGTCTAAATGGCCTCCAATTGCTAAAGGAGAAATGAATCCTCCCAATTTACATACATAAGAGCAGCGAGTCGCGGAAAAGAGGGTCCATAGGTCTACAGGTCTACAGATACACCCTCTGCCTCTACATAGATGCACTCATAGTGTCATCAAACATCCTCTGCCAATACATTTCCTCCCACCTGTGGAAACATTCCTGCTTTTTGATGAGCAAAGCCTAGAAAACAGCAATGATCTCATGAACTAGTATTATCTTTAGTTCACAGAGACCAGGGTACAAACACATTGCTCACAATCCAGTGACAGATTGGAAATGTTTTGCCCTTTCCCAAGCTCAGTGATTCCCTGTGGAATAGAGCCCTTATAGATGATGTATCTTGAAGCATTCGAGATTTGGCAGCTCTAATTAGTTTTTTACTTCAGTGCCTCATATTTGACTCATTCACTGATGAAGATAACAGGTCTTCACACAGGACATTTTGTCATTGGCCTCCCAGCTGGAAGGGAAGAGTAATGCCACCCAATGCCCATACTGAGTGTCCAAAATATTAACATCACTGCTGGACACTTACCTCTGGTTCATTTTCCAGCTTCAGGTCAATCTCAACTCTGTGTTTTAATGTCCACATGGCTTCAAATGCTCAATAAAAACGACTCCCGTCCCTCTAACATGGGTTCCGAGTTCTGGGAACACATCTACTCATGTTCGGTGGGTGGGAAGGACCAAAGAAAAGCATTTCGGGGCCTCTCCTTTCTGTCGCCTTTCCCTTTCCGTTTTTTTTAAAAATATAATTGTTTGAGGGCTTTTTCTTTTTGCGGTCATTTCCAGGAGAGGAAGCCGCTTTGCTTCCATGCTCCGGAGCAGCTGGCGTGAATCAGAGGGGCAGCCACATCTGCACATCCTGTGGGGCAATCGCTCACATGCGGGGGACCGAGCCCTCGGGGCCTTCTGGGGCTCGGGACACTTGGGGACCGCGGGGCGGGGCGGGGCAGGACGCAGGCCTAACGTGAGTAGCCTCTCGAGGGGGCACAAGGCCGGGCCGCACCATTTCCATCCCGCGTGTGCCGTCCCGGTCCCTTCCCTCCCTGCTCGCCCCTCCTCCTGCCCAGCGCAGTGGCGGGGCCGGGCGGGGGGGCCCTCCACCCCACCCCCGCCTTGATGATGAGTCCCACCCCGCCCGCGGTTTACTACGGCGCTGCGGTCGCCTAGCAACAGCCGCGCGTTGCCACGGCGACGCGCCGGGGGCGCGTTCGGAATTGTCGGGCGAGGCCCGCCCCAGCCGCGAGGCCGCCCCACGTCCCCGGCGGGCGGGGGCACGGGGCCCGAGCCCTCCGGTCCTCTGGGTCCCGCCGCGGCTGATGAGACCCGCGTCCTGGGGCCCCTCCCGGAAAGGAGGAGCCCGCGCGAGCCGCAGGGAGGGAGGGCGCCCCGCGGGCTGGGGGACCCTCCGTCGCCACCCAGGCGCCAAGCCGGGCGGGCGCCGCGCGCCTGCTCCGCTGTCCTGGCGAGACCCGGCCCTCGGACAGATCCCTCACCCCCAGGCCTGGGGCCGGGGGCCAGGGGGTGCCGGGGAGCCCAAAGTCGGGCACTTCCCTCCCTCCCCCTGAGGGCACAGGCCCCTGGCTCCTGCTCTCTAGAGTGGGGCTGTGTGGCCCTCCTGTCGTGGGCCTAACAGGGGGAACTCTGGAGCCACCAACTCCTTAGCAGGTCCTAGTCTATCTAGTCACTCCTTTTACCCACCCAAGCGGCTGTTTTCTCGGAGGTAGATTAGAACGAGCTGTCTAGTGAAAGCGGAAAGAAGGGGACAAGAAGCATACTGGGCCCTAGACACCCTGCTGGAAGCTTCACAGGCATCTCCTGGAATCCTTACAGCCAGCCCTAAGGAGAGGTGGCCACGCCCGATCCAGACACTAAGAATCAGCTTCCCAGCCTTTGACTTCCTCCAGGCCACAACACTGGGAAATGGTGGAGTCAGTATTCAAAACTTCGTGACTCATCGCCAGGCCGCCCCTCGGTGAAGGGGAGGCACAGTCCCCCTTCTCAGACCCCTCACTGTGCAGGCCAGATTGTGGAAGCACACAGAATGGGGCAATGGATTAAGTAAGTGTCCTTTATGCTCCACATAAAGACTGACAAACATACTCTCTGAGTCTCCTCATAAACCAATAATAAAAGGAAATTTACTCTGGCTGGATTTTTCTATCTTATCCATTTCTGAGGATTCTTCTATTGATAATCTATTCACTTTGGGCTGCTTCTGAGCTACAGAGCTTGAGCCCAAACTCTCATGGCTCTTGAGAACCACTAGCTCTGTCTGCTCTGTCCTGTTTTATCCTTCCTTCTGAGATCCTTTATTTTCAGCCAGTGAGTGGCACACCGCAGCGTCCTGAGTGGGTGCCTGTGTGTTTTATTTCTTTGGCTTACTATATTTCATTTATCTCTTGAGAAAGGCAAGATATATGATGATGAACAACTTTTGTTTTTTTTAGGAACCCTTTGAGCTGAAAGTTAGCAGTTCCCAATCTTTTCCAATGGGAGGCAAGTCACTTCCAGATATGGGTTCTACACTAAACAAGCCAAGACAGCTTTGCTGGCTGTGAGAGTCTTCCTGGGTCTGGAAGGACTCTGCAGATTCTCTCAGATTCTCTGAGACCAGAAAGAGCCTAAGGTTAAACTCTCCTTAGTTCCAGCGATTTCAGCTGGACTGTGGGGATGCCTCACCACTCTCTGCCAGAGAACTTAATATTTACTCTTTCAGTTCAATAGAATGATACACATCTCTTTCATTTCCTTCACCATGGGCCTGTACCAAGGGCCAGATTTGGGCAACAGGAATCATACAGATGGAGGGGAGAAAAAAGAAAAGCTAGAGGACTCTAAAGAGCAGAGAGGAAAAGTTAAATGAAGAAGCAGAGGAAGAAGAAATAGAAATTTTAATGGAAGAAGATGAAAAGGGAAGAGGCCATGGTATGGACATTTCCAGGTTTATCAATAAAAACTGGCCTTGAGTAATACATTTTTATTCTATTTCATGTAATCCTACAGTGTATTCACAAGCTCCTTACCATGTGCATGTGAAATAAATTAATGAATTTGTATAACCTGTATTACAAATTCAACAGTAAGGGTACTACACATGAAGTAGTCACGAGATTTCAAAAATCAAGGTACCTACCTTCTGGGTGAGACAAACATTTTGAGTCAGTCGAGTAGGATTGCTCATTCACTTGTGAAGTTCTGAGGCAAGGATGTTTCAGTTTCTCTTCTGCTCTGCCTTATTTGCTTGTGTGGAATGAATATCTCGTGTGAAGATGAATCAGGTCCCCTCTTGCCTGCAGAGGGGTGAGGTGGTATGAGGTGGGCTGGAGAGGATGGAAAGGATGTCCCACAGCTAAGATACCAGTCAGGGTGGGGCTAGCTGACACATAAGGTTTCCTCTGTGACATCATAGTGGCAGGCAGGGATCTCCTGCTATGCCCCCTACATCCCCACCTCACCCCACCCCAGAAAGATGGTAGCCACTCTAGGGACTTAACTAACAGTGGTCTGAACATCTTCTGGGGCATCCAGCTCAGTGACTGTGTATAAGAATCACTGGGGGTCATTGTAGACTAGCAGATTCTGAAGGTCTGGGGTGGCTCCCACATGATGCTGACCCGATCACACTGAGTTGTAAACCTCTATACCAGTGTTGTCAGAGAGAAATATAATATGAGCCACCATGTAATTTAAAATTTTCTAGTAGCCACATTAAAAAATGTAAAATGAACACACACACACATACACACACACACGCGCGCGCGCACGTGCACTCAAGAGCCATATGTAGCTAATACCTACTGTACTGGATAGCACAGATCTAGACTGTGCCCTGAAAAGGTGATGGTGTACACAAATTACCATTCTGAAGGACTAGTAACTGGAAACCCAGTAGATGTTCACTAACATAATTTTAATAAGCACATAATGAGGATTTGGGAACTATTAACACTGAGACATACTGAGGCCTGAAGAGTGGAGTGGTGGCTTCCCTACTATTGCAGAGTAGAGTCTAATTGGGGGCCCTTTGCCCTGTGAGATAGGTCACACTCAGTCTACCTCTGAGCTTTTACCTGGGTGTCCATCACTAGGATTCCTTTCTCTTTGTTGCCACCCCACCAAAGTCCTATACAACAGTCAAGGCACATGATTCTAGTCTCAATTCAGCCAAAAGTCTTTCTTTGTTATTCTAGTCCTAATTTCTCTTCCTTCCTCTAAGCTTGCATAACATATATGGCCTATCTGTACAATGGGCAGCTTCTATAATGGGGTCTTGAACTGCCTTCATTGGTTCAGGTATGTTACTCTGTTTCTCTGATGAAATTCTGTGCCACTTGAGGACAGAACCTCCTTTTTTACTTTATAGTGCTTACTATAGTGTTGAGGGTGTAATATTTGCTTGATAAATATTATTTCATTCAATGAGCTAAGATATCTAAGTGTCTAAGAGGAAACATGAGTGTAAAAATATTAATAATTTGAACAAAAGAAATAACATGTCCTGTTCTTGGCATGTCTCAACTTAATCAAGATGTCAGTTCTCCCTAAGTTAATTTCTAAATTTAATGTAACCTTAATGCAAATACCAATGAGCATCTTAAAAGTGCAAGACAAGTGGATATTAAAGTTTGTATGGAAAAATAAACAGACAAAACTAGCTAGGAAAACACTGGGGGAAATAAAAGCTCTGAGGTGGGACTAGTCCTAATAGATATTAAAGTATACTGCAAAGCCTTTATAATTAAAACAATGTACTATTGGTGAATGACTAGACAAACAGAACAATGAAATAGTAAAAAGTCCAGCAATAAGCATATATACATCCAGTAAATGACAAAGGCGATATCTATAATCATTAGGACAAAGATGATTTTTCTAACGAATGGTATTAGAACAAACTGGATAACCACTTAGAAAAATATAAATTGTAACCATTTTTATACCATATACAAGAATAAACTCCAAATGAACTATAGACTGAACGTAAAAAAAGAAAAAAATGAAATTCCGCAAGTATTAGAAGAAAGCATGTATAATATCCTCCATAAACTGGGTGTAAATAAAGACTTTCTAGCTATGACTAAAAATCCAATATTAGATAAGAAAAGATTGATAAATAGACTACATTAAAAAAATTTCATGGCAAAAATCACCATAAGCAAAATAAAAAACAAATCTTAACCTGGGAGAAAGTATTTGTAATACATATGACAGATAAAAGACTAAGACCTCTAATATACAAAGAACATTTAAAAATTAAGGTGGAAAAAGACCAAAACTCCTAATACGCAAAATTCAGAAACAGGCAATTCATGAAAAGAGAAATATGTAAAATGCCCTAAATTTATGAAAAGATGTTCAACTTCATTTATTGTAAGAATAATGCAGATTAAAACTGCAATGAAACCATTTTTTAATCCATCAGACTGGCAAAATTAAAAAGCTTGACAATGTTCTATGTTATTGAGGCTGTGGGGAAACAGGCATGTTTATTCACTGCCAGGGGGAATTCAGAATTGTACCACCCCTATGGAGGAGAATTTGGCAATTCTTAACAAAACTACATGTGCACTTATCTCTTGACCACAGAAATCTTCCTTCTAGGAATCTACCCTGAAGCTGTACCTCCAACAATATGAAAAAATATGTGCACAAAGTAATTCATTTTGGCATTATTTGTCATTGTGAAAAATTGAAACTACCTAAATCACCAAGCATGGGATATTGGTTGAATAGGATATGATATGTACACACAATGGAGTACTGTGCAGGTTATAAAACAAACTGAAAAAACAGAACGAGGGAGATTTCTCTGAATTGATATGGTATGATTTCCAGGAAATATTAATTAAAAAAAAAAAGAAAGTGCACAAAGGGATATATAATATGTCATCTTTTGTGTAAAAAAAGGGGGGAACTAAAACATACATACCTTTGCCTATTGTTACCAAAAGAAACACAGGAAAGATAAACCAGGAAACAATAAAGTTGATTACTTACTGGAGGGAGGGGATGGAAGTGATTCGGGAGGGAGTGACACTTCTCTGAGAAGGAAATTTTTTGTATAGTTTTGACTTTTGGAAGCATGTTAATGTTCTACATCTTCAAAAATAAAATTAAAGCAAGATGCTAAGGGAAAGAAAAAACTAGAACTGAAAACAAACAGAAAAAAAGAACCCAATTGTGTTTCAAATAAATATTACAAATATCGAAGAGGAAAAAGCAAAAGAAAGAACAAATCCAAGTAACATATGAACAGTGTTTGACCGTTTACCTTCTGTCTTGGGTGAGGTCGAATGGGGGAGAGTTGCATTCAACTCCTGAATTCTTTTTACTATATATACCTTATTTATCTTGTGGTGGATGTGTTCAGCAATTTTGAAACTATTTTAGATGTATTGTGGCATTGGGCAAATGAGGAAATGTATTAATGCCTTTAAGGGAGAGGGATGTTAGAATACAGCCTGAGGAAGGGCAATGCTTAACAAAACTACATGTGCACTTATCTCTTGACCACAGAAATCTCCTTCTAGGAATGTACGGGTGAGTCGGAATTAGAGGCGTCAGTGTGAGCTCATGATTTCATATATACATAAACTCATATGCATATGCACATGCACACACACATATGTACACATAAATATGTACATGCATATACATTTGCATATGTCCATCTTAAGTAATATATATGTGTGTATTATATTTGTATGTATATGTAAGTACATGTACATTCTTTCTAGCTTTGTCTACTGAAAGGCGTGTCCTCTCTGAGCCTTACTGCTTTTAATTTATAACAGAAAAATCAAATATGTAGGGATTCTATGAGTAAAGGAACAAAGGTCTCAAAAACACAACCTCTTCATGCAAGCCTTTCTCCTTTCTAATCCATAAAGGCAAGTGGTTCCAAGCCTTGCCTTCTTTCCCCGATCCACTCAGATATCACAGGCACAATATAATCCCAACTATCTATATGAATAATTCTACCTCTTTTTCTTTTTTAAATCATTGTTTAGCTGAGAAGAGATCCAATTCTGAGTTTTTTTTTTTTTTAAATCTAATCACATGTACTAAATAGTTATATCCTTAATTAAATTTAATATGCTTAAACTCATTAGTAGTAATAATAATATAATATAATTATATTAGTAATAACATAATATATGATGTTGGCTAGCTAATATTTATTGACTACTTACAATGTATTATGCTATGGGCTATTTTGCTCATATGGGCTATTTTAATCCCTATAATACAATCAAGTAAGTTTAGATTTTACCCATGAGGAACCTGAGGATGTGACAATACAGATTTTGACTTTCTGATAAGTTGCATTGGGACTGCAGTTCTCAGGACTCTGTGCAAGCAGGAGTCCATGTTTTGTCTAAGTTAACTAGGTGATTAACAAATAAGGCAGAAGTTCAAAGAAGGTGACTCTCCGTGGAGGAAACCTGAGAGTGGACGGGCCTTACAGACAGGGATTCTAGTGGAGGTCGGTGTCTGCTGAGTCATCCAATGTGACTGCTAGTTTTAAGTGGATAAATAAATGCTCAAGAAGTCTGTTCAAGGTTCCAACCACCTCTGGAAACATGTGGCTGTGACAGAGTCTAGGACAGGAATTTTCTTAAATGTCAGTCATTTCCAGTTTGGCTTTGAAGATTCCAAGCCATGTGCATCCTCCATGAGGTAAAAGGTAGAATTTTTAATATTTGGATGCGACGCTTCCCATTGTGGCAAAAAACTTAAAAATGTATGGATTACAGTCCTGCTTGTACTTCAGTCTCAAGACTAATTATAATATTCTGGCTTTCTTTTTTGAGGTGAGTAGTTAGTTGCTGGTACCATAGAAAGACGATGGGATGGATTGTAGGTAGAATGGAGTGCAGGGTTCATGCTTAAACTGTTAGTTAAGTCCCTGAAACTTTGGGTAAATTTGTTTCCTCATCTTTAAAATGGGGCTAATAAAACATTTTCTACTTTATAATAAGGATATCATACAGCTAATGAAGAACTATAAATTTCTTAAAGAACTTTGGATTTAGGCAGATCTTGGTTTAAATTACTCTTTCTACTTACTAGCTATATGACTTTGAGATTTTATTCAAAATCTCTCTAGTCCTCAGTTTCCATATCTGAGGAGTGGAGATAATAACATCTACTTCATGGGGTCTTAGAGGAATTAAATGAGATAAATATTAAGCATTTAAAAGTGCAGGCACAGAGTAAACAGGTCATTAATGGAAGCCATAATAGCCATAATTGACATAAAAGGAATTAAAGAGGTTAAAGGGAATTATGCATCGTATGAGTTTTTGTAGTCTTAGTATATGCAAGGCTTGCAAAATCTAGCATGAGTTTAAAAATATGCAAATATGTACTTACTAATGAGCGTGAGCAAGGCAAATATTCTTGTTCAGGCAATTAGTTTTAGATAACAGAAGTATGACCAAATCCTAACGATTTTTCTCTGTCCGACATTGTCTACCTATAATTAGATTTCATGGACTCCTATTCATCCTTGAACTTTGTGAAGCATTTTATCCTATGTGTAACTTGATATGCATCTTTTCTTCTTCATAAGACTGTAAATTCCTTGAGAATAAAGACAGCATTTTCTCAGTGGCCATACATCCCTCCAGGGCTTGGTGAGAACTGTGTGGGTGTTCAATGCATCAAGTACTAATTGGCATCAGAGTGCAGCAGGAATTGTCACTAACGTTTCTACCCAGTGTGATTCTGTGGAGTTGTGCAGAGTGGGGAGTGAGCAGGAAAAGGATAGTAATTTGCCAAGGACTTGAGGCTCATACACAGAAAAATAACTTCCCTCCCTGAAGTTTACAACTGCAGTGGCACGAATGGAAGTAGATTCTGAAGCAAAGCGAATATGATTCACGATGCATTATACCCCTTTTCTTTATTTTTTGAGGTATCGCCTTGCATTAATTTGGACACCAAAGCCTATGGTCTGACACTCCCTAGCCATGGGGGTTTGGCTGTATCATTAGGTCGCTTTGAGCCTCAGTTTTCTTATTTTTAAAATGGGGGTGATAATATCAGTTCTATTTACTTCATTGGATTGTCATAAGCATCTGATGAGATAGCAACATAAAAGCCATGTGCACTATAAAGCCTGATACACAGACATTAGTCCACACATGTACTATTATGATGTCACTCACCTAAGGGCCTGGGTCTTTATTGGTGGCTTTTTGCCCAGAGATGACAATCAGCTACATTCAAAACCTCATGCACTTCATTAGTTTCCAGGAGGCATCGCTGTACAGAGCACTTTAGAGGATGTTGTCAACTGCTGTAAAACAGCACGGACCCAAAGCTGGCTCTGGGAAGTAGAAGGGGGACGTGCTCTCTGCAGCCTAGCACCCACATGTTTGCACCGACAGATCACTGCTTTGTCCAGTGCCCCCTGTGGCAACTGGCAGGCATTTAGGCAGCAACTGGCTATGTTTGGGGTGCTATTGGGGACCCTAGAAAGAATTTCTCCGTGGAAATGTAACAGTCGCCAACTAGTACGACTTCTTGGTGCTTTCAGGGTTTTTTTTTTTAATTTTTATTTTTTTTACCCTGATACCTCCCCATTCCACATTTTGCCAGATTTCTACTTTCAGAAATTGCTTTAACTCATGGTGCTGGGGAACCCATTGGTACACATGGTCCATGGAGCTTGAAGCCTGTCCTGGCTAATGACAAAATCAGTTGCTGATGCCACATAGGTTTCCTCTCTGTGCCTCTGCAGGTCCATCAGGAGAAAGGACACTATCAGTTGTTACCATTACCCCCCATTACCCTCATTTTTGGAGGAGATTTCCTGAAGAGGGGGCCATCTAAGGTTACTTTTGCCTCTTGCATTGGTGTTCGTAAGACATGGCGTAGAACAGAGGTAATCCATGCCCTGGAAAAGTCTGGGGTTTTACTACTTTTATGTGTCATTGGGCCCCTTTTTACAAACACTTCAAGATTCCTACAAGCGAATTCTGCTCTCTCCACTTTGTTACCTGACCTGGAAGAAGACATTTCCAGGGCAATTACAGCCCCTTTTGACATTAATCACAAAATCACCTAACTTCAGAGTTAGAAGGAGACTTGTAAACATCTGCCCTAAAAGTTTCACGTAAATAACATGTGAACCCTGAGGCTCAAAGAGCTGAGGTGATTAAAACAGCATTAGTCGAAGTCCCAGAGCAAGAAGGAGATGAGGCGACTCCCAGCCAGGGTCTCCCTGTTTTCTCACAGTGCACAGGGCTGAAATGCCTCTCTGCAGTAATCGAAGGATCATAACCGGAGGAAAACTTGAGAGCTTCTGTGCTAGCCCTCTTACTTGAGGCAACATCGACCCAGCATCCAGGCTGGATGAGGATCTATTTATTTCATCTTCCTATCTGAATTTCTTTCCCTATGGTCTCTTATAAGTCTCCCTAAAAACTGTAATTAAAAATGATTATTTTAGCTCCTAGGTTTGTGATGTCTTTTCTTTAAAATAAATAAATAAATAAATAAATAAAAGCAAAGCATAGCAGTATTGCACTATGAAAAGGCAACTGCATCCCTGAGTGCTGGTTTCCCTTGGCACATAGTGACACCAGGCCTGGTCTCCCGTGTCCCTTCTGCCCTTCCCTCCCATTTGTTTTGAACTCAGATTTTTTCACCAAGTTCCCAAGGCTCTACAGAACACCCTGTTCAGAGAGCTCGGTCACTTCTCCACCCCGCCTGCCACAGACCATGATTTCCAAATCAAACAGTGCTTTCCTGCCTTTTCCATTCAGTTCAGCATTCCTGGGCTTGTTTCCTCTGCTCCGTGTGGTGCTCACAGATAGAGGAAAATGGAGCGAGCCTGGGAAGGAACAGGCTCGATGAACACAATGAAAATGATGGAAAGTAGATAAAAAGTATAATTCTTGTAGTTCAAAACTAATCAATAGAACTATTACTTCAAAAATATCTTGTCTACGTAAATTTAAAAATGACATGCTTGGAAATCTTTTGAAGTTATCAGAGAGTTCAGGGACAGTGTTCCCTTTTTCTGGTGACCAGTAATTTAGCCTGAAACTAGGACTCTTGAGAGTAAAAGGATTTGTTACTAACAGGAATGCCGGTGGGTTTAGAGTTTGAACTTCATTCAATACCTTTATGAAGACTAAGAAGTCCATTCACAGCTCTGAGCATTAACCAAAATTAGCTTCTTTGCCTTTATATAAAGAAGGTGATGACTCCCTTGGGGTCATCAGGCAGGGCCTCTTTCTTCTTCCCATAAGAACAGATCAGATGTTTGAGGACAGTTCTCCTGTCTTCTGAGTCCTTTCTTCTTCAGTCTAAATAAATATCTCTAGTTTCTTCAGCATTTCCTTATTTGGTATAATCTCCTGGTCTTTCACCATCAAGATGGCTCTCCTGAATAAGCTCCATGTTGAATCTGAAAGTGCATGTCCAGAGCTAAATGCCATTCTTCCTCAGCTTCTATCTATTAGATGTCTCAACCTGGCCTGACACACAGCTTCTTAGACAGACTAAGAGGAACAGATGCTCAGCAGATACCCCCTTATTTTCTCGAGCCATCTTCCACATAATTTCTTGGGCGCAGTGGATAGGACTGGTCTTCATCAATGATGGGACTAAAGATACAGAGGGAGGAATGAGGTCAGGAATATGGGGCTCTATTCCCTCCTGAGTTGGTGGAGTCTTTTATAAAACAGACAAGATTAAATAGCATTGTCTTTTTCTGTGAAGAATTTAATTTCCAGAATCAGACTACTTGGATTCAAATCTTGTCTTGTACTGCGGATGAGATGTTTGAATGTGAACAGTCATCTCTCTACACCTTAGATTCCACCTCTGGATAATATAAAATCATGCTGTTGTCAGGATTAAATTAAAGGTGCTGAAAACAGCGTCTGGCTACTTAGTAAGTCTCACCCACGCTACTATTGTTGTGAGTGTTATTACTCTCCCTGCCCTCTTTTTTTCTTGGTGCTGTTGGTTACTCCTGGGGAGGTTTCTGAACCAGCAAAAACTGCTTGTCACCTGAGCGCTTCAGGCTGAAAACTCACCTTCTGCCCTCTTCATTGCAGGTGTCTCTGTGGGAGGATAATAACACCCAAGGCCTGTCATTAATCCCTTTCAGGATCCTGGGGCCTTTCATCCTAAAGGACTCCAAGGCCCTTGAATAAAAGAAACAAACACTCATTAAAATATTAACATTTGTATGGCTGGTACAACAAGTTGTTCTGATACAGTGCCTCATAAAATTGCTGGTTATCTGAAGTGCAACTTTTGAGAGTTTAGCTTACTCCAAATTACCTCTAAATTTTGGTGACTTGATTTCAGAGCTTAACCCAGAGTCTCCTTTTCGTTCTTGCTTTCCTTCCCCTCTGGCAAACCAGAGATGATGGTGCTGAGTGCTCCTTCCAGCTTTATCTCCTCAGCTGGGGAAAGAAGAAGACACAGGGCGACGAGGAAGATACCTGTGAAAGAAGGCCACAAACAACAGAGAGAACTGGGCCTTTCATCTTAAGATCTAAAAGCTATTTATACTTGACATATTGATATCTGCTGTCAGGCATAATTGTACTTAATTGATAGAGAGAGTATTTTGACTTGCCCAAGGTTAGAATTTCACCTTAGGTGTTAACACCGACAACAATAATATATTGGTTTGGAGATCGTCCCATTGTTCCTGCAATGTTCATCCATTAAGGGTGTGCCTGAGGGCTGTTCTTGTCCTGGTTCGGGGCAGCATGGTTGGCCTGACTGTCTGCACCAGAGTGACAGCATGGTGGGCGATTTGGAGAGTGGGGTGAATGGTGAAGCCTGGCTCTTAGTCTTGCTCACTAGCATCTGTATTGTAAATTCCTCATACTCTGGTGAAAGAAAGAGGCAGCAAGCTTCCATGTTCTGATGACTCTGGTGAACACTCTCAATATGGTGTGTCATCTGCCTGGACATAACCTGAACCTATCAGAAAGATCAGGATCTATTGATCTGGGTGGATCTTTCCACAATTCAAGCTTTTAACGATGTGACCCCATCTTCGGTGACAACAGATGCCTGGGTTTTCCTCTTGGCCTCTGCCCCTCACATGGTTGGCTGGGATGGAGGTAGCATTTAATGAAGTGGATAACAGTCCCTCACTGTCAGTGGTTTTGGTGGTACATTCTTATCCCTAATTCCCGATTTCTTTAGAAAGAAGGGGAGAATGAATTAACATCCAGTAGATGCTTATAATTAATCAGACAAATTACATACGTGATTTCAATTAATTTACGATTGTACCATTACTCAAAAACCCCTGACTTTTGGAAAATCCAAGTTAAGAAATGTAGTGGGTGATATGTATTTTAGACTAAAACATAGGAGATAAGGGGATGGGAAGATTCTCTTTGTAGGGCTTTCTCTCCATTCTTCCTCTTTGCAGGAGATGAAGATGCTGAAATGTTGTCAGATTCTAACACTGACAGACTTCCACATTTGGGGACTTTTTGAGAGTACAGATCCCCATTTGCAGGTTTTTGAAATGATAGATTTATATTACTTTGGGGACTATCATACCCAATGACAGCAGCATTTTGGATTTGTGCTGGTAACTGTAGAAACAATTTAGTATCTTTAACATACTCGCTGAGAGAGCATCTCAGCTTTTAGTTACCCACATATCCGAGATGCATAGCTTTTAGACTATGAGGTTGTGACCAAGGCACTGCTTGCTACTCACTTTGTAGGACAGTATCTTGGAGGAAATAAACTGCCTGGATACCCCAACCATGTATAATGATGGCAATAGCATAACAACTATTTGTAGCATTATATGTATTATTAGAGTATTATTTATAGCTTTGTTTTGGTTGTTATTACTTTAGTTTTGCTTTTGGTCACAAGAGTAATTACTTGCTGATCATACTAGCGCAGAACTTAATTCCATTAACATCATTTTGGAACTGAAGACATGCTTTGTGGCTCAGAGATATTAGGAACAGGGTGAAGATGTGGCTTCTGAGGTCTGATCCTGACCATTTTCTGTGGGTGGGCAGATGGCCTGTTCCACATGACGAGTTGCTGGAAAGAACTTACATGAATTATTAAAGTTTCCTTTGCATTTATAAATACTTATGCCTGTGCTTAATAATGCCCTTGATGCAAATACCTCATGAATATGTTAACTGCTAAATTAGCCTTTCAGATAAGTTCAATGGGATTGGCATCCCACAAACCGCTTTTACTAGCCTGTCCTCTTCAGGTTATAAAGCCCATATCACAGAGACAGTAAAACTGATTACAATAATTAACATTCTTTCCTATTGACTTTTCTTAAGTTCTCCTGGTAATAGGTATGTAGAATCGTGACACATGAGACTCAATTTACAAGAGTTTACTGGGCCTCTTTACTATAAAGCTAAGTGTAGATGTCTGATCCAGAAGAGGTGGGAGATGTTATCTCTGCCTTCAAACACTAATAACCAAGTCAAAGAGGTAAAAACTATACTTAGGAAGTAAACACAAATGTTTTCAACAATGTCTATGAATTACGTGACTAACCTCTGTCCTGGAGTATTTTAAAAGGTCACCAAGAAGACTAAGAGATGAACTGGGTCTTGAGAAGGTGTAGTATTTCTATTAATAATAATTATTTATGATGGAGCATATTAACATTAACAGAAAACCCTTTTTATGATCTCTCTGCCATCTCTCTGAGACAGGTGGTGAAAGGAAAAAATAGAAATTGTTCAGTAAACATGCAAAGTGGACCAGATAGTACTACATATGAAGTAGGTTTCATACAGAAGAGGCTTTTTGATTTTTATTCCAAAGGGAGACTCTGTCTTTCCAAGCAGTTCATTATACAAATGTCCTTGAAAAGATAAATTTGGAACAAAGAGTAGTCACTGCCTCTCTCATAAGACATGCACACTTGTGAGGGACCTACGGAGAACTGTTTCCTAACAGCTTGCTCAAGGTTGCCCAGCTGGGAAGCGTCAGGGCTGGATTGGAATCAAAGTAATCACGATAAATGCAATGATCTCACCAGTTCTCTGGTCCAGACACCAGATTCAAATTTGTCCTAATACCTAAAACCACTGCTCCTCCTATTTGAGTGTTTTCTTTTCTGGTCCAGCTCATGTGAGGCACCCCTCGTCAACACCTGGGCTCCTTCTTCATGTCTTGGGGCCGAGCTCCAATCTTGGACTCTATTCTTGTGGTGTTTCTTGCCATATTCCTCAGGGCTGAAGTGTGTGCCTTGGTCCTTGGCCCAGCTCCACTGTCCCAGAAATTTGACTGTTATATCCCAGGCTACTTATGGCCTGCATAATGCTTGGATCTTTGTGTCTTTTATCTCAGGAGTACTTGGTCCAATTGTCACATTTGAAGGAACATCTTGATGCTGACCTGCCCACTGAGACCTTTATCCTGTCACTCTCTCTACTTTTTAAAGATGATTTCTTAGGCCCAGCTGGACTTAAATACATACTCTAGTGTGCTTGTCTGACCCTATTCAGTGTGTTTTGTTTCTGAGTCATTGTCCAGCTGCTTACTTCATTTCATTTTCTTGAGAGAGGTTAGTGGTGATGGGAGACCGAGAGCAAACGGCATCAACAGAGTGCTTGCAGGGGGATGAGTGTTAGGAGACCAGCCAGGAGGCTGGTCTGATTAGAGCCAAAGGGAAGAATAGCACAGAAGAGACTCCAAATGCCAGGCTGGAGAATACCAGTAGAACACAGTGACTAAACCACAGGACATCATGAGACTTTGTGGTAGTGCACACAGACCGATGGAGGGAACATGGATTTTGGAATAAGACAGAATCAGGTTTGAATACCAGATCTACTACATACTAGAGTGTGATCTGGGAACTTTTGATCTATGTCTCGGAGTTTCTTATCTATAAAATGGTGGTGATAATACATACCTCATGGGGCTGTGATGAGGATTGTTGTAATACAGATATGGGTACCCCTGCTTTTTGAAAGTTCACGTTTTACCACTTTGCATTTATAAAAGACCTACGATAGTGCCTGTTTTGACTAGCTGAAAGAGGTCTAAAAAAAGATTTTCACTTTCACAGAAAAAGATGAAAAGCAAAAAATAGCATTCAGCATTTGTTTTGCACCAGCTGTTACAGAGGCAGCCTGCACCCTAAGCGATCAGAGTGGCCCCACCAACCTTCTCCTGGAACCACGCTCAACGACTCAGCATCAAGCTGCCAGGGCTTTGAACTGTGTCTGTGAGCATCTTGGCTTTGTCTCCATTTATTCTGTGCATCTGTTAGCAAGATGTGTCTGCAGGTATCAGAAAAGCTTAGAGAGCACATGAGGGTGTTAACACTCAGGGCAAAACTGAATGTAATTAAGAGTATTTGGTATGATTCGGTAGGTGATTGTGGGGGGTTGGGAACTATCAAAAAATTTTCCATATAAATTTATGGTAATTGCTTTGTTACTTTATGCCATTTTGGCTTAAAAAGGCTTTATAGAAACATTCTGCTTTCAGGTAGTGGGGGAAATCTGCATAACATCTAGCGCAGTGACTTCAAATTTTAAATGCCTAATAAATGGTAGCTGTTATACATTTATCATTATAATATGTTTGCCCTGGAATAAACCCTAGGGTTTATTTAATCTAACCCTCTTATTTTTGGTATGAGAAAAGATGAGATAGAGTGGTCAGCAAAGTGACCTCTTTGTCCAACTTTACCAGCTAGCGACAGAATCTTACTCATGGGACACATTATTTATTAACCAGTGCTCGATAGTATATGGTCAGCCATTTATTAGTTGGTGACTTTGCTGTAAGCAGTCAGGAGCATCCTCTGGAGACACCAATGATGGGTTTAATGCAGACTTACCCTGTGCTAGGGGAACTTTCTTTTTCGGCCATAGACTATTTAGGTGTAATAAACCATTGAAGTGCTCCTGTGATGTAGCCAGTCTCTCAGCACTTGAGTCTCACCACCTTTCTTCTGTTCCTCAAACCGGCCTCCCTCTCTGTTGCCATTTAGAGCCACTTTATTCAGCTCATTCCTACTCACCCTTCTCATCTCTACTCAGCTTAAGTGCCATATTTCTCAGGAAAGTCTTCCCGAATGTCCCCAGCAAGGCGAAGTGGCCAGTCATATGCTCCTGTAGCCCCCCATGCTTCTCTTCACGGTGTTCCTTGTGTGCTGTGACATCATTAACACCCATTTTCCTGCTAAGTAATCTCTGTAAGAGCAGCAGTTGGTTGGTTTTGTTCTCTGGGTCATCCCCAGAGCCTGGCAGAGAGTGGATGCTTAATGAAGGCTGGTTAAATGATTAAATAAGATTTTCTAACTGCAAATGTTGCTCCAGAATTTTGGAGTTGCTGCCTGGAATGTCAAAAATACTCTAAAATTAGGCAGATAATAGTTTCAGAATAAAGAAAATTTCTTCCCAAAAAGGGCAGTGAGAAAAGTTATACCAATAGATATAAATTTATGTAATATATTATACATACCCACAAGCATATTGCATTGTCCTTAGTTTTCTCATTTTGCCCTATGGTAACAGTTCATCACCGGCTCACTTGGTTCGAGGACTGGCATTTGGAAACCGCTAGGCTAAAAGTCATAGCTATTAATTAACGGTAGCAATTGCCATTGCTCTATACTACTGAATAAAGCAAATTTCATAGTCCCAAAGGTTTTCATGACATTTGGTATACATGGATGTATACCAAGTATACATCCATATTTTATATCCTTTTAGTCTAACTTTTACCCCTACTTCTACTTGTTTTTGTTTGTT
Source organism: Cynopterus sphinx (assembly GCA_030015415.1). NCBI lineage: Eukaryota > Metazoa > Chordata > Mammalia > Chiroptera > Pteropodidae > Cynopterus > Cynopterus sphinx. The sequence goes on along the minus strand of CM057380.1, from coordinate 150,712,913 downwards.
TGTTGTTTTGTTTTGAATGAAAACCCCATATCATTCACCCTGTCTGGATAAGGGAGGTGGCAACCAGGCAGAAAAGGACCATTCCTCTGGGAAGTGTCATTTAACTGCAGTGGAACATGACCCCCTATAGCAGCTGAAATACCTTCATGGATAACGATGTCTTCAGATGGACACAATTCCGCCTCAGGGTGAGCACGAGGGAACCATGCTTAGCAAGTGGGACATGAAGAACTACACAGCCACATCGGCTGCACCCGGCCAAGCATCCCCAGCTCTCCTGCCAAGCTATGCATTCAGGTGGGGGCTAGTTCTGCTAGAAGTACAAGGTTATATGGTTCCCAGGTCACACAAAGGAGAAAGGGCGGGAGGTAGCAGCACTTCAGTGAGTCCTCAGAGTGTTTTAGAGGATGTGGGCTTTACCGTCAGAAGGATGTTATCTACTGTAATTCTGAGCAAGTTTGTAAGCCTCAGTTTTCTCATCTATCAAATAGGGTTAACACAAATATCTATTTCATAAGGTTGTTGGAAGGATTAAATGAGACATATTAAGCAGGAGGCTCAGCAGAGTGGTCGTATTTAGTGCTTCATAAATGCTGTTTATGTTGGTCATCGATAGTGCCATGATGTGCGCGGCCATCCAGGATGTATTCTTGGACAGAAAACTCCTTTGTCTTGTGTTCTCATCTCCTGACCTCACCCAACCTGTGCCTCCCCTTAATGTCACCACCATTCTTATTTACTAAAACCAGAAACCCAAATACCATCCTAGGCTTCTCTCTCTTCTCCACTCTTCTGATATTTTGGTGGTCACTAAAGTCTATCAACTTTACCAGCTCCATTTCCATCTCTTCCCCTCTTATTTGGTCCAGAACTGTGTAACTCCTCTCTTGGATGATGGCAGGAATCTCTAGACTGGCTCCCATACCCAATCTTATAGAAAAGTAAATCTGAACTCATGTAATCTCTTGCTTAAGACGATCTCTGTTTATACAGAATAAAGCCCAACGTCCTTTGGAAGTAATTATGGCTCTGCGAGACCTGGCTTCTCTCCTCACTGCTCTTGCTTGGATTCCTGGGTTCCAGAGACATGACACTATGAACTTTCAACAGCTTTATGGGTTTTTCAGTCTCTGTTCCCGTTCCTGGAATGCTGTTAATGATGATGATAATGGTGATGATGATGCTGATGAAGAGGGGGAGGATGATAATAAGAATAACAGTCACCATATATTAGGTAGGAATTTATAATACACCATTCTCAGTGCTCAGTGCTTTACATTCATAATCTGCCTTTCCTCAACCTTGATCACCTGGTAAACTCATCAAGTATAATTACAATTTTTAAAAATATATCTTTATATTTATTCACATGAGTATTTCACTTGTAATCCAGAGGGCTTGACTTTGCCTGTGTCTCTTACTTATAGGGAAGCCCCCATGGCCTGTGTGGTAGCTAGTGCTACAACTGCTACTCATTTTCTTTTTCTCTTTTAAATAGACTGTATTTTTTAGAGCAGTTTTAGTTTCACATCAAAACTGAATGGAAATTACAGAGTGTTCCTGTATACTTTCTACTTCCCACCTACGGCCTCCTCTACTATCAATATCCCACACCAGGGTGGTACATTTATTATGACTGATGAACCAACATTGACATGTTATTGTTACCCAGAGTCCATAGTTTACATTAGGGTTCATTCTTGGTATTGTACATTGTATGAGTTTTGACAAATGTATAATGACATGTGTCATTGTAGTATCATGCAGTATAGTTTCACTGCCCTAAAAATCCTCTGTGTTCTGCCTATTCATTCATCCTTCCTACTAACCCTTGGCAACCATTGATCTATTTACTGTTCTATAGTTTTATCTTTTCCAGAATGTCACATAGTTGAAATCATACAATATATAACATTTTCAGATTGGCTTTTTTCATTCAGTAATATGCATTTAAGTTTCCTCCATGTCTTTTCATGACTTGTTAGCTCATTTTCATTTTAGTACTAAATAATATTTTATTGTCTGGATGTACCCGAGTTTGTTTATCCATTCACCCACTGAAAGACATCTTGGTTGCTTCCAAGTTTCAACAATAATGAATAAAGCTGCTATAAACATTCACGTGTAGGTTTCGTGTAGACATAAATTTCCACCTCATTTGGGTAAATAGCAAGAAGTGTGATTACTCAATCTTTTGGTAAGAGTATGTTTAATTTTGTACGGAACTGCCAAACTGTCATCCAAAGTGACTGTACCATTTTGCATTCTTACCAGCAATGAATGAGAGTTCCTGTTGCTCTACACCCTCGTCATCATTTGGTGTTGTCAGAGTTCAGGATTTGGGCCATTCTAATTAGCACATGTTGGCATCTCATTGTTGTTTTAATTTACAATTCTCTAATGATATATGATGTTGAGCACCTTTTCATATACTTATTTACCATCTGTATACAGTAAGCCTCACTTAAAGTATTAATAGGTTCTTGGAAACTGTGACTTTAAGAGAAACTATGCATAATGAAACTAATTTTACCATATACTTATTGATATAAATAAAATTAAGTTTTCATGTCATATTTTTGATCACAAAAACATCACCAAACTTCCAGATAAATACCCAAACTTCTCCAGTAGTAAACATTGAAATAACAGTGAGCTATACATACATTTAAGAAAGATTAATAAAAAGTCAGATAATGATTTTCCAAACTGCTTATTCCAGTTCAGAGTCCTGGGTGGCCATAGCCAGCTCTGGCAGCTTAGGGAGCCAAGTGGGAACCAACCCTGCCATTCCATTGCAGGGTGCATTCACGCCTACACCCACACTCACTCAGACTGAGACAATTAGGTAAGCCAATTCACCTAGCGTGCATATCTTTGGGATGTGGCAGTGAACAGGAGTACTGGAGACATCCCATGCAGACATGGGGAGAATGTGCAAACTCCACAGATGGGGGCCCTAGCTGAGAATCAATTAATTTTTCTCATCAATGCTATAATGAAATGATGTTGAACAAAATGTTATTTCAGTACCCACTGTATCTACTTTGGTAAGGTGTCTGATTAAGCATTTGCCCATTTTTAAATCAGATTGCGTGTTTTTTTATTGTTGAATTTTAAGGTTTCTTTGCATTTTTAGATGAGAGTTCTTCCTCAGATGTGATTTTTACAAATATTTTTTCCGGGTTTTTGGCTTACCTTTTTATTCTCCTGAGCTCTTACTCGTTTTTAAAGCACAGCTCAAAGCTCACCTTTTGTGGCACTGGATGGGTCTCTTTTCTTCCCCAGTAGTTGATCCCTGTTGACTTTGCTCTGTCACAGTACCTTTCACAAACATCCATGATATTGTAAATATTTACCCACCAGGTTGTGAGATTCTTAGGAAGAGGATCATGCCCCTCATTTTTACATTTCCTGAGCAGAGCGCAGAGTCTGGCACTAATTAAGTACCCAACACAAGTGTGTTGAGTAAACCAAAATGTAAAATTAGGACATATGTGACCAGGGTGCCCTGGCTCCCTTAGAAAGGCTCTAAGAAAGCCATTCTAGTCTTGGCTACATTATATCTTTACCGGAACACAGGTATCTTTGCCAGATCCTCGATCCATCTCTATCAGAGAAGCCACAGGTGGGCAAGAAGCTGAATGCCCTCTCCACTCAAGACTAAAATGCTCTGAGGCTCTCTGTGGGCAAGGGACTGGTTCATTGCTGGCACGTTATCTTTCAGAGAACGTATCTTGACCCAATTCTTCCCGCTGCTGTTCCCATGTCTGCAAATAGGCATAGCTAGAATCCTCACTTGGAAAGAATGAGCATTCTCTTTGTCTCCAGAAAGTTTCTTCTGGTTTCCTGAATGAAGCTATACATGCATGTATATGTACATGCCTAGGTGGAGAAATTCCTTCTGATTTATTTTGCTGGTCAGAATGTTGCAAACATTTAAGTCAACATCTTTCCCTTACTCCCTTCTCTCACCGCCTTGGTCTTTTGCTTTTTCTTACTCCTCATCTTTGCCTCTCTTTCCTTGGACTTGTGGTGTTTTTATAAAATTCCCTCCTCATTGACCCATCTAATCTTTGGCATTTAGCTTAGAATACAGTCCATTATGTTTTACAAGTGTCTCTCAATGGGGCTTCTATTGGGATCAGACTCAGCATCCAGAGTTGGGCTGGGCCCTAGGGGGGGAAGTTGGGAGAAGAAAGAACTTTCACATGATTTATGGGCTTGTGACCATTTGGTTTAATAGACATGAATGCTGAGACATTCAGATGAAAAGTTCCTTACGAGATCACCAGATGTTTTGTCTCTAAGACTTAAGGCTTTTGATATTAGGCAGGTAAAATATGTGGATCCTCCATGAACCTTTGCGATTTTCACAGGACGTTTTATGGATATTTAGGTAATCGTCATTGTTAGCATCATAGCACAATTTCGTAATGTAAAATTTTTACCAAAATATTGCATGCCTATTGTAAAAAGTCCAAATAATTTAGACATCTGCAGAGTAGAAACTTAAATGTCCTTTTAGTGTCTTTGACCCCTCCTTCCAATGTCACTCTTTCCTAAGATGAAGCATGATTGCATATGTATGCTTTTGGACATTTTGTCTATGCATTTTGCATACACTTATAGTTCTATTATTACTTTTTATATAAATGGTCATTTTATATGATTCATTTTGTGATGTTCATTTTTTTCAGTAAACAATAGGCCTTGGAGATCTTTCATGTCAGTACCCGCAAACTACCTCACTCTTTTTCACTGCTGCACAGGGCTGTATACTATGAACACTTGGCGATGGGGAAACTTTCCCTTTCCCCTCATAGTTCTTCTGATTGATAGAATTATTAAAATGACAGAAGGCAGATCAACAGGAGGAAATCAAATTTTAATATGTGCATATGGAGAATTCACATAGGCATGAAAATTCCAAAGATAGTAATGCAAAATGAGGTATGTATGTTATCCTGGGCCAAGGAGTGGGAAGCAGGAGTTTAAGACTTAAAAGGGAGAGAAGACAAATTCACAACAGGAATGAAAAAAATTAATTTGTATTGAACATATGTTTGCTAGGCCATCTCAAAACACAGGGACACAGGGAGGGCTTTGATCAAATGGATCTTGTTAGGCATAGCACACACTAGTTCATATTAAACTGTAGTTATCTATGATGATATATCTTCCTTCCTGGAGCAGGTCCTATATTTTAAAATTTTTAAGTAGTAGAAGGGGAAGGTCAAAGGTCTTTCCTGAGTCTTCTGGCCCCTGATTGTTTTCAGCTCAAGATAATCTGCATGCCAGAGTGGCATACCCTGGGGAGACTCACAGGGAACCTCCCCAACAGATGGTCATTTATTTAACCATTTCTTCAGGAAAGAGTGCTTAGGTTGTTTCTTTTCCTTTTTCCCTTTCCTTTTTTTTGTTCTTCTTATATTTTTCCCTTATTTTTCAATTTTAAACAAAAAAGCAATAAATATCCTTATATATTTTCTCCCATTTGTGATTTCTATTGGATGTTATCAGCTTTATAAATGTTTGCTGATTCCAAGTGAGATTGAACATCCTTTTTTTTTGGGTCCATTTGTTTTCTTTATTTCACATTGTCTGTTAATTTGCTTCATTTACTGTTTTTAGGAGTTATGTGTATTTTCTTATTCATTTTAGAAGGCTTTTCTCTATATTTCATTATGAAAATCTTCAAGTAAACAGAAGAGTTGAGAGAATTGTATAGTGACATTCTTATACCCGTCATCTAGAACTGATCATTAACATTTTGCTGTATTTACTTTATCACACATCTTTCCATCTAGCAATCCACTTTATTTTTGTGCATTTAAAAATAGATTGCAGATATCAGTATTTAGTAACTAAATACTAAATTAAGATGCTTAACAATAACAGAACTTAATATTTATTTATAGTTCTTTTTATTTTTTGAGGTAAAATTTATATACAGTAAAATGTATAAATCATGAGGATATAATTCAATGTAGGGAACTTTTTACATATTCAGAGTAGATATATATGTGTATAGATACATATTTACATGTATACATTTATATGTATACATATGTATATGTGTGTGTATACATACATATATATGTAAAGTATTTTTTCTCAATCTGCCTCTTTTTAACTTTGTTATGCTATCTTTCACACACAGAATGAAAAATTTACATAGTCATTCTATCAATAATTTTCTTTATGCATTCTAGGTTTTATGTCTTGCTTAGGAAGACTTCTCCTATCCTAATATTATTTTTTTAATTCTATATATTTTTTAGAGCTTCAGTAGTTCTATTTTTAATTTTTTAAATCCATATTAAATTTATTTTGTGTGTGTAGGAATGGACGTAACCTAACTTTTGCAATGGGGAAACCAGTTGTCTGAAAGCCAAACACTTTTTAGAATTATCTCCTGTAATGTTTGACAGTTTTCTCCAAATCTTAGAAGAAATTGGAAGAGTGAAGACAGAAAAGGCAGCAAGAAAGCAGAGGGCGGGGCAGAGAGAAAAGAGAGGGACAGGATGAAATTTCTGTAGTAATGAAAGTAAAAGTCTCACTAAAATTTTTATGTAATAATTGAATGAAGTTATTTCTGGCATAAAACAGTGAAAGTGCAAGTTTGGTTTAACAGTATCTCCCCAATAGTGTTATTTTCTAACTTAAACAACTTGATAAGGTGATTCAGAGTTTGAGAATTACATTAAGAACAGTTTCTCTGTCTTTTTAGTGGCAATGTCTATGAAAGAGTTGCAGTCAAAATGAAGTTTGTAAGATATAAACTGCAGCATTAGTGATTGATGAGTCTGTAGGTATGTGAAATGAAGGAGCAAGAAAGGAGACAGCGATCAAAAGCAGGCAGATGAAGAATCTGGTCTACCTTGCTGGTTCACTTTGAGCTAAGGCAGGGAAGTGTGACCTAAGGTAAGTGTTGCCATGTGAGAAACAAGAAAGCAAAAGCAATCTGAATACATAGTGCTTTTGAGAACACACCTAGAATATTTCATTCAGCTTAGAGATGCTCCTGTTATGCAGGGAAATAATGGATTGGAGTCAATCAGAGACAGAAAAAGAAATTACTTGTAAGGATATGTTAAGAGAACATATGCAAAAGCATTTTATAAATTGCACTGTGTAACAGAAGCAAATTCTTTCTATGATTATCGTAATATAAGGAATAAAGAAGGAAGTATATATATATATATTTTGTTCCATGATAAACACTTGTGGGCATCAAGAAAACTATATATATATAGGGGTTCACATGTACCATGTTTTTCTCCAAATATAATATTTAATTATTCAGGATCCACTCAGAAGAATATGATACCATAAGACCTAGCTATTCTACTCCTAGGTACTTACTCAAGAGAAATGAAAGCATATCCATGCAAAGACTTATACATGAATGCCCATAGCAGCTTTATTTGTAATAGTTTAAAATGGAAACAACTCAAATGTCCACCAACAAGGGAAGAGATAAATGAATGTGATATATCCATACAATGAAATAGTATTTAGCAATAAAAAGTAGTAAGCTACGATATGGAATAAATCTTAAAATAATTATACTGAGTGAAAGAATCCAGGTAAAAGAGAGCACGTGCATTTTGATTCTATTTATATAAAGTTCTAGAAAGTGTAAATTATAGGGGAAGGGGAGATAATGAGGGATTACAAAAGGGTATGAGGACAGTTCATGAGGTGGTGGGTATGTTTGTTATCATGGATGTATGTGCATGTCAAAACTTTTCAGATAGTACAATCGAAACAGGGTGTTTTATTGTATGTCAATTATACCTCAACATAGCTGGTAAAAAATCAGAAAGTACTTAAGTACTTATTTTCCTTGAAAAACAACCTTTTCTAAAATATTCAAAATAAAAAATTTTAAACAAGAAAGACTCACTGCTGCATTCAATCTACAATTTGATTTAGAAAAATCCAGTTTAATTTTCAGAATTAAAAATTTTCAAAGAATTCTTAGGGTTGAAGGAGTCTGTGTTGATCACCTATGAGGTGAAAAATGAGTCAGAGGGGAAACACAAGAGGTTTATAAAGGCTTTATATTCACCACAACACTCCTAGGGTTATAGAGTTAGTTCTCCAAAGGGAAATTATAGAAGCCTCATTTCCACAGTCAAGAAAATTTAACCGTACAAAGACTCAGCTAAGAATAGAGCTCAAAACTTGTAAATGATTTTCATCTGAAGATACAAGCTTTTTCAAACACCTATTAACAAAGTCCACACCATACTAGCTGCAGAGGGGTGTAATCATCGCTCCTTTTACAGACAGAATTTGGAATCCAAAAGGGCTCAGACAGCCTGCCCAAGGTCACCTGGTGAGGCAGCTGCAGACTCAGGGGTGAGGCTTGGGTGCTGCCTCCTGTCCTTTTCCTTACTCCAACCAGCAGAGAACTCTCTGGCCCTAAACCAGACTATGCAGAGGGAAGAAATTGTGTGCCTTAACCAGTCTGCTTTGGAACTGGGATGGTATTAGAGGCACACCAAGGGTGGGATCCAATGGGTCCAATGCTAATCTCGTTTCCTCACTTCCTCACTATTTTAGACCAGTTCATTGGCATCTTTGTTAAATTCTTCATGAATGACAGAATATATTATTGAAAGCTACATGATTTCTTGGTAAACTCAGAGGAAGGATTTTCACCTATTTGCTTTTCATCTGTTTTCAGAGAGCTGTTTAGCACAAAGTAGAGATTCTCTCAACTCTGTAGAAACTCTAGGAAACTCTTAATCCTGCTGGATTGATCATGAAATAAATTTAGAGTTTCTGAGACTCAGGAGGAAAAACCTGCTAGACCCATAACACCAGCAAGTGGAGATGTGGCATATCTTGGGAGAGTTGTACACCTGAGTTCTGAGAATGATCGTAGCCTATCCAGGGCTCCCCTTTTCCCAGTGTGACCTCTGTTGTCTTTGGTTCACAAGTGTGGAGGAACCAGTTAATTTAGATGTCATGTCCTGTAATCAGAAGCTATTTTTTCCTGCATGACATATGATGAGAAGTTCCAACCCATGTAAGACTCATTTATTGTGAGTTTCTGTTGTAGCTCTCGTGGTAATGCTTGGCTTTTCTGGAAGTTACTCATATACAGAACACGTGTAGACAACTGAAACAGCTGAGAAACCAGAGGAAGCCAAAAAGGCCTTTGGGTGGCCAACATAGGCACCAAAAATTCATAAAAGTGCTTCGCCTCTTTGAAATGATTGACTTTTATTTCATAAATTTTATTCTGATCTATAGCAGCTTAGACTCAGTATGTTAATGGGGCAGGGAGGAACTTTTAGTTACAGAAGCAAAAAACTGGTGGAGGAGACAAGAGAATTATAAAAGCACACATAAGAATGCAAAAAAAAAAATAAGGACAAATAGCTCTCCATGATTCCAAAGCCCAAGAGTTCAGTATTTTTCTACATCAAATTCCAGTGTGGGAGGCATTAATTATATTAGCATGACATTGTTATTAGTTTAAAATTAAGAGCAGTATGCACATGTGTTATTTTCTGAAGACACGGATGTCTGTTTTATCCTTTAATTATTGTCATCTCCTGTGACATTTTATATTTCAGCTCAGTGAAGACACCCTACTACATCTTGGGGTAAAGAGACTGAGCACAAGCTCAAAAGGGATATGTTAGAGGGAGGAAAAAGTTGAGACAGATGGGGACACAAGGGACTCTCAGTTGTCATCTCTTGATGGAGATCTTTCATTTTATCAGTCTTTCTCCTTACCTCTCTCCCAGTTCCCCTATCTAATGCACACAAAAAAAATGTTCCAAAATGAATAGATTTAGTAGAATTAGAACAGAGGGTGTGGTTGCCTGGGGAGATACCAAGGTTTAAAATAAAACAAAACAAATGCCTCTTGAATACCAAGGCAGGAAATTTCTGCTGAACTGGAAGGGCTGGTTGTTGGAATGCAGGAATCTGAGAAGGGCCTTTTTGGAGAGGCTGGAGGAGGTGTGGCTGTGGGAGATGCCCTGTGGGCGTCCTCACCTTGCTGCTAAAGCCTGGCTGGAGGAGAGTCTAGTGCACCAGGGATGTCAGGGCAGTGAGCTGAGTCTGACCCAGCAGAGGAATCAGGTCAGACTGTGAGCACTTTTTGGCAGGGTAATCTCTGTATCAGGGAATGCTGAGAGCCCAAAGGTGATTGAATTGAATAGCTAGTCTGGAGCTAGAATGAGGACCAAAACCAGCATCAATCCGCGAATGAGGCCTCTCCTCACCCAGCTTACTTTGACTGCAATCTTTTCTGTATATTTCTCATCACTGTACCCCCAGTACCTAACACAGCTCCTGGCGTAAGATGTGCTCAGGAATGTTTAATGAATGAATAAATAAATGAATGGACTTAAGACTAACTTCTTTACTACCCTCTTACTGTATAATAAACATTGTTTCTGCAACTACTTGCCATCCTTGATTTAAAACACACACACACACACACACACACACACACACACACACACACACACACATACACACACACACACACACCAAGAAGCAAACCGACTTTCCACCTTGGCCTAGAACTTCTAACACGGTCAGATCCAAAGAACTTAATCAGATGCTAAAATTGGGAGAAATCAGGCAAATTACTCCCACATTATTATTGCTTACTACTTCACAGAAGTTTCCATAGAATAAAAATAAATATTTAGTTTTTTCCTAGTAAAGAGTTTGGTGGTTTCCTGTTATTGCTTTATTTACCCTTAGTAATGAAGTGCATACTCAGAAGTTTATGGTTAGACAAGTTTTACCCTGAGGAGTTAGCAGTCTAGTTGTAATGAAGACAAACAAACATAAATACACATAAGTGCTTTGCTCATCAAAATAACCTCCAGGCAGGGCCTCTGTCCTGTGGTTTCCTGACACTTCTATCTTTCAAATATGGTGTCCAGGATGTCAGTGTGTTCTGGGAATCTGTAGTGTGGGGTGACTGCATGTGGAGGTATTATGGTGGCTTTGCCTTCTTGGAGCCTGACCTTTGAACCCACAGGTAAGATATAACTGTCTGTTGTGAGCAGGGAAAGCGGCTGCCGAAGCAACACCCTCGAATATATTTATGTGTTTCCACGATGACAGGTTTATTGAGTGGCACCTGCTCAGATAAACCAATTAGGTACCCGCACAGGTTAACACATGGCACACAGAGAGGGGAGGTACAGAGCGAAGGGGTGAAAGTCCTTCATGTCTCCAAAGCAAACTCTGTTGACGGGTGACTGGTCCCGTGGATAGCTGTGTGTCGGTCCCAAGCCAGCGGCTACGATGGGTCATAATGAGGTCAGAGTTTTGGGCTCTTTGCGCACCGATCTCTGATGCCCTTGGGTCAGGCTTGAGCATCATCTGTCTGAGGTGTTCAGCTTTTATGGACCTTACAAGGTGGGATCCTTATGCTTAGCAGCCCCTGAAGATGGGGCCTAATCCAGGCTGATGTTTCTGTGGTTTTGGGCCATCCAGTCACACCCTAAGAGTGTTCCTATTGTTCTGGTTGACAGCACTGTCATGGCTCCCATGGGATCCATTTTGTAAAATCCAAACAGTTCTCATTTTTTAATGCTCGATACACTGTCTTTCCCCCTTGTTTTATGGACAGCATGACTCAAAGTGTCCTCAGAAGCCAGGCCACAAACTGCTAACAATTTACCACCGGTGAAGGAGCTTGCACCAGAATGTGAGCCCGCTATGTCACGAAATACACAGGTAGGTCCTGCTGACTTTTTAGAATAAGACCTTCTAGATAAAGTTTTGCCAGACAGTAGATAGCTTAGCCTCTGTCCCAGACGCCCTATGCTACTGTTTAGTAGCGTTCAAGCAGCCACGGACAGCACATACACGAATGGGTGTGGCTGCGTTTCGGTACAATTTTTTTTAAGCAAAAGTTGGCACAGGTAGGAAATACCCGGTGGGTTGGATCTGGCTTGTGGTGGAGGAGAGGTTGTAGTCTGGCAGCCGCTGATTCAGATGAAAGAAACTGTTCATGATTACCTGGTGCAAGTTTCTTATCTTGAGCACCACTGGGCAGACAACCGATGGAGGCCCACATGAGGAGGAATCCCAAGGCCTGGCCATCTTTGCTGGTGGGACCACGGACACAAAGTTATGAGGAGGGATATAGCTTCTCTCCATGGATAAAGATTTTATCAGTGTCTGCATCTACCCCTTGGACACACTACCTTTTCTTCCAAACTCACCGATGGCTTTACCACCATTGCCTGCCTTACAACTTCATTCAGTAAATGCCCGCCACTTTTTTGCCCTATGTCCGTATCAGCCTTCTTCCTACCTCCCTCTTCTAGTTCTCTGCTCTGATAAACCTAGTTTTAGGCCAGTCAGCCCAGCTTCCACTTTCTATAACTAGCAGTGCTTCTACTACTGTCTCCTGAGGCTGATGCTCCTTTTCCCACTTGTAGTATCGAAATGGTCAGGGCCAGGTTTGTGAGGTCATGTTTCTTTCTATTTAGGAATTTCAGTCCTGTCTCTGGAATTCTATGCTATTCAGACCTTCTACCTCTTGCTTCTCTAGGCCCTTATTCTTAAAGACTTCCTTTCATTTACCACCTAAATGACCTTAATCTCCAAGAGTACGTTTCTGTGCTGTGCTTCTTATTGCTCAATATTTTGCACACTTTCTATCTAGTTTCCACCCGAGCTCACCTCTGTCTTTCTCCCCTGACCTTGTGATCTCCTCTGGGTTGCTGTTAAGAAGCACCAATGTTTTCTCTGTTTGAAAAGTTATCGAATTGACGTATCTTGTCTCTGTCTTTCTTGTTCATTAAGGTTCTTTGACATTTAGTCTTTCATTTATGTACTCATAATCAATACAGTAAACCATAGATTTTCCAGGAGTCACCCTATCCCACTGGTTGGCTTTTTTTTTTTTTTTTTTTGAGCTCAAAGGATCCAGCTAGTACCTGGCACCTGGTATATATTCTATAAACTTAATAGCCTGAGGACTGTACAGATACACCTTTCAACCTCAAGATTTCTTGTAACTAAGCAAAGGCACTCACAGAATAGGCTGCGGTAAGGCTCTAGAGGTGTTGTGAGGTCCTTGCCTAGCCTGACTTTAAACAGGGTCTGCTTTCTGTCTCTAGTGGGCCTTTCCTCCACTGTTAAATTATCTACTCTTATCTTCTTAAAAGTGACTACTCTGTCTCCTGGACTCTCACAGGTCCTATGGGAATCTCCCAGAAAGGCTGGATGGCAGATTTTCATAGACTGGCTTCATGCATCTGACCATGGCAGAGAATTGGATGGGGAAGGGTGAGAGAGACTATGACTTCTCCCCTTCTACTCCCAGTGGTGGGATGCTCTGGATGGAAGATAAATTGTTTGTCAGTGAATTGCTTGTCAGTGATTGGCACCATTATCCACCCGTCACTCAAGCCAGAAAAGTATGTGTCCATATATGACTCCCTCTTTCTCACCTGCTCACATCTAGTCCATCATCAAGTCATGTCATCGCAGGGCTTACTATCATCTACTTTCTTTCCCCTATCCTGCCACTCTAGTCCAGGAGACCATCAGCTCTTAGTCAGATTACTCTTTTCTTCAGTTTTCTTGCCTCTAGTTTGAACCCAAGTAATCTGCAATCTCCACTATAGCCAGAGAGACTTTTCTGTAATACGGATCTGACCCTTCAAGGTTCCTCAACTTTTTCAGGTCAATGACCAGATTTCTTAGCCATTTCTGATCTTCCTCTTTGGTTACCATCCCAGACTCATCACTCACAACTCCCAATACCTTCCCAGACAGTGAGTCCCCATTTCCTAACAACTGGACCTTGTCAGACATTTTCTAACAAAGCAGTGATGTAGGCTGCTCTGGACATAAAATAGCTTATGTGTAGGTGTCTTCAAAGAAGGGATCGGAAGACTGTCTGAGAAGGGTGTTAATAGTGGTACGTGGGGTGAGGCAGTTCCCTCAGATTCTAACTATGGTGTAACCAGTGAAAAATGCTGTAATCATTCAACTTTTCTTTCAACAACTGCCTAGCAACAACTGTGCTAGGCCCAGAAGATCCCCAAATAAATAATATAAGTTTCTGCCTGGGACAGTCTGTCTGGGGGACAGTCAGAGATGCCATCACATGAAGCTGTGCAGAGTCACGTCTTATTTAGAAATTTAGTCCAAAGTCAGCATATAATGTGAAATGACAAATCGTCTGGAAAATCACCCCCTCAAAAATCCTCTAAATCAAGTCTAAGAAACTTCCTTCATTTTTCTTTGCATTTCAATTAGAGCTGCTGCTGCTGCTGCTGCTGTTGCTGCTGCTTCTCCTTCTTCTCCTCCTTCTCCTCCTCCTCCTTCTTCTTCCTCTTCCTCCTCTTCCTCCTCTTCCTCTTCTTCTCCTTCTTCTTCTCCTTCTCCTTCTCCTTCTTCTCCTCCTTCTCCTTCTCCTTCTTCTTCTCCTTCTTCTCCTTCTTCTCCTTCTCCTTCTTCTTCTTCTTCTCCTCCTTCTCCTTCTTCTTCTTCTCCTCCTCCTCCTCCTCCTCTTCCTCCTCTTCCTCCTCCTCCTTCTTCTTCTCCTTCTTCTTCTTCTCCTCCTTCTCCTTCTCCTTCTTCTCCTTCTCCTCCTCCTTCTCCTTCTCCTTCTCCTCCTTCTTCTCCTTCTTCTTCTCCTTCTCCTCCTCCTCCTCCTCCTCCTCCTCCTCCTCCTCCTCCTCCTCCTCCTCCTCCTCCTCCTTCTTTAATTTTATGAAGCTAAGGTCTATTTTTGTAGGTGATAGGAAGCAAACAGATGTATTTTTCATTTTTTTGTTTCTCTTTTTTCCTCTTTTTGTTTACTAAGCATGAGTGATTAAAGCTGTGTTAATTAAATGCATAATGCAGCCCCTTGGTTATCCCTAAAACAGAAGTTTGTATGAATGTATAAAGTACTCTGAAAGCAGAGGAAAAATGTTCTAACTTTGCCTGAGGAAATCTAGAAAAGCTTTACTGAGGAAGTGTCATTCAAACAGGTAAAGGTTTAAGAACTTTCTAAACACAGAGAATAGCATTAACAGAGACCTATAGCTATGAGAAAGCATATTTTCTTTAGAAAATGATCTGGAGTTTATGTTTGGGACAGGGATGATGGCAGTGGAGAAGGTGATGAGTGATGGAAAAAGAGAGGTTCCTCAAGGGAAGACCATGAAGGGATCAAAACATACTACAGGGCTGGAGGAAAGAGTGATCAGGAACATTGTGTCCACTCCCTGGCAGCCCACTGTCCTCCACCCTCCCTTCTCATCTCTTGCCACTTCCCTCTACTGTTAATTACTTCCTGAAATGGCCAGATACACCATTCTTCACCTCAGTCCTGGTGTGCCGGCTCTGACTCACAGAGTATTGTTTTCTAGCTGAAGACAAGGACATGTTTCTGTTTCCTAAGCCTCCTTTCATTTAGGGATCACCGAGTCATTGAATCACTACTAATCTCAATGACAGCCTAAATGTAGATGGGTTTCATATGTCTATTTAATAGACTGTGGCACAGTCTGGATGGAAACCTACACATTATTCTACATACTGCTTTGCCATTCAGAACATGAGATGGATATCTTCAAGGACCATAGAAATATTTCTTCACTTCCCTTGGAAAAAAGAGAAAGTGAGTTTCATATTTAGATATTTCTGGAAAAATTAGAGAATTATAATGGAATTTCTGGGTTAGAATTTATTTACAATAACTTAGGTGTTACACCTAAAACTTGGGGGACATGCTTTATCAATTGGAATCAGATCAGATTACACATAACAAATAAATCAAAATAAGTGTATTAAGTAAAAGAGAAATTTATTTTCCTTTCAAATATAAGAAGTCTAGAGGTAAGCAGTCTAAGACACTACTCAATCATGCACAGTTTCAGGGATTCAGACTTCAGGTCCTATGTGGCTTCTCAACTGCTAGCCATCACATCCCTATTCTAAACAGCAGAAAGAAGGAGGGGACAATTAAAAAGTGGGGGAAACAGCGCCTGATAACCGTGCTATTAAGAGATACCTAGAAGCTGCCATACATTGCTTCTGCTTGTCACACATTGGCCAGAACTTAGTGGAGTTAGAGAAATATTGTCATTTCTTCAGTTGACAAGGTGAGGGTACTGCAGTAGGCAGCTAGCAGCCTCTGTCACAAATCCCAAGAGCAAGAACCCTCTGTTCCTGTGATCAGATAGCTGACACACCCTCGCCCCTCTCCTCCCCTTGGTGACAGAAGCCTGTGACTCAGAAGATCATGTGATAGCTATGGGGTCCTTCTAGACAGTCATCAACCCCCAAACTTGTGTGATAGGATTAGCACTGGTCTTATTTAAATGTTAGGGAATGGAGGGTTCATCCCATTGTTATCACACTAGCCCCCCAGGTTTCTTGAGAACATCAGCATAGACGAGTCCAGCCTATTGACATTTCATCCATATAGCATTTTCTCATTCCATGCAGAGCCATAAATGTCAGGGCCCTCATTGGGGTCACTTTCTCGGATTCCTTGCTTTCCTCCCAGATCCTCAGGTGTTTGAATGCCACACGAGAGGTAGCTGGCATCTGTTTAGTAATTGTGAATATGAATTTCCTCTGTAACCTAGACAATACATATATGAGTGGTGACCAAGGAAGGACACAGGAGGGAAAGAGGAGGAGGAAGAAGTAGCAGTCCCAGTAGAGAAGTAACGGAGGGTGGAGAGAGGGAGGAAGGAAGTGGGTGGGCCTGGCCTGGCCCTGTACAAATATGAGAATGAATCCATTTTTTTTTTCCAGGATACTTCCCTATCTTCGGAAACAATCCTTTTTATTTGTTCTCTGTGTCCTCACACTCCTCTAGTCACCCATGCTCAAGCTCCTTCTTGGCACAGACATGGCCAGTCTTTCCCTCCTTTTGTCCCATTCAAAAGCAACATCTGCTGTACTATGTCTTGAGGGATTCATATAAGCGATAACACCTAAATAATGGGTAATGAATCACAGGCTTTTAAAAACATGTTATATTTATCTACTCTCCCCAATAAGTCTGATAAGCTTATCACTTCCATAATTATCAAGATAAGAATGTACTCCTCCCAGAAGTCATATTTACTTTGTAAGAGAGATTTCTAAGCCTAAACCCAAAGATATCATAGTCACTTTCAATAGAATCATAGCAAAGGGGAAAGAATTGGGTAAGAGGTGCCCCTCTAGGGCTAGAGGTGGGGTTCTAGAGCCCTAGCAGGAAGGAGGGAGAGGTGAAATAGGACTCACTTTTCAGCACGAAACTGGTATGTGCCTAGCACAGTGTCAGCTGCATACACACCGAGATACTGATCCATAATGAAGAAAAAACGTGAAGGGGGGTTTAATGAATGGACAGTTTCCAGAGCCGAAGGGTAAGGCTGAGAGAACCAGGAAAAGATAGTGCAATGTGCAGGATGAACACAGTGGAAAACCAACACCATTTCTCAGCCTGAAGATGCCTGGGGAGAGAGTAGCTATCAGCTTTGAGGAGAGCTATGGCATTTGGTAGCTGATCTCAGCCACTGCCCAACACATGGTATGGCAGGAGGGAATCAATCCCCAGACCTCTCTCTCTTCTTACCATCCAACCTTTCATCTGCGCTTCCTGTTGGCCAAACCCACTGGAAGCGAAAGATGCAAGGGATCCTGGGTAAGAGTCTGAAGAGATCAGCTTCCCAAGGGCAGGGTGGAGAAAGGTGGAAAGTGGACCTGGTGAGGCAAATACGAAATGCTTTAGCACATAAACCTTAAGAAGTTTATATTTTGGTAGAGGAGAGAGGTGTATTCTAATAAAAAGCATTGAAATAGGGCAGTAGACTATGCAAGGTGACTTTGCTGGGGCAGAGGTTCTCCCTTAGGAGCTGAGGAAGATAAAGTTGGGTAGTTATTAGACCCACTTGGTGGAGAGTTTCAAGACTTAGCGTTGAAGCGATAAAACAGTACAGGGCAGCCATCGAGGAGATTAATAAAATGTATTATCCTACTCATTTTGTAAAAATATTTTCAGTGGCTACTGGCAGGCCCGGAAAACGGTCTGGAGGACTCCAAATCCTTAGATCGGTTGTAACCATCAGTTAAAGTAACTCTTTCCCTCCTTCCCTCCTTTCTTCTCTTCTGTCCACCCTCCCTTTCTTCTAGCAAATATCACTTGAGTCCTTTGCATGTGGCAGGCACTGAGCCTGCCATCTGCTCCTGGTTGGTTTCAGCCCTTTCAGCCCTGTGGGGCTCTTTATCACCATCGCTCCTTTCTCTTGGTTCTGTAGAGTAGCCTTTCCAGACCCTTTTTGAGAGATAATGCTATTTCCTCGTTGCTTGGCAGGTAATCATTGTTGCTTAGAGTGGAAAGAAGGGAGGCCTGAAGGTTTTTCAAAAGGAGTAAGCCATGTGGAATATTTACGGTCAAGTGTGGACAGAGGAGGAGGAAAAAAAAGATTGAGATTCTGGAAATTCGGAACTAGAAGGTAAAAACTTATGGGGCAATGGGGAGAGAAATATCTGGGAGATTTAGTTCAGTGTTATAGAGGAAAATATATTTAAATGATAGCTTTCCTTTCACCCCTTTCCACAAGAAATCAGTGCAAATATGGAGGAAAAGCTACTTTAACAGATGGGGGCAGAGCTCTCCCTCAGCTGTCTTGGCCCAGAACTGTTTCTTTTAAAGATACAAACCAGGAATTCAGTAGTGTAAAAGCTCCATTCAAACAACTCTAGAACCATTCAGCAATACAGAGAAGCTCTTGGACACTTGGCATGGCTTTCTGGCAGTCGCTTGCCAACAACATGCCTCCCTCGTCCTGTCTATAGGGCCATGCTTGTTTATCTTTCCCTCATTCCGCCAGTGGTCAGTGACCCGATTTTATCATTTCTTTAGAGAACTACTTTTCAGTCTGTCTCTCCTCTGCCCTTGGAGCCAACTGCTCCTTAATAACTCAGTATGTCTCGATAGCCTGTTTTGAAGTTTCTCTGATTCATCCCCCATCTATTTTGTTGAGTAGCTACCTGTTTGCTGACAATGTATTTTATTGCTTTTGCAACTTCTACCTTCCCTGATGAGTCTCAGATGGCAACAGGGCCCCCATTTTGCTCTTTTCTTTGAGCAGCACCAGCACGGTGGTCAAGAGCACTGACATCAGACTGCTTGGCGTTGGTGTCTGCTTTTTCTAGTAGCAGCAATGTCATCTTGGACAAGTCACTTATCCTCTTTGAGTGACTTATCCTCTTTGAGTCACTTATCCTCTTTGAGGAATCACTTAGTTTCCTCATCTGTAAAGCGAGAATGATAATATTTTCAATTTGTGGGGATTAAAAAAGTCAAATGGTGGGCCCCATGTCTGATCTACTGGAAATTCTCATAACAACATGCATTTATTATCATTATTGTTAGGGTTATTATTATGGCCCAGGACACAGTGTAGTCCTTTTCAAAATACAGTATGCTGATTTCATCTCTCCATTGCTTTCTGTGTTTGGTTACAGGGGCCTTCTAGGCATTGAGATGATTTAATAATTCTCAGGTTTATCTCCATGTAAAACTCAAGAGGAGGAGACTAGGGTAGAAGTCGAGTTCTGGTCATTAGAGGCAGATGTAAGTTTCTTCTAAAGCTTTCTTGCAATCAGAGGATTAACTTACATTGGAGCTGAAGGTCCTTAAGGGGTATTTTTGCTCACATTGGGCATTTATCAGTTGGAAGAAAAAAATACAACACTTAAAATTTATAACTTCCTTAAGGTCACACAGGGGCCTATTGGCAGCCAGGACTGGAAGTGAGGTCTCTTCATTCCAAAATGCAGCATTCTTTTACACCACCAGGGTTTTTCTAGTTTTATATATTTTGTACCTACCTACCTATCTATCATCTATCTATCTATCTATCTATCTATCTATCTATCTATCTATCTATCATCTATCTATCATCTATCTATCATCATCTATCTTATCTATTTGAATCTTTCCCTCTGAATTTTAATCTTTTCTAGAGCCCCAGTTTATGAAGAGGAAAGTTGAGCTGCTCTGGCTGAAGAAGAGGAAGGGTTTGGATCCCATACACTAGCCTTTTCTCTGCCTTCTACAGTAGCGCTTGAGATTGCCCACATCATTATCTTATCTGTACTTGTGCATGTGTTTCTTTCACATGGTGTCAAATCACATTTTTCTAACCAGTTTTTCTAGCATATGAAGTTTTCGAACTTATTCTGTCTTCAAAGAGGGTTGTCAGCTAATATCCTCCATGTAATATATTGCAGGGCAAATCACTTTTGGACAGATTACCTTGAACTTTGGTCTTTGCAAAGAGCCTGGAAGCCAGCCTAACTCTATAACATTGGCCAAGGTTCTGGAGGATGGGAAGGACCCTAAAGCAAACAAGCCTACACCCCACTTTCATCAACTCAAATATTTCTGTCCTTAGCTTGCAGCACACCCAGGATCGAGTTCCAAAAATTCCATTTAATTTTCTTGGCTTCTATATTCACTCAGTTACAACTGGATGAGGAGGAGTCTTGGCACTAAAAGCCCACAAGGGAAAGGCTGTTTCTTTGAACTTTGTTGCCCAATCTTGCAGACATTTTAGGTTCAGATAAGGTTTTGGTGCCCATTCAATTCTTTCTCCATGTTGTTCTGAACCCAAACTCTGCCACCCCCTGAGATTGCTGATCAAATTGTGACAATAATAAGTTGACATTCTTCATTTTAAAGCCAAGTTTTCCTTAAGGTCTTTTCTCCTCTGTGCTCCTTTTTCCAGCCATGTAACTCTCTTTACCTTCAGATTATGGGGGATGTAGTCTGAGCCTCTGCCTCTGGCCCCTGAGTGGCTGCTTAGAGGCATCTCTGTGTCTACTCTGGTTGTTCACTTGAGAAGGTAAGAGGAAGATTACTGAAAGCAAGATCTCAGCTTTCTCAGCTATTGCTTGTTTTTAAACCACCAAGCTCTGCCCTAGTCAATTGAGCCTTTCACTGTAGGGATTACAAGAGCTAAGTGTGTAGCTTCTCTCCTATTCAGAGAGCTCTGTGTGTGTGTGTGTGTGTGTGTGTGTGTGTGTGAGAGAGAGAGAGAGAGAGAGAGAGAGAGAGAGAGAGAGAGAGAGAGAGAGAGAGAGAGAGGGAAAGGGTGGATTTAAGAATTCCCATTATCTTCTAAGTTCCATGAAGTCAAGGAGCATATCTGCCTTGTTTAATGTTGTGTCTTCTGTCCCTGCCACATACCTACTAGCACATAGCAAACACTCAATAAATACTGGTTGAAGGAATGAATGAATATCTGCCTTCCTGTATTAGTAGACATTCTCTTCCATCTCAGAGTTAAAAAGTACAGCAGTCTCCGAGATCCAGGATATTGAGTTCAGTGGATTGTCTGATTGTGTGTGTGTTGACTGGTCAGTAAGTGTGGCTATCTTTAAGTCAAACGGATCCTTTATGTGGTATATTTTGAAGGATGTTACGAATTCTTAACTCCCCCAATAAGCCCATATTTCAAGGCTCAGCAGTTTTCTGTTTTAGATGACTGTATTTGGATCTTGAATATTTGTTTAGCAGGAATTCTCTGTGAGAATGCTGATGTCCTGCAGGAACACCCCCTTAGGATTTGTTAGGGAGATGGCACAACATGTGTGGCAGGTGGAGCATAGGTTCTGGAGTCAGGTGGGTCTGAGTTCTAATCTCAGTTCCACCATTTACCATCTATGGTACTTAGATAAATTATTTGACTTCTCTCAGTGGGTTAGTAAAGAGCCCGGAAGCCAGCCTAAGGTTATAAAATGGGGCTAATAATACCTACTTCTCGGAATTATGAACAGTAAATGATATTGAATATGTAAGGTGACCAGCCACATACTGGCACACAAGAGACACTTAGATTATATGAGGTCTTTTTCCTGTTTTTCTCCTTTCTAAGAGCAAGATTCTAAAGAAGTGTTGTGGGGGAGTGGGTAAGAGAGGGTGGTAAGAATAAATCTTGTTCCAGATTAAAAATTTGTCTGGGATTAGTCTCATTGACTAATATTGCTTAATTGGCATGTAAAACTAGTAGATATAAAACTTCTTCCAGTTATATAATTTTATTGGAACAACCTGACAAGCTTATAGAGTACCTCTGTGCAAATTAGAAAAGGTTTTTTCACTTGGGGGGCGGGTATCAGCCCTCTGGGCATTTGGCTTGGCAAGCAGACTGTGCCTCTGGGCACATCTGGAAAGGGGCCATTTCCTCTGGGCCCGTGCTACCCTGAGCCAGATACATAGCTTAGCAAGAGAAGCACAGTCCAGATATTATTTTCCATTTCTCCACCTCAGCCAGTTGCCATTGTGTGGTGAGCTACCTGCTCCAACAGATGAGATGGGCTTGTCAACCAGAAGCAACAATTTTCAGTAAACTTGGGCTGAGTCAACAAATGTAGTAGACATTTGTTGAGAAAAACCTATTTTTTGAGGCAAAAGCCCTGGTTCAAATTGCTTGCACGTCTAACTCTGTAACCTAGGGCAGGATTATGAATCTAGTAAATATACCAAACCTGTTTCTTCATTTATAAAACAGTGATAACAATACTGTCTTGGTTATCTATTGCTGCAAAACAAATCATCCTAAAATTTTGCAGCCTGAAAAAGAATAAACATTTGTTATATCACACAGTTTTCATGGGTTAGGAATTTGGGAACAGATAAGCTGGTTCTTGTGCAGAATCTCTTGTGAGGTCTTGGGCAAGATTTTGGAGAGTCAATCAGTGTAATAAACCATATTAACAGAAAAAAACTCCCCAAACTCACATCATCAATTTTATTGACATAGAAAAAGCATTTGACAAATCTAACACCCTTTCATGATTAAAACCCACAACAAAGTAGGAAGAGAGAGACTTCCTTGACTTGGTAAAGGGCACCAATGAAAAACTCACAGCTAACATTATATTTAATGGTTAAAAACTAAACACTTTTCCCTGAAAGTCAGGAACAAGAAGACAAGAATGTTACTATCACCAGTTCTATTCAACACTGTATTAGAGGATCTAGCCAGGGTAATTAGGCAAAAAAAAAAAAAAGAAAAAAAAAAGAAAAAGAAAAAAGAAAGAAAGAAAAAAAGGAAAGAAAGAAAGTAAGAAAGTCATCCAGATTGGAAAGGAAGAAAGGAAGAAGTAAACCATCTGTATTTTTTAATGACTTGATCTTATATTTAGACAACCCTAAGGAACTCACAAAAAAACTAGTAGAACTAATAAATCAGTTTAGCAACTTGCAGGATATACTTGCAATGAACAGTTTGAAAATAAAATTAAGAAAATGCTATTTACAATAGTATCAGAAAAATACTTAGGAATACATTCAACAAAAGAAGTGCAAAACTTATACTCTGAAAACTACAAAAGATTTTTGAAATAAATAAGAACCAAATTAATAGAAATCATTTCATATTCATGCATCAGAAAACAGTACTTTTAAGATGGCAATACTTCTCAAATTTATATGAAATTCATATGAAATTACAAGAGACCCAGAATAGCCAAAAACCCTATAAAGCAACAGAATTGGAGGACTCACACTTCTCAACTTAGAAGCTTATTAGAAAAAACCAATAATTAAGACAGTATGATACTGGCATAACGATAGAATATAAATCAGTAGAATAGAACTGAGAGAACAGAAATAAATCCATGTGTCTATAGTCAACTGATTTTTGCCAAGACCCAGGGAAAAGAATAGTCTTTCTAATAAATGGTGCTGACAACTTGTATAACCACACACAAAAGAATGAAGTTGGATTCTTATCCCATGTCACATACAAAAATGAACTCAAAATAGATCAAAGACTTAATTGTAAGAGTTAAAATTGTAAAACTCTTAGAAGAAAAGATAAGTAAATCTTCATGATCTAATATTTGGCAATAGAGTCTTAGATGTGACATCAAAAGCACAAGCAATAAAAGAAAAAACTAGATAAACTGTACTTCATCAAAATTATATTGTGCTTCAAAAAACACTGTCAAGCAAGGACAACCCACAGAATGGAAGAAAATATTTCAAGTCATTTCATCTGGTAAGAGACTTGTATGTGGAATATATAAAGATCTCTTATAACTCAAAATTAAAAGACAAATAATTAAAAAATGGGCAAAGTACCTGTACAGATGTTTTTCCAAAGAAAGTATACAAATGGCCACTAAGTACATTAACTATCACAGCTGTTGAGTGTCTACAAAAGATGGCAGCTGGTTTCTCCCAGAGCTACCTAAGAATACAGTGGAATGAAAGTCACCATATCTTTTGTGACCTATTCATGGAGGTCGCACTTCATCATTTCTGCAGTATTCCTTTGTCTGTGCAGGTCAGCCCTATTCAGTTTAGAAGTGGCTACAGAGGGCATGAACACTAGAGGAACAGACTCATTTGGAGCCGTCTTGGAGCTGCCTACCACAAATACGGGCCTCACAGTGTAGCTTTCACTAGCAAATGAGGCAATGGGTACAAAATATTTTGTAAATTTTAACCTGCTCTTTAAATATTATCATTTTATTATTGCCCTGGATCAATTGTCCAAAGCTAATGGCAGTTTGCTTATTAGTGATCCCTGCTTTAAATGTTCAAAGTTCTTATAGTGTCCCGGAATTCTGCAACTGTCTGCAAAACAGAAGGAAGTTTTTGAGCCGGTGTTGGCAGGAGAAAACAAATACAGGAGAAAGCTGGTGGCTCCAGGATTTACTGGTATTGAGAACCAAAGGACCATTTTATTTTAGCTCCATTCTGCAGCCTTGCTTTTTCAATTCAGCATTTGTTTCCTCACAGCTTTATTATGTGGGCTGAAAAGACTGCAAAATTAACAAGGATGAGGGGAGAAGAAATTCAGGATTGGGACCCAAGAGGGAACACTGAGTCTCCACGGGTCACTGTCTAAGAAAAGATGCTTTGCACCCCAACTTCAGTGTACTCTGGTCCAGCTGCAGACAGGCCCCAGAGTGCAATCTCAGACAGGATGGAGATGGAACTGGGTGTGGTAGGATGGTTGCCAGATGGCTGTAAGGGCTAGCTCCCTCCCTCCCAAATTTATGGCTTCCGGAACACGACACTCCCCAGCCTCTCAAGCCCTTGACGACAGTGGATTTCAGGCTGCCTTTTGGTGTTCTTTGGTTATGATTCTGTCTCAGACGGCATGCAGAGTTGAGGCTCAGTACAATTATAAAAATATAACCTGAGGTTCATAAGTGACGGAGCAGAATCTGACTATTTCGGTAGTTTCTGCCACGGGCCTGCAGGTTGCCTTCTAACTTTCTGAGTGTAGACCTTTCTCTACTTCCAGAAGCTCTCTTAAGTGAAGGCTTGGCTAGCCTCTCACACTGACTCTCCCAGCTGTCTAAGAAATCTATGCTCTCACCTATCCAGATAGCTCTTTCATAACTTCATAAATACTAATCTGTGTTAGACAGTTCCGGAATGTTCAGGTATCTTATCTCATTTAATCATCAGTGTGACCCTGTGTCATAGGTGATGTTACCACCGTCTGAAGGCTGAGAAAACAAGAGATGTGAAAGGTTGAACAATTCTTTTAATGGCACACAGCTAGTAACTAACTGGCTCCCCACTCCAGGTCCCCTGATGCTATCCCTCCTATCTCTAGCTCCAGACACTAGGGTTTCCTTTATTTTATAAGCACCTTTGCTCTTTTTGGGGTGAGTGACCTGCTACAAGTAACCCACCTGGACATAAATGACACTTTATTTATTCTCCTTAAACTGGTTTGCACTAAGAATACTCTCTGGCAGGCTTGTGGCTGCAGTGTTTACCCTGAGATAACTGGCAGATTACAATCTGAACCTTACACCCCAAATTTGCCATGAAACCTCTCGCTTTTATTAGTATATGTGCATCGCTCTAGTATATCGATAGTCTTTGGAAACAAATGACACCATTCTATTTACAGCATTCTGTTTTTAGTAGTTCAATGGTTGAAAATGTCAAATCCTAGAAAACATTCCTATGTGTGACGTTAAATGAACACTGGCAGCGAGCTGAACTGTTTTTTTTTTTTCTTAATGGAAAAAAGGTTAAAAACACTGTTTCAGTTGGGCCATTTCCAGGAGCTGTTATCTAGCCTGTTTAGAACTTAATGAGAAGACAGAATCCTGAGAATGTCCAGAGACCATTTACTGATGAACTGACAATAATTTAAGATTAAGGTCAACTCTGCCAATGCCACATAAATTCTGGAATCATTTCTACCTCCTGAGGCTTTTCCAGATTGATCTTGCTTACAGGAGTCCCGGAATTGGTTTGGGCTCCAGCCTGATTTGAATTCTTGCCTTGTGATATGGTAAAAACAAGGCTAGCCTCTGTGGGCAGGTGGTGGTGGTTGGAGGGAGAACATCGGTCCCTCTTATGCAGAGATCTAATCACCCTGGTCACCCCCTGACACTTCTCAGCCCCTAGCATAATTTAGCACAGAGCAAGTACTCAATCAATGTTTTTTGAATTTAACCAAATTGTAGCAAATATATTGTCTCCCCCACCCCCTCCAGGAAATCTATTCTACAATGAAATACATTTAACTGAAATTTCTCCCTATCTCCCTCCCTTCCTTCTCCCCCCTTTTTTCTCTTCTTTCTTATCTCCTATACATCCATGTATATAGAATGTTACCAACGTCAGATTGCCTTCCTGTCTCCTCAGCCCTACATAAACAAGAGTGGAATACAAATAATGAGCTTCCCCCAAATCATCTATTTTGATCGGTATATTTCACCACTTTCACCCACAGTGCACATCAAATATAAATGATCATTAATTCATTCCACCCCAAGTCCAAGTGTTTGTGATATTTTATTTTTTTTCTTCGTGCATTAAGAAGCTATTATCTGTAGTCCTCTGTTCCCACCCCTGGGGAGATTAAAAAAAAAATCCTCTGTTTTCTGTGGGTGGCCTGTGAGGGTTCCTGAGCAGATGTTCAGGGAGTTAGATTTCAACATCTGCAAATCTGTGTCTGGATCACTTTTGTAAACTGTTAGTATTCAATCAGCTGCTATTTACCCCCACTACCTCTATTCCTTTTTTCCCTTTTTGTTTATTGCTGTATTATTTAAATGAACTCTACTTTCTGAGTGTGTAGTGTCTTACAGTAATGAGTACTAGTTGCCTAATATGCAGGAACGATTCCACAATTATTTAGCTCATACGTATATTGACAATTCTTTTCTCAACCAACTCAGAGACATGAAGAACATCAGGAAAGTAAAATTTAGCATATCCCCTTTGGAAAATCGTACACAGTCTCTTGACCAAGTTCCACAGTTTTTTTTTGACCAACTTTCCCAAAGTTTTTCAATACAAAATGCAATAATGTAGCCCCTAAATTTCTGTGTGTATCTCCTTTGAAAAGAGACAGCATGGAAGTGATGCAAACTAAGCTCTTTGGCTCCTTTAGGAGAAAGAACTCATAAAGCGTGGTGGAGAAATCAAACTGCTGGATTGAAAATAGAACATGTTGAGGAAATAAGTATTCAAGAATTTAAATTTAGCAACTCAGTTGAAAATGACAGTACCCATATACCTTCTAAAATGTATGATTCTGAAGGACAAAAGGGAAGAAGCCTGTAGGAGAAAAAGAATGAAAATCAACTAAGTAGATTCCAATAACTTGAAGAGTCCCTTGGGAAGGGCTTTTTAAAGGCAAAGAAGTCTAAGAAAACTGTTTCATAAGAAAACAATACAGTTTTAATAACAAGAAAAATGATCTATGAGAAGGCAGAGAAGGGTAGAGAAATTAACTTGGCAAGGCTAAGGGTTCCTTTAAAATGATCTCAGAAGTGGAAGTTCGCCAGGCTGCCCAGTGAAAAGGATGGAAAAAAAAATGAAAATAAGTTGCTCAGAAAACCAAAAAAACCAAAACAGGAAATGAAATGCAACTAGCACAGGACACAATGAGAAGTTAGAAAATAAAAAGTGTTATTTTAAATAGTTAAGCCTTAAGCGAGAGATAGAGAAAAATATTAGTCTTCATAAGTGGAAAAAAATAAAGCTAAAAATATGAAATAGTTAAATGGGAAAAGTTAAAAAAATTACATTTTGAGAGTAATTTCTCATATTGAATCTCTCCATTTATACGTACCATTCTGTGTGTATTTTGAAAAACATTTTGGTGCATTTTCTTCTGGCTATATGTAATACTTGAAATGTGGTTAGTTCAAATTGAGATGTGCATGTCAAAAATACACTAAATTTTGAAGATTTAGTAAAAAAAAAAAGCCCAGTAATAATTTTTATATTACGTGTTGAAATTATTACGTTTTAGATAATTGTGTTAAATTATATATTATTAAATTATTTCACCTAAATTACACAACTGGATCATATTATATTTCTACTGGACAGTACCATTCTACTTTGTATTTTCTGTATAGTATAATCGGGAAGTCTTTGCTAACTTTGAATCATATACAGTTAATTGATTAAAATGAGAATCAAAATTTTATATGGCATTAAATTAATTGAACAAGTAGGCTATCGAACTGAGGTGGCCCTAATGCTGTGGCGGGCTGTATATGGAAACCAAAATGTAAGCTCATAAAGGCCTCAAGGCTATGAAATCAAAACACTAAGGACAACCAGTCACAAACAGCCGACTAGGCTTTAAGCTATAGCCAATCAAA
Source organism: Cynopterus sphinx (assembly GCA_030015415.1). Lineage (NCBI taxonomy): Eukaryota > Metazoa > Chordata > Mammalia > Chiroptera > Pteropodidae > Cynopterus > Cynopterus sphinx. The sequence continues at coordinate 150,684,296 of CM057380.1, read as the reverse complement.
TAACTTTCTTGCTTTTCTTCTGCACCTTCTCTGTATAAGTCTTTTTCCTGACTCTTGTCCCTGTAATGTTTTTAACCATGTCCAGTTTGGTGCTGCCTGATTCAAATCAGGTTTTGCTTGAATAAACTTAAAAACTTTTAATATGCCTCAGTTTATCTTTTAACAGCTCTCTAAAAGATTGATTATAATTTTTATCTTGAAAAGGTAATAAAATTATACAAATAATTTTATTCTAAACCTTTAAAGTAACGTTTAGGTTATATTTGCAATTATACCTCAATTCTTAGGAAAAATATGGTGACAGAAAGAGATCTGACTTTGAGTGATGAACACACAATGCAACACACACATGATGTATTATTGAATTATATACTTGAAAGCTATTTGATTTTTTTAACCAATGTCACCCAAATAATTTTAATTAAAAAAATATCAATAGGTGAAATGATAAGAGAGAAAGTCTGGGGATAGTTTTTTTCAAACTATTGAAAGATGATTTAATACTACATTTCCACTTCACATTGGATTATTTAGTAACATGATTATAAAGAGGCCTAATTTTGCAAAAATGTTTGAAGAGTTCATCAATTTCCTCAATGGCCTCACAGAATACGTTGCTAGTCACATTATTCTCTTTTGCATGGCCCATCTTGTCATCCTTGTTAACTTTCTCTTCAATTTTTCATTGATCTCACCCTCAAGATCCTTATTCATTAGTGTAGTGGCTTTGCATGTGAATTGTGCTGCTCTCTAGACTCCATCTTATTCTTTTAAATTTGCAACAATAAAGACTTGGATAATGAATATGTGAATAATGAGGACCCTGTTTATTTTGACATGGCTAGGTAACAATGTAATACAGGTCAATCCCATATATTGTCACTTAACCCCTACATCACAGTTATTTCTCCTATCTTTAAGAATTCTTTGTAAACATTATTGTAAGTGAATAACTACATAATAGTCTATCTTATGAATCAGTCATAATCTAGAACTTATTGACTCATTCCTTTATTTTGGGTATTTATGTGTTTTCTTTTTCTTTTTTTTTTTTTTTGCTATCATAAACAATGCAATAAATAACATCTCTGAACGCAAATCTTTATTACATTCTAGTTTTGGCTTCTGATAGGTATCTACAAGTATAATTAATTACAGGGTGAGAAATTACAGATATTTTTATTCAAATTATCAGATAGTTTTCTCTGAACCTTAGTAATAATTTATACTCTTACTAGCAGCATATGAGGTTCATAGCATCATATCTTTGCCAACTTGAATATTACCAAGAAAAATATTTTTTAATATAACTGTGAAAATAATATCTGTTTACTTTTTATTTGACTATCTTTGATAATGGATTTTAAGATGTTTATTAACTATTATTTTATTTTCTGCAAATTCTCTGTTCATATTATTTTTCATTTATCTCTGTTGGATGTTTTTGTACTTTATTTGCAAGAAGTTTGTATATTAAAGAGATTAATCATTTGTCTAGTATATTTGTAAAAAACCTAAATTTTTACTTCTCTGTGTTATTATTAAATATTACTAACATACATGAATGAATAGAGAATATTTATAAGAATTGTTTATACTCACCAGCAGTTTTAAAATCTTAAATTTTGCCGTATTTGGCAAAACAGTACAGAAATAATTGAATCTGCCATGGAACTCTAGGCTCGGTTGCCATCTGCCACTATTCTCAACGCTTCCCCAGGAACAACTACTTTATGTATTTTATTGTCATTCCAATGCATGTTTTCATATTGCCTCCACATTTTATGTGTCCATAAATTATACAGAATATTGTTTTTCATGTTTTAAAAATGTGGATATATGGTATCATACTGTATGTGTTATCCAGGAGGTGGTTTCTTTCTTTTTTGCACCAAATTAATTTTGGGAGAATTTATCCATGTTAATATACTTTAACTGCTATAGATATTTAGTCATAACTATTTTTTTACAGATAATGCAAGAAAAAAAATTTAAAACAAGCCACCCTGTGCACTTGTGCTGTAGCTTTTCTAAGGTGTATGTATATACCTGGATAGAGAACTGCTGGATCCTAGAGAACAAATGCGTGGCTTCCTAGTCCAGAGTGAGTCCATAGACCAGAGTGAATTGTACCGATTTACATTCTCACCAGCAGTTTAAGAGATTTCCCATTTATCTGCATCCTTAAGAAGATTTGATGTTGACAAACTTTGATTTTTTTTTTTAAGCTTCTGTTTTTCTGATTCTAGTAAGGTTGAACATATCTTCATAAGGATATTGGCCATTTGGGTTTTTTTTCTGTATATTTCTTATTTGCTCCTTTGATCAATTTTCTATTGAGCTATTTGCTCTTTCATATTGAATTGTATAAGCATTTTATGTTTTCTGGACATTAATCTTTTGTTGATTATCTACATTGAAAATATAGTGTCTCAGTCTAAGACTTTCTTTCCACTTTGTTTTCATATTTGTAATAGTGCAGATTTTCACAAAAATCTATTTAATCAAATTAACTCATTTTTTTTTTTCACATAAAGTTAATGCTTTTCTGTCTTGTTTAAAAAAATCTATACTCTGAGATTATAGATAAAGAGATTCTCTCAGTTTTCTTCTATAAGTTTTGAAGTTTTCTTTATGTTTAATATATTTGGAATTTATTTCTGTGGTTTGTGAGAGGAGAAGAATATAATTTTGAAGGTAATAAATTGTATCAGAATCACTTATTAAATATCCCATTTTTTCTCAAAAAATATTCATTAACTTTATTAAAGGTCACTTCTCTCATACATCAACTTTTAATTTATATAAGTCTGTTTTTAAGCTCTCTGTTCTGTTCTATTGGTTTATTTGTTCATCCCTTACTAAGACACTCCATCAATAATTCTATTTTTTAATAAGTATTGATCTCTGGTAGGGCGAATCTTGCCTCTCACTTTATTATAATCTACTTTAGGAGTGTTTTGACTATTTTTAACTTTTTTCTCTTTCATGTGAATTTTAGGATCAAGTAAATATTTGAATGAAACAGTATTCCTTTTATAGATTTGTTTAGTGAGAATAGCTGCCTTTACAATATCAAATATTCCATGTACTGATATGTTTCATTTATCCATTTATTCAGGTCTTTTCTTTAGTACTTCAATGTTGAATTTTCTCAATAAAGACTTTACACAATATAAATTAGTGTTCTACGCACCTTATAGATTTTGTTGATTTTTGTAGATGAGATTTTCCCATTAAGTTTTCTAATTGTTTATTACTTTTTACAAACACCTATTGACTTTTTTCAGCTGTTATGTAATACACATACCATACAATTCATTCATTTAAAGTGTACAATTAAATGATTTTTAATATATCCAAAGATATGTGCAACCATCACCACAGTCAATTTTAGATCATTTTTATTACCTCAAGAAGAAGCCCAGTATGTTTTAGTTATTCCATTACCCCATCCGTCCCCCTCCTCTAGCCCCAAGCAACCACTAGTCAACTTTCTGTCACTATAGATTTCCTTATTATAAACTTTCATATGAATTAAACAACATCATGTGTGGTCTTTGTGACTATCTTCTTTCATTTAGCATGTTTCAAGGTTTATTTAAGTTTTAGCATGTATCAGTACTTATTACTTTTTAATGCTGAAGAATTTCTGTCCACATATATGCTCTATGGATTTTTATGTTTATTTTGTTTCTAATGACATTGTTGAATACTTTTATTAATTTCATTATTATTAATTTTCTATATAGATTTTCTATAGATAATTCTGCCTATGCCATTAAGGGTGGCTTTGTGAATTTCTTTTTACTTCGTATACTTTTCATTTATAATCTTTTTCTTATTTTGTTAATTAGGATTTCTAGTACTAACTAGAACTGCTGATACAAACATCCTGTCTTATTTCTGACTTTAATGTAATTGCTTTTAAGATTTTACCATCAAATATATTATCTGTCATATTTTGATGAACAAATTTTTATTTGATTAGGAACATTATATTTTATTTATTTTATCCAAGATTTTTTTCATGAACAAATCAATCCAATAATCAGATTTTTCTTTTTTTAAATCTGTTAATGTGGTTTTCACTTAAAATATTTTTGATGTTGAATTCCACTTGATCAAACAATTTTCAATCGTTCAATATTATTAATTTGATACTGATTATATTTCAGGTGCTCTAAGGGTAGAAATGCAAAGATAAATAACAGATAGTCCCTTTCTTCAAAAAGCCTACCATTTCTTTAGAAAAATAAGAGAAGATGAAAGGGGGAAGGTGGATAATAAGTATACAGTGTTTTCTTTTAGATACTTTAAAATTTTATTCTAATTTAATTTTCTCAATAAATTTATAAGTTTTAAGATTTTATCCATTTTATAGATTAAATATCTGAAGCTTTGAGAATTTAGCGATTTGCTTAAAACTGGATCCAAACCAAGATTTTCTAGCTCTAAAGTCCCAGCTGCTGGGATATATGTAAGTGGGAAGTGTCATGTAGTTGCTGAGGGCATGGAGAGACATTTTAAGTTGGGTAGGTCAAATCATCTGTTCAGCGGTGGGTAGTCATGAGATAGAGAGGAGCAGTAGATGGTTCATTGAAGCAGAGGTGGAGAAGGTGAGCAAAAAACACAATCTGGAGAGCATAAAATAGTCCAGAGATCAAAGAGTAGACCAATTGGCTTTGATATATATGTTGTGTAAACTGGTCTTGGGAAGTAAATCTAGATAGGCTGGAGGATTATCTTATGAAAACTCTTGTGATGACATGCAGCACGGACTGGAGTAGGGAAAGCCAGGATCTTAGGCAGGAGATAATTACTGCAGTTAAAGTGAATAGTAAACTCTTTATTTGCTCCTCTTCGACCTTGGGATAGAGTCCAACCGAATAACTTATCTAGTTGACCAGGCCTAACATGCTCTTTCCTTCTTTCCTACCCTCATTTTGCCCTTTGCCCTCTCAGCTCCAGACTTACTGACTTCTTTCAGTTTCTTGAATTTACTATGTTCCTTCTGATCAAATAGTCTTCAACAAATTATTCCACCAGTAAGTAATTTTATTCCTTCTATTAGCATGCCCTGTCTACTTTTCATGTCTCAGCCTGTAATTGTGTTCCTTTCTTTTATAATACTTGTTTCAATTTGTAGTTATATATTCATTAGTATTTTCTTGAGCAACGTCTGCCTCTTCTACCACCTTATAAATTCCGTTGCTGAAGCAGGGACTGTCTGTATCTGTTTTTGCTTACCTAGTCTCTAATACAAAGCCTGGTACAGAATAGGCACTTAATATACATTTGTTAAATAAACAAATAAAAGAATGAATTTCCTGAATTAGGGAGGGTGAAGTCAGTAGGAATAAAATGAATAAGAAAAAAAATTGCAAAAGTTTTTGGAAAGGACTAACTTGACTTGGTGGTTGACTAAATATGGCGATTTTGAAACAGTTTTAAATTTAGCATGTAAGTGATTAATTGAGAGAGAGGTTGTATTGTTAACAGAAATGCAGAAGCCAGGAAGATGATGAATTTAATTTTAGATATATCAAAGCACTATGAAGACGCTGAGGAAGACAATATCCAATAAGTATTTAGGGGTAAGGGTAGTCATATATGGAGATGTAGATGGATGCATTTCTAGAATGAAATGAAGAGAGTGAATAAAAACAATGGAAAGAAAACAAACAGGATGACAGAGGCCCTGGGAACCGAATCTTGACAAAAGTCTATATTAAAGAAAGTAAAAAGAAGAGAGTTGACAAAGGGGGCATGGGAGGAGGCAGAGAAACAGAGACATGAAGGTCATATGCTCTCACAGATGTCACGTAGGCATGAGCTCCACTGAGTGGAACATCAGTATTAAAGAGGAAAAATAAAGACCATAAATTAGTCATTGACTTTTAGACAATTCCTTGGTGACCTTTGGGAGTAAAGTTTCTATAGAGCATGAGGTGGGAGCAAAACGTTATTTGTAGGAAAAGAAAAGGCCCTTTTTGTACAAATCACTGATTAAAGAGGGTGAATGAAAAGAAAATAAAAATAGAATTGTAAATAGTGGAAGAAATGTCAAGGAACATATTTCAATTATTAAAAGACTAAATATGCTCATAGGCAGAGGAGAAAAGGTCTACGGAGAGAAGACATAAATGGTGCTGCTGGATGAAGCCATCCATGCTTACTGAGGAAAGAGGGTTCAGGAAGAAGTGATGAAATAAGTGGTGTGGTTAACCTGAGTAAAAGAGGATGCTCTTTCTGGAAGGAACGAAATCTTTTGAGATGAAGAAGGAAGGTCAGGCATCATCAGTCTTATTCATATAGGAGATTACCATTTCTTGCCAAGTCACCTGGAGTTCTTGGGAGTGGGAGGGGGAAATTGAGTGCTCTAAGGACATGGAATAATATGCAATAAGTGCCCCGGTCCCCAGTAGTCTCCACTTGCACAAGCTCAGACGGGCAAAAAATGAGTCGTTGCCCTAGGGTAAGCTGCCTGTCTGCCAGGCCAGTAATGACACAGCCTCTTTAAAATGATCCAGAAGCCACAAGAACCGAAAACAGAAAAGAAAGAAAAGAAAAAAAAAAAAAAAGAAAAGAAAAGCAACTCCAGGGGGCTGACCTGGGACAGTAGTCACAGTGCATTCTGGGGCGGTGCTCACAGCTGGGCCTCACCACAGTGCCCCAGCAGTGCCCCCTCCAAGGACTGTGGGAAGAGGCTCCTTCCTGTGTACACAGGTGGAGGAGACCACATTTCCAGCCTCTAGCCCAGCCCAGCTACTGACACCCTTCCTTTAGGCTGCGAACTCTACTGCATGATCAGTCATAGGGCAGCTTGGTGGCAATAATGACGATCCCTTACATAACCTCTCAGCAGTTTCAAAAGGGCTTTCCCAAAATATGATCTCATTTTATTCTCAAAGCATCATGGCATTACTGTGCCCAGTTATAGATGCCAACTATTTAATAATGTCTTGAATGACACCATGCAGCTAATCTACATATGTAGACATTTTTATTTGAAAACCACCTAAATTGCCCACACTTAACTAACTGGTCCATTTTTGTGGTGTGGAGGTGGGTTTTGGGAATTGAGAGGAAAAAATGGGGAAAAAAAGGTAGATGACAAACCTGGATGGCAGAATACCTGTCTTTCCCACCCAGCCTGAGCTTGCAGAGGGCAGTCACCTCCTTCTGTGCGTCAGGAAGCCATTCTCAGTCCTACTAGGGGGAACCGATAGTGCTGATAAAGTTAAAATCATTGCATGGAAATAAAAGGCTTAGTGAGTTCTTAGAAGCAGTAGATAAGGCAATTTATGTGTGTGTTTGGTAATGGTGGTGGTGGCTGGGACATGGACTGCGGGGAGAAATGTCTAGAACTATGCTTATCAATCTTAGGGACAAGCCAGAGGGACATGACCCATTTCCCCTCCATCACAGTGCATGTGTGCTGGTCCCCTGCTGGGTGAAGGGCATTAATCAGCTGTGTGACCCTGGGCGGGCTGCTTCTCCTCTCTGAGTTTGGACTTCCTTTCCTGGAAAATGATAAGGTTGTAATTAGGTGATTCCTCAGGGCTGACTAAACTTAGCGTCTGGGTCTATGCTTCTTGGGAAAACGGAAATCATTAGAGTAGGAAGAGAAATGAACATTTGCTCATGTGGACTTCCTGTTCAAGTCCTTTTCTGATTTCCTGAAGGGACGATGAGATCAATGGGTCTGGGAAAGAAAATCATTTTCTGGGAGGGGGAGTTTTCCTCTCTGCTATTTGAAAAGCTAACTAACAACTAAGCTAACCAATTCACCAACTAACTATCTGATCAATCAACTGACTGGCACATGCCTGAGTAGCAGCCCTAGAAAAGGGAAGGAGCCCTTGCAAATGTCCTCTTCTATGGGGATCAGTGAGGGAGGCTAAAACAGGGGGGGAGCGGCACTGAGGTCTCTCCTCAGCCATCCTGAACCTGCAGCTTTCAGCAGACCCCAAACGTGAACAACGATGACTCACATGGCCAACAAGGGGTCTTACAGCCAGGCCGTTGTGCCTTGGAAGGAATCATTTCCAAGTATAAATGTTCTCTAAAGCTCAAGAGGCGGGTAGGCAGCCCCGAGATGTTTCTGACATAAACCTGTAACTGCCTAGTGCTTTTCAGCTTGCAGAGCACAGGTGATTTCGGTTTCATGTGGCCGTGCCAAGTGTGGAGAGGCCCCATGTGCACTTTCAGTCACGTGACATGATGACTCAGGCCCTTTCTGGTTCATGCTTGTTGGAGTATGAGAACCAGGGAGGAAAGGTGAGAAAAGCCTTTTCAGTAGCACTCTGGGAGGGTCTGGGGTTGAGTAATAGTTTGTTATTATATGGGTTGTCCTAAACCCTTTTTATGTGAGCGTAATAAAGTTATCTTATAGCTGCAGAACTGCCATTTTCAGATGAGCTTTCCAGAGTTTGAGTGTTCCATCTCCCGCCTCCAACAAGAGGAAGCCAAAAATATCCAAGGGGAAAAAGAAAACCTACATGTCACCACTTCCTTTAATGAAATAGTTTGGTATTTAACCACCTCATCACCAGAAACATTTTTTGTGCCATCTAACCTGAATTCACCCTGCCACGTTTCATTATGCTTTCTCTGACTCTGGAAGACAGAGTGGAAAATTCACTCCACAACAGCAGGCGTGTCTGAGTAACCTTAAGGGAAGATGCTTATTCCAACTTTCTTTCCTCTCCCTTGACAACCTAAAGCCCTCTGTTCTTTCATCTAGATTGGAAAGGTTACTCCCATTAGGAATCTCTCCATGTCGAACACTTCCTTTCCACAGGAGAGGTCAGACACACAAGCTCGGACAATGATTTGGAAAGACTTTGAGTCTATTTCAGGGTGCAGGCTCTGTATTTCCAAGTTGGATGGATTCTCTGTAATGCAATGATGGTGTTGTGAAAAGTGCCTGGGCCTGGGGTCAGAAGCCCTGGACTTGTTACTTACTAGCTGTTACTTGAGGCACATTCCTCAACCTCTGAGAGGTTCAGTTTACACATTTGGAAAAACAAAGAGAATGGGATTTTAACTGCTGAGGTTAATGTGAAGATAAATAGAGAAATGTACTATATAAAAGTGCTAAGGATAATGGCTGACGCTTAATGGGTGACCCACAGAGGAGAGTTTACATTCTTTAAGGGCAGGGCCTATAAACTCTATTTCTGTAGTTTTTCTTGATGGGGCCTCAGTATGCTGCTTTGCCCACAGGGTAAACTTAATGAGTACTGCAGACTGCCCATCTATTTGGTCGTTGAGAATAAGCAAGCTGGACAGGATTTAGGACTATCCTGTTGTCTGGTGAGATGTGAAGAAGTCCAATATTGGGGGCCCCCATGCCAGGTGGGTCGAAGGAGGTAGGTAGGAGGGTGCAGTGTGTCTGAGTCAGGGAACCAAATGAGGCAAGATTCATGGTCTAGGAATCTAGGGAAAATAGAAAAACCGAGAATTTGGTTCTGAAGAGAAGTCTGATGACACAGGCATATATGGAGGAAAATATGGGTCAGCAATGTTCCCATGGAGAAATATCTATCTCTTTTAACTTCACTAGCTCTTAGAATTCACCTGTGTGCTGCTGTCACTGTATTTCTGTGTCACTTCGATAAGTCCATTCTGCTTTTTATCTGTGAGAGGTAGGGCTTTCTTTTCTAGGTGCTCTGATTACCTAGAAGGGTGCAGAAGTCATTGCTGCAAAAATAATTTATTTTTCCCAGACAATACAGGATCTTGCCTCCATCTGGTTCCTTAGCCCTTCTTCTGCACAAGAATTTGAGATCCAGGAGGTGGCTGTGTTGATGCTCTGGTGAGTACAGGGGACAAATGTAAACACTGTTTTAATATGACTCCAGGTGAAGTGACTTTAGAATTACTTAGGGGTTGAGTAACCTGCTTCACAAGAGTTCTGTTAAAGGAAATGAGATTTGGGTGGGACACACTAAACCTGGAGATTACTGAGGGCTAGGAGGGAGGAGTTTGTTTATAGAGGGTAAGGAATTCTCTCTCTCTCTCTCTCTCTCTCTCTCTCTCTCTCTCTCTCTCTCTCTCTCTCTCTCTCTCTCTCTTTCTACCAGATGAATGGAGAGATGAGGGATAGAAGACTTGGAAGGTCAAGGAAAGGGAAGGTCATATCCACTCCACAGCTCACCGATTTGATCAAAGCAAGGGAAACAGTTTAGCAGGAGTTGCTCATTTATATTTCTACCATGAGTGCTTGACCCACAATAGGATATAGGTGCTTGTGTACAGTGATTTTTGGTTTGAGGAACTGCAGATGTGGAGAACTGAGTTAATTAAACCTATTCCTTGGTTCACCAACAGGCTGTGCAAGGTCACATTCTGGTTTTATTTTGATGATTTGTTCTTCCCTTTCATCCTTTATCTACACTCGCATTTCCCTTCTTTGCCCTCCCTTCTTTCCCACGCCCCTGCCCCCAACCCCAGCTGCCAACCACTGACTCACATATGACAGTCTCTAATCAGAGGGCAAACATTCTTGTACTTGCGCCCCCATGGACCTCCGGGAGAACTTCTCCAGGCACAGACCCAGCACGGGGGAGTGCTGGCATAGGGTGTATCAATACTTAATTTTCACTACATAGTCCCTGGTTGCTTTCCAGAATGGCTATTCCAGTTTAATGTTGCTCCGAAAATGCGCAAACAACTCTATTTCCCTGAATCTTCTCCATCACTTGATATTACCCAGCTTTCTAATCATTATATATTGATTGTGTATAAAATAGTAAAACACTATTTTAAATTTTGCATTTTTCTGATTTCTAAGTCTTCCTAGAAATACATATCTCATACTTGGTACCCATTCTCTAAATTGTGCATGTGTTTTGCTCACTTTTCTTTTGGGTTTCCAATCTTTTTCTTGTTGATTTGCAAGAGTTTCTTGTATATGTTTGACATATAATTATCTGTGTACGTAGATACTATATATTTTTTTTGTGTTGTTCTTATCCAGTTTTTGACTCAGGGTTATACTTATTAACTTCATAAAGTGATTGATATTTTATTTTCTATAATGGTTATCTATGCAAATTTTAAAGTTTTTCTTTGCCAGTTTTGGCACTTTATAAATTCATTATATGTTCCAGGGAAAAATAGCTAGTGTGTCTAGTATGGGTTACCCCATTATCTATGTTGTATAACATTCTGTAAGTCTTCTTAATTCTACTTCTCTACTCCACATCTAACTTGCATTTTTTTGCTTTTATTTTTTAGAAATTAAAATTTATGTAATGTTTATTTATTCTTAATTAACATAAGTCTCAGTGTTCTCTTGTATTTCTTTTCTTTCTAGAGTACTTCTCCCAAGAGAATATTAAAAGATATTTACATATGCCTGGGATATCATTAATTTGCTCTAAATTTTAAAGATAGTTTAATTGTTATTAAAGTTCTAGGTTGAAGGTTCTTATCTTTCAACACTGAAAAAATTATTCTTTAGGCTAGCATTCATTGTTGATATTAAGAATTCGTATTCTTTCTCAGCGAATCTAGGCCTCTCTCTGGAAACTTTTAGAACTGTCATTTTTGTTTTTGGTTTCTTGAAACACATTTATTTTCTTTACCTTCTGACCTCTCATGACAAGACAGCAAAAGAATAAAAACTGGTATGAACTTCTAACAATAAAGTGATTAAAAACTTTCACTGGGAAAATAAAAATAATTGTATGTTCCATGTGTGCTAAACACTCATTTATTAGAGTCATAGTATAAAAAAAAAGTCTATGTAAAATTGCGAAGTTAAGAAATAACTTTATAGAAATCACAAAATAGTTTCTAGAAAAATGAAAGTAATCACCAGGAGAGAAAATTTAAGGAGTGAAAGGTGAATTAGTTGAGGAGAGGGCATGGGGAGGGGGAAGAGGAAGGCAAGAAATTGTTTCCTTGCATTTAAGTCTTCTTCACCTAAAAAAATTAAATTATGTGCACTTATTACTTTAAAAATTTTTTAATTTTATTTCTGTGTATTTTATTTTTATTCTTTAGGCAAGACAACCTTGGTTGACCTTGTCAGCTTACAATCCCTTATTTTTTAATTTTTACACCTACAGCACCTGGTCTTCCTAGGTGGTCTCCCATCCAAGTACTAACCAGGCTCGACCCCTGAAATCAGACAGGATTGGATTTGTTTGGGGTAGCATGGTCATAGACTATTTCTACATGTTTTAAAAATGTAAATAGGGCTTGTTTGGAAGATTAAACAAATGAGTAGTTATAGCAATGTGCAAAGGCACAGAAGAGGAAGTTCATGGCTTCCTGGTGGAGAATGGTATGGTCTAGAATGACTGGGCCGTAGGGTGGTTGGGGGTTGGTAGGAGTGCTGGAGATGACCCTGAAACACTGGACTAGGGCAAGCCTGTGGAACGCATCTAATGCCATGCTAAGAAATTAGGAATTTCTTTTGTTGGCAGCGGGGAACTATGAAAAATTTTGAGCAGCGTGATTTCATCTGTGCTTTAGTCGGCTCTTTCTCATGGCAATAGGAGGTTGGGTTTGGAGTGTTGGAACGACAGGAAGCAGGAGGACCAGAGCAGACACATTCAAAACAGTTTAAGGGGCTCACACGAGCCTGAACTAAAACTTGCAATCTGTGAGGCCACTGAAGTTACACACCGTGATGGGAATAAAAGATCTTCTTGTCACTTTAGCTGCCTCCCTGGACTGCAGTCTGCTGTTTGGCACCCTCTTGCTGGCTGGGGTGGCCCCACCCAGGGCCGTACTAATGGGGCAGCGGGTGGGTATGTGGAATCACCCTCCAGTCCTCAGTCGGGAGCCACTAGGAGCCCACGTCTGGGCGGCGTCTCATTTCAGCTTTTCAGACCTTACTATAAACTATTTTTTGGCTGCTTTTCAAGACATGTTTTAGTTTTTAGTACGGGATTTTTACCAACTTCTCCCCTTCCCCCTCTCCCCCCTGCACACTCTTTAACGATTCCCTTGGTTTTTATAAGCAGTTTTTCAGTTTTTTCCTCCTGCTTTGCCAGCTCATCTAAGAAGTAGAAGTTTTTTTCCCTCTTCCCTTTCTTATTAGTATTTTTAAAATAATAAAATGGAAAAAATGAATGTAAACTTCTGGCCTACTGCTTTCTAGGTTCACACCCACTGGCATCCTTCCTCTGAGGCTTATTAACATTCCACCCTGCTGAATTTGTGTGTCTGTGTGTGTGATCAGGAGCCCTCAGATGACTTTAGCCCTATGTTTCCTCTTACCATTATTTCTTTCCTACCTTCTTACCTACTTTTATTCCTGCCTTTCTCCTGCCCTCTGGTTGCTAGGTAACATGGCTCAGGGGCAAGAGAGGCTGTCTGGCAATGCCCAGATGAAAAAGCATTAGTGTTTCTCCCTCCTGTGGAAGCCTCCTGGCTGGGAGTTGGGCAACTTGTTGAAGGTCAAAGGCAGCCACCCGTAGCTATGGCATTCTCTCCACTAGGCGTGAACCTAACTCCGAGGGGAAGGCACTAAATGGGGCGAAGTAGGGCAGTTAGTTTTCCCTTCACACCCAAGAGGCCACGTGGGTCTTGCCTCCTGGCAGGAAAGGGTCAAAGTTGAGCTGAATAAGTCTTTGTGCATTTTAGGAATGTGAAAATCATTTCCCTCTACACCTCGCCTTCCACTGACTATGCGTGAGGTTGAGATTTGACACTGCAAAAATGACAAATGCTCTTGTTAGCAGAGGTCGAATTTGGGGGTTGGAGATCTGCATTCGTAGTACCATGTTATTCAAAATACGGCCTGGAAACTAACAGCTTAGGTATCACCTGGGAGCTTATTGGAAATGAAAATCTTGGTCACCCTCAGACCTGCTGAACCAGAATCTGCATTTTGTCAGAATGGCCAGGTAATTGTTGTGCTCATTAAATTTGAGAACCACTGATTAAATACTCTATTGTCAACTTGGTTAGAATGAGAGCATGTGGCTGACAGCAGGACTCCTGTGTTCCAGAGACTTCTGCCTTTTCCCCGCCTGCCTGGTGGTACATCCTAGAGTCATGGCCTTGGGGTCTTCCATGGTCTTATGGAGAGTGGGATGTGCAAATGCTGAGACTCTCTCAACCTGATGGGAGCCCTTTTACCTTTTTTCATCAGTCCTTATCTTATTCAGGTATGGGACCAGGCATGTGCAGATCTGTTACCTCACCTTATCCTGGCACATTCCTATGGGAAAACAAAGCAGGGTTATTTCTTAAACTTTAACAATAGACCACAATTTTATTGATGAGGAAATGACTGTCTTGTTCAAGTTCACAGACCTAGGAACTGGATTTACTACTGTGATTGTTGAGTATCTCACTTTCCACCTTCTTTTTGTATGTGACCTAGGCTAGGACCTCCAGTCCTTTTCAGCATGAGAAGTAAGCATTATGAAAAGAAAAAAAAAAACAATCAGAAACATAATCTTGGGTTTGGGCTGAGTCACAAATTCCACCACGTAGGGATGAAACTAAGGGCTTTTTCCTGAGCTTCTGCAAATGATTCCAGTAGTTCAGAGGCCCTTTTGAACAAGAGGTGACATGGATTGAGTTTCAAAGAAAAGAATGTCGAAAGAAATCTTCCAGATGACAATGGTCTCCAGATGTGAACATTGCTCTTCCAGATATGTGGAAGTGTGGGGTGGGGGAAATGCGGGAGTGAGATGCTTCACATGTCTGCGAAACTAAATGGAAAAACAGCTCTCAGCCACAGGGGAAAGTAGGACAAGGGGAAGAGAAATGAAATGAGAGAAACAGAATCCAAGTTAAACTCTTCAGTGTGGGGCCAGGCTAACTGAAAAGAATCATTCTCACGTGGACTGACATTTTAAATATGCGGTCCACATAGAGGCCACACCTCAAATCATGCTGCTGGCAAGAAAAGTCAGAAGGTACTATAACTGCAGAAACTCACTCTTCTTAGGTTTGAGGGGACCTGATTCAGCCCCTTGGAGGAATTTCCCAGTGGAGAACTGTCAAGGCTGCAGAGCAGGCCCGACAGGCTTTGAGTCTAACTCAGGCAAGAAAAGAGAACAGGCTAGAAATGCGGGAGGAGGAGGAGCCAGGAAATGCGCCGTCCTTTCTTTCTCCGGCTTCTGAATCAGCGACTCATTCTTGGGGATCACCTGGTTTGTTCCCTTACAATGGCTAGGAAGTCCCATGTTTCTCAGATGATAAATCTGAAACCACAGAAAACAGGCCTTGTGGCCAAGTGATAGTAGTTTGTCACATCTCTGAAAGTCTGAGCCATCGTCAAACTCTTGGCTGATGGAGTAAAACTCCTTTATTCCCCTCTGCTAACATCTTCACCTTCTCCAGGAAGATCTGCCAATTTACCGCTCCAGGTGTACGTCTCCGGACCTCCCCATTTTCTTGAAACTTCCTCTTCTTCTAGGTAAAGACTGTCCTCGATCAACCCCCAATTTTCATGTTACCCTGGACATGTGATTTTTATTCCCTCTTACTTCTACATATTTCAACCACACAAATAACTCACTCTGTGCTTGTCCCACTGGTGGTCATCCACATTTTTATTTCCCTCCAAGGATTCTCAGAATCTAAAGAGCATATTCCAACAAAATGAATACATTTAAGTTGCTAGTTATTTATATTACTAAAACTTGTTTGCATGTAATAATGCCTGCATATTGATCACACACACAAACTGGCATAATCTCTGGTCAATATGCTAATAAAATAATAACTACTAAGTCGAAACAGTTAATTAGCTACCTTCTGCTTTCCTAAGTGGGACCTAATCTTCTCTTGTGATCTGCAGTCCAATGAATTTTTCAAAGCCCACAGCAGTCAGAAGGTTATCCAGTTAGAAGGAACTGAGATCCTTGCAAGGGGGACCCAACACCTTCACACCCTTGGTACATAAATATATGTCATTATGATGGGAATCCAGTGCTAGGAAGTACAGTAATATCATAATCATAATCATGACCACCATCATCATTATCATCACTATCAGCTAATTGTGAGTTCTTTATCCCTTTTGTTTTAATCTAATGGAGTTGAATCCTCAAGCTACTGTACTTGTTTCTAAGCAAATTTTGATATTCTAATGAGTACATGATTTAGTTTTATAAAACTGATTCTGTCTTAGCTCATACATCTTTAAATTTTTATATTAAAATCCACTTAGAATTAGTTTAGAGCTTGGGAAAATAAATAAATTATGTCCAGCTCAGTATGTGGTTTGAAAAATATATGTGCTTTATCCTGGGTTTTAACTACAAACTTGGTGTAAATCATGACTCCAGGTAGGATAGATTCTGTTCGGCATTTGTGGTGGCAAAGGTCTATTATTTTGTTATTGTAAGTTGGTTGTATTCATCACTTTTAAAAGATTCCAGAGAGCTTGACATTACGATGAGCCGCCTTCCCCAAAGTGCTGCACTGTAGGCTTTGAATCATCGCATTCCACATAAGCATCAGGATTATAAAGATTCTCCTCTGCCTTCTATTTCCCACACTTCCTAGCTGAGTCACACATCTACTCCAGGAGAAATGGTGTTTCATTTCACTTGCTTCCCTGGTTCCAACAAACCCTTCCAGAGAGAAGGAAAATGGCTTTTCTCCTGTCACAGTTCAGGTCCCTGCTGGAGAGAGGATCCCAGTCCTGTTCTCTGGCTCATTACACCACTGCAGTGAGCAGAGCTCAAAACCCAGCCCTTGCCTTTGTATTCCTGAAGGTGTAATTTCATCTGGAATGTTCTTTTCTGTTGACTTGTCCTCCACCTTTCTTTTCATCTGTTTGTTATGCTTAGCTCTGCCCTCTTGCACGCACATGTCAGTTCTAATCCTTTGGTGACCCAAGCTAGAGAAATGCCTCAGGAATGAACTGCTCTCCATCTATGATTTTTTTTCTCCTGTGTGTTATGGTACCTATTCAAGTAATATTAATCTATTAGATTAAATCTACCATTTATTGGATGTTTATGTGCCAAGCGATTTACTTATATTTATCATACCAATTGATACTAACAATCCAATCAGATAGATGGTATTATCCTCATTTTATAGATGAAGAAACTGAGGCTCAGAGAGGCTGAATGCCCTGCAGCTGGAAATCAGATTAAATCTGGTTCCTCTGACTCCAGAGCCCAGAGCCTCTTCTTCAAGGACTTTAGTTCTGATCCAGGTTAGCCTAGGAAGCCCTCTGTGATTTCAAGAAATCCCCAAATGCCTAAACCAATCTATCTGAATTCATTTTATTAATAAAAATAATAAAGCCTATATGTCTCATGGGTGGTGTAATGAAGTGAAAGGAAGAGAAAAGCATATCATATAGCTTGAGAGGCTGGAATTACCCCCTATACACTGAAAGGAAGATTTCAGGTTGAAAATTAGATGTTTCCTCCTGAATGACTTTTGCCATGGGTGTGTGAACGAACTCCACCACCCTTTTCATTTGGTGGGTTGATTTAACTCTGTAGCTGAACCTGATTGAGGAGATTCCTTCAAAGTTCATGACCCTGCTCTTAGAGATGCTGGTAGGCCCTGAGTGACATAACAGAGAACTAGGCTTATCAGAGTGAGATAAAACTAGACCAAGGACTTGAACAATTAAAAGTGTAGATATTCATTCTAACACTTTTAAGAAGATAACATTTCTGTTAAAAAATGTGTAAACCATTTCTCCTCAAGTTTATTTATTTTTTCACATCCCCTGACACCTTCAAGAACAACCTTTCTTGGCCACAAAGGACAAGCCTATGTATTAGAGTAGCAGCATGGTTGAGGGTAGATTTATCCTTGCATCCGGCCTCCTTCCACAGAGCACTTTAGGCACGCAAACACAAGTGTGAGGTGCCAGCAATGCCATTTTTTTCCTGTGGTGACAATCAGCATCTTTGTTGTGCTCTTGGAGCTTGGTAGGCAATCCTGAGGGCATTGAACTAGTCCCCTGACAGGAACCTTAAAGCTGAAAGTCACAGTATAACTCTGCAGTCTTATACAAAAAATGGTGCTGCTGAGGGTGCACAGGAAAGGTTTCATATGGCAACAAGAAGGCTATTGAATCCAAAAGATTTAATTTCTGATCCCTCAAAATAAACTTTTTGAAAGTGTTTTTTCATTCTTTATTAATTGTAAATAAAGGAGAGAAAGCCATATCTTTCCCTCTTCTTGGATGTTTTTGCCAGTAATGACATTGGTATTGGGGGAGGGAGAGCAAAGCTTCTTGTCCCATAAGTTATACATGATGTTTGCTCAGGAAATATGAGCAGACATCTTGGAATCTTTATCATTATGTATAAACTGCCTTACTGGTTGAGTCTGTAGAGACTATCATATTTATAAAAATAAAATGATACCTCTGTGGAGACTCTATCATCATAGGATATTTTTGGCCTAGTCATCTTGCCCCTAATTTGCAGAGATAGGATTAAAGATCAAAAATTCCATTCAGCATCAGGGAGCTATAAGGTCAGACTGTCAGCAGAACACTCTGAGAGCTCAGCCCTCTTCAACTTGATATAATCAAGCCATGGGCTCAGTACATGAGCCTCACTTGCATTCCTAACCCTTGATATGCACTCTCACTACAGCAGGAATACACAGTGGGATGGGACAAGCAAGTCCAGATGCTGTTGACTTAATTGCAGATTTGAAGTCACCTAGGTTTCTTCATTATTAACTATCACCCAACAACATTGAGCATCTATATGCCGCATACTGTATTGGACACCAAGAACAGGAAGCAGGGGCTGTGACATTTTAACATTTAACTTGTACAGAGAAAGGGCGGGAAAAATCCTATACTTTTCCTTAGTGGGGGAAGTTCAATAAATAAATATGAAGCCACTGGAGAATAACATGCAGTCTGTTATCAAAAGAAAAGAATACGAAGGGAGAACTAAAGGAAATGGGTGTCTGTCTCCTGGCAGCATAGCCAGGCTGAGGTTTAAAGGAGGGATGGACAAAGACTGGTTCAGACAGTAGGGGAGACTATATGGAAATGTTATTGTTAAGGCAAAGGGATAGGAATCTTCAAGGTGGATGAAGGGCTGGGTAAGATATGAATATGACTAGAGCCGTAGGACCATGTCATGCTGAAGCAGGTGATAATGGGGTTAAAGGAGGGTGTGGGACTGGGAAATTAAGGAGCCATATATAGGACCTGAATCAGATATGAAATGGTGTTTGAAACTAGTTATTTTGAGCAGCTACATGTGGTATTACTTAACATAAAAAACAATTGAAACCAAAGAAATCCCTAAGAAGAGAGCTAGCTCCAATAGTCTAGCACTGAGAAGTTGAAAAGATGACCTAGTGTTGATAACATTTGGAATGAATAAAAAGACCTCAAAACAGAAAGTAAGGCAGAGGAACAATTAGCAGGGCTCAGGGTAAAAAAAAAAAAAAACAAAAAAACAGTCTATCTGGAGAAATGATACTGAATGAGTTTTGTTGAATCTTG